>OV725078.1:131519712-133919712 GCA_928085145.1 Nezara viridula
CCTAGGTAATGAGATAAAATTGAAGTAGCATTACACCTGTTTCTTAAAAATTATTACTTCATTAACTTTGCAGTACTGCAAGGAATAATTATGGAATTGGCCTGTAATTTTAATAATTACTGATATTATTTCTCAGTACTTATTAATGAGCTCATTAGCTTATTATGAGGAAGGACATGTCAATTTGAACTGAGTTGTGACAGTCCTGTCAACATAATGTCAGTAGTCAGGTCAAACGCTCTGAAACCGCCTGTCAATATTCTACTTAACACGAGCACCTTGAACAGTGCTGCAGTTTTATTTATTTACAAGTGAATAAAGTAATATATCAAGGTTAAGATTGCCCAAAGATTCGATGCCTATGCCAACAACAACAGAATTTCTACCCTCCGAGGCGTCTGAAAAGAAGATGGCCTCGAGATCTCCTTTTGTAAATACATTTTTAGAGTGCTACCAGTGGGTAGTTTCTCATCAAGTGAATTCATGTTATTATATTATTTTGTTAACATTTACCGAATGTATTTTTATTTGTAATATAGTTGTAAATAACATCAATAAAAAAAGACAAAAAAACATCCATTATCTAAAATCAATGAAATAGAAAAAAAAAATATCACTATTCATTTTCTATGCATGTTAAAATAAAATATAATTATAGTATAATATACCGTAAGCAGGCATCAAAAAGAGGTTCCCGCATTTTAGGGATGAAACATTGACTTCAGCAATAAAAATTTATTTGATTTGATTTTTTTTTTGTTGCCTCTACCCTGTAGGGTCATTGGCAACAAGTTTGAATCACACTCTGTTGTAGAGTTTTATCACTTTTAAAAACCTTGAAGTTTTTTTTACTGCACTTTCATGGTCTTGTAGGTTTTCTTTTAGACTCTGTGCCATGTCTAACTTTTTCCTTGTAGGATCAAATGTAGGGCATTCTTGAATAATGTGCTTTACTGTCCTTTGGACATTGCAGTTCTCGCAGATCGGAGGATCAAGTCCTCTTAGTAGGTAGGAGTGCGAGAACTCACAATGTCCAATTCGCAGTCTGCAAAGGGCTGTCTCCTCTTTTCGAGATGGTCGGTGCGAGATTTCCCATTTTAAACAGTGGGGTTTAATTTCTTTTAATTTCGATTCTCCTTGTTCCCACTTGTTTTGCCACATGTTCCACACATTATCCTTAATTTCTATAACGTAATCCTCTAGAGGGATTTCATTAATTGATTCAACGGTTGTTGTATCTGGCTTTCTTACCATGTTGGCTGCTTGATCAGCTTGTTCATTACCGATGATCCCGCAATGCGAAGGGACCCAAATGAACACTACTTCTTTGCCCTTCTCCCTTAGTAGCCACCAAACGTTTCTTACATCTTTTGCGAGAGAGGTTTTGGGCCTGGTATGTTCAATAGCTAGCAATGAACTCATAGAGTCTGTCACCACTGCCCAATTGGTAGTTTCACTTGTCTCTAAGTATTTAAGAGCTTCTCTAATTGCTAGCATTTCACCAGTAACCACTGAACAAGCCTCCGGAATTTTGAAAAGTTTTTGAGTATTAAAATTTATAACGGAACACCCTACTTCCTTATCAACTTTTGAGGCATCCGTATACAAGATGTGACACTCCTTATATTTTTCCAAAGTTTCTAAAAATAATTTTTGAACTTCAACTGGAAGTGCCATATCCTTTTTATATCTGGAAATTGAGGTATCTATAGTTGGTTTGACATTGGTCCATCTGGGAATTATTATATCCGGCACATCCAGAGCATTTTCAATGTTACAGTTACAATTAAAAATTATAATTAGTTATTACAGCATTGTTATTTACCATGTATCTTTTGTATAAAATTTGTATTTTATAACGTAACTGTTTAAAGATAAAATGTTGTATACTAAAAGAAAATTAAATATATTTATTAGAGTGCTACCAATGGGTAGTTTCTCAACATGTGTTCCATGTCTTTATACCAATGTGCAAATTTACTAGATGTATTTTTTTGTATACAGTTGTAAATATCATTTAAAATAAATAAATAAAAAAAAATATATTTATTGACATTATTCTGACATGTTAACGTATGATTTTTTTTTTATTACGGATTGTTAATAACTTCAGTAAAACCGATATTGTACCCGTAGCTACGTTTAACTTCTTTGGAATTTTCAACTTCATTTTTATTTATTATTATTTTTTTTTTTTGGAGGAGGGAACAGCATATTAATAATACATGGGCGTGGCGGTTGAATCTTTAATATTGTTGGTTACTAACGAACCCATTGAGTTCAAATCCAGGGTACTCTTGTTGCCAACCATATTGACCTTTCGGCGTTTGGGGTCGGTTCGGAACTTAAATAAAAGGTTCACCTAATGTTATTCTATGACAATACCTGTATATATTATTTATTTTATTTTTGTTTTTAAATTGAACTCTCTCCTTTTAAAAAATTTTTTATATTGAATTTAACTTGTAAAAGTCAAAGAATTTATTATTAAAATATTGACGGCGAAAGTAAAAATAAAGTTATTTTAGAGTTAGGAAAGGCAAATAGTGTGTTATAGATGGTCAGAACACATTAAGATTTTTATAACCAACGTTTTTAACCAAAGCCTGCGGGTCATCATCAGTTATGAAAAATTGATAACATCAGACATTTAATACGATTTAACAAATAACAGTTAATAACTACACATGAAGAATTATAATAAAATAATAAATAATGTAGAATAATGTGGATACATAATGATATAGGCATCATTCTACATTTTTTTTTTTTTAACCATAACTTTTCTTTATTGAATATTAATACATTCTGCCACATTGAAGGGCATTAATATTAAGGCTACATGATTAATTCACACAATATGTACATACAATTAATATCAATAATAAAGAAAAAGAAATATAAAAAAATAAAATAAGAAAATTGGTATGCCTCTGTACAAAAAAAAAAATTAAATAATAGATAAAAGCTAGATGAAATTAAAGTAAATAAATCACATTCACACCTATGTACAATATTTACATTCACCCAGGGGACTCTGAGTCATGCCTTATTCCCCGACGTGGAAGCCAAGGCAGGAGACTCCAGGAGATCCCAATGCTTCTCTCTCAGCCGCGTCACTGTTATTTGAAACCAGTGGAAACTGATGGAGGGCACTATAGCAACAGACGCAATATTTACAAAAGGTCGCGGGGCCACTGCCGTTTTAACCTCCGGCGAGGATTGTAGGGATGGCTGGAGCTAGATAGGGATTGTGCTACAGAATTTGGATGATGAGCGAGTTTCTGGTGAAATTTGGAAAAATTTTCTGGGATCATTTTACATTAGTTATTATTTTATTATTATTACTCATACATCACTATTTATCATTATAAAGTATTGTCTGTTATATCGTATTATGTATCTGATGTTATAAAATATTCATCCATGATCATGATCCACAAGCTTGGGTTGAAACCTTGTTAATAAAAATCTGGAAAAACGACTGCGTCCTGAATTTCTTTCAACCACGTTCTTTCGACAAAGGCAAATATGAAAATAAATTATAAATCTTTTGGGAAAATTTGTATTTTGTCACATTCTTTTATATGCAACGTTAATAAGTCTGCAACTGAATAACATGTAACTGAAACGTCTTACTTGTAATCCTCATACTGGATTGAAAAGACAAGAAACTGCTAAGAGATTCCGACTACTACATCACTTACTTCACGAAGCTCTAAACTTCCAATATTCTACAAAAAAACTCATATGCACTTCCACCATCATGCCCATTTGGAAATATGGAATAGAGTTTGGGGCTCTACAAAACCATCAAATTCTTCCCGTATCCAATCCTTACAATCCAAAATCCTCCGTAAAATCCTTCATGCTGCTTACTATGTCACAAATAAAATTATTCATAAAGACCTCAACATTCCCTTTGTTGAAGTCTTGGCCCGACTAAGATACTCCTCTTTTAATTCAAAACTCCTTGGTCACCCTAACCCTCTAGTTTATAACCTTTCATCCAAATCAATTCCTGACAACCCTCCGAGGCGTCTTAAAGAAGATGGCCAAGGGACCTTCTAAATTAATTTAAATTTTGAAGTGCTTTTGAAGTTTCTTTACAAGTATTTATCATGTTTTATTTATCATTTTAACAACTTTACTTATTGTATATGTATGCAGTTGTAAATATCAATAAAAAAAATAAGGCCGTGATTTTTGTTTTTTAAAAGGTTTCTTCCTTTGAAAATGACCTAAAGGGCTGAAATGTTTACAAAAGTAGGGCTAAGGATAAAATGTATTCTATTATTAGAAATAGAATTTATTACCAAAAATATAAAAAAATATAGATATATTTTTCCTTTTTTTTTTTTTTTGAATAGTCATATACCTTACCGATCTACTGTCAGTAGGAATTTATTACTTTTTTAAGTTAATAAACCTTAAGAGTACTATCTTGGAAGATAAATAAGAATGATTTACATTAATATTTATGTTTATTAATTTACTGGTTGTATTTTTTTATCGAATACAGTTGTGAATTTCAATATACATATTTTTAAAAAATAGGACAAAACGCGTTGTTCATCAGGGTAATGGTGTCTGTCTGATACCACATGAACTGGATGACATTCTTATATAGGTAAGGCTGAGGTACTATTGCATAGGTTATATATATATATATATATATTATATATATATATATATATATATATATATATATAATATATATATATATATATATATATATATATATATATATATATATATATATATATAATATTATGTAGGTAATATAGCACATCAAAATATAAAGCAATAAGTTTTATATTTTTATTGTATTAATATAATTGATATCATAAATTAATATTTTTTTAAAATTTTATTTCTTAATGATATTTACAATTGTACTAAAGAAATACGTTTAGTAAATTTGAACATATGGATATAAGAACGTGAAAAAAAATTATTGAGAACACTTGTTGAGAAACTACCCAATGGTAGCACTCTAATCTGCATTAGGAGATCCGTGGCCATCTTCTTTTCAGATGGCTCGGGGGGTTGTCAGGAATTGAAGAGGAAGCAACGTAGAAACGAGATGGTTGGGATGATTCTGAAGTTTATTATGGAAGGATGGGTATCTGGATTGGGCCAGATCTGAAACATAAGAAACATTAAAGTCATTATGGATGGTTTTATTTGTGACAAAGTAGGGAGCATTGAGGATTTTACGAAGGATTTTGGATTGCATGGATTGGATACGAGAGGAATTTGATGGTTTAATAGAGCCCCATAGCTCAACTCCGTAAGTCCAAATAGGCCTTATTATAGTCATGCATTTGAGTCTTTTGTAATTAATTGGTAGTTTAAAGCGTTTGTCTAGTAAGTGCCGTAGTAAACACCGAGCGGTTCCTTGTCGTTTCAGCCTGGTTAAATTAATATAAATATAATATAGTATTATATAGATTATGAAATATAATATTATAATAAATATTTTATAAGCAATCAAGATTGTAACCGTCATGATAGGTGGACTAGATAGACGTATTAAACTAGCCTACATATATCCAGGAGCCTGTGACAAAAAAAGATGGCACATTTCATACTAAGTTTTGGCTTATCAAATTCACATACGTCTAATGATAACAATTGCTAGTCTTCCAGAATATAGCCGCTGCAATACAAAATGGCTACCAGGTGAGTATAGATTGAGAGCCTATCTAGTTAGAAAACATATATAGAGAGAAATCATAGATGTAGAAAGAAGAAACGTTTTCCCATATATTGCTTATATCAGTGAAACTTTGCGTTCTAGCGATAATAACGTTCTGTGTAAAATTAAAGCTGACCAAATCTCTAACGGAATAGATTATATTCATCTTTTTGCTTTAATAATTTCCAAGACTTCCGGTGAAGTAGTTCAATAGTTTTAAAAAAAAAAAAAAATATTGCCTTGCATTATTATTTCAATAGCTAACTGTTATATTATATTTTACATTACTTATATTTTCATTTTGCGAAAGAGTTATTAAGAAGAAAATGGTTTAAAAATAAAGTTTCTTCAGTTATAAATGTTGCATTTTTATCTTATCTTAAAAAATTCAAAAGCTAGAGAAAAAATATGACTTCATGCTTAAATTCCCACAATATGCAGAAAAACTTGACTTTCCTTATTACACTGTTCTTAATCTTTATAAAAACCAGTATTTATATATATATTCTATAGGGCATCATGTAAGTAAAGGGAAATTTTTAGAAGAGTCGTAGCAGACCTCAAAGATCTACAATTTTCAAGTGAGTCGTGTTTTTTATTGAATAGAAAGAAAAGATTAAAGAAATATTTAATTTAATTAATTAATAATTGCTTCATTGTAAACAAGATGAAATTTACTCTAAATGGACATAGAGTTTATCATTGTTAAAACCAATTACAGAGGTCTTTTGAGCGGCTGAACTAAGCTAAGTTCTGTTTTGAGAAAAATCATACATTATACGCAAATTTTTATTATCATCATCAACTATACTACTAGTAACCAGTTTTGCAAAAATTTCTTAAGCTGGGTTAAAAAACGACCGTATTAATTAAGTTGAGGTTTATAAAGCAAAAACTTGAGACTCATCTCATCTATAATTACGCATGAGAAGATTTTTTGTTTAACTGATAACATATTATTTTATAGTGCTAGTTTATTAATTTAGCCTACTTTGTATATTTTAACATCTAAACAAATGCCTTTCTGTTATTACTTTTGTTATCTTATTATATTATTGTTTTATTTATCTATTTTTATTTATCCAGGTTATACTTTTTGTCTCTCTGTGCACCAATATGAATATGTGTGTATATATACTTGAACACCCTCAGTGCTCAAACCACGCTCTGAAGATGACCCACATGTTTGGGTTGAAACGTTGGCAAAAATAAAAAAAATTAAAAAAGACTGCTTCCTGAATAGTTATCACCCATGGTGTGTATATGTACTTCTTTTTTTCCATTACACTACAAGTAATCCTGAGTTTTATTTTTATTTCTATTAATGTTTGCATAATATTATATAATCACTGTAGATATTATTACATTTTGTATTAATTTATTTTTTTATTAGTTAGCCAATTGTTAATAAATTGTGTAGTTATGTATATATAGATACGTAATTTCTTTTCTTTATTTTCTTTCATCACAATAATAACAATTTTAAGAAGATCTTATGTTCATTTAATTTAGTTTGTGTTTATTTTTTAGTGATTACATACTATTTTTAAATAATGTATATAATGTTAGAATTTTTATAAGTTAGTTTTTGGCTAGATTTGTATTTTCTTTTGTATTAATTCATCATTGTTATTCTAAGGAGACTTAGTTCCAGAATAAACTTCAATTTTCTATTCTATTCTGTCTTCATAACAAAGTTATGCATATTTAGTACCTAATTAAATAAACAAAGTTTGACGATCTCCAGATTGAAAACGCCCCAATCCCGAGATAAATATGAGATAAAGCTATTTACGAAATTTCAGGCGGATGTTAATAATTTCATATTTTTTTTTTTTTTTGTATCTGTCTATTGAGTAACAATACTTTTTGCCATACAATTTCATAATTAAGTACCACGGTCAGTCTGCAGGTGTTCCTCAAGGTAGTATCCTAGGTCCTATCCTTTACACAGTTTATACAGCTGACATCCCAACCCATCCCAACACTGTCATCACCACATATGCTGATGATACATGTTTATTATCAGGTAATAACGACCCATCTATTGCATCCCAAACCCTTCAATCCTGCATCACAAACCTTGAAGAATGGTGTCAGAACTGGAGAATTAAAATAAATTCCAATAAATCCCATCAAATTACCTTCACCCTTCGTCGTAAACCAATGACTTCCTGTCATTAAGTATCCTTTAACAACACCTCACTTATTCCTGTTGAACAAATCCGTTACCTAAGACTCCATCTGGACAAACGTCTAACTTGGAATCCTCATACCAGACTCAAACGACAAGAAACAGCTCGACGTTTCCGACTACTTCAACACTTACTAGACAAACGCTCTAACCTTCCAATCAATTATAAAAGACTCATTTACATGACTATAATAAGGCCTATTTGGACTTACGGAGTTGACCTATGGGGCTCCACCAAATCTTCAAATTCCTCTCGCATAAAATCCTTACAATCCAAAATCCTTCGTAAAATCCTCAATGCTCCTTACTTTGTTACAAATAAAATTATCCATAATGACCTTAATGTTCCTTATGTATCAGATTTGGCCCAATCCAGATATCTATCCTTCCATAATAAACTTCATAACCATCCCAACCCTCTTGTCTCTAACCTTGCTTCCTATTCGATTCCTGATAACCCTCCGAGGCGTCTGAAAAGAAGATGGTCACGTGATCTTCTAATATAGACATATTATTAGAGTGCTACCAATGGGTAGTTTCTCAACATGTGTTCCATGTCATTATATCCATGTGCGAATTCACTAGATGTATTTTTTGTTTACAGTTGTAAATATCATATAAATAAATAAATAAATAAAAAAAGTACCACGGACTATAATGTCTTTATTTGCAACTTTCATAAATATTGTTTTTAAAATCATATCGAAATGTTTGTACAATGGTGGTGTGTTTTAATCAGGCATATGCACTTCCTTATGGAGGAGAAAGAGTGTAAATGAAAGTGAGGAGTGCGTGTTGTAGAAGTTGAGAGCTGTAATTAACAGTGAATTAGTTGGGAAGCGGACATGTTATCGGCTAGATCTCGTCATTATTGGAATTGCTACTGCCAATTGTGTTTCCTTCCAGCCGAGCAATTCGCCACCGTCTCACGCTTTCAATAGCTACTCAGGTATTTTTAAAAGTTAGCTGCTAACTATGATTATTTTGGGTTCATAAAAAAAATAGCCTAAAATCGGACAGGAACCAAAAAAATATATATACATACAAATTTTCATATACACTGCACAGGGTATCCCATAAATTGAGAGAAATTTTTATAGGAGTGATAGAAAACCTCATGAGCTACAAAAAAGTCTATATAAACAAAGGGCCAATTTTCAGCCGAATATTAGGAAATCCAAGTTTTTTGGGTTTTTTTTAAGTGAGTCATATTTTTTGTTGAATCGAAAGCAATAACTAAAGTAATATTTAATTTAAGTGATTAATAATTGCTTCGTTGTAAACAAGATGAAATTTTCTTTAAATGAAAATAGAGCTTATCATTGTTGAAAACATACATAGAGGCATTTTGAGCTACGTTACGTATGTACGTTTTGCCACACTTGAGAGCACTGAGTTAATTTTTAGGCTTTTATTAGAATTAGCTACTTAGAATTGTGCTCATTCATACAATATATACAATACAAAAACAAAAAATTTAAAAAATCAGATAAATAAAAATATATCTATATAACAAGGATAACTATAAAAAAACAAGGAAATGTAACTTGAAGATAAAAATTAAATAAAATACAGAAATTGGTAGCAAAAAAATATATATATAAGTAATAGAAATAATAGATAAATAAAAAAATTTATTAAAAAGGAAAACTTCATACTTAATTACATTTTAAGAATTAAAGTTCCTTTAAGAATATGTATTAATTTACCGGTTTATCTACAATGGTTCAAAAGTAAGATCAGTTATAACTTTCTATGTCGAGTCCTAGAATTTGCGGAAAAAATTAATTTTAATAATAAAAGTTATTGTATGTATGTATGTTTCTTTTTTTTTTTTTTTTTTTTTTTCTGTAGGCACTAGAGGCCATGAAGATCTTTGGCCGCGATATGTGGTCTCCTTACAGAGGTATGTTGCTTGCAGGAGCTCAGATAGATTGGAGGGGGTCACCCAACTTCACGTTGCTACGAACCATGGTCTCCATGGTGCAGCGGCATGCCACCCGTAGCTCCATAGTCGATCTCTTTGGGCCTAATTTGGCAGTGTCCTTCCCACCGAATCACTCGGGTTCAAGGACAGTCCATAGATCCATGGACATAGACATTGACATGATCCACAGGTCTAGGTCCGTGGATTATGGCTGATCGGAGTCAGCACGAGCACTAGGACCTATATTTCTTTCCCCGAAACAGACTGTCCATGGACCGAACCTCAGGGGGGCTACTAACATCCTTGGTTAATCACATCGCGGTTCCCGATTTAAGTAGTACGGGGTAGGGTCATCAGTCCTACGCCCGGTCGGTGTGAGTTGCCTCCAGTTGTCTGACGGGCTTGCGTACCCGGGGATGCCTTTCCCTGGTGGGCTATCCCAGCCCGATGTATGTATGTATGTATGTATATATACATATACATAGTTCACATATACATGTGTGTGTGTGTTTGCATAGAGATTAAGATGTATAGAGAGTTAGAGAAATATAATAATAACGAATATTATAAGAATTATTTTTTTCTGCGAATTCTCGGAATGTTATAATTGATCGAACTTTTGAATTTTTAGAGATGAACAAGTAAAATAATATATATTCATAAAAACATGACGTAAAAAATTTTTTTTGTACACAACAGCGATAGTTAGGACGGATATATCGGATACTAAGCGATATAGTGAAAAAATAATATAATCAATCATATTGCAAATTTTGACAGCTTCAATTTTTTATAGATCATTTTTGTCGATGCGATGGATAGTTTTCTTGATATAAGCGAAAATTCGAAAAACAGCAGTAAACACTAGCAATTTTTTTTTTCAATATTAGTCATAGTTAAGGACGGATATCTCGGAATCAAAGCGATATAGCGAAAAATGGTATGTAACCAATCGTATTGAAAATTCTATCAGCTTTAATTTTGTATACAGCGTCTTTGCGATGTGATGGATAGTTATCCTGATATAAGCTAAAACCCGACTTTGTTGATCCATAAAATTTTATTTCATCCTAACTAAGGTGGCAGAAGCCCATATTTGCGGTCTATAGTGAAAATACATTCGGAATCCACGGTCAAAAACTTTCTTCAAATCAGACAACCTTTTCGACCTCAGCTCCCGGTCTATAAAGAGAAACTTTAAAATTTATTTTTCTCATTATCAATCACATGGAAACTTGGTTGAACAACTTTGTTCCTCATAAAACATTAAAGATTTCTAATTTTAAAATATATATGTTAATCAACGTCTTTCACTTATTTATTTTTTTATAGTAAAACAGACAAATAGTAACAAGTAGAAATATCCATATTTTCGGCACTCATTTTTAAAAAACTAAAGAATTAAATCTGGCAGCCTTCAGAATGAAATAACTACACAGATATTGTACAGAAATGTGCGGTTCTTGCCGAAAACGTAGGAAACGTCCTTCCTGGGATGCACTTATCGGGTTTCTAATCTTCAGCATTTTTTTCGACTTATAAAACTAAATAAATAGTGGGAGATGCTGGAATATGGAAGCGCATGAGGGATTCACTTTCTCCAGCTCTGTACCATTTCCAGCGCTTAATATTCTTCAATTACCCCAGTGGGTGACGAAAACTGGTGCTTTTACCCTTCGAATACATTATGGAGGATAGCTATTTAATATTAATAATATAGCTATTTAATGAGAGTTCCCACGGGGGATTACCAGTTTATTACTTTCCTGCCTATACTAGGTAAGGAAAGTATTGCAATCGGGTCAAATTTCCGATATGCGGTTTTGGACAGATCTATTCGTTTCAGAGCCCCGCAATAAATCAAAAACATGTTTTTCTATAGACTGTACAGCGAAAACGGCTCTAACAATTTTGATGGAACTTTCCTATAATGCTCTAATAGTTGTCCTTTCAATTTTTGTATATAGACTACATTCCTGAAAAAAATCAGAAATAAAAGTTATAAAGAAAATAAATCTTTTTTGGAGCATAACTCCCTAATTATATATATACTATGGTAAAATTTGTAATAAAACTTATGAAAGATAATTAAATTATCAACAAAACAAAAAAAAAATCATCGGAATCGAACCAGTATTAGCGATGATACAGCTTAATCTATTTTCTGCATATATTTTAATTTATTACTTTTCTTCCTGTACTATGTAAGGAAAGTATTGCGATAGTGTCAAATTTCCGACATGCGGTTTTCAACGGATCTATACGTTTCAGAGCCACCTGAGTCCCAAAAACACCGTTAGCGTTTATGCAAAACTGTATAAAAATCGTTCATTTCGGATTAACGAAGTTACAGCTATTAAATTTTAAATGTAAGATTGCAGGTTCGTATCTTAGTGTGAGAAAGGGGTGAATGAGAGAAACAAATTAACGAAGCGAAAATTAGGCTATGGCAAAAAGTTTTTGATCATCAATATTAGAGGGTATTGAAATTTTTACACTGATCTACCTTAAGCCGGTTTACATTGCTTTAGTTTATCAAATAAATCGTACTCAAATCTTTTCTTTGATCAATTTTCAGGAAAATAAATGTAATTCAATTTTTTTTTTGTTTCTTCATAGACATATGTAAAGATATAAAAACTTTTCTGAAATAGGTAGAAAAGTCGTGTGAGTGGACATACCAGATCTTTTTTTCAATTATTTCGGAACCAAAACTTTTCCCTTGCTACTTTTCAAGTCAAGATTTCAAAAAACTTTTATTTAAAAAGCAACTTTCAGTTACGAGTTGTATCGTTTTCGCAAAAAAAACGTTCTAAAAAACTGACTTTTGTTCTTAGCCACTAAAACAAAAAAACGACACATTAGAATCAAGTATAAGTTTAAGATGAATTATATCTCTAAACTAAGTCAAATTAGTGTTTCTTTATAATTTAATATACCTGTTTTTAAGAACATAAATGAATAAAAGTTAAACTTGTATCATAGACATTAAATAAATTTAATTCAATTTTTTTTTGTTTCTTCATAGACATATGTAAAGATATAAAAACTTTTTTGAAGTAGGTAGGAAATTCGTGTGAGTGGACACACCACATTTTTTTTTTAAATTCGCGAAATTTTTAAAAATTGAATAATTGCCAATAATAGTTGCACTTTGAATATTTCATATTTTCATTTATCACGAATGATAAAAATTTTATCTTTTCCTCTTTTTAATGTTATCTAAAGATGGAAAAATAATCAATTATAAAAGAAATATTAGCTTTTTATAAGAGTTTAAATTGGTCTAACTCTATTCCACCGAAGCATTCGATTTCGGATTCGACAGGATAGAACAAATTGGCGCACCGTTGAAGTGAAGTGACGTCAATGATTGTGTTGATATTTCGTGGTTATGTCTTTTAATCAGTTTGTTTTCCTCTCATTTATTCCACTTGCTAACCGACATGCTGTTTTCGAAAATTGAATTCCGTCTGTTCATAGGGTGACAGTCGGGTATTTCAATAGCGTTCTCTGTGTTTGTAGTAGCATAAGCCGGAGCGATGTTTTCGAACGTGGGTGGGGCCTTGCAGGGCTGGTTGGAGAAGAGGGGGAGGGGGGGGTGTTTGCGGACGGGACATCCTTGATATGGTGAGGGAAAATGTAGCCGAGCGAGGATGGTGAAAGTCAACATGTTATAAATGGTGCCTGGAAGGGTCGGTTCCCAATGCATTATTGGAGAGCCGCTCCGGCGAGTGCAGGGCCCTATCGCTTAATAATGGATACGGTAAATAAAAAGTTGGGCACTTGCATTGGATAGTGAAGCAGTGCATTTGGAGCGGTTAAACATTGATGCCACCTCCCTGTCAACCCTAACAGGACGTCCAAGAACCGCCCCGCGTCCGCTAATCAGGGCGATATTTCCCGACAGATCCACGCCAACACTGGAACCTCCCCCCCCCCTCCCAACCCAGTAAAATTTTTCATGGCCTTCACCTCAGTAGGTAATTGTGACGATCCATATTATATGAAGTTTGACCGACCAATCGTTTTTGTCCTAAAATTTTAAGGAAAGAATGAAAGCAAAGCAGAAAAATACTAAGACCTTTTTATTGTCATGATTACAAATAAGAACATATTTTTTACGTTATTTCGAATGTAATATCGGTGTAGCTATGATCGGTGGTTTTTTGGCTGGTTTGATAAAGAGGTAACTGTTTTTTAATTAGGTTTAAGGGTACTTTTGTCGTTATATATTCTGGTTTTTATATCGGTCGATGTAATTCCTATATATGATTTGCCGCAATTTTACAGGAGATACCATAAATTAAATTTCTATTGTTTTGGATAGGTGTTGGATCCTTTGTCTTTTTCATTAAGTTTCGTATAGGATGTCTGGGTTTGAGGGCGAATTCGAAATCGCCTATTTATAATTTTTTAAAGGTTTTTATGATATTATATGTCAGTTTGTTAATATACTTTAAAGATTTGAATTTTTTATTATTATTTTTTATGGAAACCGTTTCGAGTATATTACCATTTTCTGTATTTTTGTTTGGTTCAGTGTAGTTTGTATTACTTAGTGAGCTGGGGTTGAAGAATAGTTTTAGACTGTTTTGGGTTGGGGACCGATACGTATTTGAGTTGATAGTAGGTTCATTGCAATCTCTATTTTCTGTAAGGCTATCGCGAATCGTGTCATTTGCTGTATGTTTTTTAGTTACTGTTGCTAATTCCTTTTGTTAATTTACTGCCTTGTACCATAATTTCGTTATTAATTTATGACCACATACTCCAACGCTTGTTACCTGGAAGAACCTTCGGTTAATAAAATATATATTAATATGACTCGTTTTCCGGAGAGTACCTAAAATTTAATGAATCTTTAAGAATATTTAGGGACAATGCGGTTTCTTTTTTATGAGAACATTGACTTTTAATGAATAATTGTATGGGACACAACGATATGAAGTTTATAGGGATGTGGGGGAGGGGTGAACGTTAGGGGAGTGTGGCACCCATGTATATTTTCATGAGGCAAATGTAATGCTTTACAACTTTCTTCCAGTGACTTTTTCTTAGAATGAAGAAAGAGTTGGCTTAGCAAACAAACATAAAAAATGTGAGGTATATATATATTTTTTAAATATATCAGCGATTACTGGACAAGGATATCTCGGAAACTATGCGAGATGGCTTAAGATTGAATATCGTCAATGTCGTAAATTTTATCAGCTTTAATTTTGTTCAGAAGGTGTTTGTCGCTAAAACGCATGGTTTAATTTAAAAGGTAGAATTGTTGGATATTTCACCTTTTTCTTTTACAACAATATAAAACGCTTCAGGACTTCTCTGGAACACGATTATAATATTTATTTATTTTAAATTATAATTTTTTATTTATTTTTTTTTTTGTAATTGAAGGGAGTTTCTAGAGTTGCCAATATCAAAGTGAAACTACAAACTGATTGAAGCCGAGCATGACAAAGGGCAACCACACAAAAGCCGGAGCAGTGTAATTGGAGCTAATGGACTTTAATTTAATGCCATGGCAAATCCAGGCACCACTCCCAATTGTCCTTTTTCGGTTTTTAACCTGTTTTCTAAAAATGAGAAATGTTTCAAATGCCTGCCCACTTTGACATCGATGGCCATAGAAAAATGCAGACTCTAGGTGGATAACATTCAACAATTATTCCTCTTTCATTTGAATTTGTTGACATTTTAGTTTTAGATGAAGGGCATCCCTGGAATTTCTATCCTCCAGCAATCAGCTGCGCTCCAAACCGAACGGCAAATGTTTGAACAATATCTCAAGTACCACTCATCGTTGACATTAAAACCCCTGTGGAGCAGAATCGAAAAAATGTTTGTTTTCAATCATCTTTATTTTCTAAATACTGCAAAATCAATACCCTGAGTCAGTGGCGTACCCGAAACCATTTGTGATCTGGGATAAATTTATTTTCGAGGAATACACGAAAAAAAGTTTCCCTTTCTCCTTAATAAGTGGAGTCTGAGGATGGTTTTATTTTTGTGGAATCCAAACAAATAAATTAATTGATTAAAAAAACCTAAAAAATTTTAATTTCAAATAAAATTAGTATTTTCGTTTTATTACTGAATCATAATGGTAATGGGTAACTTTTAAAAAAGATTTTTTGGAAAGATAATATATTTTTTTTTTTTTATATGTTTATTCAGAAATATTACATTCTGTCACAATCAAGGATATTTATAATATTGTTCAGATAGCACACTCACACTCTATTTACAATAACTAATACAGAAACATTTTTCTTTCTCTTAGACAGACGACTAACGTGGAACCCTCATACTAGACTTAAAAGACAGGAACTAAACCGACGATACGGACAACTATACCGGCTACTAAACAGAAAATCAAAGCTTTCCATTGAAAAAAAGTTACTGATCTACAAGACAATACTGAAACCTATCTGGACTTACGGACTTGAACTGTGGGGAACAGCAAAATTTACTAACATCAAACGCATCCAATCCTTCCAATCAAAAGTCCTTCGAACAATAGTCAATGCTCCTTTCTATGTAACCAACAAATCCCTACACCATGACCTTAATATCCCATTTGTCCTAGACATTATCCCAGCAAAATTCTCCAAATTCCACCAGAACCTTACCCCTCATCCAAATCCCTTTGCAAAATCTCTATCTAGCACCACCCATCCATATAATCCTCCAAGGAGGTTAAAACGGCTGTGGCCCCGCGATCTTTTATAGTTTGTAAATATTGGAGTTCTGGCAATGGCCAGATTCTCCACTCAAGACATGAGTGTATGTGGCTAAAGCACTCTTACTCAATCTCCACTGGGTTTAGCCCTGGTGACTCGGTTGAGAGAGGAGTGCAGGGAACTCCTGGAGTCATACTTTTTCCTCCACAGTTGGAGGGACAAGTCTGGTTTGGAGTTGTAAATAAGTTGTAAATATTGTATATAGGTGTGCATGTGTTCTTTTTATTTATTTATTTTTAGTTTATTTTATTCTTATTTATTGTATATATATTATTTTTCTGTATAACTTATTTTATTTACTGTACATAGAGTGTGAATGTGATCTGTGAACACTATTATTAATGTCCATGAGACAGATTGTAATATATTTCAATAAATAAGCTTATAAAAAAAAAAATACAGAAACTAATAGTAATAAATATAAATGTATATATAAAAAAGAACTAAACTAATCAAAATAACAATTAAAACACATGCGTACTATACAATATTTACAGAATCCATTCACTCAGAAGAACTCCGAGCCAAGCCTTTTAAGCCCACTCGTGGAAGGAAAGGCAGGACTCTAGGAGATCCCAGCGCCTCGCACTCAGCCGCATTACTGGTATTAAGGACCAGTAGAGGCTGAGGAGAGGAGCTATAATCACACATACTTGGAAACATATTAATTAAAATAATGAAAATTGCAGATTTTAATTCTGTTCCCTCGCCTGATTGTATATATAGGTATAGTGTATATAGGTATGCATGGGTTTTTTGCTTAGTTTTAATTTTCTTATTTTTAGGTTATTTTATTTTATTTATTGTATATAATTTTTGATTATTATTTATTGTTATTTTGCGTCTATTTATTTTATATTTTTTGCACATATAGTGTGAATGTTATCCTACCTCACTATAACTAGTGTCCATGTGACAGATTGTTGTAATACTCAATAAATAAATTTAAAAAAAAAATTATGGTGTGGATGCATTATTACCTCATTATAGCCATTTCCTATGTTGTGACAGAATGTTACGTTACTAAATTAAAACAAAGTTTATGATTATGGCAATAGATAATTGGGAGATACGTGAAAAGTTATTATAAATGTGTAGCCATGTATAAAGTTAAGAATTTATAGAAAATAATAAACACATCACAGAATTCCTTTTTGTTTTTAGTTTAAAAATTGTTTTAAATAAAGAATAATAAAACAAGCTGACACGATCAAGGGTAATATGTATCAGCTTTATTACCATTTATATAGGCTAAGGCAGTGGGAAAAAATCTAAATAAAGAATAAAAATTTATACAATTTTTTTAATATATTTTTTTCTCTCTCTTTGGTGCCTCTACCCTCAAGGGTCATTGGCGTTTTACTATGATTTATATTCTTAAATTATATAATTAATTAAGTAAGAAAACCCGGCTGTTGAGCTTGATGCCCGTCAAACACCTTTCAATACCTTTGACCGATAAAAATTACTTCCCAGCAAAAAAGGATAATTTTTGTAATAGATGAATATACTGTCTTTATGGAAACAATAAATTCCAATCAATTTTTTTTCGTACAAAGAACTAGTTGATAATATTAAAATTTTTAGTTTCGTGGATGGTTTCACTTGGGATTTAACTGAGTAATAGTTAAGATGGATGGTTAAGCTTCTATGCGAGTTTCTTTATTTGAATTACACCTCGTGGCTTTCGTATTCATAGGGAAAATACGAACTGTCCAATATGTAACCTATCAGTAAAAGAGGATCTTTATCTAATTTTTATTAACACTCTGGAAAAAGAGACACTTTATCATGTTTTATTTAAGTACCCAATATACAATTGTTTGAGAATAAGAATTTACCAGAGTATGAGAAATCATAATAGGGTTGAAATATTTAAGTCAACCAATATAGATTATATGAGACAATCTTTTTATCTCTAACTCCAATATTTCAACTAAAATATAATTGTTATAATATAAACAGGAGCATTGAGGATTTTACGATGCATTTTGGATTGTAGAGATTGGATGGGAGAGGAATTAGATGGTTTAGTGGAGCACCGTAGCTCAAATCCATATATTCAAATAGGTCTTATTATAGTCATGAATATGAGTCTTTTGTAATTAATTGGAAGCTTAGGTTGTTTGTCTGGTAAATGTTGGAGTAAGTGGAAACGTCGAGCTGTTTCTTGTCGTTTCAGTCTCGTATGACGATTCCAAGTGAGACATTTGTCCAGGTGGAATGAGATTGCAGAACAATTGGCTAAAAAACATTGCTCCCCAAAATAAGCAGCCTAGATTGGAGGAGTGAAAAACTATTAACAAAGCAGCCATAAGCCAGAGGTGCAAGCCACCCAAATCATAATCCCCATAGTGACTATTTCAAACAAACCAAATGAGAACATTTTTTTTTTTCTTTTTCTTTTTCCTACCCTTCCTCGCCTTTAAGGCTATACGGGGGTTTTCCCGTGCCAGGGAGTGTGGGCAGGGATTTAAAAACTCCTCCCTGCACCGGGACGCGAACTCGTGCTTATTTTTTTTAACAAAGTCTTATGTATCAGGTTGCCGGGCAACGGCGGTGCAGTGCACACGCATTAGCCCATTCGGCCACCCCGCCCACAAATGAGAACAAATTGTCATTTTTCGCCTCAGAATTTGAAAAAAAAAAAACGCCTAAAATAACATTTCTTCAGGAAATTCAAGATAGGACTTAGTTACCAATGTGAATGTGGCCAAAATTAACTAACCACAGAGCATGTTATGCAGAACTGAGCATTTAGAGAGTATACGGAGGCAGATACGGTCTCAACCTACAGACTTTGGGACTGTTCGAAGTCTGGAGGACCTAAGAAGGACCACTGATTTTGTTTTTTTACTTCCTGACAAAGCCATATAGAGAAAAAAACGAAGAAGAAGTTGTGTATAATTACTCTAGTAAACTTGGCTCTGACAGATCATTATTTGTATCATACTCTAAATATGATACAATAGGTTTATGATAACTAAAATATGTGAAAAATACAATGTCTTAGGTATCGGATTTGTTCAACAGGGATAAGTGGGGAGTTATTAAAGGATTCTGAAGGACAGGAAGTCATAGGTTTACGACCTACCACGGTTTAATCTTGTTTTTAATAAGAAATAAATCATTATCCCTTATTTTTATTATTCAATATTTATATTTATTATTATAATAGTATTTTTTAGCAATTATTTTTTTATTTCTCGCAGAATTATTAATTAATTTATGAAATAATTATTATTATCCTTCTATATTATGTTTTTAATGTACTAGTGTGAAATATCACCAATTAATATTTAATTTTACCTGTAGCACATTGTATAAAACTTCAGGCAGACGGATTTATGTGGTGTAAAATGTTTTGAATTTTTCATTATCAAACTTTGTAATATTGGCTAAAAAAAAATTATAAAATAATTCATTAAAACATTATTAACAGTTCCTATATTTATATTGTTGCTCTACTGCTTTCAGTTTTGTTTTGTTTTATTTTTTAATCCAAACTGTAATTAATATAACACATTACTGTTCATGAATTCTTTTTCGTTTTATTATTTGGTTTTTATGGTGTAATATTTTCTGACTTGGGCCTTTTGGGTTGAGTGGACAACTGGGGTATGGCGAAGGGAGGGGGGGGGGAGGGGAGGTTGATAACAGACTGCATTTCTAAATGGCTTTGCCTCATGCGATTACATGCACCTACTATTGCCCTCTTGCATGGCTGAATCTAGCGTAAACTTGCTCTTTCAGATCCAGCCAAATGTAAAAATCCTGGCGTTGCCTGTATCTCGGCCAACTTGATGACCACTCCCGACACATAACAACGGCCTCCTGAATCTATGATGTAATCCGATCATAGCCACATAAAGGTTTTTTTTTTGTCCAGAATGGCTGTGTTTAATGTTTCAAAACACTTTTAACTCTAAATTCGGACGCTTAGGGTAGATCGAATTTGGGAATATTCTGTACATGGCTAGAAATTAAGTTTTAACTTTTATTTATAATTTTTTTTATATATTTTTTTTACTTCTGCATTTCGGAGATTTTCCCCCTTGCGACGTTTTAAGTGGAGGTTTTACAGAACTTTTATTTAAAAAAAAAAACATTTTTATTTAAAAGTTTCGTCGATTTCGCCAAGAAGTCGCTACTGAAATAATTCTTTTATAATTACCTACTCAAACAAACGACAAATTATAATCCAGCTGTTTTTAAGATATATTAACATTTAGGATAAATTGTAACTTTAATCTATACCCAATCACTGTTTTTAGTTGGAGGATGATTTATGATTTTTTAAAAAGCTAACTCAGCTTAGTTTATCTGCTTAAAAGTCAATTTTGATTGGTTTTAAATAAAGACAAATTCCTCTTTCATTTGAAGTAAATTTTGTCTAGTTTGTTGTGAAATAATTTTTAATTATTTAAATTAATTAATTTTTTAGTTATAACTTACTATTCATAATAAAGAGTGACTTACTTAAAAAATACGCAAAACTTTAATTTCCTACTTTTCAGATGGAAATCGGGCTCTTGTGTATATAAACATTTTTGTAGCTCTTAAGATCTTCTATCAATTCCTTAAAATATTCAAATCCTTTAAATATTCTCCTCTACTTATGGGATACCCTGTATAGAAATTAAATTGGTTATAAGTTGGTATACTTGGATACACAGATGATATTGTTGTCCTTGGAAGTAATCAAAAGGATATTGAGAAACTCACTAAGATTCTGTATATGTATTCAAGGGGCTGGGGTAGCCGTACGGGCTAAGGCGCTTGCAATAGATAATCAAAGTTGAGCAACATCTAGCGTGGATGAGTGACCACCCGATTTGGATGATCGTCCTCCAGTGGAAGCCGTACTGGCCGAGTCTCTCCTTCTCCCCGGCTACGTGAGACCCGTAAGCCTACTAGAGGCAACTCACACCAACCGGGAATAGGACTGATGACCCTACCCAGTGTACTTAAATCGGGAATCGGGATGTGGTTTACCAGGATGTTAGCATCCCCCCTGAGGTTTTGTCCATGGACGGCCTGTTTCCGGGAAAGCAATATAGGACCTCATGCGCCTGTTGAATCCGAGCAGCCATAATCACGGGCGGATCTACGGGGGGAGGCTTTCGGGCTGAAGCCTCCCCCCCCAAATGGAAAAATATAACCATGTTTTATGGGAAAAAAATTTTTAAAAATACCTCTTAAAGTATTATTGTTAGTGTAATTACATTTAAAAGTACTTAAGGAATAACTTAAACACCATTTCATGTAGGTAGTTAGTTTCTTTCTGTTTTTCCAAAGTAATTACCGTTATTTTTATGAAAAAAAAAGGTTTTGGGCTGAAGCCCCCCCAAAATTAAATCCTGGATCCGCTAGTGGCCATAATCCATGGATCTAGACCGATTAATCACTGTCCTTGAACCCGAGTGAGTCGGTGGGAAGGACACTGCCGGATTGGCCCCAAAAGGGATCGGCTACGGAGCTACGCGTGGCCTACCGCTGCACCATGGAGACCATGGTTCGTAGCAACGTGAGGTTAGGTGACTCACTCCAGGCTACATGAGCTCCAGCAAGCAACATGCATCAGGCTAAAGATCTTCATGGTCTGCAGTGCTAACAAAAAAAAAAAAAAAAAGATATATATATTCAATTCTAGTTGGTCTTTCCTGGTTGTCAAAATATATAATTTTATTTTGCGAAGGTAAAATAAAATTACCAACTATCTTATATTAGTAGGCAAGAGACCAGATGGGTAGATACAAAAAACAAAGATACGGCTGAGCTTGATGCTGCAAACTAGAAAGCAGTAGCCCAGGATAGGTTGAGGTGGAGAAGGCTGGTTCAGGCGGCCAAAGATCAAGAGGGTCTGTAGAGCTAAACGAAAAAAAAAAAAGATATGTATATATATATATATATATATATATATATACATATACGGTGAAATAATTATTATTTTCGGGAGTTAGGTCATTTACAATTATAATAAACTACATAAACTTGGAGTTGATTCCTTTTATTTGTTAACGTTTCGATCCCTTTGTTTCTTACCTCTTCAGAGCTGGAAAAAACAAACAGCCATCATTGGCACAAAAATTCAAGTTCCTGTATGCCTTAACTAACAATTTTTAATTATTTCCTAACTTCTTTTCGAGCTTCGATACTCCAAGCAAAGGGCACACCTTCAGCCTCAATACCGCCCTCCAGTACGTGTATCAAGCCATTGGGCCTCCACGCGCACCCCCTCACCGGAGACCAAAGCCTAACACAAACCAAACAATAGAAATATACAGCCCTTGCCAACAAAACATCAATGATCATAATATGTACACATTCCCTATAATTAAATTATTCAAATTCTAACATTATTTGGACAATAACATTATTTACATTGTAACATTATCAACAACAAATGGATATACATTAATGAGCCAACCTTAAATTGCTAAAACTCTATGGCTAAATAACAATAAATTAAAATATACATATATACATCACGTCAATATATAAAAATCTGTCAAATTATAAAAAATACAAAATAATAACAAAAGTGCATAAAATATTTCCCGCTTTATAAATTATATATTTTCACTTTATTTTTATTTGTATCTATCATTAAATTGTGCTGCTTTTAAAATGTTACTGTATGCATAATTCACTTTTGCCAGATCATTGCGAGTGGTAATTACATATTTGGTTCTTGCATCAGGTTGTAGTTCCCATTATGTTGTAGTCCCCAATTAACTCCCATCAGAATCTTTACCCTTGTCCAGAGGTGTCCCACAAGTCTCCTTATCTCCCACCCTTTTTTCCATCTACATCAATGGTCTTCCATCCTCTATCCCACAATGCCAATACCATCTGTATACCGACGACTTCCAGATTTACCTATCCTTCAATCCGACCGAATCATCTGACGCCATCCAAAAATTACAGGAAGATATAAACGGAATTTGTGCCTGGGAAACCACAATAGAATCACTCTAAACTCCGAGAAGACGAAAGCTATCCTGATCGGAACTCCCTCACTCATCAAATCCTTACCGACACTCCCCAATCTTTTCCTGAACAACTCACCTATCTCATGCCACACTTCTGTAAAAAACCTTGGCGTTACTTTTGATCAAACCCTCTCCTGGAAACCATACATCTCCCAAATTTCCCGTTGTACTATCTCTATCCTGAAACAGTTTAACCGTCTTCGCTATCTCCTTCCATATAAATCCCGACAACTCCGACTTTCCTCCCATGTGTTCCCCCACTTCGACTATGGATATCTGGTGTACGGCGGACTCTTTGGAGAATTCGAGGCCAGACTTAAACGCATAATGAACTCCGCAATACGTTTTGTTTTCGGGATCTCAAGAGATACCCATGTAACCCAGTATTACACCAAGTTGAAGTGGCTCTATCCATCCAACCGCCGTCTCTACTTCCTTGCTACCTTTCTATACCAAGCCATGAGAACTCAGCGACCTTCCTATATTTTTCACAGCCTACAACGTAAATATTCCATTCAATCCCGTCCCACTAGATCTCGTACTTCTGACCTCTATCCACCTCCTCACCGAACTGCTGCGTTTGACAAGTCCTTTATAATTCAAGCCGTCTCCATCTGGAATACCATCCCTCCCGATATCCGATGTGCGCAATCAGTTTCCTAATTTAAATCTCTATTTTTTAAGCACCTACTTCTTTCCCAACCCGATTGATCAGGAAAAGTAGATAAGAGAACATTTTAAGTTCCCCCAGAAATGATTTTGTTTACTTAAGTTATTTTATTTTCACATGTTCGTATTATATATATCTGTATGTATTTAATGTTTTTGTTTTATTTTTCTTCCAATATTTTAATTTTAATGAGAATAGTAAATATTTAATTTAATTTTATGGGCACACAGGCATTTCCTCTGTATCTATAATTTATCTTAAAGGGACAACAGTCCCAGGATAATAAAAATCTATTTTTAATTCATGTACATCATTTCTAATATCCGCCTTTTTTGTTGATTCTTTTTGGTATCTAAAATTTTAACCTCATCAAAATCCATTTTATACTCATTTGTAATTGCATGACAGGCTAAAGCCGCCTCTTCTTTCTTGGTTTCAACTCTATATTTATGAGCATAAATTCTTCTTGTGAGAGAATGAGGTATGAATGCCACTATAATATAATTACCGCCACGACATGAAATTAAGTGTTCTAATTTCATAAACAACGTTTGAGACTCTCTCGAAGTCTCAAACCTCTCTCGGGAGAAAAGTATTTTTTAAGACTATGGTTGAACCTATACGAAATATTAATATTGTAATCTTTGAATATTCCTTTTATTTTGGAAGCTGATGGTTTCATATATTCTATTGAAAAATAATATTGTGGATTGAACAAGTTATATTCGTACTAAGTGTCGATGAAAAAAATAATTTTGTAATATATATATATATATATATATATATATATATATATATATATATATATATATATATATTATTTAATTGGGAATAAGGCTACTTATTACTTATTCGATAAACTACTAAATGTATATTCCTTCTGTGTATATTCGACGTTTCGATACCGATTTTTTTTTTTTTTAACTTAACTATGGGATCCTTTTCAAAGTTTTAAAGTACAGCCACGATACCTCAGGCCAGGGACACACCGACCGTCTCAGCACCGTCCACCAGCACATATATTAGGCTACTCGGAGTGTCCCTGGCCTGAGGTATCGAAGCTCTATTTTAAAACTTTGAAGAGGACCCCACTGTTAACTTATAAAAAAAAAAAGAGAAAAAAAAACCGGGATCGAAACGTCGAATAAACACAGAAGCATTGAACATTTAGTAGTTTACTGAATAAGTAATTGTAAGTAATAGTAAGTAATAAGTAAGTGACCTTATTCTCAATTAAATAACTATGTTTAAATTTATTACTTAAAGGTCAATTACCCAACACTGTCATCACCACCTATGCCGATGACACGTGTATCCTATCAGTTAACAACGATCCATCAATTGTATCCCAAACTCTCTAATTACACATCACAAATCTTGAAGAATGGTGTCAAAACTGGAGGATTAAAATAAACTCCAATAAATCCCATCAAATTACCTTTACCCTGCGTCGCAAACCTATGACCTCCTGTCCTACAGTATTCTTTAACAATTCCCCACTTATCCCAGTTGAACAAATTCGTTACCTAGGACTCCACCTCGACAAATGACTCACATGGAATCCTCATACAAGACTGAAACGACAAGAAACCGCTCGACGTTTCCGACTACTCCAACACTTACTAGACAAACGCTCTAAGCTTTCACTCAATTACAAACGACCCATATATATGGCAATAATAAGACCTATTTGGACCTACGGAATTGAGCTCTGGGGCTCCACTAAGCCTCTAGGGACTAAAATCATCAACGCTCCTTACTTTCTCACAAACAAAATCATCCATAAAGACCTTAATGTTCCATATGTTTCCGATTTGGCCCAATCCAGATACCTATCCTTCCATAACAAACTGCATAACCATCCGAACCCTCTTGTTTCAAACATTGCTTCCTCCTCTATCCCTGATAACTCTCCGAGGCGTCTGAAAAGAAGTAAGCCTCGGGATCTTCTAATATAGAACTTTAATTTGAGTTCTACCAATGGTTAGTTTCTCTTCATATTTTACATGTCATGTTACCAATGTCACATTTACCTGTTGTATTTTTAAGGTAATACAGTTGTAAATTTCAATAAATTTTTTTCAGGTATGAGTAAAAACCAATAATTTTTTTTAGAACAAAAAATGCTTAACACATCATTTTCCCTTCTGATCAACTTGAACTTTTCAGAATGGTAGGACAGTGTCACATTTTAACTGTTTCTTCGTGTTTGGCCTAATGGCAATCACTTGTTGAAATAATGGCATATAATTGTTATACATCATTAATATATAACTGACGTAATATAATTTCGATCATGGTCAGACAAACATGCATGTTGTCTGTACGACCATGTTGTGAGGACGTCTATATTATTTTGAATTTATTTATTAAAATTTGTTTTAAAAATATAAATGAATAATACCAACGAAATGTGTCTATCTTGCTTTAAAATTGAGTATAGCCGCTGCCCTCCGACAATTTGACAGATCCACTAATGGCTGATTGAATCCTTTCCGAAAGCAATACCGAATTGGAAGTTGTTATCCCGAGGGTCGCTCATTACTGACAGGTTTAGCTAATGTAACCAAGGATTAAGCATTATCTTTTTTTTTTGTTGAACCTTGAAAAAGAACGTGAATCAATAGTCATCAGTCCCCCCATAGGAGACTTTTCGGGGACAAGCAACGAATGAAAGTGACCATTACTAACAATTGAGTAGATAACTCACAGCGTTCGAACTCATTTATATCATCTGAAGTAATAATACTTATATTGATAAATAATTAAAACGATCAACGCATCGGCCATTAAACCATGTTTCAGACACTTCAATATATTTTCAATTTTCAATAAATTTCACGTGCCTCTGAGTTTATTTACCTTGGATCCCGGGTGAATATAAATAATGGCATGAATGTTGAAATCCAGTGACACATTATGACCGGAAATAGCCTTTTTTTTATTATCATAAAATGGTTGCTAAATTACATTGGGTTGCTAAAAACACATCATACTTATTAATTACTATAGACAATTTTTAAAACTAATATATAATTATATAAGATATAATTATATATATTTATATATATAAATATATATATATATATATATATATATATATATATATATATATATATACATATATATTTTTTTATATTTTTTTCCTTTTTTTATATATATTTATGTTTTATTTTTTACTATTTCTTTCATTCATTTATTATCATTCTATACCCTTTCTCTTCTTTCTCTCCTCTTATACATTTTTCCCACTCCTCATATTCTCTTCTCTCTCTTCCTAACCTAATTCATAAAATACATAAAGTACAGTGGACGTGTTCAATAAATAATAATATAACGTTTGGATTAAAGATAATGGACGTTTATTTTTATAAATTTCAATTTACAGAGATAATTAAATAATAAAACGATATACAGGGTATCCCGTAAGTAGAAAAAATATTCAAAAGGTTGATAGCAGACTTTAAGATCCACAAAATAGTTCATGTAAACAATTGCCCAATTTCCAGCAGAAAAGTAGGAAATTTAAGATTTGTGTTTTTTTAAGCGAGTCATGTTTTTTTTAATAGGAAGTACCCGTGTTTTCTGCAAAAATTGAATAAAAACACATTTTATTCATAAATATACAAATTTTAAACATAATGATTTCAAACACAATTTCATAGCCTCCTTACATAAAAACATTTGAAAAATCATTATTTTTAATTTTTTTATATCTATAAATAAAATGTGCTTTTAGACAATTATATTTGTTTAAATACATCCCATATCAAGGATAAACAAGAAATAAAAGCTTTTTAACTGTTCATTGTAGTCATTTTTGCTGAAAACATACTTTTAGGTGACTGGATAGAAAATCACATAATTTCTTTACACAACTTGAGGTAAATTACAAAAATTTTCGTAATAAATCTCAATTTAATTGATTTGAACTTGAAACCTACTAAACGAGGAAGTCCTTTTAAAAGTTGGATAACTGTAGTACAATTGAAGGGTGATAAAAACAAATCACAATTAATTTATGACTTTTTCAAACTTAGCTATGTTTGTCCGCACAATATTCCTGTTTAAATAGCTTTAACCATGACAAAATCTACTTTCTTTTAAAGTAAATTTTGTCTAGTTTAGTAAAGTTTAGTTGCTTAAACCAAACATTTTTTAATTTATTGCTTCCTATCAACAAAAACTGTGACTCGTTAAAAAAAAACACAAAACTTAAATTTCCTACTTTTCTGCTGGAAATTGGGCAATTGTTTATATGAACTATTTTGTGGATCTTAAAGTCTACTATCAACCTTTTGAATATTTTCTTCTACTTACGGGATACCCTGTATATCGTTTTCTTATTTAATTATCTCTTATATTTTACAAGAGGTATATCATTATTGTAAATTGAAATTTCTAAAAATAAAAAAATGAAACACTAGAATTTTTTTCACGTAAACGTTTTATTTGTTACATAATGACATAAGGATAAATGTTCACAATAGATATATGTGTTATAAGCAATGGTTCATTATCACCTTAGGCAATAATTTTTTGAAGAAAAAAAAACAGTATTTAAAGATATTTTTTAATGAATAGAAAGTGTATTTTCACAACTAATTTATTAAAATAGATATCAAGTCAAAAGAAAAAGAAGGAATTAAAACCCTATAATAATTTCTCGCTTTTTATTTTTCCTGAAAATACAGGTACCCTGGTATGACAGACTATAAAATCACCTAATTTTTCAAACGAATAGAGATGAATCTAAACTCTATTCTTAAACAAACCTCAAATAAATTGATGTTCAATTTTTTTTTTTTTTTTAGATTACTTGTTTATCGATAAATCTTACAATCTTTCTCAATAAAGGACACTTAAAATAGAGTTCAGAGAGCACATTCACACCATATTTACAAAATCAAAAAATAAATAAGGTAATTTCAAAATAATATACAGCGAAATAAGAACAAAAGAAAATATCATAATGATGGAAGAACATATAAATAATAGAAATAATAAAATTAAAATAAATAAATAAAATATAATTAAAATGTTCTTTAAAAAAAAGTAATGAAAATAAACATCTTAGACGAAGGTATACCTATTTACACTATTTACAATCGGCCATGGGAACTCCGAATGAGACTTGTTGTTCCCATTTGTGGAAGGAAAAGCGAGGCTTCAAGAGATCCCTGCGCCTCTCCCTCAACCACTTCACTGGTATTAAAAGCCAGCGGATGCTGAGTAAGGGCCCTACGACCGATGTGGAATTAAAGCTAATCAAACAAGGAAATCTTAATAAAAGTGGGATATCTGTAATATAGTTGTAGGATGATAAAAATGCATCGCGAATAATCCATGATTTAAGAAAAAAAAACAATTTTGCATAGTTTGGTCTATCAATAGTCCCTTTTAAATGGTTATGACAAAGACAAACTCTATTTGTATTTGAAGTAAATTTGGTCAAGTTTACCATAAAGGATTTTTTTAATTACTTGCATTAAATAACTATTGTGTTATCGCTTCCTAGAAAAAAAAAAACGTGACCACCTTATGAAATGACAAAAATGGGCTTAACTCTTTTTCTTTTTTTTTCGCACACATCACAAACCTTGAAGAATGGTGTCAAAACTGGATGATTAAAATAAATTCCAATAAATCCTAACAAATCACCTTTACCCTTCGTCGTAAACCAATGACTTGCTGCCCTATAGTATCCTTTAATAACACCCCACTTATCCCTGTAGAACAAATCCGATACCTTGGACTCCAGCTGGACAAACGTCTCACTTGGAATCCTCATATAAGACTGAAACGACAAGAAACTGCTCGACGTTTCCGCTTACTCCAACACTTACTAGACAAACGCTCTGAACTTCCCATTAATTACAAACGAATCATATACATGACTATAATAAGACCTATTTGGACTTATGGAGTTGAACTGAGGGGCTCCACTAAACCATCAAATTCCTCTCGTATCCAATCCTTACAATCCAAAATCCTTCGTAAAATCCTCAATGCTCCTTACTTTGTCACAAATAAAATAATCCATAAAGACCTCAATGTTCTATATGTTTCCGATTTGGCCGAATCCAGATACCTATCCTTCCATAATAAACTTCATAACCATCCGAATCCTCTTGTTTCTAACCTTGCTTCCTCTTCGATTCCTGATAACCCTCTGAGGCGTCTGAAAAGAAGATGGCCTAGTGATCTCCTCATGTAGACAAATAATTAGAGTGCTACCAATGGGTAGTTTCTCAACAAGCGTGTTTCATGTTATTTTATTCCTCTGTACACATTTACTTGATGTATCTAGTAAAGTAAAAAAAATCTAATAAAATAAATAAAATGAAAAATGATTTTTTTTTTTTTTTTATGCTGGAAATCACCACCTAGACATTGGCCATTAAGAACTGTGACACTCTGTATATATTTTCTTTTCTGATTTTTTGTTAATTTTCATTACTGAATGAATCTACATAATCTTAAAGGTTGCGACCAAGCATAATATATATATATATATCTTTTCAAACAGGGAATCCTAAAACATTATTTTATTGCTTATTTTATACCGTCATAAAACTGCATTGTGGTTCGACCTCATTAACAAGTTTATGATTGACAAGTTTCAGCCTCTTTTTCAGCAAGTCTCTTGTTTGGTATTTTTTTTTGCAATTTTTTGATACAGCTCATTGCTCCATCGATCGGCCTACCACAGTTTAAGGTCCTCCCTGTCTTCGGGGAGCGAGGTTATTATTTCAAGATGCGGGGAGAAGCAGGGGGTTGGAGCTTGGACATTCCCATCCACTAACTAGGTGCTTTTGCCCGTGTGGCGCACTGACCATCAAAGCTCCCCCGCACGCCTCACCTATTATGCGTACGCTCTTTACAATGCCGACCGGAAAGAACGCATGCTTCACTGGCGCGTATTTCTGGAAAGGGCGCTGCATTCATGAGCTTCAAACTCCTTAAATCTATTATCTACTAAATATCTTTCATTTCGTAGTATGCAAAACTGTAGAGAAAATTCTAGGAATATAATAAAGTATAATGAGAAATATCCTATTTAAATATTCCAACCTCCTTAATGCTCCCTACTTTGTCACAAATAAAATCATCCATAATGACCTTAATGTACCATATGTTTCCGATTTAGCTCAATCCAGATACCTGTCTTTCCATAATAAACTTCTGAACCATCCGAACCCTCTCGTTTCCAACCTTGCTTCTATTCCTGATAACCCTCCGAGGCGTCTAAAAAGAAGATGGCCTCGGGACCTTATAATATAGAAATATAATTGGAGTGCTACCAATGGGTAGTTTCTCCTCATGTTGTACATGTCATATTACTTGTTCATATTTACTTGTTGTATTTATTATTAATTACAGTTGTAAATTTCGTTAATAAAAAAAAATATATATTCAAACCTAAATTCTAATTCTAATTTTTTTTTGTGAATGTTTTGAAGAAATGACAAAAATTATTAGTTCGTTGCCAAATACATAGCAGGACTTGTAATGACATTTTGACTTTTATTTTTTAACAGTTCCGGTATGACTGAAATATTTATTTTATTTTTACTTTCCTACCTATACTAGGAAAGGAAAGTATTTCGATCGGGTCAAATTTCCGATATGCGGTTTTGACGGATCTATACGTTTCAGAGCCCGTAAAACAAAGTTTTAGCCATTGGTATGTCTGTCTTTCTGTGCTAAGATTTTTTCCGGAACTAGTAAACCGATTTTGTTGCTTCTTTTTTTATTTTGTAGGGTTTTGACTACTGATGCCTGTGACACAAATTGGTTGATACATGAACAATAGCTGCTGCGCAATAAATTAAAAACGTGTTTTTCTAAAGAATGTAGCTACAAAACGGCTTCAACGATTTTGATGAAACTTTCCTATAATATTTTAATAATTGTCCTTTCAATTTTTGTACATGGGCTAAGCTCCTGAGAAAATTCAGGAAAAAAAATATAAAGAAAAGGAAAATGTATTGGAGCCTAACTCGCTAATTATATATTCTATGGTAAAATTCATAATAAAACTTTTGAAAGGTATTTAAATTACCAACAAAACAAAAAAATAAATAAATAAATCGGAATTGAACCAGTATTATCGATGATACAGCTTATTCTATTTTCTACACAGGTTTTATCACTTATTTATTACTTTCCTACCTATACTAGGTAAGGTAATTATTGCGATCGGGTCAAATTTCTGATATGCGGTTTTGACGGAACTGTACGTTTCAGAGCCCCCTGAGTTCGAAAAACACATTTTTAGGCATTGATCTGTCTGTCTGTGCCAAGATTTTCTCGGGAACTAGTAAACCGTTTTTGTTGCTTCTTTTTTTATTTTGTAGGATTTTGACTACTGATGCCTGTGAAACAAATTGGTTGCTCCATGAGCATTAGCTGCTGCACAATAAATTAAAAACGTGTTTTTCTAAAGACTGTAGCGACAAAACGGCTCCAACGATTTTGATGAAACTTTTCTATAATGTTTTAATAATCCTTTCAATTTTAGTACATGGACTAAATTACCGAGAAAATTCAGGAAAAAAAAATATAAAGAAAAGGAAAATGTACTGGGGCCTAGCTCGCTAATTATATACTCTATGGTAAAATTCATAATAAAACTTTTGAAATTTATTTAAATTACCAAAAAAAAAAAAAAAATCGGAATCGAACCAGTATTATCGATGATACAGCTTATTCTATTTTTTATACAGGTATTATAACTTATTTATTACTTTCCTACCTATACTAGGTAAGGAAAGTATTGCGATCGGGTCAAATTTCCCATTTGCGGTTTTCGATGGAACTATACGTTTCAGATTCCCATGAGCTTTTCAATTCCCAATTTAAGATTACGGGTTCATATCCTGGTGTCAGAAATTGGTGAATAAGAGAAGAAAAATAAGTGAAAGTAAGAAAATGTGTTGCCCGCATCACACAAGCTTCGCTATTTCTTCTAATTTTGACAGAAATTATTGTTTGGCAAAATTAGGCTATGGCAAAAAGTTTTTGATTAGCAATATTAGAGGTATTGAAATTTTTACACTGATCTACCTTAAGCTGCTTTACATCGCTTTAGTTTATCAAATAAATTGTACTCAAATGTTTTCTTTGATCAATTTTTAGGAAAATAAATTTAATTCAACTTTTTTTTGTTTCTTGATGGATATATGTAAAGTTATAAAAAAATTTCTGAAATAGGTGGAAAAGTCGTGTGAGTGGACACACCAGATCTTTTTTTCTATTATTTTGGAACTAGAACTTTTCCCTTGCTACTTTTCAAGTCAAGATTTCACAAAACTTTTATTTAAAAAGCAACTTTCAGTTACAAGTTGTATCGTTTTCGCAAAAAAAAAAAAAAAAAAAACGTTCTAAAAAACTGACTTTTGTTCTTAGCCACTAAAACAAAAAAAACGACGCATTAGAATCAAGTATAAGTTTAAGATGTATTATATCTCTAAACTAAGTCCAATTAGTGTTTCTTTCTAATTTAATATGCCTGTTTTTAAGAACATAAATGAATAAAAGTTAAACTTTTATCATACACCTAGAAATTTATTGTAAAAAAGTTCTTTAAAACATTTATTTTAAGAACTTTTTTTTATAAAGTAAACTGTTAAAACGAAATTTTTTAAAAAGGTTCTAGAAAACTTTCAACCCCTGCATGCTAGATTTACTTTCTGAAATTATTATTATTATTCTCTGTCATATTTTTATATTTTATATTCATATTTATTTTATTACTTTTCTTCAGGGTTATTAGGCAATATACCCTATGATCGAATTACCTTATATCAAAATGAAAGTTTCTTTTGTTTTCTTCATTTTTATTTTCAATTTTTTAATTTATTTGAATGAAAATAAATTTTGATGGGGTAATCCTATCCTCTCGTATTAATAAAATACAAATTTAATAAAAAAAATTACCTATCATATTTTATTCTCAGATATCTCAAATATAACTAAAAAAACTAAAAAATTACATAGTACACTAATTTTGGCATATATCGATATTGTTCACTGAAAAAAACCTGGCGTCTAACATGTAAGACTTCAATGACTGTATTCATTTACGCTTAAAAAAATATATGTTTTTATGCATTTATTTATATATAAATATTTTATATATATTATATACATATTATATATTATATATATATATATATATATATATATATGTATTTATAAATAATAAATACAGTAGAACTCCCACTTATCCAACATAGTAGGCACCGAGACGTCGTCTGTTAATTCGGATTTTATGAATGAAATGGACTCTGGTATTAATTTATGATGTATATGTATAAGGCAAAAATAATAAATAAAACACAAGAATAATAACAAGAATAAGACAAATATGTGGAGAAGGCATCGATGACTTCAGTCGCTTATGCAAAAAGGTAGTTGAATCAATTCAACATGTAACATCAGGATGATTTCGGGTAAGGAATACTTGCAGAGACACAGCAATATTATTATTGTTACTTTAAGTATTATTATATATTATATTTTTTTACAATATAATAAAAAAATGTCATACTTTTTTAATGTTATATGGTTGCACTGGGGTGTTTGGGGAGATGTTTTAGCAAATTTTACTTGTATATGCAAATGGCAAATTTTATGCTGTTTTCATTAATATATTGTATTGGAAGTATATGAAGAGAGATTTTAGGTACGGATATTTTTCTATATCTGTATCACAACTTTGAAAACATATTAATTTTTATGTTTCATATTTACATATACTACATGACAAAAATTATAATGATAATACTTGTGATAGCAACAGATTTTGCATCAAATTTAGGACTAACACATGAACCTTTCAATAAATATTGGTTTTACATTAGAAAGACATACATAGGTATCTCGCTTCTGTTAGTGCCAAAGTACGTATGTAAAAATTGAATGTTTTACAGGAGAGCATAAAAACAGATTATTTCTTTATGACATATTAGTATAATTTCATATTTTAATTGCCGTTGCTATTTTCCATAGTAGTTGATAGTGTTGCCCCAAAATCGGTCTTGGTCTTGCACTTTGCAAAACCAAGACCAAGACCACCTAACTGTTGCAAGACCAATTCGGGCTGAAGGCCCCTCAAAACGGTAAAACGTAACCATGTTTTATGGTAAAAAATTATCACTTAAAGTATTATTGCTCGTTTAATCACATTTAATAGGACTTCAAGTATCACTTAAACACCATTTCAAATAGGTAGTTAGTAGCTTTCTGTTTTTTCAAAGTAATTATCGCTATATATATGGGGAAAAGAACTTCCGGACTGAAGCCCCTCAAAAGTTAAATCCTGAATCCGCTAGTGCATCAAACACACAAAAATATTTTATTTTTGATAAAAAAAATTCATCATGAGCAATATTCAACTTAATGGCACCATTATTAAATTTTAAGTAATTAAATTGTGTTTGTTTATTCACCCCATCAATAAAATCATTAAATAAACAATAACTTAATAGAAAGTATCAGAGTTCTAAACTTTGACCTCAGGTCATTCCAAGACAAATCATGGAGGGGCCGACACTCACCCCTCCCTCAGATCGTAATGAAAATTTATAAATATTAAAGAAACATACAAATAAAAAAAAATAACAAATATTACTCAATTCTGATAAATAGTATCAGAATTATCGACATTTAAACTTTTGAGATATTTGGAGTTGAGATGACACTTTGAGCTCGAAAACAACACATCGCTATCGCTGAAGATGAAGTTTTGTGATCTATAACTGCAATATGAATCTACTACTATGGAATATAGCAGCGGCAATTGTAATCCTGGCTTAGCAGTACATCGTGGCGATTCTTTTGGAGACAGTCGCTGCCTTTTGGGTTTTGGATTATCATATGTAAGAACCGATTTTTATCTCCGGTGAACAAGTTATCCAAAAACGCTCCTGCATTTTGCCATTATAGCAATAAGTTGCATCAGGTGGTGTCCCAATCTGCTGCAAGTGTTCTTTTATGTTCGTCCAAGGTTGGCTAATACTGTTCAACTATTCCTCGATTTTCTGACACGTATTTGCTTCGACTTCCGTCTTTAACAGGTCATCTTAGCACGTTGTTGGTCTTCCAGATCACCACTAGTCGGAAAGATCAAAATTACCGGATTTGCACTTGAAAATTAACCTTCGGCATTTACGAACGTCTCATGCATTCGGATAAACATTGCAAATGTTTTTGGTAGCAACTGTTGCTTTACTACCCTTGCGAAATACAAAAACCATGAAACGGCGGATGTGAACCTCTTCTGGTATTTGGATAGCCACTTCACCAACAATTGCCGAATATAATTTTAATTTAAGTATTTGCATCAATATTGAAATCAATATAACCTTAGAATGCCTTTGCCACGACATAGACGCACACACTGAGCTGCCAAACGACAATTAAATAGTGACATGCTCAGAAACGCCATTACTTTCCAGTCCTTCTAATATACATATATGTGTATGTGTTCATATAACAATAAACTTTAGAGCCCATTAGAGCAACATGATAAGTAGCTGTAACATGATTAAGTAACAATTTATTTATTAAGTACATTATTACTTTGAGTTCGCTGTTGTTTGCCTTCCCATATTGATTCTTATTAAATTATGGCTGAAATAATAATATTATCTTACGATATTGATTAAGACTATATAAAAACTACATCATCAATAAATACGTGTAGAAATTACAAGGATCATATCAACTTTCTCAGTATCATTGTATAATTATGAAACAATGTATTACCATATTTTAACTTTCACTTACCTTATTATATTATATTTGTATTGCGATCGTGAAAATTTTCGAGTCTGAGTTTTCAACGAAAATACATGTTTTGAGGTCTCCTGAGTCCAAATAACCAAGTAATGCAAAATGGTCTGTGTGTGTGTGTTATCAGTCTAGCTCAAAAACAAAAAGTCGTATGAAAGTGAAATGGCATATTTCAGGTTCTTATAAGCTTTTGATGTTACAGTAACATTTTCGTCAAAAAGGTAAAACGGAAGTGGTACTTTATATAATCGATTTAACACATTTTTACGTTTTTCTCCAAAACAGCTCTAACGATTTTGATTAAACTCATTATATCAGCAGTTTTTAATATAATGCAGGTTTTATTTTCATTGATGTTCTCTATCAGAGATTAAATCACCAATTTTCAATATTGGCTTCTTCAAAAGTACCTTTATTTATTTTTTTATTTGATATAATTAACCATTTCACAATAATCTTTGATATAAAAAATTGTTAAATATAAAATATGAAAGAATTTGATAATTAATTGGAGAAGAAATAAGGGATCGTAACGAATAATAGTTGTAATAAAGTAATCAAAGCAATACGAGCTCGTCCGAAAGATTATCATTGAAAGTATGATACGGTAGTTTGAAAAAGTAGTCGGTCAAACCAAATTTATGATGTAATCTTTATGAAAGATGTAATCTTTCTACGACTAAAACAGAGAGAATATGTATGTTAATTTGGGATAAAATTACAGTTGAGAAAAATAATTAATAAATTAAAATTATATAATTGATAACATTTGTCTGCAGGTAGTAGATTGTTATTTGTACAAATAAAACAGTAAACATTAGGAAAAATCTAATCTAGGGGAAAAACAAAAACTTCAAAATTAACTTCATATTTTCTGTCATTTACTTGCAATTGTATTTTTTCTAAGATTTTCTTTTTTTAATATTTTTTATATTTGTGGCCTTTATACTAAAAACAAAACTGAGATGTTTTATTGTATTTTCTTGGAAATATAGCACAATTACTGTTTTTTGGTATTCATATGTGTTAAACACTGTTTTAGAATATTAATTAATAAATAGTGTCATATTCATAGATTTTTCCGCTTATAATAAACTAACTATTTAAGAAATAACATTTAAAAAAAAAATCGTTAAAAGTGGAAAACATTTGGTATTTGGTTTTCGCACAAAAAATTATTTAAGATACTAAAAAATAAGAATTACCAAAATTATTATAGCTCGCCTATTAAATATTCAAAACACATCCATATGTAAACGAATAATTAAGGAAGTTATCAATCCTGAATGATGGGTAAAATAAAATTATGGTAAACCGTGAATATTCAGTAAGATAGTGTTGGGTTCATTCATTGGTTTATGTTTTGAAATTGTTGGAGATATCGTAGTCGAATATTCGGAATTATAAATATTAGCCTTAATATTAATTTTATTCCGTAATCTACAGACTGCCACTATTTTTCCAAATAACCAAGTAACGCAAAATGGTCTGTGTGTGTGTGTGTATGTGTGTTATCAATCTAGCTCAAAAACAAAAAGTTGTATGAAAGTGAAATTGCATATTTAAGCTTTTGATGTTACAGTAACATTTTCGTCAAAAGGGCGAACCGGAATTGGTACTTTATATAATCGATTTAACACATTTTTACGATTTTCTCCAAAACAGCTCTAACGATTTTGATTAAACTCATTATATCAGCAGTTTTTAATATAATGCAGGTTTTATTTTCATTGATATTCTCTATCAGGGATTAAATCACCAATTTTCAATATTGGCTTCTTCTAAAGTACCTTTATTTATTTTTTTATTTGATATAATTAACCATTTCACAATAATCTTTGATATAAAAAATAGTTAAATATAAAATATGAAAGAATTTGATAATTAATTGGAGAAGAAATAAGAGATCATAACGAATAATAGTTGTAATAAAGGAATCAAAGCAATACGAGCTCGTCCGAAAGATTATCATTGAAAGTATGATACGGTAGTGTGAAAAAGTGGTCGGTCAAACCAAATTTTTATAAAAATGATAAATATTTTGATTTAAAAGTTTTATTTTCTTCCTTATTGTAAAGTGATTTAACCTTTTAGACATTTTAGAGTTTGTACAACGGCTTTTGACGTTAAAAATAAAGATTAAAGATTGAAGATGATAACAAAGTAGTGGAATTTGAAAAATAAAGCAGCATCATTCTGATTATGAAAAAACGTCAAAACAACGATTGGTCTCTTGGCTTGTTGTTAATTGAAAATAATGATAATTTAAATATATGTTCTCAGTTTACAATTAAGAAAAAAAAAAACTTTTAAAGCAAAAATTGATCATTTTAATTAAAATTTAGCTTGTTAGAAGACTGTTTCACACCACTGTGCATATTAATGAAACAGTTCTTTAGTTTATTATGATTGCTTAGATGTTTATTCCTGAAAAGAAAAATAATTTGTTCTAATCGTAATAGAAATGTATTTACAATTTATACCGATTCAAATAATTTGGTTACTTATTTAATTTGGTCAAATAAATACCATATTGAAGATAATTTTTTTATTATTAACAGTCGAAGCAATCCGCCATATGAGCCTTTCAGTCGACAGAATGGTTAACTCCAATTTCAACATTTTGATTATTAATTTTAGTGATATTACTAGTGGGAAAATGTATACCTTTATTCACAGTTCTATATTTCAACACTGCAATCGCCTACTATGGAATCAACTTACTTTACTGTCTGTATTATAAATTTTCCATCTAGAAATACCACTAAAATTACTTTACTCAAAAATGTTAAAATTGGATTTAGTCATTCTGTCAACCGAAAGGTACCTTAGTGGACACTGCAATGAAAATGTAGAGACAATTAGAAATGATATTATTCATCTACTGATAAATTATTAAGTACAGATAATTTCGAAATATAGGGTAATAATGAATTTATTTTTTATCTGTTGCCTTTGTTGTCAGGATTGTTAAAATAATAATAATAAATAAATAAATTGTAACAAACACCTATTACCGGCTTTAAGGCGTAAAACTTTAGATATCAATGTCTGTGAGTCAATTATTTTTCTTCTCTGTTAAGTTCAGAAATTCTTTAGGTGAGGAAAAAGAAGAATAAATAAATAAAAACTAATAATAATAATATATATATATATATATATATATATATTTTTTCCCCTATGAGGTAACACTACATAAGAATCGTTTATTTGATTCGCCGACATGCTCCATGCCTTAAAGGCATGATTTACATGATATAAATATTAAGTCCACTATTATATATGTTAACAATAAATAGAGATAACATAAAAAAAAAAACATAAACAAACAAATTCAACTCAAAAAGACAATTCAACAAGAAACCATCTACGCTGCCCATTACTGGTAACGAATTCGAAGTAGATAGATCTAACAAATTTAAGAAAGTGTGTTTTGAATTCAGTAAATAAATTTTGTTTCTAACTCCAACTTGTGGCTAACTCCAATTATAACATTTTTTATTATTAATTTTAGTGAAATTTTTATTGGAAAAATGTATACATTTATACACAATTCTATATTTCGACGCTGCAATCAACTAATTTGGAATCAACTTACTCACTGTATGTACAGATATTATAAATTTTATTAAATTATAAATTATTATAGATTTAAAATTATAAATTGACTAGAAATATTACTAAAATGACTTTATTAAAAAATGTTGAAATTGAGTCATGTCAACTGAAAGGCTCATACAAAAGATGTTTGTTACCATAAGGAGTATGTGTTAAAATGTTTTGAAAAAATCACATAAAACGAACAATTTTTCGATTTTTAATATTTCAGTAAATCCCTCGACTAATAAACAGTGGGAAGCAATGGTGGAAGGTGGCGCTCCACTGTGGTAGATCGAGGTACTACGAGGTCTGACCCGGCTTGGAGTGTAGCGCCTCTGATGGCAGCTTCGCTAACTAAATCCTCTACTTAATCCTAACTTCGCCCAGATGTAATCTTTCTACGACTAAAACGGAGAGAATATGTATGTTAATTTAGGATAAAATTACAGTTGAGAAAAATAATTAATAAATTAAAACGATATAATTAATAACATTTGTCTGCAGGTAGTAGATTGTTATTTGTACAAATAAAAAAGTAAACATTAGGAAAAATCTAATCTAGGGGAAAAACAAAAACTTCAAAATTAACTTCATATTTTCTGTCTTTTATGTCATTTATTTGTAATTGTATTTTTTCTAATTTATTTTTTTTTAATATTGTTTATATTTGTGGCCTTTATACTAAAAACCAAACTGAGATGTTTTATTTTATTTTCTTGGAAATATAGCACAGTTACTGTTTTTTGGTAATCATATATGTTAAACACTGTTTTAGAATATTAATTAATAAATAGTGTCATATTCATAGATTTTTCCGCTTATAATAAACTAGCTATTTAAGAGATAACATTAAAAAAAAATCGTTAAAGGTGGAAAACATTTGATATTTGGTGTTCTCACAAAAATTTATTTAAGATAGTAAAAAATAAGAATTACCAAAATTATTATAGTTCGCCTATTAAATATTCAAAACACATCCATATGGCCGCATAGAGCTTTCGATTCTTATAAATAAACGAATAATTAAGGAAGTTATCAATCCTGAATGATGTGTAAACCATGAAGTATTCGGTAAGATTGTGTTGGGTTCATTCATTGGTTTATGTTTTGAAATCGTTAGAGATATCGTAGTCGAACATTCAGAATTATAAATATTAGCCTTAATATTAATTTTATTCCGTAATCTACGGATTGCAACTATTTTTCTTTTTTCTTTTTTTATAGGGGAAAGCAAAATTTTCTAACATCAAACTCATTCAATCCTTTCAGTCCATAGTGCTTCAAACAATAGAGTATGCTCCGTTCTATGTAAGCAACCAAACCATATACCATGATCTTAATATACCATAGACCTTATCCCTGAAAATTTTTCCAAATTTCATCAAAACCTTATATATTATCCAAATCCCTCTCTAGATCTATTCTATATAAGGTACTAAGCCATAGATTATTAGGTTTAAAAACTGAAATTTTCATTATTTTAATTAATATATTTCCAAGTATGTGTGATTATAGTTGCTCTCCTCAGCATCCACTGGTCATTAATACCAATAATGCGACTGAGTGAGAGGCGCTGGGATCTCCTAAAGTCCTGACATTCCTTCAACCAAGGGGGAAAGGCTCGGAGATCTTGATTGAATGAATTTTTAAAATATTGTATAAAAGTATGTGTGTATTTAATTAGTTATTTTGATTTGTTAAGTTTAGTTTCTTTTAGTTTATATACATTTACATTAAGTACTATTTATTTATTTTTATTAATTGTGCATAGTGTGAATGAGTTTCCCTATATCACTATTACCATTGTCCTTTAATGTGACAGATTGTAATATATCTTAGTAAATTATTTTAAAAAAGAAATCCATCATACGTACGTTGCACATTGGAAAAATCACAAATTTAGTAGGGACAAAGTTTAAATGTTGGAGTATAAACTGTTGTTAGCATTTGTTTGAAAAACACAAAGAATGCTTGAAATCATTTCATTACCTGTGACGGAATTATCAATTTCACATCCCGATTATTATTTCTACGGGCAAGCTCCTAAGTTCAGCGTTAATTCCATCGAAGGAATCCATCAACCGATTGAATCCAGAAACGATGGACAGGGATTAATGCTGAGGTTAAGAAGGACCTGCTGGATTCCAGCGGAAGGTTATAAAACACATGGAAAATTTAAAAAATACAATGAAATGTTTACCAAACAAATTTCAATACAGAAATATATAGAGATAGAAAGTAGACTGAATACAGATATGTAAAGTAAATTGAGAAATAACAACACTGATGTCATAATGAGCATACAACCAGCGGTTCCATCGAATCCCAAAAATCGATGGAACTCCCTCAATTCCATGTATGGATCATCGATGAGTTTAGGAGCAGCCTAATTAATTTCTGATACCTATAATTGGGCTCAGCATTGAGTTCAGGAATTATTAGTATCTATAGCAAATTAATTGGTCAGTGTAAAAGGATATTAGACAGACTGAGACAGTTGAGAATTAATATTCTATAATTAGCTACTCGAATTAATCTAACTAAACATTTAATTAATTTATGTCCACAATGTTAGTAGAAAAAAATTCGTAAATCATATATGAGCTCTCAAAAATTTGTTGATGGGCTTGTTACTCCAAACTTTCTAGTTTTAAAATATTCTATTGATTTTTTGCGTTACATTTTTCCAGATAAATTATTTGCTTTCAGATTTGTTGGTTCCAGTTAAAACAAGATAATTTCTTTGAAGATTAGGTGGAATCTCTTCAAAAAAATCGAAACGAAAAGTTAATAATTGAAGAAAACGATTCTAAGTGAAACTCCTTGCTGAACACACCTCCCTGAAGAAGACCTGCAAAGTCGGGTCGAAACGTTGGCTTTTAATATAATAGTTTTGCCACTATTTAGTCTATTTATGACTGCCACTCCGGACTATCTCCTTCCTTAATAACACAATGCTCAACTATTAAGTATTCAATTCAACGTTAATAATAGACGTTCTTACACACTCTCGAAATTTCCTTGACGATATCGTTGCACATCTGATAGTTGTTTCTGTTGATATTTAGGGCGAAATTTCAGATAGGTGGAAACAAATTAAATTTTCTGATAATTTTTTTTCTTCGTTGACTAACAACATAGATAATAAAAAAAATATAATAACAATTTCTTGAAGTTTTTATTATAATGGTATACATCGTACCTGACCTAAAAATTCCATATTACACATTTTTTTTATTAAAGTAATAACAAAACTTTTTTAGTAGAAACATTTTTTAGTTGAAATAATAGATGATGCGTATCAAACATATTTTAAATTATAAAACATACAATTTATTAAAAATAAATTTCTTTTTAGTTCAGTTTTTACAACTTTTGGCGATTTTAAGAATCCAAAAATAAGATATTGGAAAATGAAACAATACTAGTATAACAAGTGACATGTTTGTACAACCAAATACTGATGCAATAGATTTTTAAATTAAGAAAAATATATTAAATAATAGTTTTAATACACTTTTTTATTTGATATGGCCAAACATGCGAAAAGGTTTATTTTATTGTACGCGACCAATGTATAACCGTATAATATAACTTTGCATTGCAATTGGCTTAATTTTTAATGAGTAAATAGACTATTTGTATTGACATTTTGAAAGTTAGCTATAAATAGCAAACGGTTGTGGAGTTTTGAGTATGAATGCTGAGAGATGTGCATATGGCCGGACTCTAACATCATCAACATGCACCAGCTACCTGTTTCCATGACTGCCAGCATGCATCCATTGCACTGATTCATTCCAAAGAGAATTTTCCATCGATGCGCCGAAGAATTCAATATGTGACCTGCAGGTGATCTGGGAAGCGATGAATATCAAAGGGTTGTTCAAGTTTGGTTGCCTGTTTTGATTAAGCGATCGGATTCTCCCATCGGCAAGTGCATTTACGTATTCCATCCAATGCTGTTATGGTGACTCATTTTTTGTCCTTTAGTGAGAGGTATCCTTAATTTTAAGGCTTTATTATTGGGTAATTTTAGATTGTTTTTTTGTTCTTATGATTTCAGGATTTTTTTTGTAGAGAAGCTTTCGGTGTCTATACACCATATTCATCTCTTTTATTAGTTTTGTCTATTTAAAAATATAAAGGATAAGAACAATGTTTTAGAAATAGAAATAGAAAATAACTTTATTCTGGGACAAAGTCCCTTTAGAATAACAAAACAGAACATAATTAAAATACTACATCTGGCAAAAATAAAACAACAATAAAAAAGAGAAAGTAAAGAAAATATTAGTTAAACAAGCTACATACAAAAAAAAAATCTTTATACAAAACAATTAAAACTATGATAAAACACTTAAGACTATGTACAGTAGGAAACATTATAATTATACTCTTTTAAAAAATAAAATAATAAAAAATACATTGAGTTCTTCTTTAAAATGAGGTGTGTTTCTGCTAACAAAGAAAAAACGAAGCTGACAATATAAAATATCAGTGTCTTTAAATAATGATTAATATGTAGACTCATAATTGTCAAATGCTAGAGGAACAGATTTAATTATATACCAATAAAAAATAATAATAAAAATAAAAATAAAAAAGCAAACAATAGATGCGAACAGTGGCATTAAGAGCCGGAAAATATTGTAATATCCCTAGTGAATTTCACAGTATAGAATAGTACTATCATTTGAAGATGACTAGAATATCGAAAGTTTAGCAAGTATCTGACTGTTTTTGGGATAGGAATTGGTTTTAGTTATTCGTCTCATGTCAGCTTTCTCCTAGAATAAGACTCCTCTTTATTGAACACAATTTTACTGAGTCAATGCTAAAAAAAAAAATCCAAAACTTTTAATGCTTCTAAAAATTATGTGTATATAGCATTTCCAAGCCATATTGAACTTTTTCCAAAACATAATTAAAACATTTTCAAATCAAATTTAATCTTTCCCATTTCAGCTTTAACAATATATTTATTTTAATTTGTCGGAATTTCCTTAATCATCTATTGGCATGACAGACTTTGTTGATCTTTTGCCGCCTTAAAAAGCCTTTCCCATATCTTTCTATCTTGGGCTATTCCTTTACAGTTTTACATATACACACACACACATATATATATATCTATATATATATATATATATATATATATATATATATATATATAACCCTCCTATTCCAATTCGTGTCCCGAAAACTGTCAGATACCCCCCGCTAATCTTTTATATAAAGTTACATATTATTCATAATGTTGTATCAGATTCGACTTTCTTTTTTTTTTTTTTTTTTTTTTACAGAAACAGAGTTTATTTCTAAGAAGAATGTAATGAATTTCTTATTTGTTTATTTTTTCTAAAAGTGTATATTAATGTTTTACCACTGTAAATAGTTTTAGTTGTCTTGGAATGCTTTCAAGTATTTTGTATATAGATTTTTTTAAATTTTGTATATAGTATGTTTAACTAATATTTTCTTTACTTATTTTTCTTTATTTTTACTTTATATATTTGTTTTTATTTAGGCCAGATATAATAGTTTAATTTTGTAATTTTTTGTTATTCTAAAGGGACTTTGTTCCAGAATAAAATTATTTTCTATTCTATATGTATATATATATATATATATATATATATATATATATATATATATATATATATATATATATATATATATATATATATATATAGAGAGAGAGAGAGAGAGAGAGAGAGAGAGAAATTTCTTCCCCTGCGGCCTTTGCGCTCAGACCTTTTTTCAAGTAATGTCTCAAAACACTACAAATAACAATTTTTTTCTTCTAGCATTGCGCTCGCGTTTAAAAAAGTAAACGATCACATAAAGCCAACCTAAGTCACACGGAATTAGAGCATTAGTCAAATTAAACATTGACACAAATTGTAGGGAAAAAACATTCTTATAGGATTAATTGAGAGTGTTGGAATACAGGTTTTAGCTTATGTACACAGAACCTAGTACTATCTTGTATTGTTTTATATATATATATATATATATATATATATATATATATATATATATATATATATATATATATATATATTTTTATTTATTTATTTATTTTTTTTTTTTTTTTTTATTTTTTTTTTTTTAATACAAACCATGTAGATCTTTTGCCGTCTTAACAAGCCTGCTCCATCTCTGACTATCTTGTCTATTCCGTTCCAGTTATTTAAATGCAGTTCTATTGCATCTTTGTTGATTCAATTAATTCATATGCCTTCCACGTGGTCTTTTTCCTACTGTTGAGGAATTCATTGTTGTTTAACGGCTTCCTGATGGATTGCTCCGAGCTACATGCCCCGCCCATCTTAACCTCTTTTCCTTCATATCATAAAATATTAATTGACCAGTTTCTGTAAGCAGCTCTTAATTGGCCTTTCTCTTCCACATGTTAGTCTTCTGACCCCAGATCACCCCGGTTATCATGCGAAAGATATTTCTCACAAATCTTCTAATACTTATTTTTAGGTTTCGTGTCCAGGTCTCGCATCGTATATCAGAATTGGTTTTATCAGAGAATTTTATACCCTTAATTTGAGATTTATCAAGATGTATATACACTGACAGGCAAAAAATTCCACCCACTTGATTTTTTCATGTTTTTATCTAAAAAATCATCTAAAAAAAGCAATCTAAAATTGCTCGATGAAGTTCGAGGTGTGCAAATTTCTGAACGTACAACTCGGAGAAGATTAAATGATTATGGATTAATGGCTTTTCGTTCAGTAAGTGGACCAGAGTTGACCAGAACTCACCTCGGAAGACGAATAAGAGTAACACTTCCTGATACACTGCAGGACCTTTAAAGGGCTCTTCGGGAGGAATGGGCTATCCTCCAACAAAGGGATATTTCTCGACTGGTGGAAAGTATGCCGAGGCGTCTTCAAGAAGTAGTGAAGGCAAGAGGAGGAAAAAAAAAAAAAAAAATCAACATTTGTAACATTTTTTTGTTTCTAATATGTGAAATATATTCTGATTTTAATAAGATGAAATTTACAGTAAAAGAACATCGAGTTTACCATTGTTAAAACCATTCACATAGGATTTTTGAGAGACTATTCTAAGCTAAGTTCTGTTTTTAGAAAAAGCATAAATTATTTGGCTTTTTTTTTTTTTTTTATCACCATTCAAATATACTACAGTTTCCCCACTTTTACAAAAATCTTTTCATTTTATAAGCTTTAGGTTCGTATTAATTAAGATGAGGTTTGTTAAAAAAAAGGATGATATTTAAAAAAAAAAGGTGAAATATATATATTGTAATACATATATCTTTTGTATCTATGTATTTACCAACAATAAAATTTATACTAAGTATAACTAATAAAGTGCGATATTTTAAATATACTTTCTTATAACAGTCTTAAACAATTTTTGATCAAAATATATTGATATATTGATAAAATTGAGTCCATGTCTGCGTTATTTACAAAAATACTTACAGTAGCATTTCTGGTGATTTCAAAGGTCTTTTAGTAATCATTTTTAAAGTACTGAATTATTCTTAAGTTTTAGAAACGGATGTTGAAAAATTTGATTTCTCCATTTTTCTAGCCTCATTAGTTTCTAGAACAGTAGGCATGTCAGGAATTTCATTCAGTGTCTTGACAGCTGTGGTTGAATTATGAAATTTATCTGTTTAATTTTTTTTTTCGACGAAATATTAAATATTACACGAAGAGGCGGAAGCCGGAAGATGGATTGCTACGAGTCCCGCATACATTGCATACATGTCCCGCCCATCTTGACCTTCGTGCCTTCATACCATCGGATATTGATTGACCAGTTTCTGTAAGCAGTTCTTTATTGATCTTTCTTCTCCACGTGTTAGTACTCTGATTCCAGATCGCTCCGATCATCGTGCGGAGGATTTTCCTCTCAAATCTTTCAACACATTTTTCTAGAGTTAGGGATAGTGTCCAGGTCTCACAGCCATATATTAGAACTGATTTTATCATAGCATTTGACAACCTTAGTTTGAAATTCTTGAGATTTTTCGGGGTTTCAGCACTTTGAAAGGGAGAAAAAAGTATGCGCGCTGGTCTATGTCTGCTCGCTGGTCATTCATTGAGGTTTTTATGGTGCCGAGGTATCTGAATTTTTCTACTCTCGGAAATTATATTCCTTCTACGCAGATCCGGTTATTGGGGTGGAATTTTATAATTATTTACAGTGTTGTAATTTTAATTTTATTTATTACCGTGGTCTGTTAAATGGTTTTTTTTTATATAAAGTAGTAGTATTTGTTGTTATTTATTATTTATATTTACTCATAGTGCTATTTTTTTTTTTAGTCCCTCTTTTGCTTTTTTTTTTATTGTAATATACATTTTAGCCAGATGTTATGTTAATTTTTATGTACAATATTGTTATTCTCAAGGGACTTTGTCCCAGAATAAAGTTGATTCTTCTTCTTCTTCTTCCCTCCTTGCATTTAAATTTACCATTATTTTATAATAGCTATATTTATAATTGTGCTCGATTTCGTTTAAATATTAGTTAAACATTTTCTGTAGAAAGATTTGTATACTTTGTATTAAATTTTATTTTATTTTTTGTTATTTACACAGATTCTTGTATATAACTCCTATTATGAAAATAAAAATGTTATTTTACGTGTAAACAAGGACTGCATCTTTTCGTTCTTACTTTTTGCATCAGTAATTTGCTTATATATATTTTTTTCCACCATCCAGCTTCCTATTTCAGAAATTCTCCAAATTTCACCAGAACCTTACTTATCATCCAAATCCTCTAGCACAATCCCTATCAAGCACCACACATCCCTATAATCATCTAATAAGGTTGAGACGGCAGTTACCCCGCGACCTTTTGTAGATTGTTTATATTGGAGTTCTGGCAATAGCCAGATTCTGAACTCAATAAATGAGTGTATGTTGATAAAGTGCTCTCGATCAATCTTCGCTTTCTTTAGTACCAGTGATGCGGTTGAGAGAGTAGCGTAGGGTTCTCCTAGTGTCCAGCTTTTCCCTCCATAGTTGGAGGGATAAGCCCTCCTCGGAGTTCCTTCGCCTGATTGTAAATAGTGTCTATATGTATGCGTGTGTTTTTTGCTTAGTTTTAATTTTCCTTATTTTTAGGTTATTTTATTTTATTTATTGTATATACTTTTTGATTATTATTTATTGTTATTTTGCTTCTATTTATTTTATATTTTGTTGTACATATAGTGTGAATGTTATCCTACCTCACTATATTTAATGTCAAAGTGACAGATTGTTGTAATACTCAATAAATTAATTAAACAAAAAAGGAAATTGTTTTCTTTAAAAAAAGAAATAGTATTACTTAAACGGAAACCAAACATCCATACATATAATATGTGAATTTGCATGGACTATGTAAAACTTGTAAAATAAACTACTTCTGGAAAGGGTTACTATGCAAGAAGAAAAAAAAAAAAAAAAAATATATATATATATATATATATATATATATATATATATATATATATATATATATATATATAATAATTTTTAGAAAACAAGCAACAATAATTAAGAATTTATGGATGATCTGGATTGAAATATATCAAAATACGGTGGGGTGAGAAAATTTGGATAAACTCAATTAAGTGGGATATGACAGACAGCTATTAAGTCGCTTAAAATCAAAAATCCTACAATTAGAGCGGATGACCATTAAAATTACCTCAAATTAACGGAATAATGAGGTAAAATGTTTGGAAAATTAAAATCTGTTAGATGGAATCTCACTTACAAAGACCAGAATTTACAGAATAATGAAATTCACTTAAATGCCCCTACCAATGAGTGAATTGCTTTTAATACATTTAACAACTAACGTTTAAATGCTTTTCATTTGGTAATCATGCGGGAAATTAATGCCCAGTAACGTATTTAATATTTAGTATTTAATGCTTCTCAATTCATAATCATGTTACCACCCTCCATTAACACTTTTTAACTTTAAATTACAATTACATTTCCCTACTACTTTCATAAATTTGGTTTTGTGTTTATAAATTTCATAAATAATATGTTGATATTAAATATTAATATTGAGATATTTTTTAAAATAAATATATTCAATTCTGGATCTGATCTTTTCTTAAATACTGGAACAATAATGCTTTTATTTGCATAAAATGTAGATTATATTTGAAATTTACTTACGTTTGGTAGCTGAAGGATGTTATAATTTAAAAAGAGAATATATTATGATTGATTACGTATTCAGATTCGATCACTCATAGGAGAAACTTATGAACTGATAAAAATTATATATATATTTCTATTTTGGGAGACTTCTAAGTCCCTCCACCCCCTTAAATCTCTTTCAGTGCCTTCTCCACTATATTCCGGCAGCAGTTGTCCCACAAACCGGAGTTCACCCACATACTCTGCTTATGTTTTCAAGTTTGTTCTAAACCAGTTCTTCTGGTTCATCAAATTTAGTTCCATCGCTTGAGGCACTGTACTGGCAAAGGATTATGAAAAAATTATGCTCTTGATCTGAAAAAATTTAATTGATAATAATTTTATTTATTTTTTTTTGCGAAAATCTTTATGAAGATGTATTACAATCTGTCACACTTAAGGACAATAGTAACAGTGACACAAGAGTAGCACATTCATACTATGTACAATAAATAAACAGCAAAATAATAGTACTAAAATTAAATGTATATAAACGAAAAGAAACTAAACCTAAAAAATCAAAATAACTACTTAAATACACACATACTTTTATACAATATTTTAAAAATTCATCCATTCAAAATCTCCGAGCCAAGCCTTTCCCCCACTCATGAAAGGAAAGGCAGGACTGCAGAACATCCCAGCGCCTCTCACTCAGTCGCATTACTGCTATTAAGGACCATTGGAGGCCGAGCTGAGGTAATACAACCAGACATACATGGCTTGAATGGAGGATCTGGCCATTGCCAGAACTATTTGCTTAAAACAGGTTTCTGCGCCACTGCTTCAAACTTCGATTCGGATTGTAAGGTTAGTTGGAGAATATAGGGATAAAGCAAGTGTATTTGGATGATATGCAAGGTTTTGATGGAATTTGGAGAACATTTCAGGGACAAGGTTTGGGACAAATGGGATATTAAAGTTATGTTGTAAGGTTATGTAGGTTACATAAAACGGAGCATCAACGATTGTTCGAAGGACTTTGGACCGAAAGGATTGAATGCGTTTGATGTTAGATAATAGACCCCACAGTTCCAATCCGTAGGTCCAAATAGATTTCGGTATTTTCTTGTAGATCAATTATTCGTTGTCTATTGAAAGTTGAGATTTTATGTTCAGCAGTCTACTTAGCTGGTCATACCGTAGGTTGAGTTCTTGTCTTTGAAGTCTAGTATATCGGTTCCATGAGCAATCTAATAATATTTACATTAGAAGATCACCAAAAGAAGGAAACATTGGAAACGAGGGGTATGACCACCGACAACTGCAGAAGTTATGGAAGCAATATTTTCGTTAAAAGATAATAATGCATCAGGGGAAGACAGAGCAATAGTAGAAATGTGAAAACAGGCGAATGACAGGTCTAATAAGAGCATTACATAATTATTTGGGTTAAAGAGAAAATACTGAAAGATAGGAAAGTAGCGTTGATAAATCCAAAGCATTAACAGAGAATAATAACTACAGGGGAGAGTAAGTCGCCGTGGTCAGGTTAAGAATAGGACACACGAACCTAACCCATGTACATCTCATCACTAAGCAGCCACCACCAAATTGTCAGCACTGCAATAGCCTTCTCATAGTCAATCATATTTTCCAAGAATGCACTTATTATACTTCAAGCCTGAATCATCATCTCTAAAACCGGATATATCAGCAGAATTAAGCAGCAACGAATCAAACATAAAAACAGTGATAAAATTTCTTAAAATCCATAGGCTATTAAATAAAACATAAAAATAAATACAATTTCTATTTTATTGTTCTTTCTTTTTTTTATATTTATTTTAATACATTTCATTTTTATATGTTTTTAAATGTCTTTTTCATTTATTGCTCTATCTATTATTAATTATTAATTCTCCTCTAAAGAGTTTACAAATATAACGGACTCACAGGCGTTGATGACCCTAGGGTTTTACGCCTTAAAGCCTAAATAAACAAACAATAACTACAGGAGACTTGTTGTAACTTCAAATTAGGAACGAAGAAGCGTGTTGGAACACCTGAGGTCAATAAAGTCCCAAAACGTCATCAAAATATTGTTGTTTATTTATTGACTGAACCTCAAGATCCTTAGAATTAAATTAGAATTAAATTAAACTATATATATATATATATATATATATATATATATATATATATATATATATATATATATATTATATATATATATATATATATATATATATATATATATATATATATTTATTTATTTATTTATATATATGAAAGGATATAACAACAACTTTTCCGCTATATTTTTCAACAAAAATATACACTTGTATTTGTATAAAGTTGGAAAAGAGAGAGAGTTGAATATTCATTTTAACGCATTTGTTGGTATCGAGCGAGTGGGGGGAAAATTTGCATAGGGGCAGGCAAGTATATGCAAGTTAAAGGCTTAGCTGGAACCCTTTGCCCACTTTTATATTGCACCAAACCAGCGGCCATTGCAACCAACTTTTCAACCTTTATTTCGTTTTACTTTGTTTCTTCAATTTATAGGTTACATTCAGTCCCCTTTCAGATTTCTTTAACGGAGAGAGGGGCCTGGTTTTGTAACATTTTCATTGTATGGAAAAAACAAGGAAAGAATATTTTTAAAAAAATGGAGGATGAAAAATCAAAAAATGGATATAGCAATAAATAAGTTTGGATGTAAAACCAATTTTTTAAAAAAATATTTATTTATATTAAAATTACTAACAGATTACTACTGAACATTGACTTAGGACCATCGACAAAAATTGTATTGCTATAATATTATTTTTATACTACACTTAGATTAAAAGTTTTATTATTTTTTCAAAATTTTATTTAAATTAACTAGTATTTAATTTTTTTTAAAGAATAGAAGAAATAAATAAAAAATAAAAATATTAATTTTGGGATACTATTGAGACATTCGAAACAAAACAAAGCCTTATTTATTTATTTGATTTTATTTTAGGTGCCGTGTGCAACTATATAGGTTAGAGGCACCATATTCATCATTAAATTACATTTCAATATGTCTGTAGCGATCGCGTTATATTTTTTTAATTTTAGATGTGTATGTTGCTAGAATGTTTGTTTAAAGAACGTGTTGTTACAGCTGCATAGGTTATTTCTGATTTACGTTGTGAGCTCGTGTATGAAGATGGCATTGTTCAAATGTGTCTGTAGTAATTGCGTTTTTTTTCAGGAATTGAAGTAAGTGCTTCTGATTTTCAGGTTGTAGGGCTTGTCGATATCCTAGCAGGCGATACGTATTCCTTGATGTATCCAAGCTCAGACTAAAATTAAAATTTTTCTATTTGCCTGAGATCTGAGTAGGAATCACTAATAACTACAATATGGTTACTGTTAATTTCATTGATTATTATACCTAAAGCTAAATAGATGGCAAAGAGCTCGAAGGATAGGACTGAATAAATGGAGGGTAGAGAGTAGCGGATTGTCTCCGTAGGTAGAACAACGGAACATCCAACATGTTCTGATCTTTTCGACCCATCGGTATAGACACATGTGAACTCTTCGTAGTTATTCATATGAGCTAAGAAGAGTTGTTTTTGTACTCCAAGTGGGCTAGATAATTTTGGTGCTTTTTTTAAGGAAAAAATGCTCTACTGTTTGTCCAAGGAGGTAAAGGGTTTGCGATCGATTAGAACAGCTTTTGTATTGTGTAAGAATTGGTTAGTTGCGGGTAGTTGGCAAGGCGAGTTGGTAATTTATACATTGAGAAGTCAAAGAAGTCTGTAGTTATTTTTAAGCGGCCAACAAAATTTAACAAAAGAAAGTGTCTGCGTATTTCTAGTGGCCATTCATCATCCACTGTTAATAGGGCTAGTCAAAGACTTAAATCAAACATTATTGAATAACTAAGAAGATAATGATTTACTAATTTAAGCATCAACAGTACATAAGAAACATAAGCTAATAATAAACCTCACATCAATAGTATATATATATATATATATGTATATAAATTTCAATCAACATCTACACAATCTACCATCAGAACTGTTTAAAGACGGAGGAGTGGTCTTTAGGGCTAACCTACTATAACTAATCCTGAAAATATGGCAGGAGGAAATGATACCTGAGGCTTGCAATACGGACCTAATCTGCTCTATGTATGAGTATATCAATTAGATAGCATTCCTTCCTGTAACCTACTAGATAATAACTAATCCTATTAAATCGGATATATCCGTAATACGGAAATATAACAGGTAAGCAATAAGCTGAGTTTAGAAGAGTGAAGAAAAAGACCATATCTCTATCCTAAAACAAGTATCGTAAGATGGAGTAACTTTGGAAGTGGGTGGGTAACTTTGTTACAGCGGGTAAAATTTAGTTTGTAGTGATTCCAAGGTGGATTCAATGTGTTCAATCTTCAAAAACTTGCTTTGTGTAGGCATGTACTGCACTATTGCTTTGAGGTAGTTTGAGAACCCTACAACACTACACTCACTAGTGTTGTTAGATTTTATTTATTACCATTGCTTTTTTCAAAATTCTTGTTTTCAAATGAAACTTTCGCTTGTGCCTCAAGAGTAATGTGCCACCAGATAGCAGCGCAGTCTAAACAAAGCACGTTTTTGCAGACTGAACCAACACACTATATCCACCACGGAATAACCACAAACTTAATTTTACCCGCTGTCCCAAAGTTACCCAACAAGTCCCAAATTTACCCCATCTTACGGTACTCGAAAAACAACACCGGATGTGCTCGTTTTGACTGAACTGGAAGATGGTGTGATTGACGAAGGCGTGTAAAAATGATCCTAAAAGTCTAGTTCTAATACATACTGAAACCTATCTGGACCTACGGACTTGAACTGTGGGGGACAACTAAATCATCGAATATCAAACGCATCCAATCCTTCCAGTCCAAAGTCCTTCGAACAATAGTCAATGCTCCATATTATATCACGAACAAGACCCTACACCATGACCTTAAGATCCCATATGTCCATGACATAATCCCATCCAGATTCTCCAACTTTCACCAGAACCTTATTCATCATCCCAATCCTCTAGCGCAATCCCTATCCAGCTCCGAGCATCCATACATATCCCTTGAAGGTTGAAACGGCAGTGGCCTCTAGATCTTTTGTAAATATGCCTTTGGAGTCCTGGCAATGGCCAGCTTCTCCACTCATGCCCTGAGCGTCTGTGCCTCTAGTGCCCTCTTTCAGTCTCCACTGGCTTCTAATACTAGTGATGCGGCTGGAAAAGTGGCACTGGGATCTTCCGGAGTCTTGCTTTGCCTTCCACATGTGGGGGAAAAAGCCTGGCTCGGAGATTCTTGGGCGAATGTATATTGTATATAGTTATGATTGTGTTTAGAAGTTTTTATTTTATTTTATTTGTTTATTTTTTTTATTTACCTTCTTCATCAGTATTATTTATTTACTTCTTATATTTATATTTATTTCTTTATTATTTGTATATATTGTATGAATGAGAACTTTTATCCCTAATGCTTATAGCCCTCTAGCAGTGGCTGATTGTATTATTATTCAATAAATAGATTTAAACACAAAACAAAAAAAAAGTTCTAATACAAGAAGTATCTAAAGCCATGAAAGTCCGGCTTGCGGTCGGGAGATGGAACCGATGCTGTTCAGCCATACGATGGAAAATGTTATAAGAATATCTCGTGGAAATAAATCATAAAGGCATTGGATATGCAAATGATATGGCCCAGCTAATTAAACCAATAAATAAATAAATACAAATATTTAATAGTAAACCGAAAATTTCATATAACATATTGGATGAACTGTAAGGGTGAAACGATAGAAGCGGGTTATAGACAGATATAGGTTTAATAATAATCGAAAACCAATTTCGAAGGATAGAAAATAACGGGACGCCTTTCTCGTCAAGTTTATTTCAACCGTACAAATTTTATTGAAAAACCTTCTAAATAAAATGAACCTATATGATATGTTAGCTCCTACTCTCCAACAACTTTTGTCATCCGTACCATATCAATAAAATCCGTTTGAGAGAACTAGTTCAAAGTAAAGTAAATTTAAAATTATAATATACCTAAGCTTGCAAAAAAAAAAAAAAAAAAACACTGGTGGCTACAGTTAATTGGCAAATTTGTCACTCTTTCCACTCCCGTCAAAATATATTTACCAACGGAACAGCTTTTATTTTAATTTGAATTAGACCATAATACACCTTTTATACATAGCTAGTCACAAAGCAAGCTTTTAATGATTTTCTTTAAAAATAAATTACCAGCATTAATAAAATATGGAAGGCAGTGAATAAGGTGATGCGAAGGTTGTGTTTTCAACTCGTATCTCAGTTTTTGCCTATTTTGAGTGGAGTCTCTTTCATTATTCATTTAATACAGTTCAAGTTTACATCAGAGTAGTTGATATATACCGTTTGATATATTTTTTATATTAAATATTTTTTTCTTCTTCTCTTATGATATCTTATATTATCAGCAAGTTATGGCCATTAAGTTGCCCAAGAGGTCTCAGGAAGAAGACCGCGTTAGTACATCTCGTGGTTCACCAGCCAAACAAAGAACTCGTCGCTGCCTACGAGAAATACCTCCAGTGACCAAAATGAACACTTCAGAACCAGAAACTCAGCCCCAACCAGGTACTTCTTCGCAAGAAATGATCGCAGAATCCCATTTCTTTACTCCAAACCCCTACCAAGTGCTTCAAAATGACCGAGAAGTAATGCAGCAATACACAGAGAACCAAGGCCTCCTCAGATATTTGTGAAAATATCAAAAATTTCTAGTTGTTCTGCACCCAACTAAATAAAATCTGCTCTGGCAGTTATTCGTGCCTTAACAGGACCAATGAAACCAAAATAACACCAGATTCTGCTGAAGCCTACCGAAAAATAGTGAAGTACTTGTTAGAAACAAATGGGAATTTTCAAACGTACCAGCTGAGGCAGGGGAGAGCGTTACAAGTGGTGATAAGAAATTTACACTCCTCGACCTCAACTGAAGTGATTAAAGAAGAACTAACGATGCTTGGTTACAATGTAGGTCAGGTAACCAACGTTTTAAAGGAGAACAAAGGGCAACCAAAGTTACGAAATAAAATACCACTACCATTGATTTTCATAGACTTGGAACCATCACCAGGTATCGACAAAATATATGATACACAAAAATATACTATACAATGCTGAAAGTAGACAAACCATACCCCAAGAGAGAAATCGTGCTGTACCATAATTGTCAGGCATACGCCCACACTAAGACATATTGTCACCAACTGCCTCGTTGCGTGAAATGCGGTGTACAGCATAAATCTGTGGAGTGCACCAAACCGATACAAGATCCTGCAGTGTGTGCCCTATGCTTGGAGGAACACCCGGCCAACTACAAAGGCTGCTAAATTTACAAGAATCTCGAATCCAGACCCCAGAAAAACTGCACCGTATTCAAGAGGAAGCAGTAAGACCAATAATACAGAGAGATTCTTCTAGAATTGTGAACAATAGTTTATCATTTTCACAACCACTTAGTGGTAAGAACTCGACCGATAAATGTCAAGCCGAAACAATAACCTCAATCCCAACCTCAAAATCCTCTTCATCCTAATATACCTAACCACCAACAACAAATTCATCTTATTCCTCCTCCTTTAAATGAAACAGATCTCACTATTTTGTTAGCATCTTTCCTTGCGGATTTCAAATCTCTTGTTACTCCACTCATATCATTCCTCACGAATCTGCTATCTCACCTCATCGCTCCTTTAAAAAATCCTTAAATAACTCACATCCCAAAACCCATACCCATTCTCCTTTGGAATGCGAATGGTGTTAGAAATCATACAGACGAACTATCTACTTTACTACTTGACAAGAACATTGATGTGGCAATAATTATTAAAATTCAACTAACCACTAAACAACTCTAAAAAATACCGCAACACTGGACATATCTTACTGAACATCCTGACGGTAGATCACATGCCGGTACTACTATCATTGTACACTAATCCCTGTCCCATCACCTACTCAAAATCTCCTACAATCAACCGAAATTGTAATCAAAGCCTTCTCCTTTGCCGTCACCCTAGCATCAACATATTGTCCTCCTAACAGATTCATTTCCAATAACCAGCTCAGTTCTTTCCTTATTTCCTTAGGACATCACTTCATCCTGGGTGCAGACTTAAACGTCAAGCATCAAGAATGGGTTTCAAGAACCATGAATTCTCGTGGTAGATCCTTGCTGTCTGAACTCAATTCCCAAAGCTTCAGCCTCCTTCTTTCCAACTTACCTTAATACTGGCCAACTGATCCTAACCACAATCCTGATATCCTCGATTTTTTATCCACAGTGGTTTAGGTCCCCTCAATTATTCCCTCACCGGACTTGACGAACTTTCCTCAAATCATAGTCCATTAATACTCCAATTATCTCTATCTGCTATTCCTAAACCCTCTCCACCGTCCTTCATCAGAGTCCCAGTTAACTGGAAATTCTTTCATCATATCATTTCCGATAAAATTGACCTCAGAATAACCTTGAAAACCCTAGAAGACCTTGCCGATCCCGCACATTCCTTCATCAACACCATTCAACAAGCAATATGGACAGCTTCCTCTCCAAATCATTCCTTAAGAACCCTAAGAAAAGTTGTTTACTCCAACACCTCATAGACCTAATCCACACTAAACGCCGTGTCAGATTATTATGGCAACGTACCAAACATTTCATCGATCGCGCTCCTACAGTTACTATTGTAAACTATTAAAGCAAGAATTATAATCCTTCAGATCCAAATCCTTTGATACCTTACTTCTGCCACTGTTCAGGACAATTCCTTCTGGAAAACCACCAAAAAAATCCTAAAATCATATTAAATTTCCCATTCCCTCCGTCGATACGATGGATCCTGGGAAGTATCTGATGAAGATAAAGCTAACATATTCGCCAGACACCTCTCCAGTACATTCACTCCTCATCCAGAATCCCATCCAACCCATACCGTAAAAGTAGAAAAATTTCTTTCTTCACCGATTCCACTCTCATTACCACCTAAAGCAGTTAATCCATCTGAGGTCAAATACCTTTTACACAATATCACTTCTCGTATGATCTCGTAATGCCACAGATCGTTCGACAACTTCCACCCAAAGCTATCATATTCCTTACATATATTTAGAATTGTATCTTAAGAATTACCCACTTTTCTCTCCTACGGAAACATTCCACCATCGTCCTTTTCCTGAAACCAGGCAAACCTGCCCACAATACATCATCCTATAGACCAATTAGTCTACTCCAAATCCTATCAAAAATTTTTGAAAAGATCCTACTGAAAAGAATCCTACCCATAATAGAATCATATAAAATTCCTACCCATCAATTCCGATTTAATTTCCAACACTCCACTGTCCAACAAGGACTCCGAAATGTTTATCATAGATCCTCAGTCCTAGAAAACAAGCAACATTGTTTGAGTGCATGTATGGACGAAGCATCGACTTTTGACCGGGTATGGCACACTGGACTGCTCTTCAAGCTTAAATCCCTTCTACAACAGTCCTTATATCTAATACTCCGATCTTCTCTGACCACTTCTTTTAAGGTTGCTGTGGTACTGAATTATCCGACTGTTATTTAATAACTGTCCATCTCGATACCCTTACATACATTCGCTGATGAAACCGCCATCCTTTCAACCTACTCAGATCCTTATATCGTCCTATAATATAAAATAGCGTCCTTAAACCTTCAAATGCACCTCTCCCTGATTGAACACTGGTGTAAGTAATGACGCATTAAGATAATAAAATCCAATTGTAAACACATTACCTTCACCCTTTGTCGTAAATTCTGTCCGTTTTAACGGTTTATTTTAACACCAGTCAGCTTCCTATCTCAGATACAGTCCCTTACCTCGGCTTTCTCTTAGACAGACGACTAACGTGAAACCTTCTTACTAGACCCAAAAGACAGGAACTTAACCTACGATGCGGCTAACAAGTTACTGATCTACAAGACAATACTGAAAATTATTTGGAATTATGGACTCGGACTGTGGGGAACAGCAAAATTTTCTAACATCAAACGCATCCAATCCTTCCAGTCAAAAGTCCTTCGAACAATAGTCAATGCTTCTTTCTATGTAACCGAAAAAAAGCCTACATCATGACCTCACACATCCCCTTTGTTTTAGACCTTATCCCCGAAAAATTCTCCAAATTTCACCAGAACCTTACTTATCATCCAAATCCTCTTCCACAATCCCTATAAAGCACCACCTATAATATATTATTGTATTATATTATAATCCCTATAATATTTCAAGAAGGTCAAAACGGCAGTGGCCCCGCTATCTTTTGTAGATTGTATATATTGGAGTTCTGGCAATGGCCAGATTATCCACTCAAGACATGAGTGTATGTGGCTAAAGTGCTCTCGATCAATCTCCGCTGGCTTTAGTACCAGTGATGCTCTTGAGAGAGTAGCGCAGGATTCTCCTGGAGTCCAGCTTTTCCCTCTATAGTTAGAGGGAAGTTATTTTATTTTATATACTTTTTGATTATTATTTATTGCTGTTTTTCTTCTATTTAGTTTTTATATTTGTTTGTACACATAGTGTGAATGGTATCCTATTTAATTATTTAAATTAAATATTTCTTTAGTTATTGCTTTCGATTTAATAAAAAATATGACTCACTTAAAAAAACATAAAACTTGGATTTGCTACTTTTCTGCTAAAAATCGCCCCATTATTTATATGAACTTTTTTGTGGCGCTTAAAGTCTGCTATCACTCCAATGAAAATTTCCCTCTATTTACGGGACACTGTAATAAGAAAATGTCAAGAAAAAAAAATCTATAAAAAGCTTATTGTCCCAGTCAACACAGTCTAATTATTTATTTTTTATAGGCTTTCTAGGAAAGCTCAAACATTATTTTATATAGTTTGTTTATTTTTATTCCAGATTAATTACTGATTATTGTACATAGGTATTAATGTGTAACATTTTTTTTTTTTTAATATTAATTCTATTTATCTTATTTATTTTTTTCCTTTTAATTATTTATATTCATTTGTATGTATGAAAATTGCGTTTGAATAAACATTTGTAGTACTGATTGTTATTGCTATAAAATGTGAAAGATTTTATTAGTACTCAATAAACTCATTAAAATATATAATAAAAATTTAATTATCGTTATGCTAAAAGAAAAAAAAAAAGAAAAATAACCAAGCCTCACCAAAATTAAATCCTCAGATGATCTAAATCTTGGACAGAATTTCCTTTTTGTTTTGTTGTTTAAGATTTGTTTTTATGGACTTGTTCTGTTTTAGAAGCATGTCATATATTAGAATCATCAGTTCACTTCCTTGAACCGCTACGTATGAATACGAAAGAAGTACAAAACTTTAAAAATATATATTTATTTTCGCAGTATCCTAACGCAAAAGCATAATAGGGAAAAGTTAACTCATGTGTCTATAATAGCCCAAATGTTGATTCTTTGATTTTCAAAAGCTAAAGAAGGCTTCAAATCGCAAAATTAGTAATTTGCACGTTTATGGTTTTGCTTTCATATCGACGATATGTATACATTCGATCTCAAACTGTGTACATAATAAATTAATTACCGATATATTCTCGTGAACATGTAATCATTTATTAGGTATCGTAAAAAGCTGTTCATTCTCAGTAAAAACATGTGAAAAAGATTCATCCGCACCCGTCATTAGTATATTTCCGAGAGAGAAAATTGTTTAAAAAAACAAAAAAAAAACAACTCTGTTTACATTAAAAACTGGAACTCTCACGCAGCACTTTTACAAACTGATGCAGCAGCTCTCCCCTTTTTGTTAAATACCCAAGATACAATCTCGTATAATGATTTTTCCCCCTTTTTATGTTGTTGAGAGAAACAAATGATGTTGCCAGTTGGATTTGTTGAACCGGACGAATTAGTTGTAAACAGTAGCTATTGAGTTTAAAACAACTTTGGTTATTGGCGGTTGGCTTTAGGATACAAACCGTTCTCATTAAATGCAGAATTACCATAGCTGAATGTTACGCCAAATCGAAAAAGTTTTTCACAAATAGGTGTTAGTTTGGGTACATTATTTAGTGAATAATAACTTGTGACGATTGAGTGTATCAAATGTAGTTCGCTTTCCATAAAATTATACTTTACCGATTTCTATAATAAATCATACCTCCGATAAGCAATAGGGTGTATATAAAAAAAAAAAAATGACCGTTTTTCAACCAAATATTTGTAAAATTATTTTTTTGATGTAATATTCAATTAGTACTTAAAGTATAATCTATTCTTATCTACCGAAATTATCCATCTGCAATCCGATTGCTCGATCCCACACTGATACCATTCTTTGGGATGGCTGTCAAAAAACTCTTGGACTGCAATTTCAATTTCCGTAAAATTATCAACTTTTTCCCTTGAAGAAACTGGCCATGGATCTAAATAAGTAGTAATTCGATGGTGCGAGATCTGGGCTATATGGTGGATGAGGAAGGATTTCGATACCATGAAGTTCTTTAAACTTTTCTTTGGTTAGACGGTAAGTGTTCAAGAACGGTGAGCATTATTGGAATAAAATTACTTTTCGGTTGATCAAAGTAGGAAACGCCCCCGCCAACTTCACGCACAATCATTCCAGTTGTTTGCAGTAGAGTTCAGAATTCATGGAGCATCCATCAGGAACTAGTCCGTGATGAATAACATCTTCAAAATTCAAAAAAACGCAAAGCATGAATTTTTTAAAAATAGCCTCCTTGCCGCAAAAGGAAAAGCAATCCGACCGCGATAGAAATGATAGAGCCTTCGCTCACGGGTATTCGAATTTCACCAGTAAACCCACTTTTCATAACAGGTGACAAGTTTCCGGTAAAATCCCATATCAGAGGGGTTATTTTAAATTTTTGTTTTTTTTTAAACTGAGAAATAAGTTCATGAGTTACCAGTCTACTGCTCTATTTCACCTTCCTCATGGAGTGTCGATGGCGACTAACAGTACCTTTCAACACACTACAATCCCTGACAAGTTCGCGAGTACTTGGGAACGGATTGGACTCAACAGCTTCCTGCAGAACCTCATCAATATCCATTAATGGTCGGCCGGACCCCTTCTTCATTTCCAAAGTAGTATTTCCACTGCTTAATTTTTCAAACCAACGCCACGCGGTGCGCTAGTCAAGGACACCTTCCCCTTCATATTAAATAATTTCACTAATTCAATAATAATGAAAAAAATAACTAAACTGAGGCTTTTTTTGAAGAAGTCGAATGGGACTAAACAAGCTTAGAGAATGCTCGAAAGGGATTATCAAGTATTGATAAGTATTAAATAAGATTACAATATTTACAGTCTTTTGAAATCTTGAATTTGATAAAACAGTCATTTTTTTTTTGCACCCTTGCAATGGTTTGATTTCATGATCATTAAACAGTTCTAATTATATACAAGGCGTCCTATAAGCAGAAGGATTCTTTATAGGAATGATAGCAGATCTCAAGAGCTACAAACAAGTTCATATAAACAATATACCATATTGAAAAGTAGGAATTTCAAGTTCTATGTTTTTTTTATGTCATGTTTTTTGTTGAATGGGAAGCGATATCTAAAGAAATATTTAATTTAAGTAATTAACAATTGTTTAACTGTAAAGTAGACTAAATTGACTTCAAATTAAAACAGAGTTTGCTTTTTTTAAATACATTTAAAGACTACTTTTTTAAAAACATCATAAATTATTTACGATATTTTTTTTTCATTCTTCAACTATACTCCATATTATCTGGAATGTTTATGAAAATGTGTTTTTTAAAGGATCTCTATTACAGAAATTGAACCGCATTTATACATATCTTAGATCTTAAATTTTTGTTTAAAATAAAGAAACCTGCAGATTGCTTAAATTATTTTCATGAAAACGTAAATAATAGGATCGGGAACAGTTACCTAATTAAACGAGGAAATTTTTGTAAAAGTTATATATCTGTAGTATTGTCGGTGGATGACATAAAAAATCAAGAATAACTTATAATCTTTTTAAAAATTGAACTTAGTTTAGCCGTTCAAAAGTCCTCTTTAAACATTTTTAACAAAGGAAAACTCTATTTTCAATTTTGTCTGATTAACGGTGAATCGATTTCCTAATTATTTAAGCTAAAAACTTCTTACTTTATCGCTAGCTATTCAACAAAAAACACTACACTTAAAAAGCTCTTGACATCTGGTATCGGTCTTATAAATATTTCTCGCTGTAGCGGCTTAGGAATCAGGAACAACATAGCAGATGAACCTAAGAAAATAAAAAGGGGCAGTAAAAGTTTCAGTTTTTTTAAGTAAGACTAATTAAAGTAAAAATAATTCTTTTATAGATAAAATTAATACACTTTTATCTTGAAACGTGGTTACATATAGTGGCTTAAGTACATCCTTTAAAATTTTAAATACAACATATTCTGATTGGTTAAAAATTTGGCTCGGATAAATCACAGAAACAAATATGTACCATTGAAAAAAAGTCTATTTGGGGGTGCGGAGTTTCAGCCCGAATGTCCTCTCTAGTGTTGCCCGAATGCGAGACCGAGATGAGCCTTTGTCTTGCAAACTCAGTCTTGGTCATGGTCTTGGTCTTGCGCGAGTCTCGCAAAACCCTTGCAGTTACTTATTAGCTTATTGCTCAAGAGATATTACTGTACTTTTTTAGATAAGAGAAACCTAACTAAGTCCTAATGAAAAATTAGACGAGTTAAATGCAAAGGTATATTGGTTATACTAATTATTTTTATATAGTAACTAGGATTATCAAGTATTAGTAACTATTTTGCCTTAATTTATATTAAAAAAATGTACTTTTTTTATCAGTCCTGGTTCATGGTCTTGCAACAGTTAAAGGAACTCAGTCTCGGTCTTGCAAAGTGCAAGACCAAGACCGATTCTGGGCAACATCAGTCCTTCCTCCGTTGATTCCACTGATTATAATGGGTATAATAATTAATGTGAGCTAAAATAAGCATAACTTTCCTCAAAGCTTATTGCAATGCTTCCTCGATTCCTTCCGGGAAAATTCCAATTTAATACAAAATTATATTGGTACTTGAGGATACCTAAAGTACAAAGACATTTAACAAAACAAGAGTGAGTGGGAACTAATATCGAAACAATGTATACACACATCGTCATGCGCTGAACCATCAAAATGCATTAAACATGTAGAAAATAACGATTTACTAACAATCGAAATCTATAATGACGGAAGCAGCACTGGATGTGCATTGGCATTAATTAATTTCATGAAAACGCAAATATTAGGATTAATCATATTAAGCTTTTATCTAAATAGGAGATAGATCAATTCCCTTGATTGAGATCTGTGAAAAATGCTTGTGAATCAAGACGATATAATGTATACAAACAATAATTAAGATATCAAAAAGTATTAATTGCATACGTTCATAGTTAACTGGTTTCGAAAATAGGCAAAAAAGGCCTAAACACCAAGCGTATGAAGAATTATAACATAATAAAAGGCTTAGCGAACCCGAAAGATGCCGACCCCACCAATCGCCTATTTCATACTTCCTTCCACCGTTCGCCTTCCAAACACAGTCCCTTTAAATCTAAATCTTCTGAGCTTTGAATCGGTCTACCCCTCGGACATTTACCACACGGACCGCAAATATTAACGTTTTAGGGATTCTTTCGTTATCAAGCCCAACAATTTTACAAGCCCATTTGATTCGCCGCGATGTAGTCACCTCGATTATATTTACCGGATACAGTTCACGCATTTCGGCGTTGTGTAGCCATCTGAACTCTCCGTTTAACTCACCCTTCTTCGGTCCGAACATTCTACGTTAAAATAAAATATATCTTTTTTAATATGATTGACCGTATGTTAATAATTATGTCTGCAATTATTAATTTTAATTTACTTTTCTACAGTTTTTCGTAGAATATGAAGAGACAGACATGATTAATTCTTCCTAAAAAAATATATATTTTATTTTACTTTATTTTTTTGTAATCAATGGCTTGTCCTTCAAATGGCATTAAACATAGATTTATTGTTTTCAAGTTAATTTATTATTAGCCATATTTACACCAATTTAAAAAAAAAAATTGTCACTTAATGACTACTCATCACAATGACGACGTTTCGGCTCGTCGAGCCATTTTCAAGTCTAAAAAAAATTTTTCATTTACAATCATATATTAACTTTAACATATTTCAAATTATAAAGATTCTTATATGTACCTAAAATACCCATCATGTAGCTGTCATTTTCACTTACGCGAATTGCAAGCGTCTACTCATAATAAAATTCCTTATTATTGTCATGTTCACCTTTAATTATTTAACAACAATATTATTACTCAATTCTTTACTATTAAATGATTCAAAATAAGTTAAAATTACCTTGTTTCTGAGTCACCCATATGTCATCCATCTCATTTCTATTCAGTGACTGGTTATTCTTATAGGAGTAGGGGAAGACTATTTATTTTGAACATATATAATGCTGTTACTCAATATTACATGTGGATCTATTTTAAGTAATATTAGCTGATTTATTTCAAATTTTGATTTTTTCAATTGAACTAGCGTAAAAAGTATTCATATTATCCACGTCTGTATGATTATTTACTGAGTTTTTTAAGTTTTTAGTTATGTATATTGCTTCTTTAATTCTACGTTTATTCGTATTTCTTTCATTATGTAGGATTTTGGCATTTTTGAAATCAAATTCATGTTTAGTTTGCATATTATGTTGAGAGAGTCCAGTAGCTAATTTAATTTTTATGTTTTTTGAATTACAATTTTGTTTATGCTGTTTAAGCCTTTTTTCAAACCATTGGGATGTCTGTCCAAAATATGATTTTTTGAAAATAAATAGTATGCGCCGAAGAATAATTGAGTAATATTGTGTAGATTTATTGTTTTTTCAATTAAATTTTAAACTTTAAAATAAAAATAGTCCCCGTTATTTATATCTGAAACGGCCCAGTTTAACATTTACAAGCAGAGGTGAAATGAACCGAAATACGGCTAAATTTCATCGGAATGTCAGCTGTTAGTTGCATGGAAGCCGGTGAAGGAATACATTTTCCGATTGTTTATCAGATTGTTTTTCGATGTCGAAATGGCAAAACCCTGTCGACTTTTTGCCTAAATTGGGGTCGATACAAAACCATGATCGCAGAAGCTTTACGAACCGTTAATTATAACACCTTTATAAAGTGAAACACGATACTGACAAGAGAATGACGGGCTATTTAAATTTAGCCGTCACTAAAGTGTCCCCACAAAGGGAGGAGAAAATGGGGAACTGCTTGCCTCCTCTGTGTAGCCGGGGCAAAACGCGTTTTCCATTTAAAGTACTTGCTTCCAGCTGGACAACCACTCCAAACTTGAAACTAATGGCACGATCACAATCCACATTCCAACCATAACTATTGGAAGGAACATAACTCTACGCGAAATGAAAGAATGCTCAGAATAACTTTACTTGTTAACCCAATTAAAGGAATACTATACAAGGCTAAAAAAAAAAAAAAAGGTAAATCATAAATCAATGGGATTCTAATATAAACAAGATTCGTAATTAAATGAAGTGATTATTCATGAAATTAATTACTAATAATACAGATAATTCATGCAATCGCTTTTATTATAGGAACATTATTTATGTCAGTACTGTTTTTTATTTTATATATATTTTTTTAAGAACGTTCAAACACACGGTCAACCGTATCAATATACAGACATTAAATTAATATAAGATGCAATACAATCTTCTTTAATTTTTTATTTTTCTGAGCCTCTTAAAATATTTTCGTCTACTTACGGGACATCTCTACGGGACTAAATATACCTAACTCTGGTGCGAGTTTACTTTTTGTTCACGGTACGGACTTCATTTTATCAAATTTTTAACATCTACCTAAAACTTCGTGAATTGCTTCATCTTATCGTAACCTAGAACTTTTAATTTGAATTAATTAAGTTGATGAGGTACTAAAAACTGATAGATACCCATTTTCCCCCACTAAACTCGAGAAAATATATTGGGCCGTTTGGTATATACATTGTTGCTCAAATACGAGACCAAGACTCGTCTTGGTCTTGGGCACCCAATCTTTGGCTTGGTCTTGGTCTTCCGCAAGAGTCTCGCAACAGTATTGCAGTTACCTGTTACCTTATTACTATATTACTGTATTTTTTCAAGATAGAAGAAACCTAACTAAGCCTCAAAGAAAAATTAGAAGAGTTAAATACAAAAGTATATTGGTTATACCAATTCTTTACATATATTAACTGAAATTGTCAAGTATTAGTAACAATTTTGCCTTAATATGTATTAAAAAAATTTTTTTTTACCAGCCTTGGTCTTAGTCTTGGAACAGTTAGGCGATCTTGGTCATGGTCTTGAAAAGTGCCCAAGACCGATATTGGGCAACACTAGGTATATATATTCTCGTTATTTTGACATGTTGGAAATGGTCCTCACCAAACATTCACACCGAAGCAGGTACGAAAAAATGAAGCCGTTCACGAAGTTTTGGACGGATGTAAATAATTTGAGGGGTCCTTACCACGAACTATTTGTCCTATTATAATTACCAAAATATCTTAACGATATTTAATTTTTATTGTGTATGCATATTTATTTAAAATTTAACTGTTTAGGAAGACTCATTTTGGTGATTCTTGATGTAATTTTTTTTTTTTTATGAGTGATTTTCTGGCTTTGTGTATCTGAAATGCAGATTTGGAAGTTGTCGTTGATTCGAATCTGGTTTGACTAGGAAGTTGGGGTAGGTTAACCACCGCTAGCCAAAAAAACTGATTAATATCGAAATGTTGCTTGACAGCTAGGAGCAGGAACCCACCCCCTAGTTCCCAGGCCATCAATGGCGGGGGTGTGCAAATTCTTACCGACGAAAAAGTAGAAACCTTGTAGGGCAAGGTGATTATAAAGGGGTCGGTCGACCTTCGTTTTGGGTACTTGAGTAGTTTTAATTAAGAATGTAAATATTGTTTTGTTTGTTAAGCAACCAAATAGTGAAATAATGTAATAAAAATAAAGTATTAATCCGTAAACACATTACAAAAATTATTACAATAAATAAATGATCTCACTGTTTTCGTTTCCATATTTACAATTTTTATATCATTTTAAAAGGTACATGTTAAAACTTAATTTCCAAAGCGATTCGATGAATTTGGTGAAATATTTATTTTGGTTAAATACAATATAAAAAAATAAATAGTATAATTGTGGGTTGATGGTTGACCGTAGTGAATAATGAAGGGAAGGATAGTTGTGGCGATCAGTCAAAATAAAAATGGCAAAAATAAATAATAATATTTATTTTAACATTTGCCGACGTTTCGACCCGAAGTTCAGGCCTTCATCAGGGCTGAGAAAAGAAACAGATAACAATTGATATGAGAAAGATAAACAATTTAGGTTAAAAAAAAAACTTAAAACTTAAAAAAGTAAAATGAAGTAGATAAGTGAACATTAAAGTAAAATAAAGTAGGTAGAATAATGACAATAAAAAGAATAAAGAAGTAAATAATAATAACGGTTACAAAGTGTGGACTAATGAAGTAAACATAATCAAAATAAGATAAGTACTAAAATGATAATCTTAGAATAAAATGTAAAGCAGAGAAAAGGAATATGAAGTTATATAAGAAATAAATATAAATAGAAAAGTTGAGATATTGTAAATAGAATAGTTAAATAGAAAATTGAGATATTGTGAAGTCTATCAATCGATTACCATTTTAATACTTATCTTATTTTGATTATGTTTACTTCATTAGTCCACACTTTGTAACCGTTATTATTACTTATTACTTAATTCTTGTTATTGTCATTATTTTACCTGCTTTATTTTACTTTAATGTTCACTTATCTACTTCGTTTTACTTTAAGTTTTTTTTCACCTCCTATGTTTATGTTTCTCATACCAATCGTTATCTGGTTCTCTTCTCAGCCCTGATGAAGGCCTGAACTTCGGGTCGAAACGTCGGCAAATGTTAAAATAAATATTATTATTTATTTTTGCCATTTTTATTCTGACTGATCACCCCAACTATCCTTCTCTCCAATAAATAATATAAATATATTAAAAAAGTGAAATTATGTTACCTTAATCTATCATTAAATATATTGTGTTTACGATTTGTGTTGTTTTATCTCCTACAGATTTTATAAAACGAAGATAAGATATTTCCAATAAAAACAAACCTTATGAAGTGAAAGTGAGAAAAAAAAATTTAGTGCGGTGCGCGCATCACACACCTTTCACGTCCACCCTCTTCTTGGCATAAATGCGTATTTTCAGACAAAGGGGAAGGGAAAATACAAACTATAGACACTATATTTATTTATATTTCATTGTGTTATATATACAAATTTTAATATTTTTATCAGAGTAATCTATACAATTAAATATTGAAATGTACCATCGATAGCATCTATGAAAACCGCTTATGTATATGTACATAATATTGCCGGAGTCCGTATTATGTTAAGCTCAAGTTACGTATGAAAGCCAGTTCTAATCTTTCGGGTGAGCTCGGGCGCTCCCGTATTCCTTTGGTTCCTCCATTACAACTATTCTCCGTTACGATCTTTTATTTCTCCTTTAGTTAATTATGAAATTCTTTCATATTAGTTATTTAACTATTTTCAAATTAAAGATTAATTTGAAAATGCTATTTTTTTTAAATAAACAAGTCAAAGGTACTTTAGAGAGAGCTAATATTGAAAATTAGCCTTTAAAGCCCTGCTAAAGAACATAAATAAGAATAAAACCTACATCATATAAATAACTGCTTAGTTTTACACAAATATAATGAATTTGATGAAAATCGTTAGCCGTTTTCGAGAAAATCGTAAAAAGGTATGAAATCGATCATATGAAGTGCCACTTCCGGTTAGCTGATTTTGACGAAGAAGTTGCTGTAACATCCCTAGCATATAAAAACCTTAAATGTGCAATTTCACTTTCGTACGACTTTACGTTTTTGAGCTAGACTGTTAACACACACTCACACAGACCATTTTGCGGGACTTGGTTATTTGAACTCAGGGGCATCTGAAAGTTTATTTCCATATTACATATTGAAAACTGAGACTCCAAAATTTTCACGATCCCAATAATTTACTATATACATCATATATAGGTAATTGAAAATAATAAAGATTATAAAATTAATAGATATTGAATAATTAAATTAAATAACTTATAATTATCCATTAATTCACCAATTAAACTAATTTTAAAACTGGAAGGAAATTATGACCATATACTATAAAGAAATAAAAACTTAAATATAGAGAAATAATATTGCATATTACAGTTTTATTTCTTCTCTATTTCACATTAGATGGAAATAACTATAATAAATTAAACGGTATTGCAATGGAGGGAGTACAAGTGATTTATTATAATGTGGGGTGGTAAGTGAAAGTTGTGTGATGGGCGCTTTTTAATATTATAGTTTAATTAGGAAAAATCAAATTAAGACAGTTATTTATAAAGAATAAAGAATAATATAGCGTATATAAATAACTTAAGTATAACGAATATAAGTTGGAATTTTAAAATAAGAGGAGGGTTATTAGATCTTAATTATATCTAACCGTCGAAGATGCTAATGGGCTCTGAACACTTTGAAATGTGAAACTGAGGGAAGATTTAGTTCATTTTTGGCTATTTGTTCTATATCAAGAGAGTTTAGTTTAAGGAACTAAAGAATATTTGAAAGGAAAAATGTGGATCGCTGTGATAATTTACAATAAAGAAGCCAGGGGAATGAGTTACAGGGTTATGAGTTACAGTTTTTTTTTTTTTTTTTTATTATTCGTAAAATTTACAAGTGTATAAATTAAATATACATCAAGGAAATGTGTACAGAAAAATACAAAAGCATGGAAAGAATTGTAGAGAATCTACCCATGGTAGCACTCTAATGAAGTATCTAAACTAGGAGATTACGAGGCCACCTTCTTTTCAGACGCCTCGGGGGGGTAATCAGGGAGGAATCGAAGAGGAAGCGAGGCTAGAAACGAGAGGATTAGGATGGTTTTTCAGTTTATTGTGAAAAAATAGTTATCTGGATTGGGCCAATTCTGAAACATTTGGAACATTAAGATAGTTATGGATGATTTTATTTGTGACAAAGTTAGAAGCAATGAGGATTTGGAATGTAAGGATTGGATACTAGAGGAATTCGATGGCTTAGTGGAGCCCCAAAGCTCAGTAAATTACAGTTAATTGAGGAATTCAATGGTTGATTATTGAACAAAATATTTTAGATTTAAATTATTTATATATCGACAGCCACGTTGCAACTAAAACTAAAAATTTTCTGGAGACGAAATTATATTATAACATGTAACATTATATTTTCGGTATAATTTTGTTTGAAGGCGTAAGACAAATATGAAATGCTATATTAAACTATTTTGTTCGTATTTCTGCTAAATAATATATTAGAGCCATTGCTTCTAACCTAGAGCTTTTTCATTACTTTTTAAAATAGGTATTTGTCAGGTAAAAGCAATCAAATTGATTGTAGGAACACCCATTGTTAATAATGATCAAATCTTGACTGGAACAAAGCGAGTTTTCAAAATGTAAAGAAACGATACTTCAAATGAAAATTAGTAAAAATTTGAGTTGTAGGCGTGTATTTGATGACACGGGCTATTCACTTTTTTGTCTCCCACTTTAGTGCAGCTCAAACGGAGTGCATGCGCTCCATTTTAGAGTAGTCCGTGGAAGTTTTGTCAACAACCTACTCAACTTTATATGGACATGGTTTAATTCAGGAATTCTTGGCAAGTTCTAGGTAATCTACTGATATGTAGATCACTTGATTTATGAGGTTTTTGCAATTTCGAAAATTCATTCATTTCAAAAGATTCGTCAACAATGAAACTAGAATTCGTTTTTATTTTCGTGTTAAAGTTTTCCAGTTAATGAAATCAATTCTCTGTCTCGAACTATCTAGAATTCGTCGGTATTGTATACTTTTTCCAGTACAGCTCATTTTGCAGTTTCCAGGAGGTTTCAATTGTTTTGAAGACCGTTCAATATTATGTTCTCACTTACCACTTTCTTCTTTGCTTCGTCTTGTTCCATAATAAGCAGTGCCGGCCTCAGGACAAGGGAACCCATTTGCTTAGTTAAGCCGGGCTGGAAGAGTCACCACTTATTAAAAATTTTAAAAAGAATACAAAGCTTATGAAAAAAATTAATTTTAGCCTATTATGGTAATAAAGCTAATTGATCCTGAGTTTATGCGCAAAACGCTTTATACATTCTATATTTACATGACCACCTTTCATTGAGTATATCATTACGTTTTATCGGTAAAGACACACCATATATAACCTTCACTTTAACTTACAGGTTACTCTCCAATCACATATCACAAACCTTGAAGGATGGTGTAAAAACTGGAGAATTAAAATAAATACAAATAAATCCCATCAAATTACCTTTACCCTGCGTCGCGAACCCTTGACCTCATGTCCTGTCCTTTAATAATTCCCCACTTATCCCAGTTGAACAAATCCGTTACCTAGGACTCCACCTGGACAAACGACTCACATGGAATCCTCATACAAGAATGAAACGACAAGAAACCGCTCGACGTTTCCGAATACTCCAACATTTACTAGACAAACGCTCTAAGCTTTCAATAAATTAAAAACGACTCATATATATGACAATAATAAGACCTATTTTGACTTACGGAGTTGAGCTTTGGGGCTCCACTAAACCATCTAATTTCTCTCGTATCCAATCCAAAATCCTTTGTAAAATCCTCAAGGCTCCTTACTTTGGCACAAATTAAATTATCCATAAAGACCTTAATGTTCCATATGTTCCCGATTTGGCCCAATCCAGATACCTATCCTTCCATAACAAACTCCAGAACCATCCGAACCTCTCGTTTCAAACCTTGCTTCTTCCTCGATCCCCGATAACCCTCCGAGGCGTCTGAAAAGAAGATAGCCTCGTGATCTGCTTATGTAAATATATTATTAGAGTGCTACCAATGGGTAGTTTCTCAACAAGCGTTTTCATGTGATTGTATTATTACTGTGTGCACATTTACTAGTTGTATTTTTTTATAATACAGTTGTAAATGTCAATAAATAAAAAAAACTTACAGGTTTTTACAAAAGGTCCTAGAGATGAAATGAACCACCGTAGATTTCAGTTTGTGGGAACAGAATATGTGTCAGGACAAGAGCAAAAGCTGATTTTCCAGAAAAATTATCCTTACAGGCTTTTGCAGAGCGGCTGTCGATATGATGTTTAGAATTATTTATCAACAGAATATACTCCTTGTTTCTCTGTCATTTGTTCAACACGAGATCCTAACCCTCAAGTCGGTTTATTCCTTCTCATAGAACTGTTTCCTTTAAAAAATCCTTCGTCATACCGGCTACTTCGTTTTGGAATTCTCTGCCAAAATCTATACGGAAATCCTCATCCTTGGCCTTATTTAAACACCATTTATTTTTGCATCTCCTCAGCGATCAATCTTCCGAATAAATGTAAAAATAAAGTTATTTTGTACTTTAGAGATGTATGTCACATTTTACAGAGATCTTGCAGATATGTATGTGCCATATTGCTTATTTGTACAAATACGTGAACTCACTCGTATGTATTTCTCCTAAAATTTATATGTTTACTTCAAGATCATGTATCTCTACTACAGTATCTTTTCTTTATTTTAATATTAGGGTTAGACAACTTTGTAAATTAATTTATTTATTATTGTATTCTAATGCCAGATAAATGTCATTTCGTTGTTCAATATAGTTATTGCGAGGGGACTAAATAATGATTTGATATTGTTTGGAATGATGGAATAATGGAATTGAATATAGTTTTGCTGTTGAGCATATATTGTAATGGCATTTGGCCAAGATTATAGTGTACGCAAGCACTAATATACGTATTTATGTTTTTTTTTTCTCAATATACTCATTATTATTTTTTTTCTCATAAACAACTGTATCTATTGTATACATAATAGTCGGGGACCTATGTGGTCTGCCAATAAGACATTTAATTTTTTTGGAATTTTTTTATTTCTCAGTTTGCTGATGTTCCTCAAGGTAGTATCCTAGCTCCTATCCTTTGCACAGTTTATACATCTGACATCCCAACCCATTTCAACACTGTCATCACCACTTATGTCGATGACACGTGTATCCTATCAGTTAACGATCCATCTATTGCATCCCCTTCAATTACACATCACAAGTCTTGAAAAATGGTGTCAAAACTGCACGATTAAAATAAATCCCATCAAATTACCTTTACTCTTCGTCGTAAACCTATGACTTGCTGTCCTAGAGTATTCTTTAAGAATATCCCACTTATCCCTGTTGAACAAATCCAATAACTAGGACTCCACCTTGACAAACGACTCACTTGGAATCCCCATACTAGACTGAAACGACTAGGAACCACCCGACGTTTTCGACTACTGCGCCACTAACTAGACAAACGCTATAAACTTCCAACTATTTACATATATTACTATAATAAGGCCTATTTGGACTTACGGGATCGAGCTTTGGGGTAGTACTAAACCATCAAATTCCTCTCGTATCCAATCCTTGCAATCCAAAATCCTTCGTAAAATCTTCAATGCTCCCTATTTTGTGCAAATAAAATCATCCATCACGATCTTAATGTACCATATGTTTCATATTTAGATCAATCCAGATACTTGTCCTTCCATAATAAACTTCTGAACCATAAGAACCCCCTTGTTTCCAACCTTGCTTCCTCTTCTATTCCTGATGACCCTCCGAGTTATCTGAAACTATCTACCAATGGGTAGTTTCTCTTCATGTTGTATATGACGTATTTACTTCTTGCATTTATCATTTAATACAGATGTAAATTTCAATAATAAATAAAAAAAAAGAAGAAATTCATTGATATTTGTGAACTTCCATGCAGTATTCGCAGTTCTTTACTACCACTGCCTGTTGCATGGTCTTTAACTGTAGGTCTAGTTGCCACAAAGAAGACTGAGTTTCCTCCGGTATTATTCCGTTATATGAGATCATAATCGTTTTCTTTAAACGATACAGTTGTTCTATCTCTTCAGCCAATGCTATATATTTTCTCTTCTTTTACGCTACACCTTGTGTGAGTTATCATCAGAGGAAACGACAATCAATATGATGAATGCAGATTGCTTACTTCTGTCTATTATAATAATGTCTGGCCGATTGTGTCTGATGATTGCTAGATGACTACTCATCCACCGGGACTCGATGAGTCAAGGGTTAGGATCTGTTAATGAAATATTTAAAAACTTCCTGACTCTAATGGCGGTTTTCTGATCTTCTTCCAGGATATAATTAGGGATTCCGAATACTTTTCAAGTTTTTTATCGTTTGCTCTGGGATCGATCCGTTACCCGAAATAATGAATGGCAACGCCTTACCTTCTTTTAGGCTGTAGAGTTGTTCTAGTTCTTCACAGAGGATTTGATATTTCCTATACTTTTCTCCAAACACATTTCATTGTTGGGAACTCCTATCTCAATCATTGCAGCAGCCTTTTCCTTTTTACCTATAACCAGAATTTTCGGTTAATTTTAATCGCTATAATTATGAAAATATTTAATTTATTTTTTTTTAAACTTATTTATTGAAAAATATTACAATCTGTCTCTAGGACATTTATAATAGAGTTCACAGATCACATTCACACTCTATGTACAATAAATAAAATAAATTATACAGAAAAATAATATATATACAATAAATAAGAATAAAATAACCTAAAAATAAATAAATAAAAAGAACACATACACACCTATATACAATATTTACAATTTGGCGAGTGAAATCCAAACTAGACTTGTCCCTCCAACTGTGGAGGGAAGAGTATGACTCCTGAAAAATATTTAATATATTATTTTATAATTTTGAAAATAAATTAAAATCTTATTGCTTTTATATCGCATACACGTATAATGCAAAATTTATCAAATATTATTTTAAATATTGATGTTATGAAAATATACTATATCATTTGCGAGCTTACCTTTTTGCTGCAATTAAACTTTTAATAAAGAAAAGGTAATTAAATATAAAAAAGTAATTTTTACCTTATTTTTACCTTTTTAATTATCAGAGAGAGAGATTTTCATCGGAATAGTATCACCTTACATTTCTACGAATTGTTATTTGTTTTCCTCAGTCGGATTGAGTGTTTTGGATTTGTGTAATTTAACTCTTTTGCTTTTAAATCTGCATACGGCCTATTTGAATCGAGGATCAATTTCGTGTCATTTGTAACGTTCAGGAAATTTTGACTTATTGATCTTGACAAACCTTTGGATGTTAGTTAATGACATTCGTACAAAGTAATGGAATGCGGTATTAGAGAAATTTAACATCGGGTTGTTATAAACTGATGGGGAAAAGAGTCATGTACAAAAACGTATACAAGAGCGACTTGGTGGAATTGATTACATATGAAACTGCCGGTAAACATATAATTGCTTTCGTGGGGCGAGGGAATCGAAATGTAAATATAAAGTCAACTAAATATTAGAGTTCATTTGCAGTTTATTTTATTTTTTAAATTACTGACAAACCTAATTTTATCGATAAAAAATATTCCAGTTCCGATTCTTATTACTTTCTTGAGTTGTATTGTCATCTGTCACAATTAAGGACATTAAATTAAATGGAATAAGACAAAATAATAGTATTCAACAAAATAGGACCTTGTAGTTCAATATCAAAATATACAATATTGATAAACCTACAAACATCATAACTCATTTCCAAGCCTTTTTCTACACCTGTGGAAGGAAAAGTAGGGCTCTAGGGGTTCCCTGTACTTCTCTCTTAGACGCTTCACTGGTATTGATAGCCATTGGTGGCTGAGCAAAGGCGCTATAAGTATTTTATTATAAGTATGGTAGGGGTTTGGAGTTAAGAAAGGGGACTCTTCGATCATTTCTTGCGAAGAAGTACCTGGTTGGGGCTGAGGTTCTGGTTCTGAAGTGTTCACTTTGGTCACTGGAGGTATTCCTCGTAGCAGAGAAGATTTCTTTGTTTGGCTGGTGAACCACGAGGTGTACTACTTACGCCGTCTTACCGAGTCCTCTTGGGCACCTCACTGTCCATCACTTGGTGATAATACCGCATATCATAAGAGAAAAAAAAAATATACCAAACAGTAAATATCAACTGCTCTGATGTACACTCAGAGAGATTCCGCTGAAAGTAGGCAAAAACTGAGAGACGAGTTGAGAACACAACCTTCGCATCAGCTGATCCACTGCCTTCGTAAAGCAGACACAATTTTCTTTGAGAAGACACTGATCAAATTTATTAAGGCCAGTGATAACAAAGACTTTTAGGATGTCTAATACGGTCGCTGTACATAGATATTCTGCTCGAGTGTGGATAGTAGTACATTCCAGGAGTACCACAGCCTTTAACCATCTGAAAGACCCAAAAACCCTTTTATCATTGACCCTAGTAAATTTAAATTTCCCTTTATCATCAACCTTACTAAGTTTAGTTATTGTTTTCTCAAAAACATTTTTGTCTATTTTGGGATAGTGTACTTGGAATTTAATTATTTTGAACAGTTTTTGAGAAATTCCTTATCATTAAATAAAAAACGCGACTACCTTATGAAAAGCAACACGAAATTGGACTTAACTCCATTTCCAGCCGGAATCGGTCCATGCATCAAATGAACTTTTTTTGCTGGATTTTTTTCTAAAATTGTCCCTGTATACAGGTGTAACAGCCATTAGGCCTGACTTATTAACATACAATTAAATATTATCAATTACAAGTAACCTCCTCCATATTTTACCGTGGTAGTCTATATTTTTCACTAGTCTTGAGTGGATTGTCTTATCAAGTTGAAGAGTCTAATAAATTGCTCAAGAAGATTCATTCTCGAGGTCCCCAGATACCCTCACTCATCATCATAATCATTTTTGGCACAACATCCCGTTACCGAGACTGGGCCTCCTCCAAGAGCCTCCGCCAGTTGGCTCTGTCTTCTGCTGCAGCTCTCCAGTTCCGTACACCAAGCAGGGTTCTCGCATCATAGGCCACGTTGTCCAACCATCTCGTCCTCGGCCTTCCTACCCGTCTTACGAGGTGCAGCTCCTCCATCATTATTTTTTTTGGTATTTCACCGGTGCTCATTCTGGCCACATGCCCTGCCCACCTTAGTCTGGCCAGTTTAATATACGTGACTACGTCGATGTCTGCATAGAGAGAACTGAGCTCCCTATTTTTTCTTTTCCTCCAGACATCACCCTCCTTTACTGGACCATAAATCCTTCTGAGGACTCCTCGCTCAAAGACACTCAGCTTCATCTCATCCCTTTTAGTCATCGTCCAAGCCTCTGAGCCATATGTCAAAACAGGCCGAACAAGGGTCTTGTATATGATCAGCTTGGTCTTCTTTGAGAGGTACCTACTTCTTAAGTGTCGGCCAAGTCCAAAGACACATCTATTGGCAGCCGTGATCCTTCTCTGTATTTCTTGAGCCATGTCATTCTTGCTATTAATTTCAGACCCAAGGTATATAAAACTTTTCACTCTCTCAAACTTAAAAGATCCTACCTCAAATGGAGAGTTCAGATCCACCTCACCACTAACTCTCACATATACCCTCACTCACTTGATAGTATTCGTGATATAGGATGGTTCCAGCTATGAATACCTCTTTGGCTTGGCTAATTTCCATACCAATCCTTAAGAATCAAAAAACATTCTTATATTCACGTCTTTATCTTTTATCCTTTCATCAACTTCCTTTTAAAAATCCTAAATCATAAGTTTTGTTTTGATTTGGAGTTCCTGGTAAGTCTCCATTGGTAAAATATCCTCTCCAAATTCTTGATTACATATGTCTTTTGTTTTATTATTATCTTTTGTTTTTATGACTTTTGTTTATTATTGAGTGTATGGTCCGATGTTAATAATGTCAGAACTGGAATAACATGGTATATTATTTTATTATTTATTTGTATTAGTGTTTTATATAATTTTTAGGATTATTTTAATTTCACTAACTTATGTTTGAAATATATAGTAAGAGGAAGTACTGTGACCGTAAAAAAAAAAAAAAAAAAAAATCGAATGAGTTATTTAAGGAAATATACATTTTATTATATTATGTCTACTGTGTATAAATATACAAGAATCACGAAATGGTCACGAAAACATGTATGTATTTGAAATTGCACATTTTATGTATGTGCCGACTTATTACGTAATAGCAACTGTATGTAATAGATTTTATTTATTTTTAGTATTTTCTCGAAAACTGTTCAGACGATTTCGTCTAAACTCGTGATATCAATATGCAATTAAATTTCATATCAACTAGGTATTATTCTCATTGAAAAAATATGGCAGGGGTTATAGCAAAAAAAATATTTTGGTTGTTATTCCAAATAAAAATGGGTAAATATAAACTATGAAATAATTTAATAAATAACTAATTTATTACTAATTAATAGTAAAAAGGTCTTATAATAACTAAAGGTGAAATAAGGTCTAGTCCTTGGTAGAAAATACGAAATCGGAAATACCCGAAATCGCCCGGCCTTTCCCGAACCCTCTTCATTTATACAAATCATTTATATAAAGAGCTTCCTATTGCTATTTATTTTTAGTTTAACTATTGCTATTTTTCATAATTTTCAAAAAAGATTTTTTCCGGAAATGTGGAGGATATACTAGTATTTGTATAATTTGTAACATATATCCTTATATTATTATTTTTCCAATGTGTCTAATATTCGGAAATTTTCTTTTAATCTATGTATTTTCTTTTGTTTATTCCTTTTATCTACCATTGAAACTTTGAATCTACCCATGATTTTTTGGTTGTAATCTATTGTTCTAAATGAATGTGTTATACCTTCTATAATTTTTACTTTCATTTCCCCGCATACGAAAAAAACTGAGAGATGTAAATATTTCAACTCAAGATAGGTAAGTGATAGTTGTCTGATGCGCTGATCGCACCAGATTTATATAATTGTTTTGTTTTTTTTGGTGGCATACATTTTTACTGTATATATATATTTGCTATGTTATTATATAATATTTTAATATACTAAGGTAAAAATCAATAAATAAGGATAATGATTAATTTATTGTTCTGAAGGATATGGATATTGTGGTTGAGATCTCTTGTTCTCTCAGTAAGCGACTGTGCTCACAATCAAAGGATTAATAATTGATTTGTAGTTTTGCTACCCTGTGGCTCTGTAGTCAACTTACTTCACTAACTATAATAATAATGATAATATATTCATATATTTGTCTATTGTTTCGGGAATTCTTTTTGTTTAGTAATTGTTTAAAAAAAAAAAAGAAATAGTATGAATATTAATAATATACCTATTCAATATTATTTTGATTTATTTCCAGAACTCTAGCGGTAAGAATTTACTAGAAAATTAATAATACTGTTTTAAACGGAGGTTTTTATATAAAGGAATTCTAATGTCCCTAGTCCATAATAAAATCAATATTAAATGGATTTTTGTATTAATATTTGTTATTCTTGTGGAATTCATATATTTACGACAACATTTTAATATTATCTATTGGACATGTTTACTGTATTTGTACATATTAATTTTATTTAGTTTCTGATTTATGTGCACTTTTTTTTTATTTTTATTATTATACAATTTTAAACATTTTACTATTTGTCATTAGAAAGTAGGAATTAAGTTATGAAAATAGCGGGAAAAATACGAGAGAAATGTATAAGGGGAAAAGGGTGAGAATAATAATAAATAATTAACAATAATAATAATAAATAAATAATAATAATTAATAAAGAAAATAATAAATAATTAAAAAAAATGTTTACTATACTCATATATATTGTAATGGCATATATATCTATGTATATATACTCATATATATCCATGTATTAGTTTTAAAGATTGTCCATTGTGATTAAGAACTATGATGTGTATTTAGCAATATAATCGGGCAGCACTCTTTTATAAGAATAAAATGTTTATCTCTCAAAGACTTATTACTTAGAACTAGGGAAATTCATTCTAATTTGCTGAACATAAAAAAAAAAAAAAAAAAAAAAGAAATAAAGGAAGAAAAGGAAGAAAAGACAACCAAAATGGGATACTGACCTATAAAACTTATAATTTTCATTGAAGACCAGAATTTTAAAAAAATCTATAATATTATTAATATTTCTTAGATATTGTAAGTACTAAGAGGAAGGGCAAATGATAAGGAATATTTTTTTTTTTTTTTAATCGGTTAATTGTAATCGGTTTAATTTCGATATTGATGTCACGATATACTGACATGAAACTATTAGACAAAAATATCGATATTTAGATATTTTTCAACTTACCTAACTAGAGCGAATGAATGTGTCTAAAAATAATTTTTCGTAACTGCAATAATAAATATTTAGCTGCTAAGAAAGGAATCGAACCCACAACGTTCCGGACCTGGTCGCTCGGATATCTCCATCCTAAAGGGTTCGAAAAAACTGGGTATCACTACCTTCGGGAGGTAAACAGGAGGATTTAGCTCTGGCGTATGTAACCTAGGATGATCATCAGCTTCGAACCTTCGGTTTCAATGGGGCTTATAAAATTTAGTGTTAATATAAATTACTAAACAAATGTTTCCATGCCCCCCTTTTTTTTATCTAGGCAGTCTTTAAGGTCTGCGCTGGCAGGATGGTGTGACATCGGACGCCTGCCCCATCCTGGGAACAAGAAACTGGAGAGCAGCGGCACAAAGAAGACAAGACTGGCGGAAATCATTACCTGACTCCTCGTGGGTTGTAGTGCCATTAAATAATAAATAATAATAATAATAATAATCTTTAAGGCAATTTCCTGAAATTGATTTTCAAAATCATCAAAACGTAAATATTACGATTATGAACATTTAGTTGGGCAGTTATTACAATGAGAATCAATTGCTATAATGGGGATCTTTATTATCATAAAAAACCCTGCTTCATTATCACTTTATACGATAAATATTGTAATAAGCTGTATTGTATAAGGTTGTTATAAATAAAAAGCTCTTTTTTAAAATTAATTTTATTATAATACGTCTCAATCCATGGATAAAAATATATTTAAGCTTTGTAATGATAAGTTATTAAAACAATAAATTATTATTTGTTTTTGGCAATAATAACTTCCAATTAACCAACAATTGATTTATTTGTTTAATTTACATTTTTACTTGATTACCTTACGTCTGATTATAAAGGGACCACAATTTCACAACGCATTACTAACTGCTAAAATACAAAAAAAAAAAACATAAATGCCACAGCTTTAGCACATCACAGCATAAAATTACAACACAAATTCAACTTCTGTAAACCTCAGATATTAGGAACAGAACCAAAAAACAACAATATAAAATTACTTAAGCCATACACATCACAAAAAACAATAGAACAACAGTAAATTAGAAAACAGGCACCAAACATTTGGGGGCACATTATGGTGATATATTAAACAAAATTAAAATTTAGTCAAAATGAAATTGCAGCTACATAAAAAATAATCATTTAACAACAATAGTAAAAAAATAAATAGTCATGTCCAAAGGTCAATATTATCCACCATAGCGGACACCCAATTATGGATCTATAGGCATGACGATGCTCTGGATATTATATAATATATTTTTTATAACATAAATTTAGAACACGACAATGGAGCACATTAGACTTAAGGTAATTACAAAATTAATGTAACGTCGCAATTGTATTGTAACATGCATTATTTTTATTTGACTCGTTTTTAGCAATGAATCGATAAGGAAAAACGGGATTTTAGTTCTGAAGATGGTAACAAATTTTCCTGAAATGTAAATTCAACAAATAAATCAATTGAAAGTTATAATTGCCAAAAATAAAGAATATCATACAACTTCCCAGCAAAAAAAAAAAACAAAGAAGAATAAATTATTACTTTTAATAAATGGGAGAAGGGTAGCTTAGTGGGTAACCATTGAAATACAAAGCTTAAGTTCCCGGGTTCGAATCCGGCAGATAATAAGTAGGGGAGACTGGGTACGCTTGTGGCAATTTTTATTTCATCGCCCTCAATTTTGTTAGTACAACAATGAGATAGAAGAAAGGTGTTTTTGTATTAGTGTCTTCACCTTACTAGGTATAAATACTAAATTTTCGTCCGAATGTACAATGGTCTATCTAACAGGAGTAAATTAGAAAAAAAAGAAGGAAAATTTCACAACCGATCTCATCCTAAGGGCAGCTGTGACAGTGCTTAACAGGTTAAAAAAACTAAAATAATCTAAAGTCACTTGTATTGTATTATATAACATTATAGAACGATTTAATGGCTTATTACTAATAAGACATAAACGTTTGTGTAATAAACAACTTTCGGTCTTCTTCAAGCGTTTTCTGGGTGTTTAAAAGCATAAAAAAATAACTTTACTTGTGTCCCAACCTTACCCAGGAAATATGTCACAACCGTACCCAACGCACTACTTCACAAAAACGTCATAACAATACAAAATTATATAAGTTCGTTAATCACTGCTTGTGTTCTATATGAATCTCCGCTGGCTTTAGTACCAGTGACGCGTTTGAGAGAGTAGCGCAGGGTTCTCCTGGAGTTCCCTCGCCTGATTATATATAGGTATGCATGTGTTTTTTTTTTTTTTGCTTGGTTTTAATGTTTTAAGTTATTTTATTTTATTATCTATTGTATATACTTTTGATTATTATTTTGTTTCTATTTATTTTATTCTTTTTTTGTACATATAGTGTGAATGTCATCCTACCTCACTATAATCAATGTCCAAGAGACAGATTGTTCTAATACTCAATAAAGAAATAAAAAAAAAAAATCACTGCTAACTAACAACTAATGTTTAATATATAACGAGGAAAAATGCTCATTACTCTATCTGTACCTATATATCAACAATTATTCATAGAAATAGGATAAAAATAGTAACTGTTGTCTGTTAAAGAAAGTAATGCCGTATACGGTAATTAATGTGGTATATGGTAAGTAATGTGGCTTTAGTGCCCTCTCTTAGTCTCCACTGGAGTCCCATCCTAGTGATGCGGCTGAGAGAGAGGCGCTGGGATCTCGTGGAGTCTTGCCTTATCCTCCACACGTGTGAAAAAGGCCCGAATCGGAGCTCTCTCGGCTGACTGTAAATATTTTAAATAAGTATGAATGTGTTTTTAATTTTTTATGTTTTTACTTTCCTACCTATACAAGGTAAGGAAAGTATTGCAATCAGGTCAAATTTCCGACATGCGGTTTTCGACGGATCTATACGTTTCACAGCCTCCTGAGTCCGAAAAACACATTTTCAGCCATTGATCTGTCTGTCTGTCTGTCTGCCAAGATTTTCTCGGGAACTACTGAACCGATTTTGTTGCTTCTTTTTTTATTTTGTAGGGTTTTGACTACTGATGGCTGTGACAGAAATTCGGTGCTCCATGCGCAATAGCTTGCGCGCAATAAATGAAAAACATGTTTTTCTATAGACTGTAGCGCAAAAACGGCTCTAACGATTTTGATGAAACTTTCCTATAATGTTCTAATCATTGTTCTTTCAATTTTCGTACATAGACTAAATTCCCCAAAAAATCAGGAAAAAAAGTTATAAAGAAAAGAAAAATGTTGTAGGACCTAACTCCCTAAGTATATATTATACGGTAAAATTTATAATAAAACTTTTGAAAGGTAATTAAATTACCAACAAAACAAACGAAAAAAAATCATCGGAATCCAACCAGTATTAGCGATGATACAGCTTATTCTATTTTTTAACTTATTACTTTCCTACCTATACTATGTAAGGAAAGTATTGCAATCAGGTCAAATTTCCGACATGCGGTTTTCGACGGATCTATACGTTTCACAGCCTCCTGAGTCCGAAAAACACATTTTCAGCCATTGATCTGTCTGTCTGTCTGTCTGTGCCAAGATTTTCTCGGGAACTACTGAACCGATTTTGTTGCTTCTTTTTTTATTTTTGTTTCTTCATGAACATATGTAAAGATATAAAAACTTTTTGAAATAGGTAGGAAAGTCGTGTGAGTGGACACACCAGATTTTTTTATTTAATGTTGTCTCATGTTTGATTTATTCTGTTATTCCAAGTTTTCTTGATGAAAAATGTATTTTTATCTCAATAAAAAAAAAAAATTATATAGGCCATTTATATTGGTAAAAATCAGCGTTGGTTGACCGTGGTTTTAAACCTTACCGTGTTACCAAAATATAACGTTTATGTACTCGCTCGACGAAAAATGTAACTTTCTTTAAATTATTAAAGAAGACATTTTTCGCTATGATGCATCGCTTAGGAGTTATAGGTGAAAAAACAAAATAATATCGAAAAATTCTTACTTTTTTGGCTGCAAAAAGTTTTCCTTTGGTGGCCCGCCTTAGCAATTTTGTTTTTTAAATGTCTAAATCCACATGTACAAGTTTAAAAAATTAAAACTTTTCCCAAATTTTTCGCAATATATTTCCCGTTTTGATCCTCAAATTACTGGCCTAATATTCTCTGAATCAGCCGCCATTTTTTAAAGCAGCGGCTCTGGAACGGCAGACAAGGTTTTTTTTTTACTCAGAATAACATACTCTTTCGTAATTTATAATCAAACCTTCGCCTGAAATCAGGTCGATTTTTTGCACCCTAGCTCCAGTATAGTATGTATTAATAGTAATGAAACCAGACTTGGCCAAAAGCGGTTGCAGGTGCCGTCATATCCCACACAGTCATAGAACGAGGAAGGAACCGTTTGTCCGGTGGACCGGTTCAACGAATTTGCAAGGAAGAGGGGGTGGACACCCCAGTTGGGGGGTCGGCTAGTTTTGAGAACCGTTTCTCAAGGGGGGGCTCAGGTGGTTATGAAAAAATTGCTGTTGCCACCCCTTCCTGTCCTAAGAGTTGTCTGTCTAGGTATCTTCCAGTACGATGCTGGATGTTCCACAAGGAGATACTTCGTCGGGGTATATTATTATATTTGCATATGTTACTATTTTTTATATATATATATATATATATATATATATATATATATATTAATGTTTTATTGAAAATAGCTTAATTTTACCATTTATTATGAAATCTTAAATAGTATTTTTTTATATATTAATATTTTGACGTAAATAATGACAATGAATGTGCAGGACGAAACGTCACATAATGGAATGTCTAAACAATCTAGTGGGACAAAAATCAATTTAAATGAATTAATTTAATTTTTTAGATATTAATTAATTTTATTAACAAGGGGAGATCACAGTTAGTGAGTTACTTCAACCAATTATTTTTCAGTGATACAACATCAAAAAATAGCAGTTGGCACCGGTTTTCATTGAGACCGCGAGCCAACACAATTTTGGAGACCCCTCTAGTAGACTATCAATGGGTACCACTTAACTTTGAAAGAATATTGCCTTGTATATGGGAGGAATTTAAATAAATCGATAATCTAAAGTGATAAATCGAAGTATTTAAAATGGATTATTGTAGATAAAGACTGCATAATTAATTTGTTTGTTGCAACTAGAACGATCCATTTTTCAAGAGGAGTTAGTTTTTTTACAGTCCTCTATTTAATGAATGATATTTTATTCAAAGTTATTCGTGTTTACAATAAGGCATATTCTATACAGCCGTATTTTTTTTTTTCGATTGTAATTATGGGAATGAATATTATCTTAAAATATATACTATTAACTGTATATTTTTTATACTTATAGGTTAAGACTTCACATTAATATAATAATAAAAACACTCATATTGATCACAACAGTACTATTTGATTTCATTTTTTACACCGACGTTTCTGCCCTTAGGCCATTTTCAAGGGTTGAAATCTGTTTAAAGAAAACATTTAAAACAATTGGACCGAATTGTTTGAAAAAAATTTTTGAACATACTTCATCCCTTGAAAATGGCTTAAGGGTTGAAACGTCGGTGTAAAAAAAAAAATCAAAGTAATACTGTTGTGAACAATATGAATGTTTTTATTATTATATATTTCCGACATTGTGAAATTTTCTCTAAATTCCTAAAGTAGAGCGTTAAATATATATATATATATATATATATATATATATATATATATATATATATATATATATATATATATATATATATATATATATATATATATATATATATTCAGCCTTGCGCATTGATTCTAGTGCGCTCGTTATGATATTAAAATTGCGTTGTAAAATTATCATTTTATTATTAATTATTTAATAGTTATGATATTAGATTAATTATAATATGACATTTGTTATATTAAAATATATATATATAAGTAGGCTGATAGAGTTAAAAAGTTGAGATAAATGTTAAAATGTCTTAATAAGTGTGGTGATCGTATCATATCCAACATGTAATCTTTTATATGAACAAAATTTAGAAATATATTTTTCTGGGAGGTGGAACTACCCAGGTGATCCTATTAGATTTGGATAAATAGTACCTTATCTATGAAACAAATCGATTATGTAGCTATTTCAAATCGATTGTCGTAAGAAAGTAATGTTGCCCAAAATCGGTCATGGTCTTGTACTTTTCAAGAACAAGACCAAGACCGCCTAAGTGTTGCAAGACCAAGACCAGGATTGGTTAAAAAAATCTATTTTTTGAATAAACACTAAGGGAAAATAGTTACTAATACTTGACAATTTTAGTTACTATATGTAAATAATTGATATAACCAACAAACTTTTGCATTTAAATCTTCTAATTTTTCATTCGGGCTTAGTTAGGTTGCTCCTATCCAAATAAGATACAGTAATATCTCTATAGGTATAAGCTAATAGATAACTGCATAGCTGTTGCGAGAATCTTGCGTAAGATCAAGACCAAGACTGTGTGTGCAGGACTAAAGCAAAGACTATAAAATTATTTTCGTTGATTCGTCTAGAATCAACACATTCTCAAAATGTGAGTAAATTATTTTAAATTTCCCTTCTTAACGAGTGACAATTTATTCACAGTTAGTCACGAATATTGGAAGATATCTTTTAAAAATAGGCGTTTTTTTAATCTTGTTCGCCACAAACACACGTATAGGTGTGTATTAAATTAATTTCGCCCGTGTAGCGAAAGAAGGAAATTGAAACATATTATTGCCAAACGGAACAAGGTCCGACAATAGGGAGATGAAAAACTCTTGGAAGATACATTTTTTTTTCAGACATCCTCTGAGCGATGACGCAATTAAAAATTTTCGGCGAAATTGGCCGAGGACTGGGGTGACAACGATTAATGCCACCTCCTCAGGGAAACGTATTGATTTTAGAGGGAAGGTACGAGCTACCACGCAAAGCAAATAAGCTGGGTAAGAACTTGACTCTCTTTTTGCCCTCACAAAACCTCCCAACGCCATTTTAGCTTGTGTAAAATTGAATTGCTGACGCTTTTATGCTGTGTTATTTTTCTTCTTATTTTATTGCTGAACTCGTATCGTTAGTCAATGATATCGTTTCATGATAGAAATTTGAAATATATTTAAACAAATTTGATACACATTAAAATCCAATTTCTCATATATTTGTATTTGAACAATCAGTGGCTTGGGAGCAGACTTCGGGGGGGAGCTGCAAAAATATCGTTTCAATATTTCAGAGAACCAAAATAACATGAATGAATAAAATATATAAACTAAAATAGGGAAATAGGAAAAGTTGCTTTCTGACTGAAGCACTCTGCCAAAATGGAAAAATATATTTGTTTTTATTGGTCCATATTTGTTTCCGTGGATGATTTGATCTGAGTACTTAAGAGAACTACCCGTTCCTCAAGTCATTTGCTTACGATTGAAAAATCGAAGTTTATTATTTAAAAAAGAGTAACATTTGCTGGATGACCGTCGGACAGAGGAGGCGAAGAAAAAAAAGATGGAAGCCGCATGGAAACGACTAAATGATGTGATTGCTAGATGTTAATCGGCAAAATTTGTATATCTCGCAAAGTTGCTAATAATTTGCCGGAAGGTACGGAATGGCGACTAAATAAATAAATAGCTAAATACTCAAAGAATCGAAATATGTACACTTTTTAAATTATAACACATATATTTCAATAAGGCACGTTTCAAGAAATTTGATTTTTTTTAAATGTCTTTATTGAAATCTACAACTGTATTACATGACAAATAGAGCAAGTAAATCTGAAAACAGTGACATGACATGTAAAACACGAAAAGAAACTACCCGTCGGTAGCACTCTAATTATGGTTCTATATTAGAAGGTTATGAGGCCATCTTCTTTTCAGACGCCTAGGAGGGTTATCAGGAATAGCAGAGGAAGCAAGGTCAGAAACAAGAAGGTTCGGATGGTTCAGAAGTTTATTACGGAAGGACATGTATCTGGAATGAGCTGAATCGGAAACATATGGTACATTAAGCCCGTTATGGGTGATTTTATTTGTGACTGATTTTATATTACTGATTTGTGGGTGATTTTATTAAGTAAGGTGTATTTTACGAAGGATTTTGGATTGTAAGGCTTGGATAGTTTCAAGAAAATAAAAATATTTCTAGAACTTTTTTATTTTTGACAGCCCTTCAAGGACCATTCAAAAAAATGTATATATATATATATATATATGTATGTATGTATATTTAGTTTTCCAAGTAATTATCGTTACTTATAACCAACCAACTCCAAAATTAAATCCTGGATCTGCTACCGATTTGAGATTTTCTCTGATAAAAGAATGTTTACTTATAATAAATTGATTTTCATTGCAATCAACTGATTTTCTATGTTACGTCATTGATATTCCCTCTTGATATATGTATACTTCTTTTGGCTCCAAAGCCCTAGAGCGATTAACGGCTGTGTTTCATTTATTGTTATTCTCTGGAGTTCAAGAACTCATTAGAAGAAAAAAAATCAAATGTGTTTCTATAATTTGTTCAACAGTTTATGGGTTTTAAGAAAATGAAATACTGTTATTTTCTTTATTTAATAATATTGATTAATAATATTGTCTCAAATATGATCTATTTATTTAACCTTCAGGTGTAATAAGGGCATTCGTGAAAAATATGGTTGACTGTTAGAGAACTATTGCAATATTGACATCTTGGAGGTGGTTTTTAGCCGATTAGATATGAATGAGTTAAATTTGTTGGACCGATTTCAATCCTAGTTATGGCCAGATCCCCACTGCGATATTTTCTCGGTGGACTTTCGTCTCACATGGACTGCCAACTGTGCGATTTCATTTTAATTCTAACCAAATTAGGACTCTTAACAAAATTATCAGTAGTTTTAAATAATGTCGAGATTAAAATAAGATCGGTGATACATTTCCTTAAAGCTGACGATTTGATAAATAAAATTTAATTTTAATTATTTTCTTTTTACAATTTATTGTTGATATTATTTTAATGGAAATTAGATAAGCGTTGATCACCTCAGAGTTTTACACCTCTAAGCCATAAATAACAACAACTATACGATATTTCATTTTTGAGAGGAAATCTCATTTCTTGAGAGGTTAAGGTGGTAGTACCACAACCTGGGAGCGTGAGTGCTTGTTAAGCAGCCACATGTGCAGGCTCATTAATAACTATTCTCACGTGACTGGGGATCCATATAAAATTAATATATTTTCCTAAATTTTCGAGCATGTGGGGATACTTCTTAATTTTAAGGATAGCGGAATGTTAGGAATACATGCTATCAAAGAGTCGATATTCAGATTATCGCGTTTGGGTTATTGACGTATGTGATGGTGGATGGCTGAGGCCATTTATTTAAAAATTATTATCTTCAATATAAATATACACAACCGGATACATAAAGGTGTAAAGATCAAAAAATCGATTGTGGAAGCATCCAAAACACATTTTTGGTATATATTTTTATACTTGGATAATATTTCCAAGATCGATAGGTACGAAAAAAATCTGTTCTAATTATAATGTGAAATTAAGCGTAAAAAATATATAAATAATTTGGAAAACCGAAAAAAAATATACTTATCTTTTCTAAATTTGGTGGTACTGATCGATCCCTAGTGGTGTCAAGAATTGGCGATATGGAGAAAGGGATTGAAATTGTATACATGTCCTGTCAGAGTTGAATAATGTGGTGGATATTGTCGACCAAGTGGTGCTTCAAGTGGCCTGTCTATCAACAGTCTACTACAATCATATGCCCGATTGTCATCTTCAGATCAGATTCCCATCCGTCTAAGATAGCTTCATAATATTGTATATATATATATATATATATATATATATATATAATAATATCAGCCAATAAATAGTATTTTTTTTTTATATTCTTTATTTCTAGATCCAGCCATGACTCATGCATGGCTACATAAATTAATTTTCGACAATTGGTAATATGAAAGTATAGTCTCATACAAAGACACCCCTAACGATACATGATGTCTATAACTATGGACTCGTAAAGTTTTGTAGAATGAATTATATATAATACAATTAATGAGTTTAAAAAATAATAATAATAAGCCAAAATAAATAAATAAAATATGGATATAAAAGAGATTTTTATATATACATATAGGTAGTTAATATAAAATAATTCACATTAGAGTGCCTTGTGTAAGTCTAAGTTTCAGTCAACGGGATAAGGATGAAAGCGTTTTTATAATTAATTCGTTTATTGTTTCTATTTGAAGTTCTCGATGAAGTCGTCTATCTCTTGTAAATCAGAGAGCATCTTCTGCGCTTCTCAAGATTTTGTTCGGTAAGGTTTGTAATTGTTTTCGTTTCGTTAAGGATGTAAGGTAAATTAGGACTATTGTTGCCCAAATGCGAGACCGAGACGAGTCTTGGTCTTGCAAACTCAGTCTTGGTCATGGTCTTGGTCTTTCGCAAGAGTCTCGCAACGGTCTTGCAGTTGCTTATTAGCTTATCACTATAGAGATATTACTGTAATCTTTTAGATAGGGGAAACGTAACTAAGCCCGAATGAATAATTAGAGGAGTCAATTGCAAAAGTATACTGGTTATACCAATTATTAACTTATAGTAACTAAGATTGTCAAGTGTTAGTAACTATTTTACCTTAATTTTTATTTGAAAAATCATTTTTTTTTTTACCAGTCCTGGTCTTGTTCTTGCACGGTGCGAGACCATGACCGATTTTGAGCAACACTAATTAGGACCGTTGTATTTTGTTTTAAGCTTGATTTCCTATTGATGGCTGGATATAAGAATATTTAAGTAGCCTCGTGTAGGTTTGTGTTAATTTAGTATTGATTTGGTGACTCCAGGTAAAACGACTATCCAGGTATTTTCGGGCTTCGTTAAAATAGAAAAAACAAACTGTATTAACTATATTTTATTTATAATAATTTTTTTCACACCTTTTTTATTGAATCATACTACATTCATCCTTAACTAAATATAATAATAATAGTGATGCAAGAGCACATTCGAAGCATATTTACAGAAAGTGTAATTAAATAATAACAATATAATACGTAGAAATATTAACAAAATAAAATAGAAAAAAAGATAAATATCTTAAGGCCTACTTAGATACACTAGCCGAGTCAGGATTTAATTTTGGGGGACCTTCAGCCAGAAAGATTTTTTTTCATGAATATACATAACGATAATTATTTTTTAAAAATATAGAAAAATACTAACTACATATATGAAATGGTTATTAAGTGATTCTTGAACTCCTATTAAATGCAACTACAGGAACAATAATACATATTTTTCCATAAAACATGGTTACATTTTACCATTTTTTGGGGAGGAGGCTTCATCCCGAAACCTGTCCCCCCCCCGTAGATCCACCTGTGCTTAGATACATTATATATAATCGATCAGCAAGGAAAACCCGAAAATTGGCTTTTCCCCAACCTCTGGAGGGAAAAGCTAGACTCTAGGATATCCCATTGCTTCTCTCTTAACCGCGTCACTGGTATTAAAGCTGCCGCCACAGTGATAATCTTTTCTGAAAGTTGAATATTTTAATAATTCTTTACATAAAAAAAATTCTGCTACTATTTGTTTATTCTGTTCAACGTTAATTTAAAAACAAAATCATCAACGTTCCATTACAAACTTTCATTAACCATTATACTATGATTTTTTGAATTTATTGAATAGTAAATATTACAATCTGCCACAATGAAGGATAATAAGTGCTAAGGCTAAATCTGTTCATTCATGTCATATATGCATATAATAGAGAAATAAATAAGAATATTAAAAAGACAAATAAATAAAAATAAAAATAAAATAGAAAAAAAATAAAAAAATATATAAAAAATAGAATAACATGTATAACTGAAAGAATAAATAAATGAATTAGTAAAAATAAAGTAAATCTTCTTAACACATTCATTCCTATGTGCAATATACTATGATTAGAAATTAATTAATAAATATCAAGAACATTACATCAGCTACAAATGTACGATATGTTTATGCACTATCTGTAGTTTTTATTTATCAAGCTCATAACAAATTTTAAAAGTTTTCAATAAGTTTTCATGGAAATAAAATTAAACTTTTTAAAATTAAAAATATACACTATAATATAATTTATAATTGACTAAGAAAAAAAATTGTAAAAAAATACGATAGTAATATTAAAGATTTTACAATAGTATTAAAATAATATCTGACATTCAAATGCTTTAATTAAATATTAATTTGTAAGTATATTACTTCAACAGTAAATACATGAAATTTCAGTGTTCTATTTATATTTGTTTTCTCAAGCTCAAAATAAATTAAAAATGTTTTCATGAAAAAAAAATGTTTGTTTACCTATAAAAGGCATACATTATTGAATACAACAACTGTTTTTATTATTATTATTTGTCACTCTAAATCATCTTACACGAATTTATAAGTCAGATATTATTCTTTATAAAATCTTTAGCTTTCCAATGGTATAATATAGCTCATAAAATTTGTTTTCAACCTGAAAAAATGTTAACAATTCTCTTCTTTAGTTGATTACAAGTCGTGCCAATGTTTTAATTTAATCACTGTTTTAATTTAAATTTTAAATTTAAATTAATTTAATTTAATCACTACTACCAAGGAGAGAAGATTAATTATTTCAAATTGAAAAAAAAAATGTTAATTTAGACGAAGCCATTTTAAAAATTTGAACTTTAATCCCTGTTTTCAGTTGTACAGTTTCCATGAAGATATGTACTAACCGATACCAGATCATCAAATTGTTCATTACTTCAAACCTGATATAACTGGTTTAGTCCAAATTGTTTTAGACTTTTTCGAGAAAATGGTAAAAAGTTGTTAAGTCAATTGAATAAAGTTTCACTTTCGAATATTACGACTTTAACGAGAAACGATAAGTACATAATTTCAATTTTTTACGGCTTTTCGTTTCTGAGCTAACTCACATATACATGGAGACGAGTCTAAATTTTTAATTGTCAAAATACTTCCCTTTACTATATAATTCATATTTAAGTAAGTGAATGTAAAAACAAAACACAAGAAAATATTAATAAGGATTGGTTTAAATTAATATATAAATAAATGATTGATTTTAGTAGTTATTTGTCAACTACGAATAATAAACTAATCGGTAATACTTCTTTTGAAAATAATCTACATAATCTGTCCATGATAATTTTGGTTTTCAATTGTTAAATAATTCATTTCTGAAAACAATTTATAGTTTAAAAAAAACAAATTAAATTGTATCTGGTTTAATGTATTTATTCTTAATAGTATTGATAGAGTAAATAATATATATACTCAATAAAAAACTCACTATATCAAAACTATTTTCTTATTATTTTGCATAATAAATCTCTGCAATATTTGTCCTGCATATGCTCCATACTAAATAATGTATGAATTTAAGTAAATAAAGTAATTAATTTCTATATATTTTTTTTTGTGTGATTAAGGTATAAATTCTAAATAATATAAATAAGATCTAAATAATTTTTTGGAAAAGGAAAAAAAAATCGAGTTTATGTTTATTAATTTAATTACTAGATTCTTCTATCTGTATAACATTCCTAAAAGAAGAATTTATTTATGTTTTTTCATATTAATAGTTTTTATTCAGGGTATGATTTTTTTTTTATGTTCCTCAAATTTTAATAATGTAATAATGATTTTATTAATCTAGTTTTTGGTCCGTTATTGTTCCTATTTATTTATAATTATCATTTATTCTATACCCAGAATAAAGTTTGTTTTTCTATTCTATAGGTTAAGGATTTATCTAATTTGGAGTTATTTTGGGATTGTTAAGGACTTTAATTTGTTAAGTTATTTATTGTACGTGTATATATGTATATATATATATATACATATATATATATATATATATATATATATATATATATATATATATATATATATATATATATATAACATAGGTTCTTGTAATTACATAAAGCCAGTTACCATGAAAGCCATGTCTTGCCACGCCAGATCTTGGGTTCATAATTTGTAAGGAAATAATCATTCTAAGACTATGACTATGCAAAGAGCCTGGAGCTCCATAAGGATCTACCACACATAGGATCGATTCCAGGCAGATGAAATAGTTAAAACAGTGTCCCTTTCTGACTGAGACACTTCGCTCCATTTATAATTTACATGTCCAACTTATTTTTCAAAAAATGGCTTAGGTTCATTTACTGACTACAGAATGGTATTATATAAGTCTTTGCTTGTTTCAAACTTTTTTCTTATTTTTTTTATGTACATCATTTTCGATTTTGTTTTTTTCTCAAGTTTTTGTCATATCTCAAAACGAATTTATGTTTTTAACATTGAAGTTATAACCAGTAATCCCCAGGAGTCCCCACTCTTGGAAGAAAAGGCTTGGTTATGGGTTTTCCAGAGTGAATGAATTTCGTAAATATGGTTTAAGTGTATTTTTTTTTATTTAAGTTATTATTTAATTAGACTTTAAATATATATATATATATATATATATATATATATATATATATATATACATTTGGTTGTAGTTTTATTAATTTATTTATTTTATATAGAGTGTGAATGTACTCTCATAAATATCCTAAATTGAGACAGATTTTAATATTAAGCAAGCAATTAATTTAAAAATATTGTTACAATTACTAAATCATTGTACTATTTAAAGTTTATTTGAAATAGCTACTTAATATACTTTCTTTAAGTCAAATTATTTCAATTTGAGTGGTTCTTGTGCAAAGTTTTGAAATCGGGTTTTCTTTTTCCAAAAAAAAAAAAAAATATTTTTAATTGTTAAAGATATCGATGATCAAATTTTATAATAGTGCAATGACGGTGTCGTAGGCTTACGCCATCTGGTAAGACGAACCAGTCGGAAGTTGGACTAAACAGTCAATACATTACTGATATCAGATAAGTATGCTCAATTTATTAAGTATCCTAGACCATCCTAGTTAAATACGATGAATACTATGTTCTATACCTCCTCAGATATCCTGAATCGCCTATGAAATATACCGACTTCAGAGTTTTGGGAAAAACAAAAGCGAATTTGCGGCTTTAATGTGGGGGGAGGGGTGAGTTCTCCCCTTAAATCCGCCATTGCAGCGGGGGTTACCAGAAGGACTTTTCATCGACCAAGCCTGGCTACTGACTGCATAGGAACTGAGGCCCTTCCCCTCGCTACCTCCCTCGGCCCCCCCCTGTTCAATTTTGCAGGGAATTCGGTTTTAGTAAACATCCAGCGAGCATAATACCAGGAAATCCTTATGGAAATACTATTATAAAATATTCAACTCGGAACTTCGAATAAACTTTAAAACTAAATGAAATAGTTTATGGATTTTCTTTTTATTACGATGCTTTATGATATAGACCTTAACATTGATAAGGAAGTCCTCCTATGGAACAATGATGATAATCTAAAACCCAAAGAAATTTTGAAGAATTAATTAATTAAGAATGCGATAATATTCGCAATGGAAATTTTATTTCTTTTAAAATTCTACTCAATTTGCACCTGCGCGGTAGCGAATCTTGCAAATCTAATGAACTGAATATTACCTGCAAACTTGCTTGGTAGACTTTAATTTTGATATTATAGAAGGAATAGGTCTCTCGGCCATCTTCGCTTTAACAGGGAGGAGGAAATTGAAAGAACTAGTAGATTGAAATGATTTTTACTTGAACAATTAGTTGTACCGTAAGATGGGGTGACTTTGGGACTGAGAGGGTAACTTTGGAACAGCGAGTAAAATTTAGTTTGTGGCGATTCCGTGGTGGATACTCTGTGTTGATTCAGTCAGCATCGACAGCGCATGTATTGCGCTACTACCTTCTGGCAAACTGCTCTTGAGGCACAAGCGAAAGTTTCATAAATTTTGAAAAAACAAAACAATGGAATTAAATAAAATCTAACTACACAACGAGTGTAGTGAACTAGGGTTCTCAAACTGCCTCAAGGTAGTAACGCAGTACATGACTTACACAAAGCACGTTTTTTAACCAACACATTGTATCCACCACGGAATCAGCACAAACTAAATTTGTGTTTTCTAAAGTTATTCCATCCTACGGTAATGTATTTGTCGTGGATGTATCATTTTACTAATAGAAGATTTAAATCTTTATGTATATTTGAAATATACCAATTATATTTTGTTTTCCGAAACCCCAAATTTCTGCTCCGAATGTCCGAATTGGTCTCAGAGCAGTGTTGTAGATTAATCGCTTATTTTCGTAAGTGAGAATCTGTAGTCAAGAAGATGTGAGAGTAAGTTATATCGTCTAGTCAGTTCTTGTCTTTTCAATTTAGTATATATGTCCCAAGTAAGTCTTTTCTCTAAGTAGAGTCAAAGGTACAGTTTCTTGAAGGGATTGTTGCCAATAGTTATTTTAAACAGGTTTGTACTAGGTTAATAGATACATGCAATGGGAATCAAATTTTAATTGAATACTTAATAGTTGACCGTTGTATTATTAAGGAAGGAGATAGTCCGGGGTGGTGGTCATAAATAGGCTAAATAGTGGCAAAACTATTTTATTAAAAGCCAAAGTTTCGACCCGATTTAGCAGGTCTTCTTCAGGGAGGTGTGTTCAGCTAGGAGTTTCACTTAGAACTCAACCCGGACCGTCTCCTTCTTTAAAATAATTTTAAGGTTAGTCATTCACATATGAATTATTTGTAAAATATACCTTGAAAATATTGAAAAAAATATTCGATGTTATGAGGATATGGGAACGCAAATAAAATGCAAACTGCCGTAAAAATGTATTCTTATTTCGAATTTTAAAAAATGCAACCAGAAAAATTATTAATTTCTATTTCTGTCTCTAGGAGGTAGGAGACACCATGTCCATTTTTGTATTGAATGATTTAGTAACTAAGAAAAAATATTTTAATAGATCAATCCGATACCTAGGACTCCAGATGGACAAACAGCTGGAAACTGCTCTACGTCTCCGCTTACTCCAACACTTACTGGACAAACGCCCTAAACTTCCAGTTAATTACAAACGACTCATATACATGACTATAATAAGACCTGTTTGGACTTATGAATTTGAGCTATGGGGCTCCACTAAACCATCAAATTCCTCTCGTATCCAATCTTTGCAATTCAAAATCCTTCGTAAAATCCTCAATGCTCCTTACTTTGTCACAAATAAAATAATCCATAAAGAACACAATGTTCCATATGTTTCCGATTTGGCCAAATCCAGATACCTATCCTTCCCTAATAAACTTCATAACCATTCGAATCCTCATGTTTCTAACCTTGCTTCCTCTTCGATTCCGGATAACCCTCCGAGGCGTCTGAAAAGAAGATGGCTTCGTGATCTCCACATGTAGACAAATTATTAGAGTGCTACCAATGGGTAGTTTCTCAACAAGCTTGTTTCGTATTCCTCTGTACACATTTACTTGATTTATTCATACTAATACAGTTGTAAATATCATAATAAAAGTTTTTTAAAAAAATAGCTCCCCAAACAAATACAAAAATATGACATCTCCGGGATTTATTAATTAAGAAACAAATTTAATAGCTCATATTAATAGAAAATTGACACTCCTCAACAAATACAAAAATGGATATGGTGTTCTTTAAATCCAAGATACAAATTCAACGATACAATGATACAATTATTTCCAACGGTCATATTTTACTGCAGTCAATCCTTGTTTCGGATTCATGCACATTTCCGATTGATCAAACAAATGGTTTGATGAGTGGAATATAGTGTGCTGATGTGCTGAAGTACCGGCTTGCTAGGAATAAACGGTAACAAATCATTCCCGAACGGCAGCACAAACATGACGTCGTCTTTTCCTAAATTTACGATGAATTCCACTTACAAATTCTATTTGACGCGTATCAGGAAATATTATGACAAGGGAAGCTCTCTGCAACGGTGGGACAACATACGCTTACAAGGACACTGGCTGGAGAGAAACTAATAGCCAATATGTCCAAGGTTTGACATCCATCAGCGAAACGTAAAATATACCGATTCCATCGGTGATCTATTCTACATTCCTATCGGCAAGTTTGCATTCAATTTGGCTAATGTCACCTCAGTGGAGAATATATCTTGTGCCACTGGAAGACGTAAAAACATTAGCTTGGTAAGATTTTTTTTTTTCATGTCTTCATTCTCAAATATTAAATACCTGTCTTAGGTAAATTTTTTTTTCAATGCACATAAGGTAATGTTTAGTATCTGTAGCAATACTTAAATTTGCTTCAATTTTAAAAATATGAATTCTTTCTGAAATACGACAAAAACATGAAAAAAAACCAACGAAAAATATTGATACAAGAAAGAAGTTATATAATACAATTCTAAGGTCATTAAATCGATCTGATCATTTAAAAAAATAACTGAGTTATACGTATTATGGGTCTTTTTCACTTAACTATCTCCAGTTCATTTTTGTTACATATTTAGAACTGTTACAAAAGTAAAAAGTTGTTAAATCAATTAAATAAAGGTTTCACTTTCGTTTATAACGATTTTAACGAAAAAGTCCACCATATCTCAGGCCTTAACATAAGCTATAGTATATATATATAGAGAGAGAGAGAGACATAGTAGAATAGAATAGAAAAGAAACTTTATTCAGAGACAAAGCCCGCTCAGCATAACAATGATGAACAAATAAAAAAAATGCATATCTGACCATAAACTAACTTAATGAAAATGCTAACAATACAATAATTTAAATAATATAATTTAAATAATAAGTAATAAATAATAATATGTAAACAACTAAAAAAAATAAAATAAAATATAAATCATATTAAGAATAGTTATAGTTGTAATGTGAGAAATTAAAAAAAAAAAAAAAAGAATATTATATAAAGAAAGAAAAAGCAAAATCTGGAGAAAAGAAAAAATATTTTTAGTGTTAAAAATGTAAACAATAGGCTAACTTAATAAAAACTGATTTAAAAAAAAATTCTAAACTACACAGTAATTTAAGAAATAATCTGTAAATACTAAGAAATAAAAATAGAATCTTGTTAGTTATAGCTGTAATGTGACAAAAAATATATATCGTATATATACAGATAGCAAAAACAAAACCTGGAGAAACGAAATAATAACAAATATATATATAATCTCTTTAGGAACTAAAAATATTTTCTAATGGTCGAAAAAAATTATTGAATTTTATAATAAGATATCTCGAGTTATCTACCATAGTGTCATTTATTATTGTATTTTTATATATTATTGCTGATAATTCATTGCACAGATAATAGAAAATATTTAATATTGAAGTTATAAAAGGTAGATATAAGGAAATATAATGCAAATTAATGGAATTATAGAATTATGACCAAACAAATTCCAGTCTAAGACCAATATACTTCGAGTTGCTGATAGGCAACTTCCGAAGCGGTACCGAGTGCTAAGAGTTAAAGTATATAAGTAGTGGTGCCCAAAATCGGTCTTGGTCTTCAAGACCAAGACCAGGACTGGTGAAAATAATCGGTTTTTTAAATACAAATTAAGGCAAAATAGTTACTAATACTTGAAAATCTAAAAGTCACTACATGTAAATAATTGGTATAATCAATATACTTCTGCATTTAACTCTTCTAATTTTTCATTCGGGCTTAGTTGGTTTCTCCTATCTAAAATATTACAGTAATATATCTATAGTGATAAACTAATAAGTAACTGCAAGACCGTTGCGAGACTCTTGAGCAAGACCAAGATCATGACCATGACTGAGTTGTCAAGACCAATACTCGTCTGGGTCTCGCATTTGGGCAATCATAAGTTTACGAATCAGTGTATTGAAGTCATTTTATGGCATATTTTAAATATCATCTTTTTTTTTTTTTTTTTGTAAAAGTAATATTTTTTTGTTGAAACAATACTGTGTGGGAACCTTTCTTCCTCCTACTCTTTTTTTATTTTATTTAAATCGGCTCGCCCCCTCATTGACTTTAATGCGACCAGGAACGACTTCAGGTTCCTGTTCGACCACTTGTGACGCGCTTGACAAAAAGTTATGAGGAAAAAAAAAAAACGTTGAGGGAAGTGTGTAGAGGGTCCGAGTCGGGCAAGGCATCCCGGTTCCCATGGAGCGATGCCGATCGGCCGGTTGGCAAACTAAGGTGCAGAAAGAAGAAGAAAAAAAAAAGTTGTTGGACCACTAACCCCCTCCGCCCCCTATCAAGTAGTCTTGCCGATGTCTTCCTACCGGCTGGAGCACAGGTAAGCTTCCTCCTAGGTTCACGTAGGCTTGTACAAACTCTCGACGAACAAACTCGTATCTGAAACAAACAGAGAAAATAGGGACATTTCCTCTATAAAACCGTCATTGATCATAAACCAATACTTAAGTTAAAAAAAAAAAAATCTTAACATAACTTTTAATATAGTTTTTTTTTAAACAGCAAAGATATAGAGATTTTAAAATGAAACTAATAAACTTCCAATATTCAAAAAATTAAAAAAAAAAAAATTAATCTTGATGATTGAAAAATTTAGAATAATGTAAAATTTGAAAACTATGTTTTTTTAAATAATTAATTAAATATAAATCATATTTAAAAAATTCTAAATTTTAAATAATTTGTCTTTGGTAACCCTTAAGGAACTATATATATATATATATATATCTATCTATATATATATATATATCGCATCTGAAATAAACTGAGAAAAAAAGGGCAATTTTTCTAGTAAAAACCGTCATTGATCATTAACCACTGCTTAATTTAAAAAAAAATCATCACTAAAATCTTATTTAAATGACAATAAAAATTTTGAGAATTTGAAATAAAACTAATAAACTTCTAGTATTCAAGAAATTAAAAAAATAATATCTAATCTTGATGAAAATTTTAGACTAATTTAAAATTTGAAAACTTTATTTTTTAAATATATATTATATAAAATATTCTAAATTCTAAATTATTTGTCTTTGGTAGCCCTTTAGGAACTATCTATCTATATATATATATATATATATATATATCGCATCTGAAATAAACTGAGAAAAAAAAGGATAATTTTTCTTGTAAAAACCGTCATTGATTATTAACCAATGCTTAATTAAAAAATCATCACTAAAATCTCATTTACATAACAACAAAAATATTGGGACTTTGTACTGAAAGTAAACTTCCGAAATCCAAGAAACTTACAAAAAAAAAAAAATAATAGTCTGGAACATTGAAAACTTTATAATAATAAAAAATTTGAAAACTATTTTTTTTAATGACTGATTAAACATAAATCAGATTTTTATTTATTTTTTTGTTTAGCCTATAACACTTGAAATAATGAGAAACATAAAATACATTGAATTTGAAGGAACAGTAACTTAAATTTTACAATGCAGATAGTATACACAATATAAATTTTAAAAAGATATCTTGCATTTTTGGAGTAAAAATTGTTAATAGATTAGTGTTGAAAATTTTAGGATATGTAATTAAAAATTAGGTTTAATGGTTAATTTATTATAAATCATATTTTCTAAAAAAATCATACAATATTCTAAATTAACAGCTTTCTGGATAAATATCTCGTGTCTGAAATAAAAAGTAATATTGTTCTGATAAAAACCGTCAATGATCATTTACCTATTGATAATTTAAAAAAAATAAAGTTATATCATCAGTTAAATCTTATTTAAAGTGCAACAAAAATATAGAGACTTTAAACTGAAACTAATTAGCTTCTAGTCAATCCAAGAAAATTATCTGGAACATTGAAAATTTTAGGATAACTCAAAGTTTCAAAACTATTTTTTAATAACTAATTAAATATAAATTAGTTTTTTATTTTATTTTCTTGCGTATATACATAAAATAATTAGCAAAATAAAAACTTAGTAATTTTATATAATGAAATAACAAAGAAAAAGTTTTCATATTTATTGCTCATAAAACTTGATTTCAATTATTTATATATTTACGTTAAAGTTTTAAATATAATGGAATAGACTTTATATTTTGTTTCATTTATAAAATAATAAACTAGGGTGGCCTTAAACGTTGCACTATTAATAAAATTATATAACGATGGAATTTATTAGAAAATATTTGGAATAATTGCCCCATTTCTAAATAAGGTCAAAGATAATGAAATTAAGATCTAAATATTTTTTTTTATAATTTCTTAATGATATTTACAACTGTATTAAAGAAATACATCTAGTAAATTTGAACATGTGGATATAATGACGTGAAAACACTTTGCTGAGTAACTACCCAATGGTAGCACTCTAATGATATGTCTACATTAGGAGATCATTAGGGGGCATCTTCTTTTCAGAGGGTTTTAGGAATTGAAGAGGAAGCAAGGTTAAAAACGAGAGCGTTGCGATGTTACCGAAGTTTATTATGGAAGAATAGGTATTTGGATTGGTCCAGATTTGAAACATTTAGGTCATTATGGATGGTTTTATTTGTAGCAAAGTAGCATTGAGGATTTTACGAAGGATTTTGGATTGTAAGGATTGGATACGAGAGGAATTCAATGGTTTAGTGGAGCCCCATAGCTCAACTCCGTAAGTCCAAATAGGCCTTATTATAGTCATGTATATGAGTCTTTTATAATTAATTGGAAGTTTAGAGCGTTTGTCTAGTTAGTGCCGAAGTAATCGGAAACGTCGAGCGGTTTCTTCTCGTTTGAGTCTGTTATGAGAACTAAATATAAATTTCAAACAATCCCAGCCTGAATAAATGTGAAAAATACAAACTTAATAAAATAGTTAATCATTTTCTGTATTTTAATTTATCTAGGATGTCTAACACACGTGCGGGATTCATTCCAAGAATAGGCAAATATTTCGGGAATCGATTTGTGCATTTTTAGCAGAAGCCGCTTTGAGCTGGACTTTGGCCAAACAGAGATGGGCGATGGAAACCGCTCAGCCGGCGACCTGGCTTTTGAGGTCTGTGCTTAACTAAAATTTTCTGCTTGATCACTTGGGTTCAAGGGTAAAAATCACTCGCCCGTATAGTTCCGTTTTAGCCCGTTTCCAATTTTGTAAAAAATGACTTGATGCCGTTAAAAAGTGGCTACATAATGAAAGAAAGTCCAGCGCTTTAACGAGGTTTCGGTTCGCTTACTCTTTTACTTGCTGTCCCAAAAACCGATGGCGGGTTGTCAGTTGACTTTTGATGTTGGAAATTTTCAACTCGTTTGTTTCAATGTTTCCATGGATTTCTGTACATTTTAATCGTTCCCATTTCCGAATAGGAAAATCATAAAATATTAGTCCCGTCGGCTTTTTTTTTTTTTAATTTGTGTGTTTTGCTATTTTCATTGTGAGAAGTGTTTCGTCATTAATTACAACCAGTCAAACATGTCAATCATGTTTGATATAATATTGAATATTTGAAAAATAATCAGCCACATTTATTTACTCATATTTTTTTTTTTTTTTTTTTTTTTTTGCGAAGAGGTCAGCAATATACTATGGAAATATAATTTTCTAATGACTCCCTTTAACTCTTTGGTATGTCTTGCATTCTTTTAAACTCGAATGCCTTTCTTTCTTCTGTCCGTTCTCTTCCGGTGAGTGTTTTCTAAATTAATCCAGCTCTAGGCTTTTGAGTTCTTTTATTTGTTTTTGGGAAAAGGTCCGATAAGATTTTCTGATTTTGGATACATTGTCTGGCTTCAATGTTTAGTTTTGTGAATGAAGTAGGTGATGGAACAAGCCGTATTTAAATGAATATGAAGAGGTTGATTGGCGAACATTAGTGGCTATTGTATTCCAGAAGGAAATTGAACGAATTACCTAAGTTTTGCTTAAAGGAAGTGGTTTTATAAGAGATCTTGTGTCAAAACAACAGTGGGGCGGTGAGTGTGGGAAGGAAAGTATTTGATATAGTAGTTTAAATTGGTTCTTAGGCTGAAGGAAGGTATATCGGTTCTAAGAATCTGACAGATAAATTGATAAAAATTAAGGTAAAATAGTTACTAATACATGACAATTTTAGTTACTATGTATAAAAAATTGGTATAACCATTATACTTTTGCATTTAACTCTTCCAATTTGTCATCCAGGCTTAGTTAGATTTCCTCTATCTGAAAAATTACAGTAATATAGTAATAGGCTAATAGTTAAATACAAGACTGTTGCGAGACCCTTGCGTAAGACCAAGACTGCGTGGGCAACACTAGTGAGTACCTGTAAACCCCGGAGATGTTATATAGAAATTTATTTGCATTATTTGTTGAACATTGTTTCAAAACATTTGTTTGTTGAGCCTGAAAGGATTCATCATGTGTAGCTTCTTTTGCGTATCGCGGTTTTCGGGTTTTCTATTTTCCTATGAATTTCCCGATTTGATTTTAATTGATATTTTTTTCATCCATCAATTCTTCTTAATATTCATCTTCCACTTCTCAATACAGTTCATGATCACTGATTTGTCAGCGGAGTTCTATTGCTTGATTTTAGTGTCTACAAACAGGCTCTTCTTGTATTAACTTAATAGCCACACTTTTATTATTATTATTTTTATTTATTTATTTAAATTTAAAAGTAATCTGAAAAATTCCAAAATCGAATTTTCCTGAAGAAACCACTCATTGTCAGTACGATTTTAGAAAATCTCGATTTCATATTATTCAAAGAATGCTCCGAAATCGATATGGAAACGGGATTAAATATTATGAAATCGGAATTTTATAATGAAAGGATTGTTGTTTATATTTTTTTTTGAGACAAAATTAATTATTTATAATTTTATTTTAATACAATAGATGATTCTTATATGGATTAGCTGAGTATCAAAGCGCATACCATGGTAGTTGAAATAAAGTTTTCAACTAATAAGATCTGTTTCGTGCCGTCTCCATTTAATTTTGATAATCAACATAAAGACATATTTTAATATTAAATGTTTTGTATTATTTAAACACTGAAACTCTTTTACGAAATGAATAGCACCAATTATCCATTTCATTTTCGTTTGTTTTAAGCTGTACAATCGTTGTACAATTCGTTTATTTATTTAATTTTTCAAATATTTTTCTAAACAATGAGATCGAATTATTAAATTTAATAATTACTCTTATATCAACTATATATAGATATACTTGATTCTTTTAATATTTTGACACTTAAAACATAAATAAATTCCTTTATTCTCTTGCAGGAATAAAAATATAAATTATCAATAATACTGCTAGTACTTTATAGAAAATTATTGGTTGAAGGTAGTGTTTACAATCAATAGGGTGGGTTAAAATGAAGTCATTTTCCCAGAAGTCGGAAGTTATCGGTCAATATTTAGCCGGATTATATTTTAGTCCGTTCGGTTTAATCATTTAATTTTCAATAAAATTATTGAATTGAAAAGCCAAACGATCAGTGACTAGTTCGGTGTTTTTTTTTCTTTTTTATCAAATTATAAATAACTTTTAAGGGACGATATCTTTTTCTATTTTTTCATTCAATATATTTATGATAATAATATATTTCACATTGATGTATATATTTCAATATTATAGGTTGGGACTTATTTTTAATAATTAAAACATACATTAGATCCAAACACTACCACTTTACCTTAAATTCAACGTTTCTCAGCCGTTTTCAAGGGAATATCTTACGTTATTATAATGCTCAATTTAATGATAATACACAATTAGATATCGTTAAAAGGCATTTTAGCCCATCTGACTTAATCACTTAAAATAGGAAAAACTTACTTGATAAAGATTATGTTAATTTTTTTCAGTAAAAAAATTAAAAATGAATATTAGTTAAAAATTTAAAAGACATTTGATTTTTATGCTTTCTATTACATTGGTGAAAGGGTTGGACTAAATTTTGATAAACATATTTATAAAATACAAACTGTTAATTTTTAATATTGTTTATTTGGTAGTTTTGAACACCATCATTTATAGTAAAAAAGTGTTATGTTTTAGTTTCAGCTGATGGTTCTAATATTATTAGCTTTTTATCTTTTTAAAGCTTTTTCTCTTTATTGATGTATATATTTTTTATTTCCTATAATGTGGTACTTATTTTACTTTAAAGAATGAAAAAAAAGAAGCATTTTCACTGATTCATTACTTAAAAATATAAAATACAATACTTGATATTATCTCTAAGAGAAATAACAATGTTTGAAAATAACATCTTTGTCAATAATTACAATGAATCCAGAAATTAATTGAGTAAACTTTTTGTTAGTTTGATTAAATGTATAAAGAATAATTAAACGAGGTTGTGTTTTAATTTAGTTACATAACATTGATATTTTATGTGCAAGTTCTATTTTATTTTTCTGTTTATGAGAGTATTCAGTTATATTATTCCTAAAAAATTACAACATTCGATTCCATTAAAAAATTAATAAATAAATGAGATTTCAAAGCATTCTAATTTTAAATGTATGCATTTCTGTTTTACTGTGTCATTAAAGGTAAATAAACATTTACTCTACTTTGTTGTAATCGTTTCAGTTAGAATAGCTCACTATAATTTTTATATAGAATAATATATATATATATATATATATATATATATATATATATATATATATATATATATATATATATACATATACATATACATAAATGTAGTCTCGGGAAAAGCGGTATTGCCGTCAGAGAAGGCGGGACTATTCGCGGCAGTTTTAGTCCGCGCCTACTGTTCAACTCTCCGACTCCACCTCCCGCCCGAACTACCCTCTCCTTCAATTTCATTGTTTGTATTTAATATAATTCCCTGAAAATTTAAATTTTATTAAATTTTAATTTGTTTTCGATAACATCTCAATAATTATGAAACTTTTAATAATATCAATGCTGTATTCCAAACCGTTTCTTTTAATTATTCATTTTTCTAATTCAGAAATTTGCCTTTAAAGGAAATATAAAATAAACTCTTTGTATTAAAATTAACGCGTGTATTTTTGTCTGTATTACGTTCTGCCTAAATGCTTGAGATAGTATGCTAACACTATATGTTGTAATGTTAAATGTTTTATTTTATATATACTTAATTTTTATACCTCCGTATCTGTTTTACTATGTATATTTGTTATCAAGCGTTGGAGTATGTATATAATTGATTCGATACATAAGAAATAAAAGTTTAATAATACAAATTTCGAAATATTTAATTTTTATTATATTTTGAAGAGTCCGAACTTTATATCGGTATACTTTTAATATAATTTTGTATATTTTGAATATCATTTATATCGATATATAAATCGTGATATCTCCTCATTTTGATATTAAACATCCCTCACATATTTCGTTTGTGGTGATAATATAAAATTCAATAGATATTTGTTTTGGAAAATATCTTATATTTATACCCATTTATACTGGAATGTGATCAGATTTAACGTTGCTCCAACATTTTGTTGACATGGAACGGGAAGTGAGGTAGAAATTTTTATCCCCGTTTAATTGAGCCTAGGTAAAATGAAAATGATATGCACACTTTTCCCCACTCAGGTGTAATGCAATTTTAAAATGGCTTTTATAGATAAATGGTGTGATTTTCACATGGCTACATCCGTAACTGTGAGCCACATGTTTGTTATTTGCATTACAAAGGATGAATTCAATCGTTTGAAAATGATATGTTTAAAAATGGTGTGTTTTTCTATTATGCGTTGGTCTGTTTGTGACGCAAGGGGAAGTTTATGCCTTTTATTCATTTCAGTTCATTATGAAACGGAGAATAACAAATAAAATATACTCTAAGCTAAAACCTACGGTAATTTATTTTTTTATCACCAAGGGTTAATGTTTTAGCTTTCGGCCCTTAATTACTCAATATCCTCCTTTGTTTTTATTATATTTTTATAACAGATGGGTAATACATTTTATTTTCTTCAATCATCACTCGTTTGGTTTTTTTTTTTTTTTTTGCAGAAAATTTATAAATATTAAAAATTTCACAGTTATTCACTTTTCCTCTTATGTATGATTTAGAACAATAAATGAAAAAACAATCTGACGTAACATACTAATAATAAAATTTAATAATACTTTATATTAAAACAGCTACAGTTTTTTTTAATTTTGTGCTAAATACACCAGAAATTCATGTGTAAAAATTATTGAATATATACAAATCCAATCTTCATATATAATTTCTCAAAAGTCGCAGAGGAAAAAGTTATGAAGGAAAAGAAACTTTATCTGCCAATGATTCAAAAAGTATATATTTTTTATCTTGTATACTTGATTGTACCTATGAGTGTTTGAAAGATTACTAAATTCCCTACAAAGAAACAAAAAAAAATAATCATTGAATGTTTACAATTATTAACTGAGATTTAGGTTATTGTAATTCGTATTTCGGTTTAAAATAATAATGAAGTTTTATAATATTTTTTCCTTGGTCGATTACAATCACCGAAAAAATGGGAAATGTTGTTTTCACCTTATGATACGATGGATTATTTAAATTCCTCATTGTTCTGTCATTTAGTCACTGGACAATATTATTTTCTAAGTATTCTCACGGGCCACGGGTTTTATCGATCATAAATATAAAATTGTAGTTATTTTCCAAACTCCCATCAGAACCCGCTAATTTTTAAAGGTTCTTAAAAGTTCTTCCTTTTCGATTTCTAACAATTTTTTTGGGCGTTAAATAAGAAAATAGTTCAAAAGAGGTTAGAAATGAGAGGGTTGAGATGGTTCTGAAGTTTATTATGGAAGGATAAGTATCTTGATTGGGCCAGATCTACAACATTAAGTTCGTTATGGATGATTTTATTTGTAACAAAGTAGGGATCATTAAGGATTTTACGAAGGATTTTGCATTGTAAGGATTGGATACGAGAGGAATTCGATGGTTTAGTGGAATCCCATAGCTCAACTCCATAAGTCCAAATAGGCCTTATTATAGTCATGTATTTGAGTATTTTGTAATTAATTGAAAGTTTAGAGCGTTTGTCTAGTAAGTGCCAAAGTATTCGGAAACGTCGAGCGGTTTCTTGTCGTTTCAGTCTAGGATGAGGATTCCAAGTTAGACTTTTGTCCAGGCAAAGTCCTAGGTATCGGATTTGTTCAGCAGGGATAAGTGGAGTATTGTTAAAGGTAATTTGGTGGAATTTATTTTAATTCTCCAGATTTGACACCATTCTTCAAGGTTTATGATGTGTGATTGAAGCGTTATTAAATATTTTAAAAACTATCTTTTCAAACGGTCAGGCTTTAATATTCGTTGTGAGCGATGCTTTATTTCACACCTCTTATTTATGATTACTGTTAGAATGGCTGATGTTATAATGTCCGGAAATCACAGAAGATCAACAGACAAATATTGCGATATAATACTTAAATTACAAGATATGTGAGAATCAAGTCTGGTAGGCAGTATGGTTTTTTTTTTTTTTTTTTGTTCGACAGTACTTTATGAGATTGCTAAGGAACTCATAAAAATGTAAATGTAGAAGGGAAACGAAAAGAGAATTTTGATAACTCTCTGGGTAGAAAAAAAAAATACTGTTCTGAAAGGACTCAGATTCTTTTTTCTTTTTAAAATTATATCTGCGGGAGGGCAGGCAACGATAAAAAAAAAAAAAAAAAAAAAAAAAAAAACGTCCCCTAAAATCTTTTGTTAATTAAATTTTTCGAGGATATTATGTTAGGAGCACGGGCATTGTCCTCAGTGAAAGTATACCGTTGTTTCTTTCAGCCTTTATTATCGCGAACTTCATTTCTCGCTTGGAAAGTTTCTTCAATAGCTCCCAATAACATTTTTTATTTTTTATTCATAAAGTATTTTAGCGAGCGCATAATGGAAAATATCTTAAAAAAATATAATTTCAAAGTAGAATAAACAGAAAATCACAATATAACAAATTCAGGGAAATACAGATCGGACAAATAATCTAGCAGGAAAATTAAGCAACGTTGCATTTTAAAACGTGACCGTATTAAAAAAAAAAATTTATTCATTTGTATTTACAACTTTATTATAAAAAAAAAAAAAAAAAAAATACAAGTAGTAAATGTGCACTCAGGAATATAATAAAATGAAATCTCTTGTTGAAAAACTACCCACTGATAGCACTCATGAAAAAAAAAATAAATAAAAATAAATAAATAAATAAAAAAAATAAAAAAATATATATATAAAAACGATATTAAAAACTGTAAATGAGGTATGCTGGAATAAGTCAACCCACGATGTTAATATTGAACATATAAGAAATATATAACAAAAGAAAAATAACAACAAATCCTAAGGATTCTGACAAAACAACTTGTTTCACTTAAAGGGAAACAATTTATGTTATATGCAAATATACGAGGAATTATGTAAAATTAAAAGACCATTGAAAAGCAGTTGAAAAAAAAATGGCATTAAAATTTATTGAAAACGAAAAAAAGTATAACTGATCAAAATATGGCAAACAAATTTTAAATACCTGGAAAAGTACAAAATTTTTTTTTTTGCTTTTTTAAAGTGAAATCGATGATTCTAAATTCCTGATAAGGGCATATTAATACGTCTGCCATGGGATTATTCGTCATTATTTAGTCGAACGCTATTGTAATTTATTTTGTGCAATTTCTTCTTTAATAATTGCGTATATAAGTATGTGAACGGATGATTTAATCTTTGAAAACTAGTTTCTCGTTTTATAACGTTTGGGTTTAAAATAAAAAAACAACAAAAAAAAAACGCATTCTAAATGCGACTAACCATAAAAAAATGAATAAAACTATTTTTTATTTAATTTTTACTATGTTATGAGACTATTATAAAGAAATTATATTGTGATAAGTATGTTATTCTACCTAAGAATGTTATAAAAATTGAGACGATCCCTCGAAACTTTAACGATTTACTAATTTTATGATTAAGCTTAGTTTAAAAAATAATAAATAATTAAATTAATGTATGATATGAACTTATGTACTTGTACTGATGAAAATACTATTAATATTGAACTCAATTCCTCTATTAAATACTACAGAAATATTTATCCCTTACAATTTTAAATGTATTTACCATCTTATTATATCACAGATTGCCATCTTGAAACCAAATTTTGTATACCTTTTTTGAAAATAAAATCCTTTGAATTAAAGAAAGCCATCATCTCGTTTTTCACTTCATCATTCATGTTCCTGCCGTTTAATAAGTTTTGGAGACTGCGAAAAAGATTATAATCCAAAGATACTAAGTCAGAAGAATATGGTGAAGAATAATTTCCTATACAAACTTCTTCAATTTTTGCTATGTTTGTTTTCCAACATGGAACCTCTTTTCGTCACGTTGTAATAAAATTCATCGTCTATTGATAAGTGAGGGACGTTTTTAATCAATTTATCGCTTCAATCCATCCAGCCGATCATATCAGAGATTATAAGTAGTTTGGTTAAGATCTAGAAATTTATTATGAAGAATTTCTGTTTCTCCGGGACTTAACAACTCTCGTTTACTAATGGCGTTTTCTATATATATTTCTGCAAGCTTCTGATGAGTTGAAACAGAATTTTCTCCTTTATCGAATCCCCAAATCATAGAACGGTGTAAGTGGTTTTCGGAGAGATCAATTTTAATTTCAATTTCATCACAAAAAAATAAACTTTAACCAACAAACAGCATGATAGATGGAAGAGCGTGAAATGCTATAATCTACAAAATATGAAAACACAATGTAATTGTAAAAGAAAGATTAGTAATATAAACATAAGAGCTCTTGCTCAAACTCCACTGGCTTTAGCACCAGCGACGCGGTTGAGATAGTAGCGCAGGGATCTCTTGGAGTCCTGCTTTTTCTTCTATAGTTGGAGGGAAAAGCCTGGCTTGGGGTTCCCTGCCTGGTTGTATATAGGTATGACTGTGTTTTTATGTTTTTAATTTATTTATCTTTAGGTTATTTTATTTTTTCTGTATATATGGTGTGAATGTGTTCATATATCACTATAATTATCGTCCACGTGACAGATTATTATATTTCTAAATAAACAAATAAAAACTAAGTAAATAAATAATATGAACATAAACAGACAGATTTTTAAAACCTGCTATTACTTATGGAATGACTTTATATATATATATAGATAATATTGAATATACACTCATGTGTCATATTATCCTTCGAATAAAATTAAATTTAAATTATAACTTTTGTAAAATATTTTAAATAGATTCCCGTAAGCCATTACTGTATTCGAAAGCACCTTGTAGTCGCTATGTCAATATTTGGTCGTGCCTAACACCTCGCTAGTTATTAGGAGATAAATTTGTCATAGTATTAATATTCAATTAAGTTAGTACGAAATTCACAAATGCTAATGTAAAAAATTAAATATAATTTAAACAATTTATTCCGTCGTGTCTATATCACTAACGGAATGGACAGTCTACTCCGCATTAGAATTTAAACATTGTCCAAACTCCCTAAATCCAATTATATGTTCGGTAAATCTTGTTTTTTTAATATTCATATAATTCAATAATACGAATAGCCCAATTTGATAATTTAACCCTAACTGCACTGGCATTTGAGCTTGCTTGAAACTTTTTATGTGTAATTCTTTTTTTATTATCTTTTTTTTTTTTTTTTTTTTAAATATCAACCACATTTCTCTGACTCATCCTGTATTTAAATGCTCCGAGAGGAAGAGGCAGCCCCTAGAAAAATTTATATTGGAGGAAGGGTCGGTGGAGGGGGAAAGTAGGCGTGGTCTGCTTTTTGCAAAACTCACAATGCCCCCTTATACAAATATGGGGTCTCCTGCCCTCCCCCCCCCCAACAAATTCACCCCCTCTCCTCTTCTTTCCCCCGGCCGGAGGGTAAAAAAAAAAAAATCTCGCTTATCCAAACCCTCATACTATCCTTACTATATCCAAAAAATGTTATACAAAGTGTACAAAACACGTGGGAATATCGTTGACAAAATGATAAATTAAACTTATTGTAAGGCTCTAGTTAGCGGCCCCAAGATGACACTACAATAGCGTCATAATGGATTCCTTTATTGTTCCAAATGCTCTTTACAAAGTTGTGGAAAAAGCCTTTTGTTTCCCGAAATTAATTTTTAGGGGATGGAACAATGTTGGCCAGTGGTCAGCGAGGCGTCACCATCACAAGGCCCTGGTTATTGAATAATAACCATAATTTTATAGCTCAAGTGGGTCGTATAACGGAAAAAAAAAATATTAAAAAAGAGGTATATATATTCACCCTTATTTTATTGGGTAACTAACAATGATATATAATATACTTGCCATTAATAAAAAGGAAAATATTTTTCATTGAGATCACCTATTGGTTCATCCACATTACATTCTTAATATTAAGAACTCTTAAACAGGTACCCCGATGAAAAAATATATAATTATAACGCAAATATGCAAATATCTATAATAATAAATATTTATATTTATGCAATATTATTTTGTATAAATACAAAAAAATGAATAGTTCTAATATTTTATGAAATTAAATCATAAATAGTTTTTCGCTGGGTGAGGAAGAAATAATTTATTTATATTACATGCTGACTAAATACTGTCACAATATTTATCAATTTATTATACATATACAATAATTTTATAATATAAAAAATTGATATATTTTCATATTTGAATCGTTTAGTAATCTACATTTATTTATTTTAATAACTGGTATTCCTTCTTCTGTTTTTTTTTTTTTTTTTTTACGGTTTTATTCCGTGTTATTTTCTTCTTTTTCCTAATAAACCTATCTTTAAAAAAATACAGGAATTAAAAAGATTCTTAAATGGAATTATGATTTGTTTTGTTCCTGGTTCTAAACCCAACATTCCACAACATTAAGATCAACAGTGGATGTCTTATGTTTAACTGCTGACTATATGACTAAGGAACTGTAATTTTTAATCTGATTCAAGGCAAAAAAAATGATTTTCTGTTCTCAATTGACTTATAAAAAAAAAAAAATAATTCTATTTGAAAAGAGAAGATGGAACTAAGAAATAAATCTATGCAACAAATTTTTGTGAGGCTCTTATCACACAAGCTTTCACGTTATCATATTTTCTATTCTAGGCCATTTCTATTCTAGGGCGTACACTAAATACCTTTGCTAATAGAAACGTAGGAAATTTATAATACTTTTTTTCTGGCTAATCATAAACGTAAAGTCAGAACCAATAATATAAAGAACTATATTTTTCCATTATCCAAGTAGATACATAAAGTCATCGGTTTCAAAATATTTTTTTAAATTTTTTGTTTTGTTTTTTTAACACCATTAATTTCTATTTTTTGAATTAATATATTTGAGCATTTGTTTTAATATTCATTTAAATATCTGTGTTCTTTTTTTCTCGTGATAACATATGTTTTATTTTTAAATAAATAATAGTATATATATATATATATATATATATATATATTTATATTTTAAAATATTGAAAACAACAATTATTGTATTACATTTTTGAAAAAAAAATTAAGAAGTTAAACCTGTAGTATTTATATATAAATATGTGTGTATAATTTAAAAAAAAAAACAACTTTTTGATGATTTTTTTTTTTAAATTATTATTCATGATATTTATAACTGTATTGTAATATAAATATCGAAACATTACAGTAGAATAAATTTTATTTTAATGTAAATAGTATCGGTTTTTTTTTTTTTATCATTTCGTTTATTTTTTACCAATGAATGTAATATGTTTTAATTGTACATGTTGTATATTTATAAAAATGTACTGTGCAAGGCTATAAACCCACAGCAATCGTTAACTTGTAGCTTGTAGGAATATATGGAAAAATAAATCATATATATATATATATATATATATATAGTAAATATGAAAAAATGGATATGATGACGTGAAAATTCTTGTTGAGAAACTAACCATGTCTTATGAAATAAATATTAAAAAATTATTTCTGAAAGTATTATTGTTCGAGTAATTTTATTTAATAGGGCTTCATGAATCATTTAAATACCATTTCATATAGATAGTTAGTTTCTTTCTTTTTTTCCTAAGTAATAATCGTTGTATATATATATATATGATATTTCTAGTGGGAAAATTTACACCTGTATTCACAGTTCTATATTTCATCAGTGCAATCACCTACTCTGGAATCCAACCTACTCACTTCTCTACAGATATAAATTTTCCAATGGAAATATCATTAAACTGATTTTGAAATTGAAGTTAGTCATTCTGTTAACTGAAAGGACCACATTAAAAGCGCAAACATGTCATTCTTTTCTGCAGAGATGGATAAGGCCAAGGTTCTAAGAGGTATGCAATCCTGCCTTAAGCATTCTCCTTAAAACATTTATTTTATAAAACAACCTCGAAATTAAAAAAATAAAAAGTTGTGCCTGAAATTAAAGTTTCTTTGGGTAGTACTATAAAGCTATATACTTAATGATACATTATAAACTGTTCGTTTAAAGGTGATCGAATTCCCTACTATACAATAAAGTAATCATCGACATTGGACCCGAATTAGAGTTATTTTTGGAAAAAAAAAAGTATTACTTTGACATTAAAACAGTGTCAATATCAAATAATGTCTTTTAGACAGGCTCGAGTCTATCCGCCCATCATACAATTGCGAAATTGAATTATACCATGAAAACGTGAGTGATGAATGCATTAAAAAAAAAAAAAGTAAATGAAAAAAACCGTCCAAAATATGAGAAGAATTTATGATCTGGATGATTTAGTGTTGTGTGAAAAGAATCAAAGTTGGCCACTGGATGGCTAGAGATCTACTATTGATGTTTTTACGACTCCCCCCCCCCCCTGCTAATTTTATTGCTGTGACCTTTAGTGCCTTATTGCTACGGCGTCTGGTAACACATGTTCCGCATTTTTATGGCTAGCCTGCTCCTGATACTTTATAACGGTAGCAATTAGAGAAAATAGTAACTGCTAAATCAATAAGTATTAATTAATAAAAAGTACAATAAAATAAATAAAAAAATTACTTAATTCAGGTGTACGAAGTCCCATAAGAATCAAAAAATTGTACAGAAAAAAAATTCTGGCTAGAAGATCTTTTAAATTAAATAAATAAAAAACCTTAAGCAAACTAGCAATGAATACAATACAAAACAAATGAGAAATGAAACGAAATAATCACTGCTAAGTAAAAAAAAAACAGAAGATGAGAAGGAAAATTAGAAAGGAATGATTTTTTAGTGTTTTATCGTATATTTTTATTTAGTCAATAAGTTAATTGTTCACGAAATACTAATGGATTTCTGACAGTCTATTTTGCACCAGTAATATACACTTTTCATATACTCCTAAACAGTTTTTTTTTTTTTTTATATAATCAAAATACCCAAAATAAATTATCCGCAGTTTTAAAATAAGAAATAGCATATCACAGATAAATGAATACAAATTTCAAACTTATCTCCTAAAGAAAAGTATTCAGGAAACCTTCGTGAAACAAACCCAGCCAAGTTTTATTAAAAAAAAATCAACTGGCAATCGGCTATTGTGGCATGCCATTACTTGAGGTTCAGCCATCGCCCTCATGAGAGTTTTAAAAAATTAAAAATTAATCTTATTTGCACTCTATTTTAATATACAATACACTCATATATATATATATATATATATATATATATATATATATATATATTTTATTCTGTCGATTTACTCAAAAATATCGATATAAAAATTGACTTTTATTCATAGTTACTTAAACAAACGACACATTATAATCCTGTGTAATTCATTTAGGACAAATTATAACTTTATCTAAGCCCAGTTACTTTTTATTTAACGGAACTATTTTTAAGAACTTTTACCATAAACCTGGAACTGGAAAACATGTATTTTAAAAACTTTTCATTCATAAAAATTTCCAGGAAAACGGTTAAAATGGAACTTTTTTTCCTAAAATGTTTCACAGAAGCTTAAAATGAAACAAAAAAAAAAACCTTCAAGTTGATAAAAATCATGGATCGATATTTCTTAAAAATTGAATAAAAAAATTTTTTTTTACAATTTATCTTTTATTTATTTATTTTTTTACGTAAATATGAAATTCATAAAATGTTTGTAGAAAAAACAATTATAATAAAAATATAGTATAATAGGAGTAATTTCCTTGTGGCTCAGTTCAATACAACAATGTATAATTTACAAATAACAAACAATAAAAAATAAAACGGTATGAATAAATTATAATAAAAATAAAATTAAACATCATACAATTTAAAAATGAATATTTAAAAAAGTTCATTCTGTACCTAGGCTCAAAAAATACTTCCTTTTTTTCAAGAATAAATTTTTAGCAAATTCAAATCATTTATTTTTTTTCTGTTGTCTTTGAAGACCTTGTAGATCTTTTGCAGCCAATATTGAGCTATTTCTTTCCAATTATGTGCATGCAGCTCTATTGCATCTTTGTTGAATTGGTCTATCATTCTGGTTTTTGGCCTTCCACGTGACCTTTCGCATGTACAAATGATACGAGTTTAAGAAAAAAATAAATACACCTAAAAAATCGATCCCACAAAATGATGAAATTTGAATAAAAATGGCAGCAACAATAAAGGACATACGTTTAGTATTTGCTACTTTAGTAAAATTATATTGTTGATTGAACAAGTTTTAAGTCTTTCAGTGTCCTTTAAATTGTTGAAGTTTACAAATTGCTGTAATAGAATACAAATTATAGTAATACGCCAATGACACTTTAGGGCACAGGAGAGAAAGAGAAAAAAAAATTTAAGTGCGGAATTAGTGAAAATATAATATAAAATAAAATAGTTCAAACAGAACAAAAAACATATCAGATTAACTAAAGTAAATAACATTGAATTGATGTGATAATATTAATAAATAAATTATATTAATGTTTTATCAAGAAAATTATTATTTTAAATGTTATATTGATTAAATCGTAAAACTTGGGAAGTGGCAGACCTCAGCTCTAAAGAGTTATTCTTGTATTAAAATGGAATGTGGAGGAATGTCAGAAATGTTACAGTAAATCCACTAAATTAATATGGGGTTTGAGTGCGGTGAATTTCTTATTAATGAACGCTATTCAACTTCAACAAATGTAATATAATATATAATAAATAATGAAATTGAGTACTCTGGAATATTTTTAGATGATCACTATACTCATAATATATTTATGAGTTATCCTACATCACCTGAAAAACATGACTATTATTAAAAATATGTTTTGTTTAATTACTCTGGTACAGGTATAAATTTAATAATAAAAAAATCCTGAATAGTTTATGAATTATGAAAACCCATCATTTTCATGTCACGTTCATCTTGTAACTGTATTATATTGGAATGGTAAATATATTTTCATATTGTTGGCGAATGGTGGGTGACATAGCATATATAAAATAGCATTGCGAATATAATATTTTATACATTTTTTGTTATTTAATAAGAATTACTTCTGTCTTAGGCTATTTATTTCCCCTTATCTGCACGCAGTTCTATTGCATCTTGGTTGATTCTATCTATCCATTTTTTTTTGGCCTTCCACGTGGCTTCCAGATTGATTGCTACGAGCTACATGCCCCGCCCATCTTAACCTCCGTGCCTTCATATCATGGAACAATGATTGATCAGTTTCTGTTATCAGTAGTTTATCGGTCTTTCTTCTTCATGTGTTAGTACTCTGATCCCAGATCGCTCCGTATATCGTCCGGAGTATTTTTCTCTCTAATCTTTCAACACTTTTTTCTAGGGTGCTGGTCAATGTCCAGGTCTCACAGGCATATATAAGGACTGGCTTTATCATAGCATTATACGCATTTAATTTGAGATTTCTTGAGATTTTTCGGGATTTCAGAACATTTGAGAGGGATAAGAAAGCTCTATTATGAGCTAGTTATACGCTGATATATTTATGCCTGTTGGTCGTTCATTGAGGTTATTGTGGAGCCGAGGTATTTGATTTTTTCTACTCTCGAGAACGATTTTCCTTCTACACAGATACTGTTATTGTGGTGGAAGTTTCGGCTTCTTTTTGTCTTAATTTACTTGTAGGCCGATCTTCTCTGCCTCTCTTATCTGAGTCTTAGCGAGTTTCTTAATGATTTCTTGATTACTTCCAAGGACAGCTATATAATCTGCTTACCCAAAGATTTTATGATTCATTCCATTTTCCTGTGATGTTATTCTTATTACCTTCTCCAGTGCTAAGTTGAACAACATCAGTGATAGTACATCTTCCTGCCGTAAGCCGGTTCGAACTTTAAAGGATTTCTATACTCTACATTCGGAGTCATTACTACACGCCTTTGTCAATCTCACCAACTTAACGGGAACTCCCAGTTCAGTCACGATCTTAAAAATACAGCTCTTGTCCACATAATCAAAGGCTGCTTTTAAATCGACATTTTTTTTTTTTTATTATTACAATAAGTAATATAAATTTTCATTGAGAAAAATTTTATAATTTATTTTTTTAGTAATAATAACAACGATTATTAGATCATAATAGTCCTACTTTATTTGTTTCTTTTACATCAACGTTTTTTCCCTTAGGCCGTTTTCAAGGGAATAAACCTTTAAAAAACAAAACAATCATCAGATCCTAATTACATTTGCTAATTAATAATACACATTTTCTAATCCATCTTTATATAACTATTTTAATACATTAAATTCATATGGGCTGATTTGCCTTGTCATGATAACTTTATTTCAAGCTGTATTTTTCAAAATAAAACTTATATATATATATATATATATATATATATATATATATATATATATTACTCTCTATGTATTGCTAAACTAGTTTGAAAACCTGTATATTATACATAATTTTTGTTTTGTTATTATTATTAATAGTTAAGTCCTAACCAAAAAGTTTGAGACATTTTTTTTTTAAACAATGTGTTTCTCTTTCAGATTTTTTTAAAGGATCAATTGTAAAAATAAAAAAAAATAATAATAATAAACCTCTATGAAAAGTATTGAGGGTTGAGCAGTTTGTTAATATATTTCTTGAAACAGCCTGATATATTTCACTAACTATCAGTTTAATGTGTTAAAAATAAATAAAATTAATTTTATATAAAACGCTGTCTATAAAAATATTTTCTTGGACTAACTTACGTTTGGAAGTAGAAGATCCATTGCTCTATAAGGGTAGGTTGCATCGTGAAAAATAGTAAAAATGTTTCTATTTTGGCATTTCCCCCCCTTCCACCGCCGGGGGGTGAAATATTAAAATGTTCCGGTTTGGGAGTTGTTTTAGGGGGAGAGGGTGGGTTAGACGGGGCGGCCATATTCTTTTACAAAATGATCTCTCTCTCTTGCGTATTGATTTATCTTCCTCACACCGTCCCTCGCGTGGAAAACTGTTCACTTAGACGTCAAGTACATTTTCACTAATTTTCCTACCTTTTCCGAACTACAGTTAATATAAGATTAAGCGATATGTTACTGGCGTTTTCTCCATATTATGAAATGCAATATTGATAAAAAAAATAAATAAAAAGATTAATTGCACAAAATGAGAAAAAAATAATATTTTTTTCTTTTTTAATATTAACTGGCATTACTGGTGAAAAAACAAAATAAAAAAAATTAATAATCTTAAGTATAGCAATTGTTGTTTCTACACACATAAGCTGTATTATATCATGTATGACCTTACGGTGTTTTATCCTTCCCATTGATTTGATTTTACATCTTTTGCTCACTTTTTTGTCCAGGATGAAGTAATGTTCATTATACACAGTAAAATAATAGACCAACACACCTTTGTTATTATACATTATACCTTTTCTATTATAAGTACCTCTACATTTTAAATTACCTAATACACTTCTAAATTTATTCTGTATGCTTGTTTCTTAGCAATCTTTATATAAAATGTACTGTTTGATCTTCTGCCATGAGATCTATAACACTATTATAAAATAAAATGTTTAAATTATATAAATTGATCCGATTATAAAAATATATGCATTATTTAAGGATGCGTTAGAGAATTATAAAATCCATTAATTTGATAGAATTTATGTATTTACTATAATTCATAATAGTTTCTGTCTGATTAGTGTTTTAATTTTTCCTGAATATTCAAAAACATAGAGGTTGAATTCTGGGCAGGCATATGCCGGATATGAGATTGAGAAGAAATATGAATTGTTGCATAACATTATATCTTCATAGATAAACAGATAATCACTCTTTTAAATCTATTTGAATTTTCAAAATCTTTTGATACTTTTTTTCCCAACTCCAAAACTTTTCCAAATAAAATAGCGTTTTATAGCAGTTCATTTCCTTCTTACCTCATCCTCATACAGTTATCATTCCTAATCATTATTCCTCCATTTCTTTAAGGTGTTTCTTAGCAATATTCCTGACTCCATTTATCACTTCTATTACCTCTTTTATACTCATGATTTCTAAATCTACCAATCGCATCTTACAGAGATGTCTGAGGCTACCCAAAATATGATATTGATTGTGTCAACAAATGAGTAGAAAACAATAAGTTGAGGATGAATGAAGGAAAAACCAAGGCTATCTTCATCGGTTCCATCAACCTCATTCGTTTCTTTCCTTACTATCTCCTACATTACCTCAATGACCGTCCTATTAATTTGTTTTCTATAGTAAAAAAAACCTAGAGATTACCTTCAATTAGAGTCTCTGCTGGAGATTTTTCAGGTTACATGAAAATGTATTACTGTCCTTAAACAACTCCTAACTTTCTCAGAGATCAACCGTTTCTGGCTTTTTTGTCTAAATACTATCGTGTACTATCGGTCTATTGATTGATATTAAACCATAGTATTTATATGGGATGCAATTGATACATCACTATTATAACCCATTAATTGCATCCCAAACTCTTCGATCACACATCACAAACCTTGAAGATTGTTGTCAAAACTGGAGGAGTAAAATAAATTCCACCCCTTCGTCTTAAATCTATGACTTCTTGTCCTACAGTATCCTTTAACGATACAACACACATCCCTGTTGAATGAATCCGATACTTAAGATTTCTGCACAAACATCTTACTTTAAATCCGAAGAATGAAACTACAAGAAACCGCTCGACGTTTCCGGGTATTTCAGCTCTTAATAGACAAACGATCTAAGCTTCCAATTAATTACAAAAGGCTCATATGCACAGCTATAATTCGAAGATAATTTTCTATATTTTTCCAATTTGGACCGATCCAGATACCTATTTTTGCATAGTAAACTTCAGAGCCATTGTTAACAATAACATCTCGTTTCTAACCTTGCTTTTTATTCGATCTCTGATAATAGTTCGTGGTACGGACCGCTTTTTATCGAATTAGTAACATCCGTCTGGAATTGGGCCAATTTCAATCTGGAGGGGGGTAAACTTTGTTTATTTAATTAGGTACTAAAAACTCGTAAATACACATTTGTTTTCTACTTGGATCGGAAGATAATTGGACCACAAAATAGATAAAAAAGATAGCCTTCAAAAATATTGGGCCTTGTGTCCTATATAACCTCCTTATTTTGAAAATTTGAGGGTATAGGTCACACTAAATGGCTCAATATTTTTGAAGGCCACCTTTTTTTCCCGATTTTGTGATCAAATTATCTTACGATCCAAGTAGGAAGCAAATGTGTATTTACGAGTTTTTAGTACCTAATTAAATGGACAAAGTTTGTCACCCTCCAGATTGTAAACGCCCTAATTCCAAGAGTTTTCGTAAATAAAATAGTTGTAGGTCACGATGAGATGAAACTATTTATGAAGTTTCAGGAGGATGTTAATTATTCGATAAAAAGGGGTCCGTAACATGGACTATAACCCTCTGAAGAATCTGAAAAGAAAATGCCCGAAGCCTGGTAGTCTTCTAATCTAAAATATTGTATTAGATTGCTAATAGGTAATGCCTCTTATCTCTAATACTACTTCTTTTCATGCCAATATATTTTTTATTTTAATTCAGTTTTAAGTTTCATGAATAGGAAAAAAATCACATCTTTTGGTTCTGGCAATTTGAGATGGGATAAAGAAAATCGATGTTAGGAATGATATGTGGTTGAGGAAAGAATTCTATGTTTGAATGACCAAAGTCATTTTTTTTTAAATATCATTTTATTAACATCTGTACACTGAATATGAGTGGGAGATATTCAAAAGTTCTTACTAATATTATAAAACGGAATTTTAGGACAGTAATTACCAAATCTTCGGATTTTTTTTTTTCAAGAGGAAAAGAATTATCAATATATATATATGTATATTTTAAATATTTATTTTAAAGATTAGTATTTATATTTTTTTCCAGGAGAGGCGAGATAATATTTATAACCTGTATCCAGATTGATCGAAATCCTCCAGGACAGACAGGGACACTCTAATCCTCTTCGTCTGACGACCACATGGTGTTGCGGAGGCACAGCTTTGACACATAGCGCAAGGTCGTGCTAGACGGATTAAAGGATTCCGCAGTTAGGCTCCTACATTATCTTCCAGCTTTATCTTCTATCCTTGTATGTATTGCTATAATATATATGTATGTATGTATATATATATATATATATATATATATATATATATATATATGTATATATATATATATATATATATATGTATATATATATATATATATATATATATATATATATATATATATATATATAATGATTTTTATAATTTAATATTTGTGTGATATATATAGAACTAGAAAATAAACTTTATTATGGGACGATGTCCGCTTAGAATGACAATAATAAACAGTTACAAAAGAAAAAATGAATATCTGGCGAAAAGATAACCCAATAAAGATTCAAACAATATATAACTTAAATAATAGTATTTAAACAATTAAAAAATAAAATAACATCTTGTCAACTATTCTTATAATTGTACTGGAAAAAATAACAAAAATAAAAGGGAAAAATAAATTACGTGTACAGAAAGAAAAAGCAAAACCAACAGAAAAGAAAAAATATCTAAAGTACGTAAATAAAAAGTATTGACTTGTTATGTTATATATATTATATATACATATAGATTAAAGATATATTAATGACAGGATGAGCAACGGGATCACGATAGTGCATTATCACGGCATAAGAGATATAAAATAACAATAAACAGAAAATACAATTAGGAACGGGCAATAAATTAATTTTATAAGAAAGAAATTGTGACAATAATAGCCAAAAAATAGAATAAAATAATTTTGTATGAAAAGAAATGAAAAAAAAAAAATATCTTTGTATATTGAATATATATATATATATATATATATATATATATATATATATATATATATATATATATATATATATATTCAGTATAACAATTTTTTGTTCATTGATGAAATTTACTACTGTATTAAAATAAAGATACATCTAATAAATGAGACACAAAGGAATATCATAACATGAAAAGACTTGTAGTGAAAATACACGTAGCCAGATTATAGTGAAGTAAGAATGCATTCACACTAGATGTACGGAAAATGTGAAATAAAAAGAGATAATTAACAACTGAGTGATAAGAAAAAAAGGATATATAATAAGTGAAAATAGAATAACTTGAAGATAAATAAATTTAAAAAAATAAAAACAACAAAGACATACCTATATATACACTATTTATAATCAGGCGAGGGAATTCAAAGCCATGCTTGTCCCTCTAATTATAGAGGTAAAAGCAAGACTCAAGGAGATCCCTCCACGAAGAACGTTTTAAACGGATACATTTTTTTGTGTATTTAAGGCAAAAATGTAAATAAATAAACTCTCAAAAAAATTTACCAGTTATATATATATATATATATATATATATATATATATATATATATAATTCTGGAAATTTACAACCGCATTAAATTAAAAAAAATATCTAGTAAATGTGAAATGAGAGAAACATGCCATGAAAAGATTTCTAGAGAAATTACTCACTGGTATCAATTTACTAAAAAAAATTAGATTAGAGATTACGAGATCCTTTTCTTTCCAGGCGCTTCGGAGGGTTATCTAGTGTTGCCTAAAATCGGTCTTGGACTTGCACTTTGCGAGACCAAGACCAGAACTGGTATAACAAATCGATTTTTTGAATAAAAATTAAGGCAAAATAGTTGTTAATACTTGACAATCATAGTTACTGTATGTTGATAATTGGTATAACCAATATACTTTTGCATTTAACTCCTCTAATTTTTCATTCTGGCTTAGTTAGGTTTCTCCTATCTAAGAAAATACAGTAATATCTCTATAGTAATAAGCTAATAAGTAACTGCAAGGCTGTTGAGAGGGTCTTGTGCAAGACAACGACCATGACCAAAGCTGAGTTTGCAAGACCAAGACTCGTCTCGGTCTCGCATTTGGGCAACACTAGGGTTATCAGAGATCGAATTGAAAACAAGATTTGAAACGAGCGGGATGGTTCTGAAGTTTATTATGGATTAGGATATGTATCTGGATTAGGCCAAATCGGAATCATATGAAACAATATGGTCGTTAAAGAGGATTTTTTTTTTTGTGATATAGTAAGGGGCACTGAGAATTTTACGAAGTATTTTTGATTTAAATGATTAGATATGAAAAGTATTCACTAGGAAACGTCGAGTGGTCTCTTTTCGTTTCAGTCTTGTATGAGGATTATAATTTAGAAGTATATCCAGGTGGAGTTCCAAGTTTTGAATCGGTTCAACAGAGATAATTTGATATTATAAACTTTCTATATTCCTTAATTTTTTTTCTGGAGATATAAAGACAGAAAACTGAAAGTTAATATTAGTAATCATAAGGATTTATTTTTACAGCAGTTTATTTATATATATATATATATATATATATATATATATATATATATATATATATATATATATATATATATATATATATATATACATATATTAATATTGTGTGCTGATTCCATATTTGTGATTTCATCATGTTATTATTTGGTCAACAGATGAAAACATCGATCTGTATATTGCTGATTTATCTTGATATATGGCATCTTCAATAATACTATTTAGTGGTTTCACAAATAATAATAATTATTCATTATGTTAAAAATACAATTTATTATTTAATTAAATCACAGTTTATACAACGCATTTAACATTCCAAGTTTCAATCAATATTACAACAGAAACAATATTAATTGATTTAAATTCAATTTAAAAAAATAATTGTAAAAGTACGAAACAAATAACCAATTAAAAAAAATTAAGTAAAATATTACTTAAAAATTAAATCTAATAATAACTGAAATTACAAATATAAATTAAAATTTCATGAAAACGTGCAATCTCAAAGATGATCTAGATTTTTTTTTACCATGAACAATATAAAACAATTTTACTGATCGATTATATTTCAAATATCATTTTGAGCTGTGAAAGAATAAATAAAATATACATTAAGAAATTAAAACTTTGTATATTATTTGAATGCTCTCATAATGGAATAATAAAAAAACAAAAACAGTGCATGGGAAAATAACCGAATAGATATTAAAAATAATATACTTTTTTATTTATTTATACACTCAAGGCAGGTTGAAAGAGGCCATTTATATTTTATGATTAATACGACTTTGATTCTAAAAAAATATTCGTTTTTAATATGAGTGTTAGTTTATTTTGTTAAAGAAGGAATGTTGCGTTAAAAAAAAAAAAAAAAAAAAAAAAAGAGGAATATGATTTTGATTCATTCAATTTTATTTCATTGTATATATTTATGATTTTTTTAAATCATAAAATGTATCAATATTTTATCTTACTGACAATTAATAAATTGGCTTATGATTCCAACATCCAGTTCATATTAGTTTCTCGAAAATATTAACTTTTTTTTCCAACTCAACAAACAATATCGTAAAGATTTGTATGAATTGATAGGATAAAAAAAATATTTTTCAATTTATTTTCTCTGTAAAATATATTTCATATTAACCCACGTCATACGATGTTTTCATGAAGGTCTGTACATCAGGTGAGGGTAATTTACTTTATTTTAATTTGAATATGAAAAAGTGTAAAAGGGAAAATCCTTTGAAACAGTAATACCAAGTTCATGGTTAAATAATTCACGAAAGTGTATAAACGTAATATATGCAATCAGAAACGATTAAAAAAACAACGAATTTAACACACAAAGTAAAAGTTTTCGCATCCTATATCCCAGGTCGGAAAAAGGTGACGTCTCTTCCCTAGGCACGATGAAACATTTTTCACTTTTTTTTTTTTTTTTTTCCAACGGACCGCCATGAGCCTGATTACAAATTCAAATTTTCTCTCAGTTTTCCCAACCAGCCTCGGGAGTCAGGAAAATATTGGATTTTCCTAAGGGTAGTCCTCACAAAGATTGCCTATGTACATATATATGAGATTTTTCCCCACCAGCGCCCATCGACGACAACATCCTCAGTCCTTATTAAAATGTAAACCAAATTAATGAATTCCAAATACATCTTAACTTATATGTAAACAGAAGACCTGTAAGTTTTTTTTTGTTTTTTTTTTTTACAGAAATAATAAATTCAGCAATATTTTACTCATTGTAATTATTTTTGTTGTATTAGTAAATAGTCAGTGGAACAGATACCTTTTTATCAAATTATTAACATCCCCATGAAAATTCGTAAATAGCCTCATCTCATCGTAACCTACAAATATTTTATTTACAAAACTTCTCGGAATGGGGCCTTTTCAATCTGGAGGTATGCAAACTTTGTTTATTGTTTGTTGCCAAAATAAAAGGAAACATTCGAAATATAGTAAAAACAAACTTTTTATCAGCCCAAATCGTTTAGTCCATGGTACAGACCCATTTTTATCAAATTATTAACATCCGCCTGAAACTTCGTAAATAGCTTCATCTCATGGTAACCCAGAAATATTCTCGGAATCTGGAGGTTGGCAAAATTTGTCTATTTAATTAGGTACTAAAAACTCGTAAATACCCATTTGCTTTCCACTTGAATGGTAAGATAACTTGAGCGAAAAGTCGTGATAAAAGGTGGCCATAAAAAATATTAAGCCGTTTGGCGTGACTAACACCCCCAAATTGTAAAAATAACGAGGTTGTATAGGCCAAACGACCCAATATTTTTGCAGGCCACGTTTTTTTATCAAATTATCTTATGATCGAAGAGGAAAGCAAATGGGTATTTACTAGTTTTTAGTACCTAAGTAAATAGACAAACTTTGCCGACGTCCAGATTGAAAACGCTTCAATTCCGAGAATTTTATGAAATAAAATATTTGTAGGTTACGATGAGATGAAGCTGTTTATGAATTTTCAGGCGGATGTAAATAATTTGATAAAAATGAGTCTTACCACGGACTAAAAGATTTGGTCTGATAAAAAGTTCGTTTTTACTATATTTTGAATGTTTCCTTTTATTTTGGTAATTTCATCGTAGTAGATCGACCATCCTAAGTTATATATACATTTTAAATGTTTGACTAAAATTGATACGACTATTATTTGAATTCATGCAGAAAAGTATATAAAATAAATATTAAAACCTAAATAGTCATTGATTAAATTTAGAATTTTATGGAGAATTCATTTTTTTTTTCCTGCTTGTACCAAAATCACTCAACTAGGCCTTAGGTAAATTAAAAAAAAAAATTCTTTTAGCTTCACAGCAAGGATGGCCATAGACAATAATTATATAAAATATCGAAATCCCGATATTTTAACATAGATAGTATCTGCTTCGATATTATCGACTATTGATATCGCCTCTTCGATATTTTAATATTTTATTTTGAATATATTTTTTTTTTTATTATTTGAAAATTAATACATTCTGCAGCATTGGAGGGCATTAATATTTGGGCTACATTAAACATTCACACAATATATACATACAAATAATAACTAGAATAGAGATAAAAGAAAAAGAGTTGTAGAAAGTAAAATAAGAAAATTAACATACATGTGTAAAAAAAAAAAAAAAAATTCGCGAAAGCGCTAAGAACTATATATGGATCTGATCGTTATAAAAAAAAAAATTACTTGAACAAAAAATACTCATCTTGTCCATTTCATATAGGATATATTACCTAGTAGAGGAAAGTATTTACAATCCGATAATATCGACTATCGTTGGTCATCCTTAAGTTGAATGGCGCATGTGAGATCCTTCAAATTGATACGACTATTATTTGAATTCATGCAGAAAAGTACATAAAATAAATATTAAAACCTAAATAGTCATTGATTAAATTTAGAATTTTATGGAGAATTCATTTTTTTTTTCCTGCTTGCACCAAAATCACTCAACTAAGCCTTAGGTAAATTAAAAAAAAAAATCTTTTAGCTTCACAGCAAGGATGGCCATAGACAGTAATTATATAAAATATTGAAATACCGATATTTTAACATAGATAGTATCTACTTCGATATTATCGACTATTGATATCGCCACTTCGATATTTTAATATTTTATTTTGAATTTTTTTTTTTTTATTATTATTTGAAAATTAATACATTCTGCAGCATTGGATGGCATTAATATTAGGGCTACATTAAACATTCACACAATATATACATACAAATAATAACTAGAATAGAGATAAAAGAAAAAAAGTTGTAGAAAATAAAATAAGAAAATTAACGTACGTACATGTGTAAAAAAAAAATAATAAAATAAAAAAAATTAAACATAGAATAAAAAAAAATTAAAAGAGAAACTAAATGAACTTAAAATATATCAAAACACATTCACACCTATATACAATATTTATATTCGGCCAGGGGATTCTGAGTCATGCTTTGTTCCCCAAATGTGGAAGCCAAATCAGGACTCCAGGAGATCCTAGTGCTTCTCTCCCAGCCGCGTCACTGGTGTATTTTGAAAATAAAAATTAAAATGTTTCGCGAAAGCGCTAAGAACTATATATGAATCTGATCGTTACCAAAAAAAAAAAAAAAAAACTACTTGAAAAAAAATACTCATCTTGCCTATTTCATATAGAATATATTACCTAGTAGGGAAAAATATTGACTTTCCGATAATATCGGCTATCGCTGGTCATCCTTAAGTAGACTTGAATGGCGCGGGTGAGATTCTTCAAACTCAATAAATTCATTTCTTTCAAATTAGTTAGTTAGAACCGAACTTTTCAAACCGAAGCCACGAATTGTCAAAAAAATCTATGTATGATGAAAATAAGTCAGAAGTACGCTGAATCCGATAAATGAGTGAATGTAAGACATAATTGGTTGAATGGAAATTTCTGGAAAATAGGTGAGGTTGATAAAGATGGAAAGGAAGAAGAAAGTTAATTTTATTAGGAAAGGTAGAAGAATTTATATTAACTCTATTTAATTTAAAGATGAAAATCACATGTTCTATGTGCTAGAGAATCAATATTTATATTGATATTCATATCTTAAAAATTTTAAAAAAAATTTAAAAATCGATATCGGGCCCTTCGATATCCCAATTCTACTTCACAGACCTTATAGATCATTGACCACCTACACACGTTTTATCCATTTTTGCCTATCTTTTGCTATTTCTTTCAATTTTTCTGTACGCAGCTCTATAGCATTTTTATTTTCTTTATATGGTATTATTTATTTTATCATTATTTGTTTTCATAACTTTCCAATGTTTTCACAAAATATAAATATCATAATAATTATTATACAGTTGATACCTTGCTGTATGAAATCAGTAAATTTTATATATATAGGAATCTCCCATAGGATTAATATGGGAGGGAAAAAAAAGTTGATATTTGAATTTTTTTTATCCTATAGTTCGATGAATTTCGAAATGAGAAATTTAAAGTTATTGAAAAAAATAATCATTTATTAATTATAAGGTCATTACAGATCTTCTTTTCCCCCTTAATTATCCTTTTCCATCTCTCCCTACTTTGGACTGTTTCTTTCCATTTCACCTGTATCTCTATTGCATCTCTGTTGATACGATCTATTCAATTAGTAGTTGTTTGTTTGGATGTCTAGGCGCAAAACATCCAGGTCATCAGCGCCCGATCATCTAAATAACACTACTTTTATATTATTTAGGGGGTAGGACAAAAAAGAGGAGTTGAGTACCTTCAGCGCTCGAAACACGCCCTGATGATGACCCACATGTTTGGGTTGAAACGTCGGCACCAATAAAAACTTAATGATGATTGCGTCCTGAGTATTTATCCCCCATAATAAAATAAATAAATACACTTAAAGATAATAATAATAAGATAAAATAAGTTTTAAAAAATAGATAAAACTTTTTTTTTTTTTTAATTTCTTTATTGAGTATTATAACAATCTGTCTGTTTGACATTGGTTATAGTGAGGTAGGATGACATTCACACCATATGTACAAAAAAATAAAATAAATAGAACAAAATAATAATCAAAAGTATATACAATAGACAATAAAATAAAATAACCTAAAAAATAAGAAAATTAAAACTAAGAAAAAAAAAACACATGCATACCTATATACAATCAGGCGAGGGAACTCCAGGAGAACCCTGCGCTACTCTCCCAACCGCTGGTACTAAAGCCAGCGGAGATTGGTCGAGAGCACTTTAGCCACATACACACATGTCTTGAGTGAAGAATCTGGCCATTGCCAGAACTCCAACAGATAAAACTTTAAAAAAATAATAGTGATAAAATCAATAAATGAATTGAAATTAATAAATAAATGAACTTTAAAAATTGAAAAAAAAAGATCAGCAAGGGATAAGAGATAAGGATTGGTGAATTAAAAAGACGAGGAATATGATTTAAATTCAGAAAATTTTTTTTATTTATGATTTTTTTTAAATCATAACAATTATCAATATATCATCCTATAGACAATTGTAAACTTTGAGTTATGACGTGTTTGCAGAAAAAGAAAGATAATGTCTGTTAGAATTCTCGAAATGTACGGTATGGTACTTGAATCCTGTATTCAATCCTTATCGGCTTCGAACTTATATCTTGTACCATTGGCGGATCTACGGGTTGAGGGGGCTTGGGGCTGAAGCCCCCCACCATAATGGTAAAATATTATCATGTCTTATGAAAAAAATATCTAACAATTATCTTCATAAGTATCGTTGTTCGTGTAATCAATATTGAAAAACTTTTATTTAATTATATCAATGTATTTTTTATATATATAGTTACATAAGTATGTATGTGTTTTTTTTATTTACTTATGTTTAAGTTACTTTTTTTTTTTTTATTGTATATAATTTTTTATTAATATTTAGTTATTTTGTTTCTGCTTTTATTTATTTTTTTTTGTGCATATTGTTTGGATGTGATCTTACCTCCCTATAACCAATGTCCAAGTGACAGAACGTCATATTATTCAATAAATAAATAAAAAATATGTTAACATATATTTTTGTAACGTTTACACCACTAGGCCATTTTTAAAAATTACATTAAACATATCATTTACAACCTATCTAGAGTGTTTTGTAATTTTTTTTTTATTTTATTTCTTTATGACATTTACAACTGTATTACATAAATACATCAAGTAAATTTGGACATAATTGATATAATGACATGAATACACTTGCTGAGTAACTACCCAATGGTAGCACTCTAATGATATGACTACATTAGGAGATCACGGGGCCATCTTCTTTTCAGACGCCTCGGAGGGTTATCAGGAATTGAAGAGGAAGTAAGGTTAGAAACGAGAGGCTGGGATGATTCTGAAGTTTATTATGGAAGGATAGGTATCTGGATTGGGCCAGATCTGAAACATAAGGAACATTAAGATCTATATGTATAATTTTATTAGTGACAAAGTAAGGAGCATTGAGGATTTTACGAAGGATTTTGGATTGTAAGGATTGGATGCGAGAGGAATTCGATGGTTTAGTGGAGCCCCATAGCTCAACTCCGTAAGTCCAAATAGGTCTTATTATAGTCAAGTATATGAGTCTTATGTAATTAATAGAAAGTTTAGAGCGTTTGTCTAGTAAGTGCTGAAGTAATCGGAAACGTCGAGCGGTTTCTTGTCGTTTCAGTCTAGTTTGAGGATTCCAAGTTAGTCGTTTGTCCAGGTGGAGTCCTAGGTATCGGATCTGCTCAAAAGGGATAAGTGGAGTATTGTTAAAGGAAACTGTAGGACAGGAAGTCGTTGGTTTACGACGAAGGGCAAAGGTAATTTGGTGGGATTTATTGGAGTTTATTTTAATTCTCCAGTTTTGACACCATTCTTCTAGATTTATGATGTGTGATTGAAGCATTTGGGATGAAATTGCTGGGTCATTGTTTACTGGAAAGGACTTTCAAAAATCAACTTATTAAAAACATTATAGTATAAGTAGTTAGTTTCTATCTTTTTCTTCCAAAGCACTTATGTTTATATTAAAAAAAAAAATAATAATTCGGGATGAAGCCCTCCCCCCAAAATATGAAATCCTGGATCCACTAATGCTTTGTACTTGGCTGATTAGTTGCCAATATATTTTTTTTTTTTTTTGGCGCAGTTCTATTGTGCATTGCTATTAGATACTATAAATATATATATGATTATGTTATATCCATTTTTTTTGTATTGAATAACCAATTTTAAAAATACTCTTGGAAAAAAATATAATATAATCGTAATCGTGAAATGAATTTAATAGTAGTGTCCTACTCGGTTGAGTGACTCACTTCCCCTCAAGTTCCAGGTTGAATTGCTCATTCAAACGCGATCTGACCCGGAGCAGAAAGCTATAGAACTGTCCGAAAGAGGCTTCTCTTAGATAAGCTTAGGTGAAAAGACCTTTCCAGATGAAGGGCGCTATCAGATCTCGCTCCAGCCTTCATGGACAAAGACGTTGCAGATATGTCAAGTCTGGAGTACGAGTTGACATGTTACTGCTGAGTCTAAAACTTTTTTTTTTTAGATTTTTTTATTGAGAAATAATACATTTTGCCACACTTAAGGCCACTTAGTACTAAAGCTGAGCACATTCATACTATATATACAATCCAATAAAAAAAATGAATAAAAAATATATATTTATATACCAAAGGCAAAAACTATAAAACCAAAGAAATATAATTTGAAATCAAATTTTAAAAAGTAAAGAAATTCTTAGTAAATTAAATAAATTATAAGTAAAACAAATAAATAGATTAAAACATCCATTCTTAATAACAAAATTAACAATCAGCCAAGGGAGCTCCAAGTCCAGCCCTTTCCTCCACATGAAGGACAAAGCGAGACTGTAAGAGATCCCTGTGCTTTTCTCTCAGCCGCGTCACCAGCATTGGAGTCCAGTGGAGACTGAGAGAGGGCACTAAAGCCACAACGCTCATGACTTGAGTGGAGAAGCTGGCCATTGCTAGAACTCCTGTGATAGTCTTTACAAAAGGTCTCGAGGCCAATGCCGTTTCAACCTTCGAGGAGGATTGTAGTGATGATTGGAGCTGCATAAGGATTGTGCTAAGGCGTTAGTATTGAGGAACCTAATCCCCAGGTCAAAATTTTAGAATCTGGATGGAATAACGTCAAGGACATAAGAGATGTAAAGGTCATGATGTAAGGGTTTGTTCGTAACATAATAAGGAGCATTGACTATTATAAGAAGGACTTTAGACTGGAAGGATTGGATAATTTTTTATTTATTTTTAAAACACGTTCTTACATTTAGTAGCTCTAATACGTGCCTTATAATTTAAAAATAGGTCTTATTCTGATTGTTTATGTATTCGGATCTAATCATTCATAGAAACTAATATGGACCAATGAAAAAATAAATAAATAACAATTTTTCCTATTTTGGACTGGCTTTACCACAAACCCTTGGATTTGTTAATGATAGTAATGATTAAAAAGAAATAACCAAAATTTTAGGTTGTTCCTCAAGATACAACAGCAAAAAATTATCAATGATTAAACCCTTATTTTTTTTCCCCATTTGTATGTCAATAAATACTAAATATAAGTAACAAAATATATTTTTTTTGGAAGGAACCAAATTAATTGTCAATAAGTCAATTATTTGATTTGAATTTGAATGCATAATCGATTTTGTTCATAAGGCTGATTTTGTCTTATTCATTTAAATTTTTTTTTTTAAACAGTTTATTGATTAATAATATATTAAGCCACATCAGTGCTATAAGTATTTATTCATAAAATATTTACATACAATAGGAAGATGGATATAAATATTTAAATAAAAAAAGTAAATAAGATAAAGATATTATTTATACAAAAGGTAAATAATTATACTAATTAAAAAGTAAAATAAATTAATAGATTAAAGCTAGTTGAAACTAAAATTAACAAAAGACGGTTATATTTATAAATATAAAAATAACAATAACGATAAAAAGTTAAATAAATAAAATAATAGATTGAAGCTGAGTAAAAATTAATAAAACACAGTCATATCTTTAGATAAATTAGTTTTAATTTTATTTTAATTGCTTTTTGAACGTAATGATATTTTCTTTGGTATTTGTGTGAATTAAAACAATAAAATACAATAGTAGCATATTTTAGTGATTCATTTTAATCGTATTTATTGACACTTGAAGGTTTCAACAATTTTTTAATAGTTTAGTACAATATACATATTTACCTCTTTATTTATTTATTTTTATTAACATTGAAACTATTGTTATTTTTCAAATACTCCAAATTCGCTGTACAACTTAGGCTAGACTAGCCAATACCAAAAGTCTTCTAGGAATTGAGGGCTTAGTATGGTACGTAGTTCGCGGCGCTTCGTGCTAGATATAGAAATTCCAATAGAGTTGATAGATTTTATGCTAAATTAAGCTATGTTCTGTTTTTAAAACAATAATTAATTATTTGCGATTTTTTTAAAACCCACTATACGACAGATACCTCAATTTTAAAAATACTGTATATGTTAATAGTCTTTAAGTCCATATTAATTTATCGAAATTTATAACGAAATAACTTCAGATTTTGAGGCTGAAATTGTATAAAGAAATGATGTGATTTTAAGCAGAACAGCTGGAGATTAAAGCTTTGTGTTTTTTTTTAATTAAGTCACTTTATTTTAATAGAAAGATGATAAGTAAAAGAATATTTAATTCAGAAAATTAAAATCTGGTTTATAGTAACTAGATCAAATTTTACTTAATATAAAAGTACCGTTTTCAATTGTTAAAACTATTTGAATAGGATTCGAGTGGATAAAGTGTGCTAGGTTTTGTTTAAAATGAATTATACTCGATTTCATTTAATACCCTCCAACTATACAACAGATGTCTTTTTGAAAAACCTTCTTGTTTTATAATATTTAAGTATATAATAATTAATTTGAGGTTGATTAAGAAATAAGTTTAGAGTCATTTGATGTTGTGTAAAAAAAAATGTCCTGTCACCGAAAAGCACTCGTTTTTTTAACCAAAAAATAATTCAATAAATTATTTAATTCAAAGCTTAAATTTTTTTTCTATCAACCTGGGTTGTATTATAATAAACATAAATACATAAATACTCATGTTTAAAAAAATATATAAGTTCTAATATTTATTATCTAAAGTGATGAAACCGTGTTTTTTTTACCACGATCTCTTTAATAGGTGTTGATCCTTATTTATAAGTTAGCAACTAAATGTTTCTGATCCCAATATTTAGGTTTAAAATAAAGAAACCTGCTGATTGCTGCAATTATTTTTATGAATTTTTTCTTTTATATTATTTTCATTACGTTATAACGCCACATTGGGACCATTTTGTCGTTCACCTTCATGTTCCAAGCCTTAAAGTCATAGTATATGAAATCGCACGAGTTTTAAGAGTTTTCGGATCAATGTATTGATTTTAAAAAATTGAGTAAAAAGTTATAAAAAACTATATAATAAAATAAAAACAGAAACAAAAAAAGAGAAAAACTTAATAAACTACACAAAAAAAACATGAGATTACCTACACTGTTTATACTTAGCCAATAAGTCAAAGTTTTTAGTATTGAGTGAAGAAAGTCTACCTTGAATTTAGAAAACAATTTTTCGTTTTGATAGAACATTTTTCTATTTTGATAATTATATCATTTAGTAATTCAAATCGTTGTCTGTGAAATAGTATACACATATATATTGTATATTTCGAATTTTGGATATATATATATATATATATATATATATATATATATATATATATATATATATATATAATATATATATATATATATATAAGTTATAGGCTGATTGACGTAAATTCCTCTAATATCTTAACTATATTTCTTCAATTAGACTTAACTATATCAAAGCGTTGAGTTTGATTATAGATAACAGTATCACTCTGCAATAATATTTAATCTTTTTTTCTATTATTTTATTGAAATTTACAACTGTAAACATATATAAAACCAGTAAATTTGCTATAGGAATATATAACATGAAGGTACTTGTGAAGAATCTACCCATTGGTAACAGTTCAATGATAAATTAATTTACGAGGTCCCTTGGCCATCTTCTTTTCAGACGCATGAATGAAAAGAGGTATATCTAGTTCGGGCCAAGTCTTCCACAAGAGAAATGTTGAGGTCTTTATAGATAATTTTATTTGTTACATAATAAGGAGCATTTAGGATTTTACGGAGGATTTTGGATTGTAAGGATTGGGTACTGGAAGAATTTGATGTTTTTGTATAACCCCAAAGCTCAATACCGTATGTCCAAATGATGGTAGTGTAAATGAGTTTTTTGTAAAATATTGGAAGTTTACAGCGTTTGTCAAGTAAGTGTTGTAGTAATCGGAATCTGTTAGCAGTTTCTTGTCTTTTAAGTCTAGTATGAGGATTCCAGGTAAGGCGTTTGTCAAGAAGGATACCTAGGTAACGGATCTGTTCGACAGGGATCAGTTGAATATCGTTAAAGGATACGAGGAGACAGGATTTTGTATGCTTATGTCGAAGGATAAAAGAAATTTTCTGGGATTTGTTTGGATTAATTTTAATTCTCCAATTTGCAAACCATTTTTCGATGGCTGAAATGTTTGACTGCAAGGTTTGTGCATACAAACATACAACACACACGTGTCATCAGCATAGGTAGTGCTGACGGTTGAAGGTTAGGTAGGGATATCAGCTATATATATAATAGGGATATATAACTAAGATTCTGTACACATATATAAATCACGATATTTTCGCATGCACAAAACTGGAAAGAAATCGCATTAGATAAGCTTAGATGGAGAAAATAGCAAAAGATGAACAAGATCTGTAACGCCAATAGAAGAAAAAAATCCGCCCCAAGGCGGTTCCCTAACAGCATGTGGTATTTTTCATCAAACCTAATCCAAATGCCATTTCGATCAGTGGATTAAAATATTTGGAATTGATCTAGGGTTATTATATTCACATAACACTCTTCCTCTACCTCTCCCCTCCCTCACACCACCGCAACGACCCTTATTTCCTGAAAAATATAGCTTGAACATGGGAAAATGTATTTAAAAACGGTTCAGATAAATGTATATGCTAAAAAATTCGAGCCTACAACACTTCTCAGAGTTGCAGGCAGTGAACATATTTTTACCAAATTCCTCCTTTTTTTTACACTGTATTATTTTCTCCCTTGTAATTCGTATGGGTTGGAGAACACACTTTTTCGGTTATCAGCATTCGAAATTTTTTTAGTCCAATACGGAATAAACACTATCTCAAAGAAGGCATCAGCGGACAGTATAGATTGAGATATTGATCCAGAATTCATATGAATTGGATTTCACTCATGTTTTCGGACCTATTGTAATGATTTCTGGAATTAAATCATACACAAAATAGAGGATAAGATAAATCTATACTTATCCATTAATGGAGCTAACAATTATAGAGATTTAGTTGAGTAGAATTAAAGTTATGATCCGGATTCCCTAATTTATTCGGCATATATCTGATTTAATCAGGCTAGGGTACCGCCTGGCAATGATTCCTATTGTTTATATGATTATTATTAAAAGAACTTTGAACTCATGAATAGAAGGTAATTTAATCAATCATTAATTTAAATTATTTCTATATAATTAATTTGTTTTTAATTATTTATATTTAATTAATCTGATTTTAATTATTTATACTTAATTAATATTTGTAATGAAAGGAGATGTTCTGGGATGGCGGTCATAAATAGGCTAAATAGTGGCAAAACTATTTTATCAAAAGCCAACGTTTCGACTCTACTTTGCAGGTCTTCTTCAGGGCTAGAACGGACAAGAAAAAAAAATAGAGAATTGTGAAGTTTACATAATATTTAGAAAAAAAAATTATAAACAATGTGAATAAGCTAATTAAAATTATGAAAAGTAAGTACATTAAAATATAAACAGAGTAAGCTAAATAATAAGATCCTAAACTGAAGTAAATAGATGTTAACAATTGTTATAGTGTAATATATAATATATGCAAATGTTATATATTACATAAATTATATATTATATAATTATATTGCATACATATATTATATTGCATATTTCATTTGCATATATTATATATTACACTATAACAATTGTTACCATCTATTTACTTCAGTTTAGGATCTTGTTACTTAGCTTAGTCTGTTTATATTTTAATGTACTTAGTGTTTATAATTTTAATAAGCTTATTCACATTGTTTATTTTTTTTTTCTCAAAATATTATGTAACTTCCACAATTCTCTATATTTTTAGTATCTTGTCCGTTCTAGTCCTGAAGAAGACCTACTAAGTCGGGTCGAAACGTTGGCTTTTAATAAAATAGTTTTGCCACTATTTAGCCTATTTATGACCGCCACCCCGGAACATCTCCTTTCTTTATAATGCAACGGTCAACTATTAAATATTCAATTAATATTTATAATCGTTAAAGGTTTTTGTGGTATGATAATCGTTAAATATTTTTGCTATATTGAATATATTAATTAATAAATAAGTTTATGAATTAATTAGATAAACCCAGAAAATCTTCAAAAGTTAAAATTCTCCTTTGTGAATTTTCGATCGTTAAATATATATTATTTTTTTCTTTCTGATGCTTGATAGTAAAAGTTGTACTTAAACGTAATATATATTTTCAAATTAATTTTATCATTAAATTTAATGAGGTAGAGTATAATTGTAGTTAATACTATAATTAATAAATACTAGAAAATATTTTTGATTTATGCTATTACAAAAATGTTCATTCATATTTTAAAATAAAATACAATAAATGCGCTAAAATACATTTTTTTCAAATAAAAAAGTGATCTATTCTTGGGAAAAACAAATTAGTTTATTATCTCAGTCAAACAATGCTATAATAATATAGTAATAAAAAAATATTAAATTTAATTTTCGTATTTGAAATTGATCACTTTACTTATACGTAAAATATAGAAGGAATTCGCTTTGTATACTGTTCTGTCGAATTATATATATTTTTAATATATTGTTGTCAGTAATTTTTTATATGATTATTACTATAAAATCTATAGTGATGTAAGAAAATAACATAATATAAACAGTTATTTCCTGGTTACATCTAACGGACTGAATCAAATCCAACTCCATGTTTAAAGCGGATGGAAACATTTTTGTTCCGAACGATGAATACCGATAATACGGTAAAACCCAGTGGATTTTCTTATTCATTTAAAAGAGAATAATGATGAGGAAATTCTACCTTAATTGGTACCATATATCCCATTGCATATCTCTCTCACTCCTTTTTCCCCTATACGCCCTGTTTTGCCAATCATTCATTTTTTTTTTTTTGTAGTTAATAATTGGCCCCAATAATTCGCTAAAGCTGAAGTTACATATAAAGCAATATTTTGAAAACAAGAAAATATAATAGTCATTAAAATTTGTATTTTAATTAATTGTTATGTTTTTAAAATACAATTACTATTTTTTTAAGAGATAACTCTGTTGTTTTCGTGTTTCGCTAAAAGCTGTTGGACAAGGCATCTAAAGTAGTTATCAAATAAATCATAGTTGTTTTACTGCAATGAAACATAAATACTTATATATTAAAATAAGTTGAACTTAGGCCGGAATGACGCTACACAATAAAATCAGTGTATCTTCTTATTTAAATGTACTTCTAATTCGATATCTAGGACTCCACCTGGACAAACGTCTCACTTGCAATCCTAACGTTTCTCATTAAAGGAACTCAATTGTTCGTTCCCTTTAGCACCAGTGACGTGGTTGAGAGAGCAGCGCAGGGATCTCTTGGAGTCCTACTTTCCCTTCTATAGTTGGAGGAAGAAGCCTGGCTTGGGGTTCCCTGCCTAATTGTATATAGGTTTGACTGAGTTTTTATGTTTTTAATTTACTTATTTTTACGTTATTTTATTTTTTTATTGTACATAGTTTTTAATTATTATTATTTTACTTTTGTTAATTTTATATTTTCTGTATATATGGTGTGAATGTGTTCATACATCACTATAATTATTGCCCACGTGATAGATTATTATATTTCTATATAAATAAAAATAAAAAAATTGTTCGTTCGAGTTTTACTACGTGTTTTTTTTTTTTTTTCACCACTGTGAAGATGATTCGACACGATGTAGAAAATTCCACTTCTTCGACGAGTTTCTTAATTTTTTAACTATTGAAAATTTCAATATAGGAAGGTGTGTGGATGTTGTTGACCGAAGATTTTATTTAAGTGGGGTCCATGACGTCGAAACATTAATAAGTTAGTCTTGGTGTCGAATCGAAGAACTTATGCACATCTGCAAAGCACTGAAAATGGCCTGCAAAGTTAGTCGGAAGGAAGCAACACAATAAATATTTCAAACCCTACTTATCAGTGTATTGTAGATTCGTTTACCACACAATAATAAAATAAGAAAAATAAATGTTATAAACATAAATAGTAGTTAAAAGATTAAATATTTTTAGTCAGATTTTACTATGACTTATATATATGAGAACATAAATGTTTTTTTTTTATATTCATATACCGGTACCCTCTTTGGTATGCTGACATAGTAAAAGAGGTTTGTGAAAAAAAAACAAAAAAAAACATGTATTTATTGTAATAAGCATTCAAATTTCATAAAAAAATAATTATATGAGTTTTTACTTTTATTTTGAAATGCATCATTCAATTTTCAAGTTCTACAAACCACTACAACTAAAGAATATTGAAAAATAAAATAAAAAAGTACATATAGAGAAGTGCCTTTAAAATATTATTCCAAGAACAAATCTCAAATTTTCATAATATATCATATAATATGTTATTCCATTTGTTAAATTGATTATTAATCATACATTGAAGCTAAATTTTTTTTTAGCCTACTCAGAAACATCAGTATTTCTATTATTTCCGCTTTAATTTCTATTATTTTTTTTTTTAAGATTTAATCCTAAGAAGGGAAAAAGCAACGATATTGGTCATTTTTTACAACATGAATACTAAATCTAAATACGAGATGCATGTAACGTTGAAAATGCAAAAATTGAATTTTCTGCTTATTATGTGCTATGCGACCATTTGGTTGCGTCCTTATCAGAGCGAAAACTTTTCTTATCTGGAAACAATGCACAGGCTTCGAGGATGTTTAGCGGGACATTTTAAAATTCTGATTCTCAAAAAAAAAAAAAAAAAAAAAAATTAAACTACTCGAGTTTTACAAAGTTTTTTGATCCACTGAGAAGCCAAATAATTATTTATTTTTTTAAAGCAGTTGTTTATCATCTTTTTATTTAAATAAATTTATATTCACTCAAAGACTTTGAAAACGAATTAAGCATTCCCCATTTTTGTTTTTTTAAGTATCAAGCTCATATTAAACTTCTAATGCTTTATTACATTTTCAAATCGTAATAAATATTTTATTTTGAAGAGAGAAAACCTCATTAACTATTCGAATAACTTTTTTGTCAAAGGGCACCTAAATTCCTCTTATTATTTTCGACGTTTTGACTTTTAAAATTATTTTCAAATACAAACTGTGAAATACACTTATGTCAATAGGATATTTAATTATTCTCATATGGTAACATGAGTTTACATGTATCAATATAAATTCTATTTAACTTATAAAATATAAAATCAGTCTACAGTATAATTTCGATAATTATAACTTTAATTAAAAATTATCTAAAATGTATTTTTATTACATTTATCTCATTTAAAAAAAAACATTTTCATTGACATAAAAAAATTTGAAATAATTACAATTAATTTATTTTAATTTAAATTGAATTTTTTTAATCTTCTGTTATCATAAATATTTTAAATCTTTTTTGCTTGAAAATGGCTATAGAAACCGAAGTGTCAAAAGAAAAAACTAAACATAGTCAGTTATTTTTTACTATTACTTACCTACAAATGAAATATATAGCAAACGAAAACATTGCGATCATGTACCCTTTTATTTTTACGTTAAAATTTCATCACATTTTTCCCGGCATATTTAAATTAGTGGAGAATCGAGAGTTCATCTCATCACCTCAAACCTCTAAATAAAAATAAAAATATGTCATAATATATCCAATTGCTTTGTTATACTAACACACTATAAACATTTATACAGATTTACTTATACGTAGTATTATATTGTTCGTTTGAAATTATTATGTTGTCTGTTAAAATAAAATAATGACGAGTGATGTTAATTATCACTCAAATTTTTATTCCCATTATAAACTCCCACGAATTCCCCCCCCCCCTTCTCCCAATCATAATGAAAAGCCTTCGCCTATGGCTGCATTCATTATCACTGTCTATCATTAATGCGCCCTCTAATGACAAAAAAATTTCCTATTTATATAATATAGAATTATTTCGATTATTAAAACTCCCTTTTCATCTACAACTTCCCGATACAGATATTTCAATGAGTTCGGATCCCCTGAATAAAATATCCTTGACCAGTGGAGAACTATCCCTCCCCTCGCAAAACGCCCACTCTTCGCTACCCCTCTTTCCTGTTAGCCTGAATGGAAGGAACATCGCATCGTGTCCATCTTATGATGAATCACTTGGACGGGGCGACCAGTTAAGGACATTGAGCAGAGGGAGAGGTCTTCCAAAATCTGACAGAGCAGCAATCTGGAGCATTGTCCTTCGCCGACGTGGCGGAACTGGATTCTCCGATCAGTCAGCTCCTCAAGCGTGACGGGGCCGGAGCTAGTTGGAATGCCTCCCTACTCCATCCAACATGCTACACCGTTTCTACATTATGGACAGATTATTTCCAAAATAGCTCTGTACCCGAAGAATGCTCGTAAGGGTTCGTTGCCATTGCATTTCTGCATCTGGTACACAAATGCCATCCGTATGCTCAAATAACACAAATGCATGATCATTAATAATTCAAAATAATGCAAGCAGGTCTAGATTTTATTCGAATAGTATTGATATATATATATATATACATATATATATATATATATATATATATATATATATATATATATATATATATATATATATATATATATCAATAATCGAATAATAGCATTCGAATAATATGAATATCTTAAAAAATTGAAATATACGTATCTAGTTGACTGTTAAAATTGTTAGCATGAAAAATAGTCAGAAAATGTTGTTTATTAAATTTTTCGACGTTTCGATTCGAAAATGTAAGGATACAAATTTTTTAAAAAATATTTATACAAAAATGACATAGTAAAATTTAGATGTAGATAGACGCACGAAAATAAGGGAGGTACGCATGATAAACGTTAATATAAACATTAACTAAAGTGTGAACATAACAGTATGCCAAGAAAAAGTTTAGTTTTATAAATGGATAAAGACAAATATATATATACCAAAGAAAAAAATCAACTAAATAATAAGAAAAGATAAAAAAATTAAATAAATAACAATTATGCAAAAAGTAACAAGACAAGTAACAATAACAAACTTATTCTCTGTTTAAATTATAAAAAATAATTTGAACACAATAGGCAACATTATACAGTAAGATTTATTAAAAAAAAAAAACTGAAAAAAATTTGTAGAAACAAATGGAATGAAAATTATACATATAAATTAACATTAATATATTTTTATATTTTTTTTTTCTGTTGGCATTACATACCATGTAGACCTTTTGCCACCTTAACAAGCCTGCTCCATCTCTGCCTGTCTTGGGCTATTAATGTCTTATATATAATATAAAATATAAGTAATATTTTTAAATTCACAGATTCAAAAATTGTTAATTTAATTTTCTTTTTCTATATAGATTAAACTATTTTACTAGTGTAGTTGGCAACACTAACGTTTTAAGAAATTTTCATCCTATCTCTAGAAACACGTTATTTTCAGTAGCTGTTCCGTCTAAATATATGAAATTTATTTGACCATGCCCTATAATTATAGGCAATTAACAAACCAACTCACATGTATTGACAACAAACAAGAGGCGATTCAGTAACAGAATAACATTTAATTTAACAAGTAATTTAATACACACAAGTCGATTTTTATGATCAATTTCAGAAAAATAAACTTATTTCAGAAAGTAATATTCGATATAATTCAAAATAATATTGATAATATCATACGTATTTTTGAACCTAATATATAAATTAATTATATTTTTCATAATGTATTTTTCCTTCACTCGGTTTTTTAAAGCTAGATATTTAATAAATATCCTATTTTAAGTCAAATTTGAATTTATTTTTTGAAAATTGTCTTAGAAAATACTATTTCAAAAGAAATCAATTTAAAAATAAAAATAATAACAATCCACCAAAATAAAACCAGTCTTAATATTTTTTGGAAATAATATTTTCTTGTATTTTTTTGTTTTTTTTTTACAGTTCACATAACTTCTTTATATTCAATATAATTAGATAGATTATTACTAATTTCGAAGGAATTATTTTACAATTGAGATAAATATTGTGACAGATAGTATTTAATTTTTTTGGCATATTTGTTATCGTCGGTGCCATAATATTATATATAATACATTTAAGACCAATGGCCTCAAAACATTTTTTTTTATTTAACTTTCATTATTATTTCCAACGTCTCGTCTATCTAGAACAAAATGAATAAAAGCTAGTTAAAAGCCATGGAACATGAGAGGAAATGAATATGCACGGTAGTTTAGCAATTTAAAACGAATATAAATACACGAATATAATAATGGAGGATAAATAAAATAAATTATTAGTTACCAATGGCTTAATATTATTTTTAAAAAAATGATAAAATAATAATAATTTATCGAAATAACTTTTTTTGTCTTAACCAGAATTAAAAGCGTCCCTAGGAGTTCCTCGAACTACATCTGTTATTTATTGCCAGTCGATATCCAAATGACATTTCGATTAGTGGATAAAAATATTTCAAATTAATCAAGGGTTATTATATTCTCATATCACTTTTCATCCCCCTTCTATTCTCACCCATTTCCTGGAAAATATTGCTTTAACATGCAAAATGTATTAAAAACGGTTCAGATAAATATATATGATAAAAAAAGTACAGATCTCCGACGGAGCTGATGGTTGGAGGGGGGGGGTCTGGGGCTAATCAAAACTTCGGCAGTGAAATTTTGAAACAAGTTTGTACGACTTCGTTGCTAAGACAGGTTCAAACTGGAACGTAAATTTGTGAGAAAATAATATAGTTTTTTAATTATTTTATACGTCCCATTATCTTTATCATGTATTTTTTTTTTTCAATTTTATTATATACTGTATATGGAAAAATATCTTAATAGGTAATAATTTTTTTAAAGAATGTTTCAACTGCTTTAAAATATTATTAATAATAATAGAATGCCTAATAATGTTGAACGCTCAATTTTTTAAAATTATATATAGGTTTTAATGACTACGTTCATCAAAGTATATTTTTTTTCCATTCATAATACTTAGTTATAATCTCGTATATAAATAAAAATTATTTAAACAGAAATTAAACCTTTTGAACTTTAACTATACCTGTTTGATATTCATTATTTGGTGTTATTAATTAAAATAAATTCAACCAAATTACCTTTACCATTTTGCTTATACCTATCACTTCCTGTAGTCGATCCGAATCTGTTATCTAGGACTCCACCTGGACAAACGTCTGACTAGGAATATTCATACGAGACTGAAACGACAAGAAATCGCTCGACGTTTTGTATTACTTCAGCATTTAGTAGATAAACGCACTAAGCTTCCAATTAATTACAAAATATTCATATACATGACTGTAATATAAGCCTATTTGGACTTACGGTGTTCATATGTAGGGGCTATAGTTAAACTACAATCCAAAATCCTCAATGCTCCTTACTTTGTACCAAATAAAATCATCCATAACGACCTTATTGCTGCATATTTTTCCGGTCTGGCCCAATCCAGGTACTTATCCTTTAATAATAAACTTCAGAACCATCCCAACCCTCTCGTTTCAAACCTTGCTTCCTGTTCGATTCCGTATTCGAAGACTCTCCGTGGCGTCTGAAAATAAGATGGGCCTAATGTGATTTTTCTAATGCAGACATATTATTGGACTGCGACCAATTTTTACTTTCTCAACAAGTGTTTCCACAGCATCTTATTGATTTGTTCACATTTACTAGGTATATATTTTAAAACAGATTTATATATCATGAAAAAAATAAATCATGATAAAAGCTTTATTAATTAGACGTATTATTTAGTTCATTAAATTGTTTTTAAGAACATCTGCAGGTAATAAAATTTACATTATAATTATTGAATATAGAACAGAATACGCTATAAAAATTGGAAATTTATTGATTTTTTTTTGTTTTTTGAAATGTTTTATATGATGTGTCGATAATTGTTATTAAGAATTTTCAATTCGCTACGAAAAAACTCCAATCTGTTTTTATCATGTTGATTAATAAAATAACACTTCGTGATTTTGTAGCAAAATGAGAAAAAAAAATTGGAAAGATTTTCGATGTAGCTCATAAGACAATTTCACAAATATATCAATTGTTTTCTTTTTATTTACATATTTGTGTTGAATTGTAAGATTAATAATTTATTATTTATTTATTTATATGTTGCACTGAAAACTGTCTATGCACTGCATATCACTACGTATTTAGAGAAACTTTTAGAGACCAGTTTTTTTTTTTTTGTTCCTTTTATTTTTTTATTACTAATTATGGATATAATGTACTTTATCTACATTTAAGTGTTTGGAATCTTCCAATATATTCTGTTAACAATGGAAATAAATTAAAATGCTAAATAATCATAAAGACGCGAAATTTAACTAAATCACGACCTAGGATGTAATAGGCTTGAAAATCAACTAAAACAATAAATATTAAAAAAAATTGTTTTAATAAAGCATACTATGGATCTGTTTTGTCTGAATTTAGGGAGCATAGATGTTATACAAAAGAAATTTATCATCAGAAACAATTTCTATAACTAATAAACTTCAATTGTGTCGAGAATTTCAATAATATTCTTGGGCCAAACAGAACAAGATAAAATGAAAAAAAAAAGTAGGAAATTCACAATAAGGGGTTAATTACTGATCAGGATATCAAAAATCCATTAATTTATAAAAAGATAATTGACAGTAATTAGAAAATAATTGAACCCATTTTTATCCCAAAAACATAACACATAAAAATTCTTATATCAATATTGAAAAACTTTTATTTAATTATATCAATGTATTTTTAATTATATAGTTACGTATGTATGTATGTGTTTTTGTTTTATTTACTTATGTTTAAGTTACTTTATTTTATTTATTGTATATACTTTTTTATGATTATTTAGTTATTTTGTTTCTGCTTTTTTTTTTTTTTTTTTTTTTTTTTTGTGCATATTGTGTGGATGTGATCTTACCTCCCTATAACCAATGTCCAAGTGACAGAACGTCATATTATTCAATAAATAAATAAAAAATATGTTAACATATATGTTTGTAACGTTTCCACCACTAGGCTATTTTCAAACATTACATTACACATATTATTTACAACCTGTCTAGAGTGTTTTGTAAAATTATTTGTCAATATTATCTAGACAATATTTTTTTTTTGTCAGGAATTTTCTTTTTCTTTCTTTTTTTATATGTATATGTAGGTAACCATTTGTTATTTCGGATCTGCATAGTTTTCAAATCTTCTACTTCATACCACATTTCCCATACATATCTTATCACCAACTCTCAGAAACACCCAGTATATTAATGATGAAATGAAAATGTGGTTTATTATATAGTTTATATATATTTTTTCTTTCTAAAAGTTTATAATGATGGTTTCTGCACAATATACTTTTCCCTTTATTTAATTTAATTAGTTTCACTATGATGAAACGCAATTAATTTACGTATGGTTAAGGAGAAGCGTCACACTTGAATAATGGTCTTGCGTTGGAATGGTTAGGGCGATAGTGGATAATTCCATTGGCCTGTAGCCCTTTAGGATTGTCGAAGCAGACTGCTGACTTAGAAATAACAGTTGATTGGATGTTGGCTTTGGTACAGTAGCCCCGTTCAAAGGCAACTTAGACGATCATTTGGACTGTTTAAATGCAATTGCTTCGACTACAGTGAGCCTGCGAGGGGTGTAGTCGTGCGAATTGGGTAGGCATAATGCATCAAGGCGATTGTCGATTTCGGTTTGGACTTGGATACCGTTGGTAGTTGAAATTATCGAGTCCTCGTTGCAAAATTATTTCAATATAAATTATTATGAAAATAGACCGGATTTTAATGAAGTGAAATCCCAAAATCGTGCATTAAAAATAAAAAATATGTAAAATTGTGTAATTAACAAAAATTGTCTATTTTGTGAAATTTATTATATTATAATTTAGCAGCTTTAGATTCCTAGAATTTTCTTAGGTAAGCTCGCGCGAAGGGCATGATGGGGTGTACTATCAGGATTATTAAGTAGACTTAATCCGTAAAGGATAAACATTCTACGGTAAATTGTTTCACATAAAAACAACTAAGTTCTCTCGATTCATTAAAATATATCTATTGAGTAAATTAATTTAATTCAAAACAAACGTATTTTCAACTATACTGTTGTATCCAAAGTAACTAAATAAATCGGCTTAAACAGTTTTTAATGCATAAATTAACTATGATATATATAAAAAAATCCAAACTATAAACCCTTCAGTCTCCAACGTATAATTATTTATTTGTTTAATCTTTATTTCTTAGTGGTTACATACTACTTTTTAAATAATGTATATAATGTTAGCATTTTTATAAGTTAGTTTTTGGCCAGATTTGTATTTTATTTTGTATTAATTCATCTTTGTTATTCTAAGGGGACTTAGTCCCAGAATAAAGTTCTATTTTCTATTCTAATGTATTCTATTCTATAAGTAAACAGTTGACGTGCCAACGTTTCGCCAATTCAGGGAACATCAAAACAGAAAAAACAAGCACACATAAAATCAGAAAAAAAAATAAAGAAAGTGAAAAGCAACAAAAAATAATTGCTAGGTATATATCACCAAGCTCATCCAAATACATACTGAGAAAACATAGGTAAAGGAAGATTATATTAAACAGTTGATAAAGAGGGATAAAAGGGAAAAACATTACGCATAACTAAAAATAAAAAAATGTTCACAAAACATTTTCTTGTGTATTTATTAATTTATTTAATTTACACATTTAATATTATTATATTTTAGGCTGGCATAATTTTTTTTTCATTTGTCATTTCTAATCAGCTGTTTAATATAACCTTCCTCTGGTGTGTTTAGGCAACCTTCTTTTTCCTTCAGTATATCTCTGGATGGCTCGGTGATACATCACTTTTTTTTTTTATTAATATTTCTTTATTTATTGATATCATTGAACATTAGAAATAGTGTTAGACTAGCTAATTCACAATCTATGTGCAATCAATAATAATAAAATAGCAGATACTAAAACTCATATAATTAAAAGTAAAAAATTAACTTTTACCTATATGTGTTGTTAAATAAAAGTTTTTGTTGAACTTTCACTTTTATTAGTACATTTCATTTCAAAACAGTTATTTTCAAACCTCATTACTAAAAGTTTTTATATAACAATTTTTATAAACTATTTATTTGAAAATGTTTTAATAAAAAAAGCATATATTTTACGTTTTTATTAACAGCAAATATAATCATCAGTATATATATATATATATACTATCATCAGTATATATATATAAACATAACAATAATTTTTCTATTGATTTTTTAAAACTTATTTGTTGAGAAATATTAAGTCTCAATTAAGGACATTTATAATAGGTTTCATAGAGCACATTTACACACTATGTACAATAAATAAAAATAATTAAAACAAAAAAGTAATAATACTAAAAGTAAATGTATATAAACAATAGGAAATTTAAAATAATAAAAATAATAACTTATATACAAGCATATTTATATTAAATATTTACAAACATTCATTCAGGAGTACTTCAAACCGAGCGCTTTTCCCCACATGTAGAAGGAAAATCAGAACTATAAGAGATCTCAGCGCCTTTCTCTCAGCCGCGTGACTAGTATGTTTGTTTCGATGTCTAGGCGCAAAACATCCAGGTTATCAGGGCCCGATCAACTAAATAACAATATTTTTATACTGTTTATATGGTTGGTACAAAAAATAAAAATAAATAAATAAAAAAATGGTGAAAAAATAGTTAAATAAAGTAAATAAACACACTTTTTAAAAAAAGTTGTTATATATGTTTTATAAGACTTTCATTGTGTAGGAACTTCATAACTTTTGTAATGATTTCTTCCTGGTTTCCCAGGGATGGTGATATATTCTGGGGTATTCCAAAATCTTTTAACCTTGCGGTATTAAAAGGACACTCTTAAAAAAAAAAAAAAAGTGTGAATGAGGGCACTTTAGGTGTGGATGTGTTCATATATCACTATAATTATTTTCCCCGTGACAGATTATTATATTTCTAAATAAATAAATTTAAAAAATCCTTATACCCCAAAGATGTTTATATCTCAAGTATGCACTTCTGCTTTATGTGCAAGCATGTTTTATGTCTGGTCAAACTTTTGACATATGGATATAAGATCTTTTGTTATGCAGTGGAGGTGTATCAGTCTGGTATGTCCGATCCTCAGCCACGTGAGGACGACTTCTCTATGACCGTTGTGTTTGGAGCTACCCCACGGTTGCACCCCTTTCTTTATCATCTTTAGTTTCTAGGTGTGCTGTTGTCCCACCGTCTTTGCCATTCTTGGGATATGGTTTCTCTTAGAGTTCGTACAAGTTCAGATGTCAAAAAAGCCTTACCGCGGCCTCGAAGGGTAAGATCTCTATCAGCCATTTCGTTTGCATTAACGCCTGTATAGCCAGAAGACCCAAAAAATATGCCGTTGTTCCCAACCCTATAAATCATTTTTATAAGACTTAGAATGCAGTGTATCCCTGGATGGTCTGGATACATGTTATTTTTGGCTTTCAGAGTACTTAGAGAATCCGATAATACAACCACCTTTGCAACTGGAGTCTTCATGACGTATCGGTGACTAATTGCGATGGCGTAACATCTTGTGTAAACACTACAAAAATGATGTAATTTATATTTGTAGGTAGTGTCAGGGGTATTAATGACCAATGGAGACAAAATTGTGGTGCTATAACCAGTATATCACTAGTATTTTTTTTCTTTCTTTTCATTTTTTTCTGCATATGTAATTTTGTTTTTTTTCTATACTGATGATGCCTGAAACAGCGAAATGTCGACACTATTCAGCTGTATGTAGGACACGCAAGGCTTTATTGTTCAAATTTTTCCGTCTATATTTTTATTACTTTGTGTCTCTTCTGTAGCAATACGTCCATTTATTGTAATAAAACTATTTCGAACATTTTTTTTTTATCCAGCCTCAGTCTCCTGAAGAAGAGTCGATTCGTATCATTAGTTAATTAATAGAACTTTCACGAGGAATGGCAGAAACCGAAGCGGAGAGAGTTTCTTCGATGAGCCCATAATTTCAGAGCTCCCTGTCAAAGCAGAACCATCTACTAATTCTGACAGACGAACAGGAAACGAGAGAGCCTTCATTAGCTGGATGGGAGAGGACAATATGCCATGTTTCCAATGGACGCGATGGGACGGATCTGCTAAAGTCTTTCTCTGCCTCGTAATTTGCTAAGTAACACGCAACTCTGTGTGAAGACCAGGGAACCCAGATTTGACAGCCCCCTCCCCTCCCCCCCCCAAATATGGCCTACCTATTCAATTTACGGATTCGACAGTCTTCTGGTCAGCGTTTAACATCTGCTAATCGATCCTTGATTTTACACCATCATGCCATTCAAATTGATTCAATAGCTTTCATGGATGTAATAAACTTATTATTATGCTTTTTCAAAATTATCATTCTTAAAGATTTGACTAGTTATTGTAGATTTTATGTTTATAGGGCGCCCCTTGAAGAAACTGAATCATTAAAATGGACAATAATAAAGCTCAAGAGCTACGAAAAAGTGTATATAAATTACGGTTCAACTTTACGCACAGTACTACAAATTTCATGTTTTGTTAACTTTATCGAATATAAAGTGAAAAATAAAAATATTTTAATTCGGATAATTGTAGTAAAATGGTAATGAAAGTAGAGTTCATTAGTGTAGTGAAAGAAGATGAAAATTTTAATTTTTTTTTTTTCGTTTGTTTCTTCAGGGAAAAATTACCAGATTTTGAATTTTAATATTACCATAAAAACAAATAATTTTATTTTTTTTTTTCATAAAAAACTGCAAAAATTTAATATCATGATTTGTATTTAAATAAACAAAAACTTTCTTAAAAGGACCTGTAGGTAGAGGGAAATATTGTAAGGGGCGATAGAAGACTTCAAGAGCTACAAAAAAATTAATATCAACAATGGTCTGAATTTCCCCAGAAAAGTAGGAAATTCAAGTTTTATTTTGTTTTAAGTGAGTAAGTTATTCGTCGAATAATAAGTGATAACTCCCTTATTTACATCCACATTTCTACAACATTATATATGTCTATATGTATATATATATATATATATTTGTAAGTATTTTGTTATTAGATAATTGTTGATACATGCAGTAAATAATTACAAATGATACGTCATACTGCCATTCCATATGCTATATATATATATATATATATATATATATATATATATATATATATATATATATATATAATATATATATATATATATATATATATATATATATATATATATATATATATATATATATATATTGTTGGTTTATATTATTATTGCCAAATGCTAGACCGAGACGAGTCTTGATCAAGCAAACTCAGTCTTGGTCATGCTCATTGTCTTGCGCAAGAGTCTCGCAACAGTCTTGCAGCTACTTATTAGCTTATTACTATAAAGATATTACTGTAAATTTTTAGTTAGGAGAAACCTAACTAAGCCCGAATTGTAAACTAGAGAAGTTAAATGCAAAAGTATATTGGTTATACCAATTATTAACATATAGTAACTAAGAGTGTCAAATATTAGTAATTATTTTCAATTAATTATTATTTAAAAAATCAAAATGCAAGACCAAGACTGATTTTGGGCAACACCCTGTTTTGTTTATATCTGTATGATTATTTTCTTTGTACTTATGCTTAGGAAAATTAACAAAAAGAGATGAAATTAAGCAATTGAAAATAAAATATAACTTTAAAAGCTAGAAACTACAATAGACATAAATAATACACGATTCTAACATGCTTCATTTTCTTTTTTTTCTATAGATAAATAACAATTAAATCTTAAGCTTTAAAAATGATTTTTTATTTTTAAGTTTTCTATAGACTTATATTTATTCGTTTTCGAGCCAGTTTCGTTTACTACGATAATTATTGCTCATCGGCAGTTGTTAAAATAAAATCCTGAAAAAATTTGTTTTTTCGCCCTTGTTTTGTTTGCTGCATTCGTGAATGCCATTTGTTTTGTTCAAGGAGTTTTATAACCATTGAAAATACTTCATCCATGCAATCCGAACATTTTACTCAATAACAACAGGCAAACAAAAGTTTTTATTAAAGACAAAGCGGAAGCTGGGATTACGAAAAACTAGAAAAGTATTTTTTTTTTTAATTATACACTTTTAATTCAAATTCGTATTTTTCAACTACACTAATTAAGAGCGTATCTGCTACATATTTTAAAATTTTCTTTTAAAAAGTTACTAATTTTTTTTAAAGTTTGCATTATCTATTTAATTATAAATATTTGAATTTATTATTCTTTATCAATGATTTGCAAACAATGGTTTCATAATTATTTGAAATATATACAAATGGAGACGGACTTGTTATACAAGGTGTTCTGTAAGTATAGGCAAATATATATAAGGCCGATAGTAGAGATCAAGATCTACAAAAAGAATTTCATTTAAACAATTTCCCAATTTCCAGCAGAAAAGTAGAAAATTTATGGTTTTCGTTTTTTTTAAACGAGTCACTTGTTTTGTTGAATAGGAAGCGATAACTTAAAAAATATTTTATTTAAAGGCTCGGTCACACAGAACGCGATATTTATCGCGGCGATATAGCGCCACAGTTGTATTACTATCTATTCTACTATAACAGTCACATAGAGAGCGTTACGCTACAGCGATACATGCTGTAGCGCCGGGGCCGGCGATAAATTGATACAAATTACAAAAATATCGCCCTCCTTCGGCGTTATTCTCTACCTAATGTAGGCAGAAAAGTTAGCTAATACCCAAGTTAATAGGATTATTGCAGAATTATAACGGCGTGTTCACACAGAAGGCGTTATTTAGCGTCGCGCTACAGCGCTACAGTTGTGTTACTATCTTTTCCACTATAGCAGTCACATAGAGGGCGTTACACCTCAGCGATACATTCTGTATCGCCGGGGCCGGCGTTACGTTTGAAAAATATTACAAGTGTATCGCCGGGGCCGGCGTTATGTTTGAAAAATATTATAGATACAAATTACAGTTGAAATTATTTAGTGGTAGTATTCATATAGATATGTTAAACACCGAATTATTTATATTAAAAGTGAGGAATTTTCCATTTTTATTTGATATGAGACCTCAAGCAAATATTAAAAAAAAATATTAAAAAGGAGGTTACATGGAAAAAAATTGTGGAAGAGCTAAATATCACAAATAATGTATTAATTGATATTATTATTATAATTATTGAACATTATAATAATTATATGTTCTATACTTTGTTATCTTGAAATCATTTAAAAATTATACTTACGTTCTTTTGCTAATTTTAATTTTGCCTATACTAAAGACATAAATGATAAAAAAAAAAATCTGTGTATATTGCATATTTAAAACGGTTGAGGAACAGATAATAACTATCCAAGATATATATGGCAATAAAAGAAATTCGTTACTACGAAATTAATATTAAATAGATATGTCATTTGAAGTAAATAATAATTTGAAATAAATCTGGTTTTACATAAAAAAAAGGAGAACGAAAGTTCATTATTAAAATATCTTCTGGAATATATTAAAAAATTATATATATTTGGTTATTTCTATATATATATATATATATATATATATATTTAATTTTTTTAATATTTCAAAGCAAGAAATACAGGAATAACCAAATAACATATCTTTTTATAATTTTATGTTCATTAGCACAATTTTTAAGAATTGGAATGTAATACAATTTTGTTAAAGAGAAACAAGCTTCATCGCTAGAAACCGGCAGTAAATATTCGAAAAACGTGTAGCAAAAACTCAAACACTAGCAAAAAATTGTTGAAAAACCTAATAAATATAAAGCAAACAATTTCTTAATAAAAACAAATTAAATTGAAACATAGTTTATTTGTCTATAAAGTTATGGCCTTATTGTTAATTTAATTTTTTTATTATATTATTAAAAAATAGTTGGTTTTTCGATTGTAGATTGTCAAGTCCCCATTTATTTAGTGTTGAATGGAGTGATTCGTAATTTTTGACTAGTGGTTCACGTCAATAGTCATCTCAACAAAAATAATCAAACCAATCGTCCTCTCATATTTATTAATAGAAAAATTAAATTTTGAAATGTCACCAAAACAGTTGTTAATTAATTGGCTTAACCTCAAAACTATAAGAAAATATATTGGTATTTTGACTTTTGCTTACCTATGTATGTAATATATAACAAAGGGAAAGTATTCCTATCGCTAAAATTTTCGAATCTGAGTTTTCAACGGAAATACACGTTTTGAGGTCCCCTAAGCCCAAATAACCAAGTCCTGCTAAAGGGTCTGTGTGTCTGTTAGTCTGTGTCTGTGTGCAAGTGAACAGCCTAGCTCGAAAACGAAAACTCGCACGAAACTTAAATAGCGTATTTAAGGTTTTTATATATAAAATCAGCTAATCGGAAGTATCACTTTATATCAACAGCGAAACACATATTTACAGTTTTCCCAAAAACTGCTCTAACGATTATGATTAAACTCGGCGTATCATTGCATAATTAAGTGGTCTTTAATATCATTTAGGTCTTTTCCCCATTAATCTCACTTTACAGAGTTTAAATGTACAATGTTTATATACATCTTTCCCTAAAGCACCTTTAATATGGATTATTTGAAAAAATCAACTCTCTTATATTGACAGTAACTATAAAAAATGTCTAAATATGAAGTTTAAAAGAATATGGCTAAATATGATGTTCAAAAGAATATGATAACTGGAAACTGAAGAAAAAAGAAAAATGCTTATCCTGGTTAAAAATGAATCTCCGGAAATAACAGTCAGAAGGTATACGTATAATGTATCCTTAGAAAGCGAAGAATTTCAGAAAAAATAAAATAAAATAAATAAATGTAATAAATAAATAGAAGGTAACGCAGAGTGACAAAAAAAAAAATAGAAATAATAATTTCAGAAAACTAACATTACTTAACGTAAATCACATGTTTCCAATGAAATTAAGCGAAATTCCTTTACTAAATGTAAACTTTTAAAGTAATTTTCTAAGTTTGAAAAAAAGTATTTAAAATCCATCGATTCATGCCAATGTCATTGTTTAAAATACTATTTAATTCTACTTGTGTGAAAGAAGTGAAATATAAAAATATTTCATGTATATATTTATAACCATAAATACTTTTGATGTGGTTCTATAACTCTAGATATGATATTATATTTAAATTATTGGGTATTTATTAGCCCTTTCTTAAAATCGTCAAGTAACCTTTTAGGAAATTAAATGAGTGAATAATTTTATGAATTTTCCCTTTGTGAAGCACCAACATTGTCGACTTCCAATTAGTGTGAAAATTTTTAACCTAACCATGGCAGGCAACGAAAATCTCGTAATTTCATTTTAGTAAATTTTATAATGGAAAATGACAGTTTAATAACTTTCAGTCCTACAATCCATAATCATTTATATGTTAAATATTTAGATGTACTTTCAAATCTCTCTAGGCATATATGAACCTTTTGGTTGTCAGAAAAACTAACTTCAATTTCAACATTCTTCATTATTAATTTTAGTGATGTTTCTATTGGCGAACTTTATGCCTTTATTGGCAGTTCTATATGTCAACGTTGAAATCACCTACTCTGGAATCAACTTGCTCACTGTCTGTATAGGTACAACTTTTCCAACTAGAAATATCACTAAAATGACATTACTCAAAAATCTTGTAATTATAGTTATTCATTATGTCAACTGAGAGACCTCAGAGACTGAAGTTATGTGGTTTATAAAACTAGATTTTCATTGGCTACCGTCGATATAATAAATAGACTTTTTGTAATTTTACTGGTCTTAAAGATTTGTTATCTCTAAGCTTTAAACTTTAGCTCCGTTTAAAATGCACTTCAAATTTTTTTAAATAACCCAACATTGCCACAAAATTATTTCTATTAAAAGTAGTGGGGTAAGTGAAAGTTATGTGTTACCCGCACCAGATTTTTTTTGTTACTGTTTAAGCTGTTTAAAGATTTAATAAATTATTTAGATTTTACTGACCTAAATGAAGTTGGTTGGTGGTTTGTCTCTCTGGATAAAGAACATCCAGGTTATCAATCAATCCCCGATCAATTAAATAACACTACTTTTAAACTAATCAGGTTGTAGTTTCAAAATAAAAAAAACGTCTGCCAAGTAAGGTCAGTATAGCTTCCTCACCGTTGTCATTGTATATTACAATGTATACCATTTTTTGTATGAGAATAAAATCTCTGGGAGAAGCCGATTCGGAAATATAGTTACCCTTCAACATTCAACAAAAGAGTGCTGTATTTGAAGATCCCATATTTGATTATCCTTAATAAAAAAAAAATAAATAATATGCACCCTGAACATGAATTTCAATACTGTTAGTGTAAAAGGTCTTATGTAATAATTTATTGTTTTACAAGAGTGCATAAAACTCATTATTTCTTTATGCTTTATTAGTATAATTTCATATTTTATTGTCATCTGCTACTATCCATAGTAGCAGACTACTTATATCAGTTGCAGACTACAAAATGTTACTTTTAATACAAATGGAATACAATTTGAAAAATTTTACATACGACTTTTTTGCACTAATTGTAGTAATATACAGTAGCGGACCCAGATTTAATTTTTGGGTGGAGGGCTTCAGGCTGTAAGATTTTGTTTTCATATACACAACGATAATTAATTTGAAAAAAAAAACCGCTGCAAATTATTGCACAATTTCCAAACAATTATACATTTAAAGTAACATTACCTTCCTAGTTATTAAGAAAAAAGGTGATTTCAATTATTGGACTAAACTTTTTTTTTTTTTTTTTTTTTTTTTTTTAATCATTAGTAATATGCTAAAAAAAAAGTAATTTAAAACTTTTCAGTGGTAGGGCACTGAGCTTCCAATGCAAAGATCCCAGGTTCGAACCCCGGCTCATGGCAGAAAATTTATTTATCTGTTTCATTGGCCGTGGGGCGACTCTGGGTCTGAGAGTCCCTCCTGGGGCACACCCAGCCTCTATAAAGTGGGTACCCTTAATTAAATAATTAATTAAGGGGGAAAACCTGGCGGTTGAGCGTGATCCTGGTCAAATCACCTCCTTGCACAACCGTTGACCTAGAAACAGTACTTTCCCTAAATAGTACTGAACCCCAGACCCTTCATGGGTTGTAGTGGTACAGGTTTTATATATATATATATATCTTTGCAGTAGAAAAAACTAGAGACCATATCTTTGTTCCTAATTATCCGGTTGTAATGAATTATTTTTTTTTAGGAAATCCCTTAAACCTTTAAAAATCATTATAGCCATAAGGCGAATGGCGGACGGCGGACTGACAAAAAAGTTTTTATTCGTTTTTCGTATTCTATGTATCCTGAAACGTAAAACCTCAAATTTTAAAAGGGGTTTAAGTTTTTGAATCTTTTGGTCGATCACAATGGTTCATCATTGAAAATAATAAACCAAAAATATATTAAAATCGCGATATCTCTACTAATAGTGCTTTGATTTCTATGAAACTTCATTCATTTTTTAGGAAATTTAAATACCTTTCAAACATCTTGTCACAACATCGACAAAAATGTGTATACTTTTTGAGTTATTCGAAATTTAATTTTACCATCCCCCGTAACTTTCTTCCCAGCTTCTTTTCGTTGAAATATGTTGTATAAATAAATTTAAAGAGCGTATGGAAAATGACTAAAGGATTTTCATTGAAATCGCTAGTTCGTTTAGGCGCTATAGTCTATAGCAACCTAGGTTTTTCGGCCGCCATCTTGAAAGTAAAAGGCGGATGGCAATGTCGGAGAAGGAAGATCATCCTCGGACGACTTTTGATTTTATATCCAAATTTGAAAAAAAATCGGTCCAGTAGTTTCGGAGAATGAGCGGAAGGAGGATGGCGTACGGCGGACGGCGGACGGACAAAAAAATTGAATTCGTTTTTCGAATCTACGTATCCTGATACGTAAAACCTCAAATTTTAAGAGGGTGATAAGTTTTGAATTTTTTGGTCGATCACAATGGTTCATTATTGAAAATAATAAACCAAAAAGACTAAATAAATAATTAAAATAAAATAAATACACTTAAAAATATTAGTGATAAGATAAAATAAATAAACTTTAAAAAAATAATAATAATAAAATAAATAAATGAACTTTAAAAATGAAAAAAATAATAATAATAAAATAAATAAATGAACTTTTTTAAAAATGAAAAAAATAATAATAATAAAATATAAAATAAAAGTTCTGCTAAGGATCATTAGTCATAAACACCATATATTTTTTATAAGATTTTCATCATGCACGAACTTCAGTTAAACCTAAATGAAGTTATAACCTGAATTATGAACATATTATTTTATTGAGCGTTTGAAATTTTAATGCACTTCTTAAAATTAAGTAACATTCTTTCATCACAATTAAAGGGTAACAAAATGATGCAGGAGAAACGAATATTACTCAGAAAATGAAATGTTTCCGAGTACATGATGTGAAATTTTACCTTTCTAAAAATGGTAAAACTATGTAGAGGTGTAAATTAAGTTAAATTTTCAATATTTGTTTTCCATAAAGTTAACCCGTTTTGTGTTTATCTGCTTTTCTAATATTAATGTTTAAAAAAATATATTTATTTATGGCATATGAGATTATAACTGTTTTTCTACTAAAAGTTACTGGCGATACTTATGTAAAAAGACCCAAATATTTATTATTTAACGATCAAGACAATAGAAATTAACATATATTTAAAATTAGAGTTCCTGATTATTTAAAGCATATGAATAAAATCACGATTGTTAAACCCTCTTGAATAGAATAGAAAAATAACTTTAATTTAACTTAAAAAAGAAACAACTTAATTTTGGCCAAAATGCTTGGTATTTAATTTCATTAATTTTTTTATTCTATTTAACTTATTTATTGAAAAATATTACAATCTGTTTCAAAGGACATTTATAATAGTGTTCAGAGATAAATACAATAAATGAAATAAATTATACAGAAAAATAATATATATACAATAAATAAGTCATTAAATCAAATACATTTAATGAAATTAGATTAAAAAACACTGAAAACATGAAATAATCTTGCGATATACAAAACATTCAATCACAATTTCATAATAAAATAATCTATGTTTAAAAAATAACATAAATGTAAAGAAAGCAAAAATAAAATTCGGAAATATTGAAAAAATCTATCTTCGTAAAATTGAAGCAGACGGCCGAGGCGATGGTATTCTACCAATCAGTCTATGTGCTTTTTGATTTCATGAATCCTTTTTCTTTTTTTTTTTACCTTATGCTGAAGAGCTGAACTAATGAGCCAGAATCACTTATTTTCTATTCAAAAAAATGAATAAGAAAAATATTGAAAACAAATTATTAATATACAAGTTGCGGGAAGCAGGCTCTCTAGTCGACTAGGCCAGGCAGAGCGACGGGGCTGCTGTATCGCTTTCAAAGTAACGCCCTCTGTGTGACTGCCCCGGATTAGTTATCGCCGTGAGTATCGCGCGTTATTGTAACGTAACGTCGGATCGCGTTCTGTGTGACCGAGCCTTAAGTAATTAAACCTTGCTCCATAGCAAACTAGACAAAATTTCCTTGTAAAAAAACTATCGTTTGTCATTTTCGAAACTATTTAAAGAGGACTATTGTGCATAGAAACACAGCTAAGTTCCGCTTAATAATAGTCATACATTTTTTTTAGATTACTCATTTATTCATAAATAAATCGCATATACATATTTTTAATTGTTAATGACAAGCATTAGTAAATGAGCAAAAAAATTAGACCAGGAGTATTGTTATTTTTTATATTTGGTTTACCACAAATGAATGTTTAATGAAATTATAATATAGAAATATATTTTCGTACATAAAAATTTTTGGTAAGTTCTCACTTTTTATATGTCCAGATTATAATGATGAGCGATCGTTGTTGTAAATTATGTTTGTTAATTGTTATCCGTAGATGACTTGAGAATCAGCTAATCAGCTCGAAACGTCGTTTGAAGTGTAATACAAATTTTAAAGTATAAGTGCTTATATATTCCTTAAAGACTCCATACATAAGAACATTGAGTGCCCAACAAGTACTAATGTAGTAACTAAATATACGATAGTTTTGTATTTTAAAAGAGATTCGAGTAAATTAAAATCTTATTTTATTTATTCATGACATTTACAACTGTATTCCAATTTAAATACATCAAGTAAATACACAGACATACGCTTATACATACATAAATACATCAAAACGCTTGTTGAGAAACTACCCACTGGTAGCACTCCAATAATATGTCTACATAAGGAGATCACGAAGCCATCCTCTTTTCAGGCGCTGCGGAGGATTATCAGAAATCGAAGAGTAAGCAAGGTTACATACCAGAGGATTCGGGTGGTTATGAAATTTATTATGGAAGGATAGGTATCTGGATTGGGCCAAATCGGAAACATTAAGGTCTTTATGGATATTAATATCTTTCTGAATAACAAAAAACAATAAAATCTAAATGTACTTTTAGACACTTCACGTTAACAACGATCCATCAATTTCATCCCAAACTCTCCAATCACACATCACAAGTCTTGAAGAATGGTGTCAAAACTGGAGGATTAAAATAAACTCCAATAAATCTCATCAAATTACTTTTATTCTTTGTCGCAAACCTATGACTTTCTGCCTTACTGTATCCTTTAACAGTACGACACTTACCCCTGTTGAACAAACCCGATATATAGGGCTCCACCTGGACAAACGACTCACTTGGAATCCTCATATCAGACTGAAACGACAAGAAACCGCTCGACGGTTTCGACTACTCCAGCACTTACTAGACATACGCTCTAAACTTCCAATTACTTACAGAAGGCTTACATATATGAATATAATAACTCCTATTTGGACTTACGGATTCGAGCTTTGGGGCTCTACTAAACCATCGAATTCCTCTCGTATTCAATCCTTACTGGGGAGCGAGGTAGCTCAGTGGGTGAGCACTGATATCCAGAGCTTAAGGTCCAAGGCTTGAACCCGGCTAATGGCTAGTCATTTCTCATTAGTAGTGGATCGACCCTGGAGTAAGGAGACCCTCCTGGGGCACACCCATCCTCTACACGGTTTCTACCCTTAATTAAAGGGCCCAATCACCTCCCTGCACATCCGTTGGCCTTGAAACAGTACTTCCTCACATAGTACTGCACCCAAGACCCTTTTCATGGGTTGTAGTGGTACAGGTTTTTTTTTCCAAGCCTTAAAATTCAAAATCCTTCGTTAAATCCTCAGTGCACCTTACTTTGTCACAAATAAAATTATACATAACGACCTTAACGTACCATAAGTTTCCGATTTAGCCCAATCCAGATACCTATCCTTCTATAATAAATTTCTCAACCATCCGAACCCTCTTGTTTCCAATCTTGCTTCTTCTTCTATTCCTGATAACCCTCCGAGGCGTCTGAAAAGAAGATGGTCCCGGTTCCTTCTAATATAGAACTTTGATTTGAGTTCTACCAATGGGTAGTTTATCTACATGTTGTACATGTAATGTTACCAATGTCACATTTACTTGTTGTAAATTTACTTGTAATTTTGTAAATAAGTCGCATTTACTTGTTGTAATATAGTTGCAAATTTCATTAAAATAAAAAAAAAAACTTCATAAACTATGGGAAACACAATTAGCTAACTTGCCAAATAGATAAATTAGCGCTAACCCAAGATTTTTTTTTATTTCTCTTGTTACCGTCAGGAGATGGAAATTCTCCAAACCAACAAAGTAAAACACTATCATAAGGAAACAACCATTTAAATATATGTATTTCTCATTGATTTTGAAATGTCTAAACGCAAATTCACATTAGTTTGGGACAAATGCTTTTGGTTAAGTAAAATTTTAAGACATAAATTGTAGGTGTGTGAATTTCGAAAGGCCTCCCGAAATTGAGGAAGGTCATAACTGATTTTACAGGTTAGCGGTGTGGTTTAATGATGTAGATCCGATGGCGTGCTTGATTTGGCAACTTGGGCCATACATAGAGGACCGCTCAGCTATTGCTATAATATTTGCCCACTAAATAGTCTCCTATTCCCTTCAGGATCTACTTTGATATGGACTAGCTTTGTAGCCGTCCTAGCTACCAACCACCACCTGTAGCTTCGCTAACCTTAACCAATCAACTCATTGTTTACATGCTAAATGCAGAACGGATATTAACCAATTAAGCGTTTAGCCGCTATTGGGATTTTATTAGTGGGCCCAGGATATAAACATTTTATCAATCTCTAAAGATGATCATCTTTGTGTGCTAGGTGTGCCCACATCGGTATTCATCTTCAAATCGAATATTCACCATTAATAATTAAATACAAGTTTGTCGATGCACAAACTTATAAAAAAACATAATTCTGCCTCTAATTTTAGATATTTTGTACTCAAGTTTTGAGCGTCTGTGGCTGCAGTGTCCTCTTTCAGTTTCCACTGGCTTCTAATACCAGTGACGCGGCTGGAAGAGAAGCACTGGGAACTTTTGAGTCTTGCTTTGTTTGCCACGGAGTTCCCTGGGCAAATGTGGATATTGTATATAGATAGATAGATAGAAAAAAAAAACTTTATTCTGGGGCTAAGTCCCTTTAGAATAACAATAATGTACAAAATAATAGAATATTACTGGCCTAAACGTTTGAAACAATAAATACAATTGATAAAATAAAATAAAAAGTAAAGAAAACCTTAGGTGCACAAGCTATATACAATACAGATAAAACTATGTACAGAGCATTTAAAATTATGAACAAAACAATTAAAACTATGAACGAATCACTTGAACTATGAACAAAACTATATATAAGGATTGAACAACATAAACATACACTTTGAGAAATGAAAAACGAAAAAGAGATAGAATGATTTCATTTCATAAAGAAAAAAACTTCACTTGAATATATATATATATAAAAATAAACAGTTAATTATAATTGAATAAAAAAAAAATGTATGTATTGAAATTCCTACGTCGATAGTAGGAAATGCATGTACTATCTCTTACCAAGTATTATGATTATATGATTGCTACACAATATATATATATAGTATTAATCGTTAGCTGGTATCTGACTGTTCTTGGAACAGGAATTGAAATAGGAGGTTTTTGAATGTGTATAGGGAAGGGGCATGTCGAATTTTGATCGGGAGGGAATTCCAAAAGTTGACAGAGCGGGCTATAAAGGAATTTTGGAATGAGGTAGATCTATGAGAAGGGATGTATAGGTCAGAGGGTCGAGATCTAGTAGTGAGGGTATGTATATAGGTATGAATGTGTATAATAAAATTAATTTTATTTATTTATTTATATTTTTTATTATTATTTATATTTGCTTCATTTTTTTTTTTTTTTTTTTTGTATATATTGTATGAATGAACTCTCGTACCACTAATACTTGTTGCCCTTCATGGGCAGATTGTATTATCATTTAATTAAATATTAAAAGAATAAATAAAATTAGTGCTTTTGCTTACTCTCCACTGACTTTCAGTGACCATGAAGGATTTGAAAGATAGTCAGTGGTACAGCACCCTTTTTATGAAAGTATTAACATCCGCATAAAACCTCTTGAATCCTTATCATCTTATTGAAACCTATACTTTTTTTATCAACGAAAAATCTCAGAGATGGGGCGTTTTCTCATTAAATTAATTAATTTAACCAGGTACTAAAAAACTTATAAATACCCATTTACTTTTCATTTCAATCATAAGATAATATAATCCTTCCTTAACTCCTTGCCACATAACATCCGTCATGCCTTTTCTCTCTCATCTTTCAAATACCTCCTTTTCCAATACCTCCTTAAATCTCAAACAGACGATTCGCTACCATAAATATCATTTTATGAATTGAATTTGTGTGAAGTAAATGGTGGTGCCTACTATTTAAATTTGAGCATAAAACATCAATGATCTTTGTCACCTAGTTCGACTGTTATTTTTACTATTTATTTGTTTGTCTCTTCTCTTCAGGCGTCGCTTTTTCTTTCTGGGCATATATGTTTATATGTATGTGTTATATTTTTTATCTATTTTTGTTTTATTTTTATCTATTATCTATTTTCCATCTCAACTATAATCACGCTTGAGAACATTTTTTTGTTTAACTGTTAACATATTATTTTATAGTGCTAGTTTATTAATTTAACCTATTTTTTATATTTTAACATCTAAACCAATGCCTTTATGTTATTAATTTTGTTGTCTTATTACATTATTGTTTTATTTATTTATTATTATTTATCCAGGTTATACTTTTTGTCTCTCTGTGTACTAATATGAGTATGTATGTGTATATATTTCCTTTTTTTTCCATTACGCTACAAGTAATCCTGAGATTTTTTTTTATTTCTCTTAGTTATTATATAAATAACTGTAGATATTATTGCATTTTGTTTTAAGTTATTTTTTTATTAGTTAGTCTATTCTTTATAAATATGGGAGTGGGGTAGCTCAGTGGGTGAGCACTGACTTCTAAAGCTCAAAGTCCTAGGTTCGAATCCGGCTAATTACTAGTAATTTTTCATTAGCCGTGGATCGACCTTGGGGTCGGGAGACCCTTCTGGGGCACACCCAGCCCCTACAAAGTGGGTACCGTTAATTTTAAAAAATAATTAACGGGGAAAACCTTATAAAAGCTCTTCCTCACACAGTACTGCACCCAAGACCCTTCATGGGTTGTAGTGGTACAGGTTATTTTTTTATTTTATTTTTTTATTCTTTATGAATTGTGTAGTTATGTATATATAAATAAGTATTTTTTTTTTTATCACAGTAATAATTAATTTTGAGAAGATTTTATGTTCATTCATTATTTTTTTTTGTTTATGTTTTAGTGGTTACATACTATTTTTTAAATTATGTATATAATGTTAGAAATTTTATAAATCAGTTTTTGGCCATATTTGTATTTTCTTTTGTATTAATTCATCATGGTTATTCTAAGGGGACTTAGTCCCAGAATAAAGTTCAATTCTCTATTCTATTCTATTCTAATCACAAAATCGAGAAAAATATGGCCTATAAAAATATTGGGCCGTTTGCCCTATATAACCTCGTTATTTTGACATATTTGGGATGAATGTCACGCCAAACGGCCCAATATTTTTATAGGCCAACTTCGTTCTCGATTCGGCCATACGATGCAAGTGGGAATCAATTGGTTGTTCTTGAGTTTTTAGTACCAAATTAAATAGACAAAGTTTGTCGATCTCCAGATTGGAAACACCCCAATTCTAAGAATTTTCGCAAATAAAAACTTTGTACCATACGATGAGTTGAAGCTATTTACGACATTTTAGGGGATGTTAATAATTTGATAAAAAGGGGTCTGTACCACGGACTGTTATATCGAATTCGATCCAATAGTTTGTTTCGATGAGGAGAATATAAGCTCACCTTCTGTTCCATACGATAATAGAAAATTTATGCCACTTGATATACTTTGTGACCGCCTTAAGGTCTTGATTTATCGAAACCATCTATTGAATAGAGTTCATTGCCAGAACGTATGCCAAATGAAGCAATTAAAACTAAAGAATGAGTCGTATAAGGCAATTTTAATTACTTTATTATTTATTTTATACTTAGTTTAAAAAAAACTATTTTCTACTTTATTTCGAATAGGTTCTATTAAGATAATGTTTCCCATTCTTAATTTTTTTTTATAATTTTCAGGTTGTGCTGTCATGTCCTCAGTTTTGTTGTATTTGCTTGATGGAGTGTAAAATCACGGACCCTTCAACGTTAACTTCATATATATGGTACGTAACACTTTATTTTATTATATAAAATTCCCGAAAAGATAATTTAAATATATATATGATTGTGTTGATATTTACGAATTTTCGATATTTAAATTATATCGGTTTAAACTCTTGTCGAATATTTTTATTAATGTGCATTGCATTTCAATAATAAATTAATTTCGTTTATTCAGTAAGATTTATACACTGGTCTATATAGTAAATTATAAATAAAATTTGTATTTAATGTATAAAAAAATTTTTTTTTAACTAGTGAAAATTCAAATGAAAAAAGTCGTGCGAGTAAGCCAGACCCCTAAACTCCCCTTCCAGTTGTCATTTATTTTTAAGCCTGGGGTCGAAACTTGAAAATGCATTCCCTTTGAGATGCATTTTCATTCAAAACTCTGACCGTCGAATGAAACTTCAACTGCTCTCTCATAATAATCAATATTGAAATTTGATAAGGCCATTGGGGGTTTATATTACTTCATACGGATGACATCAATAATTTATTTTAAAAACTTAGAAAATGCTCCAATATTTTTTTCTGATAAAATTCAGAAAGTAGACCATATTTTTTATAAATATTGTTTTATAAATATTTTGATATAAATAAAATGGTTGATAAAATAGTAACTTTTCCTTTACAGTTAAATGTCAATTATTTTAAAATATTTTAATTATTTTCTTAAATTATGATTTGTTAACAAATAAATAATATGAGTAATCATATACTGAAAAAAATCACAAGCATTATTTATTAAAAAACGTGTTTATAGTTATTACTGTTGCCCAAATGCGAGACCGAGACAATCTTGGTCTTGCAAACTCAGTCTTGGCCATGATCTTGGTCTTGCGCAAGAGTCTCGCAACAGTGTTGCAGTTACTTATTAGCTTATTTCTATAGATATATTACTGTAATTTTTTAGATAAGAGAAACCTAACTAAGCCCGAATGAAAAATTAGAGGATTTAAATGCAAAAGTATATTGGTTATACCAATTATTAACATATAGTAACTAAAATTGTCGAGTATTAGTAACTAGTTCATCTTAATTTTTATATAAAAAAATATCTATTTTTTTTACCAGTCCTGGTCTTGGTCTTGCAACAGTTAGACAGCCAAGACCAAAGTGCAAAGTGCAAGACCAAGACCGATTTTGGGCAACACTAACAGTCATAATCAGGGAAATGGTTTCTGACATACGCAGCACAAGAACTGTATGGTTAGATATCATACGTAGACAAGCTAAACGATTTAAACAATTGTACCTTTGTCATGCATTATTCAAACGTCGGTAACTATGTCTTGGGATTCGAAGAGCGAAAAACAAATATCAACTTTGCCTTTTCCAAAAAAATTCTTAACTTTAGATACTGTACTGGTTTAAAAAAATAATTATATTTTACAGATAGCTAACGGATGGGAACAAATTTGACCAATCAACGTAGCAATATGGGAGTAAATATTTGCTTGGAGAGAGAAACAGTTGTTCGCTTTTCACACCATAAAAAACACTAAAACACGAATTTTCATAGCAATCGAAACGATGAAATTTTTGCATGACATTTTTGCCGAAACCCATAGAAAATTTGTCACCATCACAATTTTTTTTTTATTATTATTTTATTGAGTAATAATGCAGTCTGCCACACTGAAGGACAATCACAAAAATTATGATAACTTCATGACGACTCGGCCGAATCACATAAAAATTATCATGAGACTTAAAGCTTTGTATGCTACACAGAACGGTATAAAACCGAATTACGTAAACAGATTATAAGCGAAAATATAAAATAATAATATTTGAGATTTTTTCTGAGTTTGAAGCTTTAAAAGGAATGAAATCTAAAAATTATTGATGTGGTTTTGAAGAGCAGTGAGTTTTGCTTCAGTTAGAAGCCTGAAAAAAATCCACCAAGAAAATCAAGCAAACAAATTTATTTAAGGATTTAAAAGAACTCAAAAAATGAATCTAACTTTCTTTTACGTAACAAAAATTTACTTGGCCTAAGACTAATATGAATGGAAGTGACTTTTAATTTTTGTTAACTGAGGCACTATACAATTCATTTAATATCATAATCAATATTTTTTCATAATGAATATAGCAAAACAGAGGCTAAAATAAACAATATAAATTCTGTTTGAAATAATGTAAAATATACATTTTTTTTTATGGGCACTTAAAATGCATTGACAGAAACCCTCAGACATGAGCCCAATATTTTTCAGGCTAGTATAAATACAAAATGTTTCAACGAATCGGTGAGTCCACGTCCGTAACCTCTCTCTTTGTATGGTGCTAGTTAGAGTCCATATCTCGCAGAAATATATCATCAAACCCTTAATTTGAGACTTCTTGAGATTTTTCGAGATTTCAATAAATTTGAAAAAGAGAAGAAAGCTCTACTTGGGTTTGTTATATGCTGGTCTATTTCAGACCGAATTTTTTTTTTTATGTGCTCCTATAACGCATGGACAGAAATCCTCGGAAATGAGCCCAATATTTTTCGGCCTAGTATCAATACAAAAAGTTTCAAGGAAACTTCATAGCATTTTATATCCTTAATTTGAGACTTCTTGAGATTTTTCGGGATTTCAATACCTTTGAAAAAGAGAAGAAACTTCTGTTTGCGTTTTTTATACGCTGGTCTATTTCAGACTGTTGATCATTCATTTAGGTTATTATGGATCTGAGGTATTTGAATTGTTCTTTAGAGAACGATTTCCCTCCTACGCAAACCCTGTTGTTGGGGAGAGATTTTCGTTTTATATTCATTTACTTGATTTTCTCTTTCTCTTATCAGAGTTTCTCAATATCCTCTTGATTGTTTTCAAGGACTATTCTCTGATCTGCATACCCGAGGATTTTATGATCCATCCCCATGTGCACCCCTCCATTTTCATGTTGTTCTTACCGCTTGCACAACGTAAGTTGAACAAAATAGATTAAAGTCCCCTGCCGTATGTCAGTTCGAACTTTTAGCGACAAAGGCTACTACTATCAAATAAATTTATTTAAACAATTATAGAGATCCATTTTCTTTTTTCAAATTTTAATCGATATATTTACTAACATATATTTAATCTGAAATAAGCAGTAAGGGAAAGCATTGCGATATTGGAAAATTTCGAATCCGAATTTAAAAAAAATATAGGTTTTAGGGTATTTCGAGTCCAAATAACTAACATGAAGCCATGCCAAATGACTAGCGTGTGTGTGCATCTCAATATCACAGCTAAATAATACTAAAATTACATAGTCAAAGCAGTTAAATATAGTTGTATATTATAGGTAAAACAGACATATCCTTCGTTTCCTGTCTGTTTATATGTTAAATTCTTTATTGTGAGCAGTGGTGCCCATAAGGGAGTTTTAGGGGACAAGTTGCGCCATAAAATTTTTCAGGGGCCCATTTCGACGGGGTTATGAATTTTCGGAATGAAAAGTTTCAAAACAGGGGACAAGAGGAAATCAAAGAACAGAACACTGAAAGTGTAATAGTATATGGGCTGTGATTTTTTAAATAATACATTAGGTTGCGCTGTTTTTAAGAAGAGGAGAGCAAGAAAATATCTTAAATATCTTGGGAGAAAGGAGGGGGCAGGTTTTTGGGAATCTTGAGATAGGAGGAGTGAGGGGTACCTCTGATTGTGAGAAAAATCGGCCGCTCAGATGACAAAAATTAATATTATCAATAGTCAAAACTTAGCCATCATCAGAATTTTTATTCTGGTAATGGTACAAGTCTGGACCATAGGTTCAAACCTAGCCTTCTTAAGGACTAAAATAAAATTGTATCCACAAGGATGATATTAGTAATAATAGATGAACACAAGAATAGGTCGAGTTGTTTAATAATAATACTAATTAATGGGCATAGAATACCAACGAGGGATGATAGAGAATAATAATAGACTACCACAAGAAGGCTGAATGACGCCAAATTCATAATCTGTGAAAAGACAAAACAAAATGATGTTAATAATCTTCGTCACATTAATTATTAATCGAACAAACGTCTAACTTGGAATTCTCATACCAGACTGAAACGACAAGAAACCGCTTGACATTTCCGATTACTTCGGCACTTACTATACAACGCTCTAAACTTCCAATTAATTACAAAATACTCATATATATGACTAAAATAAGGCCTATTTGGACTTACGGAGTTGAGCTATGGGGCTCCACTAAACCATCGAATTCCTCTCGTATCCAATCCTTACATTCCAAAATCCTTCGTATGAATTTGTTACAAATAAAATCATCCATAGTGACCATCATATTTCAGATCTGGCCCAATCCAGATACCTATCCTTCCATAATAAACTTTAGAATCATCCCAACCCTCTCGTTTCTAACCTTGCTTCCTCTTCAATTCCTGATAATCCTCCTAGGCGTCTGAAAAGAAGATGTCCCAGTCATCTCCTAATGTAGACATATTATTAGAGTGCTACCATTGGGTAAGTTCTCAACAAGCGTTTTCACGTCATGATACCCATATGTTCAAATTTACTAATTGTATTTCTTAAAAAAAAAATAATAATAATAAGTATAATTATTGCTGATATTCTATCATCTATATAAACCAATTATATGAGAAAAAACTAGCGTATCACTGAATCCATATGGAATGAAAGTATTAAAGGATGGATAAGGATAACGAACTACTAACAGAAACTAGCCAGTCTAGATCTCATGATATGAAAGCGAGGAGAATAAAATGGGCAGGACATTTAGCTCGAAGCAATCCATTAGGGATCTTCAACACAATAGTGAATGCCAGAATTGTCAGTAAACTGGAAAGCAGAACGATATTATCCAAATAGTCCAAGATAGGCAGAGTTGGATATGGATGGATCAGTCAACTAAAGATATCCACGTCTATTAAACCATCCTCAAAAACATAATTTATATTTATAAGAGTATTAGGTAAATAAGTAATAAACATAGATGGTGGAAAATCGTACATAACACAATAAAATGGGAATCAAATACTAATTCATTTGGGGAATGGTCAACAATTGCAAACTCATTGGTCTAACGCTGTTCACATAAATTATTGTTTGATATTTATTTGATGCTAATCGGATTTGTTTGTTGGGGTTTCAAAGGCGTAAAACATCCAGATCATCAACGCCTGCAAATTAATCTTGTTTATCGTTAGATTAAATGTTTAAAAAGCTTTAAATTTTATTTAACAAATCGTTTTATTTTAAGAAATCTAACACTAACTTTATAGTGTTTTCGTCATTACTTATAATGTTTGATATTGGAGGTGTAAGTCCTGGACTATTTAGATTTGATATGTAAAAAGAACATTCCTTTAACATGTGGCTGACTGTAGGTGTATTATTGCAGTGTGGACATTGTGGTGGTGGCTGCTTGCTAATGAGACGTGAATGGGTAAGATCGGTGTGGCTTATTCTTAGTCTGATGAAGACAACTTCTTCTCTGCGGATAAGGTGATTCTATGTTGACCACGGCTTTACTACTAATCGGATTTACTTATATGCATATTGAAGTGAAGTTAATGCTATTGCATACATAAATAGTTTATGTGTCAGGAATGAAAGTTGAATATTAAATTTATAACAGAGTATGTCTTTAGATATCAAAAAGTTCCTTGTTGTTTTTAGTAAAAAAAAAAAATGATATCTGTAGATTTGACTAGTATATTGAAGCAGTTTCGTGGCAGTCTTTCTTCGTTCATTTCGAGTATTATGAGCCTCCAGTTCGATGGAATATCTTTCAATGCAGATTTATCTTATTAGTTTCGGTTCTTATAAATGCAAGAATGGAATAATATTCATAATAGATAAAATAGCTAAAAATACTGGTAAGCAGCTACAGCTCCTAGATGCTGGAGTTAGGTGTAGGAGGTGGAGAATAACTGACGGATATTTCAAAACGGTTAAAGTAACATCTAGAGCTAATTGATAATTCATCTGGTAATGAAATTTCATCACAATGACTGAATTCTATTCATTTCCATCATACAAATTGCAGTTGACTTTTTTTTTTTTGCCAGCCTCAACCAGTCTTTTTTATTTCTCTATATTTCTATTTTTGCTTCTTTACCGTTTACGGCCTACCTAACTGATTTCAATGAAGTTACAATATTTATTTAGAGCGAATGTAAAAGTTACCAACATATTGGCAGAAATGTATCGAGAGTAATAGAGCTAATTTTGATTAATAAATCTTAAAACTGCAGTAATATCCAGACAACGCAATACATCTGCTCGATTTTGAATTTTACTTTTAAAGGAACTAAGCACTTTTAAGGAAATCTTAAAAACTATTTTATTCCTGATAGAAACACAAGATTCTCATTTGATTTTTTTAAAGAGTGTAACGGTAAACCTAATGTTACTTTTCAGAGCCTAACGTGATCAAAGGCTATGTCTAATTCTTTTTTTTTTTTTTTTTTTAATTTTTATATGGAAGAGCCATGAACTCTCCCTCCTCCCTCGTTGTAGGAGGGGACTAACACACAATTCCCAAAGGGAAGGCTTTATCTCGCTCCTTACACCATTTGCCATTTCTGCTTCGGGCGATGGATTATTTTTCCGGCCCTGTTAATGCTGCATCGGAGGGGGCCGATGCGCAGGCGCAAACTTTTCTTTTGGTGCATTAAAAATGGCGGCTACTAGAGGTTGGACTCGCCTTTATCGAGCGCCGCACGCAGCCCACCTCCCCTCCCCCCCCCCACCCGGCGAAAAAACCCTCGCCCGCAGCCAATTTACCCAATTTCCCAACGAATTTTCTTCCAGATTTTCCTCCTTTTACTTCATTACAACAGTCATCTACCGGCATTATACCATAATATTTTGGCTCCTTTGATTATTTTTTCATATTTCCTTCATCTCCTACGTTCTTACACGCTTTCGATACAAACATACAAATCAACAGAACACTACAGAGAAATCTTATGTTCAGTCAGTTCCTACTTTTCTAAAAAGATCTTGTTACAGATAACAGTAGTTTTTTTTTTTTTTTTATACAAAATATGATCTTTATTTATAGTTCAAGAAAGTTGCTTTCTATTGATTTGATTTTTTTCCTTGAGCATAATTCATTATATAAATTAAGATGGGTCATAGTATTTTTTTTTTTTTTTTGCACGTAACGTTCAGCTAAAGTAACGCAATATAGGAAGAAAAACTGCCTTAATTTTGTTTATTGTGTTCTAATAAATTAAGTGAGGTTCCGAAATCGCAGAATCTCATCATAAATGAGGGGATAATAAATAAAATAAAATACAAGGAATCAAAATTAAATTAAACAATAAATGGTTATCCGAACAAGAAGGAAACCATTATTGAAAAAAGGGAGAAAATACATAAACAGAATAATTGCATGAGAGATAGGTAATCGCAATACATTAACCAGTAACCACATCCAATATATCATTAGTCTTTGTTGTTCTGCTAAAATAACATAATATATATTGTATGCGGTTGGACGTCATGGAGTAATGTTCGATTAGCTGATAGAGTGATGTCCTTTTCTGTCATCATGATTCCATTGAATTGGCGAAACTTTGGCGAAACGGATTTGTTTTCTTTGCCTGCATTTTGGAGACATTTTGTATGGTTTGGAATTTTTCAAAATTTAAACCTAAAATTTATGATCTGTCTCTTAATTAGTTTGTCACAATTTTATATTAATAACAAATATTGTTAAAAACAATGAAATAAGAAAAATACTACAATGTTATAAATTCTCATACAAAAATTTGTTTTCGTGTTTTTTTTTTTTTTTTTCATAAATAGCCGTAAAATAAAACTTAATCTGAACAACATCGCGTCTTTATATATTACACAGAACATAAGAATTAAATATATTTGTTTTTGTAAATTAAATTATCATTATTTATTTAACAGCTGTTTCAAAACAAATAATGAAATCAGCTAATGAATTAACTCTTCTACCTCCGTGATATATTGTTTCGTCTGTAGAAAAATCTTTATGTAATCCTAAAGAATCGATTAAACATTTATCTGATTTGAAATATATATTAAATTTAGCACCTGTATTATATTGTGCAAATAATAAATGAATAAAACAGAATATCATTTTCTTTAATCATTTTTCCGATATAGTTACAGCGTATTATCAATTATTTTAAGCATACCCACTTTATATATTAAGAAGCTAAAACAAAAAGGAAAAAAAAAGTGTTTTAAAATATTTTAGGGTTTAGTTTCGAGCTATAAATTGATGATTAATAATTAATTCATTAAACATTTTTGATATATTTTAATTGAATTTACAAAACTGAAAAAAATTTATTATTAATAAAATCCAAAAATGTTGAAATAGTCTTTGATATGAGATCAAAATCTGAAAATATTTAACGAAGGAACGTCGAGTATATGGTGAGAAATTCAATAGAAACGAGATTGCTCAACAATTGACTGGAAATTATTCTGGATAACAAAATAAACAAAGCAAAAAAAGTACAATTAACTCGTGGATTGTACTTATATTTTATATACGAAATATTTATAATAAGAAATCAGATATAGTTTCTTTAATTTTTTTAAAAACCATATTGAGTAATAATGCAATATGCTACATTGAAGAGAAATAAGTATCAGGGCTACAAGTATAATATTATTATTATAATAATATCATTATTATAATATTACAGGACTACAATAATAATATTAATTCATGCAATATTTACATACACACGAAAAAAAAACGTAAATATTTAAATACAGAAAAATTTGTAAATAAGATAATTAAAATTAGTGTTAAAAAAATAAAATTAGTTATAATAAAAAGAGTAAAACTAAATTCAAAACTAAATAAAATAATAGATTGAAGCTGGGTAAAATAAAACACAATTTTCTTGTCATATTTTTTAGGTTGGGGGCCATTTTTTTATAAAAAGCATTAGGCCAAACCAATAATAAACTTATTCACACTATGTATTTATTATTCAACGTTTCGGCTTCTCGAGCCATTTTCAAGATTCTGCATACAAATTTTAATTTAGTTATTTTACTCTAAATTAAATCATTATAAAACGCATAATAATTTATAAACAATCAGTTGCATACATAGTCCTTATTCTATTTTAGAAAAATATAAATATTCAAAAATTGTTGTTATTTATAAATTTTTTTTTTTCTAAAATAGAATGAGGACCATGCTTATAACTGATAGTTTATAAATTATTATGTGTTTTATAATAATGTAATATAGAGTACAAAAACTAAATTAAAGGTTGTTTACAGAATTTTGAAAATGGCTCGAGAAGCCGAAACGTTGAATAATAAATAAATAATGTGAAAAAGTTTCATTCATATTCATAATTGTGGAAGACATATGGAAGGCAAAGTAGGACTCCAGAAGATCCCGATGCTTCTCCTCCAACCACTTCACCAGTGAAGATTTATACAGGGATTTATTATTTACACTACACTAAAGTTTCTAGAATTAATAATACGGCACAGTCTTTTGGACAAGATTTGAACAGAGTGCAGATAATGAAAGAGGAGGAAGCAGATCCAGAATGTGATTAAACGATGCCAAGGGTGGCTATTTCCTACTGGAGAAGAACTGCCGAAGAACGATTTTCTTATAGGAGTATTGTCGAAGAAGTTGAGATCATCTATGGACCATTGTTTTAACAGCGTTAGTTAATGTTATCTTAGAAAAATCATGAGAACGGATTTTTGAGGATTTTATGGCGGAATGATATTCATTCATTCATTCATGCATGGCACAACATCCCGTTACCGAGACTGGGCCTCCTCCAAGAGCCTCCGCCAGTTGGCTCTGTCTTCTGCTGCAGCTCTCCAGTTCCGCACACCAAGCAGGGTTCTCGCATCATAGGCCACGTTGTCCAACCATCTCGTCCTCGGCCTTCCTACCCGTCTTACGAGGTGCAGCTCCTCCATCATTATTTTTTTTGGTATTTCAAGGGTGCTCATTCTGGCCACATGCCCTGCCCACCTTAGTCTGGCCAGTTTAATATACGTGACTACGTCGATGTCTGCATAGAGACAACTGAGCTCCCTATTTTTTCTTTTCCTCCAGACATCACCCTCCTTTACTGGACCATAAATCCTTCTGAGGACTCCTCGCTCAAAGACACTCAGCTTCATCTCATCCCTTTTAGTCATCGTCCAAGCCTCTGAGCCATATGTCAAAACAGGCCGAACAAGGGTCTTGTATATGATCAGCTTGGTCTTCTTTGAGAGGTACCTACTTCTTAAGTGTCGGCCAAGTCCAAAGACACATCTATTGGCAGCCGTGATCCTTCTTTGTATTTCTTGAGCCATGTCATTCTTGCTATTAATTTCAGACCCAAGGTATATAAAACTTTTCACTCTCTCAAACTTAAAAGAACCTACCTCAAATGGAGAGTTCAGATCCACCTCACCGCCAACTCTCATATACTTAGTTTTCCTCTCGTTGACTTCTAGACCAAGTGGTCTTGCAGCTGCTTCAAGGCTTATAAACGCGGAATGATATACGAAAGAAAATTCGGCATGGAATACTAGGTATCGAAACTGCGTATTCACTTGTAGTAAGAAACCAGATAGTTTAGGAATGAGATCAGTAAGGAGATAGAATGAAAAATTATAGAGTAAGCCGGAGTTGTTTATCTTCGAAGAAGAAAAATGGCCGAAGGCATAAATACTCAGAAATTACACGGATTAAGGAATAGTACAAGTGGAAGGTTTAGCAGACCTCTAGGAAACCGAAAAGTATCTCGAGTTAGGAATAAACATTGACACTCGAATTTAGAAATTTGTTTAATGAACAAGAAATGAGAAATGTCATTTTAATATTGAATGCAGGTAGAGTATGTTCTAATCCGACTGCATTATTTCGGCGATTGCTTTGGAGTGAATGAACTTTACAATTGAATATCTCAAGCAGAAATTTTAATGGATTGTGCAACACTTCCGTCGGTATGTTCTCAATGAATGTGTTTCTTTTTCCTCTTGGCTTTCTTCATTGACAAAATAACAGCTTACCGAGGTATATAAACAGTAATAATTTTCTAGTGAGGTCCGTTGTACGATGAGTTTTATCTGTTGATGTTTTTAGTCCGTTGATCATAGATAGCGAATTATTTTATGGTTCCAGCAACAAGGATATTATTATTAAACTTGAAATTTCCGTAAAGTCTGTTTCATGAGAAAAAATCAAGTTGGTGCGCGCATCACACAACTTTCACTTACCACTCTCTTCTTAGCAGAAATAAGTATTTAAAAACAAAGGAAACTGAAGCTAAAAATTATAGAAGATAAGAAACATTATTTAAAACAATTAATCACCATATGTTTCTCATAGCCTTTCATTTCATTTTATATTTAACTATTTTTTTATACAAGAGGTTAATGTGAAATGGTGAATGGTGAAATATAAAAATAAATAAAGTTATTTTAGAGGAAGACCTTTTAGAATAATCGGCATTTAAGCCCTATCAGGCTGCATCGATTAGGTTAAAACCTGCCTTAGATTAAAAACCACTTAATAATACAATTTAATAATGACCTATTGAGTTTAATCAAAATCATTAGAGCAGGTTTTGATAAATTCTTAAAAATATATTATAGTGATGATATGAAGTGCCACTTCTGGTTACCCTATTTTGATGAACAAGTTGCTCTTTGCGCGCACTCGCACACACACACACACACACACACACACACACACACACACACACACACACACAATTTTGTGGGACTTGGTTATTTGGACTCAAGAGGCCTCAAAACGTGTATTTCCGTTGAAAACTGAGATTCTAAATTTTTATTTAACGATTGCAATACTTTCCTTTAATATATATTTCATATATATGTAAGGGAAAGTAAAAAAGCGGTGGCAGGAGGGCTCCGTAACTGAAGTGTTGCATAGGCTGCATTTTGCTATTAATGTCCGATCTCGATGATTTATTAAAAATGGTTAGGGAATTGAGAAACCTTACAAACGATTTCAATAAATTGTATAATGGTAGAGTTGTACTGAAGTGAAGTTTCATTTTCTTTACGACCTTTGTTTTCCTCACTTTTTTGTGTGCTTCAGAAGTTTTCTTATTTACCTTTCGATTTTTTTTTAGTTTTTCTTAGACAATAAGTATAGTAATATCTTTAAGAGGCTAGTCCTTGAAGGATTTGTCTCATTCTATTGTGTACTATGACTAGGTGTGCAAGAGGGTGCACATCTATAAGCGAGTAAGTTTCGATTTTTTATATAAATATTTTTAACTGGTTAATATTCGTTTTTAATGTTATTATGTGTTTTATAAATGGACGTATGGACTAATAGTAAATCCTCTGAAAGAATTTTGTATATATTTTTTTCAGATGAACATTTACAACACATATAAAATCAGATTTTATCCCTGAAGATACCTGAAGAGGCGAAAATTTGGATAAATTTAAAATAATGTATTTTAATTATTGAGACTAAATAGCCTTTTTCTACTGGTAATATTTTAATTTTTAAAAACCTAAACAAAACATGATAAATATCATTTGGCAACCATGGCACCGTTTTTTTTACTTATTGGCGTTTTCTAACTAAAGGATCTAACCGGGTCTTATCTCCGGACCAAAATCGTAAAACCTTAATCAGTCCCATCTCGAACCATGGACTTTTGAATCCATCTGAGCCTTGAAACCTCCCAGCCTTTAAAGTGACTTTTATTGCATTTGTAGTGAGGTTTCATATCATCCAAATCCTCTTGCATAATCTCTATGTAGCTCCTCCTATACATACAATCCTCCTCGAAGGTTGAAGCGGCAGTGGCCCAAAGATCATTTCTAGTATTTATGTTGGAGTTCTGGCAATGACCGCATTTTCCACTCAAGACATGAGTGTATGCGGCTAAAGCGCTTTTGCTCAATATCCACTGGCTTTAGCATCAGTGATGCTTTTGAGAGAGTAGCGTAGGGATCTCTTGGAGTGCTACTTTTCTCTCTATAGTTCGAGGGACAAGCCTGGCTTATGGTTCCCTGCCTGGTTGTATATATTGTATATAGGTATGACTGTGTTTTTATATTTTTATTTTACTTATCTTCAAGTTATTTTTTATATACTTTTTGATTTAGTAGTTATTTTTCTTTTGCTTATTTTATGTTTTCTATATATATGGTGTGAATTTGTTCGTTCATATCTAACTATAATTATTGTCCGTGTGACAGATTGTGTTATTTCTGAATAAATATATAGTTTTTTTTTAACTTTTATTGACTATTAATACAGTCTGCCGCACTGAAGGGCATTAGTACTAGGGCTATAGTATTCATTCACACAATATGTACATAAGAAAGGAAAAAAAAAATATATATATAAATAAAAAGATAAAGTAATATACAAGATAATTAAAACAACGAATAAATAAATAAATAACGAAAATAAAAAATATTTCAAAATTTAGTTTCGTTAGTGATCCAAGACATTCTATTTCGTTTGATACCGTATTCATGAAAATTCATCCCTTTTGAGAGTCGGAAGAGTGATCTTTACTACTCTATTACTGTATATAATAAACGCCTCAATAGAAGACAAAAAAGCAGGTGAATAGACAGAATTAACAACGATGAAATAGAGCAGCATGCAGATAACTAGGAAGAAATTGCCCAAGATAGCCAGTGATGAAGTAGGCTTGTTAAGGCGGTAAAAGATCTATAAGGTCTGTCATGCCAGCAGAAAGAAAAATAAAATATATATATGTATTTTTTTTCTGTTAGCATTACAGACTATGTAGACCTTTTCCCGCCTTAACAATTTGCTCCATCTTTGCCTGTCTTGGGCTATTTATTTCCATTTATCTGCACGCATGTTTGTTGATTCTATCTATCCATCTGCTTTTTGACCTTCCACGTGGTCCTTTGCCTTCTATTGAGGCATTCATTCTTAGGTAGAGGCTTCCAGATGGATTGCTACTAGCTACATGCCCCGCCTATCTTAACCTCCGTGACTTCATATCATGGGATATTGATCGACCAGTTTCTGTAAGCAGTCCTTTATTGGTCTTTCATCTCCATGTGTTAATACTCTGATCCCAGATCGCTCGAGTTATCTTGCGGAAGATTTTCCTCTCAAATCTTTCAACACTTTTTTCTAAGGTGTTGGTTAGTGTCCAGATCTCACAGCCATATATTAGAACTGGCTTTATTGTAGCATTGTACTCCTTTAGTTTGAGATTTTTCGGGATTTCAATACCTTTGAGAGGGAGAAGAAAGCTCTGTTTGCGCTAGTTATACCCTGGGCTGTTTCTGCCCATTGGTCATTTATTGAGGTTATTGTGGAGGCGAGGTATTTGATTTTTTTTTTTTCAACGCTCGGGAATGAATTTCCTTCTACGCAGATCCTGTTATTGGAGTGGAATTTTCGGAATATTACAGTATATTTTGTTTTTTCTTCGTTTACTTGTAGGCCGATCTGCTCTGACTCTCTTATCAGTATTGTAGCTATTTTCTCAATCTTGTCTTCTTGATTACTTCCAAGCTGTATCATCTAACCTAGGATTTTATGATTAATTCCGACATATATCCCTCAATTTTCCTGTGATATTGCTCTTATTACCTTCTCCAGGGCTAAGTTGAACAACATCGGTGAAAGTCCATCTCCCTGTCGTAAGCTCGTTCGAACTTTGAACTCGTGGGCTTCAGATACTTCTCCTTGTATTAGGACTCTACATTTGGGGTCATTTGTCAATCTCACCAACTTACCGAGAATTCCCAGTTCAGCCATGATTTTCCAAAGACAGGCCCTGTCCACAGAATCATAGGCTGCTTTGAAATCGACAAATAAGGAGTGGACGTCCTTAGCTGCTTCTCATCCTTTTTCGAGTACTTGTTTTAGGATGAAGATCTGGTCTAGCGTGCTCCTCCCTTTTCTGAATCCAGCTTGGTGGTCACCTATTATATTTTCCTAATACGGATATATCCGGTTTAATAGGATATTGGTCATTATCTTGTAATAGCAACCGGGAGGAGTGCTATGCCTCAGTAATTACTACACTCCTACATGGAGCCTTTTTTTTAGGATAGGATCGATTCGGTCCGTATTCCAAACCTCAGGTATCCTTTCCTCTTCCTATATTTTCTGGATTAGTTGTAGTAGCTTGGCTCTTAAGTCGTCTCCTCCATCTTTAAACAGTTCTGATGGCAGATTGTCTATTCCCTAGGGCTTTTCTTGTTTTGAGCCTTTCGATAGCTATTTCTACATCCAGTATATCTGGTTTTCAACCTCTTATAGGTCAACGTCCCCAGTGTGGTCCATGTCTTGTTCGTTCGTGGGATCTCCTTGATTGAGAAGTTCCTGGAAATGTTCTTTGCAGATGTTCAATATACTTTCTTTAGATGCCGTCAGAATGCCATATTTTCCTCGCATTTGCATATTTCCCGCTTTATATCATACCCTTTCTTTTCTAATGTCTGCGTAGAATTCGCGCATATCTTGAGTCTGCCAGTAGTCTTCAATGGTTTGCAATAGTTTTTGCCGATCTTATAGTTTTGCATATCTTATATATGTATATTGTGTATTATTTTTTGTTATTATTTAATTTTTTTTATTGTTTTTCGTGATGTATATACATATATTACTTTACTTATTTTAAAAGTTGTCATATTTCTATTTTATCTATTTTTTAATATAGTTTTTTTTTTCTTTAATTTAGTTGGTATATTTCCAGTGACGGGGCTGGAAGAGAAGAACTAAGGATCTCCTGAAATCTCGCTTTGCCTTTTACATGTGAAGGACAAATCCTGCATCCTGAGTCTTTTGAGAAAATGTAAATATTATATATAGGTATGAATGGCTTCAATTTATTTATTGAAGTTAATGTATAATTTTAATTTTACCATTACAACTTATTATTATTTTATATACTTGTTTGTTCCTTTTATTTTTTTATTATTTACTTTTTTAATTTGTTTTGAGTTATTTGTAATTATTTTTCTTGCATGTATATATCCCATGAAAGAAAACCTTTTGCACTAATTATTATTGCCACTGGCTGTAGCATATTTTATTATTAATCAATATAAAAATAGTTTATATATTTGTATGGTATGAATGAATACTCGATTTCTAATACTTATTATTTATTTTTTTATTTTTTTTAAATAAACAAAGAAAATAATAATTAACAAAAAAAAATTATAATGACTGCTTCCCCAATATTTATCACCCATGATATGTAGAACAGTCGACTAGCATCAATAATTCATGAATAAATTTTTGATAAAATCTAATAAAACGTCTTAGAAAATAAAATAATTGTTTAGAAGGGATAATACATTAACAGGCAATTTTCCAGGATTAATGCAGTCCAGGAATAATTAAATGGACACTTACACAACATTAAATTAAATACACAACAGTTGCCAACAGGTTGACTATAATAGAGGGGAGGGTCATAGTTTTTGCCCTATGATGATAGAGCATTGTTGGGGATGTGGTAAGGTCAGGTGCTTGTGCTTTGTGCTACATAGCAAGCACTCCCCTCCTAGCTAATTGTCCTCCTAGTGCCTCTCACCAATAGATCCTAGATACATCCGCTGTCGTACATTCATCAAGTTTTTCAACTTTCATTTAAAAAATATATAATGATTCAAATAATTTTTATATAATTGTTATGTTTTAATCATTGGTACATTATTAGTTATGTACTCCTTACAAACACAGTCAATTTGGATTAGCTGTCGACGTATTAGCAAGGAGGAGTGGATTCGATTCACAATGCCATGAGGCCTTAAATTAGAATGATTAAAAAAACAACTGAGTCGCTATTTGAATGACAAGATTCAAAATGTACTTCGAATTTACAATTCTATATACTTAATTTACCATCACATACCTTTTAAGGTTTAACCAACAAAATATTTTTGCATGTTATGTATACAGTAATAACATTTTTCTGATGATAACTATTTGAATAACCGTTAGATGGTTTTAATTACTATTATTAATATAACATATCGAAGCTGTTAGTTCTGATGTTTCCCAAAATCGGTTTTGGTCTTGCACATTGCAAGACTACCTAATTATTGCAAGACCCAGACCAAGAATGTTAAAAAAACAAACTTTTTTAAAAATAAAAATTAATTCAAAATATTAATACTAATCAAAATACTAACACTAGACACTTTTATTCACTATATTTAAAATATTGGTAGAACCATTATACTTTTACATTTAACTCTTCCAATTTTTTATTTGGCTTTTAGTTAGGTTTCCTCATTCTAAAAAATGATAGTAAAATTATAAAACATCGTCTAAATCAGACCAGTTTTAGGAACGTTACAGTGTATAGAATTGTATACACTGATTTTAATAATTGTTCACTTACCCGTTTATGTTGATTTAGTTCATTAAAGAAATCGTACTCAAATCGACTATCAGGAAAATCAATCTAATCCAATTGTGTTATTTTTAATAAACATATTAAAAATTGAAAAAAAAAATTGTTTAAAATTTGTAGGAAAATCATGTGAGAGTATAAACAAGATTGTCAAAAGAACATCTATATGTACCTTTTCTGTAGAGTTTTCTAACATCTAAATGAACATGTTGAATAAATAGTAATAAGCTAATAGGTAACTGCAAGACTCTTGTGCAAGACCAAGACCATGACTGAGTGCGCAAGACCAAGACCCATCGTGGTTTTGTATTTGGGTAACACTAGTTAATGCAAAAGGTCGTACGTAAAAATTATCCATTTTTAATCTATTAGTCATAAAGGTGATATTTTGTAAGATGAAACTACTATAATTAGTGTGCAACTATGGAAAATAGCTAAGGGAAATAAAATATGACATTATACTAATTAATCATGAAGAAATGGTCAGTTTTTAATGCTCTCCTTTAAAACATTCAATGTTTACATTAAATATGATATACATAAATTGCATTCATACGACTTTTTGTACAGAAATTGGTGATATTAAGATTATAAACCTCAAAGGAATAATTAACTAATATTTAAAGTTCTATGAGAAGGAGTTGATGGGGGGGGAGGGGGGGCTGTGGTCAAATAAATACTATGTTATACAAATAGTATTATTTAATTTTTTTGCCGACGTTTCGACCCACTTTGCAGGTCTTGATCAGGGCGTAGGATGTAGCACTGCGGGAGGCAGTTGAAACACTGGCAGTGTAAAAAGAGCTCTAGCCCTGCAAAGTGGGTCGAAACGTCGGCAAAAAAATCAAATAATACTATTTGTATAATTTAATATTTATTTGACCGCACCCCTCTCCCCCCCACCCCCCGATCAACTCCTTCTCATATCATATCACGGTCGACCATCTCTACGTCTTTAAAGTTCTAATGTGAACGAGTAAAAAACTCATCAAGAGATCTAGAAAATCTATGTTAGTTTTTAACTGCATTACTTCAACCACACAACCTTGTGTCCATGCATGTAAAGAATAAAATAACTCTTCGAAGTTTCACCAATCCAGTCATCATTAGGACAGAAAATAAAACGAATCCAAGATCGCACCACTCTATGCATCCAATAGCTCAAGACACTAGCGGATCCAGAATTTAATTTTGGGGGGCTTCAGCCCGAAAGATATTTTTTTCATATACATATAACGATAATTAATTTGAAAAATAAGTTAATTACCTATATGAAATGGTGTTTAAGTGGTTCTTGAAGTCCTATTAAATATAATTACACGAACAAGAATACTTTAAGAGATAGTTTTTAATATTTTTTTTCTGTAAAACATGGTTACATTTTACCATTTTAGGGGGGGGGGGGCTTCAGCCCGAAAGCCCCTCCCGTAGATCCGCCTGTGGCTGAAGAGGTTCAATCATCTCTTCCCAAAACCAAATAGCCATGGGTTAAAATATTATTTTGTATCATGTGTTTATATTATGATCAGGTTTTAATCGACACATGATCCAAGTTTTTTAGTCTTCCGATTGTGCCTTAATTAGTATTGCCCAAATGCGAGACCGAGACAAGTCTTGGTCTTGCAAACTCAGTCTTGGTCTTAAGCAAGAGTCTCGCAACAGTCTTGCAGTTATCAGCGTATTACTATGGAGATATTACTGTATTTTTTTTTATACAAGAAACCTAACTAAGCCCGATTGAAAAATTAGAGGAGTTGAATGCTAAAGTATATTGGTTACACCAATTATTAGCATATAGTAACTAAGATTGTCCAGTATTAGTAACTATTTTGCCTTAATTCTTATTTAAAAATGGATTTTTTTTAGTATTCCTGGTCTTGGTCTTGCAACAGTAAGACGGCCTTGGTCTTGGTATTGCAAAGTGCAAGAACAAGACCGATTTTGGGCAACACTAGTATTAATTTTTTTTGTTATATTTGATTTACTATTATTTCATTTCTTCTTTCAATTAATTATTTTTGTTACACGGCAATTGAGCATGTTAGGGATTTATTTAAATAAAAATTAATGTTCTTTTAAATCTTCATCCGGTCAAAATAAGGTTCGTCACCTGTAATATTTTAACTGTTAATACCCTGCCTCGTAGATGGGCGGATATTTTTCCGTCTAGGGTTTCCTTCTGAGCGGTAATATCGTATGACGGGTCGGATGAGCTGGATATTGATAGGAGGCTAGCGCGGCTACTGTGAAGGATTACGATGCTAGCTGGAAGTTGGCAGAGCTAAGCACTCCAATTATCCGTTATACTTATCATGAGCTATGAGGCCATTTGTTTGCGATCCCATCTCGGAGAAGCAACCATTTCTCCGCTCTCACCGCCACCAGCTCTGGTTATGACCCACCAAGCCCGTTTTATCTTTCGGTATAAATCATATCAAAGTTTGAGAAATACCAACTTCCACAGCATGATAAATTCCTACGTTTAATATTATGTTAAACTAGTAGGACGTTGCGAAAAATTCCCACAGCATATTTTTAAGTGATCAAATGACAAATTAATAAGAAAAGAAAATAATGCAACTTACCATAATATAAAGAAATCAATTGTTACTTTTGTCACATTTACTTATTGTATTTTCCATGTAATACAGTTGTAAATCTCAATAAAATAAAGAAATAAAAAAATTATCTGAAACGATTTTACAGCAATAGCTGCAATTGCATATTTTACTCTATTTTAAAATATATTAATTATAAAATGTATTTAGATAGGTTTAATTTCATTAAAAAAATACATTAAGCTTCATATTTTTTTTTCTGAAAATTTCTTATTTCTTTTCTTTTGTTGTAATTAGTTATTAATGTCATAATGTAACAACATCTATTAAATGCCAAAGTGAAAAAAAAAATGTTACTTTATCGGTAAATATAATCGACAAAAGAAATAAAAATTAATTTAAAACTTCAAAAATGTTTGGAACCAACATGTTTACTAATTTCAATAAGCTGTAGCTTCGCTAAAAATTGCTCGATTTCGATGATTTATTTTTCCTTTTGTAGGGAATTGAGTAATCTTTTATACAATCGTGGGCATAACCGGTGTGTATTTTTTTTTTAGTTATTCGCAAATAAAGATTTTTTTTCTTTCATAACTTGTTTGCCTGAATTTTTGGGGTGATTTATATTAAAAATATAAATATACATGTATAAATATACATAAACAAAGCTGAGGTAGTATAGGTATATAATATCATATAAATGATCCTCAAACTAGACGACATTTTATTTAATTTTTTTACCATTTCGTGGAAATGCACTGCATTTTAGCAAATATTAAATCTAATATTCAACTCATATAACAATATTTTTGCTTCTTAAACTCTCAAAGCTTATTATAATTCTTAAATTATAGGCATTTAATGTCAGTCATATTATTTCAAATTTTTTTTAATAATTTTGTCCAACCCAATGTATACAAAAAAAAAATTGAAATAATATGACTGACATTAAATGCCTATAATTTAAGAATTATAATAAGCTTTAGGAGTTTAAGAAGCAATAATATTGTTATATGAGTTGAATATTAGATTTAATATTTGCTAAAATGCAGTGCATTTCCACGAAATGTTAAAAAAATTAAATAAAATCTCCTCTAGTTTGAGGATTTTGGATTGTAAGGATTGTGTACGTAAGGAATTCGATGGCTTTGTGGAGCTCCAAATGGCAACTCGGTAAGTCCAAATAGATCTTATCGTAGTCATGTATATGAGTACTTTGTAATTAACTGAGCGTTTGTCTAGCAAGTGCTGGACTAGTCCGAAACGTCGAGCGGTTTCTTGTAGTTTCAGTCTGGTAAGAGAATTCCAAGTTCGACGTTCGACGTCTAAAATGCAGTGCGTTTCCTCGAAATGTTAAAAAAATTAAATAAAATGTCCTCTAGTTTGAGGATTTTGGATTGTAAGGATTGTGTACGTAAGGAATTCGATGGCTTTGTGGAGCTCCAAATGGCAACTCGGTAAGTCCAAATAGATCTTATCGTAGTCATGTATATGAGTACTTTGTAATTAACTGAGCGTTTGTCTAGCAAGTGCTGGACTAGTCCGAAACGTCGAGCGGTTTCTTGTAGTTTCAGTCTGGTAAGAGAATTCCAAGTTCGACGTTTGTCCAAGTGAAGTCCAAGGTATAGGATTTGTTAAACAGGGGTAAGTGGAGTATTATTAAAGGATATTGTAGAACAGGATGTCATAGGTTTACGACGAAGGGTTCAATAATGTTAAAACTCTAATAAATAAAGATGTACTGATTTTTTTTTTTTTTTTTTCACGGAACGGCCATAGAGACAACGCGAATATCATGACATTTGGCTTCTTTCTTGTTTTTCCTTTCTTTCCACTTCTCTCTCATTATATCCGAGTGCCGCCGCTTTCTCTCCTCCGTCCACGCAACTCCCTTTCTCGAACTGTTATTCTTAGCAAGAACCGTGGTCTCCTTTAGTCTCTTACCATACCTCTCTCTGTCTATACTGACTTTATTATAATATAATTTATTATTATTTTTTTAAATTTATTTATATGATATTTACAACTGTATACAAAAAATACATCTAGTAAATTCGCACATGGATATAATGACATGAAACGCATGTTAAGAAACTATCCATTAGTAGCACTCTAATAATGAGATCACGTGGCCATCTTCTTTTCAGACGCCTCGGAGGGTTATCAGAAATTGAATAGGAAGCTAGGTTAGAAACAAGAGGGTTGGGATGGTTATGAAGTTTATTATGGAAGGAAGGATATCTGGATTGGTCCAAATCTGATACATAAGGAAGATTAAGGTCATTATGCATGATTTTATTTGTAACAAACTAAGGAGCATTGAGGATTTTACGAAGGATTTTGGATTGTAAGGATTGGATACGAGAGGAATTTGAAGGTTTGCTGGAGCCCCATAGCTCAACTCCGTAAGTCCAAATAGGCCTTATTATAGACATGTAAATGAGTCTTTTGTAATTAATTGGAAGGTTAGAGCGTTTGTCTAGTAAGTGTTGAAGTAGTCGGAAATATCGAGCTGTTTTGTTGTCGTTTCAGTCTGGTATGAGGATTCCAAGTTAGACGTTTATCCAGGTGGAGTCCTAGGTAATAATTTATTATTAACAAAATAACTAGCGTTAATTATGTTTTGGAAGCTTTATACCAGTATATAAATTCCACAGGAGTTAAATTCTAAAAAGCAAAGCCTGTCAATTAATCATGATTGAGTAAAATAATCATTTTGAATAATTATTATTGAAAATTTTGGCTTATTGCATCCTGCTAGAGATCCGTCAAAAAAAAAATCTAAAAAATCATTTAATCTTGTAAGGATATGATTGATGTATCCATTTCATAGTTTTCAAATGAATATTGGCTCAGTTTCCAAAGATGGAGACATATCCGATGCCATTGTGCTAAGTGCAGAGTTCAGGAACTTGCCCATTTATTTACTGATTGAGAAATTTTTAGCCGCACCGATTCTTTTACTCAAAGAAAATTCAGTGTGTTACTAGCTGTATAAACATTGGCGAGTAATATAAAATAATCTTTTTTTTTTTTTTGCATAATCTCTATACCTTGCCATTTCTATTATATGAGTGGTAGGAGTTGTTGTAGAGGTGCAACCGAACTTATCATAACCAGAGTGTGAAGGTCGAGATTTATTCCACGAAATAAATTTTTTTTTTTATTATTTCTTAAAGACATTTACAACTGTATTAAATAAATACATCTAGTAAATTAGAACATAATGTATATAATGACATGAAAAACACTTGCTGAGTAACTACCCAATGGTAGCACTCTATGAAATAAATTTAAATTCGCCCAGGCCGGATTCGAACCAGGGTCTCTAGAAAAGAGGATGCTTCAACGGGTAACGGTCAAACGCGCTAGCTCATCACGATATCCGTTATATCATATAGTTATTTCTGATTCGCTCCCTGCCTAAAATTCATCGTATCAAGATCGATTTCTGTACCGAAACGTTTCATTATCCTGAATAAACCAAACACTCTTGTTCGTTATTGAATGGGACGGAAAGTTTCACATTTCAGATCCTATGTAGATCTTGATTTCTCCTACAATAAACTTTTCAACTATTTGTTCAGCAAGATCAAAAACTTTTGCCAGAGATTCTTTCAAAGTATTCTTCGCTATATATCATTCTCATTTCCAAGTCTAATCAATAATCTATTTTCTTCCTTTTACGATATTTCTTTATATCATCGATTTCAACTTCCATTCACCTAGTGATCCTTTCTCTCATTTTCGAAGCTATAACCTGAAAATCATTCATTGGATTTTATTATTATTTTATTTACTTGATGTATTGATGTAATACAGTTGTAAATGTCATTAAGAAATAAAAAAATAAAAAAATTATTCTTTTATTGATTCGTACTCCCGACTTTTGGAACTCCCTAAAAAACTCGATATATGACTCTCTCACTCTTGCCAAATTTTCCTTCATAAGTTTACTGTTCATTTAAATAGGTTGATTGATAGTAGGAGGGGATGCATACTATTTTTTCATTCAATACGTCCTTTATTTATTTTTTTAATATAACTATAATATAAAGATACTAATACCCTGTTAGCTGTATGTATTGGTTAATTAAAATCGTACTATTAATAATAATTGTTAATTTGGCCTGTCAAATTATATATACATTATATTACTTGTTAGGGAAAAGAATTTAAAAAAAAATCTTTAAAATATTTATCTTCAATTTTTTTTTTTAATGAATATATTGAATGGGACACCAATAAGTTGTGTTAATAAATACCTTCCTTTTATTATGTTGAATTGGCGGACTGAAGATCAAGAAAGCTTTTTTATTTATTAACATAACTTGTTGGTGTCCCATCCACTCTATTCATAAAAAGCATTTTAGAAAGGGATCAAAATGACTTCAGAGGAGGATTATCTGAAAAAATATATGCTGAAGATAGCCAAAGGGCGAACTTAAATTAAAATTAATTAATTAATGTAAATTAAAATTACATAATAATAGAGGAGAATTATCAAGAAAGCTTTTTTTATCTATTTATCTACAATTTTTATTTCTTTAGCTTAATCGAGCATTATGCCAATTGTCCATTCGAAATAAAACAGTATCAAGTATTCTATATCAGAGCCTAGTACATATGCTCAAAGACCGAACGAGTCATAAGGGCACATGTCCATTCATGTCCTCGTAATTTAGTCTCCATTCTTCTGTCATTGTTTTGAAGACTGGGGTCAAAGACCGGTGAAATTTATATATTTAACATTTATTTTCCGAGTTGTTTGAAAAAATTGGAGTGAAGAAAGTTTTAGATAAATGAGAGTGGATATTTGAGAAAGGATTCTCTGATACTGTAATATTTCTGAATAAATAAATAAATTTTTAAAAAAGACTAGACAATGAAAGCAGGAGAAATTTTACAACATACTAAAACTCTTGCGAATCTTTCAACTCCTACACTTAATTAAAATTTCATTTCATTATTTTATTTGGCTTTACTAATATAGTGTAGGTTTTTTTTTCTACTGTGTGAAACAAAATGCGTGTAAATAAAAAAAAAATAAACAAGATAACTATATATGGCAAAAATTAAATAATCATTAATTATAGCCTTGCCGTAAATTATAAATTAAAAATTTTTTTTTAGAAGTATAATAATCTGTCATGTGGACAGTAATTATAGTGATATATGAACACATTAACACCATGTATACAGGAAATATATAATTAACAAAAGTAAAATAATAACTAAATAATAATCAAAAACTATGTGCAATAAAAAAATAAAATAATAACCTAAAGATAAGCAAATTAAAAACACAGTAATACCAAGTAATACTATACAATATATACAATCAGGCAGAGAACCCCAGGCCAGCCTTCTCCTTCAAACTATAGAAGGAAAAACAGGACTCCAAGAGATCCCTGCGCTACTCTCCGCGTCAATGGTGCTTAGCCACATACACTCACGTTTAAATTAATTTTTTTTTATATCTAATCGATACCCATTAGTGTTAAACTATCTAGAGAATGGCTCAGTGATTAAGGCAGTCTTCCTACGCTTTGGGTTTGAATCCGGCTGTGAAAGTAATTATTATTTCTATTAAATCAAGTCATCTGTCAATTCTGAGATCAGGAAACCGTTCTGGGGCACACCCATTTTCTATAAAGTTGGTGTATTTAATTATATAATTGATTATTCATCACTCCTTTTTTTTCACTATCCGTGTTTTCTCGCAACGCCATTAGAAAGTTCAGGATTGGGTTCGAATCCGCTTTGCAAAATTGAAAATAAAACAGATTTTTTTAATAAATTCACTCAGGTGAAAACGTGTTAGCTCGGTAGGTCTCAGAAGGACATCACCCAGAGAACACTGGTGGACACAGGGGAAAGGAAAAGACTTTGGGTTGAATCGTTACCTCCCCTCTCTTTCCATCCTCCCCCCAATTTTTGGTGGAGTGATATGAGCTAAATACTTAAATAATCTTTTCAAAATAACAATGGAATGTATGCACGTGTCAAGAAAAATATATTTATAAAAATTACCCCCAAAATCATTATTGATCATCTAATCATGGAAGTTTTTTTTGCTCTTATTGTTTACTGAGGAAGTCTTCAAGGACCTTAAATATGATGTTTCATAGTTTCTTTAAGTTGGCATTAGGTCGCACTGTGAGTTTGGGGTACAGTCTACTTTTCATCAAACTATTATCAACCCCAAAAACTTCGTTAATAACTTCATCTTATCGCAACCTACATTTTTTCTTTCAAGAAAAACTTCTTTAGAAGCGTTTTGCACTTCTTTTGTGGAGAGTGAATTAGATCGAGACGTCAGATCTCCGATGTGTAACGCTCGGGATTAAAATATCTCAACAACTAAAAATCGGAATTGCATATTGTTAGCAAGTGAAATGTTCATCGTTTCATCCTCTTTTTTCTAAGGAGCTATTACTGAAAATTGTATTTTAATGGTACGCCGTGTTAGAGAGGCGAAAAGGGAAAAAAATACTGTCGAAAACCAAATGAGTTTTATTGAAGATATTGATTAAAATATCTCAGAAACTAAAAATCGGACCTGCATATTGTAAGCAAAGGAATTGTTCATCGTTTCATCCTCTCTGTAATGGGCTATTATTCAAAATTGTGTCTTAACTGGATGCCGAACAATGGAAAGAGTAAGGGGAAACTCGTGACATCGGCTAAATCTATTTTATTTATTTTTTAAATATTCTCTGGAATCCTCATACTAGACTGAAACGACAAGAAACTGCTCGACGTTTCCGACTGCTCCAACACTTACTAGACAAACGCTACAAACTTTCTATTAATTACAAAAGACTTATCTACATAACTATAATAAGAACTATATGGACATACGGAGTTGAGCTTTGGGGATCCACCAAACCATCGAATTACTATAGTATCCAATCCTTACAATCCAAAATCCTCCGTAAAATCCTTAATGCTCCATACTTTGTCACAAATAAAACCATTCATAAAGACCTTAATGTACCATATGTCGCTGATTTAGCTCGAGCCAGATATCTATCCTTTCATGATAAACTTCAGTCCCATCCAAATCCGCTTGTTTCCACTCTTGCTTCTTCCTCGATTCCTGATAATCCTCCTAGGCGTCTGAAAAGGAGATGGCCTCGTGATCTTCTTACTTAAAATGATTTAGAGAGTGCTACCACTGGGTAGTAACTCTTAAAGCCTGTACATGCCATTATTTATATTTGCGCATATTTACTAGTTGTAATTGTATACAGTTGTAAATTCCATTAAATAAACAAAAAAAAATATATATATTCTCTGAAAACAGTGAAAAATGTATATTCTGCCTAAGTGTCATGGATTAAAATATCTGAGACCTGCATATTGATAGCGGGAGAAAAGTTAATCATTTCATCTTATTTGTAATGGGCTATTGTTCAAAATTGTATATGAATGCGACGGCGCACAGTGGGGCGTGTAAGAGAAGACTCGCGATATCGGCTAAATCTATTTTTTTTTTTTTAACTTCTAGCTAGAAAGCTAGATAAACTGTATTGATACCTTGTGGAGTTCCCGAAAATATTTTTAATTAGCAGAATATAAATTTTTATCTGTTTTTATTGAATAGTTTAATTGAAAAAAAAATAGATTTAGCCAATGTCAGTAGTTTTTTTTTGGCACTTTTTTTTTTTTAGAATTATATTTATAAAAATTGTATTCTTGTATCTGCGATATCTCGTAGCGATTATTTTCTTTTGAGATAATATATTTGATACTTGATTATTTTCTCTAGCCCGTTTTATTTCATGAAACTTTTGACGGAGGTATTAATGGTGGATTTGCCGAAGCTGGGAGATAGTGTGGCCTTCATTAGAGATTCGGGGGCTCGCTCGGTTTGCCCGGTGCCAATAGGAAGACGAGGCTAATAAAGCTGGGAGTGTCCAATAGCAAGCCCTGAACCAACATCAAAAAGGCAGGCTAGCAACAAACTGGCAGCACTCCACTATCTTCTATTTGGAGCGCTGGATGTTTGGGCTTCCCTGCGCCCCACACCGCGCCTAATACTCCATTCAAAGCGCGCTTTCATTAAGATAAAACTGCATTCCCTCTCAGTCCCAACATCAAAAACTCGTTTTAGTCCTTTTTTTTTCCTCTTTCCAAATTAGAACCTTTTGTTCGGCGACTGCTCATCCGGCGAAGTTCGGACAATAACATTTATAAAATATTTATCTGCCTATATTTATCTAGATTTGGAATTGGAATACCTTTATGTTTAAATCTATCCTTGAATTGAAAGGAGCGATGAACCGTTTAAAGGACTTCGCAGGAGGTTTCTGATGTACTTCGCCGACAAGCGATCTAAAAATGTCTTTTGAAAAATGCTTCGACATTTGAAATCATGGAACTTTAATTATAAATTCAATTCGGCGAGAGGCGATAATACTTAAGACTTTTTTTTTTTAAACTGAGGCGATGGTTATAAATAGTGTATATAGGTATGCATGTGTTTTTTGTTTAGTTTTAATTTTCTTATTTTATTTTATTTATTGTGTATACTTTTTGATTATTATTTATTGTTATTTTGGGTACTTATTTAATAGCGGATAGCTTCAAAACCTCCCTTCTTATCTAATCTCTTTTCACATAACCTCCCTTATCTCATCTAACTCAAGGTGTTATTTAATTATGGATGTTGTCACATTGTGGGAATTGCCATCTTCAGAAGAGCAGGCTATACAATATTTTGAAGACGCCGGGATATTTGCAAAGGTCTAATATTGTGATGAAGGTCATCAAATAAAGTTCGACGGGAAGATTAAATGGAGATGCTTTCGTAGTTGTAACAAAACCGTTTCTATTTTAAATACCATAAAACTATTTTCTATACCAAAATAAATCAAGTTAAAATAAAACTTTTCATATTTTGTTTATATCGTTTCTTCATAGTGTTTCTTTTATATGTATATATGCTGTTTAAGTAGTTTTTTTTATTATTTCATCTATTTTTATTATTTCATTTATTTTGATATATATGTTGCAATGTTTTTTAATTATATATCTATAATGTTTTGGTCTATTTTAATATATATGTTGTAAAATAAAATTATTTTAATTGTTACATTTGTTTTTGTTTTTGTTCACAATTTCAATAACATCAATACAATACAATAAATATGAATACGAAGATATAATAATATGAATATAATAAAATAAATATGAATACGAAGAGCTTATCAGTGTTAAGGTTATAAACATTAGCAGATAGCAGTCGGACGCTACCCGATAAATAAGGTAAATAAATAAATAAGGTAAATAAGTACCTTATTTTGCTTCTATTTATTTTATGTTTTTTGTACATAGTGTGAATGTTATCCTACCTCACTATCACTAATGTCCAAGACTGATACTAATACTGTGGAGACTGATAGAGGTCACTAAAACCACAAACACTCATGACTTGAGTGGAGAGGCTGGTCATCCCTAGAACTCCTCTGATAGTCTTTACAAAAGGTCTCGAATCCACAGTCATTTCAAACTTCGAGGAGGATTGTAGGGATGACTGGAGCTAGATAAGGATTGTGCTAAAGGGTTAGGATGGTGGATTAGGTTCATGTGAAAATTTGAGAATCGATATGGAATAACGTCAAGGACATAAGGGATGTAAAGGTCATGAATTAGGGTTTTGTGATAAGCGATCTAAAAATGTCTTTTAAAAAATGCTTCGACATTTGAAATCATAGAACTTTAATTATAAATTCAATTCGGCGAGAGGCGATAATACTTAAGACTTTTTTTTTTTAAATGTAAGGCGATGATTGTAAATAGTGTATATAGGTAGCATGTGTTTTTTGCTTAGTTTAAATTTTCTTATTTTTAGGTTATTTTATTTTATTTATAGTATATACTTTTTGATTATTATTTATTGTTATTTTGCTTCTATTTACTTTATGTTTTTTCTACATATTGTGTGAATATTATTCTAGCTCACTATAACTAATGTCCAAGAGACAGATTGTTGTAATACTCAATTTTATTTATTTATTTAGATATATAATATTCTATCTCGTGGACAATAATTATAGTGATAAATGATGACCTAAAGATAAGTAAATTAAAAACATAAACACAGTCATACCTATATACAATGTATATAATATTCAATAAATCAATAGAAATAAAAAATAAAAAATGTAAGGCGAAAACTGTTTCCTCTTTTTAGATATTATATTTTAGCAATAATTGTAATATTCTGAAAACTGATCTCTAGTGCTGGTTAAACAAAGCTACTATTAACCAATGATAGATCAGGAGTCATCCAAATCACGACCTCAAAGATGAGAACCACCAACTTACTCGACGAGAGTAGGTACCAATCATCCCCTTGTGAATGGTTCAAAGCAAATTCAAAGATTACATAATCAGATAATTCCATCATGGCTACAGTCCCCTCTGCAAGTGTCGAAGAGGTGAGCAGAATGCTGAAGACATACTCCAAACGTGCAGGTTCATTTCTTAGACCTTCCCAGATTAGCCATAAGGATATTCAACTACTTGTGGAACAAGATGACAACAACGGCATGGATTAAAGAAGTTTCTCATGATCTAGGAAGGTCCAAAATGCGGGAAGTTCATATGTTGAATCGAAATACTCTTCGGGCCGTGATTCATGGTTTGGAAACGATTCTAATCGAAAGAACTGAAAGAACTGAAAGAACCGGAAGACCTAGACGGATGAACGGAAGCAGCAGCACAGCGTCCTCATGAAGGAGTACTGGAGGAAGAGGACAATTCATAAATAATGAATATATAAAATTATAGCGTAATCCTAAGTGATCCAGAAGCAAAAAAAAATCTCAACTCATTTTATATTTTAAGGTAGTTTTCCTTTTTTAAAAAAAAAAGATTGAACGGGTTAGTTGTTTTGGAAATAAGCACTGTACAACTACTTTCGGGCAAGGGTTCTAGTTTGACTATGTAAGAACATTTCTTTGTTATATAGCTGGATTGGGAGACCCTCCTTAGGCACACTCAACCACTATACTGACCACCCTTAGTTTGTTTATATATAAATATATTTACTGAAATTTAAATTGTATTAACTAAAATACAAGGATTAAGTATGAATTAGTATAATGACATGGACAGACCTGTGGAGAAACTACCCCTTGTTAGCACTGTAACAGTAGTTATCATATTTATTATAGAAAGATCACTAGGCCGTGTTTTTTTCAAACGCCTAAATGGATTGTCAAGAATTGAAACGGATGCAATGTTATAAGCTATTGGGTTGTGTTGGGCCTGAAGTTTATTGTGGAAGAATGGGTATCTGGAATGGGTGAAATCTGCAACATATGGAAAATTAAGGTCATTATATATAATTGTATTTGCTACAAAGTAAGGAGTGTTGAAAATTTTGCGAAGGGTTCCGGATTGTAAGATTGGATGAAACAGGAGTATGATGAGAGCACCAAAGCTGAACTTCATAAGCCCAAATAGTACTTATTATTGTCAATATAGAAAAGTAGATGAGACTTTTATAGTTAATGAGGAGCTTAGGGCGTTTGTATAGTAAGCGGTGAAGTAGCCGGAAACTTCTAGAGTCTTGTATGAGGACTCCAAATAAGAGGTTTGCCCAGATAGGGTCCTTGGTAGCACATCTGTTCAAAAAGGACTAGTTGATTATAATTCATGGATAGGATATGAGGTTTTTTGTGGTTATGCATCCAAGCAGGCCAAAAAAAGTGCAAGTAAGAACTCCAAAATTCGTCGTTGAAACGAAAATCTAAAATGTTTTGCTCTTAAGCGAGCAACGAAATGTAATTTTATATTTATCCAACATCGTGTTTAACATAAAGGAATTGCTTCGATTTTCCATTCTGATTGACGAGCGCATTATTTAATGATTTATCTGAGCTGTAACTGATCGGGAGCAGGTTTCCGGCTGGAATCCAAGACCTCTGTAACGATTGCCATGTCGGATTTTATCAATTAATAAACGAACTGATCTAGGACAGGCACGTATTCATTATACAAATGAAGTATGTATGGGTTGACAATTAGTTTGGACCTGTTTGAATTCTAACGTTTCTGCAAAATGAAGGGTATTTCTAAACTTTTGAATGATTGAAGAGATAAACTACTTTTAAACAAATCGCATATCCCACTCGGTTTATAAAATTTATACATACAAATATCTATGTTCTGTATATTCCAAGGGCGGTAGACATGAATATATTTTATTGCTGGAATAAATTCGATTTAGCCACTCGTCTTGTTCTATAAATATTTAAGTGAGACGTTGCATGTAAACTCTTCAATTTATACAAATGAATATTGAACTGTTTGTTGGAAAACGAAGTGACGTCCACTGTCAGAGGCTTGGTAGAATAGCGCATTGTTTAAAGCAATCAACAACTCCTTTCCATGCTTTTCCTCTTTGGTGCTTCTCTTCGAGGAGGAACTTTGATTCATGTACGACAGACATTTCTTCGTCAACGTTTTATATGTATATATATATATATATATATATATATATATATATATATATATATATATGCTTTTTAATCTGTTCTTTGTAGTATTATCCAACAATGTCTTCAAGAAACTATACCCTGAACCCCTTCTCAATTCATACTCCTTCTAAAATGATGGAATTTCTGTTACTGCTCCGACCATAATAAACGGTGCATGCGGATATTCCTATCAAAAACAATTTCCACATCTGTATACAAGTTTAATAAGGTATCCCGTGTATAAGTAGCTCACGTTTTTTCTTCTTTTTTTTAAAACTTATTTATTGGAAAATATTACAATCTGTATCAAAGGACATTTATAATAGTGTTCAGAGATCACATTCACAGTCAATGTACAATAAATAAAATAAATTATACAGAAAAATAATATATATACAATAAATAAGAATAAAATAACCTAAAAATAAATAAATAAAAAGAACACATACATACCTATATACACTATTTACAATCAGGCGAGAGAACTCCGAGCCAGACTTGTACCTCCAACTGTGGAGGGAAAAGCATGATTCCAGGAGATACCTGCACTTCACTCTCAACCGTGCCACTGGGGATAAACCCAGTGGAGATTGAGCAAGAGTGCTTTAGCCACATACACTCATGAGTGGAGAATCTGGCCATTGCCAGAACTGCAATAATCACGTTTTCTATGCCAATGTTATTGAATAGGAAACATGTTCCACAGCTTGTGTTTATGGAACAGGTTGTTCCAACCGAATTTCGAATCCCGTTTTACATTTCGTTTCCTGGGCTGACGGTCATTCTGTTTTTAAAAACGATCAGGCGGGAGCAACAGTTACTTACGTTAAGCTGATTTTTATCAAATATGCAGTAATATGCGAGTTGATACATAGATAGATGGTCACTCCACATCCATGTTATCCATTTTATCATGTTCCATCCACTACTTTCGCTGATTCATACACAAACATATTTCCTCTTCACACTTATATTTAAGAAACGGCTTGTCTACTTTGGCCCATAGCAGGGACTTGTCTACAAATCATCAACCTTCAGTTTTTCCCCCTCTGCCTAGCATGGACTATCGCTTTCCAATTATCTGCATGCAACTTTTACAGCATGTTTGTTGATTCTATCTATCCATTTGGTTTTTGGTATTGTGTCAACTATTCAAGGATCCATTAATGCGTTTGATATATATATATGTACATTGACCCTCTCCAACTCAGGTGCAAAGAAAGATTTATGGAACCTGAAGGATCCTAGGACTACTGAACTCTTTATTTTAGTCTCAGACCTGGCCATCTGAGGGAAGAAAGTAGAAGAAGAAGAAACATGACCAAATCAGAATAAATAAATAATACATTTTTCTAGTAAATTTTTTTATTACTTATGTTTTTCGCTAACTTAATAAGGTTTCAGGGCTCTCGGTACAGTCATGCAAGATTAGAATGTTCCTAAATAGAATAGCAGTAAAAAATTATAAGAAAATGACAACATAAAAAAATTATGGATGACATATAGGACAATATTTATGATCAATAGCAAATGGAACATTCCTGAAGATGGGACAAGTACGGAAAAGTTGACTGTGCAATCGAAAAAATGAGTAATAAACAAATTTACCCCAGGAGGAAGATTTAGTTTTTTGGTCCCTTCCATTACAGTGTAATTTATCAAAATGATATTGTTATATAAATTAAATTTTTCTTTTATATTATATTATATTTTTAAAAAATATATAAATTATGTAAAAAAATAATTTCACAATTTTCATCAGTAAATAATCACATTACTGTCTATTTTTTCATAATTAACTATGAAATGCTCACAGATATTTTTTAATACAATAATTATTTATGATAATGAATAGTTTATTCTTTTCATTTAAAAAATAAAAAAAACAACGCTTATTTAAATGATTATAAAATCTAACTTACATCCATTATGTATTAGGGTATTTTTAATTTATTATATGATATCCATTTTATTTATTAATTTTTTTATCAAAATCTAATGTTTTTCAGATGGACGAGAATGTTGTGTTGAGTACAGTACAAATACCATCATCCACCTATTAAGTAATATTCTTCAGGTTTCATTATTATTATTATTATTATTATATATACTAATGATGATTACATAAAATAGAAATTTCTTTGCGGTGGATATATTATTAATATATAAAATTTGAACTAGCGGGTTAAAAAATCGATGGAGGCCTGGAAACGGTGCTGGTGCCATGTTGATTTTTACAGAACACCGAGCTCCCTCGCGTGCAAACAAAGGGCTAAAGAAGCAACTCAAGCCTGGCCAACAAATTCCCCTTTCAAAAAAATATATAAAAAAGGGAGGAGGAAAAGTGCGATACATAAAATGTTTGAACGAATCTCGGAAATATTTGAACTATGCACTAGGGGGCTTGTGTTTAGGTTGTTAATGAAGTCCGGGTAAATTAAATGTAATGAGTCAACACTAGGAGTTGAGAAGGCAAGTTCTCTTCATCATTCATCAAATATATATTTTTATATATTATATATTTTTTAGCAAAATAATACTTAAACATTATACGTTTCGTTCATGTGTCTAACTTTTTTTTTTTGTCACTTTATAATCTCCTGAACGAAAAAAAAAATCTGTAATATCATTGCAGATCAAATAGAAAATTAATTTCACTTCTGAATAAAAATGATAAATATACATAAAATATTTTTATAAAATAATTTCTGGATAAAAGACCTTTTATTGTACATGAAAAATGTTTTATTTATCCGATTAACGTATCTTTTGAATAACATATTGAACTTTGGTATTGAACATAATTGCACTTTTCAACCTTACCGGGTTTGTTTTTGATGTTTTTTTTTTGGTTTTTTATGATATGCATATTTTGCACTTCAAGAGCTAAATTTCGATTTAAGTAGCATAACATGTTTAAACCAAATTTCCTTCATTACACACATATATATATATATATATATATATTTACAGCGTGGGTGATTTCTTCTTTCTGTGTTTAATATTTAATATTCCGATTTAATTTTTGTTTTATTTTTGTGTGTTTATTCTTTGTATTTTTGTTTGTTAATGTGTATAAATTTGAACTAAAAATGTATATCATCTAAAACTAGAAAAGAATCAATTGTAAACAAATGTAATTCATGTAGTATGTCTTTAAGGCATGGAGCATGAAGGAAAATCAAATAAACGATCCTTGTGTGGAGTTACCACATAGGGGAAAAAAAAAAAAATATATATATATATATATATAAGTTTATTTGTGAATATTTATATAGCTTTATTATTTATTTATATATTACATTTATTACTAAAAACAGGAGCGTCCTACCCTTGTTCCCCAAGTGTAGCATGTGGTACGCATAGTGTTGCCCAAATGCGAGACCCAGACGAGTCTTGGTCTTCCAAACACAGTTTTGTCATGGTCTTGGTCTTGCGCAAGAGTCTCGCAACAGTCTTACAGTGCTGTATTTTGTAGATAGGAGAAACCTAACTAAGCCTGAATGAGAAATTAGAGGAATTAAATGCAAAACTATATTGGATATACCAATTATTTACATATTGTCTACTAAGATTGTCGAGTATTAGTAACAATATTGCATTAATTTTTTATTAAAAACATCGATTTTTTTTACCATTCCTGGTCTTGGTCTTGCAACTGTTAGGCGGTCTTGATCTTGGTCTTGCAACAGTTAGGCGGCCTTGGTCTTGGTCTTGCAAAGTGCAAGACCAAGACCGATTTTGGGCAACACTAGGTACGCAGAAGGTTCGAAATCGGCACATGGCCAAATATGATATTTTAAATTTTGCTTTTAATTTCATTAATAAACATTTTTAAGCTTGGGCTGAATGAGTACTTTAGACTGAAAAAATTTGATAAAGATAACAAATTATAACCCAAGTTCATCCTACATTTTTTTTTGTATAGATAACAGAATAATTCAGCCTATCGTTTTAATTTTATTATACTTTTAATTAAATACAGGTATATACAATCATAGATCTTAATGCATATATTTCCTTTATTCGCGGTTCCAAAACAAATATATACAAAACTTATGTATTCAATTTTTAAAAAAACATATATCTATTCTAGATTATCAAAAGAAACAAGCATGAAAATGTTTGTAAACAAACTAGTCTCATAGCCCTGGAGCCAGGGCCCAAAAATATAAATAAAAAATGTTTAATGCATAAAATATACATATATTCGGTCCTATGAATAAGAAAAAAATTGATTTCTTCAGTAGGTAATACATTTTAATTTTTTTTTTTTTTTTTAAGAAAGAAAAGTAGCCTGGTGAAGAGATACAGAAAAAAAAAAATTGATTCAGATGTAGTAAAAAGAAGGATGAGAAAATTATACCAATGTGAGGTGAAACCAAAACCGTATTTAATTATTTTAAAAAATATATAGTAATTGATGACTTGATTACGTTTATTATTATTTGTTTGCTTTTTGTTTATATTATTATAGTTTATTATTTAATAAAAAATAATCTCATGCTTGGGGAGGGACTAAAGAACATATTCACTTGATTTCTATCCGACTATTTATTCGCTTATGTTTTCTTAAATTGTAAACATAATTTTTCCGGTAAATGTTCAACCACTGTTTTTTTTTTTCTTCCAACACAATAATTAGCAAGGAACTGAATTTATGACTGGATGTGCCTCCTGAAGATTCCAGTGGGTTTATTACAAAGGCGATACTCGAACATGAGTCCGGAAAATCAAAATCCTTAAATTCCAGAAATGAGTGTGGCAAATACTGTAGACAGCTTTCATGATGGGAAACGTATTACAAAATGTCAACTTTGTAATGTTATGTGATAAACAAAGTGAATATATGTCAAAAATAAGGTGTATTTCCCAATATCATTAGATTATTTAACATTTCAATACAATTTTGTTTTGTTTTCCATTCTATTTTTTTTCTTTCTTTTATAAGGTGCGAACATTTTGTATAATTAATATTATATCATATATATATATTAATAATATATTTTTAAAAAAAATTATGAAGCGGTGCATGAATCTTGAAAATGGCTCGAGAAGCCGAAACGTTGAATAATAAATACATAATGTAAAAACGCTTATTAATGGCGACCTTTGGCCTAATGATTTTTAAAGAAACAAAAAAAAAAATGGAACAAATGGTGTTGAAAACCAAATGAAAGCGATTTTTATGGAAGATATCGATTAAAATATGTCAGAAACTAAAAGCCGGTGGTGTCGGCATCGAACCTTCGGGTTCGCTAAGCCTTATTATTATTATTATTATTATCTTTTATTTATATAATTTAACAGATCTTTTGACCTTAAATATTTTTTTTTCTGTACAACTCTGCTATTTTTAAGCAACTTTGTCCCAGAATAAAGACAATTTTTCTAAAAAAAAAAAAATTAATAAAATTACCCTGATCTACTTTTAAAAAAAAATACTAAAAAATAATCAATAATGACAAATAGTACGTTATAGATTTGAGGCAAATTGGGTAAATTATTAAAACGTAGTAAAACTAGGAGTAGGATTATATGAAATCTCATTAAACAATTGGAGATATGAGGGAAGTTTTGTTTTAAAAGCTAACAATCTTCGGTTTATTTATATTTATAAATAAATTAAAACAACCTTATCGCTGGTAGTAGTTAAATAGGTAAATATGGAAAATAGATATAAACCGCTTAGAGTTTAGTGCAGGAGGGGGGGGGGGTGCTAGGAGATATACACTTGCAATTAAAACGGTAGAACTATTTGGTCTAGTGTTCATCTAGCTAATGTTCTGTGAAACAAGTGGGAAAATAGTTTGCTTATCCAGGAAAATCGTTTGTTTAAGCAAAAAGAAATTTTCTATAATATTTCTTTAATTTGCAGAGTATTATTTATTTATGAATTTGATATACATTTTGAAGAAATATACTTCTTTAATGAAATTATTTATGGCATTGGGTTGACAAATAAATCCTTTCGGTTTTTCTGTTTATTTTATGTCACTATGATACACTTCTTATCTGATGAATTAATCCATAAAGTGGATTGTTTACCCTTTTTGTAATATGTCAACAACTATATCTGTTGACTCTCGTTGAAACTAGCTTAATATTGTGTTTTCTATTGCACTGTGAATATGGAAGAAAATATCATTCATTATCGGCATATTTTTTTGAATTATTTAAAAAAAGGTATGCGTGCTGCAGAAGCTCATAGAAAAAATTTGCAGTGTATGGAGATGCCTTAACCGAACGAACCTATCAAAATTGGTTTGCGAAATTTCATTCAGGAAATGTTGACATCGATGATGTCCACGGTCTGGAAGCCCGCATGAAATTGAAACGAGCAATGTTAAGGCCACTATTGATCAAAATCCCACCCAATCAATGCAAGAAATTGCTAAGGCAATGTGTCTCACACAAGAGTAATCACAAAAAACAAAACAACTTTATCTATCTACAAGAAATTTAGCAGGAATTTAGGGCCACATAATCTACACAAAATGACACCAACAGAGCCTTCGTAAACAAACTACAAATTGAGATAAAAAATAAATATCTATATAATTGGTAATTGGTTGACTGTCGTGGGTAATTAAGAGAAGAATAGTTGGGGTGGTCAGTCAAAAAGGAAGGCAAAAATAAATGATAAAATTTATTTTCACATATGCCGACACTTTGTAACTGTTATTATTATTTATCTCTTAGTTCTTAGTCATTATTCTAACAATTTCATTTTACTTTATATTTATTTATTTATTCTTTTTACCATCACTACTTATGTTTTTCATACCTTGTTATCTGGTTTTTTTCTTAGCCCTGATGAAGGCCTGGACTTCAGGTCGAAACGTCGGCATATGTAAAAATAAATATTATCATTTATTTTTGCCTTCCTTTTTGACTGACCACCCCAACTATCCTTCTTTTCATAAAAATCTATAAAGAGTTTTTGTTTATTTATTTCTTATATAAGCATAAAATAAAAAAAAACCTTCTAACTAATATAGTAACATCGAATTTGGAGAATATACTGAAGAGTTATGAATGATCGGAAGGGTGTTTTGTTCCAACAAGACACAACTGGGCCTCATTGGTCACTCGAAATAAATTATTGAGCCTTGGATAGGAATTATTTCTCCACACTCCCTATTCACCAGACCTAGCTTCAAGTGAGTACCACTTATTCCGTTCTCTGCAGAACTTTATGAATGAGGACTAATTACAAAAGGAAGAAAACATCACCAATAAACTCTAGTCATTCTATGAATATGGCATTATGCAGTTACTGGAAAGATGTGAAAAAGTCATATTAAATAATGAATAATATATTGTAGACTAAAATAAATTTTATGTCTATAATATATTGAGTTTTGTTTCACCCTGAAAAATCAAAAGGTCTTATTTGCCAACCCATTAATTCGAGTTTTCTTAATGTTGTAATTAAAAAATTAGACTGACAATAATGAAAAGTAAAATAATTTATATATTTTTTTTACAAATTCCATCATAACAGCTAATTTTCCTCCGTTTCATTTTCGGAACAAACGGGTTTTATTTAAAATTAACGTGGGTAGGAGGAATTGAACCAAGCCACGAGGAAGGAGAAGGGATTTCAGGCAACTACATTCAAAGGGTGGTAGCCCAGAGGGGGTTAAAAATGGAAGCCACCCCAAAATCCACCCCCCTGAAAAGCCTCATATATTACTGGACCATAATGCCTAATTTATATTCTCCTTCCTACATTCTACCCCAGGAAGGACAAAAAAAAAAATAATAAAAAAAAACAGGAAAAAACAGGGGCGAGAGAGAGAGAGAGAAAGAAAACTCATTTACCTTTAACTCTTCTGGTCTGGATTTTATACCCTCTTTGGGGGGTAGGTAAAAATAAATAAAGAAGGTTTAATTACACAGCAGGCTATTATAAAGGAATAAAAACTTTTACTTTGAAAAATTCAGGAATACTAAATCGATAATCGAGGAATGGTCACCTTAGTATTAGACATATCATAATTTAAATATAATTTGATATAGTTAGATATAATACAAAATATAAAATAATTCAGGTTAAATTATAATTAAAACAATTAATTTAAAAAGAAATTGTATGTGTTTATTGCTCCGACTTGTGAAGGAAACAATTCATTCCACTGATGAGATTAATTTGGAATTAAGAAGACACATAAAATATATTACCTAAAGTATAAAAAGTTAATGTTAAACCTTTTAGGTATATACATTGATAGATGGGCATAGTCATAATCAGCGATTACGTTTATAATACTTATGATTCCGTTTACAGTAATATTGATTACAGTGGTCTTGAATACGTGATTACAGTGATCAGGTAATCGTGTCATAGTTTTGGTGTTCTTTCTTCTTATTCTTTTGTTCTTTCTTCTTATTCTTTTGTTATTACTTTATTTATTTATATTTTTGTATATACGGTATGAATGCAATCTCTGAACTCTATTATAAATGTCCTTAACTGTGACAAATTGTAATATTTCTGAATAAAGTGTTTTAATAAGTAGTTTTGGTGTATTTATATTGTCATTGAATGAAGTATAAAATTGATTTGTTTTATTTTCAGTTCTTATCATCGATTCTGATTTTGCCTATCTCTGGGTACAAATTAACTCCTCAAAATCTCCAAAACATAAATTAAGTTTTTGAGAGTTAAATTGTTTTTACAATAGAATATTAACTTATTTGAAGGCTGTAAGTCATGGAGATACCATACCACATGTACATTTTTTTTTTTTTATTGAGTAATACATCATTCTGTCACTTGGACAATGATTATATAGTGAGGTAATATTACATTCACACTATATATACAGACAATATAAAATAAAAAAAGGTAAAATAACAATTAAATAATAATAAAGATGTATATACAATATATATATTTTTTTTTTCAGTTGGCATGCTAAAAACAATTATATGAAATATCAAGTACATAACCTTTCATCATCTTTTCATCGGTTATGTCAATCATTAAGGATTTATACCATTTACAATCTTGTTCTAAGTTTTTGATATTTTTAAAATCCGTACAAGGTTATACGATTTTATATTCTAAAATTTGTAAAATACATGTAGCAACTATTTTTTCCCATATCTATATTTTCCTTCCCCGATTCTTTATATATAACGAGGTTGATATTTGGTAATACAGTAAATGGTTTTCTGTTAGAAGCCTTAATTTCTTGATTATAACAAGGAAAATAAAGTTAAACTGTATTTTTTTATTTATTTATTTATTTAGACATATAATAATCTGTCTCGTGGACAATAATTATAGTGATATATGAACACATTCACACCATATATACAGAAAATATAAAATTAACAAAAGTAAAATAATAACTAAATAATAATAAAAAAAACTATGTACGATAAAAAATAAAATAACCTAAAGATAAGTAAAAAAAAAAAAAAAAAGTAAATTAAAAACATTAAAACTCAGTCATACCTTAATACAATATATACAATCAGGCAGGGAACCCCAAGCCAGGCTTCTCCCTCCAACTATAGAAAGAAAAGCAGGACTCCAAGAGAGACTCTGGTGCTAAAGCCAGTGGAGTTTGAGCCAGAGCGCTTTAAAATGTATTTAAAATAAAAAATTTAAGGCATGCTTGGAAAGAGAGAATCATATGCTGAAATAGTCCCCTGGGTAATGTTATTCTTGAACAAGAGTTTCCATTTTAAGTGAGGCATTTTTGGATTATAGTTACATGTATATATTTCAATTGTAAATTATCATATTATAGCACAGAAATCGTTATAGAACTGTTGAAGGTAGTTAAAATCTAAGAATACCATCGTTTATTAGACAACATTTTCTTTGATAAAACAGTAATTAAATTTAATATGGTCAATGATAAAAGGGACTTTTATGAGGTCAAAGCTTACCATTATGCCGAATTATTTCACGAATCTGGATCACAGAGATATGCTGCTCGGGTATGGGCATTGTAACTGCAGCAATACAATGGCCGTATTTGACCTATTGAAAGTCCTTTTTATCATTGAGCTTACTAACTTTAATCACCGTTTTCTCAAAAAAAATGTTGTATACTTTACGATGGTGAACTTAAAATATAATTATCTTGGACAGTTTTTGAGTATTTCCTTCTTCTTCAATAAAGACCGCTACCACCATAAAAAACAAAAAATTGGTCTTAACACCTTTTCCGTTCGGAATGGGCCCATGCATCGAACGCACTTTTTTGTTGGGGAATTTTTTCTAGAACCATTCTACAGAATTTGGCGTTCAAGAACTGCGACACTCTGTATATTTATTGAATTTTAACAGCCAAATACAACGAAATCTATCGCAGCAAACCATACAAAGAGACCGCAAACCGCCGCAAAAGACTACGTCCAGAGGACATCAGTCTTTAGTGAAAACAAACCGCAACTCCAAACGCCAAAAAGTTTAATATCATACAAACTAATTCTTGTAATTGATTTTAAATTCGAAAAGTATATTTTTAGTTAGCGGTGAAGTAATTGTTAGAATCTTGTATGAGGATTTTAAGATAGTCTTATGCCCAATATATTGAAACTTGGGCAAACGCGATATTATTAAAGGATACAACAACGCAAGTTTACGACAAAAGTAACTTGAATAGATTTTTTTTAATTATGTACTATTAAAAAAAAATGTAATTTATGTAATGTTTTTTGAAATAATAAATATGGTTTTAAATGAACATTTTTGGTAGGTGCTCAAGGCGTGTGAATGATGAGTTCAATGGATACTATTTTGAGAAGCATCGGCAGAATAGATGATCTATCAAAACATAAAACTTGTACTCAATTGGTACCATACCTTAGAGACAAACAATAATAGTTTTTTTTCTGTTGTTGAGTTAATCCAATATCTCTGTAATTCAACTAATAATTAAATGCATTTATTTTTTCTTTTATTGTTCTTTCTTACTAAAGGAAGGTTTTTTATAATATGTCTCTGTTTTTTCTAGGATACCTGTGGCAGATCTGGAATGCATCAACTGTGCTTCTGAAGATTATCTAATAGTTGTCTTATAGTTATTTAAATGAAACATTATTTTCTTAATATAATAATAATTATTGAAAAAAAAAATGTAGTTTTATTTTTAGATACCCAAAATGGATAATCTTACTTACTAATATATTTTTAATATCTTCTACGGTGAGCCAGATGAACACAAAAATACCCCATTTGAAAAAAAATATATTTATAAGATATCCTTCGGATTGCTAAATCAGCTTCATAATTAGTAAAAATCTGGTGCGGTGCGCGCATCACATAACTTTCACTTACCACCTTCTTCTTAGCAGAAATAAATATTTTTATACAAAGGAGAAGTGAAAGTAAAAAATTACATACGCTATATTGATTTACAAATCATTGTGGTTATTTTTATTTTTATATGTTCCCTTATATATACAAACTTTAAAATTTATATCGCTGTAATCTATACAATTAAATATTTAATAATACCATCAAAAGCATCTATGAAAACCCCTTTTTGTATATTTATGTAATATTGTCGGAGTCCTTATTATATTAAACTCATATGGAAGCGCGTTCTAATCTTTCGGGTTAGCTCGGGTGCTCTCTATATTCCTTTGGTTCCTCAATTACAACTATTCTCCGTTACGATTTCATACTTCTCCTTTAATTAATTATAAAATTCTTTTATATTTTATATTGAACTATCTTTTATATTAGAGATTAATATGAAATGATCAATTGTTTCAAACAAAAAAAATAAATAAAGGTACCTTAGGGGAAGCTAATATTTAAAATTCGCCATTTCAGCCATGTTAGAAAACATCAATTAGAATAAAAATTATATTTCATTTAAAACTGCTTAATTTTTCACTGATATGATTAATTTAATCGAAATCGTTACAGCCGTTTTCGAGAAAATCGCAAAAAGGTGTTTATCGAAAAAGTTGCTGAAACATCCCTAGCTTATAAAAACCTTGAATATGCAATTTCACTTGCGTGCAACTTTTGGTTTTTGGACGAGGCTGTTAACACACACACACACAGACACAGACATACACACGCATAGACCATTTTGTGGGACTTTGTTATTTGGACTAAGGAGACCTCGAAACGTGTATTTCCGTTGAAAACTGAGATTTGAAAATGTTCACGATTGAAGATGTCCTTGGAAGGAATTAAGAGGACATTAAGAAATTAACAGTGGTATGATAATAGGAAGAGGGCTAATCTTCCTACAAGCAAATGAAGATAAAACATAATATGTGCTGATAAGCAGTAAAATGTACCCCAATAAAATCGTTCCCGAGGGGTGACAAATCCAAATTCCTCAGATCTGTAATGAATGTCTCAACAGAGGAGCAAAGACAACGAGGAAAGGGAAAAAACAGATGGATCGATAGAATAAAAAAAGATACAATGTAGTAGTATGCTTGACAGATAACTAGAAAGAAATACCCCAAGATAGACGGAGAAGACTGAATAAGAAGGCAAAAGATTTACTAGGTCTGCACTGTCAACAGAAAAAAATAATTCAATATTGATTTGGTAGTCCTGTGAATTCGTTTAGTGATGATCTATTTCGCATTTTTGGTTTAGCATATGTATTAATTAATAAAAGTGTTCGAGTTTGTATTACTAAAGTAGAAAAGTGTTTTTTTTTTTTATTCTGGTAGTCTTACTAAAAACGTTCACTTCTAATCGTCAAAATGACTTATGAACTGTACTTTGAAAAGTTAATGAACAATCGCGGTTTTAAAAATTGGTCGCAGTGCTTCTTCGAAAAAATCTACAGGGCGATTGAAAGGTAAGCATAAATCTGTGTCATTCTCAGTTTGGCCCCAATTTGTTTGGAGGAAAACTCGAAACCGCAGGATTGCCGTTATTTTCGCATGACTAATGTAAAAGGAATTATTATAATAAACAGCGGAGGACATCATTACACCAATGTTCCCCCTGTAATCCGATCAGGGTCTCACGATTACTCATTACAGGTTTCCCAGAGCCCTGAATGTTACACCCTTGATTCGTATTTGGGATCTGAAATAATTCCGAAAGAGGTTTATTTCTAATATTTAAAAGAGAAATATTCACGTAAAAGAGGAAATTTTTTAGTAATTTTTTTTTAAGTAATGAAAATAAACATCTTAGACGCAGGCATACCTATTACACTATTTACAGTCGGCCATAGGAACTCCGAACCATACTTATCCCCCCACCCGTGGAGGGAAAGCAAGGCTTCAGGAGATCCTTGCGCTTCTTCCTCAACCAATTCACTGGTATTGAAAGCCAGCGGAGATTGAATAAGGGCGCTACAACCACAGACACTCATGACTTGAGTGGAGAATCTGGCCATTGCCAGAACTCCAGTATATACATGTTACAAAAGGTCACGGGGAAAAGACAAATTAGACATCTAATTTTACATGCCAACTTAAGGGAAGGCAAATTTCCCTGAAGGATATTGAAAAACGAGCTCAGGATGCATTTTTAAAATAGTTGCAAATCTTGTATTGTGAATAATAAATCAGAGAAATACAAGAAACATGCGAATGGACTGTTCTGGGTTCACGATGTGCATCATGTCAATTCTTCTATGGATTTCGTATCTGAGAATTTCGAAGCAATACTGATGTCCGTGGATGAGAGTTTCGACGCATTTATTTCGTCAAAATATTTCATTGATTGAAAAACGTTATACTGAAAAATGAATCACAAAATATTTTTGAAATATAACAAGAAAAAAAAAATTATTATATCTTATAAAATGAAAATCTCAAGTAAATATTCAGAAAATGGATTTAAAATATGTATGTCATTCTTTAGATTATTGTTAATATTGTGTATATTGTTGCCCAAAATCGGTCTTGGGCTTGCGCTTTGCTAGACCAAGACTAAGTACATAAGACCAAGTCACTCGTTGGGACAACACTAAATGTGTATAATACGTTTCTCAACAAATACGTTGTTTACAAATGGTATTGTCATCCAAATGCTCCTACTTCTGATGCCAGTGGTTGATTTAGAATACCAAAATACACAAAAAACAAGAAATCTTTAAAGTATTTGAATGAAAATAAACGCTCTTAAATGAAATGAAATGAAAAAATAATTTTATTCTGGGACTATAGTCCCCTATGAATAATAACAGAGTTACATAATATGTTATCACTCTACTCTACAAAGGCCACCCAGGGTGATTAACTTACAATTGCATACCTGGATTTGGAATGTCCTCTCTCAACCATACAGCTTTTCCAACGCTCCATAGGTCTTGATGGTATTGGAACTCCCGATGTCTACCAGACATTGCACTCCTCCTTTCACCTCTATTATAGGCAACCAGCAGCTTTTACTTCTGATATTATAACTGGCTAGTGTGCGGTCACCCTTCTCTGCTCCTCTCCTCTTCCCGGCTTTCTGGTTCATCCAGTTCTCCCTCTGTCTCAGTGGTTGTGGATTCATCTGAAGAATCTCTTGATGGTACACTCATTCTTGACTGCACATTTCTTCTCCGCAACCTTTGAGCGTTTACCTCCATCGGCTCCGTTAGCGGCGAGTCTCTTCTTGAATACATAGGCCTTGCAAAGTGTCCCTCCGTCCCGCATTCAAAGTATTTATTGCGGGAATACTGATCCACCAAATGTCCGCTATTCCTATAGCGGTGACACTTCCTGTCTTCTTTCCTTTGGCTAGCTCTCACTCTGCCTTTTCCTGGTCTTCGTTCTGCTCCTGTGGGTTTCTCTTTACCGCTGTATGCAGGCTCTCTCCTTTTCCAGTCCGTTGGTGTAATTCTAGGCTTCTTATAGAATACTCTATTCCATCCTGGTTCCTCTACTTCTAACCAGGTTTCCTCCTCTCTGGCGCTGGAATCTACCATCTCTTGGGCACATTCGATAAATGAGCGTTCTCTGGGTAGGCCTTCTCTCTTTCCGGTTTCCTTAGCCAGTTGCACCTTGAGGATAGTAGACAAAAAGCCATCTTGGCTTCTACTTCCGGAACGCTTACTGTTTTCCTCATCTTCTCAGTAATACGGTTATAGTGAACTAAGAGTCTTATGTATGTATGTATATATATATATATATATATATATATATATATATATACAATTTATATATTACATTATTATATCTGGTAGTTGCTATAAATTATACATGATTAATTAACTTTCTCAACAACCACCTCACTGCCGTAACAGGGAATGAATGATTAATATTTGGTCATTTGATTATATTTATGTTTAAAACTGAAATGTGTTTTTCATAAAAATAATTAAGAATGTGAGTTGTTTTCATTGCTACATACCCTCTGCGTATCTGTGGTTGAACTTTTTACAATTCTCTATTTTAGCTATATCATCCCTCTCTCCTCTACATCTATTTATTTGTTCTTGATCAAGGACTATTGCTGTTTAAAATTGTTCTAATTTTTGTGAATCTGCTTTTATAGATTTTTTAGATTATTCATTATGTTTGCATAGTAATTATTTTCATTGTTAGTGGCTTTTTTAAAATATATCGTTTTTTTTTTATACGGTGTTGCGTAAATGCTCTTGTATTTACGTTTTTTTACATTTTTACAATTATTTTCGTACTGAGTAATTCTTTTATTTTTTTTTGTCAATTTCCACTTATCATAAATCTTTTTTTTTTTAAATCCATAATAATAAGACATTTTAGAAAGTGTAAATAAACAAAAAACTCAAAACTTGAAACAATTTGACAGACCTTACAATCAATAGGAGGCCGGTTTATCATGAATGAAGATGTTGAACAAACCTCATGAAACTTATCCAAATCACGACCTAAGATATTAGGATGCTCCATTTGAATAAATTTGTAATCGAACTACTTACAAGTTAGGAATCAAAAAATAAACACAGGATAAACAAAAAAAGTGTGGAATGATGAAGGGGGTAAAAGAACTCAGGTAAAATACATAATCCAACAAACGAAATTTCTTAAATGGAGGTGAGCTGGATTTAAGGTAAAAATTAATGATGAATTCCTCTCAAATTTATAGAGTGAAAACCCTATCAATGCCAGAGAATGATTGTAAGACCTCTTAAAAGGCGAGTTAATGATATAAAAAATAATGATAGAACTACATGGATGACAGAAGCCCAACAAAAGAAGTGAATGGGAAAATAAATTACATGAAATAAAATAAATGGCCTACACGGAAGTATTCAGGGATTTAGGACACCGTGTACTAATACACTAAATGGCGCAAGACCGAACTTCGTAAGCGAATTGGAGCCAAAGATATAAAATAAAAACTTTTGAGATGTATATCTCAATATCTTACAGGAATAAAATCTAAATTTTATTTAGATAAGTTGGAAGAGCATTAATTCTGATTTCGAACGGTTGTACTAACGTTAAATATGGAAAAAATCTGCCAAGAATTTCAAGTTTTAAAATTTGTATTTTTTTATTTCTATAAAAACTCATTTTTAAGTATTTTAAAGTAAATTATATAACTTGCTTATTCATATGAAAAATTATTTTACTAACTGTACTGGAAGCATCTCTTGGTTTATGTAATTTCTGATGTTTTTTTTATTCATTTAGAAATATAATAATCTGTCATTTGGTCAATAATAATAGTGAGATATGAACACATTCACACCATATATACAGAAAACATAAAATTAACAAAAGTAAAATAATAACTAAATAATAATCAAACAACCATGTACAATAAAAAATAAAATAACCTAAAGAAAAGTAAATTAAAAACATAAAAACTCAGCCATATCTATATAGAAAATATACAATCAGGTAGGGAACCCCAAGCCAGTCTTGTCCCTTCAACTAAAGATTGAAAATCAGGACTCCATGAGATCCCTGCGCTACTCTCTCAACCACATCACTGATGCTAAATCCTGTAGAGATTGAAGAATTATATATCATTTAATACCATGGTTAATATTTTTTTCTTATCTTGCAAAAAAAAGAAATTAATTGGTACATAATGACCTTAAAATCAGGGTTTATCAAAAGGAAAAATAAATTAAATACATTTTGTGCAACTTTTTTTTTTCTCGGCTCCTATGGCCAATTGAAATTAACGAAGGAACTTGTGTCTAATATTTTTTAAATTTAGAATCACCAAAAAAAAAATCATTGTAATAGGCAACATAGGGATTTTCCTAGTGAGTATTTTCCTATTTCCTTCAATTCGAGGAATTCAGTAAATTCTACTGATGGAGGATTTGACTGCTCTTCATCGAAAGTGAGTGTATGCAGTCGGTAAATAGCTCCGTTGAGTAACCGTTAGTGACTATAAAGGTATAAATTCTTGTAAAGAAATTAATAATTAAGTACGTCTTAATGGACTGTGTTACAATGGACAGGTAGCACTATAAGCACAACCTACAATAACCCCTGATGAATTATTAATTAACTATAACAGAGTATGCATGCCTCGTTAAATTGATGTTAAATAAGATATTTTATTATATAGCACAGCTCTATTATATAAGAATAGTTAACAAGGAAGAAATATAATCTGTCATTTTAAATTTCAATAACCAGAATGAATTCGTTGGAAATCCATTAAAATCAAAAGGGTAACAAACAAATCACAACCCAAAAAACGGTCTGTTTATCGCTGATATTCCTACTCCTGTAACCTTCCTGCCAACATTCGCTGACGACATAGCCATCCTATCTTCCAATTCAGATCCTGAAACAGCATCTTTAAACCTAAAACCTCTCTCTCATTGAACACTGATGTAATTAGTGGCTCATCCAAGTGAATGAATTCAAATCCAAACATACCAATTTTACCCTTCGGCACAAATCCTGTCCACCAGTCTATTTCAACTCCATAACACTTCCTCTCACCCAGGTGACAAAGACAAAATCTTAGCAGACGATATAGACCATTGAATAAAAAATCTCAACTTTCAGTCGACAATCCATCATCCAAATCCTGTGGTACAATCCCCATCTAGCTCCAGCCATCCCTACAATTCTCACCGTAGGTTAAAACGGCAGTATTTCCGCGACATTTTGTAAATATGTATATATTAGAGATCCGGGAAAGGAAGATTCTCCACTCAAGGCCTGAGTGTCAGTAGCTCTAGTCTCCTCCATCAGTCTCCACTGGCTTCCAATACCTCTGACGCGGCTGGGAAAGGAGCACTGCGATTTCCTGGAGCTCTGTTTTAGCTCCACATTTGGGGGACAAAGCATCAATATTGACCATAGGTGTGAATGTGTTTTGTTTATTCTACTTCATTTAGCTTCTATCAATTATTTCATTTTTTGTACATATGTCTATTCATTTTCTTATTTTAGTTATTATTTGTACGAAAATTTAAATTATTCATTATTTTTTATTTAAAAAAAAACATTTACTTTAAGGTGACAGGACATAATGATATTAAATCACATTATTTCTTTATACAGTTTGAGGTGAATGTCAATATATTTTGCAATAAACCTCAATTTAATTGATATAGACTTGAGTTTTAAATAACAGAGAAGTTTTTCTAAAATTAGAATATGTGTAGTATTGTTTGAGGATGATAAAAAAAATAAATCGAAAATAAATCCTGAATTTTTTAAAAATAGGACGTAGCTTAGTTAAGCCGTTCAAAAGTACTCTTTAAATGGATTTAACCACCACAAACTCTACTTTTCTTTGAAAAAAGGTTTGTATCGTTTACAGAGAAGCAATTTTCAATAACTTAAATTAAATATTTTTATAGTTATGGCTATCTACTCAACAAAAAACGTGACTTACTTAAACAAAACCACACATAACTACTGTCTTACTTTTCTAGAGAAATTCAGACCATTGTTTTTAAAAAAAAAAAAATTGTAGCCCTTCAATTATGCTATCTCCCACATAAAAATATTTCCCTCAACTTCTAATATAAAGGGTGTCTCAGTTCTAAATGGTCAAAGTCTGGGGGGGATGGGCCGATTCCGTAAGGAAAAAGAGTTAGGACCAATTCTGCGTTTTTCTTATGGTGGTCATGTTTTTTATTGAATAAGAAAGCATTGTTTAAAAACTATTTAAGATAATTAATTGCTAATTACAATATCGTAAATAAAATATTTTTTTTTTGGGGGGGGGACAGTAATTAAATTTATTAAGGTCGGTGATAAAAGGGACTTTTAGGAAGTCCAGTACGGCCGCTGTACAGAGATATGCTGCTTATGTAACTGTACTGTAATTGCATCAATACAGTGGTCCCATAAGACCTCCTTAAAGTCACTTTTATCATTGATCTTAGTAAATTTAAAGTCCCATCTATCATTGCCCTTCGTAAATTAAATCACTGTCTTTTCAAATCATGTTTGTCCGATTTACGACGGTTTACTTAAAATTCAATTATTATTTTTTGAAGAATTCCTTCTTATAAAACGTTACTAACTTAAGAAAGACATGAAATTGGCCTTAATTCCTTTTCAGTTTGGAATCGGTTAATGCATCAAATGAACTTTTTTGTTGGAAATTTAGTCTAGAATCACCTCCTCCCATAGCGGGTAAAATTTAGTTTGTGGTGATTCCGTGGTAGATACACTGCGCTGGTTCTTTCAGAATGGACAGCACAGGTACCTATGCGTCACACTACTCTTGAGGCACAAGTGAAAATTTCATAAAAACAATAATGTGGAAAAAAACAATGGATATAAATAAAACCTAACTGCACAACGAGTGTAGTGAACTAGGGTTCTCAAACTGCCGCAAGGTAGTAGCGCAGTAAATGTCTACACAAAGCAGGATTTTGCAGACTGAATGAACACAATGTATCCACCACGGATTCACTACAAATTAGTTTGTTACTCACCCAGTCCCAAAGTTACCCCATTTTACGGTATGTGTAGTATAGTTGTAGGATAATAAAAAAATCGCGAATAATTCATGATTTAATGAAACACAACTTGGCGTAGTCTGGCCGCTCATAAATCCCCATTAAATGGTCTTGACAAAGACAAACTATTTGTATTTGATTGAAATTTTATTTATTTTACTATGAATCAATTTTAAATTACCTATATCAAATAATGTAACAATGAAAGAAAAAAATATGACCACCTTAAGAAAAGACAAAATTAAACTCGAATAATATTCCGTTATAAATCAGGGCATACATGCAATTTTGTCTAAGATCACCTCACACAGTTTGGCCATTAAGAACTGGTATCACCTTGTATACGTCTAATAATATATTATAATATTTAAATCTATTTACGTAGTGAAACTGACTGCATCTTTTGAATGGTACTGACATGAAAGTTTGAACTAATTAAAGCAGTATTAGCTATTGTAATCATTGACTTGGACGTTGACTAGGAAACTTGAACTCAGGTCGAACGTTATGCATATGAAGCTTTTAAGGATTTTAATGTCAATCAAGAAGAAAAAAACAAGAAATAAAAACATTCTCCGATAAGTGGCTATCGAAAGATTAAGGACTGAAGCTCATAGGTTAAAGTGGAACTGGGCTGGACACATGGCGAGGTTGAAGGATGGAAGATGGTCCAAAGCATGCACCGAGTGGCTCCCAAGAGAGAACAACAGGAAAAGAAGCCGGCCGATCTGAGGTGTCTGGATGAAATGATACAGCGTGTAGGCGAAAACTGGTGGCTTGCGGCTAGGGATAGATACAGATGTAAAAAAGTTATAAACAATATTTAGTTGCTGTGTTTTATTTTATTATTTTCTGTTTGTATTTTTATTAACCGAGTGCTTCCAAGACTGTCCTGTTTACTGTATGGCATTATTTTGTTTTGTTTTACAAGTCGAAGTCCTTACTTGGCTATTTTACAAAAAAAATTATATCTGTTTCGTTTTATTTTAAACATTTAGAAAAAAAAATGGTTGTAAAATTTTTTTTTATTTTTTTATTTATATGATATTTACAACTGTATACAAAAAATACATCTAGTAAATTCGCTCATGGATATAATGACATGAAACACATGTCTAATAATATGTCTATATTAGGAGATCACGTGGCCATCTTCTTTTCAGACGCCTCGGAGGGTTATCAGGAATTGAATAGGAAGCAAGGTTAGAAACAAGAGGGTTGGGATGGTTATGAGGTTTATTATGGAAGGACAGATATCTAGATTGGGCCAAATCTGATACATAAGGAACATTAAGGTCATTATGGATGATTTTATTTGTAACAAAGTAAGGAGCATTGAGGATTTTGGATTGTAAGGATTGGATACAAGAGGAATTTGAAGGTTTGGTGGAGCCCCATAGCTCAATTCCGTAAGTGCAAATAGGTCTTATTATTGTCATATATATGAGTCGTTTGTAATTGATTGAAAGCTTAGAGCGTAGAAAATGATATTAATAATGTCGAAAAATATTCATTGTGATTCAAACATTATTCCATGATCGGATTCGGAAGGCTCGTGAAACTTTTTTTTTTTTTAATTTATTCATGAGATTCACAACTATATAAATCAAAAATACATCCAGTAAATGTGCACCAGGTAATAGTACAAACGCTTGTTGACAAACTGCCTATTGGTAGCACTCTAATAATATATTTACATAAGTAGATCACGAGGCCACGAGACGCCTTGGAGGGTTATCAGGTATCGAAGAGGAAGCAAGGTTTGAAACGAAAGGATTCGGATGGTTTTGAAGTTTTTTATGGAAGGATAGGTATCTGGATTGGGCTAAATCAGTTTAATCAGTCTAATAATATGTCTATATTAGGAGATCACGTGGCCATCTTCTTTTCAGACGCCTCGGAGGGTTACCAGGAATTGAATAGGAAGCAAGGTTAGAAACAAGAGGGTTGGGATGGTTATGAGGTTTATTATGGAAGGACATATATCTGGATTGGGCCAAATCTGATACATAAGGAACATTAAGGTCATTATGAATGATTTTATTGTGACAAAGTAAGGAGCATTGAGGATTTTACGAAGGGTTTTGGATTGTAAGGATTGGATACGAGAGGAATTCGATGGTTTAGTGGAGCCATAAAGCTCGATTCCGTAAGTCCAAGTAGGCCTTATTATAGTCATGTATATGAGTCTTTTGTAATAAATAGAAAGTTTAGAGCGTTTGTCTAGTAATTGTTGTAGTAGTCGGAAACGTCGAGCTGTGTCTTGTCGTTTCAGACTGGTATGAGGATTCCAAGCTAGATGTTTGTTCAGATGGAGTCCTAGGTAACGGATTTGTTCAACAGGAATAAGTGAGGTGTTGTTAAAGGATACTACAGGACAGGAAGTCATTGGTTTACAACTGTAATAATTTAAACATATTTTTCTGTGCTGTCGCCAACTCCGTTAAAATTCCTCCTTAGAGAGAGGCTTTAGTTAATAATTGATGTCAATAAAGCTGATTATTATTATTATTACAGTAATAATAATACAGTGTATTCTATGAATGTCTACAAACGAATAAAGTTTATATCATGAATGGAAGTGAATAGAAGGAGTGGAGGTGTGTTGAGGGAAAAGGAGAAGTGGATCCAGTGAATCCAGTATTGACCTGCCGATGACAATTAAACAGTGGAAATTAAGTTGGAGTAGAATAATTTTGCGGGGGTGGAGTTGGCAGCTGGCATTTATCATTTACTTTCTACGGACCATTAGCCATCTCCTCCGGCCTCTCCCAATTCCCATCAATTCTCTGCCGAGGAAGTGTCGCTTTTCAGTCAATGCCCGGGCCACTGCTCCAAATTGGATATTTACTCTGTACCTTACAGCTACCACAGGAAGGACAAATTTCCCTATATTGGGTGCTCTCTTAGTGAAGGGAAATATTTAAAGGGATGATAGCAGACCTCAAGAACTACAAAAAAAAAAAATAATACAAACAATGGTCCAAATTTCTCTAAAAATGTAAGAAAGTTAAGGGACTTTCATGGAGCAAGTTGCGTGATCACAATTATTGAGGGGGGCACATTATGACGGGATTTTGAATTTTTGAGGGAAGCTCATTCGTCGGAATTATGAATTTCAGGACTGAAAAGTTTAGGAAGTAATCTTTAATCAAAATTAATAAATAAATACATTTTTAATTAATCAATAAATTAGAAGTTTAACCGGCTAAACTATTCCAAACTAATAGCAAGACTATACCAAGTTTTATATAGTACTATACCACTTTTATATAACGTTTTACGTTTTATATAAAACTATACCAAGTTTTATATAGTACACAAGGTGTTTCAGTTCATAATAGTAAAACCAGGGGGAAGAGGGGGGGGAGGTGATTCTAGACTAAATTTCCAACAAAAAATTTCATTTGATGCATTAACCGATTCCAAACTGAAAAGGAATTAATGCCGATTTCATGTCTTTCTTAAGTCAAAGGAGTTAAATGCAAAAATATATTGGTTATACCAATTATTAACATATAGTAGCTAAAATTATCGAGTATTAGTAGCTATTTGGCACTAATTTTTAATAAAAAAATTAATTATTTTTACCAATCCTGGCCTTGGTCTTGCAACAGTTTGGCGGCCTTGGGCTTGGTCTTGCTAAGTGCAAGACCAAGACCGATTTTGGTAAACACTAATAAATACATACGAGTGAGTTCACGTATTCATCCAAATAAGCTTTATGACACGTGCACGGATATCTGCAAGATATCAGTAAAATCTTGCTGAAAATACAAAATAACCTTATTTTTAATTATATTTGGAAGATTGATTACTGAGGAGATGGAAAAATTAATGGTGTTTAAAGGAGGACAAGGATGAGGATTTCCGTATAGAGGTTGGTGGAGAACTCCAAAACGAGGTAGCACATATGATGAAGGATTTTTTAAAGGAAACAGTTCTTTGAGAAGGAATAATAAGGTTTGAGGATTGGGATCTCGTGTTGAACGAATGAACAGGAGGAACAAAGAGTAAGGAAATAAAGAAGTGAGAAGGTTTTATTGGTTGTAAATGTTCAGAAAAAGAATACACCTAAGAAATATTTCCGTTGGAAAACGGAATAATAATAAATAATCAACTGCAACGGCATAGCATAGCGGAAGGGGACATGATGATCTTTTTTTAAAGTTTTTACAAAAAAAGAAAATTCTTCATTGACAAATATTTCATCTGCTACAGTCTTGAGCATTTATTATATTGTAAGAGAAAAAGTAGGGTGTCCTAAGTATTTCTGAAAATACATTTTTGCACGATTAAACTATTATTTAAATAAATGTCGCGCATTAATGATACCCCATTCCTAGAGTGCCTGGTTACATAAACATCTAACTCATTTACTTTACTTTGCTTCGTTGTTTACCGCCCTCCTCAAGTTCAAGAACCATCTTACTTTTGAATCCTGCCTTATCACCTTTGTTTAATTATACAAGAACCTTATAATTCCAACTGAGTTCAACACAAAACTCTTTTCCCACAAGGTTAATAGAATATACCTTGGAGACCTGGTATTTTCACTTGTTCATTATAACCCTCTAACATTGCCTATAGTATATGTTTTTTTTTTTTCAAACATTAATCGTCCTTGTTATAGTAGATTCTTGTAAACACTCTTTTCTCAAATTTCAGTACCATTTATCTCATATCAAGATGTGAGAAGAATTCATTGGACATCAGAATGGATGACGATGACATATCGCCAAAAGATGCAGGCAAAGGAGATCTCTAAAACAAGAAGAGTGAAAGATCAAACGGATTTGAGAATCTATGCTATATAGAGCTTTCTTTTCCTTCTCAAAGGTATTGAAATCCCGAAAAATCTCAAGAAATTTCAAACTAAGGGTGTGCAAAACACAGTTCTAATATTTGTTAGAATGTGGATGTTGATAAAGACAGTTCTAATATTTGTTAGAATGCGGATGTTGATAAAGACGGTTCTAATATTTGTTAGAATGCGGATATGTCATCGTCATGAGAATGGGTGACGATGACATATCTGCAAAAGATGCAGGCAAAGGAGATCCCTAAAACTAGAAGAGCTGGAAGACCAAATGGATTTGAGGATATGTACTATATAGTGAGCTTTCTTCTCCCTCTCATAGGCATTGAAATCCCAAAAAATATCAAGAAATCTCAAACTAAGGGTGTACAATGCTACGACAAATGCAGTTCTAATATATGGCTGTGAGACCTGGACACTAACCAGCAACCTAGAAAAATGTGTTGAAAGATTTGAGACGAAAATCTTCCTCACGATAACCGAAGCGATCTGGGATTAGAGTACTAACACATGGAGATAAAAGACCAATAAAGAACTGCTTACAGAAACTGGTCAATATCAATATCCCATGATTTGTATATACATGTTCAGTAATGCCAACAGAAAAAAAAAACTAGTCTTTACTAGTCGCAACCTGAAGATAAGGAGCAGCATATCTCTGGACTAGATAGGTATACATAAATCAGATGATAAGTGCAAACCACACTATTATTTATAGTAATATCCTGTTACTTTTTTTTACCATATTTCTGTTTACTTTCACTAATATATATAAAGTAACTGTATAGTATGAGAATGTTTTGCAGTGTTCAAAAAATTTCCTCCTCTGAGTTTAAATATTATAATCTCACCAAATAGTCTGTTTGTGTGTATATGAGCCTATCTAAAAGCGGAAGATCCTCGAAAATTCAAATAATATATTTAAGATAGGTATGTGTTTGGGATGTTACAGCAACTTGTTCGTTAAAATCGGCTGACAGGAAGTGAAACTTTATATGATGGATTTTATCTTTTTTTACATTTCCTAGAAAGCGGCCCTTAACGATTTCGATTAAATTCTTTATACCGATTCACGATTAAATGCCCTGTAACATCAGTCAGGTTTTATCCTCATTGAAACAGTATAACAGGCTTAAATTCCGAATTTTCAAAATGTTTCTTCCCTAAGTACCATACATTTTTTTTTTTAATATTTAATGATTGTAAAATTAGTGAGTATTAATACTACCGGCTCATATGCATCTCACCAATAGTATGTAAGCCGTAGTATATGTAAGCTGCTTGAAATAATTCAGGTAATGATAAGATGATTTGGAACAGGAAAAAGCGGCTTTCCTTTTTAAGAATAATGAATAGAATATGTATAGAATCATTCCATTTCAGACCTGAAGATAGCATTTGATTTGGTCCCCGACAATGAGATTTGGGATGACCTAAGTAGAAATAAGAATCCTTCAAATCTAATGGAGGCAATAATGTCAGCATACCAAGACCTCAAAAGTACTTATTGTACTTTGATGGGGCAGATTGCATTATTTACTATTCAATAAAAAAAAGAAGGCATTGGCATAGTCCGTCTCAGTAGACAAAAATTTATTTCAATTTTATCTTTACGGCATTCCTAGATAAAATACATGAGATACAGAGATTGCAAGAGAAAAATACACCTGACTATGTTCGGATAAAGGAAAAACTATCGCAATCACTGGCGATATCGGAGATTCGAAGGAAAGTTTACAAACATCAGAGGTTGAATGGGAAGAGCAACTACCTGTAAAGGAGTTGAAAATCAAAGTAAAACAGATTGAAAGAACATCTTCACCTGTTAGTAAGAAATGCACATATTTCTATCGATACTTGGACGCAGAGACGGACGAGTAGACCGTGAAATCTCAAATTGCACTGGCTTAAATTGGTAAAAACAGGACAATGTAAACAACAAATAAGTAATCTTTAAAACAATCTTCTTGCCTGTGTTAATACATGGAACAGAGCATCGGATGGTCACGGAGAAACATTTCTCAAGAACGGGGGGGGAGGGGGGTGTCCATCCCCCAAAGTCGATGTCGCTTTAACTCTCCCTTCCCCATTACAAGATATGTTATTGCCCTACTCTTCTTAAAAACAGTGCAAATTAAATCAGAATTTAAAAGGTTGTGCATCATAAAATATATATATTTTTTTCGTTCTCCCCTTCCTCATCTTTTAAGCTATACGGAGTTTTCCCAGGTCAGGGGATGAGGGTGGGGGACTAATCCCAGAGTTAAAAGTACCCCTCGGCACCGGGATGCGAACTCGGAATTTTTCATAGTATATAACTTCCGTTATCATGTTAGCGAGCAACCCGTGGTACTGTACACACGCGTTGGCCCGCCCGTAAAGACTCTGCTACACGTTGAGTCTTTAAGAATAAACACTGTGGAGATGATTTTTCTGAGAAGAACCATCGGTAAAATCAAGAAAGACTGAACTTATGGCAAAAATAGAGGAACGCCAACTTAAGTGGTTTCTTAATGTTTGCAGAATAAATGACACATGGAAGACCAAATGGTACATGAATGCCAAACCATAACTTCTGGTAGGATGATCAAGGGTTGCAACCGTGGGCAGGATTGGTGAGAAGGAGAGAAAAGAATAGAAAGAAAAAGCAGCAATAATTTACCGTATCTCATTGTTAGTGGTAATAAAAATGGATAAATTTAAACTATGTAAGAATTTTATAATTAATTAAAGGAAAAAATTTATTTATTTATTCATGATATTTACAACTGTATTAATAAATAAAATACATTTAGTAAATTTGACAACAGAAAATAATGACATAAAATCACTTGTTGAGAAACTACCCACTGGTAGCACTCTAAAAGGAAAAAGTTAAAAATATTTTGTACCAATGAATATTGAAAACAAATTTTCGTGAATAACAATAGATAAATATTTTAGAAAACTAATATGTAACACACAATGTTATAAAAGATAATGGAGAATGACAAAAAAGTAATGACTAATTTTTGCTGTAGTTAATAATTTCTGAAGATGGCCCCGTGATCTCCTAATGTAGTCATATCATTAGAGTGCTACCATTGGGTAGTTACTCAGCAAGTTTATTCATGTCATTCATTATACCTATTATGTCCAAATTTACTAGATGTATTTATGTAATACAGTTGTAAATGTCATTAAGAAATAAAAAATAAAAAAAATAATAATTTCTAGTTTGAAATTGTTGAATAGGAAATAACTGTTTACATGGAAACAAAATGGAACTTCTCAGGGAAATTTATTTTCAGCTTGACACCCCAAATATAAATAGTTGAAAATAGTTAGTAGTTTTTTTGTTTTTGTTTTTTGTCCTTCCCTTCCTCGCCTTTTAGGCTATACGGGGTTTTTCCAGGCCGGTAGTTGAGGGCGGGGAATTTAAAACCCCTTCCAGCATCGGGACACGAACTGATACTTTTTTCATATTCCATAACTCAGGTTATCTGTTAGCCGTGCAAATCGCGGTGATATGCACAGGCGTTAGCCAATTCGGTCACCCCGCCAACATTTATTTATTTATTTATTTTGTCGATGGCTCATATTGTTAAAATTAATTAATTTATTTAAGTAAGTAGAGTAATCAGTAAAAAGTGTGTGTTGAGTAGTGTTGCCTAAATGCGAGACCAAGACTCGTCTTGGTCTTGCGCATTTAGTCTTTGGCTTGGTCTCGGTCTTGCACCAGATTCTCGCAACAGTTATCTATTAGGTTATTACTATAGAGATATTACTGTAATTGTTTAGATAGAAGAAACCTAACTAAGCCCGAATGAAAAATTAGAACAGTTGCAAAAGTATATTGGTTATACCAATTCTTTACATATATTAACTAAAATTGTCAAGTACTTGTAACAACTTTGCCCTAATTTTTATTCATAAAAATCGCCTTTTTTTACCTGCAATGTGCAAGACCAAAACCGATTTCGGGCAATACTAGTGTTGAGGGCTCCGTGGTTAGTTTTTTTTTTTTTTTTATTCTTCTCATTTCACTGTAATTTATCACGGTTTTTTTTTTTTTTTTTTATGAAGATTGGATATAGCTTATGTTTTTCATGATTTATTATGGTGCTTCTTGATATTACCTTTCATAATCTAGTTTATAAAACTAAATACGGCAAAGACAATGAATGTCAGTAAAGAACTAGAGCTCGAAATAAACACGGATAAGACAAAATGCATGATTAGCTGCAAAAATGGCGATATTACTGGCGATATCGATATAGATGGTAATATGTTTGAACAGGTAGAGAAGTTTAAGTATCTAGGATCTACGATAACTAGAAAAATCGAAATTGAAGAAGAGATTAAGGTTAGACAAAGGGCGGGAAATGCTTGTTATTTTTCTGTAACAAAACTACTTAACTCGCGCCTCTTGTCCCGCAACTTAAAAATTAGAATATATAAAACCATTTTCTTACCTACAGTTCTTTATGGTTGCAAAACGTGGCCGCTTACATTAAGGGACGAGCAACATCTTAAGGTTTTTGAAAATAAAGTATTGCTTACAATATTCAGACCGAAGAAGGATGAATTAACCGGAAAGTTCAGACTGTTACACAACGCCGAATTGCGTGAACTATATCCGGGAAATATAATTGAGGTTTTTTCATCCCGGCGAATCAACGAATCAACGAATTAGTAACGAGAGAATTCCTAAAATGTTAATATTTGCTGTACCGAATGGTAAACGTTCGAGGGGTAGACCGAAGCGAAGGTGGGAAGATTGTATTAAAGCAGATCTGAAGGGAGTAGGTTTGGACGGCGTACAGTGAAGGGAGATGTGTAATAAACGTTTGGTGGTGTCGGCATCGAACCTTCAGGTTAGCTAAGCCTTTTATTATTATTATCTAGTTTAAGGATAAAGGCTGCACATTTATGAAAAATATTCTTCCTTCAGGAATCATCACACCTATCGTTTCGTAGTCGATCCAACTAAACTGAGCACTAATTTGAGTTTCAAACTTTCAATTTCTGTTTTATATGCCAATATACATGGTCAATTAAGAGTTTTGAATAAAAGAAACTTTTATTTTTCAAATTTAGATGCCCAATATTTAATCATATCAAGGCTCCTAATTGGTATATATTAAAAGTTGATAGACTGGAGATAGCCGGGGATATTGTGCGGCGTGTCCCGCTACATTGGCACTTGTGTTAAATGATAAAACTGATGGCATCGACCGGCCGCTGGTGGCTGTAAACATTAATTTCTATCAAGTTGCCCCTCTCCAATATCTCACTAATACGGCTACAGCTCCAATTGGCACACTTCTATCTTGTGCAATATTAAGAATCCCCGAGGATCTATTGGGAGCTGGGATGTACGCTATAGCGGCCATTCCAATTCCACATCCCTTCCTCACAATTTCCTTTTGCAACAGAAGACCGAAAAATACAGTAATCCATCAATCGATAAGCGATAAAAAAAATATTACAGTTGACGTCTCACGAAGGCGTCCAAATATATAGTGAAGGAAATAAAAGGTAATATTAACACAGCTAAGGAAGGTTATATTGAACAGCTGATAAGCAGGAATACAAAGGGAAAAAAATGCAAAATTAAAATATAATAATGCAAAACGTATTAAAATAAAATAAAAAATTAAAAAAATACAGTATCCACTTGAGTTTTGTTTGAAATGGATGTTATATATATCTAATAGCTTTTTTTTTTTTATTTGTTAATTTATTGTTTTTTATTTTATTTTATTTAATTTAACACGTCTTGTATTATTATATTTTAAATGTGTATTTTTTTTTTAAGCAGCTGTTCAATATAACCTTGCTTAGCAGCGTTGCCGTTTGTACGAGGATCCTCGTATATGTACGAGCTTATGACTTAATATACGAGGTACGAGGATCCACCGGTAACTAGTACATAATTTTTGCAGATGTATGCAAGCTTATATTTTTATGAATGAAGTTTAGATTTGTTTTAGAATTATTTTTACTGTATTATTATTGATATTAATATGAAATACTGAACTTCTCTTGCTTTATAGACAAATGAATTGCAAATATATTCACATTAATTACAGTATGATTATTATTTTCTTGATAAAACCATGATAGCATATATATGTTTTTGTTATTTTAATTTTCTAGAAAACAAAATTTAAAAAAAAAATTGATAACATCATTTTAAAAAAATATTTTAGTTTTTCATGGAGTATAAAATAAAATTCAAGAAAGCATATCCATTATTTCCTTTATAAAACTACATGTTTACATAATTTATTTAAATAGTTCTAAGTAAGCAAAATAAAAATAAAAAATATTAATTTTTGATAATATATATTTACTAATTTTCGATAATGATAATATTTATTAATTTCAATTATATGTCATAATAGATGAAGTCATAATAATGTGTTTTCCATTTATTTTTAAGAATGGTAGGAATACTGTATCCTTTAAACAGTTTTTTTTTACTATTTTAATTTTTATAAAAAGTTTTCCAATAGTTTCAAAAAATGTATGCACTTTTTTATGTACTTAATTTCGTGCCTTTAATTAAACTCATTTTACTTCTAGACCCTCATTTAACTTAAACAAAAATAATGTAAAAAGGCTTGTCGAACTTCTGCATCAAGTTATGGAACTTGAAAACTGGGATGAATATGCTAATATTTGAATCATCTTGGTGTAAATGGTTTCTCGTGGGTCTAGTGCTGCTTTGTTCACAGAGGAGTTAATGGGTCTCCTAGCCTCAGCCCTAGTAATAAATATTCAATGTTCCTAAAAAAATGTTCTGTGTATACAATTTTTCTATTTTGGATTTATCATTGTATTTTTTTTCACCTTTCATCTTACCGCAGAACTAGTGATGCCCGAATGTGAGGAGGTAGCAGATATCTTATTTCGGTATTACATTAGATTAGATAGATTTATCTATTTTTAAGTCTGATAGCATACCAGTATCCAATTACGAATTACTTTAGCAATTATCTTTAAAAAAAATTAAAACAAATATTAAAGTTGCAATTTAAAATTAAAGTAAATTAGTTAATTAACTAATTATTCTCTTTCCCTTTAAATGAATAACAACTTTTCGCATAGAATTTTCGTTTGATTGACATAAATTCGAACCATGAAACACGGTGGACGCAGCAAACACTTTTCATTTAGCAGCCTATTTTAAAAAGAAATTATTCCATTTTTTGTTACAATACAGCAATTATTTTATTACTAACAATAGCTTTCAGCCTACTCATTCTTATCACATTTGACAATCGAAGATCTTTATAAAGATCATAAATCTCTTTATTTTTCCTACCTCGCCATGCCCCATTCTCATAAACCAAACATTCCTCGCAGCATCCTCCTTTCGAACCTGTCTAGCCTGTCACATATGTAATTATTTAATGCCCCTGTTTCTCCTCCATACGTAACCACAGATCTGATCAGGGTTTTGTACATACATATTTTAACTTTACAAGATATAAAGCTACTTTTAACTATGCGCCTAAGTGCGAAATAAGTTTCTGCTAGGATAATTCTTTTAACTTCCTCTAATTCATAGGCTTCATTTATCTTTAAGATCCTAAGCCGCACTAATTCCGGAAATTTCATAGCTTGGTAGGTTCACTTGATTTTTTCAGCATTTATTTCGAGACCAGCCCTTCTTGCCTCCTGTCTTAAAGCAGCATACACCTCCTCAATTCCTTGCATGCTTCTTCCTAAAATCACCACAAATTCTGCGTGTGCCATTATTTGTAGAGATTTATTTACGATAGTGCCATTCTACATAACCTTTATATGTAGAATGCAATACAATACAATAATCTTATATGATAATTGTAATACAAATATATTTGTATTACAATTATCTTATATGAAAAATTGATCTTTTTCTCTTTATATATTATTATGGAAAATAATACCTTCAGGAAAACAAATAACGTGAGGCAAACATTTGTTTTTCCTAAATCAGCGATAATTAAGCTCGGATATCTCACATACTATGCGATATTATTGAAAATTTTATCAGCTTTAATTGTGTATAAAACGTCTTTATCGCTACGATGGGTGGTTCTCCCGGTATTATCGACAAACCGAGAAAAGTGACCTTAATATATTTACCACTTAACTAGTACGAATAAAGCCAAAAATTGTGTTCCATCTATACCACTTTTTGAGCACTCATTGACTGGACTATATGACTTCAAACATTATTGATTCTATTTTGGTAATCTTATTTTTTTTTTTATATTTTGTTCAATATAAAAAAAAGTTAAGATTATCAAAATAGAATCAATATTGTTTGAAATCATATAGTCTAATCAATGAGTGCTCAAAAAGTGGTATAGATGGAACACAATTTTTGGCTTTGCGACTTTGTTCGTACTAGTTAAGTGGTAAATATATTTTTTTTTTTTTTATATATTTGTTTATTTAGAAATATTACATTCTGTCACATCAAGGACATTTATAATAGTGTTCAGAGAAAGCACACTCACACTCTATTTACAATAAAAAAAAATAAAATAAAATAATACAGAAACTTAATAATAATAAATACAATGAATAAAATAAAAATAAATACAATAAAATAAAATAAATGTATATAAACAAAAGAACTAACCTAATCATACACACTCGGGCTTGAGTGGAGGATCTGGCCATTGCCAAAACTCCAATAGATGCTTATTTACAAAAGGTCTCTGGGCCACTGCCGCTTCAACCTTCGAGGAGGATTGTAAGGATGGGTGGTGCTGGATAGAGATTGTGCAAGGGGATTTGGATGATAGGTAAGGTTCTGGTGAAATTTGGAGAATTTTTCTGGAATAAGGTCTAGGACAAATGGGATATTAAGGTCATGGTGTAGGATTTTGTTATTTACATAGAACGGAGCATCAACTATTGTTCGAAGGACTTTAGATTGAAAGGATTGAATACGTTTGATGTTAGAAGCTTTTGCTGTACCCCACAGTTCAAGTCCGTATGTCCATATAGGTTTCAGTATTGTCTTGTAGATAAGTAATTTGTTTTCAATAGAAAGTTTGGATTTTCTGTTTAGTAGTCTGTATAGCTGGCCGTATCGTCGGTTGAGTTCTTGTCTTTTGAGTCTAGTATGTGGGTTCCACGTCAGTCTTCGGTCTAAATGAAAGCCAAGATACCGGACTGTGTCTGAGTAAGGAAGCTGGATGGAATTAAAGTGTACTGGTGGACAGGAACTGCGTCGGAGTGTAAAGGTAATGTGTTGGCATTTAGATTCATTAACTTTAATGCGCCAGTTATTACACCAGTGCTCAATCAAGGTGAGGTGGTTTTGGAGATTTAAGGATGCTATGTTGGGATCTGAGTCGGATGATAGAATAGCGGTGTCATCAGCAAAAGTTGCCAGGAAGGTATCGGGATGGACAGGGATATCGGCGGTAAAGAGGATGTAAAGGACGGGACCCAATACGCTACCTTGAGGAACACCTGCCTCAATTGGATAGCAATGCGAAAATTCAGTACCGCAACGAACTCGGAAGGTACGATCTGAGAGGTAGGAACGGAGAACAAGGTACAAGGACTGAGGAAGATAGTTTTTCAGCTTGGAAAGAAGCCCGGCGTGCCATACCCGGTCGAAAGCTTGAGCTATGTCCAGAAATGCACCCGAGCAATATTGCTTGCTTTCCAATGCTGCGGAAATATGATCAACCACTCGGAGTCCTTGTTGGACTGTAGAGTGTTGTGAACGAAATCCGAACTGATGGGAAGGAAGAGTTTGGGATTCTATAAAGGGTAGGATGCGTTTTAGGAGGATCTTTTCAAAGATTTTTGAGAGAATAGGAAGAAGGCTAATTGGTCTGTAGGACGTTGAGGTGTTGGGAGGTTTGCCTGGTTTCGGAAACAGGATAATAGTGGAATGTTTCCACAAAAGAGGAAAGTGGGTGGTTCGTAGGATGCTATTGTATATGTATGTAAGGAATATGACAGCTTTAGGAGGGAGTTGTCTAAGGATCTGAGAGGTAAGCAGGTCGTATCCAGGTGATTTACGGGTAGGTAGTTTTTGTAAAAGGAATTTGACCTCAGAAGGATTAACTGCTTTAGGCGGTAAGGAGAGTGGGATGGGTGAATTAAGGAATTCCTCTACTGCTGACGTGTGGGTGGGATTGGATTCTGGATGAGAGGTGAATGGTAAATATATTAAGTTCACTTTTCTCGGTTTTTCGATAATACCAGGAGAACCACCCATCGTAGCGATAAAGACGTTCTATACATAATTAAAGTTTATAAAATTTTCAATAACATTGTTAATATTCATTTTTACGATATCTCGTATATTATCGGAGATATCCAAGCTCAATTATCACTGATTTAGAAAAAACAAATGTTTGTCTCACGTTTTTGTTTTTATTTTACAAGAAAACTGTTTTTCTATTAAATTTACTAGGTAGAAAGTTGTTGAGCATTAGCTTTTCATCAAGGATTCATATAATTTTACAACCTTATCTCCAACTATTAAAAAGTTATAGCAATTATAATTTAATGTGTAGCTTTCACATAAAAAAAAAGAGAAAATAAATGAAATTGGTTAAGAGAAATTATTATTATAATATGAAAAAAAATAGCAGAGTTGCCCAAAATTGGTCTTGGTTTTGCACGTCCCAACTTGCAAACGTACATGTTCCAAATCGCCTAATTGTGGCGAGATCAAGACTGGTAAAAGAAAAACAAATTGTGATTTTTGCTTGTTCATGAATAAATATTAAGACAAAATAGTTACTAATACTTGACAATTTTAGTTACAATGTGTAAAGGGTTGATAGAAACAATATACTTTTGCACTTGACTCTTCCAATATTTCATTCGGAGTTTAGTTAGGTTTCCCAATTATAAAAAATGACAGTAATATCTATTGTATGTGTTTGTGGTAACAGTTTTTAAAAGGTTATTAAATTTCCGAGAATACCACTTTCATTTCCATCCATACCACTTTTTGAGCACTCATTGATTGGGCTATATAACTTCAAACATTATTGATTCTATTTTGATAATCTTAATTTTTTTTTTTTTTTGAACAATATGATAAATTTTCTCATGTTTTATTTTGTGTTAAAGCTATTAAATTATTTGTTTCTATTTCTAGTTTATAGAAATATGTTTTTGATTTCTCTATTAATAAATGTTAATAATTATTGATACCTTTTTTATTTTTGAAAACAATATATATATATATATATATATATATATATATATATATATCTTTTTTAAATTAATTCTATAACAGCCATTGCAAATGAAAGACTTCCATTCTATCTTATTTCTGTTTCCTTCTTTCAACAATTAAAAAACATTCAGACCAGAAATACCGATATGTTTATTAATATTACTTGATATTTGATACTTAAGGATGCTAAATGTATCCATATTATTGTTCAATATTTATGAACCTCGTTATTTCTTCTTCTTCGTTAGCTTCTCCCTTTCGTGCCTCTCCGGGTAAGGGGGTGACTCCAGATATGACATTTTTGGGCGACCTCGAGGTCTTTTGCCATCCGGAGCTTAGTCCATCGTCTTCAATGGGACCCTATGTTCCTCCATCCTAATCACATGGCCAAACCATTTCAATTGGCGGATTTGCAGAACCTCGTTCAATAAAGCGACCCCCAGCTCCTGGCGTATACTTTCGTTACGAATCCGGTTCCTCCTAGTCTCACCGACGACTATTCTTCGCAGATATTTGATATCAGCAACAGTGACTCTTCTCTCTTGCCTGTCTGTCAATATCCAGCTTTCAGCTCCTTATAGAAGTATTGGCAGGTACATAGATTTAAATATATGGAGCTTGATGTTCTTGTCTAGCTCTCGCTTTCCTACAACGGTGTTGCAAATCTTGTAATAGACTGCATTTTCTTTGCTCATTCTATTGGATATTTCTGACTTTCTCCTATCTTTCTATGACAGTTCCTAGATACGTAAAGTCTGAGACCACTTCTATCACTCTCCATTGCAGTGTACATGCGTCCATTGCAGTCTCTTCATTTTGCCTTCCTACTTGCATTATCCTACTTTTGGTGGTATTGATCTGTATTCATTTCCGGTACAGTTCCTCTTGCCATTCAGTCACCGCCTGAAGTTGCTGCAACATCAGCGGAAACAGCGACATATATATATATATATATATATATATATATATATATATATATATATATATATATATATGTGTGTATGTTGACAAGGACAACATCATCGGCATATAGCAGAAGTTGCATCACATCCGGACGTAGGTTTCTTCTCCCCAGGAACGTCCTTTCAGTTCTTCTTTTACAGATAGCCACCACCTTATGCACATAAATTAGAAATAGTAATGGGCTCAAACTATCTCCTTGTTTGACGCCCCTTGTCATGTCAAAGCAACCGGAATCCAACCCGTTCAGCCGGATTCCAACTCCCTTTGGGTGCTGACAAATGGACATTAAAGCCTCCACTAAGTTCCTTGGGACCTTTTTAGCTCTAAGAGCCTCCCATATTTCATACCTGGGAACAGTATCAAATGCTGTTTTCAGGTTTAGGAATGCTAAGTACATGTTTCTATCCAGTTCCTATAATTTCTGTAGAAAATTTCTTATGGAGAATATATGATCCTGAGGTTGCCGCCCTGGTCTAAACCCAGCTTGTTCTTTCTCAATAAGGTTTTCGACTAAGCGCCTTAATCTTCCTTCCAGGACAGTAGTATAGAGCTTGTAGACCGCTGGTGAGGGGCATATAAGACAATAGTTAGAGCATTCTGCCTAGTACCCTTTCTTGTGAACATTATATTCCCAATAAGTTGGGGTCTTCTTCTCGTCCCAGGCTTTTTGATAGAGTACTTGTAGAACTTTCACTGTCTCGGGGCCACCAGATTTCACGAATTCTACCATTATGTTATCTCGCCCTGGCGCTATCCCATTCTTAATTTTCGAGATTGCTCTTTTTATTTCATCCTCTTCTATCGTCTCGTCAAACTCAGCCTCATTCTATTGTCCTTCTTGATTCACTAGCTACGTATTATCTGCACCCAATTGATGGTTGTAATGTTCCCATTCTCATTCTTTACATTTCTTATGGGTTTTCTTTTGCGACCTCTTAAGGCTTTAATTTTCCTCCAGAATAGTTTATTATTCTCCGCATGATTCCCTCGTTATTTAAAAGATTAAAAATAGGGAAGCACGATATATCTAAATATTGATTATTTTATATATAGATCAAATTATTAATTTAAAAAAATATAATATCAAAAAATTGAAAATCGATATATTTTTTAACAGGGCTAAGAATAAATTATGTGAGCTTTTTTAATTATGAAAAATAAGTGGAATAAAATAGAAATAATAGAATTATTTTTATAATTTAAAAAAAAAAACACATAATTTATTCTTAACTGATGATTTTATGCGCACTTCTTAGTTATTTAATTTATTCATTTACACATAAACATTGATATTATGTAAAAAAAAAAAAAAATAAATAATGTAATTAATAAATTCAAACAAAACCTATCAAATCACATTTTCCTTCGTTGTAACTACATCCAGCCCTATATTATCCCTTAATAATACCCTATTTATATTCAACAGATCCGATATCCAGGACTCCATCTGGACAAACATCTAACTTGGAATCCTCATACAAGAAAGAAACGGCAAGAAATTACTTGACATTTCCGTCTACTTCATTACTTACCTGACCAACGCTCTAAACTCGCAATATTCTACAAAAAAACTCACATACTACCATCATAATAATTCTCCCTTATCCCAACAATCCGAAATAAGCCGTAGAATCCTTAAAACTCCTTCATATATTACAAATACAGTTATCCACGAAGACATCGGCATTCCCTTGGAGCAGATTTGATCTGCATTCATATTCCTCTGTTAATTCCAAAATCGGTGGTTTCCTTCACCCTCTGGTTTATAACCTTTCGTCGAAACCGATTCCTGACAATCCTCGGAGGCCTGTGAAAAGAAGATGGACAAGGGACCTCTAAAATTAATTTAATCATTGAAGTGCCACCGATGGGTAGATTCTTCACCAAATCCTAATTCGTTTTATGTTGTATTTTACTGCTGCGAATTTTAATAAATAAAAAATAATATAGTTAGAAAGAAACATATATAAATTCCTGGTGTTGAGAACTTCACTAAAAGTTCCGGCATCAAGCTTCCCTATGTGTATATATTTTTTATTTTTTTTTTAATATTTAATAAAATCATATCAAATCAATAACATTATTTTCATAGCTCGGCCATAATAGCGAAACATTTTTTTTTCGTTTTTTTTTTTTTTTTTTTTTTTTTTTTAACTGGGAAAAGGTGTTGGTGATAACGTGAATAGAGAGGCTGCTCCGGCACAAGGTGAGGTCTTAAGCCTTCAGATCAATATTGCCACCCCCTACCGCCCGTCCACCGTCCAACTCTTACCCTTAAATACACTTAGTGTACATAAAAAAATAATAAGTAAATACGCAATACATCCATTAATATTTAGGTATTAATATTTAAAAAAAAAAATATTAATATTTGTTTGAAAACTAAAAAAAAAAAAAAACAAAGTAATAAAAACCTCAACAACTGTTTTAAATTTATAAAAAAAATAATTTAAATCCATCCCTTCGCGCGCCTTAACTATATTCAATTTTTATATTCAACACCAACTAATCACACAGCCCTATAATGCTAATTATCGGAAGTGATAGAGCTTGAATATCCGATAAAAATATTTATTCGGAGTATAATTATTAATTCATTCCGATTGATGCATTGCGAGACCGCTTCGACAGGAAGTGGTCACTGTCAGGAAAAGGGAACTGGCGTTTAGTTCCATCGCTCACCGCTAGGTTTCACTCGTGTCGCTATAACGTATACCCTTCATTTCGTACTTTAGAGCTTGACACATTTTAATTATATTTAATTAATATATAATGGCAATACGTTCCAAGTATGACTGTTGCGGAGGGGAGGGGGGTTGGTTTAGGCTTAACGGGAAAGTATGGAGAAAAAAACAATATAAAGAAAAATACTTGCACTTAAAATTACTGGGCACTTACACATTTGGAAATGTTCATCAATTCTATTCTATCACATTTAATATGCTTGAAATACATATATATACTTTCACCAAAAAAAAAAAAAATAGAGAATGGCAGGAAAATAGTCAAGGAAAAAATAAATATCGAATAAACGAAAATAATGTTTTATTGTTACCTTTTTTATTAAGAGATACAACATTCTGTCTCAATTAAGGACATTCGTAATAGAGATCAGAGATAGATAGATAGAAAAAAAAAAACTTTATTCTGGGACTAAGTCCCTTCAGAATAACAATAATGTACAAAATAATAGAATATTACTGGCCTGAACGTTGAAACAATAAATGAAATTGATAAAATAAAATAAAAAGTAAAGAAAACCTTAGGTGCACAAGCTATATACAATACAGATACAACTATGTACAGAGCATTTAAAATTATGAATACAACAATTAAAACTAAGAACGAATCATTTGAACTATGAACAGAATTATATTTAAGGGTTGAACAACATAAACATACACTTTGAGAAATGAAGAACGAAAAAGAGATACAATGAGTTCATTTCATAAAAAAAAAAACTTTACTTGAATATATATATGAAAATAAACAGTTACTTATAATTGAATAAAAAAAAAAATACAAAAAATGTGTGTATTGAAATTCCTACGTCGATAGTAGGAAATGCATGTACTATCTCTTACCAAGTGTTATGATTATATGATTGCTACACAATACATATATAATATTAATCGTTAGCTGGTATCTGACTGTTTTTGGAACAGGAATTGGAATAGGAGGTTTTTGAATGTGTACAGGGAAGGGGCATGTCGAATTTTGATCGGGAGGGAATTCCAAAAGTTGACAGAGCGGGCTATAAAGGAATTTTGGAATGAGGCAGATCTATGAGAAGGGATGTATAGGTCAGAGGGTCGGGATCTTGTAGTGAGTGAATGGATTGAGGACTTAAATTGGAGAAGGTTGTAGGCATAAGAAGGACGATGATCGGTAATGATTTGATAAAGGAAAGTGCCAAGGAAATATTGTCTTCTTAAGGAGGGGAAGAGCCACCCTAACTCAGTGTAGTGGTGGATACATATATATATATAGATATATACATATATATAGAGATACATACCATACTTACATAAAACAAGAAATGAAAATCAAATTAGAAAATTGTCGAATCTATGATACACAGACATGCAAAAAGCTCTTTGTGTGATCTTATTACATATCAAATTGCAGTGATCAGAAAAAATATTTTAAATCAAATTATATTCCTGACGGCAGCAGCGAATCCAGGATTTGATTTTGGGTGGGGTGACTTTTTTTTATTTTATTATTTTGCTAATAACGATATTTACTCTAAAAGGAAAATAAAAAAAAAAGAAATACATTTTATGTATTTATGTAGAAATACATTTTTTATATAATTGTTTCTTGACACGTATTTAAATTTAGTAGATGAAAATGCGTTACAATTTAAAAATATAATATTATATATTGCGATTGTATAATAATTTAGCTTAGATAACCATCATAACAAACATGGCGAATTAAAAGAAAAAAAAAGAAGCTTTTTGAGGGGTCTTCTGTCTGAAAGCCTCTAACCCTCTCCAAGCTACCTGTTTTCAAGATGTACTTAAACCATATCATACAGATATTTATGATATATATATATATATATATATATATATATATATATATATATATATATATATATATATATATCTGTGTGTGTGTGTGTATTTAAACACAAACATACATGGATATTATGTTCAAAAGGATTGAAAACATTGTTCAGACAACTTCTTCCGCTGTTTTCGTTTTGTTTTTTTTAAATCAACGCAAACCCATAACATTTTAATGTCTATACCTCATGACGACAGGAGTAGAGGCGGGAATGATAAACAAATTTTATCACACCATCAAAAACCTTGGAATAATTTTTGATCAAACCCTTTCCTAGAAAAAAACATTTATCCAATACTTCCTGCCGTATCTTTTCTACCCTAAAACGTCTAAATTAACTGCGCCAACTTTTTCCATTCCAAACCCATACTTTCCCGATCAGTTCCTTAATAATTCCTCACTTTGACTATTGTTTTACGTCTTCTCTGGGGATCTCGAGGCGAACTTAAAACGTTTGGTAAATGGTTTTGTTCGATTCATCTTAGGATCTCATGGGGTGAATCTGGTTCCCGTTTATACCCGTATGAAGAGTTGAAGTTGCTTTATCCTTCCTCTTCCAAGTCATCCAATCTTGCCCTCCCTCATGCATTTCCGATCTCCTTCAATTCAAATCTATCCTTTGTTTGCTCCCCCAATACCTGTTCCCGGTCTTCAGATTTATATACAAGGGCCCACCGAATCGCCACGTTTCACAGATCTTTCATTATTCGATCCACATCTCTATTGATCTTCATTCCGTCCTATATCCGTTGCTCAAATACCCTCCGCACTTTTAAATCCCGCCTGTTAAATTACTTCCTATCCATTCAGTCCTCATAAAACTGTAAAAACATATTTCTGTAAATAAATTATTAGTTCATCATTAATTTTTTTCTATTTCATGTTTCTTTAATTATTAATTGATTTAAGTAAAAGTTACCCGTATTATTATTATTAAGTAGCTCCAACAAATTTCCATGAAATGCTCCCACCCCCTCTTCAGTCATTCTGTACCCTCCTTTCTGTCATTCATTGACTAAACTACCAGTAATTTTTAATATTTAGAGGTAGAGAGAGAATCACTTTATTATCATAAAATAGAATAAAATGGTGCTGCCCAATTATATTGGGTTGCTAACAACACAGCATACTTATTAATCACTACAGACATTATTTAAAATTATTATACAATTATACAGGAACAACAATAGATCATTGATCATTAAAATATAATCATTATCTTTGTATGCATCATGTATGTACACATTACTCAAAAAAGAAAAATCAGTTATATATACAGGGGGTCCCGTAAGTAGAGGGAAATATTTAAACGATTGATAGTAGACATCAATCCACAAAAAAGTTCATGTAAATAATTGCCCGATTTCTAGCAGAAAAGTAGGACATTTTTTTTTTTTTTTTTTTTTAAGCCTCACGTTTTTTGTTGAATAGGAACCGATAAAATAAAAAATATTTTATTGAAGTAACTAAAAATTACTCCATAGTAATATAGAAAAAAAATTACTTTACACAAAATTAGAGTTTGTTATTATTAAAACTATTTGAAGAGGACTATTGGGCTGGCAAACACAGCTAAGTTTCCTTTAAAAAAAATCATAAATTATGTTTGATTTTTTTTATCACCCTTAAACTTTACTATATTTACCCCACATTTACAGAAACATTCTCGTTTAATAAGCTTTACAGTTCTGCACATGTGCTAGATTATAATATACCACTGTTACATCGTCTCTTAGATACAGGATCTCTTAGATGGGAAATTACTGTTATTTTTTAATACAATTGTGACTATACGTGAGCTAAACACCCAGATGCATTAATGCCACAGTGAGCACAGTTGTTATCCATGAGGAGAAAATCATCACTTCATGTTTTCTACAATCCACAGCTATCATAATCAAAATCTTCCCCTTTCCTTTTACCCTTGCATCAGAGTATTGCCCTCCCAACCAATCCATCTCTAATACCCAGTTTAGTTCCCTCCTCAATTCTCTCAGACATCATTTCATCCTTTGTGCAGACTTAAACTCCAAACATCAACAGTAGTGTTCAAGAACCACGAATTCTTGAGGCAGAACACTGCTGTCTGCACTCAATCCCCAACGTTTTAACCTCGTTCCCCGGAACTCATCTACCTACTGGCCCACTGATCATAACCGGAAAGCCGATATCCTTGATTTTTTCATCCACAGTGGTTTAGATCCCCTCAACTATTCCATTTTCACGCCTGGGTTAACTTCCCTCAGACCACAGTTCATTAATATTCCAAGTATCACTAGCTCATATTCCTAAACCCTCTCCACCGTCCTTTATCAGAGGTTCTGTCAACTGGAAACTCTTCCATCAAATCCGTTCCGATCAAATTGACCTCAGAACCCTGAAAACCTTGATAATGCCGCACACTCCTTTACCACCACCATTCAACAAGCAGTCTGGACTGCTTCCTCTCCTAATCATTCCCCAAGAATTCCAATGGAAAATAAATTACCTCAACGCGTCCTCGAATTAATCCATACTAAACGCCGTGCCAGATTGTTATGACAACTCACCAGACATCCCACAGATCGCCAGTTCCTATAATTCTTACTGTAAACAAGTTACGCAAGCATTATCCAACTTCAAATCCCAATCCTTTAATTCCTACCTTGCCTCCCTCTCCGCTCACAATTGCCTATGGAATATCACCAAAAAGATCCTAAAATCCCATATTTCCTATCCCCTCCATCGAGGTGATTGCTCCTGGACGGCTTCTGATGAAGAAAAAGCTGAGGAATTCGCCAAACACCTCTCCTGTACATTTATTCCTCATCCTGAATCCCATCCCACCCATACTGCAAAAGTAGAAAATGCCTCTCCTCATCAATTTCACTTTCTTTACCACCAATAACAGTTCATTATTCTTAGGTCAAATGTCGTTTACAAAAACTATCTTCCCACTAATCTCCTGGATACGACTTTTTACCCCACAAATCCTTCATCAACTACCACCCAAAGCGATCACGTTCCTCACATACGTAAATACAAATGTAAATACAACTCCATCCTAAGAACTAGCCGTTTTCCTCTCTTATGGAAACGTTTCAACATCGTCATTTTCTTGAAACCAGCCAAACCTTTCAATAATACATCATGCTATAGCCAATCAGCCTACTCTCGATCCGTTCAAAAATATTTGAAAAAGTCCTACTGAAAAGAATCCTACCCATAATAGAATCCCACAACCTTCCTACCCATCAATTCGGATTTCGTTTCCAGCATTCCACTATTCAACAAGGACTTCGAGTTGTTGACCACTTATCCTCAGCCTTAGAAAGCAAAGATTATTGCTCGGGAGCATTCCTGGACATCCTGCAAACTTTCGACCACGTATGGCACACCAGACTACTCTTCAAGCTTAAAACCCACCTACTCCAGTTCTTATATTTAATAATCCGATCCTACCTCTGTGACCGCTCCTTTCAAGTTCGCTTTGGTACAGATCCTCCAACTGACATTCAATTGAGGTGGGAGTTCTTCAAGGCAGCCTTGAAGTCTTGGGTCCCGTCCTCTAAATTCTGTTTACCGCTGATATTCCTACTCATCTCGAAATCCTCCTTCGCTGATTCCGCAACATTCGCTGATGACACAGCCATCCTATTTTCCAAATCAGATCCAGAAACAGCATCCTTAAACTTACGAAGTCACTTTTCTCTTATTGAACACTGGTTTAATAAGCGGTGCGTCTAAGTAAATGAATCCAAATCCAAACATATCACTTTTACCCTTCGGCACAAAACCTGTCCACCAGTCTATCTCAACTCCATACCTCTTGCTCTCTCCAATACAGTCCACAACTTAAAACTTAACAGACGATATGGACAGCTATATAGACTAATGAATAGAAAATCTCAACTTTCCGTCGACAACAAACTACTATTCCACAGGACAATACTGAAACCTTTCTGAACCTACGGACTAAAACTGTGGGGGGGCAACAAAACTTTCTACCATCAAACACATCCAATCCTTCCAGTCTAAAGGCCTCCGAACAATAGAATGACCTTCAGACCCCATTTGTTCTTTACCTAATCCCAGTTAAATTTTCCCGATTTCACCACAACCTCAATCATCATTCCAATCCTGTAGCACAATCCCTATCTAGCCCCATCCATCCCCACAATCCTCCTCGGAGGTTAAAACGGCAGTGCCCACGCGTCCTTTTGTAAATATATATACATTGGAGTACTGGCAATGGCCAGAATCTCCACTCAAGTCCTGAGCATCTTTTACTCTAGTGCCCTCCATCATTCTCCACCGGCTTCCAATACCAGTGACGTGGCTGCGTGAGAAGTACTGGGATCTCCTGCGGTCCTGCTTTGGTTTCTGCATTTGGTAAACAAAGCATATCTCAGAGTCCCCTGGGCGAATGTAAATATTGTATGTAGGTGTGAATGTATTTCATCTATTTTAATTTCATTTATATTCTATTTATTATTTCATTTTTTTTTTTTTTGTACATTTTTATGTCAATTTTTTAATTTTATTTTCTACGATGCTTTTTCTTTGTTATCTTTATTTTAGTTATCATTTGTATGTACATGTGTGAATGTTTAATGTAGTCCTAATATTAATGCCCTCCAATGTGGCAGAATATATTAATTTTCAATTATCAAAAAAAAAAAAAGCTTTAAGAACATATTAATTACGTTGAGGTTTATTAGGAAATATTTTGATATTCACCTCGAGTTGTGCAAAAAAAATTATGCGATATCCTATTCAGTCACCTTAAATTAGCCGTGTTTTCTGCAAAAATGGCTACAAATAACTGTTGCAAAGCTTTTATTTCTTGTTTTTCTGAGATATGGAATGTATTTTAACAAAAATAATTACCTAAAAACAAATTTTATTAACATTAACACACCCTCCTGAAGAAGACCTGGAAAATCGGGTCGAAACTTTGGCTTTAAATAAAATATTTTTCCACTATTTTAGTATTTTTATGACTACCTCCCTTGACTATCTTCTTTCTCTAAAATATACAAATATCAACCATTAAGTATTCTCTAAAATCTTCCCTCTACTTATTGGACACAGTGTATGTATTTATAATATGTTACGAATTAGTTACTTTAAAGTATTACGAAAGGTAAAGACTTCACAATCTACCTTAACTTCACAGAGAAAACTTGAAGAAAATATAACAGAGTTAACCCGTGGAAAATTAAATGGAAGAAACAGCTCAGCGCCAATTGGACAATGCACGGGCAAGTCTGCCCTTGTCTTTCTAGTTGAGTTGCTTCCCTGTGAAAAGGTAAAGGAATCCGCTCATCCGAGCATGAAATTTGACTCCTGTAATCGGATTTCAGTCGATTGCTGCTTTCCATTTCGAGGAAAAACTTATTTAATCAATCTTATAAAAAATAATTAATAATTAGTTAAAAGTTTTTCTTATAAAGCAGTTCGGAAACGTTTAAGAAAGATACAAACAAAACTTATAACTTTCAAACCCATTACTTAAATATAATATTGGAAATTAGATTACGGTGAACATTTTATTAATTTGATATTATATAAATATATGTATATATATTTAAACTTATATGTGGACAAATTTCATTTGTAGAATTTTAATAATTTTGGCTCCACTGAAATATTTGTTTTTAAATACCTAACGATACCCAACAAATAATATGAATGATAGTCCAAGATCAAAGGAGTTTTTTTCTAGGAAATTTTGAATTTATTGTATTTATAAATTGAAAACGAGCTTATATATAATACTTTTTTTTTTTTTAAATCTAGAGCTAAGGAAATAGATAAATTTCAGCAAAAGTTGAAAAATATGTACTAGGCTCTTTTATGTATCGGAAATTATGGGCCTTTCCATTATTAATTATTATTAATTATCCCTCCCAAGATTGATAGCGCATGAACCTCAACTCCTCCAGCGAAATACTTTATTGTCTTATCTTCTTAAAAATCAATGAAAGTGAAAGTATAATTTAAAAAATCGTAGATTTAAATAAATTCCGCTTGTTGCTGTCTGTTCTATGTTTTTTCCTTGTTCCCTGTTTTGAAACTTTTCATTCAGAAAGTTCATAACCCCGCTGAAATGTGCCCTTCCAAAAAATTAAAAAAAAAAAAAAATCTAAATGTAACCCCCTTAAAAATTGTAATGTCGCAACTTGCGCCATGAAACCCTCTTCTGGGCACCCCTGATATTCTTGGGAATCTCGCTGTTGCACATTCTGTCAATATGCCCAGCCCATCGGAATCTTCTAAGCTTAATAAATTTAATAATATCCTTATAGACTAATGTAGTTGAGAGCTACATTTTTTCACTTTTTCTCAAGATATTGCCCCCTCTAAGATGACCAACAATTTTTCTTTATATGGACCTTTCAAATAACAAAAACCTCGTTATCTCGTTCTATTTGGTAAAGACCAATGTTTCTGACCTGTAGGTAAATACTGGATGGATTAGTGATTTATATAGGTTTACCTTTATTACATTAGGAAGGAATTTATTGCTAAAATGCTTTGAGAGGCCAAAGCAGCATTGACTGCCTGTTGCGATCATCCTATTAATCTCCTGGAAGATATTAATTTGTTAGTTTATGTCGGTTTCAAATACACAAGGCTGCTCACTCTTCCAAATTTTTACAATCCAGCGTAGAATGTTTCAATTTCCAATACTGTATCTTCCAACTCTCGTCTATTTCGTCTTGTTCTAGTTGACTACAGAAACGAACTTTTTTGCAGCCTTCTCTTGAGCTAGAAATGCCTCATTTGAGGCAGGCTTGTATCTGGAAACAATGCAAAATTTATTGGAATACACTAGGAACTGGACTGTACTGTTAAATGTGTGACTAAGGTCCAGCTTACCCCCGAAAAATTGGAGGGTAGGCAGGCAAGAGCATTGCCTCACGTCACAGGTTGGGTCAAGAGGATCTGACAAGTCGTGATCCACCAGTCCTATGAGGTTTTTAGGAACATTTATTTCTCTAGGGCTCGGTAAAGTTCTTACCTGATTACGCAGTCGTAAGCAGATTTAAAATCTACGAAGTCAATAATAGATTCATCATAGACCTTCCTCATCTGAACCATGCCTAATATTTCTTACCTAATTGAGATAGAGGAACAAGTCTTTCAAAGAAGATTCTCGATAGCATTTTGTATCCATATTAAACCAGGTCTATAACGCGGTAGTTCCTGATTAAAGTTAGTCTTAGGATTTTAAGAAGTGGATATATATTTCCATTGGTCTATGCGTTGAACATACTTTTTTCTTCCCAGATGATGAGAATGAGATAAAGAATTTTTTTTTTAGACCATTTCCACAATAGCGAAGATGCTTTGTACCCCTTGTATCCCTTCCAAGCCCGGAGCATAATTATGTTTTAACTTCATAATACATGCTTCAACTTCATCGTCATAAGGTGTTTCATTTGAGAGGTAGTCAGTTCTTCTACCACATACTCTTCAAGTGCCTCGCCATCTCCTTATAATACCACCCTCCTTTTCATACAAGAGATTATCTGTCACTTTTGTTCACAATTGTGTAAATCCTATAATTAATATTATTTAGATTTTTACTTCTTTTTATTTTTAAATTTCTGTATTTTGATAATGCAATATCATAAACAAAAAACATAGCTCATACACTTCGGAATGGGGATGTGATAGTGTAATTTCGCCGTTTCGATCTCTGTAAATTAAAATGAGATATCATTTTGGACTCTAAAAACGAACACAAAGTCTTAAGAATTAACTGATATAATTATTCAATTAAATTAAAATTGACTGGTAATGCCGGCGACGCGGTTCAGAAAGAAGCGCTGGGATCTCTTAGAGTCTCGCTTTGTCCTTCACACGTGGGGGAAAGGGCTGGACTCGGAGATCCCTTACCTAATTGTAAATATTGTATTTAAGTATGAATGTTTTTCTATTTATTTCTATTACTTATAATTTATTTAATTTCTTTACGAATTTCTGTATTTCATTTAATTTTAACTCTAAGTTACATTTCCTTGGTTTATTGTAGTTTTTGCCTTTGTTATATAGATTTTTATTTATTTATTTTTATTTTTTATTATTTTTTTTATTATTTTTTTTTTTTTTTTTTTTTTTTATGTATTGTATATATGGTATGAATGTGCCTCACTCAGCCTTAGTACTCAGTGCCCTTAAGTGTGGCAAAATGTATTATTACTCAATAAACAGATAAAAAAAAAAAAAATAAAAAAAAATTAAAATTAACTAAATATATATACTAAGGTTGGATAAATAAGTTATATGTGTATATATAAACGTGCGTTTAAGCGTATATAAGAAAAAACATAAAGATTACATGCTTAAAATCTCCATTCCAGATAATATTTTCTGGATAGCAGCATAAATTGGTGTTGCCAAGTCCAAGTTCACACTGACTAATTTTTAATATCAACTGCGACAACTGCAGTGTCCACAAACAACGACAAGCTCTTATCAGATAAACGACTGGAACATATTTCATCCTGTTCTATTAGAAATCAACCCAAATTTTTGTATTCGTTTATACTCCGATATTCACCAAAAAGTATTAGTTTGAAATAAAAAATGTAAGAATAATTAAATTTAAAGTTCCATTATTATTAAAGTTATTAATTAAGTAAATATGCATTCCAAAATTTAAAAGCTGAAAAGTTATATGCATCTTAAATAAATCCATAATAGTACAAACATGTAATACTTCTTGAGAATTATCGAATTTTAGGTGAACTTAGTATTCGAAAAAAATAATACTATAACCAGATTGACTATAATTTTAATGTTTATTTTAATTTTAATCTTTTAGAGGTTTCAACTAAGATACCATGTTCTAACATACCATACCAGGTATGTTCTAAAAATTACTTTTAAAGACAGTTTGTATAAAAATTATACCAAGTTTTACAGGGAGTACGATGCCACCAATGTGAGTCATTCGTCTCCTTAGAGTTCATTTCTAGGATATATATTATAGATATAGAATATAGATATTACAGAATATAGATCATGCCCAAATTTCTCCTTGAGGACCTAAATACCCTTCGCTCTCATCATTGTAATCTTTGATCACCATCGATATCATCACCCTAAACATCTTCCATTAGGTAACTGCATCCTCCCTGATTATCTCCTTTCACTTTGAGTTTAGAACAATTATCATTTATAGGTTCTCCGAACGTTTGAAGTAAAGAAAGGTCAATCTTTATTGTAGACACGCTAGTGTCAATACAACAGTATAATTTTATTTTATTTATCATATAAAAAACACACCGAATTATTTTTGGATAAATATGAACTTCCATGAATACTTTTATGTTGTTAAAATTGTCACTGGATAATGAAAAGAACTGGAGGAACTATGTTTTCTCTATTAAAGAAATTTTAATTTGTTCTCAGATAAATGAAAATGACTTCCAATATAGAGATTTATTGGAGGACTCAAACTTGGAAATGAGGAAAAGAAGTGTTGGCCGAAACCTTATCTAGAAAAAACAAAAAATAAATAAAACGTTGAATAACGGCCTTAATTTATACAAATGAAAACATCAAGACACCAAATCTAAGTATAATAAATAGATAGATTTTTTTTTTATAAATTTGTTTATTGAATATTACAACCATCTGTCACTTGGACATTAGTTATAGTGAGGTAGGATAACATTCAAACTATATATACAAAAAAATATAACATAAATAAAAGCAGAATAACAATAAATAATAATCAAAAAGTTTTATTCTTTTCTTTTTTATTGAAATTTATAACTGTAAACATATATACAACCAGTAAATTTGCTATAGGAATATATAACATGAAGGTACTTGTGAAGAAGCTACCCATTGGTAACACTTCAAAGATAAATTAATTTAGGAGATCCCTTGGCCAACTTCTTTTCAGACGCCACGGAGGGTTGTCAGGAATTGTGTTGGATGAAAGGTTACAAACTACAGGTCTGGGGTGACCAAAGAGTTTGGAATGGAAAGAGTTATATGTAGTTCGGGCCAAGTCTTTCACAAGAGGAATGTTCAGGTCTTTATGGATAATTTTATTTGTTACATAATAAGGAGCATTTAGGATTTTACGAAGGATTTTGGATTGTAAGGTTTGGATACGAGAAGAATTTGATGTTTTTGTAGAACCCCAAAGCTCAATACAATTGTCCAAATGGGCCTGATGATGGTAGTGTAAATGAGTTTTTTGTAGAATATTGGAAGTTTAGAGCGTTTGTCAAGTAAGTGTTGGAGTAGTCGGAATCGGTTAACAGTTTCTTATCTTTTATAGGATTCCAGGTAAGGCGTTTTAATCAAAAAGTATATTGAAAAATAAATAAATAAATAAAAATATAATAACTTAAAAATAAGGAAATTAAACCAAACCGAAAAACAAATAGGTACCTTAGGAATAAAAACTATTGAATTTCATGATAACATATCTCACCAAATCGGATGAAAATTAACGGAGTTATAGAATTATGACCAAAAAAAATCGACTTTGAGGCAAATGTGCGTCGAGCTGCTGGTGGGTAACGTCCAAAACGATACCGAGTACAAAGGTTCAAATTAGTTATCTCATTTCTTTCTCAACAGATTCCGATAGAGGCGAACAATTGTTTCAAAGAAATTTTTGGGTGGTGGTGGTCTCTCCCTTTGCCTTGAGACTCCCAGTCATATAAAATTTAGGAAACACTTACTGGCCTGGTAAGTATTAAATAGCGATATGGTTTTTAGTTCACTAGGGACACTGTTTTTGTACAGTAAAATAACTTGTGCTGTGTAAATTGCACTCTGAGCAACTATAGTACCGGTGGTATTAACCTAGGTTATCGCTTGTTCCGCGCAGCAAGCCCAAGGAGCTAAGAGAACACTGACACCATTATTCCTGTGTTGCCCCCTACGATACTTTTAGCTAATCCTCTTCTCTGGTTCTTCTCCTTCCGATTTATAATAAGATTGAGGAAAATTATTATAGTAAAAATATGAGAATAACGATTGTTTCTTAGGGACAGTTATTGGTTTTAAGGGAAGGAGTGGCGAAAGGACCTAATCCCACTACTTGCAAACTCAACAAACAACGGTCTGAATTACTCAGTAAAAAATTAATTATTTTTAACATTTTTCCAACCTCAAGGATTTTTTAATACTTAATTGTGGGTTGATGGTTGACTGTCGTGAATTATTAAGATATGGGTGGTTGGGGTGATCAGTCAGAAATAAAAAGGCAAAAAATAAATAATAATATTTATTTTAACATTTGCCGACGTTTCGACCTGAAGTTCATGCCTTCATCGAGGATGTTCCAAGAGATTGCTGGAATAGAGACAAACAATGTAACATTATTTCCAACTATCTTTTAGACCCTCCGTTCTCCTCTTCTTCTTTTTCTCCTGAATTTTTCAAAGACCTCTCCTTTACCCGATCCTTCCCATGACAATATAATCATAACCAGAGCTGATAAAGGCAACAAAACTGTAATTATGGATCATACAGAATACACTGACAAAATGAATTTACTCCTATCAGACCGTTCCACTTACTCTCCCACATCCCGTGATCCTACCCCATCACTAAAAACCACTCTATTCCAGCAATCTCTTGGAACAGCTCTGATGAAGGCATAAGCTTCAGGTCGAAACGTCAGCAAATGTTAAAATAAATATTACTATTTATTTTTGCCTATTTATTTCTGATTTTTTAATACACTTTCTAAAATGAATTATTAAATTTACGTAAAAGAGCAAAAGCCTCAAAAAGTAATATAAACTATTTGTTATGATATTGTTATAAAATTCGAAACACAAAGCCTTAAATCTCCAACATACTGCAGGACTGTCAAAAGCCATCAATGTTTCGCCAATTGAGGTATTCTTGAGTATTTAAAAACGAGATCACCTATATGCAAATGAAATACAGCCCATCTCACATCGAAATTCCTAAAAATACAACGAAAGACAGCACTTCACAATTAGAAACTGCATTCTCAAGTAGTACGTTCTTTACTCTACACGACTTCTGTAGGCTTCCAATACTTCATGAGAGGAACCTATGTGTGAAAACCCCTATAGTCCATAGAAGGCTTCGGGTATCAACCTTTTGAAATTTTTCAACCCAAACGTTTTTCCTTACCTATTCCCTATTTTCATTTTAAGATGATGAAAGCTGGTATGCCCAGTCTTTTATGCAGATGTTCTCAAATCCTGTCGATTAGGGAGTATCTTGACGCCTTGAGTACTTGATGACGAGATTTGTGGCAGCAGCATCAGATATAAATACCACAATGCACTGTTTTTAAACGCAATTGCACAATTCCTGTTTTTAAATATATTGTTTTGATTATTATTTTATATCTATATTTATCATATAAAATTTTTATATTTTATTTTTTATTATTATGTATATATTGTCTGAATGTATAATTTCAGCCATAGACCTACATATCGATCAGAAATATATATATATGCTCACATTTAGAGAATGTGTGAAGATAAGATCAACAAACAAATATTTGAAAAAGTAATGAGACTGAAGATTAAGTCTAGGAATAAAAGAAGATGAATTCCTAGATACGGATAAATTAAGGGGAACAGTGAATGAGATTCCTTGGTGTAGGAAAGAGGAAATAAGAAGGAAGAAAATGGTCAGAGGATGGGAATATGAAAATGAGTAAAAAAATGAAGAAAGCTCGTCTTTACCGCGGAAAAAAAATGTTTACTAATAAAATGTTTTTAATCTAACCAACTCGATCATTGAAATATCTTAAAATGAGGTGATTAATGATTTCTTCATCTTCTTCTTCTTCTTAATAACCATTTTGTATATATGTATCTATCTATAAATATATACATATTAGTCAAGAGACCACATGGGAGTGCAAAAACCAGATGGATAGATAGTATCAACAAAGATACGTCTGAGCTTTATGTCGCAAACTTGAAAGCAATAGCCTAATATATGCAGAGGTGGAAAGGGCTGGTTCAGTCGGCCAAAGATCTACAAGGTCTGTAGAGCGAACTGGAAAAAAAAATATATATACATCGTGCTTTCCCCTAATATAGCTGATTTAGGGTTGCTCTTTCCTCGCTTAGAAGAAAATATTTCCTGGGCCAAACAATTATCAAATAATCAAACATACTAAATAATCTATAATCATCGTCCGTCCTATGCATACAACCTCTGTCAATTCGAGTCATCTATCCACCTACTCTCCACAAGATCTCGTCCTTATGATCTTTACACCCCTTTCCTCAGATCTGCCTCATTTTAACACTCCTTCATTGTACGTTTCACCGCTTTATGGAATTCCATCTCACTTAAAATTCGCCATGCACCAACCATTTCCACATTTGAAACCCACTTATTCCAATTTCTCCACTACAATTCAATCAGAATCGGTAGTCATTTTTTTATGGTATAATTTTTTTTTTCTTTTTATGCACATATCATTTTTAATATATTTTTCTATTATCAATATGGAAAAGATTTCCTATCACTTTTCACAAAGCATTGTGATCCAATATCTGCTTTCATTAATTATTTAAGCTATGTAAGTACTTCTTGATTGGTTCTTTTGATGTTTTATTCGCTAAACATATAGGTCATCAGTGCCTTATCTATGAACGTATTATTATTAAAATATTTAGCTGGTAGGTTTAATGAAGAAAAAATAAATAAATAAAGAATATATAAAGGAACAGAAATAAAATAAAATAAATTTATAAATAAAAATTATTGTTAAAACTCCTTTATTAAATTTATCCTTATTAAAAATGGTATTACTGTCAGATCTATTGGTGTCGTTTCCCAAAACTATTGATATGTTTTGTGATATCTTTAAATCATCTAATATACGACTATAAAACGGACAATCTTGGAACACGTGAGTTATGTACAGGACACTATTGCAATACTGGACATCTAAAGTGGTTCGACTTTAGTGATGAGCTGGAGGTGGCTCAATCTTGAATGTCCGATCTTAATCCGGGTAAGGACGACTTCCTCTTTGCGAATGTTGAGACCAGAACATTAGACATCTTTCTTTATGGGTTTCATATTGTTTGGATCTCTCTTATCCCACATGTCCTGCCATTCATTTTGGATATTCTCTTTAAGCGGACGTGAGAGATCTGATGGTGTTAGCAGGGTCCTACCACGACCTGGGAGCGAGAGTGCTTCTTTCGCTGTCTGTAAATACTTCCGTTATCACTTATGTTTTATTTATTCTTTTCATTGTAATATCAATAAATAAGGGATTTTGTTTCAGAATGTTGATTTTTCTATTATATATATATATATATATATATATATATATATATATATATATATATATATATATATATATATATATATATGGGTCCACGTGTGTTATATAATTCAGAGAGGTATTTGAATAAGTGGTATATTGGATTCCAATAACTGAAGGTTGGTATTGTACAATACAAGAAGCTTAGTGGTGAAGCAAGTCGGCACAATGGGGTAGAAAGGCTTGGCTACCAACAATCTACAACGTACCGCCAACAATAAGCTTATGGTAGATAGATACGGAGAAATTGAATTGAAATTAGGACCACTACCGAGAAGCGATTTTGCCAACAACGTGGGATTATATTTAAACCCATAACAAGGAGGTGCTTCAGTATATAATTACGGCTATTCTAATTGTTTCACATATATATATATTATTAAAAGGAACTCAAAATTTTATGATATATGAGAAATAAGAAAGAAATATCTGCTTATAAAAATCAAAAAGTCTGTAAGTTTAGTGTTCATGGATGATCTTGGGGTCCTGATAACTTTTATAAACTTTTCTATAATGTTTCTCAATCGCATTTTTTTTTTAATATTTAATATTTAATTATACATGCTGTGTTCTTTTTATTTATTTATTTTTAGGTAATTTTATTCTTATTTATTATATATATATTATTTTTCTGTATAATTTATTTTTTTTTTGTACATATAGTATGAATGTGATCTAAGAACACTATTATAAATGTCCTTTGAGACAGAATGTAATACTTTTCAACAAATACGTAGCATAATTTAAAAAAAAAAAAAGTATACACGAAAAGTTATTTTTTACAATTAGAAACGATCTTAGAGATGATGAATGTTTTTTTTTTTTTTTTTTTTTTTATTGATTAGTTGCTTAGTTTTTGTAGACCTCAGTACTTTCTATTTCACCTGTAAACAAACATAAAAAACATAAATTAAAAATCAAATAAATTATATGACATTTATATATACTTTCATTGATTTAATTTGTAATATAAATAATTATATATATATATTTCTTTTTTTTTTATTTTTACTTGTGAGAAGAATATTTGAAAATGCAATATTCTTAAAACCATGTAAACATGATAAAATAAAATAAATAAGCACGTTAAAAGATTAATGATATTCGAAGAATGAGGTGCATGACAATAAATATAGGAACCATTTAAATATTTTTTTTTCTTAAATTTACATTGATATCAGAAAGGAATTATAGATACGCTTCAAGCATGCTGCCGAAATTATTGCTACATTTCGAGACAGAACGCCAGGAAACTTCTGGAGTTATATTTATTTTATTTTTTCAATAATTTCTCACAATTTTCTGGTTTCTAGGAACGCCTTTAACAATTTTTTTTTTTGTTCCAGATTTAATTTTTAATTTTACATGATCAATAAAAAAAAAAAATAAACCACCTGTTATTTATGGTGAGTACCAATATGAAAATAATTATTTCAGATTATGGAATGCTTAGTTTTCATTGAAATGTTTTACTGTATTTTTCTAATATGATTGTCACTTAGACTATCAACTATTATCAACTATTACATTTGTAAACTCTATGTGAAGCAATAATATCCTTTTATTTATTTCGATTTTTGAATATTTTTATTTTCACATTTTATTTTAAATAGTAGAGTGCTACCAATGGGTAGTTTCTCAACATGTGTTCCATGTCTTTATACCAATGTGCAAATTTACTAGATGTATTTTTTTGTATACAGTTGTAAATATCATTTAAAATAAATAAATAAATAAATATTTTAAATAGTATATATATATATATATATATATATATATATATATATATATATATATATATATATATATATAGCCAGTTATAGCTTTTTACGTACTTAAATTTTGTAATTCGTTTTATTCAGCCTTCCATGTTTCTAATATTCATTTTTTTTTTCAACTTTAAATAACATTTAATTAAGATTAACATTATAGATATTAAATTTACCTTATCCCCCTTATTCACAGTGAATGCAAACGTTTTTAGAATATGACACAAATAACAATATATAAATCAATTTGAATATTATTATTATTTATTCCATTTTAGACTTTGAATAATTGTCTCTTTGAATGAACAAACATATCCCATGCAAGGAACTCAATATGTCCTTGAAAATTCTTAAACAATATCGAAAGTTAAATCTGAAGTGAAACATAACATTGGTAAAAGCCCCTCTCCCACAAATAGAAAGGATAATAATGATGAAAAATTATATTAAATAAATAATCGAATAATATTTGAAAAAATAAACAAATAAAAATAACTATAACATTTTCTGTCAATATATCTGGGGTGTTCGTTCTCTCCCCTTCATGAAATAAACATTGCAACTTAATTTTTTTTTTCAATTCTAAGTTGTAGATCTTTAAAATTCCCTGTATGTGTGTAAATAAACATACCATAGAAGATTAATTAAGCATTTTTAGTGGTCATCATAAAGTTCCAATTATCTAATTTTACCCCTTTGGGCCAAGAGAAAGGTGTAGTTGATCAAACCGTGGTTTTAATCTTGGGATATCTTACATAATTTGCATTAGAAGAGTTTATTGGGATTCATAAATACCTTACACAGATTTTTTTCAATTTATTTTATAATTAATTTTTAATATAAATCTATTTTATATGTACCTGTATATTTTTTTAAGATAATTTAAATTTATATTATGTTTAAATGCTCAGGATCATACAGAAAGACATACTGCATTATATAATAAACCAACTTAAACGAATTTATATTCTATTAATTATAATCAAAATTTTTTTTTTAAATTTATTTATTGAATATAACAACATTCTGTCGCTTGATTATTGGTCATATTGATTTAAGTTCAAATTCACACTATATACAAAAAAATATGTACACATATGTTTAACAAAATATGAAATGTACAGAAGCAAAATAACAAATAAATACAAATTTAAAAAAACACACACACACACATACCTATATACACTCTTTACAATCAAGGGAGGGAACTCCGAGGAAGGCTTATCCCTCAAACTATGGAGGGAAAAGCAGGACTCCATGAGATCCCTGCGATACTCTCTCAACCGCATCACTGGTACCTGGCTATACACTGGCCAGCGGAGATTGGTCGAGAAATAACTAAAAAAAAAATTAACAAAAGAAAAATTATCAAATATCCATAAAGAGGATGAAACTTTGGTTTTGGTATTCATATAGTTTTTTTTAACTATTACTTTTTACTAATTTTATCATGGATTTTAATAACAAGTTTTAAAAATACATTAAAATAAATTAAATAGTTTCATGATAGCAATAAAATAGAGAACGAGTAGTATTTAATACTATTGTATTCTGCAGGGTAGAATTAAAAAGTAACAAAAAGATTTTATGGAAAAAAAAAAAAGTTATTACTTAAATGAAATTTAGATAATTAACGGTTTTTTTTTTATTGGTGCCAATTTAGTTTAAATATTATAAAGAATAAATTTAATTAGTGATAATTGCTAAATTATAAAAGAATTTAAAATTCTATTAATTATAAGGTTTTTTTTGTCAACGATTATGTGAACAGGATGCAATCCAAACCAAGCATGGCTATGAGGGCACTGTATTGATTCGAAAGTTGCCTCACTTCCTTAAGCCATAGCAATCAGTTAAGTAAACAAACGTGATTTTTTTTTTTTTTTTTTTTTTTTGTAGTTAATAAGTTGGATGTGTGTTTATATAGCAAAATATCTCTTCTCCTATTTTATCAATAAATCCGTACGGAATCGTCTTAAAATAAAAGAAATAAAAAATTTAATATTTTTCTACATAATAATTAATTAAAAGCTGCGGAAATAGTATGGTAGGGTAGGATGTAAGCTGGAGGAGAGAGGGAGGTGCCTGAAAACAATTTATGTGTTTTTATGGAGAGAAGGGTTTTTCTTCGGGGCATGTTGTGCGCCAGTGTGTGAGTGTGTGTTTGCCTTTTTCTACTCGAGTGTAGCCGTGTGTGCTTGTCGGCGTGGGCAAGGCTTGAAGCACTATCGACCGAGCGGGGGGCGGGGCCAGGGAAGCCACGCCCACTCCCCCACCCCCGATAGAAAACTGCAGAGGCCTGAGGCTGGGGCGAGGGGGCGTCTTTTAAAATTTTTCCCAATTGTTTTCCGGGCTGGGCTCCCTCCCCTCCCCGCGGGGATCCAGCATGGCCGCTGGGGCTTTTCTGCAAGCGTAATGAGCCCATTCCAGCCACCCCCAGCCCTCTTTCCGCAAGGGTCGGGGGTTAGACATTTTGAATAATATTCCTCTCTTCCCTCCACATCACTCCCTCTCTCTCCCTCCCTCTATCCCCGCCGGTCCTTCTCCCTCTACCTTTTACCCACAATCTTCCTCTACCCCCCACTCGCTCCCTCTAGCCTTCTCACTCACTCCTCCCCATTCCCCCTCCTGCTACCCTCCTCAATCACCCTCCCTCACCCTCTCTCTCTCCCTCTCTCACTCGCTCTCTCTCTCTCTCTCATTCTCCCTCTCTCACACTCTCGCTCTCTCACCTCCCCCTCTCGCGTGCCTGTTCCTCTCCCTCAAACGTTACCTCTTTCTGTATACTGGTTTCTAGTTCCAACTTCCACCGTTAGCAGCACTCTCTCGGCCTCTGGAAAAAGAGGAAAAAACCTACAGCGCCCCTGACGAGGGAAAATTTTACTCCGGCATTTTTTAATTCGCCAGAGTGCTAAGGGAATGCGCTGCTTTCGCTCTTTCCCGGGTTTTTATAAATATTTCGTTGAAAGAAAAAATATTTTATTTCCGTAATTTTTTTTTTTTTTTTTTTACTAAACTGTAGTAAACTATTTGTTTTCATGGATAAAGCTATAGTTCGTTAATTGATTTTTTTTATAATGAATCATAAAAAGTTATTCTATGTTTTAAAACGCAACTCAAAGAGCCAAAACAAAATACTAGCAAAGATACTTATCAGTTCTTAATTCTCTATTATAAATACATTCATATCTAAATATTATTATTGTTTTTATTTTATCGTGTATACTTTTCGTGCTATCTTCTATGTTTTATAAAAAATTATTTTCTCAAGGCTAGAAAAAAGTGTTGCCAAGCCGTTTCGCTGCATCTTTAAAAAAATTTATACTACATCATGGTTCATTGAGATCCGAGAATTCAAATTCGTCAATCTAGAATACAATAAACTAATTTAAAATAAAAACACGTACGAATAAAAATTAAACTTTAATGGATTTTCAGTAAGTTAACGGGAGAACATTTATTCCAACACGGGTTTTTTTTAACGCAGATATTTATGTAAAATATTGTTTAAATCGTTTTTAAAACATAATGTTACATCGCTAATGTTCATAAATATCTTTAAGAAGGGTGTAAGCTGTACTTTAAAAAATGAAAATAAAAGCTGTCTGAAATGTTTTAAGTAATTTTATTCATATCTCTTGTTATTTTCTAGGTGATCCATAATACGTAGGAATTTTTTTTTCCATTATTTTACTCATCCAAGAAATAAATTTAATTATTTATTGGTATGAGATGAAGTGATGATTCATAACTGAATTAATATAATAAAATTGTAAATATTTATTATGTTATATTAATTTTGATTTAATAACGGATATATTAGTAGATATAATAATCTAAACATACTTTATAAAATTCTGTAATTTGCAAAACATCTAACAGAATTTTATTAATATTGATATCACATTTTACATTTACACAATGTTATTCTATTCCGTCTTTGGTAATAAAAACACGTTTCGTAAGATTTCTTAATTTTTCTTGCAGTAAACCAGAATTTCCTTGACACGTGATTATTGTGTAATTGCTCAAGCCCAATGTAATTACTAATTAGTATAAACAATTTATTTTTATATGTCTGTGTAAAAATTTACTTGACGCATTCATATTCTAATACAGTTGTAAATATCATGAATAAAAAATAAATAAATAATAGCATTGAAAAATAAAATGCGATTTCATCAAAAGCTAATAAACTAGTATGTTTATTTCCATCTTATGTTTTCTTTTTTATGATATTTTTAATTTCAATCCATATTATCGTTAATAGTCGCTGGATTTTTAACATTGCTGATTTCGATAAGATCGCAAATCGTCTTTATGAATACCTTTTTCTTATTCCTAATAAAAAGTGTTAGTTATAAGCTATTTTGTTGTTGTTTTCGTTTGTGAATTAATTAACTAATGTATTATGTATAGTGAATTTAAATGAATGATAAATGGCTATAAGAAGTTAACAGATTACAGTTTCTTAGCCAGTCGGTCATTCAATCAACCAGTGCCTTCAAAATATACTAAAAATTAAGTGTATTCAGTATTAAATATCAATAAGCCCTTGTTTTTTTATTTATTTTTTTTATTTAAGGAATATATTTAAATTTACAATGATTGAAATAACACAAATGGGGCGAAATGTAGAGCATTTAAATAAAGGTTATTTCTATATTACAGCTCGGAAATGTTTCAGTAAAAATAATGACCAGTTCTGGTGATTTGTGTCAAGTACCATTCCAGAATTTATTATAAATTTTAATGAGATAAACATAACATTTGTTTTTACTTTGTGAAATAGGAATTTAAATAATCAATACCTCTCCTTATCATGAAAAAAATGTCTGGGTTTAATAGTTTCTGCTGTGATTATGAGATTTCTCTTCGTACTGTTTGGTTGATTCTTGTTTTCATGACAAGTTTCTGCAACAACTTGTTGGATATCTACAAAAAATAAATAAATAAATAAAGGAATAAAATATTAACCTAAATGATTTTCATTGAAATTAAATTTAATTAAGAAATAAATGTACGTATACGTCTACATTATTTTTTTTTTTAAATACACACAATATTGAGTAAAGCAGGCTAAAATTTATTCTAATATCCTATTCGATATAGAATCTTTATTAATTCGATCGTGGTAAAACACTAACAATTTATTCAATTCCATTGTTTTTGAAAAGCCGTACACACTTTTATCACATTACAACAAACATCACATTAACAAGCTAAAACCATAATTCTAATTAAAATTTCAATATTTATTCAATATAAATATTAAATATAATAATTATTTGTAAAAGGAATATCATACCGAACATCGCAGCTTTGCTAAGAAGAAAATAATAATGAGCTGTTTCAAGGCTAAAGATTGACTAAAGTTTTTGTTTTTTAATCTTTAATTTGGAGTAATCCATAAACACGAGGATGAATTTGACATTTTCCTATTTAAATAATTCATAATTGTTAGACGGCATGAGTGGATTTGTAATATTTCAAAAAACCATTTCTAGTGAATATCCATGGAATAATACAGTTCTGTTCTTAAATAGAGCATAATAAATAAACTTCGTTAACTATTAAATAATATTTCTTCTTGGTTTTTGTTTCATTCCATTTCATGTCATCCAAACAGAAAGTAATAAAAAAAAACATTAATTCAAATGTTTATTAGTTGTCTTTATTTAATACTTAAAATTTAATTTTGTTATCTTAAATACTTCCTGAAGTATCGATTCTCGAAAATACGTTTTTGTATTACCGGTTAATGTAGCAGTTAGTGACATAGTTCAAACAAAACTTCGGCAATCTTAATTTTATCTTAATTTATGTTTCATAAAAATATCAAAAACAACCTATACGTTAAAGAGAAAATTAAATTCAGCACCTTTTAAATGGCCATTGTCAGTTCAGAGTTGGACTTCATAAATATTTCAAAGGAATGTAATATTATAAAATAAAAGGCATACAGTAAGCAAAACATTTTTTTTTTTTCGATATTCCGTTAAATTAGAAACTAATACGTTCTGGAGCACCTAGGATATGAAAATTACTTTTTTTCACCCAGTTTGTCTAATGTTTAATATAAATGATTTTTACAAATTAAATGGAAATTTCTAATGTTTTTTTTTGCAAAATAAATCTAATTAACAACGTAATTGAAAACTAACCATGCAAAGAAATTATTCTTAAATTAATTGTCGTGGTGATAGCAGTTTATTTTGGCCACATTCTTGTAAATGTTGAAGCAGATGGAAGTTGATTCTTTGATTTTCGATCCATTTCGGTGGAATTGTAATGTATTAACGAGAGTTTGGTTCATTTCTTGTTTCGATTTGTTAATAGTATTATATATTAGTTGAAAACCTTAAAACTGATAGCGAACTATTCGTTATCATGACGTTTGTTATGAGAAGAATAGATTGTTTTCACCATACATTTTTCAAATTTTGTTGTTAGTTATCTTGTTTCCTTCTATTCTATTCCTTCTAATTTTTAATTTCCATTACTAAACATTAATCGGCAATATTATTTATAAAAATAATCGTTAGTTAATTTATATTCAATACATTATAAGATTTTTTTTATTCCAGAATGATATTGTTTACTGTTTATTATATCAGAAAACCACAAATTGTACCTAGTCTAAATTTTAAGTGATAATGACATTTTTTAAGATATTTTAGAAAGTGCATTTTAGACTTATTTTGTAGGTTGTTGTGAACGTTTTAATGAAAATAAATAAATTTTTAATTTTGAACATTTTGAACAATGCCAGGATCATTACAGTTTTCGGTTATGCAATAAATAACCGTTGTTATTATTATATATTTTAAAAACTGATATCTTAAAATGTATGGAAGATACAAAAACTGTAATATTATATGGTTAATGATGTTGGTAAATGGAACAAATAACTTTAGGTTATGGGATTATATGTTAATGGGTAATATGTTGTAAGGTCTGGTCACTCTGGGGAATGAATGAATGAGTGATACATACTTACAAATAACTATGTATGTAACAAGTATTTATTTTTCTGACAAACATTATGATGATTTTTTTCATTATATTCCTCTTCCTAATTTATGTAATGGTAAAAAAAAAAAAAAAAAAAATTAATAGTGTTTAAATTAGTGGACCATCATCAGGGCTGAAACATATATAATATCAGATATATATTATTATATAACATATAATAGTTAATAATGATAAATAGTATGAGTAATGATAATAAAGTAAGAACTAATGTAAAATTATAACAATACATGATAATTTTGACTGACTATCTCATCATATGTTCACATAATTTTACATTAGTTATTATTTTATTATTATTACTCATACATCACAATTTATCATTATTAACTATTATCTGTTATTTAATATTATATCTCTGGTGTTATAAATTTTTCTGCCCTGATCTATCACCCATGAAATGAAAAACAGTCGAATAACTTCCTTCAATAATTTATTAAAAATTAAGTAAGTAATTTTGGGGACTTTGTTAGTATATAATTGTTTATTTTGAAGAGAGTGAGGAACAATTGCCAAAACGTTTAAATAAAAAAAATGTAAACACTTTTTTTATTTTTTTTAGTTTTGACCTGTATTCAATGTCGGAGAGGAAGTAGGGTATAAAAATGAAAAAATGTTAAAGATGTTGAACTATTTGAAATATTTTTAAAGTATAATATAAATTGTAATATCGGTTTTATAATATGATATAGTTGTGATTTATTTATAATGATATAAGTGAAAAAACAGTGGAAAGATGGATCACGGATAGAAAGTGGTTAGACGAATAATAAACGAAACGTTATGAATAGGTGAGTTTTAAAGGAATAATATATCAACTTAGGAAAACGTTGAGGTTTGGTTGAGGTAGTAATGTTCCGTATAGTGGATCATCGTCAACAAACCTTATATCTAATGATTCCATTTCTTTTCAAAAATTTAATTCTTCATTTAGGATTTTGTTTTAATGAGAAAAAAACCAATATTATTACATTATTATGATTTTTAAATTTATTTTTATTGAATTCTTAATACATTTGAAAATATGTTGATCTTTTGAAAATTAAATTTACAACCCTGTCGTTAGTGAGATATTGCCTAAAATTATGCGTTTTGAATATTTATGAAATATTTAAAAACAATTCATATAGTCTCTTGAATTCCAGTAAATAATAAATAGGTCAAGAAAAGATAAGAATTTTCTTCATTTCAGCATCTTTCAATAACAATCTAATATATATATATATATATTTTTTTTTTCTCTGATTTATATAATAACATTGAACCTTTAATTTAATTTATATATATTTTTTCATAAATAATAAATAAATACGTCCAAATTATTTGATATTAGTACTGGAATAATGAGGTAAGGATACAGTTATTCTACCTTTTATAGTACGCGGGAAAGATTATGGTCAAATTATAAACATATAAAACTTCGTAAATAGCTTTATCTCATGTAAAAGATCACCAAGACCAATACCAAGACTAGTAAAAAATATCGATTTTGTGAAAAAATAAATTATGTAAAGGACATACTGATAGATGTCAATTTTAGTAACTATATTTAAAGAATTGATATAACCAATATAATTTTTCATTTAACTCTTCAATTTTTTATTCAGGCTTAGTTAGGTTTCTTTTATCTAAAATATTACAGTAATATCTCTGTAGTAATAAGCTAATAGGTAACTGCAAGACACTTGCGCAAGACTCGTCTTGATCTCGCATTTGGGCAACACTAAGCTTATCGTTACTTAAATCTTTTTTATTTTTCCAATCTGGAGATCGGTAAACTTTATTTATCTAATGAGGGACTAAAGACTCACATGCACCCCTTTGTTTTCCACTTTAATCGTAAGATTTCCAGTCGTGATCACAGAATCGGGAAAAAAGATGGCCTACAAAAATATTGGGTCGTTGGCGTGGATCACACACTTTCGCTACTTTGATGTCAAATTATCTTACGGTTCGAGTGGAAATCAAATAGGTATTCGTGAGTTTTAGTGCATCATGAAATTAATTTAATGAAAAAACTCCCCATTTCTGAAAATTTTCATAGATAAAAAAGTTTTATGGAGGCATTCATGAAATTGTGGACAGATGTTCATTATTGGACATCATAATAATGTAATAGTAGTTTTTTTTCTTATTAGAACAAGATTACAAATGAAGAATTAAAGTTGCGAAAAGAAATGGACTCATTAAATAAAAGGTTTGTTGACGACGATCCACGTTACATACAAAACATTTCTACCTCAACCAAACCTCAACTTTTTCCTAAATTGCTATATTATTCCTTTAAAACTCTTCCATACACTCTGCGATATTATAGCCATTCATATCCTTAAATTTTTAATTCGTTCTATCCCTGATCCATTATATATCTTCTTCTTATCTCAGTATGCTATCACTTATTTCATTATAAATAAATCACAACGATATTACAGTTTGTATTATGCTTTAAAAATATATTAATTATTTCAAGGTCTTGAACACTTTTTCGTTATATCCTACTTCCTCTTCGACTTTGCTTGCAGTTCAAAATAAAAAAATAGTGTTTAATTTAAAAGTTTCGCCACTTCTTTTTCCCTCTTTTCAAAATCAAAAACTAATTTAAAAAAAAAGGTGTGTACCGCGGACTATTACCAATTGTTTTAAGGCCATCGTTGATTGGCTAACAGAGACATGACCCACCTAATCGGTTGACGTCAGTATGACAGATGGCAAATAACGTCCTGCAATAGCTTACCCTTGTTATTATTGAACTCCGCTACTTCTTCAGCCTGTATAGACAACCAGTTTTCTCTATGGATCTGATTGTATCCATTGCAGACCTGTCTCGTGTCTCGTTGTTTCTTAGACTGTACTCACTCATACAAAAAAAAAAACAAAAAAACATATCAACATATGTTTAGTAAAAAAAAAATAATATCAATTTAGATAGAAAAGGTGGGAAAATGGGATGGAGAGGGAGGGAGAGGAGTTTTTGCCCTGAAGATAATCTAGAAGCGAGGCTAGGTGGGAACTGGTCAGCTAACTCAATTAGTTGGGGTGCCCCCTTTTTATCGCATAGTTTTGCGGGCACAAGCCTCCCCCCCCCCCCAACCAACACCCCCCAATAGTCATAATTAGATTTTTCATCGGTAGATTATTCTCAGCTGCGGGCCTCAAATTTGATTGGCCCTTCCTTCCGATCCCGGCTAATACCATAAATATATTTTTTTTCATCGACCAGTTTTGATTTGCCGTTATGAATTTGTTGGCAGGAAATTGGAGGTGCTTCGGTTTCGGACGTTATTCGAAGTCTGTATCATTGCCGTAATTTATTTTCATTTCTCTCGCTGGTTGACACCTCCCCCCCCAAAAAAAAAAAAAAAAAAAAAAATCATACGAGCTTGGTTAGTCATTCATAAGACAAAGTCAAGTAGCTAGTTCAGATATGAAACAAAAAAAAAATGTCATTTATTTTATGATATTATTAATGAATCGAACGTCAGTATTATAACATAATTTAAAAAAACACAAACATATATGCTTTTTTTTATTAAATAATAATACAATCTGCCACACCCAAGGGCAATAAGTATTAGTGCTAAAGGTATCTACATTCATATAATATATAAATACAAAAAATAGAAATATAAGTAATTAAGAACAAGGTAAAAAAAGTTTTAAAAAATAAAGCAAAAATTAACAAACACATATATAAAATAATAATAAATAGTAATAAAGAAACTATAATGATAAAAGTAAAATAATACATCTTTGCGCTAAAGTTATAGAACTTTTGTCCATTGTTTTTTTTTTATTAAATTATTTAGAAACTTTTTTTTTTTAAAATAACACACTTTGCTTCAATTAAGGGCAAATTTAGTAACTAAGAAACAAATTTTAATGGCACAAAGGTATGGGAACATTGGCTTGAAAAAATACAAAATTGTGATATGATGTTGCATTTTTACTAGTGTTGCCCAAAATCGGTCGCCTGACTGTTGCAAGACCAAGACCAGGACTGGTAAAAAAATATCGATTTTTTAAATAAAAATTATGGCAAAATAGTTACTAATACATGAAAATCTTAGTTACTATATGTTAATAATTGTAACAACCAATGTACCTTTGCATTTAACTCTTCTAATTTTTCATTTGGGCTTAGTTAGGTTTCTCCTATCTAAATAAATTATAGTAATAAGCTAATAAGTAACTGCAAGACTCGTCTCGGTCTAGCATTTGGGCAACGCTAACTTATACTGTAGGTAACATAGCTATAATTTTGTTTTAACATTAGTTTTATAATATAATTAAATTAGTAAATTTTCATTATATATTTATTTTTAAGAAGAATTAATCAATTTTTCGTATAATTTTACTTTTTATTACTTTTTTCTGCCTATCATTGTATATTAATTGTACGATTCGGATTTTCTTCTCTCAATTTCAAAAGCTGTTAACTTATAACCTAATTAATTTTCTATCCACATTATTGTATAACTTTACACCCATTTTTTTATTTTCATTACTTATTAATCTATCTTATCTGAAAATTTTCTCATACAAAACTACTTACAAATCATCAAAAATACAATCATACACAAATACCTTAAGATGGGATAACTTAGGGACTTGGTGGATAACTTTGGGACAGCGGGTAAAATTTAGTTTGTGGTGATTCCGTGATGGATATACTGTGTTCGTCCAGTCTGCAAAAACGTGCTCTGTGTAAGACATGTACTGCGCTATTACCTAGCGTGTATATCAACACAAACTAAATTTTACCCGCTGTTCCAAATATTTTTTTTATTTATTCTATAATATAAGTCTTTGGTCCAGAAATATTCTAATGTTTTTGGTTCATAGCTGTTCTTCTCAAGGAGCATTGTTGCAGAATAAAATTATATAATGTATATATATATTATTTATATATTTTATTTGCGAGACAATAAAACCTATAAAAAAAACAATAAAACTTGAATGGTTTCATTATGTTAAGAAACCAAACACATGACGGTTTAAGATCGTTGGCTTATTGGTACGTATTTGAAATGTTAATGGGATGATAAGATAACTGATCCTGGTAATATCGGGATCCCCGATCTATCTCTCAACGCTGATGAATAATTCATCATGCCTTTTCTGTCATGTATTTTTTTTTTTTAGATGTATTTTTAAAGGAAATAATCGAAAATAAAAACGTATAAACGAAAAAAAAAATTAAAGTATCAAAATAAAAAGTATATCGACTTCGAAGAGAGATTACATCGGTATAAACTGATAAAGCTGCTAATGAAGGATATTAACCTTTATTAAAAACACCCTTTCAATTGCCCAGTGGTCGGAAAATTAAAAGGGACAAATAGCCTGATTTAACCCCTTTCTGCCCCCCCCCCAAACTCGGTCGTTCGATCCGTTTTTCTCAGCATCAAATTATAAGTGGGTTTAATTTTTATTTTTTTATTTTTTTTTTAAGAGCTAATTTAAATTTCTAGAGATACAAATTTTCTTTTATATTACAATCCGCGAAATACTGACGTCACGTAATCTTTAAAAAAAAAATACAATATATGCATTTGCTACATTTTAACAACTTGGAAACAGATAAAAATATTGTAATGATTAAATAAATATACTAAAGAATATAAGTATAACCTTAAAAAATAGACAGAAACTACTTTATTTAAGAACAATAATGATTACTGGTTCAGAGCGTGTTTTTTTTTTTAATCTAGAACTGCTTATTTTATTTTTTTAAAGAAAATAATTAAAAATTTATATTATTAAAATATATATAAACCTGTATCATTCTTATTGAATCGATTATTCAATAATAAATATATTATGATTTTGAAAATCACTTGAAATATTAACTCGTATTTTATTATTATCACATTATTTATTTTTTTACAGTTCTTTAATATTATATTAATATTGTATTTTAAAAATACAATAATTATAATGAAAATGAACTTTAAAAAAAAAGAAGCATTTATAATAATTTTTATCCCTCATTTATTTGATTCCTTCTTATTTTTAATAATATAATGTAATGATGGTGGTATAAAAAAAGTAGAATTAAAAACAAAATGCCAAAAGTATATCTGAATAATATATATATATAATCGAATACAATAGAACAGAAAAACACTTTTTATTCTATGAAATAAGAAGAAAAAAAAAAAAAGAAATGAGCCGATAAATAAAAATCATAACCGAGCAAAAAACACATTAATAAAGTATAATAATTATATACATTATAAATAATCAAAATATATAAATAGGAAATGAGAAAATCATACTCTAAATAAATATACTGTGAGTAATTTCATGTTATTATATTCCTGAGTGCACATTTGCTAGTTGTATTTTTTTTTTATAATACAGTTGTAAATATCAATGAATAAAAAACAAAACAAACATTAAATATAAGAAAAAAAAGTATTATTAAAATGAATACTATGCATTGTTCCTTAAAGTTGACAAGGAAACTGTTAAATATGAAAATGACCTCACCAATATTCTGTTCTTAAATTTAAATTAATTTGAATTATAAATTTTATTTATTTAGAAATATAATAATCTGTCACGTGGACAATAATTATAGTGAGATATGAGCACATTCCCACCCTTATCATTATAATTAACTGGCGTGGGGGTTACCGTGATCATCACAAATTATAAATTAGAAAGATTTAAAAAAAATCTTTCTAACTTTGAGGTAATGATAAAAACTAGTTTCGTACCATTTAAGCTTATATATATATATATATATATACAACTTTTCCTTAATTGACCTTTAAGTATTAAATTTAAACTTAACAATTTAATTGGGAATAAGGTCATCTAATTATAATTTAATAAACTATTGAATGTTCATTTCTTCTGTTTATTGACGTTTCGATCCCGGTATTTTCTTTTTATTAGTCAACCATGGGATCCTCTTCAAAGCTATAATTTTAAAAAATAGAGCTTCGATTAGGCCAGGGACACACCGACAGTCTCAGCACCGACCACTAGCACATATATTAAGCTACTTTGTATATTAAATAGTTAAGTTTAAATTTATATATATATATATATATATATATATATATATATATCCAGAAATGATAAAATAGGAAATAATGTTTTTTGACATTGATGGATTCAAATCTGAGACAGGCTAAATCACTGGACCACTAAATTCCTTGTAAAAAAACAAAAAACAAAACGAGTCATAACTCGTCAAAAAATTATGAGGGGCCCTCACTATAAAAGCTCTACAAACACAAATTCTCACATAACCACGTTCACGCACAAGCACCTTAAGAGGTGCAAGGAATTCGAGATGAAGTATTAGGGTCAGTGGGGAAAAAACGGGTTAAAGGGACTCCAGGGCAGGAGTAAAAAAAGAGGGGGATAGCAAAAAGTGCTCCGAAAAGAAGGAAGTCGTTCGTAATTTTTATCCCTCTTTTTTCTCTCTTTCTTTTTTTTTTTCTCTAGCGCTCGGGAGGGAGGGGGGGGGGAGAAAGAGGGAAGAAAATGCCTTGAGGCAGAGGGGGTAAGGAGTGGGGGAGGAGGGGAAAGGGGGAAAAGGGGAGACCCTTAGCCTTCCCGATGTAGATCAATACTGCTAAGTCTCCAGACCTGCCCAGCCAACTTTTCCCTCTACGTTAAAACAAATAAACCTCGACTTCCTTGAAATACTTATTTAGAACGTTTTTTTATTTATTTATTCGTTTTATTCGGAAAACTTCGTAGATTTTCGGTCTTTTTTTTTTTTTTTTTTTTTTTTTTTTTTTTTTTTTTTCGGTTTCCAGTACACGTCGCTCTTCATAGAAAATAATTTAAATATGCATTAACATTTATTATTTAAATTCTTTAAGAATTATAAAATAGCATGAATGTTTTTTTTTCTTATTTATTCATTTTTTTTTTTTAATTTCTGTCGTATCATATTTTCATTTCATCTGTTTTACTAAACTTTCTTTTTCTTATAATTTCTATTATTTGTAATTTTATATATTGTACGAATGAGTTTCTTGTATCTCAAATACTCAATGCCATTGATCGAGGCAAAATGTATTTTTTCTAAAATAAAAAAAAAAAAGAATTATAAAATACTCTTTTTTATTTTATTTTTTCCTGCATATTATTTAATTTTATCTAGTCAATATTTCAATAATAAACAAATGACTAATTTATTGAAACAGGCACACCTTTCTGAGTATTTATTGTTACTTTTGAGAATGTCTAATATGAAATGTAGTTAATAATTATCCCATTTATTTATTTTTTTCATTTTTATAACTTTATGTAAAAGACACAGTAATTTTATATTTGTGGGTAAATGGTTGACTGTCGTGAATAATGAAAAGAAGAATAGTTGGGGTGGTCAGTCAGAAATAAGAAGGCAAAAATAAATGATAATATCTATTTTGACATTTGCCGACGTTTCGACCTGAAGTTCAAGCCTTCGTCAGGGCTAAGAAAAGAAGCAGATAACAAGGTATGAGAAACATGAGTAATAGAGGTAAAAAAAAAAAAAAAAAGTAAAATGATTACTATTGTCATTACTCTACCAACTTCATTTTACTTTAGTCTTTTTTTACCCCATTACTCATGTTTCTCATACCTTGGTACGTGCTTCTTTTCTTAGCCCTGATGCCTTCTTATTTCTGACTGATCACCCCAACTATTCTTCTCTTCACAATAATTTTATATTGTGTTGTAGTCTGTATCCACTACAATACAATATAAAATACATAACTTAAATGAAAAAAAAAATTGATTGGTTCCCTGTAAGCAGATAGACATATTTATAGTAGTGACATAAGTCTTTAATCACAATTAACGTCTCGTCGCTTCTTATATTTTAAATTTTATAACTTTTTAGCTACTGGGATGTTGATAATGGTCATTGGTGCATCTTAGAAAGAAAATTTCTCACAATTATTGAATCAGAAACATTGAAATGAAGTTGGTTGGGGTGTTCAGTCAAACAAAAATAAATAAATAGATAACAAAATTATATTTATTTTTATCTGTGCCAAGATTTCGGGTAAAGTTTCACATCTTCTTCATTAATTAGAAAAGACAAGATCAAACAAATATAAGAAACTATTAAACGAGAAAAGTAATAGTGTTTAAAAAAAAAAAAATTCAAGTTATTAGTTGAATAGGAAGCAATAACTAATGAAATATTAAATTTAAGTAATTAATAATTGCTTCACTTTCAAAAAAAATTATTTCAAATGAATATGTAGGTAAAAAGTATAATCTAATAACATGTGGGTAGAGTAAACATTTAATACATTTATAATAGTAATAATACATTTATTAATCTATAAAAAGATGTGACAGTTTCTCATAGTAATGTTATCTTGTATTTTCTTAGCTCTGATGAAGGTCTGAAACTTTGACCAAAACTTCGGCAAAAATAAATATAATCTATTTATTTTTACTTTTTATTTCATACCAGACTGAAACGACAAGAAACCGCTCGACGTTTCCGACTACTTCAGCACTTACCAGAAAAACGCTCTAACCTTCCAATTAATTACAAAAGACTCATATACACGACTATAATAAGGCCTATTTGAACTTACGGAGTTGAGCTATGGGGCTCCACTAAACCATCGAATTCCTCTCGTATCCAATCCCCACAATCCAAAATCCTTCGTAAAACCCTTAATACTCCTTACTTTGTTACAAATAAAATAATAAATAAAGAACTTAATGTTCCACATTTTTCCAGTTTGGCCCAATCCAGATACATATCCTTCCATAATAAACTTCATAACCATCCGAATCCTCTTGAAAGAAGATGGCCGCATGATCTCCTTTTGTAGACATATTATTAGAGCGTTTTCATGTGATTATATTTCTGTGTATACATTTACTTTATGTATTTATATTAATACAGTTGTGAATATCATAAATAAAAAATTTAAAAAAATATATTTTTTTTTTTACTTAAGACTCCAACCCACTTCTCTTCAATTTATCTAAGGCACGCAATTATATATCCACTACCATAAACCAGAAACGGAATGAATCAATAAATTAAATTCATAATACAAACAATACTAAAGAAATTTTATATAACAGTTTTTTTTTTTCTTTTATTCAGCATCGAAATGAAAAGAACTCCTTTACATTACCGACTGGAAATTTTGTAATTTGTCTTTGGTGATTGTTAAAATAACTCTATTTGAAATCGATAAAATTTCATATTTGAATAATTTCAGTAATGTTTAGAAAACATAAACGAAAACGAGTAATTAAAAAAAAAAATAGTCGCATCATTAGCTTCATATGACTCTAGCATTAATGAAACCCGCAAATCGTCCTTTTAATTTTTACGTATTTACCATGCCGAAGGGGGGAGGGGAGGGGTCGAGTAAACTCATTAATTCTTACCATCGGTTACCAAACATCATTTCGCGTTCAACATTTCACAGGAGCGGCCGTTTTATGGAAATTTCACTTGATCGACAGGAAAACCGAGGTCGAACATTACTGTTGATCCGATTCCGATTTTGTAGCCACATATTAGGAAATGAGAATTTTCCCGGGAGTGAAAATGTAGGAAACTGCGGCTGGGGATGGAGCAGGCCTGAGGGCCGACGTCTCTCGCCCGTTATTTGTAATTCCCTTTCGGATATCCCTCCGACGAAACATTCGATATCAACTCTATCCAGGCTTCTGTTCCTGATGACCAACATACATGCCCCTGGTAAATTATTAGCATATGTGGTTAAGAGAATATATGTAATAGTGGTTAAAGTATCCGTATTGTTAAAATCACGTTTAGACTTCAATGAATATATTTAATTAATGTACTTTATTATTGGAAATAGAAATAGAAATAGAAAAATCATCTTTATTCTGGGACTAGGTCCCTTTAGAATAACAGTATTGTTCATATAAATTAACCATAAATCTGGGCAAAAATGAATAATGACAAAATACTAGTAATAAATTAATTATTAATTAAGCTCTTAGGATAAATTAACGAGAACAGTTGGGTAACAGGGGCTCAGTACTACAATATTGGAGCTAAAACAATAGCATAATAATCACTGAATGAAATTATAAAGGAAAGCAAAATCAATTTTATAGGCAAAGCATTGTAGTGATGGAATATAAAAATTAAAAAAATATAATAATTGTTAATATCTATGGAAAGAAATTAAAAAAAAAAAAAAAAAAATGATATACATATGTTCCCTTATGTATGTACATATTTAAGTGATTATGCGTAAAGATTAGGAGAAGAAAAAATAAAATAAAGTGTACAATATTGGAGCTAAAACAATACATAATAATTACTGAATACAATATATACACATAGCAAGGAGTGTGTTGAAGATAATTAAAAAATAAAATACATTTCAACGAAATACAATTTCATGAATAAAAAAATTAGAAATTAAGAAAAACAAATTTTATCTACTCACAATGCTTAGTGAGTGGTGATGCATTAATGAAATGTATTATTAATTATGTCTATGTTAATTATTAAAGGAAAAACGGATATACTTCTCAATAGTATTGCTCAAAATCGGTCTTGGTCTTGCGCTTTGCAAGACCAAGACCAACACCGCCTATCTGTTGCAAGACCAAGACCAAGACTGGTAAAAAAAAATCGATTTTTTGAATACAAATTGAGGCAAAATAGTTACTAATACTTGACAATTTTAGTTACTATGTGTAAAGAATTGGTGTAACCAATATACTTTTGCATTTAACTCTTCTAGTTTTTCATTCAGACTTAGTTAAGTTTTCCATATCTAAAAAATTACAGTAATGTCTCTCTAGTAATAAGCTAATAGGTAACTGCAAGACTGTTACCAGAGTCTTGCGCAAGACCAAGACCTAGACTAACACTGAGTTTGCAAGACCAAGACTCGTCTCGGTCTCGCATTTGGGCAACACTACTTCTCAAATAAAAAAAATAAACTATAAAAAAAAAGTATAAGGTGGATTAATGATAAAAAAAGGTACTTTTTGAACGTTTCAATTTTTTTTTTATTATTATGTAATACCACTGGCTTTAGCTATCGGTTGTATAACCAGGACAACAAGGACGTTGTAAAAATTATATTTATTTAATTTAAATTTAATTTATATAAGTGATTCAGTTACAATTCGGTTTAAAATTCAGATATGATACGACAATGAATCTAGAGTCATAGAGGCGAACAAAATAAATACATTTTTTACTGTAAATGTTTTTTTTTTGGAAACATGAAGTGTTATCAGGTAAAGAGGACACAATAAAATAAAAAAATAATACATAGAGAGAGGGAAAACAGATAAGGTAACATATTCTAATGATAATCATATTGTGTCATATCATGTTGAGTACTTGTCAACTGTACTAATTGTTGTAAGTATGAAACCAATGAGTGAAACCTTAGCAATCATAAACCATAGATGCATAATCAAGAATAAACTTGCAACTGAATTACAAGAAAACGAGCGAATTTAATGTTTTGGAATTGATAATGAAATCTTGATTTACCTTTTACTGTGCAATATTGGATTGCAGACAGCCATTGCATTTCTAGCCCATGTTCTGTTTCGTGTGGTAACAGGGAGGATTGTACAAGTGTTATAAGTGGAAGAAGGAAATGTTTTGTTTCTGTTGGGACAAGTTCACATTTCAGCTTTGAGCTCATTCATGGCATCAGTAACCTATCAAACCGTTTTTAAACTCATCGATGGACGTTATTGAGGTAACTCAGGGAGTTACTTAACTCAACGAATCTTCATATTGTTTAAAAATAAAAATAAAAATAAATCACGATTTCTGCCACATCTATTTTTATAAATTTTATAACGAATAAACTAAAAAATTGTGTTTGTCATATATTTTATAGACGTTTTCATAAATGAATCTATATTACGTATAATATATTTGAATAGTCCGAAAAATCGATTAATCTAAATTCGCAAAAAAAAAAATTATAATAAATAAAAAAGAGGAAAGTGATGGAGGAAGAGACGCAGAATGCTAGAAACATTTGCTAACGGAATTTATTTTATAATAAATAAAAGCCATTTTTGAAACTTAAAAAAAAAATTTTTTTTAATCATTAGATTACATTATACTTATATATTTATATTTTTTTTTCAAGTTGAGAGGTTTATCCGTTTTTTCTTTAATGATTACGTACATTGATTAATCATACTTCGTTGTTAATTATTACTATCTTAAAAGATGATGTTAATAATAAGTATTATATAAAGTATTTTATAAGTATTTTGTGTTATATCAATATTCCCTGCATACCAGTCGGACAGATTTGCTTCTTTTGACCAGTAACTGTTAAGAAATCCTCTTGAAACGACAAAAAACTGCTCATCGTTTCCGACTACTTCAATATTTAAAAAAAAAAAAAAAATGCTTCTGATTAATGACAAGAAACTCATTAAAAAAAAATCTTTAACAAGCTAATTTGGAAAAATTACATTTAACTTTTGTGTAAAATCATACATCTAATTCCCCGAAAATAACTTTTTATGTCCGAAAAATAATTCACATTTATCAATAAAGATGCCCTCTATAATATATACCTAGCCCCTGTAAATACATATGGGCTCCAGTCTTACTTGTAATCTAAACTTTAAAAAAAAATTGAAAAACATGTTTCCGTTCATGAAAGAAAAAAGAGGCCCACTGCAAAATGAAAAAAAATTCTTAGCAAATCACAGAAGCCAATTTTTAAAGATTCCTTATTTCATTAAAACGGATTGGCAATAAGGAATTAAAGATGGGATAACCCGTTTTACTCACTATATTTTACGGAAAATAGCAAAACATATGTATAGATAAATACAACAAACCATTTCCTCTTTCAAAACATGTATTATATACTCGAATTAAATTGTATCAAGTGAATACACATCTATGTTTCCACAGAATATAAATGCGAGTATCTATTGATAATTTAATCTTCTATTGTTTTTAGTTTTCCTCAACAATCACAGTAATCCGAACTTTTCAGTAATCCGAACACCCCTCCCCCATGCAGCGATTACTTCGGATTAATGCTATTGCACTGTAATATATATACGTAACCTTTCATTGTAAACTCACTCCAATACAAACCCAGCAATTCGTTTCCTTGTTTCCCAATCTATCCTCAGTAATCCCCCGAGACACCAAAGATAAAATCAATCATGGATTCTTCCACTATATAAATGTCAAACATTCACCATATAAATGATTGTTATTGGTGGATTTTTTCCTCTGCAGGTAACCTTCAGGACAGAATGAACTGTATAATCACATTTACTGAATGAATTTTAAATAGCTATTGTTTAAAATATAAATGAGAGAAATAAATAATTCTTCCCTAGAAATATGCAATGAAAGTTTTCTTTGATAGCAAAACCAATGTATTGCAGAAAAAAGATTGAGAAAGATAAATTGCTTTTAAATTCTGTAACATTTAAAGGCAACAGACAATATTTTCGTACTTAAACATCTATTTTATATTTGCAGAAAAATAATTAATTATGTAATAGCTAAATAATTAGGTAATTTAAAAAATCTCTACCAACTATACAAAATTAATTTATAAGGAAGTACTGCTTCTTGGTATCCATTAGGTTGTGTAAGGAGGTGATTTAACCGAGATCACACTAAGCCACCTAGTTTTCTCCCCAAATCAATCAATTAATTAAGAGTATTCACTTTATAGAGGCTGGGTGTGCTCAAGGTCGAACCACGGCCGATGTAACAGAATAAATAATTACCTGCAATCAGCCAGGCTCGAACCCGGGAACTTGAGCTTTGGAAGTCAGTGCCCTACCCACTATGCTGACCCACTCCCAAGTAAGTTGTTGAAATAATGAAAAGTTAAAGTTTTTATTATAAAATTTATTTATTTATATAAATTTACTATTGTAATTGTAATTGTAAAAGAAATAAGCATAGTGCAAGAAATTACCCACTAGTAGCTCTGCAAAGTCGAAGCAGCTTTAAGTTATCTAGTCTAGTGGCCATGTTGTTTTGTAAGAACTCCATAAAAGGTTAGCAGATATAGATTGCGATAGAAGGTTACAAACATTTTTATATGCTTTCTGAGTTTGAAATGAATGTATGGATGTGTATTGCAAATCTGCAACATATGGAACATTGAGGTATTCATGGCGATTGTATTTTAAATATAATAATTTAGGATCTTTTATAGAATTTTAGATCCGATTCGGTAGGAAGCTAATATGTTCATAGAGTCCCAAAACTCAATTACGTAATCCATACAGGCCCGATTGGAACGTTTGTCAACTAACTGTTGAAGTAATCGAAAATCTAAGTTTGTTAAAGTTGCTATTAAAATATAATGAATTCAGCAGTGGGTTTTGTAAAAGTCATGTTAAATCCATACTCCGAAATGGTACGATCCGCACTTAACGAAGCATCTCAAAACTGACGAAACTCAAAACACCAACGTTACACAAATCACCAAAGTAAAATAAGTAACGAGTTGTGAAAAATTCTGTTCCAACCTGTTGATTAAGATGGATCTTTCAATCCCTACTATACAGCTGTTTTGTTGTTTATCGACAACTAAACAAAAAAAAAATTTAAAAAAATCAATAAGAAAATAACGGTTTTCTATTTTTTAACCACTCAGTTCCCTAAGGCACCTACTGATATCGCACATTTTAACTTTGTATGATTACTTCTTGACGTTTTTTTTATTTTTTCCATTTATAGAACCTATTTATTTAATATTTTTAAAATCACTCATTAGTTTTCAGTATCATACTGTATTTGGTCAACTACGAATTAAAGAAACCTTAACTTTATTTTACCGAAAAATTATGAGGAAATATCTTAGTAAAAATTATGATTACGCTGGTTATCGATGATGAATGAAGTTAATGTTCGAAAAAGTTTTTTTGGCACCTGAACACATGCACACAAAGGAATCTGTAGACGGCGTCGTAATTTCAACTAAAATGATCACTTTTTTAAATTACTTACTAGTCTAAAAATTGTTATTAATTTAAAAAATTACAAATTTACAAAAAAAAAAAATTAAAACATTTAGATCGACTATGGGAACTAGAGGGTTAAGCAATAGCCCACAGTTGTCCGGACAAAAAATAATACAGCGGTAAGTTCACAATTGCGGAACAAGTGTTTTGACTTTACCCTCTACTTGCATTGAAATAGAAGTAGTTTTCTTCAATGAGTTCATTCAAATATCTTCCACATCCCGCTTTTATGACTTGGCTTAGATGATCAGAAAGAAAAAAAATAATGAATTACTTGTTGAATGAGTCCTCCGGATATCTCGTCCACACTTAACAATTAAATCAGAGACATCAATCTAAAATGGGTTTGATCGAATCATAATCATAACATATCCGTATCAGTAATATTTAATATATATATATTCGGGGACGAAGTACTTTAAAAATAACAGAGACGTACAGAAAAAAATTTATTTTTTATTTTTTTAGAAATATAATAATCTGTCAAGTGGACAATAATTATAGTGATATATGAGCACATTCACACCAAATATACAGAAAATATAAAATTAACAAAAGTAAAATAATAATAGTATTTGATTATTATTACAATAAAAAATAAAATAACCTAAAGATGAGTAAATTAAAAACATAAAAACACACTCATACCCATATACAATAAGGCAGGGAATCCCAAGCCAGGCTTCTCTCTCCAGCAACAAAAAATTTAAGAATTATCTTTACATTAAATATCTGTTATATATTATATATATCTGTTATATATCTGCAGAATATCTGTTACATTAAATAAATACTAATTGAAAAGTCATGAGAAAAGTAACAATTTATAGAACAACAGCCGTGAACAACAGCAATAAAATGGGTGTTAAATACACTGTAAAAAAAACGAATACACACACAAGATGTTCTGTAAGTAGCGCGGAATATTTAAAGGGTTTTTTGTTGAATAGGAAGCGATAATTAAAGAAACATTTAATTTAACTAATTAACAATTGCTTCAAAGTATACTAGAAAAACTTCACTTCAAAGTAAAGTAGAGTTTGCCATTTTTAAAATCGTTTAAAGAGGACTTTTGAGCGGATAAGCTGAGCTAAGTCCTGTTAAAAAAAAAAAAGTCATGAGTTATGCGCGATTTTTTTAATCACCCTCTAACTATACCTTACTATGTACGGAAAAACTCCCTTGTTTTTTCTTACAAGCTTTAAATTAATATTAATTAAGTTGTGGCTTATGAAGAAATAAATTCGCCTAAATTTGTGTAAAAATTTATATAATTTCATATTAAGGCGACAGGAACCTTACACGTGTTTCAGCGAAAATGGCGACAATAAATTATTGTAAAGCTCTAATTTGTAAACCTGGAATGTATTTTAAAGATATAAATGTTTAATATTATGATTTTTTTAATATTTACCACCTCAATTGATAATGGAATTGTGTTTTTACCCAGATCTATATTATAGGAATTGTAAGTATTTAGACGTGACTAACTAAATGTTTCTAATTAGAATGATAAAAAAAGTTGGATTTTTTTAAACATACATAAAAAAAAAGTTTATAAAATAATATAATACTTACTTGAATAATCCTTTTTTTTTTTTCGTTCATGAACTGCCAAAATGCATCGAAGGCTTTGTCAGATTTAAAACGTAAGCAATTCTTTGAATTTTTTTTTTAGCTTATGTTTACTGTTATACATATGTTTTTTTTTCTTTTTCTTTCAAGAGGTTAGTTCCTAAAATAAGATGGAAAAAAAAATATTATAAATCTTATCTTTTATTTATTATTTTATTTTTTTTATCACACGAACAGAAATAGAAGGAATTAATGAGAGGTAAGTTAAAGAAAAATAATGATAATAATACATTGAAATGATAAATAAGGGATGAATATGGGGATGAATGGAGAGGGAGGATTCATATATTGAACGAGGCTAGGTTTTAGGAGTAAGGGTGGTTAGAGGGACCTAGTCGCCTTGGATACGACAACCACAGATAGTCTCCGGGACCCCATCTTTCCCATCAACATGGGCCAATACACCTCCATCCCCCATCTACACTTGATATATAGCGCTTCATCTTAGCATTATAACATATATTACACGTGTTAGCTAACAGGTAGAAGAAAAAAAAAATATATATATATATAAAATATATAATCATTAATACACACATACACACACAAAAAAAAGGCATTCGATAAAGTATGTCTTATCCTCATCGATAGATATATTTATTCTATGATTGCTTCAGTTAACGTCATCAATAATAATTTAAAAAAAAAAAATCCTATAATTTCTATATTGAGTAAACATCCAAATAATAACACTAAAAGTATATATATATAAGCAAAAAGAAACTAAAATAATAAAAATTTTATTTTGTTTTATTAATTGAAAATTAATACATTCTGACACATTGGAAGGCACTAATATTAGAGCTATATTAATCATTCACAAAACATGTACTTACAAATAATAACTACAATGGAGATAATAAAAAATAAAATAAAATACAGGCATAATTTTATACCGTAAAAGCAGGTCTCTAGGAGATCCCGGCGTCTCTCGCACAGTGACCTGTGGAGGCTGAGTAGAGATATTTTGTTGGGTAATATGAAGATGTTTTGAAACCTTTACCTTAAAAATAACAAGGAATAAAATTCGATTAAAACTCCATTTCCAAATGGAAAAAGAGGGATTTTTTATAACTTTTTCGTAAAAATTTTATCACCAACTATTTTGAAGTATTTCCACTGAAATACAATTAATGGTGGATAAACGACACACCTGCACAACAAAAAAAAAATTCACCTTAATCAACAGGTTGGAAACGATTTCTTTAAAAGTCGTCATGTTTTAATTTAAACTGGAATAAAATTCAGTTCTATATTACAGTCCAATAACTGGCATATTTAATAGACGTATTTTACCTAATAAATTAATATTTCAAATTAAAATAATTTGGTATAAATATTATATATATATATATATATATATATATATACATTATTTATTCAATTTATTCAAACTGACGTTATTTTCAGCGTCTAAAAAAGAACGGTTACATATTGTTACACTATATTTTTTAAAATTAATATACCAGGCTGGGAGAGAAGCACTGAGATCTCCTGGAGTCCTGCCTTGGCTTCCATATTGGGATATAAAGCATGGCTCAGAGTTCCCTGGACGAATGTAAATATTGTATATAGGTGTGAATGTATTTTATTTACTTTAATTTCATTTATCTTTTATCTATTATTTCATTTTTTATACACAGCCATATTAATTTACTTATTTTATTTTTCTATATTTGTTATCCTTTATTATCTCTATCTTAGTTATTATTTTTATGTACATATATTGAATGATTATTGTAGCATTAATATTAATGCCCTTGAATGTGGCGGAATGTATTAATTTTAAACAATAAAAAATATAAGATAAATTTTTAACTTTTTTTATTGAGAAATATTACAACCTGTCTCAGTTAAGGACACTTATAATAGAGTTCAGAGAGCACATTCACACCGTAATAAGTTATATTAAATTAAAAAAAAAATTCCTTTTTGGTTTGCTACATTATTTTTTGTAGGGTTGAATATATTGAAATTAAATTAATATGTACCGGTTTGAGTAATATTTTTTCCAATTATAACCCCAAATTGGTTTCCTATCTCTTAGTAAGCTTTTTATACTTTTACAATAATATTTGTATTTAAATAATAATCGATCTAATCATTATTAACAATCAACATTATCAATTATTAGTTGTGTTAGTTCGTAATGGTATAATGGTTTGATGGTATAATATAGAATGGAAGATAAGGAGGGGCTTACAAATGCAGTCCACTTGTACCGATGATCTGATAGCTAATATATATCTCCTCTGAGATAGACCGGTGTAAGTTAACGATAAGCCATGAGCAAAACAACTGCAGTGTAAACCGTAGTAACTGCCATATTTTATAACTTTACTTAACTATAATAAATTAATATTTCAAACGGAAATAATTAGATAAAAAAATAATAAATAAATATGAATTATAATTAGGTATAAATATAAAATTATTAGACATAAATAAAAATAATTTTTTTTTCCTCTTTGAATTACAGACCTTTTATATATTTTGCCGCCTCGGCCATCCTCTTCGACCTCTTCTTATCTTGGGCTATTTCTTTCCAGTTATCTGCAAGCAGCTCTGCACCGTACGATCTATCCATCAAGACCAATATGACCAAATCTTCCTAGTGAAGGAGAGGAGTTGTCAGTATTAAACTACTATTATATGTTAAATAAATGTACAATATAATAAAAAAAAAACATTACTCTCTAAATTAATTCACTCGTTAATTTACAACAATTGATTTTATGGTGTTGAAAGAAAGAAAGTAAATTTTATTCTGGGACATTTAGTCCCCTCAGTATAACTACAATGAACAAAGAAATGACAATTGTCTGGCGATTATGAATAATTATATGATAATTAAAAATAATTTAATTCAATAAGTTGTCCAAATTCGATATTAAAAAAAGAAACAGGTAATTTTTTCATAATATTAAAAATAAATACACTGTAGTAAACATTTAAAAACTAGTGTGCTGCACATTTTGCACCCAAGTCGCATAGTGATTTTTAAAATTTTATTTTTAACTGAAACTATGATCATTTATTGTTCCCAGAGGAGGATCTGCATTAATAATCTGGTATGTTTGAAATTGGCTGGCATAAACAAATATTGAGATATTTTGTAGCTGGCAATCTATGTGGAGTGAGGACACGTCAAGCAAATTAAAAAGTATTTAAAAAACAGTGTCATATCGTTCTGTCCGCAGAGAGGAGGTTGTTTTAGACCAGACTAAGAATAGGCCATACCAATCAAACCCATTCACATCTCATTACACACTGTAACAGTTAGCCACATTTTGCAGGGATGTTCTTTCTATATCTCGAATTTAACTAGTTTCAGACTCAAACTCCCATTATCAAACATCCTTAAAAAATACGAAGTCACAGTATAGTTAGTATTACTAAAATCCACAATCAATGCTCCTTATTACGTAAATAGAAACATTATAACCCATATAACATAAAAAACCCAAAATTCTTTTGGTTGAAGATTTGGTCTGAAACGGATACGTCTCCTTCAATAAACAAATACAAAAAAAAAATTCAAATGTATCTAATCCTTCGTAAAATCCTCAATAATCCTTACTTTGTTACAAATAAAATCATCAACAATGACCTTAATGTTCCTTATGTATCAGATTTGGCCCAATCCAGATACCTATCCTTCCAAAATAAATTTCATAACCATCCTAACCCTCTTGTTTCTAGCCTTGCTTCCTATTCAATTCCTGGTAACCCTCCGAGGCGTCTGAAAAGAAGATGGCCCTGTGATCTCCTAATATAGACATATTATTAGAGTGCTACCAATGGGTAGTTTCTTGACATGTATTTCATGTCATTATATTCATTTACGAATTTACTAGATGTATTTTTCTATACAGTTGTAAATATCATCTAAGTAATAATAAAAAAAAAAAAAGTTAGTATTACATTTTCTAAAATTAAACAACATTCAAAAGTTGAAATTAAAATAAACAAAATCAAACACAGGCATTGATGACCTCGAGGTTATACGCCTTAAAACCCCAACTTTTTTTATTTTTTTAGAAATATAACAATCTGTCACGTGGGCAGTAATTATAGTGAGATATGAACACATTCACACCATATAAACAGAAAACATAAAATTAACCAAAGTATAATAATAACTAAATAATAATCAAATATCTATGTACAATAAAAAATAAAACAACCTGAAGATTACTAAATTAGAAACATAAAAACACAGTCTATGCTCTCTCTGTGTGTCTATGCTCTATGTGTTTGTATATAGTATATCTCTATGAAAACGCGTAATTGACAATATCTCAAATTTTCAGTAGACAAAACAAATAAATTTTTTTCATAATACATTTTGAATTTTTAAAAATGTTTTTTTTCTTCATTATTTTTTTCACTTCATAGTGTTTGTATATCGTCTATCTACATGAAAACGCGTAACGACAACATCTCAAATTTTCAGTAGACAAAAATAAATAGATTTTTTTTTTATAATGCATTTTAATTTTTAAAAGATATATTTTTTGTCCATTTCATAGTGTTTATATATCGTCTATCTCTATGAATACGCGTAACTGACAATATCTCAAATTTTCAGTAGACAAAAACAAATACATTTTTTTTTTCATAAAACATGGGCGAATTACAATACAGAACATTACAATACGAATAAAACAACACAAAAGTTCAATAATATATAACTTAACCACACAGCTTTAAGCAACTGTACAACAGAAAGTACACAAATTCATGAAAGAAGTTTCGACAATGTTAAAATATTTCTCAAAGAAAAAAAAAATACTGTAAAATTAAAATAAAAAAGGAAAAAGAGTATTCACAGTACATAAAATCATTTTATAAAATAACCAACCTAACCAAGTTAGTTTCCAAAAATTTCCTCTACCCAAATTTAAATGTATTTTAATTTTTTTACTAGCCATGGTGTTTGATCCTTTTATAACCTTGTTCTAGGACTAACACGATAATGGGGCATATAATTTAAGTAAATTTTGTTTTTTATAAAACTATTTTAAATAAGAAATTATTTATATTGAATTAAAAAAATATTAATTAAAAAATGTAAATAACGGGTTTAATATAGAATCTATGAATGTTTTCCTTTTTAATCTATTTTTTTATTTATCTATTTATTTATAAAACACAAAAGTTCAATAATATATAACTTAAATCACACAGCTTTAAGCAACTGTACAACATAAAGTACACAGATTCATGAAACAAGTTTCGACAATGTTAAAATATTTCTCAAACAAAGTCACACCTATATACAATCAGGTAGGGAAAACCAAAAACCACATCTAGCACCAACAACAAATACTGGGAGATCTGATCATCTTTAAAAAAAAAAGTTTTTAAGATATTATTTATTCAAATTGTTAAACGGATATATAAAGCACATTAAAGTATTATAGAAAGATATTACTTTATTAGATTTTCATGGGAAAAAAAAATCTATTTGGACAAATGAGAAACAAGATTTGAGGTTAGTCCGCAGATGGCGGATCGGCCAGGTTCAAGCGAACAAGAGACTTCTCCCCTCTCCATCGCGTTTTATGTAAATCTTGATAAAGAGCATCGGAGAGGTGCGCAGGGGCCTAATGAAAGCATATTCCACGGAACCCTCCCAAGTGAGTCCGTAAAATTTTTAATTAAAATTTCTAATTAAATAATCCGCAAGATAAGATGGTAGCCGGGAATAGGAATGGAGTATGTAAAAGGGAGCGGGGGAGTGAGGGTGAGAGGGGGTTAGGCAGGAGGGGGGTGGGTGGCCGGTTGTGCAAGTCTCATTTGGAATGCACGGCCGACCCAAATACATGAAATGCCAATTTGTGTAGTGTGGCCTCCGCCGGCAGTCCCAGCAATTCCAAAACTCTGCCGGGTACAAGTAATCCCTTCCATCCAGAAACTGTAAATACTGACCGCCACCGCTGCTCCCCAGTTTATTTTGCCCCAAAACAAACCCTAGCCTTCAATTTTCAGTAGTCCTATATTCTAGCCCGCGAGCCATCCCGCTCCTCAGACGCTTGTGCGCTATCGATTCACTCTTCGACATAAAAAATTCTTCAGTATTTAATGACTTCGACGGGGATATCTTACGAGCAATCGATAAAAAAAAAAAAAAGAAGGATACAATATATACACAAATACGCGGTTAAAAAACACAAAAAAGGGTAAAATATATACAAAAAATAAAATGGATTTTATCATTTAACTATTGGTGAGCAATTGTATTTACATAGCCTAAAAATTCTTATAGGGTGGCGGAAGTTTGAATGTGTATTAGGTGGCGGAATACGGGTTGTTTGAAGGAATTTGTGGACGTGGTTTGACTTGGATGGAGATATGCAAGGAGTCCAAAAGGAGGTAGCAGGAATGACGAAGGATTTACTGAAAGGATTTTTTTTTATGTGTGGGAATATATAGGGCTGCGGGTTGAGATCTGGTATTAAGAGAGTGGATAGAGGAGCGTAGAACAAGGAGTTATAGGATGAAAGGAGGATTTTTGGTTCTTGGAAAATGAAGACACCAAGAAGGAATTGGCGGCGGGAAGTAGGATAAAAAAAAAAAAAAAAGAACTCGTTCTAAGGAATTTCTTTATCTCTACAAACCCGGAGTCGTTAATCAAGAAAACTCTTCAAGCCAATTTTTAATTAAATAAATAAGGTTTATCGGTCTTATGCTCAAAAGAAATCCGCTGACGGGCTGTTTTTTTTTTTTTTACATATTTCTTTATATTTATTTGATTCTTTTATTTTACACATTATATATCCCTCTCTGGCAGATCTTCGGGAGAGCCTTCCCCCTCCTTACCCGAAATGGAATTTTTTTTTTTATTCGTTGGTCCATATTTTGCTCAGTTACCTGAGGCAAATGCTTAAATAATAACAATATGTTTTCTTTTTAAATTAAAAAACATGTATTCCAGCTATTTAACTGTAAGCACTGTGTCAAAAATATATTTAAAAAATATTTCTGAAAGCATTATTGTTATTCTGTATAAAATCATTTTTTTTTTTTTATAGACCTTCTAGAACCACTTTAATATTATTTTATTTAGTTTTTATTTTTCTTACTTAGTTTTTTTTTCTTTTTTTTTTTTTTTTTTATCTATTGAATAATAATACAATCAGCCACTGCTGGAGGGCTATAAGCATTAGGGCTAAAAGTTCTCATTCATACAATATATACAAATAATAAAGAAATAAATATAAATAAAAGAAGTAAATAAATACTACTGATGAAGAAGGTAAATAAAAAGAAAAAAGAAACAAACAAATAATATAAAATAAAAACTTCTAAATACAATAATAACTATATAAAATATATTCATTCGCCCAAGAATCTCCGAGCCAGGCTTTTTCCCCCACGTGGAAGGCAAAGCAAGACTCCAGAAGATCTCAGTCCCACTTTTCCAGCCGCATCACTAGTATTAGAAAGTCTTACTTAGTAATTACCAACCTCAAACATCATCACAATCCCTATCCAGTACTACGCATTCCTACAATCCTCCGAGAAAGTTAAAACGGTAGTGGCCCAGAGACCTTTTATAGTTTGTATACTTCAGAGTTCTGGCAAGCCCAGATTCTAGGTTTGAATGAATTCTTTTCAAATTACTTATCTTTTTGTTTTTTTAATTGTTTTTATGATATTTATAACTGTATTGATAAATAAAATACATATTAATAAATAAAATACACTTATCTTTAAGTTATTTTATTTTTATTTATTGTATATACTTTTTGATTATTATTTAGTATTTATTTTCCCTCTGTTTATTTTATCTTTTCTATATATATTTTATAAATGTGGCCTTACCTCCTTATAATTATTGTTCTAGTGACAAGATATTTTATTACTAAATAAATAAATTTTAAAAAAAGTAATTACCATTATTAAAAAAATCTTGATTCTGCTACTCCTCTCCCGTTCGTTCTGGGTCTATGCTCAGTTAAAATTGTCTTAATTATTTTTAGTTAAAAAAAAATAGTTTTTTTATTCATTTTTTTCTATTTCATCGTGTTTTTATATCGCCTATCTCTATGAAAACGCGTAACTGACTTTTCAGTAGACAATTTGATTTTTTTCATAAAACATGGGCGAATTAATTCAAATTATTACAATACGAATAAAACAACACAAAAAATCAATAATATATAACTTAAATCACAGAGCTTTAAGCAACTGTACAACAGAAAGTACACAAATTCATGAAACAAGTTTCGACAATGTTAAAATATTTCTCAAAGAAAAAAAAATACTGCAAAATTAAAATAAAAAAGGAAAAAGTTTATTCACAGTACATAAAATCATTTTATAAAATAACCAAATTAGTATTTCCTCTCCCCAAATTTAAATGTATTTTAATTTTTTAACAAGCAATAGTGTTTGATCCTTGTACAACCTTGTTCTAAGACTAACCCAATAATGGGCCATATAATTTAAGTAAATTTTATTTTTTATAAAAATATTTTAAATAAGAAATTACTTAAATTGAATTTTAAAAAAATATTAATTAAAAAATGTAAATAACGGGTTTAATATAGAATCTATGAATGTTCTCCTTTATAATCTATTTTTTTATTTATCTATTTATTTCTATTACTTATGTTAATGTATTTTTTTTTGCTACGAATTTTTGGATTTTATTTAATTTTATCTTCAAGTTACATTTCCTTGTTTGTTTTGTTTTTTATAGTTTTTGCCTTGTTATGTAGTTAAATTTTTATTTATATGATTTTTTTAATTTTTGTTTTTGAATTGTATATATTGTATGAATGAGACTCACTCAGCTATAGTACCCAGTGCTCTTAAGTGTGGAAAAAAATGCATTATTTACCAATAAAAAGATCTGTTGATAACGCTGAAAAAAATATAGAATCTCTAATGAATTATTTATACAATTGTAGGTGCTGAAGAGGGGTTAAAAAACATTCCTGAAACGTCCCAATAAATATGATTAAAAAAAAACATTATAAATAACAAGCGTTTATTTTGTTAAATTAGGTCTGTTGGTTATATTCCTTGCCTATGGGCAATGTACTAGCAAGGTATGTAATATCGATTACGAAAAAAATTAACAATTTATTGTTGTATTTAATACTTAAATAAAAATTAAATAACAATAACAACGAAATCCAAAATATTTTCTACTTACACTATTACACATTGAGACTGACGATATATTTTTTTATATATGTAATTGTATCAAAAACAAATAAAGGGGATTTCCAGAAAAATGTGGATTGAATTTTTTCGTAACTTATTTTTAAAGTTACATTCTAACAGTTTCTCTGAAACTTTTTATGAAAATAGTTTTTAAAATAAAAGTTCTAAGGAACAGTTTTGTATGAAAGTTTTCGGGTTATAATATTGTATCATTTTTATTGATCACTTTTATTTATTTAATTTCTTTAAAAAAATATTTTAAATGAGAAATAAATTGTAATCGGGCTTAGACTATAGATATAATTAATCTTCAACGAACTGCCTGCTTTTCATGTGTCCCTGATTTGAGTAGCTATGAACTTAATACTTATTTGTCAAATTTTAGATCGACTTTTTGGCGAAATCAACTGAACTTTGATAAAAAAATTCCATAAAACCTATACTTGACATGTTGCAAGAGAAAAATTCAAGTCCCGAAATGACAGAAAAATATTGAAAATGAAATTCCAATCATACCGATTAAAAATAATTCCATGCCCTGGCATATATTGTTATAACATAATTTGTATTTAGTGTTTTGACGTCGATTGAATATCACTGTTTCAAATACAACAGATAAAATAAAAATTTCAATGGCATAAATTATTTCATAATTATAAACGATGCTTCGGACGAGTTGTGAGGTGTAGCAAAATCGAAAACGTGTGTAATCAAGTTTAATATACTATTAGTAATTATATTTAGTTTGACAAGTTTTAATTGCATCCATTAAATCATTAATTAACACGTTGGAATCAAATTAGTTATTTAAAAATAATAATTTAGATATGTTAGACTTATATGTTCATTGTCCCACTTGAACTAATATTTGTGTAAGCTGCCAATTTTCCTCGACAGTGTAATTGGATATAATCTCATAGATATCAATTATAACCATGTTTGCACAACTAAATAAGTCAATTTCGATTGTATTTATTTAAAATCATGACATAAATTGTATCAAACTTATATTAAAAGGAATCAGTAATACGAATTCTTAAAAATATAGAAGGATTGTGAAGTTAGAGGATTAAAACTTATTGCATAATGAGATGCTGTGGGAATATTTTTTTTATCGTCAAGTTACATGTCCGAAAATTCAAAAGCCACTCTTGAATAAAATTGATGGGGTCTCGCGCCCTCTTTCGGTTCAAGGAATCGGTTGAAATTGAAATGAGATTATTTGAATGCAAACCTACTGAACTAGTTTTCGAACCATTTTTTTTTTACTATATTTATTTTTTTAATATTATTATTTCAGTCAGGGGGTTAGACTTCGTTAAGGTGGGTTACTTAGCACAAGTTTTGAAAATTGTTGTGTGATTATCTGTTTTCTGCCCAATTAAAAAAGTCAGAAATTTATACCTCAGCTTCTTGAGGATTTATAAGAAATAAATAAATAAAATAAAAAAAGACACTCGTTTAAATTATGATGACGTTTCATATCATTTATTTATTTTTTAAATTGAAGCAATTACGGGCTATTGTTGAGAAATTCCACCTCCTTAAAAAGCCTTTAAAACACTGAGAATAAAAATAAAATATTAAAAAAACGGTGAAATCTAAAACCATTTTAATCAAATAAAAAAAACACTAAGAACATAACATTGAAAACATATGTGTTTATTAAATTATTCTTTAAGGAAGGCTTATATTTCAGTATTCAAGCTTAATAATAATTATTCCGTAGAAATAACACTATAAAAATAATGAAAAATATATCGAAAAAATTCGGAGATGGGCAGGATTTGCAGTTATAATATCTTCAATGAATTAGCCGACGTTTCGACCCAAAAATGTCGAATTTCGATTCCGTCCATTCCACTCATTAAAGATATTTTGACTGAAAATCCTGAAGATTTTTTTCATCTCTTTATCAAAACACGTTGTTTTTATTAAATAAAGGTCCTGATCAAAATTAATCCAAATTATGTATATATAAAAAAAATTGGAGTTACTGTATATATATATATATATATATATATATATATATATATATATATATATATATATATATATATATATGTATGTATATATATATATATGTATGTATATATGTATATATGATATATATTCCATTGACCGTGATGTTGCTAGGATGTTGAAAAAAAAATAAATATATCATCCAATAAAGAAATCTATGAAAATATTAATATCGGTGAGTACACGTTTTCTGGGGAAATATCTGGTGCAAAGTCATCAGACGAAGTCATTACTAAGAAAGATGTTAATAACTAAAACTTAAATTTGCCTCTTAATCACAGATAAAATTTAAACAACTTCGAGATCCCAGCCGGCTTTATAATTCCAGAAGAAGCAACGGATCAATAAAAGTTTGCTATACCATGTCCGACAGAATAATACGAAGAGAGAGAAAAAAAATGACTATACACGATTATCCTACTACTGAACTTAACTCCTACCTATCGGGAGATATTCTTCTCTTTCCAAACCAGTCCTAAAACAAACACTTGTGAACCACATACGGCAACAAGGGAGCTTTGACGTAATTGCAACAATTGTATACCTTAATTTGCTAAGTAACACACTCCGATGATGTCTAAGCCCGAAGAGCCACAATTCAAAGTGCTAGGCCAAAATACCAATTCCAGCTATTATCTCGAAATATAACATTTACGAGTATTATGCCCCTAAAGTCATTAGGTAATGAGAAGCCATCGTCCCTCCCCCGCTCAACATACAACTCCCCCTTATGATTTCCGCAATACTCTCATATCTGAAGAACTTCCAGAACCCCAATACTTATAATTAGATATAATAATTTAATTGTTTATAATTATGATAATAAATAACGTATTGAAGAGGCATTTTTTCATAAAAAAATTCATTTTTTAATGCGTCTTAATTTTGAATTAGAAAATTCTATTTGTACAATTTTAGTCCATGCTACAGACCACCTTTTAGTAAATTATTAACATCAGCCTAAAACTCCGTAAACAGCTCACCTCATCGTAAACTGCAACTATTTTATTTGCGTAAATTCTATGAAGTGAGGCGTTTTCAATCTGAAAGTCGGTAAACTTTGTCTATCAAATTAGGTACTAAAAACTCGTTTATACACGTTTGCCTTCCACTTGGTTCGTAAGATAATTCGATCAGAAAATCGAAAAAAAATATGGCCTACAAAAATACTGAGCCGCTTGGCGTGACCTACACCTCCAAAATATTAAAGTAATATTTTTGTAGGCCATATTTTTTTTCTCGATTTTCTGATCAAACTATCTTACGATCCAAGTGGAAGGCAAACGGGTATATGCGAGTTTTTAGTACCTAATTAAATAGATAAAGATTGCTGACGTCCGGATTGAAAACAACCCAATTCCAAGAGTTTTCGTAAATAAAATAGTTGTAGGTTACGATGAGATGAAGCTGTTTACAAAGTTTCAGGCGGATGTTAATAATTTGATAAAATGGGGTCTGTACTACGGACTATTTAGCAATTGTACATCCCTCAATATTGGCGTCTTCCAGTGGGCAAAGAATTTCGGTATTAGGAATCTGGCTAAATGAAAAAGGAACCCTTGATGCAGATATTTCATGGAGATATCTGGAGGAAATAAAATTATTTGGATCCTGAACACTGTCCTATGGAATAACAATATTTCGTTAGGAACAAAAAATTAGAATATATCATTAATTTCTAAAATACGGACATATGAAATGCCCAAAAAACCATTAGCTTTAGGGATGGATTTTTCAAGAATAGGCTACAACATATACCTGATAGTACTATAAGAAAAAACATATATCAAAATAAAAATATTTTGTATTATACTGAAAACTGGATGTTTCAATGGTATGGCAACATAATGGGTATGGTCAAAAAAGTTTTCTTAAACACGCCAGTTTATAGAAAAAAAAAAAAAAAAGAGAAAGACAGTTTCGACATGAATGTATTACGAGAGAAATTTCAGCTATTCTGAATACAATAATTGTACAAAATCGAAAATATGATAATAAGAAAAAATAATATCTTTAAATAATTCCAAGTCAATGTCTATAATAAATTTTAATAAAATACATTTACAAAGCACGTTTTTAAGAAATTTATACATCATTACCAATCAATGAAATAAATTAAAAATAAGTATCACATAGCACAAAATAAGAAATAAATGCTCTAAAAATTTCCATTTTTTCAATAGCCCCAAATTCAAATATTTTAACGTTATTTTATTTATCGAAAGTCCTATTACACCAACGAAAAAAATAACCAGATATATCTTGAATTCGAGGGCGCGTTTTATCCGATGAAATACCGTAATTAAATAATAAAAATTTATTGATTATTTGTTTATTAATAAATATTACAATCTGTCTCAATAAAGGACATTTATAATAGAGTTCTGAGAGCACATTCACACCATATTTACAAATTTAAAAAAAAATAAGCTAATTTCAAATAATATAAAGCTATAAAAGAACAAAATAAAATATCACAGTGAAGCAAGAAAATATAAATAATAGTAATAATAGAATGAAAATAAATGAACAAAATAGAATTAAAATTATCTTGAAAAAAAAAGTAATGAAAATAAACAGCTTAGATGCAGGCATACCTATTTATACTATGATTAATAAAAATAAATATTTTTTTCCGATTACAATAAAAGTTAAACAATTAAGATCTGAATGTTGAATTAAATATTCAATTTTTCATTTTTTTTTTTTGGTTCTCAAAGTGTATTAATCGATTAGAATTTGAACAAATCTTTGTTTCAGATTAGAACCGAGATAACTTTGGGGTGGGTTCGTGGATGGATTTCTGCTATTAAATATGAGGGTTCCCAATTTTTATTAAAAAATACACATATATATCTCTTAGTACTACAGTATGATAAGTTTAAAAATAATTCTCTCAACATGCCTTAAAGTTAAACTCATAAAAATATGACCGACGTGTTTACAGTTGAATTCCCAATTATCGTTTTATTGGTATATAATTAAATCGCTCAAAGGGATCATAAACTTGCGGGGGACGTTTCATAATATTTTTCCACTTCAAACCATACCTTTGGAGAATTATTTGGTTTCCAAATAAAGTATAGTTATTTATGATGGTAATAATTTTCTACATATCAAGCCATACGGTCTACAGAACTTACCTGAAACGTTGAACCCAAGACAGACAACACTCCACTGATCCTCCACGTCCGACGACACCCCCTTGGTGACCCTGGCAGCCTCTGGACCAGTCTGACGCCCTGTTCCCACGTAGGGGGCAAACAGGTTACCTTATCAATTATCATAAAACACCTGGGGGAGGGGGCAGTGTCCGAACCCTTTGTATTGCTCAATATTGGCAAATCAAGTTCAATAGGCCATTCAGGAGGTGAGTTAAATCAATCGGAATTGACTGGATTAGTCGAAGGATTTCTTTGTGGGTCTAAATATGGCAGGAAACTTGTTTCGATGTTGAATAACTTCTTGGTTGTCCAGGGTACAGACCCCATTTTACCAACCTATTAAAATCCTTCTAAATTATGTTATGAATGGAAAAATCCAAACTACAAAGCCATGAATCTCCAACATACAGGTGATTAGTTAAATTGTCAACGTTTCGACAATTCAGGCATCATCAGGGCAGAATAACCAACATCAGTTATATGAAGAAAGAAAAAAAAAGGAAAAAGTATATTGCTGAAGAAATCTCACGAATCCAGCCAAATACCTAATGAAGGAACAAGAAGGTTCTATTAACACAGCTGAGAAAGGTTATATTGAACAGCTGATTAGCAAAAATACAAGAAAAAAATTAAATGAAATGAAAAAATATTTTATTATTCTGGGAGTGTTGTCCCTTTAGAACAAATTATAAATACAGATTGTATGTCTGTATGGTTACAATTAGATTATATATTTACAATAAGAGTTGACTAAAACTAAAAATACTGAAGAAGAGAAAGAAAAGAACAAGAAAATTGTACATATATATATATGAGAAACTAAAAATAACCTAAATAAATTGAGGTAGTCTCTGGGGTGCTTAGATATTTCTCTTAAGTATATTCGCAATCAGTCGGATTGAGAAAGGAGTAGGTGTTTGAAGAGGAGAGGTTTGAAAGAGGAAACTGATTGAGCGTGTCGAATATCAGCAGGGATGGAATTCCATAGAGGAGGCGGCTTGTATTGCAAAGGATTTGTCAAACGCAGCAGTTCGGTGAGGAGGAGGATAGAGGTCGGAAGTATGAGATCTAGTGGGACGGGATTGGATGGAGTGTTTGAATTGTAAGCTGTGAAAAATATAGGAGGGTCGATGAGTTCTAATGATTTGGTACAGAAAGGTGGCTAGGAAGTACTGACGGCGAATTATGCATGAATAAAATATAGTAATACAAAACGTATTTAATTAAATAAAATAACAAATTAATAAATTAAAAAAAAAAACTTGAAGTAAATAAACCTTATAAACCCAACCTCGCCAAATCAGCCTTAAAGCAATCTCCCCACCTTCGCTTTGGTCTACTCCTCGGATGCTTGCCAGTCGGTACAGCGCATCTTAACTTTTTAGGATTTTTTTCTATCTTTCTTTATTTTTCTAGAATTACTAAGCGAGTTTATTGGTCTCAACTTAATCACTTCAATTATATTAACCGGATACAGTTCACGCAATTCAGCGTTGTGTAACCGCCTAAACGCTCAGGTTGACTCTTCCTTTTTCGGTCCGAATATTCTGCGCGATACTTTATTTTCAAAATTTTAAGTCTTTGAATGGACTCATCACTTAATGTAAGCGGCCACGTTTCGCATCCATAAAGAACCATAGGTAGGATAATGGTTTTGTAAATTCTAATTTTTAAGTTTCGAGACAGGTGACGAGAACTAAGTAATTTTGACAAAGAAAAATAACAAGCATTTCCGCCTTCAGCCTAACCTTAATATCCTCTTCAATTTAGTTTTTTTTTTTTTAGTTATCGTGGACCCTAAATACCTAAAATTCTGTACTTGTTCAAATACATTCCCTCCTATATTGATATCATGGAAATTGTCGCTGTTTTTGCAGCTAACCATATATTTTGTCTTATCCGTATTTACCTCGAGTATTAGTTCTTTACCAGCTTTCATAAACGTTGTTGGATTTAGTTTTATTTATTAAATTCTGTTTTTAAAAAATCATAAATTATTCGTGATTTTTTTTTATCATCATCCAACTATATTACAGTTACCGCCATTATTAAAAAAAAAAATAAAAACCACCACGTTTAATAAAGTATAATTTTATATTAATTAAATTGAGGTTTATTAGACAAAAACTTGAGATCCACCTCATGATGTGTAAAGAAATGATACGATTTTCTATTTTAAAGAACTCGTGTTTTCAGCAAAAACTACTGCTATTAACTGTTGTAAAGGTTTTATTTCTTGTTTTTACTTCATCTGGGATGTATTTTATTCAAATTAATTGCCTTAATATATATTTTATTTATACAAATAATAGAATTTAAAATAACGGTTATTTTAATAATATTTTTCATGTAAAGTGGTTATGTAATTGTATTTTTCATCCAGATTTCTGTCATATGAAACGATCCGTATTTGTCAGTTACAAGCATAATGTTTCTAGTCCTAAAATTGTTGTTTAAAATAAAGAAACCTATTGATGCTTCAATTATGTTCAGGAAAACGTAACTATTAGGGCTAGATTCATAATTGGTAAAAGGTTGACTGTCGTGGATAATGAAGAGAAGAATAGTTGGGGTGGTCAGTCAAAAATCAAGGCAAAAATAAATGTTAATATTTATTTTTACATATACCGACGTTTCGACCTAAAGTTCAGGCCTTCATCAAGGCTAAGAAAATAACCAAATAACAAGGTATGAGTAACATAAGTAGTGATGGTAAAAAAAATTTATAATTATGGTTATTTTCTTAGCCCTGATGAAGGCCTGAACTTCAGATCGAAACGTCGGCATATATAAAAACAAATATTATCAATTATTTTTGCCTTCTTTTTTGACTGACCACCCCAACTATTCTTCTCTTCATTATTAGGGCTAGAAATATTATTCACTTATAAATTCAATCAAGTTATTTTATTTTTTAACTTGTATTTTATTTCGTATATATTTTCGCAGAGCCATAATACTTAATTCTCCTGACTGTTGCAGATTATGTTATTTTTCTTTTAATAAAATGATTAAAGACAAAATAAAATAATGAAATTAATTTTTTTTTTTATAATAAACCTCGAGATTAACCAAGAAAATAACTTTTTGATAAGAATTAATCTGTTTTAAGAGCTAACGTGAAAAATGAAATATATAAATAAATAAACATAAGAGGCTCTTTCTCTGATAAATTATATATGTATATATATATCCTAGATAGATATATTTAATAGACTATGTCGCTCTCTGAGCTTTTACCAAAGCATGCTTGATCAATAATTTCGGTTAAATAAATAAATTTAAATTTTATACTAGGTGTATCAGACCTATGGATGAATTATTGAAAGCGATCGCGAACGGTAGATGGGCTACTGTTCCTCGATCCCGCTAGCAAATCGGCCCTCTGCACATACAAACAGGTTCATGAAAGATGTACAGTCTGCACTAAAGCTTTTAGCCGACTGACACCGGAGGCCTTTCGATGAAAATCTTCTCAGAGCAAACAGAGGAAAACAGATGTGGAACGGCGGGGAGAGAGTTGGCTGCAGCTTGCCAGCTTATTGCCAATAGGTTTGCTGTTTGTGTTGCCAAAGATAACAAAAGACATAGTGCCCATAACAAGCTACTTATGGAGCGCCTACCACTAAAAGCTAATTCCCTAATTCCGTCAGGCACAGCGCCTCTGATTGGACAATAAAACTCAACATATTGTGCCAACTAGGGGGAGAAACTTCAAAACAGGCAAAAGGTAGATAATTAAAAAAAAATCTCTATTATAAAAAAAAAAACACAAAGCAATTGTACAATAAACTTAACTACAATTAAATGTTGCAATGCTTTTATTTCTTGTTTTTTTTTCATGATCTGGAATATATTATAATAAAAATAATTCCCTAAATGCACTTTTTAATTATAAAATTTAAAAAATAATGATTTGTTAAATACTTTCATACATAGTTTTTAAGAAATTGTACTTTTCTCCCAGATCAGTTGATCGATTGAGTTGATCCGTTTCGGAAACAAATTTCATGTTTCTAGTTCTATGATTTATGTTTTTATGAAAATAATTGAAGCAACCAGCAGGTTTTTGTTTTTGTTTAAAACGTAAATTTTATGAATAAAAACATTAAATTTGTCACTTATAAATACGGATCAATTCCTTTGACAGAGATCGGAGAGAAAAACACAGTTTCGTAAATACTTTACTTGAAAAATGTCTTTTTTTCATATTTTAGGCAATAAAACTTCCAATTTTCTTCATATGTTTTTATTTATGCTTGTTGTCTCTTACGTTTCGAGACAATTTTCCCATCATCAGAGCAATATTTTTATTTTTACTGAAATTATGCACATTTTCTATATTAATTTTAATTTAACAATATCATTCCAATTTATCTGTTTTACAATTCATTTTTTAGATGTGGCACCATTTGTCAAAAATTAATTATTTGTCACATTTTTTTAAAAATTATTTGGTGTTACACATATTCACTGATACACTAATCAACATCTGGCTATTTTTAGTTTTATTTCTGTACTTTGTACCCATCCTCTTATTTCTTATAATAAAAATAAAAATATTGCTCTGATGATGGGAAAATTGTCCCGAAACGTAAGAGCCAACAAGCATAAATAAAAAAAATGGAAGAAAATTGGAAGTTTTATTGCCTAAAATATGAAAATACTATAAACGTAAGCTTGCTAATAAAAAAGAAAAATAAGAAGATAATTATTTTTTTTTTTTATTCATTGATATTTACAACTGTAAATATAAAAAAAACTGTAAATAACTTATAAAAAAAAATACAACTAGTAAATGTGCACACAGTAATAATATAATCACATGAAAACGCTTGTTGAGAAATTACCCATTAGTAGCACTCTAATAATATATTTACATAAGTAGATCACGAGGCCTTCTTTTTTCAGACGCCTCGGGGGGTGAAAAATATTTAAAAAATCATTATTATTTTATTTATAAATAAAAAGTGTATTTAGGGAATTATTTTTATTATAATATATCCCATGTCATGGAAAAACAAGAAATAAAAGTTTTGCAACACTTAATCATAGTCAATTTTGTTGAAAACACAGGTACTTTTAGGTGTTGAGATGAAAAATCACATTTCTTTACACAACCTGAGGTGAATCTCAAGAATTTGCTAAATAAACCCCCGTTTAATTAATATGGACTTGAAACTTATTAAACGAAGAAGTTTTTCTTAAACTGGGGTATTTGTATTACTGTTGGATTATGATTAAATATAAAAATCGCCAATAATTTATGATTTTTTTTAAACCTAGTCCTCTTTAAATGGTTTTAACAATGACAAATTCTATTTTCAATAGAAGAAAATTTTATTTAGTTTACAGTGAAATAATTGTTAATTATTTAAATTAAATATTTCTTTAGTTATCGCTTCCTATTTATCAAAAAGCATGACATTTTAAAAAAACACAAAACGTGTATTTCCTACTTTTATCCTGAGAATTGGCCGACTGTTTATATAAACCTTTTTGTAGGCCTTGAGCTCTGATAATACTCCTATAAAAAATTCCCTATACTTAAAGTGATGGATCAAGTATTTAGCTCAGGCCCCTCACAGAAACAAATATGGGTCAATGAAATATATATATATATATATATATATATATATATATATATATATATATATATATATATATATATTTATATGTTGGAGGGGACTTCATCCCGAAAGAGATGATTTTATACACCACTATATTACTTTGTATTAATTTTTTCTCTGCAGTATTATAAAATGACATTTTGACTTTAATCCTATCCTTATAGAACGTATCCGATACCTAGGACTCCACCTGGACAAACGTCTAACTTGGAATACTCATACTTTTTTTAATACAGTTGTAAATATCATCGACATATAATAAAAATCTGGTGCAAGCATCAAACGACCCAGTTCTTAGAAGAAATGAGTGTTTTGAGACAAAAATGAAGTGTAAATAAAAACTATAGATGGTATATTTATTTACATTTCAATGTGGGTATTTTTATTTGTTTAATTGCCCTTATATGTACAAATTTTGATTTTTATATAGCTGTAATCAATACAATTAAATATCAGATAATATGCACGATAGCATTTATAAAAACCGCATATATACATGCACATAATATTGTCGGAGTCCGTATTATATTTAGATCATGTTACGTAATGGAAGCAAGTTCTAATCTTTCGGGTGAGTTTGGACGCGATCGTATTCCTTTGGTTTAGTGTTGCCCAAAATCCGTCTTGGTCTTGCACTTTGCGAGATCAAGATCAAGACCACCTAACTGTTGCAAGACCAAGACCACAACTGCTAAAAAAAATCGATTTTTTAAATAAAAATAACGGCAAAATAGTTACTCATACTTGACAATCTTAGTTACTATATGTTAATAATTATACTTTTGAATTTACAATATACGTTTGAATTTAACTCCTTTAATTCTTCATTCATGCTTAGTTAGGTTTCTCCTATCTAAAAAATTACAGTAATATCTCTATAGCAATAAGCTAATAAGTAACTTCAAGACTGTGGCGAGACTCTTGCGCAAGACCAAGTTTTAGTTTGCTAGACATTGGTCCTTCATTATAACTATTATCCATTGCGATCTCTTATTTCTCCTTTATTTAATTATAAAATACTTTCATATTTAATATTTCACTATTTTTTATATCAAAAAATGGTGTGAAATGGTTAATTATTTCAAATTAAAAAAAAATTACAGTACTTTAGAGGAAGCTAATATTGAAAATTAGTCATTTAAGCCGAGCTAGAGAACACCAATCACAATAAAACCTACACTATATTAAAAAATGTTTATTAATACAATGATATACTTAGTTTAATCAAAATAATTTGGGCCGTTCCTGAGAAAATCGTAAAAATGGGTTAAATGTCGCTGTAACTAACCGGCTTATAAAAACCTCAAATATGCAATTCAGTTTCGTAATACTTTTCATATTTGATCTAGGCTGTTTTTCGCAATAATTACCCTTACTATGCATTACATATATAGGTAAGGGAAAATGAAAAAAATAAAATAAAATAAAGAAATTTTACTTTCTGTATAATTTAATAACTGTTTTTTATTCCTTTCACAGAATTATATTTCTTGTTTAAGTTATAAGTTATTAAAGTTTGATATAATGTCTTCTTTAAGTTGTTTGTTATGATGTTGTAAAATCTCATTTAACGACATTTTTTACACCCCAAGGTTAAAAGATCTCGGAATACCCCAGAATATATCTCTGGGAAATCAAGAAGAAATCGTTTCCAAAGTTATCAAGTTCCTAGATAATTAAAGACTTAAAAAAAATATATATGACAAGTTTATAACTAATGATCCTTTGCAAATTTATTATTATTATTATTTTTTATTTTTTTATTTTAAAAGTTCATTTCTTTATTAATTTCAATTCATTTATTGATTATATTGCTATTTTTTAAAAGTTTATTTATTAATCTATTCTATCTTATTATCAATAAGTTTATATTACTATCTTTACTTATTTATTGTATTCTATCAATCCATTTATTTATTTTTTTTTATAATTTTTTAAAATTTATTTTTATCCTTTTTTTTGTACCAACCATCCAAACAGTATATAAGTAGTGTTATTTAGCTGATCTGGTGTTGATGACCTGGATGTTTTGCGCCTAGACATCGAAACAAACGAAACGAAACGACAGTTTTTGGGAAAAAACAACAACACTGTTTTAGTTAAGATATTGAAGGAGTTCTCAAATCCATTTACAGTGGCCAGGAAAAATCGCCAAATGTTAACTCCTCCTTCCCCTATATATAGCCCACAGAATTGTCATAATTTGTATTAAGTTTGTATTTATAATTTAATTAATATTTTAATGTTTTATTTATATACTAGAAGGCCCATGCGAAAAATTCACACAGCATATAGTTATCAAATGCTAAATTAATAAGAAAATAAAATAATGCAACGTATTAAAAGATTAAGAAATCAAATGTTATTTTATTGATAAATATAATCGACAAAGAAAACTACAATTAATTTAAATCTTCATTTTTCTTTGGAACGAACATGTTTACAAATTTCAGTAAGCTGTATCTTTGTTAAAAATTGTCGGATTTCGATGATTTTTTTTTACATTTTGTAGGGAATTTAGTAATCTTTTATATAATCATGGGCATAACCTAGGGAAAAGTGTGTAATTTTTTAGTTATTCACAAATAAAGTTTATTTTCTTTCATAACTTGTTTGCCTCAATTTTCGTGGTGATTGGATTATTTTTCAAGCCTTCGAAATTGGTGGCTCAATTGAGATTTGGTGAAAAATTAACGATGATATGGCTTGCCGATAAAAAACACCAACGATAAATAATATAAACTTCTCCTCTCTCGATCAGAGAGACATCAAATCGACGAAATGAGACATGTGTTCAATGACAGTTCTACAATTAATGTAAGGTTGTGTGGATACGAACCCTATGCCTTGCGTTATCTCGAAAATAGTACGTTTTTGTGCTTAAAAACACATAACCGGAGGAACTATTCGGGTCTTGCTGTACCCATCAAAATCTTCAAGATCCAATTTGCCCCCGTATCGATCTACAGACCTACCACCGTTCCAGTATTGAAGCCTGGCAAAATTTTTGTATCGACTTTATTTATTTTATAAAAAAAAAAACAAAAGCGGAGAGTACGATTCGCTAACCCTTCGTGAAATTCTTAATCCTACGGTACCCCATTCATGGCATTTGAGCCATGACAGGAGCTTATATTTGGTACAAAACCTGGAGATGTCTAGATATAATAATTATATTTTTTTAACTTAAAAAAAAAATAAAAACAACTCAAAATAGTGTGGTTAATGTAAGTTGTTGTGATGCATCCCACCCAATATTTAATTTTTTAAAGTTGTGCCGAATAATGAGTCAAATATAATAATTATTCTTTTATTTTACACATATATATGGTTTATATGAAATCAATTAACATAATTTTCTTATAAATTTCGGCTAATAGATGCTGGACGAGATTAGAGAAGGAAAGGGCGTAAGATACAAATTTTAATAGCTGCTTCGAGGTAATTAATACAGCCTTATCAGGGCCAGTGATTAAGGGTTTATTGGAAGCCCTAAACTCCTACCCTTAATTTCCGTTTTATCTTTGTTAGGAGAATCTGTATTAAATATGAAATATTTACAACCCAAACCTAGTACGGGCCACCAGTGCTTGGAGCCAAACTCAGCTTTAGAAACTTAGTCGTCCCAACAGTTAAATATGTGTGAGGGGAGTGTTGTTCAGCCCTTCGACGTACTCTCCGATATAAACCAAAATGATATCGTCCTATGATGCAAAGTAATAATTTTCTTAAGAATGCTGTCGGTTCCTTGTGTCAAATTAGAACTCAAGTGTATTGGGTTGGCAAATAAGTCCTTTCGGTTATTCAGGATGAAATAAAACTCAATTTATTAAAGATATAAAATTTATTTTAATCTGCAATATATTGACCACTATTTAATATTACTTTTTCTCATCTTTCCACTGACTGCATAATGGCATGTTCATAGAATGTCTGGAGTTTATTGTTAAAAAAATGATCCAAGTGGTTTTTGATGTCCTCTTCGTTTTGGAATTTCTTTCCATTCCTGGAGTTCTGCAGAGGTAGTCACTTGGATGATAAGTGGTAGTCATAATAAGTGGTAGTCATTTGGAGCTAGGTCTGGTGAATAGGGAGGGTGAGGCAAAAGGTTCCCATCTAAGGCTTAATAATTTATTGCGAGTGACCAATGAGGTTTGGGGCCTAGCGGTGTATTGGTAGAACACAACACCCATACGATCATTCATAGCTCTTCAGGATGTTCTCCAAATTCAATGTTACTATACCCGTTGGAAAGCTGAATTACTGCTCTAATACCTTCATTAAGAATACATAAACAAAACTTCTTTATAGGTTTTATATTTTATCTCCATTTGTAGTTTGTTTACGAATGTTCTGTTGATTTCATTTTGTTTAGTTTATGTGGCCCTAAATTCCTGCTAAATATCTTGTAGGTAGCTAAAGTCGTATTGAAGTTATAACATTTTTTGTGATTTGCAAAAAAATATTATGAGTGACCCAAACATTAAGCCTGGAAACAGCCGAGATTTTGCAAATGTTTTTCTACACATTTAGCAATCTCTCACACTGATTTGGTGGGATTTTGATCAACAATGGCCTTAACATTCCTAGTTTCAATTTCATTTGGGTGACCAGACTGTTGAGCATCATTGATGTCAAAATTTCTTGAATGAAAAATGGAAAACCTATTTTGACAGTTGCGTTCGTTTAAGGCATCATTCCCATAGACACTGCAAATTTTTCTATGAGCTTCTGCAGCACGCTTACCTTTTTTAAAATAATACAACAAAATATGGCGATAATGAATGATATTTTCTTCCATATCCATAGTGCAATAACAAACACAATACGAAGCTAGTTTCAACAAGAGTTTCAAGATAAAAAAAAAAATGAATAATGTTAAAAAAAGTAAAATAAAAAATTACATTAAAATAGTTTTACCAGGAATGTGTAGTATTTATAATTTCTCTGATGTTATTTTGTATTTCTTAATTTTAAAGATGAAATCTTCATTTTTGCTTTAAACGTTGGCATACTTAATAAAGAAAATTTTGATTACACATCCTCGCTATCTTTCATCCTTGAAATTTTAGCAATCAACTATAGTAATTTACTAAATATTAGTTGTAATTAAGTTTGAATGTTTTTCTTCTTAATCTTTTTTTTTTATTCATCTACTTATTTATTTTTGCAACGAAATGCTGTATTTTATTTAATTATAACTACAAGTTACATTTCTTTGGTTTTATTATAATTTTTACCTTTGTCACATAGATATATATTTTTTATTATTTTTTTGTATTGTATTTGTATATATGGTATGAATGAGCCTCACTCAGCTCTAGTGCTCAGTGCCCTTTAGTGTGGCAAAATGTATTATTTCTCAATAAAAATATCTTTATATATATATATATATATATATATATATATATATATATATATATATATATATATATATATATATGTAATTACACACACACACACACACACACACACACACACACACACACACACACGCACACACACACACACACACACACATATATATATATATATATATATATAAAGATATTTTTTTTGAGAAATAATACATTTTGCCTCACTAAAGGGCACTGAGCACTAGAGCTGAGTGAGGCTCATTCATACCAAGTATAGAAATTATTGACAGTATAGAAATTAATAAACTTAAAAAAAATGAGATATTTATTTTATTTTAAGGTATTTAAAATAAAATAAATATCTCATTTTTTTTAAGTTTATTAATTGCTATACTGTCTATAGTACATTAATTATTAGCTTTAAATATTATGCGTGAATATGGATATTATTCCTTTAACTTCATGAATGGTTTCGTAAAACATTAATCAGATAATACTTACGTAATTATAAAAAATATTTTATTTTATTTCAATACTCAAATAAATTCATTCCAGTTTTATAGACAAAGCTTTAATAACTATGTGGATAAGACAGTTGTAAGCTGTGTTTTTTTTTTAGATGAAAAAGTAAAACCCTCGATTTAATGAAACAGAAAGGGAAAGTAGGATAGGCTAAGGAAAAAAAAAAAATTGGAGTTAGTGGAGTAGTAAAATTCCTTCCACGCGGTCGTAAGCAATTAATCGAAAAACACTACAAAGCAACGGAAGGGGGTTGTAAAACCAGTCTAAAAATAGGAAAATCTGGTTCCATGTGGTGAGGAAAAAATAAAAGGCTCCGATGAGAGTTTATGAATGGAGGTGTGAAGGAAGGGTCGTGCCGATATACACTGACCAGGGCCAACCTTTTGTAAACAATAACAACTGCAAGCAAAAGAGGGAAAAAAAAAACCCTACCCCCACCCCTCATTTAATTTTTCCCATTGAAAACATTGGGCGCTGAGAGGGGGTGGTGGGGGTGGAAAACCCCGCCCCCCCGCCAGGCTCGCCAACCCCTACGCTCCACTTCTTATTTCAAAGTCAGACCGAACGGCGATTTTTTCCTTTCTCCCCTCAGCCGGCGTACGCAGGCACGAGGGAGACCTCCTAAGGCGATTTGACTCCAACACAAAATTACCAGAATTTAAATATATCCTCAGCCAATATGTAATGACCGTTTCACAGTTGTGACATTTTCTTTTGTTTTTTTTTTTCAATCACCGGAATAATATATAAACACTATACTATAATATTTATTTTTTTTTATTAATTATTGAATAATAATACAATCCGCCATACACAAGTTCAATAAGTATAACAGCTAAAGGTATCTATTCATACGTTATATACATACAAGAAAAATGATAGAAAGTAATTAAGACCAAATATATATATATATATATATATATATATATATATATATATATATATATTTTTTTTTTTTTTTTTCCTATGTGGTAACCCCACACAAGGATCGTTATTTGATTTTCCTTCATGCTCCATGCCTTAAAGACATACTACATGAATTACATTTGTTTACAATTGTTTCTTTTCTAGTTTTACATGATATACATTTTTAGTTCAAATTTATATACATTAACAAACAAAAATACAAAGAATAAACAAACAAAAATTAAATTGGAATATTAAATATTAAACACACAAAGTCAATCCAATAAAGCCAACAAGAAATCACCCACGCTGCCCATCCCTGGTAAGTAAGTCGAAGTCGATAGATCTAATAAATCTAAGAAAGTCTGTCTTGAATTCAGTAAATAACTTTTGTTCTGTCTCAGACCAATTACCACTTTTGATAACTATGCTTATTATTAACTCAAATCGCTGTCTGTCAAATCGTTTACATTCATACATTATATGTTTAAAATTTTGAACATGTCCGTCTTCATCGCATAAGTCTGTTTGTATAATGTTGAGTCATTTAAGATATTGTTTTGTATTCCCGTGTTCCGTAAGTACTTGCGTAAGTTTGTAGTCATTACTGTGAATGTGTCAGTAATTGTGAATTGAAATGTGTGTAAGCTTGGTGACTTAGCTGAGGTCACCCATATGTGATCCCATCTTTTGATGAAATCCAACTTTAAATTCATCTATACGATAAAGGAGTTTGATGCATATGATATATATAAACATACATTTTGTTTTCTCTCTGCTGTAGTAACCCTATAGAAGAGACGTACATTTCTTAGAAATGAGCATGTATCATGCAAAAGCATTAAATTTATTTTTATATAAAAAAACATAGCTTATCACAAATTTTTTTGTTGGCTTGCATACTGTAATTAATTTGTAGAATATTTCGACTATTGTATTCCCTCCTGGGACGTCACTCAAAACGAGACTTAAGACAAAAACTTAACACTTACACTTACTTAAAAAAATTCATGATCGTTCGCAGTTGTATATTTTTGAGGAAGGAGATGGTCCGGAGTGGCGGCCATAAAAATATCAAAATAGTGAAAAAAAAAAAATTTTATTTCCTACAAATTTTTCGACCCGATTTTGCAGTTCTTCTTAGAAGATGTGGAAGTTATATGATGTTTAGATAAACATTATAAACAATGTGACTAAACTTATAAAAAGTGTGAATAGAAAGGACATAGAAATATTTAAAAAAATAAATTATATTAGCAGAGCAAACAAAGTATAACTAAGCAACCAGAACCTAAACTGAAGTAAATAAATGGTAACAATTATTGTAAATAGGAAAAATTGACCGTAAATTACGTATATTATTCATCTTCCTTGTTACATTCAATTTTCCCTATCTAAAATAATTGTTACAGTTCATTTATTCCAGTATAGGGTTTTGTTTAGTGTTGTCCAAAATCGACTAACTGTTGCAAGACCAAGACCAGGACTGATAAAAAAAATCAATTTTTTAAATAAACATCAAGGCAAAATATTTACTAATACTCGACTATTTTAGTTACTATACGTTAATAATTGGTACAACCAATATACTTTTGAATTTAACTCATCTAATTTTTCATTCGTTTAGATAGGTTTCTCCTACCTAAAAAAATACAGTAATATCTCTATTGTAATAAGCTAATAAGTAACTGCAAGACTGTTGCGAGGCACTTGTGCAAGACCAAGACCATGACCAAGACTGAGTTTGCAAGACCAAGACTCGTCTCAGTCTCGCAATACTAGTCTGGTTACTTCATTATACTTCATCTACTCTGTTTATGTAGGTTATTGTTCTTAATATTTCTATTCGCACTGCTTATAATTTTAATAAGTTTATTCACATTGTTTATAATTTTCATTTTAAAAATCATGTAACTTCCACATACTTTTGTATCCTGTTCGTTTTAGCCCTGAGGAAGGCCTGCAAAGTCGATCGAAACGTTGCATAGTGCTTCGAGTGAATGATCAAAATGGACTAAATTCTGATTTGTATTTCTTATTTGTAATGTCTTATATGAAATTTTACGGTGATTACGAATAAATTGTATACTCCTTACCCAAATAGTCGGATAATGTGTTTTTCTTCCAAAACCGTCATTTTAAACTTAATTTCTATGTTTCCGACCCAAATAACGGATTGTAACATATGGAACTCAGCAAATGACATAGTTGTCGAAAATAATATTATTTTTAATCGATTGAACCTCAACATTATTAGTGCAAAATTTATCAGAAAAATATTAAAATATGAATGTTATGAAAAAAACAAGATAGTTTTAAAAACACGAACTTTTGAAATATAATTATAATAAACAATAAAAAAAACATTTTATATATATATTGTATGATATATATATATATTATACATAGCTTAGCAAATGTCCAACTTTCTAAAAGCTCTTTTAGCCGCCTCTTAATAATACAAATAAAGGGACACCCAGAAGAGTATGCTCAATGCTCAATGCTTTTCCATTAAATTAAAGATAAAAAAAAAAATAAATAATAAAATAAAATGAAAAGATAAAGAGAACATTGATTATTCATATATCAAATAAAAAAATATATTTAATTCATTTTAAATTCCATAAAATAAAAAAATCTTTCTATTTTATCTTGATATGAACCTATCGATTTATTTTTTTAAATTTGATTTTAATAAAATAAAAAGCACATACCTCTTTTTAATTATCATTTCTGATTTCTCTTTAAAGAAAAAAACAAAAACATTTTTATGCAGTACACAGTAGTGCAATATGGATATTTTTCTTTGGATGCCCTACAACAATACTTTTCTGTTTAAAAAGTGATTTTGCTTAGAAATCTATTTGAAGACCGAAAGCCTGATTGATATTATATATATATATATATATATATATATATATATATATATATATATATATATATATATAGAGAGAGAGAGAGAGAGAGAGAGAGAGTGAGAGTGAGGGAGAGGGCGTGAGAGGGAGAGAAATGCTTTATTTAAAGTAGTGCTGTCCTATTGTATAGGGTTACCTTATACACAACTTACTGATCAATTCCTATTGGAAATGACACTTACATACATATTATTTTATTATAATATATATTTTTTCCTCCCTTTTCATACCCCTAATGATATATAATATCGTTACTATAATACACTAAATTATCACTATATTACAATAAATTTTTGGATAAGACTAATACAATATAACCTCAGAAATATATATATATATATATATATAGTAGTAGTAAAGTATTCATTAAAATAGTCTTTTTTACACAGAGAAGAAAAAAACAAAAAAAAAAACAAAGGAAGCAGGTTGAAAGTTTTTTTCTTGCTGAATAAAAGAGGGGATGTGGGGGCATTATCCTGCCGGGACGGTGCCTTAAGTCGGCGCTAAGCCCGAAGTGCCGAGTAAGGCTAAGTCTAGAGATGTAAGGGTTGCCGGAGGGATGAGGGGGGGGGGGGAGGTGGGGTGGGGCAGGCGAGAATAATATCTGCACTTCCAGAAAGCTTGTATTGATCTAGAGACTATAGCAGCCCTCGCTCTTCTCCTACCGGCGATAAATATTCCCTCAGCTGAGCCTCTTTTCCCTCCCGTGTCGGGGAATATTTCCCCCTTGAGCAAGCTTGACGGTTTTGAAGGGATCTGATTAAGTATTTTAATCCTGACCGGTTTCTAGCGCTTGTCTCTCTCTCTCTTTTTCTCATTTTATTTTTTTTTTTTTAACTAGCCCTTTTTTTTCCTTTTCTTTTCTTCTTCTTCCTTTTTTTTTTTTTTTTTTTTTTACAAGGTCACAGAAAATTTTCCTGCTCTCAGCGATTTGGTAATTGGCCGACCGCTGTTCGGTCTTTAAACAATTTAGATCTCATTTGCCTCTCAGCTTTTTTTCTCCCTTTCGGTATCTCTATCCTTTTATTCTCGCTCCACTTCTCTCTATCCCTCGGTATTTTCTCACTTATGAGGTAGTAAAAAATGAATTGAAATAAATTATAATACTCACCATGTTAAATGCTCCGTTATTATTGTATTATTTTATCGCTTTGAGGAATAGAAAAAATAAATAAATATCGATGTCCTTGTCTTACGTTTTCAATTTTTCTTAATGTTTTATTAATAATAATATTTTTTTTAAATTTATTTATTTATTTAGAAATATAATAATCTGTCACGTGGACAATAATTATAGTGATATATGAACAAATACACGCCAATAACGGTATTAATAAATGTCATATTTAAATGACAACAACTGTGAAAAATAGAATGGGACAGAGTTTAACTGATTAATCATATTAATAATTTTTATAAAAGGTATTAGCGTACAGCCACCTGCAAAATACACTTATTATCAGCCATATTTTACATGAATGTCCTTTTTACGTATTGAATCTAAATAGTTCAAGACTTACTCCTCCAATAGGAAACATTTTGAGGTATGACGAAGACACAATAAAGTTGTAAAGTTATTTTTACGATTCTTTAAATTAAACGATTTCTTTAACAAAATATAAAATCTCTTAAAAATTTAATTCAGAGATAAACAAAATTAATTTACGGGCGTTGATGACCCTGTTGTTTAACGCCTTAAAACCCCAACAAACAAATAAGTAGCTAAAAATAAATATTTAAAATTGTTTATATCATATTTTATTTACTATTTTTTATTATATATTGACAAGGAATCAATTAATTTTCATACATGCATGGTTTATAACAAAGAGGGGTATTTTCTTTCGTTTTAATAATTTAAAATTCCATTATTGTTCTGTTAGGGATCAAAATATAACTACCAATTATAAATGATCCCTTGGTTCGAAAAAAATTAAAATAATACTTTTATTCCAGCAAAAAAATTCACAGAATACATTTTCAACAACTATGGTCACACATCTGTATTATTAAAAATATAAAAACATTAAAATATTTAAAAAAAAAAAAAACACATCAGTTTAACTTTATGTCGATAATATTTATCTGTTTTCCTTTTCATTGATTTTTTTATTTTTTATTTTTTAACCTGTAATGATGAATATTAATGGGCTTCCTTGTAGCCCTTAATTCTCACACCATATGATTTTCTGTTCACTTCCAGGCCTGATAATTTAAAATTATAGAAAATTTTAATTATTGAACTTGTGTATTTTATTATTTTTACATGAATATAAAAATTTCCATGTAAAAATTTGGTTCTTTTTCTGTCCACAGCATAATCATTTACCATTGATTAAAATATTTCCAAATCAATCTAGACCCCATATTAAATTTAATTTGTATTATTTTGTTGAACAACTAGTATTCTGTATAGATAATAAACATTAAAAGAAAGAAAAAGAAAACAGAAAAAAATACACAATGAATGGAACAATAAACATTAAAGCCATAAGTGTGAAACATATTAGTGAACAGATAACTTGCCAACGTTTCGCCAATTCAAGCATCAAGCCATCCAAAAACATACTGAAGGAAAAGGAAGAGGAAGGTTAAAAACATCTAATTAGCAGGAACACAGGGGAAAAATACTTAAATGTAATAATAGAAAAAAGTGTTAATAAAACTAAATAAAAAGAACAGATTAATAAATACAAAAAAAAAAAGCTCGAAGATGAATACCCAACACAACTTAGTGGATACACTGCTATTCCACAAATACTTATATGCAGGGTGTCCCGTACGCATTAACTAGATATTCTATATTAAATATATTTATAATAAATAAGTATAACGAAATATTTAATTTAAGTTATTAATAATTGCTTCATTGTAAACAAGATGAAATTTACTTTAAATGAACATAGAATTCATCATTGTTAAAACCATTTACAGAGAACTTTTTAGCGGATAAACTAAGCTATGTTCTGTTTTTAGAACAATCATATATTATTCGCCATTTTTTTTTTGATCTTCATTCACCTATACTATAGTTTTCTCACTTTTACGAAAATGTATACGTTTAATAACCTTTAAGTTTTTATTAATTATGTTGAGGTTTTCATTAGGGTAAAATTTGAGATTCAGGTCAAGTTTTGTAAAAAAAAATATTGTATTTTTTATCCTGTCAAATAAAAGTACCCATTTTTCAGCAAAAATTACTAAAATTAATCATTGAATTTGTTTTCATTGTTTTTGCATGATTTGGAATGTATTATAATAGACCCAAATGCTTAAACACATATTTTATTTATTAAAAAAATTAATTCGAAAAATCCTGATTTTCCCAATTTTTTTTCCCCATTAAATCAGTATTAGGTAATATAAATGGGATATAACTTCTAAAAACTTCTACGAAAGTAACTAAATATGTTTAATTTATTTATTTATTTAATAATCACGAAATTGCGTAAAATGATCAAATTATTTTTTATAATTTTATTAATATGGTACGTTGCCTGTAGGACCTCATTTAATACAGTTGGTTCCTCGGTTTCCATTCAGGAACCCCGACTGATTGGATCATTACTACGGCTATCAATAATGCATACATTGTAGTAATTGGAAGGTAAATAAATAAATTTATTAATTGTACAAATAACTTCGGGGGTGTTTACCAACTAAATATTTGATTTGATAACTAATTAAATGTTAGCTTAATTACAAAATGATAATAACAATAAGATAAACATTAAAATAATTACAAATTACATTTTTGTACTTTTTAATACCTGTTTTTTATCTTTAGGTTATATCATTTCTTCCTCGCTACCGGAGGTGGGGAAACATTGTGTTCGTGCGAGTTTTTTATTGTACATAGTTGTTTGATTATTATTTAGTTATTATTTTACGTTTGTTAATTTTATTTTTTCTGTATATATGGTATGAATGTGATCGTAGCTCACTATAATTATTGCCCACGTTGCAGATTATTATATTTTTAAATAAATAACCTAGAACAGGCTTTTGATCGAGTCTGGCACCCGGGACTACTTTACAAACTCCGTAAATTCCTACATCCTACATACTTCCTCATTATCCGTTCCTATCTAACTGATAGATACTCAAAAGTCAATCACAATAATACTTATTCATCCCTCTTTTCCCAGTCCGCTGGTGTTCCTCAAGGTAGTATCCTTGGTCCTATCCTTTACACAGTTTATACAGCTGACATCCCATCCCATCCTAACACTGTTATTACCACGTATGCCGATGATACATGTGTCCTATCCGTTAATAATGACCCAGCAATTGCATCCCAAATGCTTCAATCACACATCATAAATCTATAAGATTGGTGTCAAAACTGGAGAATTAAAATAAACTCCAATAAATCCCACCAAATTACCTTTACCCTTCGACGTAAACCTATGACCTCATGTCCCACAGTATCCTTTAATAATACCCCACTTATCCATGTTGAACAAATCCGATATCTTGGACTTCACTTGGACAAACGTCTAACTTGGAATCCTCATACCAGACTGAAACGGCAAGAAACCGCTCGACGTTTCCGACTACTCCAACACTTACTAGACAAACGCTCTAAGCTTCCAGTAAATTACAAAAGACTTATATACATGACTACAACAAGACCTATTTGGACTTACGGAGTTGAGCTTTGGGGCTCCACTAAGCCATCGAATTCCTCTCGTATCCAATCCTTACAATCCAAAATCCTTCGTAAAATCCTCAATGCTCCTTACTTTGTTACAAATAAAATCATCAACAATGACCTTAATATTCCTTATGTTTCCGATTTGGCCCAATCCAGATACCAATCCTTCCATAATAAACTTCAGAACCATCCGAATCCTCTCGTCTCTAACCTTGCTTCCTCTTCTATTTCTGATAACCCTCCGAGGCATCTGAAAAGAAGATGGCCTCGAGATCTCTTATTGTAAATACATTTTGTTTTTAGAGTGCTACCAGTGGGTAGTTTCTCAACAAGTCATTTCATGTTTTTATTTTCTGTTATCAAATTTACTTAATGTATTTAATTTTTTAATACTGTTGTAAATATCATGAATAAATAAAAAAAAATAAATAAAAAATAAATAAATAACCTTTAAAAAAAATACCTGGTTCGATGTATTTCTTCATTAATTATTTATATTATAGACATAAAACAAATTTCTTAGAGATTGTCACAGTTAAATAAAACAATATTAGATCTGAAAGAATCCAATAAAAAACTTAAACAATCATTCTTTTCAAATTTCTGTTTAATTTTTAACCACTTTAATCTACATAGGTATGTCTGTGTTTTTTTTTTTTTTTTTTCATTATCTTCAAGTTATTTCATTTTTATATAATGTATACAATTTTTAATTATTATTGAGTTGTTGTTTTGCTTCTCTTTATTTTACATTATTAACCACAAAAAACTTCTAGAATAGAGAGCTAATATTTTGAGGGAGTTATTTTTATTTTTTCTGAAAATAAGATTTAGCCAAAAAAATTTGTATCTGTGAATAATAATCAGTATAACAAATTAGAAGTTTTTATTACACAAATTAATGATTAGTTTTATTCGACCTGTCTGAAAAAAGAAATAGTTTACCTTAAAAATGCATTAAGTGATTTTGACAAGTATGTAACAGATTTTATCCTATTATTTTAAGTTATTTTTAAATGAAAGTTGTCTTGGACTTAGATCGGGAAGATGATGGAATCTGCAGATTATGGTGGTGTATGAATGACTGTCTACCAGACTGGAAGACTAGAGAGAGTAAAGAGACTTATGAATTGTTTTCTAAGATTTGTCTTTGGGATTCCTAGGCATTATCAGGCGTTTTGTTTCCTGCTTGTACACTGAGTTTAAGTGGCTCCATCGTCCTTCCCGATTTCTTTTTGGTATTTTTTTTTTCCAAGTCCTCAGAACCAAAAACCCTCCCTACATCCTTGAACTCCTCACTCTACGATCCTCTATCCATTATCTTAATACCAGATCTCAATCTACAGATCTATATACTCTCTCCTATAAAACCACTCCCTTTAGCAAATCCTTCGTCATTCGTGCTACATCCTTTTGAAACTCCTTACATATCCCCATATCAAATCCACAAACAACACCTATTCCATCACCTACTAAACATTCAGTCTTCCGTATGCTTATAAGAAATTTTAGGCTATGTAACTACAGTTGATAACCAAAAGCTAATTGATAAAAGCTATTTTATTTTTATTTAATTATTTTTCTGTATATATTTGTAGTTTTCTAGGTGTTTTTTGTATATATTTGTATTTTTTTGTAAATATTTGTATTTTCCTTTTTTTTTTTTTTTTTTTTTTTTTGTATATATCTGAGTTACATCCAAATGCCATACTGATGTACATATGTTTTGAACTCTACTATTCTTCTGAGGCGACTTCAGTCCTGAATATAATTATTTTTCATTCATTCATTAAATTTTTATTTCAATTTATTTAGCTATCGTAATTCAGTAAGTATTCATCCGACTTCTTTTACGAAGATTTCCTTTTTTAATGTAAATTTGTAAGTACAGAGAATATTTTTTATTTATTTTTTTTTAATAACTCCTCATGGCTAAGTGTGATTTTTTAAATATTATATTTTGGCGAAAAAAAGTATTTGAAAAACTGTGCTTTTTATGGTTAAATAGTGTATATAAGTATGTAGTTTTTTTTTTCATTTACTTATCTTTATGTTATTTTACTTTATATACTTTTTAATAATTATTTAGTTATTATATTGCTTCTGTTTGTTTTATATTTTTTTTTTAATACATATGGTGCGAGTGTGGTCTTACCTCCCGATAACCAATGTCCAAGTGACAGAATGTTATATTATTTAATAAATAAATAAATTTAAAAAATGTATAAATAGAAAGCATGATAATTGATAGCATGTAAACAGGGAAGAAAACATTAAAGAAATTACTTCAATTTACACGTTAATAAAATTTCTTCTCATCCCTGAATAGAGCTTTGTAGTAATTAGTCAGTATGCAAATTTACACTTCTCAAGCTTATGTTAGTTAAAACAAACCCACTGCAGTTCAGTCTAAATGGTGGAAGCTCCATGTTTTCTTTCTTAACTACCCATATGTTTTTAATTTTACGTTTATTGTTAAATGCATAATGAAGTCACTACTACCTGAGATATCGCAAAGAAAATTTTTCCCTACACATCCTTGGATTGAAAATAAAAACTACCAAGTCTAAATATAAAATTGGAGTTTCTCTTTGTGATAATAATTATAAAATAGAGTTTAATGTTATGTTACCTTATAGTTAATCGAATTCATTTCAACGAATTTAATAATACTTATTTGCGATTTGTGGAAATAAATAACAAATTCGTGTTCATTCACGAGTAGGAATAAACGATTGATTTCACAAATGTTTATTTTTGAGTTTTGTTCGTCGGATAAACGTATTCTTATTTTATGTTGCACAATAACTTTTTGTACTCATTTAACATGTTTGTCACACATTACATTTGTATTCGAGAATTATAATAAATTAATAAACGATATACTTACACAAACATACAGTCCCCTACAGTTCCAACCTGTAGTCCACTCCGAGAAAACAAGATACTGTGTTTCTGACCTTTATACCTCTTCCCATAGAACTCAAACATTCGGACGTTATTTTCTTGCTCGCTCCACAGCCTTCTGGAATTCCTTATCGTCTGATATTCGCCGTGCCTCTTCCTTGTCCTCATTCAAATACCTTCTTTACCAATTCCTTCTCACATCCCAAACGGACGCTTTACCTACTTACTTACTCCTCGGCGCTATAGTCCGCGTGGGACCTTGGCCTTCTCAACAATACGTCGCCACTCGTCTCGGTCCAATGCGACAGCCCTCCACCGCCTGACACCAAGCTGTCTCAAATCCGCCTCAAAATCCTCCAGCCAAAGGAGTGGCCTTCCTCTCCTTCTTGCTCCTCCAGGTCGCCCATACAATATTTTCCTCGGTACTCGGTGCGCTGCCATCCTTTCCACATGCCCTAACCATCTTATTCGTCCTGCCTTAATGACACTTATGAGATCTGCGTCCCTGTAGAGTTGTCGCAACTCCCGATTGTATCTTGACCTCCAAACACCTTCTTCGCATACGGGCCCGTAAATCTTCCTAAGAATCTTACGCTCCCACACTCCAAGAGCCCTCTCATGTTTTGCTGAGATAACCCACGTCTCGCTTCCGTATGTGACTACCGGACGAATCAATGTTTTATAGATTGTCACTCTGGCATTCCTTGATAGTCTTCGAAAAGTGAGTAGTCGCTGTATGGCATAAAAACATCGGTTTCCCGCAGCAATCCTGGCTCCTATCTCAGCTCCTACATCGTTGTCTGCCGTTATAAGGGATCCCAGGTACTTGAATTCTCTGCATACTGGGAACTCGTGTTGGCCTATGTTTAGAGTCCGGTCTTGATGAGGACGATATCTTGAACTCTTCATGTACATCGTCTTTTGCTCGTTTATTTGCAGACCTCGAGCTGCTGCAGCGGTCTCAAATTCCTTCAATGGACCCGCCAGCGCTGGGAGCGTCCTTGCCACAATCTCTACATCATCTGCGTACGCCATGTGCTGTGTGAAGCGGTCAAAGATGGTACCTTCAGGGTTGGTTCTTATGGCCCTTGCCGCCTTCTCCAAGGTCATATTAAAAAGAGGAGTAGCCTTGGTGTCTCCTTGCATTATTCTACGATTCTTCTAACGGACGCTTTACAATCATAAAATAAATTTTATAAACAGAATTTTGGTGAATCGATGTTTAAGTTGTTTTGTTTTATTATTATTATTATTTATATGATATTTACGACTGTATAAAAAAAAATAAATCTAGTAAATTCGTACATGGATATAATGATATGAAACGCAAATTGAGAAACCTTTTTGCACTAGTGATGGACACCTTGAAATTCAATTGTTCTAGTAATGGACACTAGGTCGGTATCAGTAATGGACATACCCCAGAAAAATTCTAAAATATTTGTTTAACTATATAGATAATGATAAAGATAAGATAAGATAAATGCTTAACTTAGAAGTCGTGATGGCCGAGTGTGAATCCGGCCTGGAAGGGGTTGATTTTTATTTCGTGGCGGACTCACGGAATGAAACATGATCTCTTCCCACTCTGGTTAGAATAGGTTTGGTTTCACCTCTAGAACAACCTTCGTATGCCAGAAATGTTGGGTTGGGTGTTATTTAAAAAAAAGACCAAACAAAAAAATGATAGGTAGGCATTTACAAATTATCTTTTCAGAACTTCATTCCCTTATTTACAGTTGTCAATAGAGGGAATTTTTCTTCAATCTAGAAAAAACTGGAACCTTTAAATCGACAAGAAAGTTTATTATTTACATTTTTTTTTATTTATTCATGATATTTACAACTGTATTAAAAAATTAAATACATTAAGTAAATTTGATAACAGAAAATAATAACATGAAATGACTTAATGAGAAACTACCCACTGGTATCACTCTAATTATTTACATTTAAAGTCCAACCTGTTCATTTCTGGATCCCCTGTCCATAACTGGTGAGTTTGTGTATTATCACATGTTTTTATCCCCTGTTATTTATAAATATTGTCACTGAAGATATTTTATATATTGTTTAATGTGTATCAATATAATTTTTAGCTAGATATTTTTTTTGTTTTTGTTCATAATTATTATTCTTAGGCTTCATTTTTGATAATAAAGTTTTTTTTTTCTATTTATCTTTTTATATGTGGCCGAGCAGGTTAAGACACGTTAAAAAATGCACTATCCAGCAAACCCAAATTAGTGGATTCGAATCTCGATCTGGGGATCCCCTGGCAATAAATAAATAAAAAAGAAAATACTTAAATAAATCTACCCTCCTCCGATATGTGATCCCATTGACACAACTAACATCAACTGGGTTATGGAATGATGGGCCCTGCTCCATTTTCTTTATTTGGAAATCGCGTTATGGTTTACCAAGATGTCAGTCCATGGTTTGTTTCGGAAAAATAAATATAGGTTCTAATGCAACTGGTGAATCTGAGCAGCCATAATTCATGGACCCAGACTGATTAGTGACTTTTGGTGAAAAGGATACCGCCAGGCTGTTCCTAAAGGGTCCGGCTATAGTGATACGTATGTCCTACCGCTGGGGACCAAGTTCTTAGTAACGTGAGGTAAAGAAACCCCTTCCCAACTATATGTGCTCATTCTTATTGAAATCATTATACAACTATAAGTTCTCATGTATGAATGTTCGATTGGAAATTCCCTTTTTTCTCCCAATTTAAAAAATAGAAATTAATTTTAGTTGTATACCTTTTTAGTTACGTACATTGAATTTAATATATTGAAAATACCTTTGATGAACTTTTGATAAGAAGGTAACGATGTCTGTTGTATGGTACATGATCCTGGATAATACCTTGAGTGACACAATAAGGTTTGGAAAAGAGGGATAAATTAGCTGCATGTAGATAAATAAACATAATAAGTAAAACATATTTATGTTATCTGGCGTTTTTGTCTCAGTCCGCCATATTGTGGAGTTTGATATTTTTCAGCAACTAGAAAAATCAACACAACGGTTTGATCAATAGAGTGAAATGAAATTGTTCTTTACATCCATGCCCCTGAAAGAAATATTGAAAGATTTGAGAGGAAAAAACGATAACCAGAGGAACTGGTATCACAGTACTAACCGTGGAGAAAAAAAGGAGCAATGAAAAACTGCTTACGGAGACTTGTCAATCGATATCCCATGACATGAAGGCACGGAGGTTAAGATAAGCGGGGCATGTGTCTCGGAGCAATTCATCAGGACGCCTCTACGTAATACTGAATACCTCAAGAGCTGACAAAAGAAGAAGTGGGAGATCAAAAACCAGATGAATAGATCGATTCAACTAAGATACGCCAGAACTGCATGCAGAAATCTGGAAGGCAATAGCCCAAAATCGACACAGATTGAGAGTGGGCGGGGTGGCCAAGCGAGCTAACTGTTACCCGGCATGTATGAGATAATTGATTGAAATAATCACGAGTTCTCGTCCCGGTGCCATTGGGGAGGTTTTTAACTCAGGTATTAATGCCTCGCTCTCGCCCCCCCCCCCCCCCGGCCCAAGAAAACCATGTATAGCCTAAAAAGAGAGATAGAGGGAGGATAAAAAAAAGTCACAGATTGAGAAGGCTAGTTCAAGGGACTATAGATCTACAAGTTATATAATGCCAACAGGAAATAAATAATATTTGAAAAATAATTTGCGATCCAAATTATAAGAACCAAAAAAAAAAAAATTATTTTATTTAACTACTGTAATTAGTGTTAGTAAAAAACAAAGTTAGCCCACAATAATAATAATCCCAAAATAATAAGAAAATAAAATTCTGAATCCGCAACTGGTGTCGCAAAGGAATGTACGTTCGGTACAGGGATGGTACGTATCTTACATTCGGAAAGGTAAGTCAAAAGATCAAATCCAAAAGAGCTGGAAAATAAAAACGCATTTTCCCCAAATAAATACTTCGTAATTATTTTTAATCAATGTTCTGAAAAATATTGTTTTAAATATTGAAATTGCTGTTAAAATATAATATACTTGCAGAAGAAGTTTTGCCATAAGGTAAGAAAATTTCCAACTATAACATAAATGATTTTATATATATATTTTTTGCATACGTAATAAAAATTATTTTGTGTACTTCATTAATTCAAGTGCATCTGAGTGATCCTTCAATAGTTCTTACAAACAGCTTAGTGATATGTTACATCTGTAGAACCATATGCATGTGAGGGTTCAAGACCTCAATATGTATATACATACAGCGATGAGAATTGTACACAATGAATATTATATACATTGATAACATTCCCAGTGAGTATTAAGAATGATTATAGATGAGGTATGTAAGCTTCTAACAAAGCTCTAATCTGGTTTGTTCTTGATGTGTGAGATACCGCTGATTTTGTTATATTGTAGTTTGTAGTGAATTCATAGGTGTGTGTGTGTGTGTGTATGTGTATGACCACACGGGGATTTAAGGAGGTGGGGCTTTCGGGCTGAAGCCCTTCCACCTCTTGCAAAATTGTAAAATATAATCATGTCTTATGAAAATAAATTAAGAAATTATCTCTAAAACTTTGTGCAATTATATTTAATAGGACTTCTAGAACCAATTAAAAATGGTTGTTAGTTTCTTTGTTTTTCTTCCAAAGTAATTATCGTTTTATATATAAAAGCTTTCGGGCTGAAGTCCCCAAAATTAAATCCTTGGTCCGCTAGTGTGTATAACTAAAAAAAAAAACCTGTACCACTACAACCCATAAAGGGTCTGGGGTTCAGTACTATTTAGGGAGAGCACTGTTTCTAGGTTAACGGTTGTGCAAGGAGGTGATTTGACCGAGATCACGCTCAACCGCCAGGTTTTCCCCCTTAATTAATTATTTAATTAAGGGTACCCACTTTATAGAGGCTGTGTGTGCCCCAGGAGGGTCTTCCGACCCAGGGTCGCCTCACGGCCAATGTTTCTGCTATGAGCCGGGATTCGAACCTGGGACCTTTGCATTGGAAGCTTAGTGTGTATAACTAAATGCAAAACTAAATTATTAATAATCATAACCCTGTTTGTTATGATGATTTGTTATTAAATAAAGATTGATGCTATAAAACAATTTAATTTTGTTCCATATTTATTTATTACCACCTTCAATATAAATCCCTGCTCTATCCTAACAAACTTCCATGCGAATCTTCCATTGCCTGAAACAGTGCTTGAAGTCTTTTTCTTTAGGACGCGTGGCGCTTTCTCTCTCAGCAAGAATGTTGATCAATAGTTTCACAATCAGGAACCCAGTGAAGGTGGACTATCCCACAATACCAAAAAACAGATCATCATTGCTTTGACTTTTGATTTGTTTATCATTTCAGCTTTTTTGGCCCTCGGTGGAGTTGTGCTCTTCCAGTGCATGGATTACCGCCTCGTTTTTGGATCATAAGCAAATATCCACCTGCTTTAAAAGGAACAAGAGTTGAGTCCTTTGAGAAAGCCCTTTGAAAAAACCGAGAAAGTCGAGGGTCATGAAGATGCCGACAGAAGAAGACTTCCGACACTGTTTCAGACAATAGAAGATTCGAAAGGAGATTTTTAATGGTAGAAGAGGAATGTACATTGAAGACAATAATAATTAATTATGTATAAAATAAATAAAAAATATTTTACAGCGTCAGTCTCGTTATTTAAAAGCGAAACCTCGTCTTCGAGTAAGAAAGGGAATGTCATCCCAATCCCAATTATTTGTATAAATATAAAAAAAAATTGCAATTTTGTGATTTAAGAACTATATTGTATATAGGTGTGTATGTGTTCTTTTTATTTATTTATTTTTAGGTTATTTTATTCTTATTTATTGTATATAGAGTTTGAATGTGATCTGTGAACTCTATTATAAATGTCCTAGAGACAGATTGTAATATTTTTCAATAAATAAGTTTAAAAAACAAAACAAAAAAAAAAAAAAACACGCAATTGCAAAAACTGGGTTAAAACACTTTATTTATTTTATTTTTAATTTATATTTTATTAACACAACGTTATTTTTGAGCCGCTCCTTCCTAAAATAGAAAAAAAAAATTTTTCGTTTGTTCATAATTGTTTCTATGAATGATCTCACATAATTATTTGATCGCATGTTCTATTTTTTAATTACAGCTCATGTACTTCAGCTAATAAATTTAGGCAGAAAAATATAAAAAATTGATTTTATTTTACTCCTGTACTACGCTCTACTGAAAAAAAAGTAAGCATCTTCCTCTCTCCCCCCCCCCAAATAAAAACGATGTTCGGAGAAATTATGTTTCAAATATTGCAATCAATAAGAAATTTCATATTTAACCTCCCACCTCTCCCTCTGAAAAAAAATTTCCAAGATCATCAGCATGTACTTAAATATATTGCTCTGACGATTTTGAGGTAACTCGAATAATTTTTCCTATGCGTTGAACTTTAACTTACTAACCTTGACTGATAGTATTAAATACTTTATAAATGTCTTCATATATTCTCCTTTATGCCTTGTTGATAGTGTCTAAGTTGTTTATTACCAGTTTCACAATTTTAAATAATAATTCTCTCTAACTTCCGTTATTGTTTTCAATTAAATTTAGGTAATTGTGCATTAATGCTCTTTTATACTTTCCTGTTTTTATAGTGAGTTATTAAAATAATATATACCATAATTTTGTATAATGTGTAGAATTTTTTTTTTTTTAAGGAATATCTCTCATTACTTATTTTTTTGTAACGCTATTACAACTTTATATGTTTTATGACGTGAGTGGAGCTTTAATTTTATATTGTATGTAAATTGTTATTGCAATATGACGCTATTATATAAAACATTATTTAATCTTTAATTTTTTGAGTGTAATGAACTTGCCGAATATTTATATTTATACGCTATTATTATTTTAAAAAGGAAAGATAATGTATGAAATTTTTAATGAATAGGTGTTCACTAGGTAATGAAAAAATACTTTATTTGTATGTATTCAAATTTATTATAAACCCTTTTTCAAATAGTATCCATTTTTCTTTCTCATATATTTTATTATTTAAAATTTCTATCAACACTAACAATCTTCTGAACATTCTTTACTTGCCATTTTAAATTCCAAAAGAAATTAGCTAGTTTAATTGATTATGTGGGCTAGGCTGTTAGGCCTTTCAAAGTACACATAATTACGAAAATTTTTTTTTTTAAAACGACTCATCTTTAATAAATTATAATGACAAGAAGAGAATGTTCTGAAGGCGAGGAGTATCACACCGAAACATGAACGAATAATTATAAATAATAAAATATATAAGATGAAAAAAAGGGTTCTATTTTAAATGTCAAGTAACCTCGATATTATTGTAGTTGTTTTTTATTTTTCTACCTATACTAGGTAAGGAAAGTATTACGATTTCCGACATGCGTTTTCGGATGATATATACGTTTCAGAGCCCCACTGAGTCCGAAAAACACATTTTAAGCCATTTGTCTACCTGTCTGTGCCAAGATTATCTCTGGAACTAGTGGACTGATTTTGTTGCTTCTTTTTTTATTTTGTAGAATTTTGACTTCTGATGCCCGTGACACATATTGGGTGCTCCATGCGCAATAGCGGCTGCGCAAGAAGTGAAAAACATATATTTTTTTCTTTGGACTGTAGCACAAAAACGGCTCTAATGATTTTGATGAAACTTTCTAATTAATGTCCTTTCCATTTATGTTCATGTACATGAAAAAAGTTATATAGCAAAGAAAAATGTTTTGGGACCTAACCCACTAAGTATGTATTCGACGGTAAAATTTATATGAAAACTTTTGATAGGTAAAACAAAACAAAACAAAAAAAAAAAAAAAAAAAAAAAAAAAACCATCGGAATATAACCAGTATTAGCGGTAATACAGCGTATTTTATTTTCTAGACATGTTTTAATTTATTACTTTCCTACCTATACTAGGTAATGAAAGTATTGCGATTGGGAGATATCTCCGACACGAGGTTTTCGACGGATCTAAATGTTTCAGAGCCTCCTGATTCCGAAAATGACTGTTTAGCAATGAGTATTCATTCATACAATACATATATAAATTTAAAAGAGAAATAAATATTGATAGCTAAAAATCAAACGAAATAAATAAGAAAATAATAGTAAATGGGAATCATAATGATAATAAATAATTATAGGATTAAAATAAAATAAAAACATGCACTTTGGAAATAAATAAGATTAGAGGGCTACCAGTGGGTAATTTCTCAACATGTGTTTCATGTCCATTATATGCATTGTACGAAATTACTAGATGCATTTTTTTATCCATTTGTAAATATCATAATAAATACATAAGTGTTCATAAACACATTCATATCTATACACACGGTAAACTAAACAATCTTTAGGACCGGTGACGATGCTGAAAGAGTGGTGCAGGGATCTTCTGGAGTCCTGCTTTTCCCTTCATAGGTGGAGAGACAACCCTTTGTATATAGCGTTATTTCACAGTACTTATCTTTAAGTTCGTTTTGATTTTATTTATTTTAACTCAATAAAATTGTTTAAAACTTTTTTTTTTTTTTTTTATTGATCTTATTTACAACTGTATTACAATTAAAAATACATTCAGTAAATGTGAACAAAAGAATATAATAGCATGAAATCACTTATTGAGAAACTACCCACTGGTAGCACTCTAAAAATGTATTTACAAAAGGAGATCTCGAGGCCATCTTCTTTTACAACTGAAACTAAAACTTAAAAACAGTGAAAAAATCAATAGAGAAAAAAATATAATAAAGAAGAAAGATGAATATAATTTAGTGTTTATTATTATTTTTCATTAGTTTCGCTTAAAAAGAATAAAAGGGAGAAAAAAAAATATTTTTTTTTTATATTAGTAGTCTTCCTTCTTTATCAAGGATTTTTTCCCCGAGTTTTTTTTGTCTAGTCTCCTAAGACAGCCGACATTCTTGAAGAGGTGCTATCCCTTCCCCGAATTCCCCTACTAGGAGGAAGACAGAGAGAGAGAAGATAATGAGAGAGACTCCTAGTGCTAGCAACTGGAGGGTGGTATTGATCCCACATTTAACTAATTTCATGTTGGAGCTATGCAAATGGTGTCTTCCCTGATACGATTACCTTCTGCGGGCTCCTAACGAAAGCGAGGGTTGCGCATGCGCCTCTCCCCTCCACCCCCCCTGTTCGGGCGCCAATTTTTCCACCCCCCCTCCCTCCATCCCTCTCTACTACCCGACCCGAAAAACAACGGCCTCCCCCGGCCTCGAGGAATTATCCACGAATCAACTGAAAACTTAATTGTTTTTATCACTACCGCCTATTTTAATGAAGCTGTCCCTATCCCTTCCCCCCTCTTTAATATTTCATCTTTTCGCCACTTATTTTCTAATTCCTCTGGGCACTAAAGGGTGTGAAAAAACTAACGCAGACTATATATTACAGAAGCAACAGGATTTCGTTATCAAATAGCCATGCCTTTTAAGGATTTAAAATAATTACTTAAAGAAAACAGAGAAGAAGGATTATTGTTATTTAAATTATAAATAATATGAAATTTAACCCTAATTAAATGTAAGATCTTACATATTATATATATATATATATATATATATATATATATATATATATATACAAACTGATTTAGAGGAAAAAAATTATCCACTTCAGTTTTTAAATCTGTACCCCGCAAGTAAAGGACACCAAGTCACATTTTTGTATTTGTTCAGTGGGAGCCAATTTTCCATAAATTTGTGCTATTAAAATTTGCTTCTTAGTTACTAAATTATTAAATAAAAAATGGAAATGGTCTGTTTGTTCATATTGGCTTTAACTCTTTCGAGGAGAAATAGAAAAAAAAAATGAACAATCAAAAATTAATAACAGATAGATAGAGTAGTATATGAAAAAGGTTATTTAAAAACATATAAAATATGAAATATATTAAAATAAATATAAAAAAAGAAAAATGAAATAAAAATTATATTTATTTTTATATTTTATTAAATAGTTTATGGATTTTAAGAAATTTTATCACTGTTTTTATGTTTGATTCGTTGCTTCTTAATACTGCTGATATATCCGGTTTTAGAGATGATCGATTCAGGCTTGAAGTATAATAAGTGCATTATTGGAAAATATGACTGTGAGAAGGCTATTGCAGTGCTGACAATTTGGTGGTGGCTGCTTAGTGATGAGATGTACATGGGTTAGGTTCGTGTGTCCTATTCTCAACCTGGTCACGGCGACTTCCTCTCTACGAAATGGACATGGTGTCCTAAATCTACGGGGCTCTGAAATGTGAGCACGTTTAAAAGACAAAAAAAAAAAAAAAAAAAGAAATAATTTTTATTAAACTCCTGTGATCAGTGTTAGCAAAAAATAAAGTTAGCCCTCTACCAAAATAATAATAAAATAAAATTCAGAATCCGCAATTGGTGTCGCAAAGTAATTTACGTTCGGTTAGGTTATGTACATATGATACATTCGGAAAGTTAAAATATCATATCCAAAAGAGCTGTTAAACTTAAAACGCATTTTTCCAAATAAATAGTTCGTAGTTATTTTTAATCAATGCTCTGACTGAAACGACAAGAAACCGCTCGACGTTTCCAATTACTTCAACACTTATTAGACAAACGCTTTAAACTTCCAATTAATGACAAAACACTCATATATATTACTATAATAAGGCCTATTTGGACTTACGGAATCGAGCTTTGGGGCTCTACTAAACCATCAAATTCCTCTCGTATCCAATCCCTAAAATCTAAAATCCTTCGTAAAATCCTCAATGCTCCCTACTTTGTTACAAATAAAACCATCCATAATGACCTTACTGTTACCTCTGTTTCAGATCTGGCCCAATCCAGATACCTATCCTTCCATAATAAACTTCAGAATCATTCCAACCCTCTCGTTTCTACGCTTGCTTCCACTTAAATCTCTGATAACCCTCTAGGGTGAATGAAAAGAGGATGGCCCAGTGATCTCCTATTGTAGACATATTATTAAAGTCCTACCACTTGGTAGTTTCTCAACAAGTGTTTTCACGTCATAATATCCATATGTTCAAATTTACTAAATGTATTTCTTTAATAAAGTTGTAAATATCATTAAGAAATAATATATATATATATATATATTTAAATTGCTATGAAATTCTTTTACAACTAACTAAGTAATTCTGAAATTTCATATTGAATATTCCACCCTCTCTCCCAAAAACATTGTTATAGGAATGTCCCGCATTATCTACTTAAATCTACAGAGAGAGAAGAATTACTAATCATCATTAACCCGTTACTTTTTATTATTAGAAAGTAAGTAATTTTAAGTTATAAAAATTATGAAGTTCAATAGTAATGAACCACACGTAAAAAAAAAATACTGATTGGGTCGTAGGTGAAAATTTAGAAAAGAAGTATGTTGTTACAATTCTGATCCATATTATTGAGAAAGGTACCATGAAATACATTGGACACTTTTCTTAGCAGACATTTCTATATAGCGTACAATTTTACAAACCCTAACCAATTTTAAATAATTTAATAGTACTTAACCATTCCGCAAACCGGACGCTCAGAATCCATATGGGCAGAAATCCATATTCTGAGAATATCAGTTATATTTTGTATAGTATAGTTAAATTATACGTATAATGGGGATTCGATTTGTCGGTTGGGATTAAAAATTTCGTTTCTAGTTCTCCTACATAACTGATTGACTGAATGTCAATCCGCTTCAATTTAAGTTAAATACTCGTAAACAGCTTATGTTTGGAACCCCCATACCAGACTGAAACGACTAGAAAACATCCGACGTTTTCGACTACTGCAGCACTTACTTGACAAACTCTCTAAACTTCCAACTATTTACAAAAGAATCATACATATTACTATAATAAGAATTATTTGGACTTAGGGGATCGAGCTTTGGGGCTCTACTAAACCATCAAATTCCTCTCGTATCCTGTTAGTACATACAAAATCCTCCTTAAAACCCTCAATGGTCCCTATTTTGTCATGTTTCCGATTTAGCTCAATCCAGATACCTTTCCTTCCATAATAAACTTCTAAACCATCCGAAACCTCTTGTTTCCAACCTTGCTTCCTCTCCTATTCCTGATAACCCTCCGAGGCGTCGGCAAAGAAATGGCCTCGATACCTTCTAATATAGAATTATAACTGGAGTGCTACCAATGGGTAGTTTCTCTTCATGTAGTACATGCCATGTTACTTGTTTCATATTTACTTATTGTATTTATCATTTAATACAGTTGTAAATTTCAATAAAAAAAAAGAAGCTTATGTTAGAATTGACGACATAAGTGAAAGACATTGAAAAAAATCTGGTGTGTCCACTTACACGACTTTCTTACATATTAAAGAAAATATGTGTATTTTTAAATATGTCCATTAAGAAACAAAAAAAAATAGATTTATTTCTCTGAAAATTGATCAAAGAAAAGATTTGAGTACGGTTTATTTGATAAACTAAAGTAATGTAAACCGGCTTGTAGAAGATTAGCGTAAAAAATTCAATGCACTCTACTATTGCTAATTTTCAGTTATGCGGGGCTGAGAGAGAAGCACTGGGATCTCTTAAGAGTCTTGCCTTATCTTCCACACTTGCGGGAAAGGGCCCTACTTGTAGCTCCCTCGGCTGACTGTAAATATTGTAAATAAGCATGAATGTTTTTTTTCTTATTTATTTTTTAAATTTGTGTTGTATCATATTTTATTTCATCTGTTTTACTAAGCTTTCTTTTTATTCTTTTTGTTATAATTTTTTAAATTGCATATATTGTATGAATGAGTTTCTCACATCTCAAATACTCAATACCATTGATTGAGGCAAAATGTATTTTTTCTCAATATAATAAGATTAAAAAAAAAATATTGCTAATCGAAAACTTTTTGCCTTACCCAATTTTGTCAAACAATAATTTCTGTTCAAAGTAGAGTAAATAGTGAAACTTGTGTAATGAGGGCACCAGATTTTTTTTTACTTTAATTTACTTTTCTTTTTTCTCTCTCTTTCACCAAATTCTAGCATACGGGACTTGAACTCGTAATCTTAAACACGAAATTGAATACCTGTAACTTTTTTAATAGATGTCCGAAATGAACTATGTTTAAATGGTTTTGTAGGGAATTTTGTCAGACAGATAGACAGGCCTATGGCTAAAAATTTGTTTTTCGAAATCAGGGGGCCCTGAAACGTATAAATCAGTCGAAAACCGCATATCGGAAATTTGACCCAATCACAATACTTTCCTTACCTAGTGTATGTAGGAAGTATTGTTTTTTTTTTTGTTTTGAAGGTAATTTAATTACCTTTTAAATGTTTTAATATAAATATTACCATAGAATATATACTCAGCGAGTTAGGCCCCAACATTTTTTTCTGTTCTTTATAACTTTTTTTTCCTAATTTTCTAGGGAATTTAGTACATATATGAAAATTGAATGGACATTTATTAGAAAATTATAGGAAAGTTCCATCAAAATCGTTATAGCCGTTTTTGCACTACATGCTATAGAAACATATATTTTTCACTTATTGCGCAGCCGCTATTGCGCAGGGGGCACCCAATTTGTGTCAAAGGCATCATTAGTCAAAACCCTATAAAATAAAAAAGGAAGCAACGAAATCGGTCCACTAATTCCCGAGATAATCTTGGCACAGACAGACCAATGGCTGAAAATGTGTTATTCGGACTCAGAGAGTTCTGAAACGTATAGATCTTTCAAAAACCGTATATCGGAAATTTGACCCGATCGTAATATATTCCTTACCTAGATTTCCTTATATAGATAGGAAAGTATAAAAAAAAAAAAAAATTCTTCAACTTCAGACCTTAGTATAAATATGATGTAACAAACCTTTAACAGAAACGGCACAGGAAAACATCCACGAACCAAGCACAACTAAACACGTAAACAGGAATTGATTTTTTTATTATTTATTCTTAGGTATTTGTAAACACAATTAATTATGTAAGATTCCATGCACTAGCGGATCCAGCAGGGGGGCGTGCAGTCCCCCTCCCCTCTATCCCTGAAGCTATAAAAAATTAAAAAAAAACTCTTATTTAAAGAAAGGAGAAATTCATGGAGAAATCATGCACATAGGCGAATTTCCTAATGTAATAGAAAAAATATATATTATAGTGACCAGCACTAGGGAATTCTGCCGGAGGGGGCTCCCCTCCTTAGACAGTGAAAAAAAATTCCGAAAAACTCCCAAAAAATACCTATTTAAAGAAAAGAGAAATATACGGAAAATGCATCCTCATAGGCTAATTTCCTAATGTAATATAAACAAAAAAAGTTATTATAGTGAACATTTTTATTAATCTTACGGTTTGTTATATTACGTCAACTCTGTGGCTGTGGCTCACGGCGAGATTTTGTGAAACCAGGAATAGAATATAAGAGCAAAAGTTGTCTAGTAGGTTGAAGTGATGTAGTTTTTTGGCCATCTTGAAATGCTTGTGCTCTAGTTGTAGTTATTTCCTACTGACTCCGAACTGAGTCTCGCAAGTGGATTACATGTTAAATGAAAATTAATAAAAAAAAAAAAAAAAACTTTATTTATTCTTTCGTACAAGCTTTTATTCGACCACAAGAAAATACAGTTTTCCTCCAGGACCCAGATTTCATTCAGTTTCAATAGATCTGGACGCATTGAACCTCTAGCAACTATAACCCCCTTGAAGAATCCATGGGATTCATAAAACTGGTCAAGATAATTATCTACATATTTCTCATTAGAATGTGTTGTTCTTTTCTTATAAATAGCTACTGTTGGAAAAGTTTTCATGAAGGAAGGTACTAATTATTTGGTCTCCGATTTGATCGGAATCGGAAATTATTCTGAGTTTTCTTTTTCAGAGAACTCATTTCCAAGCTGCATGGCCATTTATAGTAATCTGTCTCGTGAACAATTTGACTTCCTTAACTTCTTAAATAATACGTTTTTCGCTTTGATGCATGTTTAATAGTATTACCGTCGGCGTTGTAACAGTACTTTCTCACATTGTACTGAGCCCATAACCCTTCATGGGTTGTTAGTGGTACAGGTATTTATTTTTCTTTTAGTAGTAATACATGGATTTTTTTGTTGTAAATTGTTTTCCCTTGGTGATTCGTTGAGCAATTTTTTTTTTCTTTTTACATGTCTCAACCCATATACAGGGTGTCTTGTAAGTGGAGGGACATATTTAAAGGAGTGATAGCAGAACTCAAGAAATTCAAAAACGTTTATATAAACAAAGGTTCGATTTTCAGCAGGAAAGTAGTAAATTAAAGTTTTTTGACTTTTTAAGTAAGTCACGACTTTTGGTAAAGAGGAAGTGATGACTAAAAAACTATTTAATTTAAGTAATTAACGATTGCTTCACTGCAAACTAGATCAAATTTACTTGAAATAAAAATAGAATTTGCTTTTGTTAAAGAGGACTCTTTAAAACCATTTAAAGAGGACTTTTGAGCTGCGAAACTCAGTTAAGGAGTGGGGAGAGATGAGTAGTGGTGGAGAAACGGGTAGGGGAAGGTGAGCCTCCCCCCACTGAGAAAATTCCTGGATCCGCCACTGATTCCATGTCATTTTACACTCGTACAGAACCATAAACATTCCGAGCATTCAAACATTGGTGGGGACGAATGGGACTATTTCAAACATCGGGAGGACGCGTCCCCAACGTCCCAATAGGATTTGAAGCCTATGGTTACAGTACAATCCCTATACTTCGTAACGCCAAGGGACCAAACATTTGTTACGAACTATCGAGTTTTTTCATAATATCGAGATTAGGGAAGACTGGGGACGGTTATTTCAGGGTACGGTTGTGATAGTCGCTATATACGCCAAACTATAAGGAATAGCCGACATGTTTAATGGGAAAAAATAGGAAGCTTTTAGATCCCAGTACAGCGTCAGCTACTGGCAGCAAGTAGAGGCCTTCATTACTTTTTAACGGACAAAAGTAACTATTTTTATTCGAATTCTTTGATTAATTGTTATTGTACATGTACAGATATAGTAATTATTGTTTTCCCTCGTTATAAGTTAAACATTATTGGCTAAGTAGCAATGCTTACATTGTGCGTAGATAGGGGGGGGGGAGGGAAGAAGTGGGTTGGGGGTGGTTATGACAATTTTGTGGGGACCGTTGTGAAACAAGTAATTTTTCTTTTAGATATCCAGAAAATCTTTGAGGAAGACCAAATCGTTGAGTCTTGCAAAAATGCGTATTTTTTTTTTATGAAAATATGTTCAGTTTTATGATTCACTGATTTCGGTATAGCATTTATTAACTTTTTATTTATTTTGACACGTTTACTGTGATGAATAAATAGAAATGTTTAGTTAGCTTTTTTGATTTATTTTAATTTGAAGACTTTTATTATAATTGTATGAAGAAGCTATTGAGCATTAAGGTTAGGACACAAATCCCCGCACTGCGGACTGGTGAAGTACCTTCTCGATGAAACCCAACTAAGGCTTAGCTAGAACTCGTGTTTTGTACTAACCTAACTTAAGTGTATGTTTGGTTTCATCGAGAAGAAACTACATAAGGCTGTGGTGCTGCGGCTCGGAGGCGGTACGGGAAAAGTGATTTTAAAGCATTTTTGTTTAGAACCTGTTCCTACCGATTCCGACCACTGGCACAACGGTGGGGTAGGGTCGGTTGACATTTTTTTTTTTCGGATTTGCTCATATGACCTAACCATTGCATTTATTGACAAAGTTCAGTATTTATATGTAGTATAATATTTATTTTTATTTATTTTATATTTTATAATACTTTTATTTATTTATATGTATTCAGTATTTATATGTAGTCAAACCTTACTATAAAAACCAATTTTCTTTCAGCCAATTGGTATACTAACAAAATTATGGGCAATCAAATTAAAACTGCCGCAACCGTACACGGTCTCCCCTATGGATTATTAATTGTAGAAAAAAAAGAAGAAGAATTAATTGTGTCTGTGTTGTCAGTGAGTATGTGTGTGTGTGTGTTAACAGTCTAGCTCAAAAACGAAAATGAAATTGCATATTTAAGGTTTTAAGGGTTTAATATGCCTGAGACGTTATATCAGCATTTTCCTCAAAATCAGCTTACCGGAAGTGGCATTTTATATAACCGATTTAACACATTTTTACGATTTTCTAGAAAATGGCTCTAACGACTTTGATTAAATTCATTATGTCAGTGTAAAATTAAGCAGTTTTTAATATAATGTAGGTTTTATTTTCATTGATGTTCTGTCACAGGGCTGAAATGGCTATTTTTCAATATTACCTTCCTCTTTAGGACCTTTAAACTTGTTTATTTGAAATAATTAACCATTTCACATTGATCTCTAATATAAAACATAGTTAAATATAAGATATGGAAGAATTTGATAATTAACTAAAGGAGAAATAAGAGATCGTAACGGAGAATAGTTGTCATGGAGGAACCAAAGGAATCCGAGCGCACCCGAGCTCAACCGAGCCAGACCGAAAGATTAGAACAGTCTTCCATACGTATCATGGAGTTTAATATAATATGGTGTGAATTTGTTCATATCTCACTATAATTATTGTCCACTAGACAGATTATTATATTTCTAAAATAATAAATTAAAAGAAAAAAAAAATATATATATATATATATATATATATATATATATATATATATATATATATATATATATGTATATATATATATATATATATATAATACAGACTCCGACATTATTATTATTTAATATTTAATTTTATAGATTAAACCGATATAAAATTCAAAATTTGTATAAATAGGGGTAATAAACTAAAAAAAGTAACCAAAATGAAATATAAATAAATATAGCGTCCATAATTTTAAGTAATACATCCCCTTTGCCTGAAAATACTCGTTTCTGCTAAGAAGAGGATGGTAAGTGAAAAATGTGTGTTGCGCACATCGCACCAGTATTTTTCTTCTAAGTTTACCTTCCCAACTAAACTCAATCTGGCCTCACAACGGTTAAGCGGACTCTACAAGGTCATTCGCAATGGCATTCCGAGGCACTATTGACATTCTGATTGATCGTGCAAGGTTATGATTGAAATACTGATGGACGGTACAGATGGATTTCCGAAAATCCGGAATCAAAGGTTCAATCACGAGTGATGGAGTGGAGACTGAAGATGGTGAGACTAACCTTCCTACTAGATAGGTTAGTTTACCTAGGCGTCATAACTATTGTACATTCCTTATTTTCATTAAAAGTAAATAGTTTTTCATATCCCTAGTTTATATTTTTATAGATGGCCTTGTGATCTCCTAATGTTGACATATCATTAGAGAGCTACCATTGGGTAGTTACTCAGCAAGTGTTATCACGTCATTATATCCATATGTTCAAATTTACTAGATGTATTTCTTTAATATAGTTGTAAATATCATTAAGAAATAATAAAAAAAAATATATTTTTATAAACCAACTTCAAATAATGTTTATTAAAACAGCCAAGTGGGCAATACATTAAAAAAAAAAAATTAGAAACTTCACCATTTACTTATAGAAAATATTAATCTTTAATTCTTGAGTATATTTGTCAGTTCATTTTCTATATTTCTCAACAAATTTATTATTTGCGCAATAATTTTCAGTAATTTTTGTTAGTATTTTACTTATATTTTTTAACTTTTGTCGAAACCATTTTAGGCCACTAGGAAGCAATTATTATATCTTCATTTTTTTTATCAGAAGCTATAAATAATAATGGCCAAATCAGCTGTTTTAATGACACACATAATTACTAATGGACAATGCACCAGATCCAGATCCACGCTGTTTGTTATCTCAACGTCAATTGAGTTAAAATGGCGTCAGTCTGATTGATGAGTGTAAGGTTCACCATGATTGAAACAATCCTAGTCAGTCATTTGACTGTCATTCATGACTGATAGTGTAGTATCCGCTATAAGAATGATCTTTTTAATATTTTTTTTTCTTCTAAATGTGTTTTTGAAACAAAATTTACAATTATTTCATAGTTTTTACATAAACTTTTGTTTTTAAATATAATTTTGTTTTAATATTGAAAACTTTATGAAAATAAATATTTATTTTTCGACTTCAACGAAGTGTTTTTATTTATTACCCTCAATGAAAACATAAGTAATCGTAAACATATTTGTCATCATCACGACCAATTATATGTAGAATTGCTAAATGCTCACGGGACATAAAAGTTACTATACTTTTCTCCTGCCGGATTAATAAAAATCACAGTTGGATTTACTGGGGACGAGGGGGGGCTTTCAGGTTGAAGCACCCCCCCCCCCCAGAATGGTAAGATATAACCATATTTTACAGAAAAAAATATTAAAAACTATCTCTTAAAGTATTTTTGTTCGTGTAATTACATTTAATAGGACTTCAAGAACCACTTAAATACCATTTCATATAGATAATTAATTTTTCTTTTCGTTTAATATATATATATATATATATATATATATATATATATATATATGAAAAAACAAGCCTTCGGGCTGAAGTCCCCCCCCCCAAAAAAATAAATAAATAAATCCTGGATCCGCTAGTGATGAAAATACCTAAATATGTTATTTGTTAATATTTATAAAAAAAAAAATCCTTAAAAACTGCTTCACTTTGCTGCTTGAAGATATTCCTGCGAAGATTCACGAAAACGTGGAGATAGGATTATTCAAATTTGGTCATATTTTTGTTTTCTCTATCGGCAACTGCTTTTATAATTTCATTTTTTTTTTGTTCATACCATACTGAAACTACAGTAAACCGCTCGACGTTTCCGATTACTTGAGCACTTAATAGGCAAACTCTCTAAACTTTCAATTAATTACAAAAGACTCATATACATGACTATAATAAGGCCTATTTGGACTTACGGAGTTGAACTATGGGGTTCCACTGAACCATCGAATTCCTCTCGTATCTAATCCTTACAATCCAAAATCCTTCGTGAAATCCTCAATGCTCCCTACTCCGTTACAAATAAAACCATCCATAATGACCTTAATGTTTCAGATCTGGCCCAATTCAGATACCTAATCCTTCCATAATAAACTTCAGAATCATCCCAACCCTCTCGTTTCTAACCTTGCTTCTTCTGCAATTCCTGATAACCCTCCGAAGCGTCTGAAAAGAAGATGGCTCCGTGATCTCCTAATGTCGACATATCATTAGAGTGCATTGGGTAGTTACTCAACAAGTGTTTTCACGTCATTATATCCATATGTTAAAATTTACTAAATGTATTTCTTTAATACAGTTGTAAATATCATTAAGAAATAATACAAACATAATTTTTTTTTTGCAATCCACAAAAGGAATGCACACGTTTTGTACTCGTAGTAAATCTAATCTGAACTGAATAAAAGTAAATGATTTCAAACCCGGTGTAAATCGAAAAAAAAATTAATATGATTCAGAGAATTGAGGAGTAGAAAGGAGATTTTTTCCCACGAATAAACGGAATTGTTAATAGCAACCTACAAATTATAAGATGCACAACTGGCCTTAGCTACGAAAATTAATACAGTTACGGAATGGACTTAACCCGTAACAAATAATAATAATAATAATGATATCAATTTAACTTTTATTTTGTTAAATAAACCAATTGGTGAATCATGCATTATCCTTTAGTTTCTCACGGCTCAAATAATAAAAGCACAAAGCCCTAGATAGCCAGGTCAAGCCGTCTCTGATAGCTTAGAAATAGTTATCTATAATACTGACGGGACAGAAGGCCCATTATCAATAACTGATTTCAGCCAAAGGGCACTTTCACACAGACATCTTAAGAATATTAACTATTGATAACTTCCTTTGCCGTCCTCTTCCGACTTCTCCCACACTTTCCTTCACCCCTCCCCTACTATTCTTGGGTATATTACCCCCATCCTTCCAAGACCAACTCACTCATGCAGTTGCATTCTTGATGTCATACTCTTTACTGCAGGAGACCTGGAGTGAACTCATGTAGTCAACCCATAGTATATTTATATTACTCTGTATTTTAGATGCCATTTGTAACATTATGAATAAAACCATTACTTATAAAGTCTCCACTGCCTCCGATTCGTTAACTATACGTATTACCGAAGCGTTAGACGAATTGTATTTTTACGAGAAATCTTGATTTTCAAATGGAGCAGCAGTTTATTTCAAATTAGTGGAATTCACGAATTACACCTGTTATACTTTACCGAGAAGTACTCATGTATGTTGAAAAACTCATTATATGATTCTCGGAAAATAATTTTTTTTTTACAAAATTATAGAACTCCACACTGCTAATTAATTCAATGAAATCGTTAATTAATACCAACAAATTAATATCCCGAATCCGTTTAATCTAATTTTTATTTTAAATAATATTAATTTGTTTATTGACTCTAATGGTATGTAAGGTATTTATAGGAATTAAATTTTAATTGAATAATGTATATTTCCCAAAAAAAAAAAAAAAAATCATTAATGTTATGTATTTTTAGAATCGGTTCGGAATAAAGAACAGTTGGAATCAGCTAGGTTCCCTATATAGCATAAGGACCATATTATTTATTTATTTTTTTTTATTTATTCATTTAAAAATATAATAACCTGTCACGTGGACAATAATTATAGTGATATCACACCATATATACAGAAAATATAAAATTAACAAAAGTAAAATAATAACTAAATAATAATCAAAAACTATGTACAATAAAAAAATAAAATAACCTGAAGATAGTAAACTAAAAACATAAAAACACAGTCATACCTATGTACAATATATACAATCAGGTAGGGAACCCCAAGCCAGGCTTCTCCCTCCAACTATAGAAGGAAACGCAGGACTCCAAGAGATCCATGCGCTGCTCTCTCAACCACGTCACTGGTGCTAAAACCAGTGGAGTTTAAGATTATTTTAATTAAACTTATTAATTTTTGTTTATTAACTGGATATATTTTCAAATGCTGAAATATATTTGAGAATGAAATATTTTTAATGATGAATCGATCCGTAGCAACCGAATTTGACATTGAGTCCGAATTTTTGTTTTTGCCTTATAAAGCATCATATATTAAAAAATATGTTTTCATTGACATACTAACACATACCAAAGAATTCATAATTAAGAAAGGTATCGTACGATTGCATACGAACAAGTGTTATGTAAATGACATCTTGCCTTGAATTCCGAATGATTCCCTCAACTCATTTAACATTAAATTAAGTCATTAATTTATTCATAGTTTATAATAATATTTCAAATTGGAACAATAATTGCTAAAATTAAATTTCTGACAACATTTTATTTCAATACATAATTATTATATATGTATGGATAACTACAAATATATTATGTAAATAAATATTCATGTATGAACGATAGATATATTTTGCATGAATATAGCTACACACAAGTATATAGTTATATTACCAACTAGTGCGAGTTAGATATTGACAAGGCAAAAGGAAATTAGTCAATTAGCAAAGGGCGAGCACAAAGGGACGATCATCTGCAATTATGGGACTGCATAAGATGAAGCCCTTTCCACTCCACGGCTTTTCACTGTTTAAACCTTCACTTAGCAACCTATTTTTTTACATTTAAGGTCAAATGAAGTATTTTTATTCAATGCGCATTTTCTATCGAATTTAGAAATATATCAATAAGTTTCTTTAAGAAATGATTACAGTCGCCCCAAATTTGGCGCCCGGCACTTGGGAAGTGTTGAGCTGGTCAAGGTCAGTGTGACATGATTCATATTCGATGCATGAGAGGGGAGAGGGAGATAAAAAGCTTCATATACGTAAGGAGTAGCTCTGTAGTCACTTTATTACCTGTAATATTATATAATTATGAACTATAAGGTTTTATTCAACTTTTGAGGAATTTTTAGGTAAATCAATGCAAAATTTTCGAGAAGTTGGCACCCCTTCAGGAAATATTGGTGGAAGTAAACGTGCCTAGAGTTCCGGCATCGCCTAAAACGATTATTGGAATGATTCCTTAATTTCATTATCTTCTTGTATAGCTTGAATATTTGAAATCTCTTAAATCACTACGGATAGTAATTTTTAAGACAGAATTTTGTCTCTAATATGAGGTACAACTTTTCGAGGTTTGTTAGCATTGACTCTGAATTCAGCACATTTCACAGGCGGGTCTACAGGAAGAGGATTTTCCGACTGACGCTCCCCCCCAACTCCAAAATGTTAAAACGTAACCAAGGTTTATATAAAAAAAATATTATAAAATTATGTCTTAAAGTATTATTGTTCGTGTAGTTATACATACTAGGACTTCAAGGATCACTTAAGCACCATTTCATACAAGTGTTTGGTATCTTTTTTCCCTCCAAAGTAATCATCGTTATATATATGAAAAAAAAAACCTTTCGGGCTGAAGTTCCAACTCCCTAAAATTAAATCCTGGATCCACTAGTAACACATTTGTACATTAAAACTTAAACTAATCTTGTCTTAATCCAAATATTTTATGAAAGGTAGATCTATGATTTGATAAATTATTTACGAATTAATATATTTAATATAATTAGTGTGAGTATAATAACAACTTACTTAAACATTCTACATTTCACTTTATAAATTAAATAAATTATGTGTACACCGTTACACAGATCTTCCTTTTCTCCCTTAAAGATATTGAAAGTCACGAGAAATCTCAGATTAATAGTTTGCAGTTCTATGATGAAGTCAGTTCTGAAATACGGCAGAAAGACCGTAACACTAACCAGCACACTGGAAAGAAGTATTGACAGATTTGAGAGAAAAATACTCCGAACAATAATCGGAGCTATCTGGGATCAGATTATTAACACATGGAGCTGAAGTATTAATAAAAAGCAGCTAACAGAAACTAGTCAATCAATATCTCTATGATATGAAGGCAAGGAGGTTAAGATGGGCGGGGTATGTAGGTTGGAGAAATCCATCAGGAAGATTCTAAAGAACGAGTACTCAATAGTAGGAAAAAAGGACCATAAGGTCCACTTGCTGGACTAGTTCTCTTCAGTACCAGTATCATTATATAGCTATCAGTTGCAGATATAGGATTTAATTTGGAGGGCTGCTAAACTATTTTTAATTTTTTTATTTATAATAACAGTAATTATGGTAAAAATAATGTATTTAGGTATAAAATTTTTCTATTTTTGCTTACATTTAATGTCCAAAGTAAGAATGTTGTAATTTAAAAAGAGAACTTATTGTGATTGTTCAAGTATTTTTATAGTTTTATTATTTTCCTACCTATACTAGGTAAGGAAAGTATTGCGATGGGATTAAATTTCCGATATGCGGTTTTCGACGGATCTGTTGGTTTCAGAGCCCCTGTATCTTGGTCTGTCTGTCTGTCAGAGCATTGGTCTACCTGTCTGTCTGTATGTGCCATGCTTTTCTAGGGAACTAGTTAACTGATTTTGTTGCTTCTTTTTTTATTTTGTAAGGTTTTGACTACTGATGCCTGTGACTCGAATTTGATGCTCCATGCGCAATAGCTGCTGCACAATAAATGAAAAATATGTTTATAAAGTTTTGGTTATTCTTTTATTGTAATTATTTTGTTTTATTTATTTTATTGTAGCTCCTTAAGCGAGATTTAATGTCAATTTGTTTCAGTAAATATTGTTATTCTTAAGGGACTTCGTCCATGGATAAAGTAGATATTTCTATTCTATTCTATTAAACACGGATGATTAATAGAAAGACATAGGAACCAATAAAAATAGGAACCAATTTTTTTATTATTTTTGTTTATTTAGAAATATTACATTCTGTCACATCAAGGACATTTATAATAGTGTTCAGAGAAAGCACACTCACACTCTATTTACAATAAAAAAATAAATAAATAATACAGAAACTTAATAATAATAAATACAATAAAATAAAATAAAAATAAATACAATAAAATAAAATAAATGTATATAAACAAAAGAACTAACCTAATCATACACACTCGGGCTTGAGTGGAGGATCTGGCCATTGCCAAAACTCCAATAGATGCTTATTTACAAAAGGTCTCTGGGCCACTGCCGCTTCAACCTTCGAGGAGGATTGTAAGGATGGGTGGTGCTGGATAGAGATTGTGCAAGGGGATTTGGATGATAGGTAAGGTTCTGGTGAAATTTGGAGAATTTTTCTGGAATAAGGTCTAGGACAAATGGGATATTAAGGTCATGGTGTAGGATTTTGTTATTTACATAGAACGGAGCATCAACTATTGTTCGAAGGACTTTAGATTGAAAGGATTGAATACGTTTGATGTTAGAAGCTTTTGCTGTCCCCCACAGTTCAAGTCCGTATGTCCATATAGGTTTCAGTATTGTCTTGTAGATAAGTAATTTGTTTTCAATAGAAAGTTTGGATTTTCTGTTTAGTAGTCTGTATAGCTGGCCGTATCGTCGGTTGAGTTCTTGTCTTTTGAGTCTAGTATGTGGGTTCCACGTTAGTCTTCGGTCTAAATGAAAGCCAAGATACCGGACTGTGTCTGAGTAAGGAAGCTGGATGGAATTAAAGTGTACTGGTGGACAGGAACTGCGTCGGAGTGTAAAGGTAATATGTTGGCATTTAGATTCATTAACTTTAATGCGCCAGTTATTACACCAGTGCTCAATCAAGGTGAGGTGGTTTTGGAATTTAAGGATGCTATGTTGGGATCAGAGTTGGATGATAAGATTGCGGTGTCGTCAGCGAATGTTGCAAGAAAAGTATCGGGATGAACAGGGATGTCAGCAGTAAAGAGGATGTAAAGCACGGGACCCAAGACGCTGCCTTGGGGAACACCGGCTTTAACGGAGTAGATATGGGAAAATTCTGTTCCACAGCGAACTCGGAAGGAACGGTCAGAGAGGTAGGATCGGAGGACTAAGTACAAGGACTGAGGTAAATGGATTTTAAGCTTGAAGAGCAGTCCAGAGTGCCATACCCGGTCAAATGCCTGTGCAATGTCCAGAAATGCACCCGAACAGTATGCCTTGTTTTCTAGGGCTGAGGAAATATGATCAACAACTCGGAGTCCTTGTTGAACAGTAGAATGTTGGGAGCGAAAACCAAACTGATGGGAAGGAATATTTTGGGATTCTATAATGGGTAGGATTCGTTTCAAAAGGATCTTTTCAAAAATTTTTGAAAGGATTGGGAGTAGGCTAATTGGTCTATAGGATGTTGAGATATTGGGAGGCCAATAAAAATAGGAACCAATAAAAAAAAATATTTTTCTATTTTAGGGACGGCAGAAAGGCTTCATTGCGAAAGCCCCCTCCTTTTAACCTGCCGTTGGTTGATACAATAATATTTTCTTTTCTATTCAAACAACAACATTTTGTCCATAAACTCCTAACTTTTAACTTTGTTAGTATTGATGTTTACAATTTTTTGTAAACTATTTGTCTGTATGTGCCATGATTTTCTAGGGAACTAGTGAACTGTTTTTGTTCTTCTTTTTTTGAATTTGTAAGGTTTTGACTACTGATGCCTGTGGCTCAAATTCCATGCGCAATAGCTGCTGCACAATAAATGAAGAATATGTTTATATAGCCTGTAGCCTCTAGTTTATAACGTTTCTTTCCAATTTCATTTAGTTATTATTACTTTATTGTTTTTAACAGGTACATTGCAGTATTGTGGCCCTATTACTCATCTGTTTTTTTTATATATCTTCATGGCTATTTAAAGTTATTCTTGTGTTTTTGTTATTCTTTTATTGTAATTATTTTGTTTTATTTATTTTATTGTAGGTCTTTAAGCGAGATTCAATGTCAATTTGTTTCAGTAAATATTGTTATTCTTAAGGGACTTTGTCCATGGATAAAGTAGATTTTTCTATTCTATTAAACAGAGATGATTAATAGGAAGAAATAGGAACCAATAAAAATTTTTTTTCTATTTTAGGAAAGATAGAAAGGCTTCATTGCGAAAGCCCCCTCCTTTTAACCTGCCGTTGGTTGATACAATAATAGTTTATTTTCTATTCAAAAACAACATTTTGTCCATAAAATCCTAACTTTTAACTTTGTTAGTATTGGTGTTTAAAATTTTAGTTACTGTTTAAATAAAATGTTTAACACAGTTACGGAATTATGTTCTCAAATCACGAAATTCATTTCTTTTTTTTTTAGAATTTCATATGGGTGAGGAGGGGAATGAAATCTTCTCGTAGAAAAAAGTAAGTACCAATGAGAAAAATATTTTTTTATTTTTTAGAGGCTTCATCCCGAATGTCCCCTTCCTCTTGAATCTTTCAGTGATTCTTATAATATAACTCCATTATATTTTTTGTAAATCTGGTTTCAATGTTCTCATCTATAACTATTATCATTGTCACTAAATACTATTCAATAAAAAAGTAAAATAAAAAAAATAGAACCTATGACAAGTTTTTTCAGCCAGAATGGGAAATATGGGCCCGCCGATACCCCAACTTTTAAAATATTTACTCACCTATCAGAGAGTATATCAAATCTGAATAATTATCCGTCCTATCCATCAGGCAACCTATCCAAGCACTTACATTGAAGATAACTTTTCAGTTTCGGGTTCGTGCCGGAGTCTGCTAAATGGGGATTTGCTTGGATTTCGCTAATCCTCATTAAAAACGCCCCTCCAACTCCGTAGTTTGACTCATTATCACGTTTCCACCATCACGGATCAGAATTTGAATATTAAAAAAAAAATTGTTGATCCGTCCGATGTCGGTTTAGCCAATGCGTCAAGGTTTGAATCATTAATATCTTTGAAAATTGAATAGCTGCTATGGTTATGGCTGATCGATGTGGTCGATGCATATCGCTGTTTTTCGGCAATATCGTCATAAAACATGTTTTTACAATTTATCACTACGGTGGAAATTACAATTATATAAACTTTAAACAATTAGAATTTTGTTCCAAAGCTTCTGAGGCCAATAGTATCATCTGTTTATCCTGTACTGTATTTTCACCAGGGCTTGAAATGAAATTTTAACTTTAATTAAGTATTTTAATCAGTTTCGTTATGACTTAAATATTTATTCATATTTTTTTCCCCAGTCCGCTGGTGTTCCTCAAGGTAGTATCCTAGATCTTATCCTTTACACAGTTTATACAGCTGACATCCCTACCTATCCTAACATTGTTATTACCAGGTATGCCGATTATCCATTTGTCTTATCCGTTAATAATGATCCAACCGTTGCATCCCAAACTCTACAATCACACACCACAAACCTTGAAGAATGGAGTGGAAACTAGAGGATTAAAATTAATTATAATAAATAACATTGATTTCACCTATACCCTCCCCCAAACCTATGACCTCCTGTCCTACAGTATCCTTTAATGATAGCCCACTTATCCCTGTTGAACAAATCCGATACCTTGGACTCCACTTGGACAAACGTCTAACTTGGAATCCTCATACCAGACTGAAACGACAAGAAACCGCTCGACGTTTCCGACTACTCCAACACTTACTAGACAAACGCTCTAAGCTTCCAATTAATTACAAAAGACTCATATACATGACTACAATAAGACCTATTTGGACTTACGGAGTTGAGCTTTGGGGCTCCACTAAGTCATCGAATTCCTCTCGTATCCAATCCTTACAATCCAAAATCCTTCGGAAAATCCTCAATGCTCCTTACTTTGTCACCAATAAAATAATCCATAACGACCTTAATGTTCCTTATGTTTCCGATTTGGCCCAATCCAGATACCAATCCTTCCATAATAAACTTCAGAACCATCCGAATCCTCTCGTCTCTAACCTTGCTTCCTCTTCTATCCCTGATAACGCTCCGAGGCGTCTGAAAAGAAGATGGCCTCGAGATCTCCTATTGTAAATACATTTTTTTTTTAGTGCTACCAGTGGATAGTTTCTCAACAAGTGATTTCATGTTATTATTTTCTGTTATCTAATTTACTAAATGTATTTTATTTATTAATACAGTTGTAAATAAAAACAATAAAATAAAAACATTAAAAACTTTTATTTAAAAGTTCTTTTAATTTAGGTAATTAGGCGATCTCAAAAATGACATCTATTCTTGGCTATTCATTACAATCATGTGTGATTCATTTAAGACGAGTAACAAATCTAATCTAAGCCCAATTAATGTATATTTTTCATTTAAAGATTTTTTTTTTAAGAACATAAATAAAAGTTAAACTTTTAATTCTAATTCTCAACCATAAAACTTGAGCTTAGTTACAAAAAAGTTCCTCAGAACTTTTTTCTTGAAACGTTTCACAGGAACTGTTGTATTGGAACTTATTGGAAGTTATTATTTTCCACTCATATCAGTACCATAACTTGGAGTTGCTAGAACCCTAGACAGTTAATTGGGCCCACAACAAAAAGGGATGGTAACGTGATAAAGTGCATCATGGCTTATCATCAGTATTGCTACCTTCAGTAGTTGTTATAAATTATTTTTACGTATTCATTATAAAAGATATCGACGTAATTTAAACCTCTTTTTCCTGCCTTTTTGTCTGGGCTTCCTCAAATGCAGCCACTTACCTTGTTGGAACATTTGCTTTTTAAAATGAGCGGTAAGTATGAACACAAAACAAAATACATGACAACAGGCCGACAAGTCCACCCCAATAACAGGATCTACGTAGAAGGGAAATTGTTATCGAGAGTTGACAGACAAATTCAAATACATCGGCTTCTACAATAACGTCCATAAATGAACAACGTTCAGCGTATAACAACCGTAAACAAATCATTCATCTCCCATTCAAAGGTAAGGGTGTACAATGCTGAGATCTGGACACTAACCATCATCCTAGAATGAAGTATTGAAAGATTTGAGAGAAAAATCCTCCGCACGATAACCGGAGCTCTTCTCTCAAAGCGTTTTGTTTTTTTCTTCAATACACTTTTGAAAAATAAACAAAATATTTGCTAATGACATCAAATAAATTTTCAAATGTATTAAATGAGGTTCATTAGCCTCTTTGTAGTATAAAAAAAAATTATGGGTTTGGATAAGATGGAGTGATGTACTGTTATCAGTTGTCGTGTATTTTTTGGACAGTATATGAGAGATTGTTGACAGTTAAAATTGTGGATTTTATGAATTGTCAAAAATTTTATTTAAAGTTCAGTTACTTCTGTTTCTGCAAGTTAAGTAGCTGTAATTATTACCACTATTTTTATTTATTTATTATTACTAATTATGTTAATTCCTTTGTTTTAAAGAGACGTCCGACCATGTGACGACATTTATTGCTTCCCAAAATCAAGCGGTTGACTTAGATTAGACACACTTTAACCATTGATAGATTTATGAGGTCATTCTCCAGAAAATGCTGTCACATCTCCCACACTTTGTGGCTAACACATGAGTGTCCATAGTGTCTGAGAAAAGAATGGTAAACCAAAGTGAACCTAAAAAACTAACTCTCCCAAGCAAATCGGATCATCTATGCTAATAGCCATCACCTTATCATTTCATATATATTGAGCTCCACAATATCCTACACGCAATTCCAAATTTTGCAGTCAGATATGTGACATTAGTTTAGGCCACACAACACTAGTTTGTGAGAAGTATCAGTAATTTTATGTCAATGTAACATTTTATTTTACAATAAAAGTGGCTGCATTCGCAACGAGAGAATAAGGGAGGAATTGGGGGTTCCCAGAATGAAGGATGTCCTAAAGACTCGGCAGTTTAAGTGGTTTGGGCATGTCGTCAGGATGGAAGAACACAGGGATCCATTAAAGTCTATGGACTATGTCATCGATGGCAGAAGACCCTGCGAGAACGTCGTACCACGAATACGTAGACCGACTACGCAAAAACAGAAATAAGAATATACACAAAGCCAGAAATCTAGCAAGTATCAGGGAAAATTGGCAATCCTGGTTAGACGCTCCCCTACGCTGAAAGGCACTACACGGTGATGCAAAAGAAGAAGAAGATAAAAATAAATTTAAAAGTCTTTACTGTTGTACGAGTTCCTTAATTTACATCTCAGAGACTCGAGGTTTTTGAATTGTTACGAGGTTGTTTGAAGTTTACAATTATATTTAACAATTAGTTTATTTATCTTTTTTCTCTATTATATTTTTCGATACATCGAGGAAGCCTCACGTGTCTCACCTCTATGATGAGTTGATGTAGCTTTTCCTCTCCGCCTGCCAACAATACTGCTTGAATCTTACCAATTCGAAACCATAAACTTCTGGCACCCTCTTTAAATCTGCAGTCTCCTACAATTCAGATACTCGTAGTCCACTCACGGGAAACAAAATCCCATGTTTCTGACCCTCCAGAACTAAATACTTTAAATGTTCTTTTCTTGCGAAATCCACTGCCATCTGGAATTCGCTGTCCTTAATCAAATACATTATTTTACCAATACCTTCTCCCATCTCAAAAAGATGATCTAAGTACTTTTTTTCCCTCCACATATTGTTACTGATGATACTGTATATATCGGTTGAATATTTACCAATGTAGTTCTTGGGGAGACATTTTTTTATTTCTATGTTTACATATTTGTTTTTCTTAAGGAACCTTGTCTCAAAATAATATTTATTCTATATCTTTCTAAAACAAAAGAACTCCGGAATCATCTTAACGCTTAACTGGAGGACAAAATCAGAAGATTGGTTCAGACGTCTTGAAAAAAAAATTAAAAATATTTTTGTATTCCACATTACATACAATGGAAGACTAATCTTAAAATATGGACGTGGAAATCAATATAGAATCAGCAATCAATTCTAATACGATCACAGAGGGAAATATGGAAATAGTTGCACTAGAAGGGAATCCTGACCAAGAGGTGGGATACAATTTGCAATTCTATTAAGGAATGTTGAGAGGATTGCTTTGCTTCGTCCTCAATCGCCGTATATCATTACTTTATCTGCCTACCTCTAATTGGAGGGGACGGAGGGGCGTGGGTCCCATTGGTCCCGGTCCTGGACTTGAGGGTTCGATTCCCGCCTGGGTCGGTTAATTTTAATTTATAGGCGGCCCTGGAAAATTAATCCTAACATTACCACTATAATATAACGCGGCGGATATATGAAGGTAGCCATTAAAAATTGGCAAACAGGACCATGTAGCCCGAAGGAAATAACCATAGAAAAATTATAACGATTTCTAATAAGGTAAATTGTAGTAGGCAATAATAGGCATGGCAACCTGATTATTGCGATGGTAAAGAGATGATAAGTTATATCAGCAAAGGGGAAGTTTTTTATTTTATTTTTTTTTTATTTATAAATTATGAAATTTACAACTTTTTTTTTTTTTCCTTCCTTACTCGCCTTTTAGGCCATACGGGATTTTCCCGGGCCGGGGGGTAAGGGCGGGGAATTTAAAATCCCCTCCGGCACCACGACGCGAACTCGTACTTTTTAAATCTTCTCAATTCTGTAATCCGGTTACCAGGCAACTGCGGCTTTAGCCCATTCGGTCACCCCGCCCCCCCCCATGAAATTTATAACTGTACAAACAATACAACTAGTAAAAATGCACACATTGGAAATAATGACATGAACAGACTTGAAGAGATACGCCCGGTGGTAGCACTCCCTATTTAATTCTAGGTGAGAAGATCATGTGGCCACCTTGTTTTCAGACGCAGAGGGGGATTATCAGGAATCGATGAAGAAGCAAGGCTGGAAACGAGTGGATTTGGATGGGACTGGGGTTTAACATAAAATGATAGGTATCTGGCTCGGGCTAAATCAGCGTCATATGAAACATTAAGGTCTTTATGAATGGTTTTATTTGTGACAAAATATAGGGCATTAAGGATTTTACGAAGCATTTTGGATTGTAAGGGTTGGGTACGATAGGAATTCGATGGTTTGGTAGAACCCCAAAACTCAACTCCGTATGCCCATATAGGTCATATTATGGTTAAGTAGATGGGTCTTTTGTAAGTAATTGAAAGTTTAGACCGTTTGTCTAGTAGTTCAGTACAGCATGCGGATTCCAAATGGAAAGTTTAATTCCTTAAATCGTCGAAGTTTTTTTTCTTTCTCAAAATTCTAAGAAAACTTATCATTTTTAGTTTATCGGTTATTATCTGTTAGCGATAATAGACGTTATCGCCAGTAAAGTTGATAACATATCAGAGACTTGATGTCTCGATATTTTATCCCAATCAGCAGATAGTGTTCAGGTATCAGTTATTTTGATAATGTTGACATTATAAGATTAAATCTCCTTTTGTCGCAATTGCTATTTATCATTTCTTAGCCACCAGGAGAGAGGAGTTTAATTTGAATTCAATATAAATACGTTAATTTTTATTTTCCACTTTAGATTAATTGTTTGTTCATGTTGTATATATGGTATTTCCATACAGTTCTAATAACTATTCCCCTTAAGTTTGGTAAGATGTATTATTCTCAATAAAAACAGTCAAATGTATATAAATATATATATATATATATATACACAATGTTCTATATAGAAATTTAAAGAAATAAACCATTTATATTTTCTGAAATGTATTTATCTTATATATCCTTGCTTACCTACACTGTAACTATTTTTTTTTATACCTAAAAATACGATTTCATAATATTTTTTCGCTTTCTATCATTGATCTCATTCCCGAAATTTCTTCTATCTATTTCATTATTGATTAGAGAGAATTACTTAGTCAATTTAAGGGTATTTTCATGAAGTGAATTTCTATCGTTTATTAAAATAATTCATTTCATATGACAATGGAACATCAAACAGCGACACTCTATATACAAAAATTAATTTTTACTAATATTAATAATTATCATCAACTCATTTCGTTTTGTTTTTTAATCAGTGTTTATATTCGTTTTTTACTCAATAAGTTTTCTTAAATTTAGTGTTATTATTATTTTTTAATATATAAATAATATTATACATTTATATCATCATATAAAATAGCTAATGTAAATTGTCAATTTAACTTTCTGACTACTTCCTAGATAAATTATATAAAACTCATTTCAACGATATGTTTAATTAATTAATAAAATAACGATATTTTAAACTGTTTAAGCCAAATGAATCTTAAATCGGTGTTATATTCGCTTCTCATGGAATTATAAGAAAAGTTAAATTACGTGTTAATTAAATTGCATGAAGAAATCAAAATTACGTTGACAGTCCTGTCAATATTGTACATGTCAATCTTTTAACAATTAATTTGTTCAAATTTAAAAATATTTTTTCTTTATAGTAGACGAATTAGAGACGAATGAAATCGGTTATTGCAGAAACGACTACATATGGTATATTTACCGGTTTTGAGCTTAGAGAGGTTTTTTATACATTGATCACATACTCATATTTTGTTAAAAAAAAACATATTTCACAATCTTTAACTTGAAATGATCAATTAAATACACGTAAAACAAAAAATGGAGGAAGAACAAAAAATTAACTCCTTTAGAATATAAAGTTATATGTATTAGGATTTGTAGATACAAAAAAAAAAGTAATATTTTGGTTTAAATTAATTTATTATTAGTGTTTTTGTTTTTTTAACCAATCCAAGTTTATAAGAAGTTCTCCATTTCAGAAGTAATTCTCTAACTTTTAAATAATTGCTCACAGATTTATAATTAATGAAAACAAAATGTGATTTACTTCAGAAGCAATACAGGGGTATTATAAAAAAAAAAAAAATTGATATAATATTTAATATTGCTAAACAATGGCATAAATTACGTAAACATTATTTGTTTATTTTTTAATAGCTTCATGTCCTATAACTTTTCAGCATTATATAGTTTTTTTTTTCATAAATTCATGAAAATGTCACTTCACGGTCGTTTCTGGAATGACCAGTCCAATGGATGTATATACATATTTTATTTTCTCACGAAACTAAAATATTAGCTTGTATAATAGTGGTAATAATAATTTGGTTATTTTCATTCATAGGAGCTCTGTCGTTAATGGTCACAACCTTTTTAATCTTACCATTTTTTTAATTATCGAGTGAGTATGCAGTCAAGGGAAATGGCTATGATACATATAATAATAACCTTTTTATTTTGATCAAATAAATTCTGTTTATAATCATAAGATATTTTTTTGTTTGCAATATAAAAGTCAATATATTTTTTTAATATAAAAATACACACTCTCGGCCATAAATAATGGACATCATAACCAATCTATTTATAATTCCTGGTCAATTGACAATGTCTTACCTAAACAGAAATGTCTTTGCCATGAAAATATTTTTTTTTTTTCTTCAAGAATTTAGATAGTATAGAACAGAGAGCTATAGAATTATTTTCTACCTCCTTTAGACTCCTAATGTATTTTATAATTTATTTTTAACAATTCGAATCCTGTTATAAAAACTCAACATGTATCAACATTTTTTTTTTCAAAACAGGGAATCTTATGTCCATCATGCGGTAGTTATTCATATAGCAACAGTTATTTGTCACAGTTACTCTATGGATATTGTTTTTTTAATGTTTTGTTGTAATATTACAATAGAACGTGAGCTTCAACATTTTTTTTTGTAAGCGACTTTGTAATTTTAAAGTAGATTCTCTTTCACGTTTTCAGCACCAGGGTCAGAGAATCCATCAAATTGTTTCTCAATGTTCTTTCTTTCTTTGAAAAGTATAACATATTGATGCTGTAAGTAATGCATATTTAACTAACTAGGGGGAGGGGCGGGGTAAGATAACGAATTGGGAAAGATGATTTCATTATTTATCTGTGTCAATCACAGAAACCAGTAGGGTAAATGCACAAATAGATGACATACTTGAGGAAAATTCATTGAACGTTTACGTGTAAAAAATTAAATATTGGTGTCATTATATTTTAAATGGATTCATCTCTTATAGAACAATCTCTCGCCTTATCAAGACATATTTCAAATCCATGAAAAATTCACCTAAATTAAAAAAAAAAAATGAAAATTAAGAAAATAGTTTTGTTACATCACTAGCAGAGACTTTTTAATTTTAAATGTTCCTATAGCTAACAGAGGAAAAGGGTGTAATTAAGGAAAGTTTCATATTCTTCACTTTAATATTTTTTTTTTTTTTTTTTATTTGTTTATTTAGACATACAATATTCTGTCACAGGGACAATTATTATATTGATAAATGAACACATTTAATATTAACAAAAATTACTTTTAACTTATTATAAAACTAACTTCTTGCGTTTTCTGACTTAAATTTATCAATAAATACTGGTCGCTGTAAAAACGATTTAATCCAAATCGTTAGCGAGACAGTTGTGAATGGTCCCATTTTTAAGACCCGTTATATTAGTATATTTCTATATTATATGAGTATATTTCTTTGAATTTATTAGAATACAGGCCTGTCGAATTCTGGCAAAAGTCCCCATTATAAGGCTTCAGTAGGTGACACCCATTAAATATCCAACCCCTTCACCAAGATCAGTTAAAAACAGATAAAACATAATTTAAAAACACTCCAAGAAAAAACAATCCCTACAATCCAAAATTCTTCGTAAAATCCTTAATGCTCCTTACGTTGACACAAATAATATAATCCATAAAGACCTTAATGTCCATATGTTTCCGGTTTGGCCCAATCCAAATACCTATCCTTCCATAATAAACTTCCTAACCACCCGAACCTTGCTTTCTTCGATTCCTGATAATCCTCCGAGGATTATTAAAGGATTATGAAAATAAGATGGCCGTATGATCTCCTTTTGTAGACATATTATTAGAGTGCTTCCAGTGGATAGTTTCTCAACAAGCGTTTTCAAGTAATTATATTTCTGTGCACACATTTGCTTGATGTATTTATATTAATACAGTTGTAAATATCATAAATAAAATTTAAAAAAAAAATAGGTAGTTATCATATGTTGGTGGATATTTCAAATTTTTTTTTCAGATTTAGCATATTACAAAACAAAAGAACGGTGAGTTTCAGAATTTTTAGGTAATTATTTAATAATCATTTACGCGCATCTTCCTTTGATTTCTCAATTAGCGTAATACTGTAAATACCTCTGATATTATTTTTACTGCCCCCCTCCCCCATAAGTCCTCCTCCCCAACCGGTATAACGCAAACATAGCCAACAAACATCATTAATGCAAGCCATCAGCATTTGAGGCACGCTTCTTCATGTCTGTTCTAATACACTTCTTCCTAATTGCTCTACTCTACCTGGTAATGGGCGAAGAAAAAAATAATCTTAATTATTTTAAATGTGAAGAAAGTTACTGAAACGAGAGTATGGGTCGTAATCATTTTAAGATCTGTGCCATCTAAATTAAAAAAAGATGTGTAAAAAATGAAATGAAAAGTTCAGCACAGGTTACTGTGCTTTATTATTAACATTAATGAAAATTAGTTAATCTCGCCGAGAGACGCAAAAAAAAAGATGTTAGGTTATTTTATTAGGTTTTAGGTTATTGGAAAGTGCCAACCACACAGCATTGTTGTTGGTGTTCTATTATTGTATCCCTGGAGCCAGGGCCTAAAAATCGACTTGATCGCAGGCGAAGGTTTGATTGTAAATTACGAAAGTGTATCTCATTCTGAGTAAAAAAAAACCTTGTCTACCGTTCCGGAGCCGCTGCTTTCAAAAATGGCCGCTGATTTAAATACTATCAGGCCAATAATTGGAGGATCGAAACGACAAATCCATTACGAAAAATGTAAGAAAAGTTTCTATTTTTTTAAATTGTATATATGGGTTTAGACATGTAAAAAAACAAATTGCTAACGCAGGCCATCAAAGGAAAACTTTTTACAGCCAAAAAAGTCAGATTTTTTCGATATTTTTTGGGATTTTCTTCTATAACTCCTAGACAATGCATCGAAGCGAAAAATGTGTTCTTTAATAAATTAAAGAACGTTAAATTTAGCGTCAAACAAGTACATAAACTTTAAAATTTGGTTTCGCGGTAAGGTATAAAACCACGGTCAACCAACGTTGAGTTTTACCAAATTTGTCAAAAACTGAGACTAATTACTATAAATGGCCCTGTAACTTGGAAATGAGTTTCCTAAGAGGAAAAACCCATAGAATCAAAGTTGTAGAGCATCAAATTTTGCGTATACTGGGTACTGACATTTTTATTGTTGGCCAACTATATATCTTGAATCGGGATTCGTTATTCCTTTATAAAATTCGGTATCTTTCGGCACACCGTTTACCAAAATCTTTTGCTGTTGAGAGGTATAAAAGAGGCTTATACTGCATGTAACAGACTTTAAACAAAACTAACTCAGTAGAATAGACACCCATACTGTTGAAATATTGAAAATCACGTTTACCTTCATTACCAATTTCTAGCCATCGGGAGATTACCGATTTTGTTCGCAGCAAGTGACCTACATTAAATTAGTTGATACTGAGTATACGCGAAATTTGATGCTCTACAACTTTGATTCTATGAGTTTTTCCTCTTAGGGAACTCATTTCCAAGTTACAGGGCCAATTATAGTAATTTGTCCCAGTTTTTGGCAAATTTGGTAAAACTCAGAGTTGGTTGACCGTGGTTTTATACCTTACCGCGAAACCAAATTTTAAAGTTGATGTACTCGTTTGACGCAAAATTTAACGTTCTTTAATTTATTAAAGAACACATTTTTCGCTTTGAATGCATTGTTTAGGAGTTATAGATGAAAAACCCAAAAAATATCGAAAAAATCTGACTTTTTTGGCTGTAAAAAGTTTTCCCTTGGTGGCCTGCGTTAGCAATTTTGTTTTTACATGTCTAAACCCATATATACAAGTTAAAAAAATAGAAACTTTTCTCACATTTTTCGCAATGGATTTCCCGTTTCGATCCTCAAATTATTGGCCTAATATTCTTTAAATCAGCCGCCATTTTTGAAAGCAGCGGCTCCGGAACGGCAGACAAGGTTTTTTTTACTCAGAATAACATACACTTTCGTAAGTTACAATCAAACCTTCGCCTGCGATCAGGTCGATTTTTGGGCCCTGGCTCCAGGGAGCTTCTAGGGGTGCATCAACGCCTGTGTTTAATTTTGATTATCTCTGAACTAGATTTTTTAAAAACTTTAAAATTTGTTTGATAAACATATTGTTTAATTGTAGGAAAGTATTGCTAACTTTATTGTATATTCGTCATTTTTTAGAATGTTTAATTGGGTAAACTGTTTAAAAAAAAATAAAAATGTGTGTATGTATATATATAGTGTATTATTACTCGCATTTCGGTGGTGGCTGTTTCCTAATAAGATAGGGGTTGAATCCGATAGGTATGGCCTATTCTCAGCCTGGTTAAGACAACCTTTTCTCTGCATTTAGGGCGATTCGATGTTGATCACAGCTACACTGTTTTTTTTAATATCTTTTAATTCAAGCCACTGGTTCTCATTCCACATGGATTGCCAGTTACGACACTCTGCCTCATTTTTCTAAAATACAGGTAAAGAATCAAGTTCCCCGTCAACATTTCGCCAATTTCAGATATCATCGTCAGGGGAAAAAAGAAAACAAACATATAGTTACTTTACCCGTATTTTAGAGATACAAGGTTGTGTAGTTGGAATTCCTCAATTATAACCGAACATCTATTAATAATTATCGAACATCTGTTATTGGTTCTCACAACTTAAAAATATAGCCGCTTCTAATTTCGTTGAAGAATATTTTAATCGTTTTTCTGATCTAGGAATACTTCTTAGAAACAAAAATGCTGTTTTAACAACTGTATCCAACAATTTATACTCCAAAGACATTGAACGTGCCTACAATTCAAATTACAGCCCAATGTATCGAAGTATTTGTGGTTACAATTGCTCAGAACCCGAAAGTTATTCAAAATGTATGATACCTCTAAGAAAGTTACGGACGGTAAGTCGTTTAAGAGTATCGGGTAGTGACCATCTAAAATTGCTCCATGGGAACATTACATACGTCATAAATACAAACGAAGTCTGCAAGTGGTGCGGCCAACTTATCAATAACGGTTTAAAGCACTTGATGCTGGAGTGTTTGTTTCTGGAGACACATAGAAGGAAATACCTACATACACATATACAGGCTGCCACAGATGATTTATCACTGGAGTGTGTGTTGGATATAAAAAATCTTGACCAGTTGAACAAAATATATAATTTTATTATAAGTGTTTGTGACTTATCAATACAAGTACAAACTCTCAGCTTTAGGTCAGTCTTGCATGTGTTCATATGTCCGCGTATTTATTCACAATTTGGGTGCTTTTTAAATATTATTATTATTAATTGTACGATTATACATGTGCGTTGTAATCCTAAGATCTCTACTATTTGTTTTGCTTTGTTGTGTTCTGCATAGAAAATTTTCTTTAGTATATATGTATTTTTATTCATTTATGATATCTCATTTATGATATTTATTATATAAACTAGTAGGCCCGTGCGAAAAATTCGCACAGCATATGGTTATCAAATGCCAAATTAATAAGAAAATAAATTAATGCAAGGCATCAAAAGATAAAGAAATCAATTGTAGCTTTATTGGTAAATATAATCGACAAAGGAAACAAAAATTAATTCAAACGTTCATTAATGTTTGGAACTAACATGTTTACAAATTTCAGTAAGCTGTATCTACGCTAAAAATTGTCCGATTTCGATGATTTTTTTTTATTTTGTAGGGAATTTAGTAATCTTTTATATAATCATGGGCATGACCAAGGGAAAAGTGTGTAATTTTTAAGTTATTCGCAAATAAAGTTTGTTTTCTTTCATAACTTGTTTGCCTGAATTTTCGGGGTGATTGGACTATTTTGCCCGCCTGAAGGAGAAGGAAGCCTTCGAAATTGGTGGCTCAATCTTGAGATTTGGTGAAAAATTAACGATGATATGGCTTGCCGATCAAAAACACCATCGATAAATAACATAAACTCCTCCTCTCTCGATCATAGAGACTTCAAGTCGACGAAATGAGACATGTATTCAATGACAGTACTACAATTAATGTAAGGTTGTGTGGATGCGAACCCTATGCCTTGCGTTATCTCGAAAATAGTACGTTTTTGGTCTTAAAAACGCAGGATCCGATAGTTCCGGAGGAACAATCCGGGTCTTGCTGTACGCATCAAAATCTTCAAGATCCAATTTGTCCAGTATCGATCTACAGACCTACCACCGTTCCAGTATCGAAGCCTAGCAAAATGTTTGTATCGACTTTATTTATTTTAGAAAGAAAAACAAAAGTGGATAATACGATTCGCTAACCCCCCGTGAAATTCTGAATCCAACGGGTGGGTACCATTCATGGTATTTGAGCACGACAGACGCTTATATTTGGTACAAAACCGATTTCGAACCTTACTGTAATAATATATGTGTGAATGTGAATAGTAAAAATATTTGGAGTAAAAAAATATTTGTGATGTTTGGTATATAAAAATATTTTTGTTTTTGTCTTCTTATACTGTACTTATTTACTTGTTTTCTTCTACTTATAAAACTAATCCCTACTAACACTAAATGGGCCAGACTCCATGGCTACGATGTATATTAAGCTAATAAAATGTTTCTATTCATCTATTAATAATTAGAATATTATTAATACCCCTCCCCACACATGAATAAATACACATGCAACCTATACCAGTTTTGCCAATATTCCGGACTTTGCCTAACTCCTCTGGAATTTTCGAAGTTCTCAAGTTTTCTTTCAGTGCTCTTCGCTTATTTGATAATATTTTTAAAACATATTTTTTTTTGCATTACAGACTTTGTAGATCTTTTTCGGCCTTAACAAGCCTACTCCACTTCATGGGCAATTTCTTTCAGTTATCTGCATGAATCCCAACCTCACTGTGTCTAGTGTCCATGTGACAGATTGTTGTAATACTCAATAAATAAATAAATAAAAAAAATAATCTGCATGCACATCTATTGCATATTTGTTGTTTCGATTTATTCATCTGCTTTTTGACGATCTACATAGTCTTTTGCGTACTATTGAGGCATTTATTGCAGTGTAAATACTTCCAGATGGATTGCTACGAGCTACATTCCGTGTCTCCGTATCTTCATATCATGAGATATTCTTTTCTGTAATGTGGTAGTACTCTGATTCCAGATCAGAAAATATATTTAAGTTAATTATATTAAAGCTAAAACATTAAATCACGTTACAGATTTAAAATACGCTACTTTCAATTCGAAGTAATTTAATTCGATTGTTAAAAAAAGATTCATGGAAGCAAGTAGAGAAACTGCGAACTATAGCCTATATTTAAGTATTTTTTGTTCTTCTGTTTTTTCAAAAGATTTTTTGATTTTTTTTTTTAAACTAGTCCAAAAAGTAAACAAATTACAAGTAGACCCGTGTTCACAATAATCTCAATGAATGAGCAACGGTCAGGAATTGAACAGCTTGTAATAACAGCAACAAATATAATACCATTTTATTTAATTATTCTATTTCATTTAAATTTATAAATATATGAGACCTGTTACCCAAGCTGTACAGCCGTACAAATGTTTCAATGAAATATTAAAATATATTTATAACCTTTTTTAACACCATAAAAAAATTAATTAAAATTACAAGAATTTGTCAGTTGAAAAAAAAAAGAACGATTTGAGACTAACTACAAAAAATGTCATAAAAGTATTTAATTCTTAATTTTTAAAAATTTAATGAAATTCCATGAGACGCGCAATATGTTATAGCATTGTGAAATTCAGGTACATTTTTTTTTATATATTGTTCAAGTTCAATGTGTTTAAAAAGGAGTTATGATGTTCTCTTAAATAAAATCAATTTTTAAATTTTTAAACAGGAAGTTTTTATAAAAAATAAATTAATGTAATCGGGAGCTCTTATTTGCTTAACCTTCAAAGACAAAAATAAAAAAAATAACGCCCAGGTTTTACTTGATTCAAGGTTACAGATGTTTTAAGAGGTTTTGTTAAGCTCGCAGAATTTCATTTTATTGTATATATTATATTGTTAATTAATAACCATAAGAGATGGTTTTATTTTTCCTAATTAAAACACAACAGGAAAGTGATTTATTTTCAATAATTAAAAGCCTACAGGAAAACCACGTTCATAAGATAAAATATATACGAAAATTTAAAAAACCTTAATTTGACAATTAGGAATATTTTTTAAATCATAATTTTAATATTTTTGATACAGATCGTTACCATATATAATTCATTCAGAAAATTTATTCATATATATATATATATATATATATATATATATATATATAAAACTCGTTATTATTAGTGATCATTAATAATCGAGCTTCCGTCTGTGTTTTAGAAATTCGTAAAATATTTTAGAACAATCTTACATTTACGTATTACAGAAATGTGATACTTAATCACCAACCACTATGAAAATTAATTTTGATATCTATAACAAGATAAAAATTATCTATTTCTATATCTGTTTATAGATAACAATCACCAGCCGAATATATGAGTCATTCGGTTGGCGGAATGACTAATTCCAATTTCAACATTTTTGAATATTAATTTTAGAGATATTTCTTTTTTTTCTTTTATTGCGCAATATAACATTCTGTCTATTTGACACAATAGCTATAGGGAGGTAAGGCCAAATTCACACTATATATACATAAAAATATTAAAAAACAGAACCAATATAACAACTAAATAATAATCAATAAGTATATTCAAGAGATATTTCTAGTGGGAAAATGTATGTCTATATCCACAGTTCTATATTTCAACACTGCAATCACCTACTCCGGAATCAACATACTCACTGTATGTATAGATATAAATTTTTCGACTAGAAATATCACTAAAAATTTTCGGAGTTAATCATTCTTTCAATTGAACGGCTCTTATAATTATTATTCAATGTTTGGAATAATGTAAATGCGTGAACCGTGTTAGTGAAGATTTAAAAAAAAATCTGCTGTGTGATTATCAAAAAATCGAATATAATACTTTCACGAAATCAAAATGCACCTATTTTTCGATGGTGCGATAGAGGTTTTCATGAATAAAATATTTAAGAAATATTGAAACTTTAGATCGTTTTAAAAAGGAAATTTTTAGTAGAATTATTTTTACGCATTTAACTTTTTAACGCAGTTTTAAATTAAAACTTTTGTAACAGTTTTTAATTTATTTTACGCAGTTGAGAACCCGGAAACCTCGGGTAATTTGTTTTCGTTTGTCTTCTATGAGGGTTTCAAGCAAGACGTTTGTCCAGATGGAGTCCTAGGTAATGGATTTGTTCAACAGGGATAAGTGGGGTATTATTAAAGGATACTGTAAGACCTGACGTAATAGATTTAAGGCTAAATTTAATTGTTTAAAACTTTTTTCAAATGTTAGATATTTTTTATGAATATTTGTAGCCAGTAGTGGATTCAGGATCTATTTTTGGCGTTTTTATTTTATTTTTTACAGCGGCAAGAAATCTTGAAGCAAAATAACGAAACTATATGAAATGATGTTTAAGTGGTTTTTAAGGCCTTTTAAACATAAAAAATAAATAAAATACGGTGACTATAAGCACAATAATACTTGTAGCGTAAATTTCTTAAATATTTTTTTCTCGACATTGACACTTGTTTTTATTTAGTAGCTGTAAATACTTTATAATTTATAAAGAGAACATATCAGGCTCATATTACCCCCAGAATCTGGGCCAATGAACAAAAAAAAAAAAAAAAACACAATCTATTGTGGGGTGTCGGTATTTACCCTCTTTCTCCCTCCTCCCTCCACCCGCCATGGGTCTGCCAGTGCTTACAGCTAAATTGTATAAAACTAATTTTATACTTTAAAACTAGAACTCCATCGAACTTAAGAAGATCTTAGTTTAAAAAGTTAAATTTTTAAATATTAAAAATGTGTGTTTGAAATCCGATAATATATTCCACGGACGGATCTACGGGGGGAGGAGGCTTTGTTTATGAAGCCCTCCCCCCACTAAATGGTAAAATGTAACCAAAAATAAAAATAAAAAAAATATAAAAAAATTATCTCTTAAAGTATTATTGTTCGTGTAATTATATTTAAAAGGACTTTAGGAATCACTTAAACACCATTTTATATAGGTAGTTAGTTTCTTTTTTTTTTTCCAAATTAATCATCGTTATTTTTATGAAAAAAAAGTTTTTGAGCTGAAGCCCCCCAAAAAATTAAACCCTGGATCCGCTAGTGCTACACTGTGATATTAATCACTTAATTTTTTACTATACATTTCTTTATTGAATAGTACTACAAGCTGTCACAACTGAGGATGTTATTAAATATTAGTAATGTGGCGATATAAGTAAATAGTGAAACAGGAGTTCATTCACACCGTATCTTCTTTTTTCTTTTTTTAATTGAATTTTTAATTAAATAAAAAATAAAAAAAATAAATATTTTTGTTGGTTTTAGAAAACCAAAAAAAAAAAAAAAAAATAAATAAATAGAAGAAAAAAGATTGTAAAGAAAGAAAAAGTAGAAGAGAAAGTTTGTCGGGATGCGGTAGGTCGGTATCGAGAGTTTTTTTTAGATCGGAGCGGGGCGGGTTCAAAGGTCGCCGGAGGAGAATTTTTCCTCGGGTGGTCAAAGGACAGCCAAAGTGGCCATAGGAAGAGGAAGAGGAAGATGGAGGAAGGAGTTTGCTATTGATCCGAGTAGTGCTCTGATTAGGGGTGGGGGGTAAGGAGCACCGGCCATGTTCTAAAACTACCCCCTTCTCCTCTCTCTCTCACACTCACTCTCTCTCTCTCCTATTTTATAATTAATAACCCCACCCCCTCGATCACAAGACCTTCCTTTAATTACAAACAATATTAATTCCCTTTTCGTTGCTAAACATCCCTTGAAAATTTCAACCCTCTCCTCCATTCCATGTAATTACTCTTCAAGAAAATACCCGTGTATGGAACAACCTGAATTTAATTCCTCTTTGGTGGGCGGTAGCGGGGCGAGGAGGGGGGGGGGAGAGCTGCCGTCTCTAATGCTCCCAGGATAACTTTCCTCGGTTGGAAGTTGTCATCCGAAATGTTATTATATTCTCCTTCGGAGGCAAACTTTAAAGGGCTAAGGTTGAAGATTAATTTTTTTCCTTGCTGGGAAGATGACCTTTGATGGCCGGCCCTGCTTGGAACGATTTATGAAACGAGAAAAAGTAAAGTGGTCTGTAACTTTTTAGAGGAAGGAAGTTATCGACAGTTACAGCATTGGTATCGACAATTTTCAATGAATAAATACAGAGCTTGACAGTAAACTCTTACTTGACGAAGAGCCGTAATGCAATGTACAGAATGCCTTAGTATAATATTTTTTTTATTATTTTTTTTTTATTAATTTATTGAATAATATAACATTCACACAATATGTACAAAAAATAATAATAATAAACTGAGGGAAAATAACTAAATAATAATCAAAAATTATATACAATAAATAAAAGAAGATAAATAAATTATATTTAAAAAAAATACATACATATCTATACACACTATTTACAATCTGGTGAGGGAACTCCAAGTTAGGTTACTCTCTCAATCGCTTCACTCGTACTAAAGCCAGTGGAGATTGATCGAGATCACTTTATCCACATACACTCATGTCTTGAGTGGAGAATCTGATGTGTTGCCACGTGGCAGAACTCCAATTAATATAAACTACAAAAGTTACAAGAAAAAATGGGCGGTGCTTGATAGGAATCGTGCAAGAGAATTTAGATGATACGTAAGGTTCTGGTGAAGTTTGGAGAATATTTCTGGGATACGTTCTAGGACAAATGGGAGCATCGACTCATGTTCGAAGGACTTTGGTCTGAAAGGATTGGACGCGTTTGATGGTAGAAAATTTTGCAGTACTCTAGAGTTCTAGTCCGCAAGACCAAATACGTTTCAGTATTGTCTTGTAGATCAGTCATTTGTTTTCAATAAGAAAGTTTTGATTTTCTATCCTATTACAATAAAAAAATTCAAATTATGGTATCAATTTTTTTTAATCTTAACTCAGTTAAGTAATACTAAATAAAAATATGAGTATCACAGAAAAAAAAATGTAACCAAACAGGAAAAATATTCATTTTTTAAAAATACTTAACCCTCAAAACACGGATGAAATGAAGAAGTTTTTTTTTTTATACCTATTCCAAATATATATATATTCCAAGAAACGAGATAATATTTTTCTAAGGAAGGTTTCTTTAATTTTAACATTTTGTTACTATGCAATGAAATGGAAAATAAAATAAACATGGACGTCGAACACTGACATGTCCCGTACGCATTATCACCCACAAAAGCCCGTTTCATTTATTGTTGTTTTGAAAAATTAATCTTGAATGTAAAATACTCTGATGAACATTATAATATAAAGAAATGCCAACTTGATTGTTTACATCTATTAATTAATTCAATGTTTTCAACTTTAACTCGGTCTATTTGCGTGAGAATAATTACACTAAATTCAAAATCGTCAAGTTTAAATACATGGATGTAGGCCCTATAAAAAAAATAATATAATAATAATTAATTTTTATAAATTAGGAGGAAGCTTTTTATGTATTTTTTTAATGTAATTTCATTAACATTGACTTACAGCACTTTGCAAGACCGAGACCAGGACCGCCTAACTGTTGCAAGACCAATACCAAGACTGGTGAAAATATCTTTTTTTTTTAATAAAAATTTCGGCAAAATATTTACTAATACTTGACAATTTTAGATACTATATGTAAAGAATTGTATAACTAATATACTTTTGTATTTAACTCTTCCAATTTTTCATTCGGGCTTAGTTCGGTTTCCCCTACCTGATAAATTACAGCAATATTTTTATAGAAATAAGCTAATATCTAACTGCAAGACTGTTGCTAGTCTCTTGCATAATACCAAGACCATGACCAAGACTGAGTTTGCAAGACCAATACTTGTATGGTCTCACATTTGGGCAACACTAATTTTCGTAGATGAAAAAGTTTTAGGTTACCATAAGATGAAGCCATTCAGAAATTTTAGAATGATGTTGATAATTTGATAAAAAGGGGTCTGTACGCCGGACTATTAAAAAGTTGAAAAATACTAGTGTGTAAGAATTGTAGTATTTAATCATAAATACTTAATTATATTTTTTGATATATGCTTTTCCCCAAAAAATAAAATTGAAATAAAAGTTAGGTCATAAAGAGGTTTCTGAAACCGGTATCTGGAGTAATTCATTAATGCATAAAACCGGTTGAAAGGTTGTGGATGTTGTTAATACGAACACGTGGCAAGTTCTCCAAAGCTCCAGGGCTGGATATCTTGGCTGGAGCACAGGTGTGTTCCATCGAGGGGGAGGGCAGACCACCTTTCACTATTCACTCAGGGTGGGTGCTAATGAAGAAACGAAAATTCAGTTTTGGAAACCTGTTTTGCTCAGATGCCGGGGGCGGTTGGGGGTGTAGCCTAGATCAGTTGCCTATTTGTCTAGTCCAGGATCCATCTAGCTACGACCTACCAGGCTCAGGTAAAGATAATCATTTATTTTGGTCTTGCCGAAATCTTTCAATTAGATAAATTAAAATACTTATTATAGAGTCAGTATATATAAGTATGTCTGCTTTTTTAAAATTTACTTATCTTTATGTTATTGTATATACTATTTTGATTATTATTTAGTTATTATAAGAATAGAAATAAATAAGTACTAAAATGGATTATATATATATATATATATAAAAGTAAATATATCATAAAATGATAAAATTGAAAATACTTTTAAAATATGTGTCAGTTGAAGAATCTACTTACTGTTTTTTTTTTTTTTTTAATTTACATATTTTTAAGTTATAATGTTTATTGTATATACTTTTTTTATTATTATTTTGTTATTATTTTTCTTCTGTTTATTTTATACCTTCTGCATATATATATATATATATATATATATATATATATATATATATATATATATATATATATATATATATATATAGTGTGTGGTTGGAGTCTTACCTCACTAAAACTATTGCTCATGCGACAGGATGTTAAATTAATCAATAGAGAGAGAATCACTTTATTATCATAAAATGGAGCTGACCAATTACATTGGGTTGCTAAATGTATGTAATGCTAATAAATTATAAAAAAAGTTTTGTTTTTAATAGAAAGAGTTTTTGTTTTTAATAATCAATTATACATAGATTAATATCGAGTTGTCAGGAAATTAATACAGATTTAAGGTTTTAAAATAAAAAAAACAAAATTTATGGTACGAAACTATATTTATTAATATAATTACGCTTCATTACTTTCGATACATGTCTGCCAATGCACATTGGGTTGAATGCATCTTTTTGGGAACGACATTCCGTAAAAGAAAAACGAGGTAGGTAACACTTGATGAGTTATTTTTACAGCTCTTTGCTGAATCGATTGATACATGAAACGTGTTCGTGCCACCAATCCTTCATAAAAATTTAAGCGCTTAACGAAAATATATATACATAAAACAAAATTTCAATTTTTCTTTCAAGTCAAAAATATTGTAATTGTTAAATATTTTATGTGTATTTGTATTAAAGTTCTAAACGTATTCTACGAAAATATTCACAATCTTCTATAAAAGATCAATTAAAAATATAAACAACATTTTTATACTTTTTTTTAAAAAGTTGTATATCTTCTTTTCGGATAAAAATGAGAACTAAAATGGATAATATATATTTGTAAAAGTAAATATAATATAATATGATAAAAGTGAGAAACCTTTTAAAAATATGTGTCTATTGAAAAATCTGCTTAGAATTCGTGAGGCAATCAAAAATACAGCTTCGTATGAATATCATTTGCAACATACATATTTTAATTCGTGATCATGAATAATTTGACCATATCAATTTCTGGATGTTTAGTAGGTGCTCTGGATCTCTTAAATACAGAAATGTTCTTTTATATCAATTAATTTCTTATCAAACTATATTGATATTATGTTTGATAAAATTGCACCCACAAGCAAAGGTAATGCTTCCTTATTTAATCAAAATTTTCTGAAAGCTTCCTTTGATAAATCATGTTAGTGATGTTAATATTTGGTCCTTCTGTCCAATTTCGATCTGCTATGTGGTTAGAGCCAGTAACTATAAAATGAAATTTTAATGCACTCCAAAAATCTGCTATCGAATATAAATAAATGAAATGAAAAATAATTTTATTCTGGGACTGAAGTCCCATTAGAATAATAGTATAAAAAATATGTCATTTGTCTGGCATGTAAGTATCATATACAAAATAATATATATACAACAAATACCTAGGAAATTGTAAAATACAAATATATAAAAGAAAATACAAAGGAAAATATAAATATCTACAAAACATACTAACGATAAACACAGATATTTACAACAAATACTGAGCTATAAAAAAATTAATAAATAAAAATAAAATGACTTCTATCAATTAACTGCTGGTGGCCAACGTAATTATATAACCCAGAAATTTTTACAAGCTTGCGGAAGTTTGAATTTGTAGTAGGTAGTGGAATAGGAGTTGTTTGAAGGAGTTTATGGACGTGGTATGACGTATGGAGATGGGTAAGGAGTTCCATGAGGAGGTAGCACGAATGACGAAGGATTTACTGAAGGAAGTGGTTTTATGGGAGGGGATATATAAATCTATAGGTTGAGATATGGTATTGAGAGAGTGGATAGAAGAGCGTAACGTAATAAGTTCTAAGATGTGAGGAGGGTTTTTGCTTCTGAGAACTTGAAAAAGAAAAACACCAAGAAGGAATTGCCGTCGGGAAGTAGGATATAATACGTTGTTTTCATTACTTATTACTTTGTGCAAACATTTTCTTAATTTTTTTTTTTTTTTTGGTACTTCTACTCTCAAATTTAAAATATACTTTTTCGTTTCCTCGACACATTCTAAATAAAATTAGGCTAATTTATGTTTTAAGTTAAATTTGTGTTAAAACGTTAAAGAAAGAATTTTAAATTATTAATGCTAAACATTACTGCTGTAAATATCAACACACTTTCAAAATTTATTTTCTCTGATAAGTAGGTTTAGACTAAATAATTATACCTTTTTTTTTCATATAAACCCTATCAAAATTTTGGTAATAAAAACAATATTTATGAACTGATTCAATTCAAGTTCATATTTTCTCATAGTAGTGTCCATACCCGAATAGAAACTAAAGATTTTAAGCAAGGAAAGGTCCGAAAAGACTGAACCAATGAAACTCGTTTTATACACAGAGAAAATATAAATAGATTTCAACTAAGCTTCAAACCGATTAATGACTGTAATTAAGCAATAAAATGCTTTTACCAATGTTTTCTTAGCAATTAAGTTAGAAAAACAAAACAAAACACATGTGCCTAAGGGGCGGTCGCAGGTAGTCGCTGCTAAATTATCTCTGAACATGTTTACTACTATCCCAGTGACAATATGAGACAGAAATGGAAGATAGCTTCTTTATCCAAATTCAGATATTCATTAATTAATTTAAAAAAATAATGTAACAATAACTTTAAATTTTTTAAACCATTTTACTGTATTGGTGTAACTGCAAAAAAAGTACAAATAGATATTTAAAGCACACACACACACACACACACACACACACACACACATATATATATATATATATATATATATATATATACATATTTCTGTGATCGTGACTAATGGTAATATTTGACTGACGATCCATTAAAACATCACTGAAAATCATTTTATTTATTTCTCTTTCGCGTAATTTAGTACGCAAGTATTGAGCGTCTGTGGTTTTAATGTCTTCTCTGAATTTCAAATAACAGTGAAGCGTGGGATGAATACAAATAAGTATGATGATGTTTTATTATTTATTATACTTAATTTTTTACCGCCTTTTGATTTTTAACTTTAAAATTAATGTTGTTTCTTATTTATTTTTTCTCTCTATATATTGTATGAATGTTTCTTTTATAGCTTTAATACCTATAACGCTCCAGTATAGCAGGATATATTACTTGACGAAATAAAATTATGTATATAAATATCTGGTGTGTCCACTCACTTTTTTGGATATGTCCATCAAGAATCAAGCAAAAATTGAATTAAATTTATTTTCCTAAAAATTTATCAAAGAAAAGATTTGAGTACGATTTATTTGATAAACTAAAGCAATGTAAACCGGCTTAAGATAGTTCATTGTAAAAATTTAATACACTCTAATACTGCTGATCAAACAATGTTTGCTATAGTCTAATTTTGTCAAACAATAATTTCTGTTAAAACTAGAGCGAATAGTGAAGCTTGTGTGATACGGGCAATAGATTTTCTTACTTTCATGTAGTTACCATTTTTCTCTCATTCTCCCTTTTCTGACACCAGGATATGAACACGTAATCTTACGCTGGAAATTTAATGTAACTTCGTTAATAGTTGTCTGAAATGAACGATTTTTATATACTTTTGTAGGAAATTCCATTCCACCAAAAAAAAAAAAAAAAAAAGAATCGCCCAGTATAGGTAGGAAAGTAATAAATTAGAAACATGTGTACAAACTAGAATAATCTGTATCATCTCTAATACTGGTTCGATTCCCATAATTTTATTTTTGTTTCGTGGGTAATTTTATTATAAGTTTTACCATTGAATATACACTTAGCTGCCAGATAAGCCCCAAAACATTTTTCTTTTCTTTATAACTTTTTTCCTGAATTTTCTAGAGAATTTAGTTTATGTACGAAAATTTGAAGGACAATTATTAGAAAGTTACATCAAAATCGTTAAAGCCGTTTTTACAGTCTATAGAAAAATTTGTTTTTTACTTATTTCGCAGCCAGCTATTGCGCAGGGAGCACGCAATCTGTGTCACAGGCATCAGTAGTCAAAACCTTACAAAATAAACGCAGAGATCCGTCGAAAAACGCGTATCGGAAATTTAATCCGATCGCAATACTTTCCGTACCTAGTATAGGTAGGAAAGTAAAAAAAAAAAATTATGAAGTTCGAAAAAGTTTATTTAATCCGAATTAGAGCAATCGAAGTAGCTAATTTATGGGTTTCCAAAGTCCAGTTTCTTTGGCAATTGATTCCTCCGTGAAGCCCATGGCCTCCAAGTCGAGGGTTGGCCCCAGTTGTTCGTTCGGTCCCCAAGGGAGATGGCTTTTAATCAAGACCGCCTAATATCCCTGGAATTTTAAGGAATTCCTATTGAGGGAGAGGGGGGGGGCTCGGATAATGTGCCTTCGAGTTAAGAGTGTTTCCCGAATATTAATGAAAATATTCTAGACAGTCGAGAGGGGGGCGGAAGGGGGAGGGGGTGGAAGAGGGTCCGTTGGAAAAAAAAAAATTTACAGAATCCCCTCATGAGGCCCAAAGACGGGATAATTATATGTTGAAAATTCGACTCGTCTTCCTAAGAATTTAATATTTTTATAACGAGAATGATAACGTCTAAATTAAATTGTGGCTTGAATCGAAATGTTAATTATTTCATTATTGAGAGAAAAAAAAAAATCCTTTCTTTGCGACCACCTGTTGTCGATGGTTCTCAGAACACACGAGAATTGTTCCTTATTTATTTAAATTATAAAATAAAATCACGAATTTAATAACAATAATTAACAAATTTTGTACCCATTTTTCATTCAAAAATACATAAAAAAAAAAAAAAAAAAAAAGTATAGAAATATAGAAAATTGGAGTGCTACCAATGGGTAGTTTCTCCTCATGTTGTACATGTCATATTACTTGTTCATATTTACTTGTTGTATTTATTATTAATTACAGTTGTAAATTTCGTTAATAAAAAAAATAAATAAAAACTTCCACATCTATATTAAAAACTTTTATTTAATATTGGTGGTTACTTTTTTTCTTTCTAAAAGCTACGAAAATCTTATGTTTTTTCGTATGTACATATGTACATATTCTAAATATTTTTTGAAGAAATAACAATAGTACTCATTTGTTAATATTATATATATATATATACATATAATATGTGTGTGTGTGTGTGTGTGTGCTTTAAATATCTATTTGTACTTTTTTTTGCAGTTACACTAATACTCGATCACAGTAAAAGAGTTTTAAAAATTCATCCTTTTAGAGTTATTGTTACATTATTTTATTTAATTAATTAATGAATATCTAAATTTCGATAAACAAGCTATATTCCATTTCAGTCTCATATAGTCACTTGGATAGTAGTAACATAATCAGAGAACATTTAGCCGCGATTACCTGCATCCGCCCTTTAGGAACATTTTTTTTGTTATGTACTTCTAACCTAATTGCTAAAAAAAACACTGTTAAAAACATTTTATTACTTAATGACAGCCATTAATCGATGTGAAGCCTATTAGAAATATATTTATATTTTATCTGTTTGTAAAATGAGTTTCATTGTTTCAGTCGTTTCGGACCTTTTCTTGCTAAAGATTTTTAATTTTTATTCGGGTATGGACATTAATATGAGAAAATATGAACTTAAATTGAACCAATTAATAAGTATTGTTTTTTATACCTAAATTTTGATAGGTGCATATTTAAAAAAAGGTACAATTATTTAGTCTAAACGTACTAATCAGAGAAAATAAAATTTGAAAGTGTGTTCAGGTTCACAGCAGAAATATTTAGCGTTAATAATTTAAAGCCTTAATAATATATATATATATATATATATATATATATATATATATATATATATATATATATATATATGTATGTATATATACACACACGGTTAGCGGCACTAGCTTAATATATGTGATGGTGGACGGAACTGAGTCTGTCGGTGTGTCCCTGGCCTGAGTTATCGAGACTCTATTTTAAAAGTAGGTTAAAATTTTGAAATAATTGTTATTAGAAACATGTGGATGCATAATTGTGTACCGATTGAGCTGTTTGTTGTTCTAACTTTGAAGAGGATCCCATTGTTAACTTATAAAAAAAAACCGGGATCGAAAAGTTTAATGAACACAGAAGAAATGAACATTCAGTAGTTTATTGAATAATTATTAAATGACCTTATTCCCAATTAAATAATTATATTAAAATATAAAACTCAAAGGTCGATTGAAGAAATTTTGTATAAATATATATATATATTTACTTTTTAATTAATTTTTTAGGAAAAAAATAATTTATTTATTATTTAAAAAACTGTTTTGTACTTAATAAGAATTCTTTATTAATTTCCATTCAGCTTATTTTATATAGATATGTAGATAACCATTTGACAACCCGGATTTGTAATATTTTCAAAATGTTTATTATATACCACAAATTTGAAATTTGTGGCATCGTTTTAATTTTCATTAATAGTGATAGCTTCCAAAAATTTTGTCTTGTATAAAATTACCAAATTACTGCATTATATACATATAAAATTAGAATCTTACAAATTTTTTATATGTAACAATTGAAGTATTTCATCCTAGTAATACTAAAGAAAATAACAACATATTTCGTCATTAACCACAGTCCTATTTTTCACGGATACTTCTTTAATTGATATTGATTACCCTTTTCACTTCTATTTAAATAATTTGATATTATTAAACTTTTGAATTAATAATTTTATTTTATTTATAACTTGGAATGTTATTGTTATTGTTTAACTATAATGTTATTCTCTAATAATAATTTTTTTAAATATAATACTCACATTATAAATATCTATGTTATAGTTATTTATATGATAAGAAAGTTATCTTATTAAATGCATCATGAGAATAATGGTATTTATTTTTCGACTGCCATAAATATATTATGTAAATAAGAGATGATAATGTTTAAAAATGTGTTTATATCAATATCTTATTTATTTATATCAATATTTTGTATCCCTTATAAGCAGGTCTAAAATAATAAACTTATTAGAATAGAATATAATAGTAAAATAAACTTTATTCTGGGACACAGTTTCCTCAGAAAAATAGAAAAAAATATGTATATTTGTAATTATATAGAAGGAAAAAACAAGATCAGAAGGAAAGAAAAAATAACAGAAGTAAGAAAAGCATTTATAATTGATATTAAAAACATAACCCAAAGGTACACACATACACATACAGTAATTTAAAAAATAACCTGTAAATAATAAAAATAATAACTTCTCGAGAATAATTATAATTGTAGTGGGAAAGGAAAAAAAATATATTACGAATGTTTAAAGCTCCTTTGATCTTAAAGGATAAAGAGCAAATATTGTTTTAATTTAATATATATGGGACAAAATATGTGTGTGCTATATTAATATAACCTAAAGCTATATCGTGTTTTAGAAAAATAGAATAAAGACATATAATATATATTTATCCCTTAGGGAAAAGTGTATTTTTTTTTTTTAAATCGAACTAATCAGTAATACAGAAATTCTAAATTCCATTAATATACATAAAAAAAATATAATTAACTGATTAAAAAAAAAAAAATAGCGAAGGTTAGAAAAGGCTTTGAAAAATAAAATTACGACAGTTGCGGAAAGCGAGGGCTTGAAGAGGAGGAAAAAAAAAAAGGTCTCGGTTGAGCCACTGACCTTTCTCGGATGCGATCTGTTAAAAATGGCCGCGAGATTTGACCTACAGATCCTCTCCTCTCCATTATCCGAGTCTTTTTCAGCTCACTTAATCCGTTAACCGTAAATACGCATGTTCATATTTATTTTATATAAATTATATTATATAGATTTCCAATATATTTTTAAAAAAATGAGATAAAATTACTGGTATATAAATAGTCTAGTTAATGGCCAAACAGGGATTATTTCATCCATAAAATTAAATAATTATGTGATTATCTAATTTATAAAAAAAACTGATCGCCAATTATTAAGTTATTACATTGTATTATATTCATTAATTTTTTTTTATATCAAGTACTGGAAAATAAATCGCTCTTGAAGCAAACAGATAATATTTTGAGCTTTATTAAATCAACGTTTTTATTATATCATGTTTGATATTATAATAATAGTTGTTTTGAATTGGCATAAAGTTATTAATATTTTTAATATCATTTTAAGAGATTTTACTATTATTATTTTTTTTTATTGTAGAAAAGTAATACAATCTGCCACAATCTAGGACATTGGGCATTATGGCTATAGAGCATGTAAACATAGTATACATTTTTTATTTTTTTAAGAGATTTCAAATAGAAATTATTTATCCTCCGATGGAAGTTGTTAAAAATAGCCACGAGATTTGAACCTATAATTTGTTATTTTAATATAAGTCCTTATCCGTATGTCCTCATAATTTTTTAATTCATAATTTGTCGACTAAAGTATAGCCAAGAATTTATTTCTGCCTATTTCGTACATTTTTGCCAAATATGTTATTAATAAGTGTTAATTATCAGAATGAAGATGATATAATTATTTATTTTTCACATAACTTTATGTATCTATTCACAAGAAATAAACAAAGCAGCTAATGACAAAATCTGATCTTTAATTGTTAACCTATTGAACTGTACTTACTCATAAACTGTTATTTTTAATTTGAATATTTTTATTATTATCAAATAATAAAATACGTCACATTTAAAGGAAATAGATAATACTGATTTCATTTTGAGCTTTATTAAATTATGTGTTTTTTTTGTTTAGCACATTATGTTTGATATTACAATAACAGTTGCTTTCTCTCTGTTAAAATTTAGTTATTGTATTTTTATATTAATACAGTTGTAAGTTTCATAAAAATAGAAATTTATAAAGTTATAATAAAGAGGAATTCAACTGTGTTATTTAACATTATGTACATATAATACTTCATACTTGCAGATAAAAAAAAAAATATGTCAGAACGCCTCCTTCAACTTTCACTGTTAATATCAGTTATTTTATATATTTTTTATTTATAACTCATCATTTTATATTTTTCCGTTTTTTAATCAATTACTTGTTTCATAAAAACTTTATCAATTTCGTGCTTAAGTGTGGAACAGCGTTTGAATTGTAAATTGCCTTTTTTTTTTATTATAACTCTTAATTTCATAATTTAATTTACTTCATTTTTTACATCATTTAAGTGTTTTTAAAAATAAAATCTACCAATTCCTTGTTTAAGTAGGGAACCCTTCGTACAGTGTAAAAATACAGGTTTATTTTTTATAAAATTTTTTTTATATATAATTGCTGTGAAATTATTTAATCATTTAATTGTTTAAATATATATATGTATATATATTAAAAATATATCTTTGGATTAATTGCTTAAGTACGGAACCTTGTGTGTATTTTAAAGATACTGGTTTATTTTTTTTTTATTAATCTTCATTTTATACTTATCCGTTTTTCATCATTTTATAGTTTAGAAAAAAAAAAATGAATCGATGTCTTACAAAATAAGAAACCCTTCGTAGATTGTAAAGGTACTGGTTTATTTTACGTATTTTTCTTCTTCTTTTTTTTTTCCTTTTTTTTTATGATTCATGTTATATTTTCTCATAATTTTGTAGAAAAAAAAATTAAAATCTATTTCTTGCTTAATAACGAACCCTTCATAGATTTTTGAGGTACTGTTTTTTTTTTTTTTTTTTTTTTTTTAATGAGTTCTTTTTTTATTTGTTTTTTATTTCCCTTTTCCTTTTTTTTCTTTTTTTTTTTTTTCGCTCGTATCCTTTCATCATTTTTCTACAAGACAACGTTCCAGCGGTTCCTCAGAAGTGAAGTTTTGCCTGGAGCCGGCCATAGCCTGGGGTATTGATCTAGCCTCCCACTTAAGATGTGAGGGGGTGCCGACCATTTTGTCCTGTTCCTTGATCGAGGTGGAGAGAGGGGGGAGGTGGTGGTGGGGATGAGGCAAACAAAGGTTCCTTAATGAATCCTAATTAACAAGTGCCTCTCAGTCACTTTTTTTTCCAGCCTTTGTTTTGCCCTCCCATTGGCTTCTGATCAAGAAAAACATTTGTGAAGGAACCTCGACCCAGATAAAAAAAAACAAAGCAAACGGCCGCGGAAGAACAGATTACCTTCCTCCTTTGTCTTCTTCAATGCGGTCTTGCTTGCTTCCGTCTTATCTTCCTTCATATCGGAACTTCTCTTTTTTTTTCTATATAAATGTAAAAATAAATTATGAAATTTACCTCAATGATCTTTAAAATCCACAGAAACATAATCTGTGAAACGAACTACTTATCCACAATACTCTTCCTTCTGAGAAACCGCTCATACGCTGTTTTACAGAAAAATGTTCAAAGAATATAAGGAAAAGAAAGTTTTGTTTTTTTAAATTATTTTATTGTAATTTACAACTGTAAATCTCTTATAGGAATATATAACATGAAGGTACTTATGAAGAAACTACCCATTGGTAACACTTCAAAGATAAATTAATTTAATAGGTCCCTTGGCCATCTTTTTTTCAGACGCCTAGGAGAGTTGTCAGGAATTATATTGGAGATGAAAGGTTACGAACTAGAGGATTGGGATGACCAAAGAGTTTGGTATGAAAAGAGGTATATCTAGTTCGGGCCAAGTCTTCCACAAGAATAATGTTGAGCTCTTTATGGATAATTTTGTTTGTTACATAGTAAGGAACATTTAGGATTTTAAGGAGGATTTAGGATTGTAAGGATTGGATGCGGGAAGAATTTGATATTTTTGTAGAGCCCCAAAGCTCAATACCGTATGTCCAGACGGGATTGATGGTAGTGTAAATGAGTTATTTGTAGAATATTGGAAGTTTAGAGCGTTCGTCAAGTAAGTGTTGTAGTATTCGGAATCTGTAGGCAGTACGTTGTCTTTTAAGTCTAGTATGAGGATTCCAGGTAAGGCGTTTGCCAAGAAGGAATCCTAGGTAACGGATCCGTTCGACAGAGATCAGTTGAATATTGTTAAAGGATACGGTGGGACCGGATGTTGTAGGTTTACGGTGAAAAGAAAGTTTAAATTAAAAAAAAAAGTTGTGCATTTAAAATCTGTTCAGGGTTCGTTCTTAAGCAAGAAATCGATTCATTTTTTTTTTTTTATATAAACTATAAAATTATGAAAAACGGAAAAATATAAAATGAAGTTTTATAAAAAAAAAAAAAAAAAAAAAAAAAAAAAAAAAAAAAAAAAAAAAAAAAAAAAAAAAAACATTACCTTTACAATCCACGAAGGGTTCCTCCATACTTAAGCAATAAATTGATTGATTTTTCTTAAACAATTAAATGATGAAATAAATTCACAAAAATTAAATATAAAAAGTAAAAATTTTTAATAACATTAATATAGAAAACATCTGGTGCTGTGAATAGAAATTATTTTCTGGCAATGTTGAGATATCGTAAAATTTTTGAAGTGCATTTTAAGTGTAGCTAAAGCTTAAAGCTTAAATATAACAAATCATTAAGACCATTAAAATTACAAAAAGTATTTTCTCCATCTTTTTCAGTTGACAGGACTAGCTCCAATTTCAACATTTCTTAGTAATGTCGTTTGAGTGATATTTTTAGTTGGAAAAGTTATATCTATAGTTGGTAACATAGAGATAGTGAGTAATTTGATTCCAGATTAGGCGATTACTGTCTCGAAATATAGAACTGTGATTAAAGTTATAAATTTTTCCACCTCACTAAAATTAATAATAAAGAACGTTGAAGCTGGTGTTAGTCATTCTGTCAAACGAAAGGTTCATATATGCCTAGAGAGATTTGAAAGTACATTTGAATATTTAACCTATAAATGATTATGGATTGTAAGACTATTAGTTATTAAACTGTTATTTTCCATTGTAAAGTTTACTAAAATGATACGAGATTTTCATTGCCTGCCATGGATAGGTCAAAAGTTGTCACACTAATTGTAAGTGGATAATGTTGTAATTTCACAAAGGGAAAATTCACCAAATCATTAACTAATTTAATTTTCTAAAAGGTTACTTGATGTTCTCTTCTAATAATCGGCCAATAGATACCTAGTTATTTAAGTATAATATCATATCTAGAGTCATTAAATTACAGTTAATGTATTCAAGGTTATTAACATATCAATATTTTAAGGTTACAAACAAATACTTCTTCTTTCAAACAAGCAAAGTGAAATAGAATTTTTAACAATGTCATTGGCTTGATTCGGTGGATTTTAAATAATTCTTTTCAAACTTAGAAAAAAATTTAAAAGTTTAAATTTAGTTGGAAAATTTCATTTAATTTCCTTGGAAACATGTCATTTACGTTAAATAATGTTAGTTTTCTGAAATTATTATTTATATTTTTTTTTCTATCACTCTCCGTTACCTTCTACAACTATTTGATTTTTCTAAAATTATCTGCTTTCCAATGATATATTATACTTATACATTCTGACTGTTATTTCAGGAGATTCATTTTCAACCAGGATAAGCATTTTTCTTTTTTTTCTTCAGTTTCCAATTATCATATTTTTTCAAAGTTCATATTTAGCCATTTTTTATAAATACTGTATGTGTCAACAAAATCGGTTAAAAAATAAGCTAAGATATAATAGTTTGATAATGAATTTTGTATTGGAGTCCTGAATCAAGTTTCATGTACAAGTATTAAAAAAAAACAAAAAAAAAAACATATTAAGCTCGCGGAAAGTCCAATAATATTGACATTTTCTGAAATTTACAATATTTTCAAAATAAAAAAAAATCCATCAATTTTCGTAAAACTAGTTATTCAGACGAACGAACCAAATTTTAGATTTATTAAAAATTTAAAAAACATAAATTAAAATATCTTATTTGACTTGTATATATAGTGTATTTAGAACCTAAACCAAGAATTTCTAAAGCTCGAAAAAAAAAAAATTGAATTTTATAATAAGATATCTAATGTTACCAACCTACCACCAAAGGCACTTGTGAACTTCATATTCTGAGAACATTAATTCACTTTACTGTCGTTTTTTTTTCTAGTATCTATACTCTGGTTTTCAAATAAAACTAATAGTCTTAAACCTTTTATGTCATTTCTACCGATTTGATTGTAATATGTCAACCGTTGTTGCAGTAACATCAATGATTTTGCCAGGCTCGTATCTTAAACTTCCAGCGTTCGCACTATCATTTTGAACACATACTGTCGAAGGATCTTTGAGCTGAAGATACATTTTCGTGATCTCTGAGTCCTCCACACCCTTCATTAATAATAAAGAAGTTCTCTCATAAATTAGTTGACTGAGAAACAATTTTCATTTTGAAGAAAGAGAAAAAAAATGTAACGATTTTATCTATCCATAACAAATGGGAAAACAAAATAGTTATGCTAGGCCAAACAAAAATTACACATAACAATTTTTTTTTCTATTTAAAAAGAAATTTACGTTTCATAAGTGAAATTCTATTATACAAAATATATGATTAAATTGCTCATAAAAATATTTTTAAATTGTAAATTTTAAAAAAAATGTTTTTAATCGAATAAACGACTTTATTTTCCATGATATAAATTATAAAATACAATTTTGGTTTTCTACTTGTAATTTTCTTTTACATGTTTTTATTCCAATGTTTCTAAAACGGACATCTCTCTTTGATTCCCCGTAAATGTCCCCTTCTTTTGTAGAGAAGTTTTACTATAGTAATTAAAATGGTCTAGTATTAGTAACCGTTTAATCCTAATTTTTATTCATGAAAACGCGGTATTTGTTTTATTATCTTGCTTCGGTCCTGGCAAATGATCAATTTTTTATCATCATTTGGAAAGCTACACTCAAATATACAATTCAACAAGAAAAAACAACGCTGTTTAGATTTGAGGTATGCTTAAAATGATTAAGCACCTTACTATATCTGAAAATAGTCTCAGTTTGACTTACCTGCAAGACTCTCATTTAGGGTCATTTAGAATATTTTTTCTCAGTTTTTGACAAATTTTTTTTTATTTTTAGACATATAATATTCTGTCACAGGGACAATAATTATATTGATAAATGAACACATTCACACCGTATATACAAAAAAGAAACAAAAGTAAAATAATAAATAAAAACTATATACAATAAAAAAATAAAATAACTTAAATATAAGTAAATTAAAAACATAAAAATACAATTTGACAAATTTAGTAAAAAAAAACAGCGTTTTTTGAACGGGGTTTTCTACCATACCACTTAACCAAATTATTAAATTTAGGTACTCGTTCGACGCAAAATATAATGTTCTTTAATTTCTTAATGAGTACATTTTTCGCTTCGATGTATCGTTTAGTTTAGAAGTTAGAAAGATGAGAAAACCAAAAAGATAAAAAAATATGGCTTTATTGGTATGAAAAGTTTGCCCATGGTGGTCTGCGTTAGCGATTTTGTTTTTTTGCATGTCTAAACCCTTATATACCAATTAAAAAATTTAAAACTTTCCTCGTTTTGATCCTCAAGTTACTGTTCTAATATTCATTAAATAAGCCATCGTTTTTTAAAATAGCGACTCTGGACAGGCAGATTAATTTTTCTTAGATTATCATACACTTTCGTAATTTACATACAAATCTTGGCCTGTAATGAGGTCGATTTTTGGGACCTGGACTCCAGTGCTATGAGAAAAAAAGTCGTCCCATGCTTTAGAATGTTTATTGGGCATGACTTCCTGGAGAAGCACCTTCACCGCTTCGGAAGAGCATGGCTGGAGAACATCTCGAAACATTACAAGTAGTGTTGCCCAAAATTGGTCTTGGTCTTGCAAGACCAAGACCAAGGCTGGTAAAAAAAAAACGATTTTTTGAATAAAAATTAAGGCAAAATAGTTAATAATACTTGACAATTTTAGTTACTAACTAAACTTACTATGTAAAGAACTAGTATAACCAACATACTTTTGTATTTAACTCTTCCAATTTTTCATTCAGACTTAGTTAGGTTTCTCCTATCTAAAAATTACAGTAATATCTCTATAGTATTAAGCTAATAAGTAACTGCAAGACTGTTGCGAGAGTCTTACGCAAGACCAAGACCATGATCAAGTCTGAGTTTGCAAAACGACGACTAGTCTCGGTCTCGCATTTGGGCAACACTAATTACACGACATAAGATGTGCTTTAAATGAATGAATACCCTTTTGCCACTAGCGGATCCAGGATTTAATTTGGGGGGGGGAGGGCTTCAGTACGAAAGATTTTTTTTTCGTATGCATATAACGATAATTTTTTTTTTTTTTTGCACTTACATTTATTTATCCGCACCTGTCTATTATTATTGACAATCAGCAGATGTGCTGGCTTAGTAATGAGAAAAAATAAAAAATAAAAAAAATAAATAAAAAAGGCTTGATAGGCATGAGGAATAGCAATACCCAGCGGTATCCCATCCATGTATAACGATAATTAATTTGAAAAAAAAAATAAAGAAATTAATTACCTATATGAAATGGTGTTTAAGTGGTTCTTGAAGACCTATTAAATATAATTACATGAACAAGAATACTTTAAGAGATAGTTTTTAATATTTTTTTCTGTAAAACATGGTTATATTTTACCATTTTGGGGGGGGGGGAGGGGTTCATCCCGAAAGCCTCCCTCTCCATAGATCCGCCAGTGCCTTTTGCTATGAGAGCGAAATTATATTTGGACTGCAATATTACGGCTGGTCAAGCAGGCGTTATTCAGACGTTGGTAAAAAAAAAAATAAATGATTTTCGCTTGTCGATTCATGATGTATCAAGGTTTTCGGATGCGCTGTGTGTCTTGACGAAGGGATGGGATCTGTCGAAACCAGGTGGTTGGACAAGCATTTTCGTGAGTGGTCAACTATTGGCCGAAAAATAAGGTGGCGAACTGAAACTAGTGGGTGTCGAGGAACCGGTCCCACATCTGTCCCGCACCTGGGGGCGGCACCTGGTCCACCCCACCCCCAACTGACCCCGCCACCAAATTGGTACTCCCACTACAATGGATTATTTCACCCCCAATAACTTAGCAACTTCATTGACTGGTATTTCGGGTTTATTTGACACCGGGGACCGGTGGACCATCTTCTATTTTAGCGTCTGGGAGATGAGATGTGTGAAAGGGGGGAGGGCTATTTGGGAGCTCACCCCTTACAAGTCTTTTGAGTGCGCACAAACAGAAAATCCAACCTTCCTTCTGTTCATATATAAGGGGTCGCACTAGCGGATTCAGAATTTAATTTTGGGGAGAGCTTCAGCACGAAAGATTTTTTTTTTCATATACATATAACGATAATTAATTTTTAAAAAAAAGAAAGAAATTAACTACCTATATGAAATAATGTTTAAGTGGTTCCTGAATTAAATGTAATTACTGGAACAAGACTACTTTAAGAGATAGTTTTTAATATTTTTATCTGTAAAACATGGTTATATTTTACCATTATGGGGGGAGCTTCAGCCCAAAGCTCCCCCCCCGTAGATCCGCCTGTAAGAAGTTGCTAGTATTAATTAAATCTTGTTATTTTCTCCTCTTTAGTGTTTCAATTATTATTAAAATACAATCTGCGCAGTAATATCGTCCATTAGAATGAATTAAAATGATATTATATAAAATAACAACACACAAAAAAAAACAAAAAACAACTTGAAAATATCAACAAGGGGAAATTATAAATATGAAACTTTTTTTATTTTTATTTCTTAATGATATTTACAACTGTATTAAAGAAATACATTTAGTAAATTTCAACATATGGATACAATGACGTGAAAACACTTGTTGAGAAACTATCCAATAGTAGCACTCTAATAATATGTCTACATTAGGAGATTACTGAGATAATTCTAGAGTTTATTATGTAAGGATAGGTATCTGGATTGGTCCAGATCTGTAACATATAAAATATTAAGGTCATTATGGATGGTTTTATTTGTAACAAAGTAGGGAGCATTGAGGATTTTACGAAGGATTTTGGATACGAGAGGAATTCGATGGTTTAGTAGAGCCCCATAGCTCAACTTCGTAATTACAAATAGGCCTTATTATGGTCATGTATATGAGTCTTTTGTACTTAATTTGAAGTTTAGAGCGTTTGTCTAGTAAGTGTTGGAGTAATCGGAAATGTCGAGAGGTTTCTTGTCGTTTCAGTCTGGTATGAGGAATATGAAACATAAATTACAAATAATAGCTCAATATAAAGAGGATGAAATGCTAAAAGTTTCCCTAACTTACAGTATGCAAGTACGATTTTTAGTTTCTGAGATATTTTAATCCATATTTTTCATAAAACTCAATATAATTTGGTTTTTGACACTATTATTTCCTTTTCGCCTCTCTAACACGGCGTCGCGTTAAGATACAATTTTGAATTATACCCCATTACAGAGAGCGTGAAATGTTGAACAATTCCCTCGCTTACAGTATGCAGGTACGATTTTTAGTTCCATAGATATATTAATCCATGTCTTCAATAAAACTCGTTATCATTTGGTTTTCGATACTATTTTTTCCTTTTCGCCTCTCCAACAAGGCGTCGTGTTGAGATCAAATTTTGAATAATAGCCCATTACAGAGAGGATGGAATGATTAACAATTCCCTCGACTTCACTCGAGCGTTACATATCGGAAATCGGACGGCTCAATCTAATTCAATCTCATATGCTATATTCAAATAGCATAGAAAAAGACAAATGTTAATAGCATGCAGGAAATTAAGGAAAACATTAATAAGGTAAATAAATAATTAATTGTAAATAATTTTAAACAAATATGTGTAAATATAGAAAAAGGTATTATTAATAGCATATGATGTTCTAACAGTTGATAGTCCCTGAAGATGGACAAACAGTCCGAAACGTTGGACAGAATAAATTGACATTTATAAGGAAGAGAAAAGTTCATGCTCTATACCTAAGATAACACACAAACTCTTCCTTAAATAAATTATGAACATTATAATATTTATTTTTATACCAATAGTCATGAATGTATTTAAGATAATTTCTTTTATTTTTATTCAACTTCGATTTCTTTTATCTACGACTTTTTTACTATAATTTATCTGTCTGTCTACTTTTATTTGTGAAGTACACTTATTATTATTATTGATGAATTAGCAATTCTTTATCACTATTACTATTATCCTTGAATGTGACAGATTGTAATATATCTCAATAAAGAAATTTCTAATTATTATTATTATCTTTATTTTGTATATAGTTGTATTTATTTTTAAAATCACTTGATAACATTTTTCATTCTTGTATTTATTATATCTAATCTGAATGGACATTATTAATGAAAAAAATTATGTAAATTCACTTGGAAGTGTGTAATGACCAATATATCTGAAATAAATGTATTCAAATATTTTTATTCAGGGAGGAATAAATAAATAGAGTTGGCACTAGCGGTTGTGTTACAGTCATATTTCTTTTTATTCGATGTCCAGACTATTCGATATATTGAATACTTCGAATGTTTAAATAACTAACTTTAAGCATTTAGGTTTTTTTCTTATTTGAAAGGCAAAACAGTAAAGTCTTCATTTTTAAATAAATATGATAAATTATTCATATATAATAGTAGTAATAATAATAATAATTATATATATATATATATATATATATATATATATATATATGTGTGTGTGTGTGTGTGTGTGTGTTTATGTATAACAAAGACTTCTGGAAGTCTCTTGTCTAACTCATTTTTTAATTTATACGAGAATTTGAAAAGAAGGCGATTCATTTTTTTTTATAGGAAATGTTGCTTTAGCCAAGCCAATTGTGTCTGTTCCAAGTCTAATTTAAATTCCGAATTATGTAGTCAATTCATTTGTCCCACTCTCTCTCTCTCTCTCTCCCTCTCTCTCTCTCTCTCTCTCTCTCTCTCTCTCTCTCTCTCTCTCTCTCTCTCCCTCTCTCTCTCTCTCTCTCTCTCTCTCTATTTTTTTTTTTTTTTTTTTTTTTTTTTGTCCACTCCCCTTAACTATATTATAATGCAAATAACGTTTGCCGATACTGAATACATATCCTAAAGCTTTTAATCTAAACACAAACAATCGCATTCAAAAACCAACTCTAGCTGACATTCATTGACATTTCGTCGCTATTCATGAAAAAAATAATATTTTATGCAGTTCGATTTGGACGTATGGAGTTGAGTTGAAGAAACTGTACCTTTCTTTACTAATCCAATAATCACAAAAAGAAAAATTTATTGGTATATATATATATATATATATATATATATATATATATATATATATATTTATAAATATATATATATATATTTATAAACTACAATTACATGGGAAGTAAAATAAAGTAATTACCTTCATGAAATGGTGTTTTAGCAATTCTTGATGTCCTATATTGTGATTATTTAAATCTTCAATTTAGATCACTCACACTGTAAAATATGGACAAGTGAAAAAGAAAAATTTCCATTTTGGGGGGTTTCAGCCCGGAAGTCCCCTCCCACGTAAATTCGCCAGTTCCTTTTATTTGAAACTGGCATTCTTCACTTCTTTCTCTGTAGTTTGATATCACATCCATCAAAATTACACGCTTCTGAGAGCCGGCAAAAGGATCTATCTATACTAGTGCTTTTTTTTTTTTGTACTATATTCAGTGTATAGAAGTGTTTACTATATTTGGCCTGAATTAGACGCATCTCGAATTCCATGCTCATACATAAAAACTTACTTGAATTATAAACTCTCATCCAAATTTATCATCGATAACCCTCAGCGACATCCGGAAGGTAAATGGTCACGAAGAAATTTTTGGTGGAGTAATGAATGTAGTGTTAGGGCGGAGGACGATCTCATATTGAGTTCATGCCCGAGCAGGTCCGTAAATCGCGGTTAGGAGGTACAACGCCACATATTGAAACCATCAAAAGCGATCCTATCCGAACCTGTGTGTCACTACTAGGGTAACAGTAAATGAGCCTTTGGCCTTGAAAAATTAGGTCTTCATACATCAGTTTCTGTATAGATAATATCAATTCAGAGTGCATACATTATTGTTCGAATCATTGCATAATGTAACAGCAAGACCCCGAAAATAACTGCACTTAGAATAGATGAGAAAGATTATATTTATTTGCTTTATGCTGACGTTTCGGCCTTAGTTCCAGGCCTTCTTCACAAAAGCAAGAGAACAAGTAAATATTAATAAAATAGTAGACAGTAATAATTATAGTCAAATAATAGTAAATAGTACAATCTGACACAATGGAGGGCGTTAAGCGTTAATGCTAAATCTGTTCATTCGTACCGTATATACGTATAATAGGGAAACAAATAAGAATAATTAACAAGATAAATAAATAAGGAAAGTAATAGAAAAATATATAAAAAATAGAGTAACATACATAAGTGAAATAATAAATAAATCAATAATTAAAAATAAAGTAAATCTTCTTAGCACATTTATTCCTTTGAACAATATTTACGTACGCTCAAAGAATCCCGACCCAAGCTTTGTCCCACAAAGGTGGAATGCAAAGCAGGACTCCAGGAGATCCCTGTGCCTCTCTTTCAGCCGCGTCACTGGTCAGAGGTGGAACTGGAAAATAAAAGAGGTAACTAGAGTCAGTTAAACATTAATAAATATGTGGAATGCCAAATATATGATAATTAAATTAAGAAAGAATAAAGTAACGGTAAGACATTATAAATAATTTGTATAGTTACAAATTTCAAGTCCCAGCTTTGTTACCATTACTTTATGCTTTATTAAATAATATATCATATATTTCATATTTCACATATTTATTAATGTTAAGTTCAACTACCTATATATTATTTTACGTACATATTATTATTATTACTCCCTACTATTTTCTCAATATTTATATGTCATCTTGTCTTGGCTTAGCCCTGATGAAGGCCTGAAATTTAGAAACGTCGGTATAAAGGAAATAAAAATAAGTTATTAACTTTTAGTTTCTTAGACTCCCCCCCAATCAACTTTTCTTCAACTTTATGGAGTGATTTAAAAAATAAATATATTTTATTTATTTATTTTTGGCGTTACGGTCTTAGAAGAACCTGGGCATCTCTTATTATTGTTCTCACTCTCTTCTATTCTCGGATGAGAATTCTGCATCTACGGATTCTCATCCTTTCCAGGATATCCTCTACTTCGTCCAGCTATCTCATGCGTGGTCTTCCTCTGTCACGTTTTCCAACAAGGCGATACTTCAGCAGGCGTTTGGAAATTGAATCTCTTGGTATACGCGGCCCATCTGTTGCCCCAACCATCTGATTTGGTTTCTCCTCACAATTCAGACCAAAAACACCTACACTTATATATACACACACACACACATATATATATATATATATATATATATATATATATATATATAAAAGAAAGTGAAAAGTAAAATAATACAAGTACTTCACAAATAAAAAAGTAAACAGATAGATAAATTACAACAGAAAACTAAATAGACAACAGATAAAAAAGTTAAAGTTGAATAAATCATCTTTAAATCATGATATAGAAATAAAAAAATAAACGATTGAATTTATTTATTGTTTATCAAGTTGTTATATTGATTATGAATTATTTATATTTTGCCATCGAATAAAATAATTACAATTTATATTGGTAATTATTACCTCTATTTTTTTGTATTATTACTATTAGGTTAATTATGGATAGGATTATTTCTGTAATTGTTTCATTTATTTATATTTTAAATATTGATTTCTTATAGTGTGTATAGGTGTGTCAGTTTTTTTTTTGTTTTTTTTTTATCTTTAATTTATTTTATTTTTATTTATTGTATATACTTTTTGATTACTTTTTTGTTGTTATTTTTCTTATGTTTATTTTATATTTTTGTATATATAGAGTGTATGTAGTCTTAGCTCACTATAATTATTGTCCATGTGGCTGAATATTATATCATTCAGGAAATAAATAAAAAAATTTCATCTTGATTCCTTTATAATTATATATATAATGATTTATAATACATATATATATTTATTCGAATATACAATAAAATAATTGACGAATTAGTCAGTTTCGTTAATGTTCTTATTCCGGGCATAGATAGCATTTTTTTTCTCTCTCCCCTTTACAGTGGGTAAATAAATAAGAATAAAAGTCGGGGCGGGGTGTCAGATTTTCCGCCAAGTTTTCACGAAGTCTACTGACGAAGAGGGAAAAAGGAAAAAGAAAAAAAAAAAAAAGAAAAAAAAATCCCTGGCGCGGGAGATTAGGAGATACTGGCTGGCCTTTGTTTGCCCTCCCCCCTTCCCCCCCCCGTCACACTCTCGACGGCCCCTTTACATTTTTTATACCACCTATTGCCCCAGTTAGGGGACGATTAAGGTGACTTATTTTAAAACCACCAACCCCCTACCAATTTGTCCCTGCCGAACTCTAATGGCACAGAATTTTAAAATTTCCTTCTATTATAATTTTTTTTTAATAAATCTGAAAATGAAATAAAATTTTAAAATTCTGTGCCATTGGAGTTCTGGAGGGGGGAGAAATTTATTTCTTTTTTTTTTTTTTTTTTTTCAGTAAATACAAGTTTTATACATGTATTCAACTTAATTATATTTATTTTCAAATTTTCGAACGCTAAATAATAATAGCTAGATTAATAAAGATCACCAAAAAACTGTCGGAAAGCACAAGTTTCCTAACTGTGGTATATACGTTTTAATTTTTTTTTTTTTGCTTGATCTTTAGTAATCTAACACCGGAAATTATTAATATTTAATTTTTTTTTCAGAACTTGTTTATTGGGAAATATTATAATCCATATCGAAGGACATTTATAACAGAGTTCAGAGATCACATTCACACTCTATGCAAAATAGACAAAAATAATATATATACTATAATAAATAAATACAAGAGTAAAATAACTTCAAGATAAATAAAAAAAAGAACAAATACATACCTATATATACTATTTACAATCAGGGGGGAGGGAACTCCGAACCAGACTTGTCCCTTCAACTGTGGAGAGAAAAGCATGACTCCAGGACATCCCTGCACTGCTCTCTCAACCGCGTCACTGGGCCTAAACCCAGTGGAGATTGAGCGAGAGCGCTTTAGCCCCATAACACTCATATCGTGAGTGGAGAATATGGCAGTTGCCAGAACTCCAATATATACAAACTATAAAAGGTCGCGGGGCCACTGCCGTTTTAACCTTCTTTGAGGATTACAAGGATGAGTGGTGCTAGACAGAGGTTGTGCAAGGAGATTCATATGATTGGTAAGGTTCTGGTGAAATTCGGAGAATTTTTCTGGGACAAGGTCATGACGTACGGTTTTGTTGGTTACATAAAAAGGATAATCAACTATTATTCGAAGGACTTTGGACTGGAAGGATGCGTTTGATATTAGAAAATTTTTCTGTCCCCCACAGTTCCAGTCCGTAAGTCCAAATAGGATTTAATTAATTAGGCTACGAAAATTTGTAAATTAATAGAATTAAGTTGCATATACGTGTGTAATTGTTTTTTTTTTACTTAAATAAAAGAGCAAGATTAAAATGTAAAAAATTATTGCGGTCTCTTTTATTAATTTTCAACAGGTTCCTCCACCTATATCATATACTATAAATAAATACGGTATAAACATATTAATAAAAACAATTAATATAAACAAAGTAATATAAACATATTGCTTTCATATATACTGGATGAGTCGGTAGCAACGGACCAAAATCAACCCAGGGTTTCACAAGGAAAAATAATTTAAAAAACTCATATGTTCTCCTCTGTTTTTCATTTGCTTGAATTTTACCGGCATATCGGTTATTTTTTTAAAATAAATTTTGAAAAGTTCCACCATTGACTTCTAAACATTCTCGGTTTCGTCTTCGAAATGAGACAGTTGCCCTCCTGATTGTTTCATGTCTTCCTTTAATGACGCCTGTAGTATTTTTAATATGTTGAATTAGTGTATCCCAAGTGTCTCCTATTACTTTGTATGCATCGTCTTTGAACCAGCCACATAACAATAATTTGGCTACCGATTCTGTCACCAACTGTCGAAGACGAGGTCCAAAATGTTTAGAAGGTGGAATTTTCCAACATTTTTTCACATATAGTCATATATTAAAATATGACTTCCAAAACCGAAATACTCAATAAATTCGTGGCATAATCAAAATTATAATTCGTATACAAGTAAAATGAATATAAGTATTACTTGCAAACATATACCTGAAAATATAAATCTGCAGATTATATATTTATTTAATATATAGAGAGTTAACTTTAAATTAAATAATTATTACTAAAAAATAATGGCCGATTTTCTAAACAAATTCATTATAATGAATGATTAAATTTATTATTATTAACATATCCGCATGTTAAATTTAATTGATTTATTGACTAGTATTAATTTATAAAGGGTATTGATTTATTAAGTGATATAAGTTATAGAGTGGTTCGTTCTATTTTGTTCATATTGAATAGTATAATTTATAAATGTTTAATTTTCTCGGTATTCACATTTTATGTTATTTAAGTTATAAATTTATTATATCAGTTAAATGCAATCACTGGTTTCAACTCTACTACTGTATTTTATCCTGGTAAATAATTATTAAATAAAACCTATTTTTGAATCCGCCCCATCAGATCAGTTTAGTTTAATTACAAGCTCTCCCTTTCATACGTATATATATATACATATATGTAGTCATAAATATATATATATATATATATATATATATATATATATATATATATATATATATATATAGAGAGAGAGAGAGAGAGAGAGAGAGAGGGAGAGAGAGAGACAAAGAGATTAAACATTGAACTCTTACATTGAATTAATTAATTACAGGTATCTCTTCAATCTCTAAGTTCAATGTTAAGTATGTTCAATAATGTTAAAGTTACAATAAAACTAAGAGATTGCACGTTTCGAAATTCACGCAATCCTTACTGTAATGTATTAACAAATCGAAGAGAATTAAAAACATGAAATATAAATATGATATTTCTTATTTCTGAATAATTATTTCTATTAATTTAATATAGTTAGATTTTCTTATTTTTTAAAATTTTTAAGGACTAATTAAATATCAATAATTAATATAAATATATTTTTCCCCCTTTTTCTCGCCTCTACACTATAGGGTCATTGGCGTTTTCTATATAATTTATACTCTATTATAGTAGTTGATAATCTTTAAAGATTTAAACAGGATAGAGACTCTTTCTTCATTGTCATTGTCCTAAATATTTGTATTTAGGAAAAATGATTTTTTGAACTTTTGTTATTTACCTTCTTTGTAATTTTTTTTTTTTTTATAATAATCTTTTGTTATGATATTATTCAAGTAATTTCAATTGAAATGATTACTAATAATTCAAGAAGTTATAACTATATGGATAAATATGAATTATTGCACTTCCAAGACCAATTGTATGCTGGTGTGCCGAAAAAAGAAGAATTTGAGAATTCACATTAATGAGGAGATGATGGAGCAGGTTCGTACCTTTAAGTATTTGGATGTGACGATCATTGAGAGCGGGAAAATCAGAGACGAAATAAATACGGGAGTTGCCACTTCAGAAAGGATATTCTCTGCCATCAATAGAAAGTTTCTAAGCAAGAGAAAAGTGGCAAAAAAACAACAAAATTAAATTAAATCGCTCAACGTTCCTCCCTATACTCACTTATGGAAGCTAATCCTGGTCCCGAAAGCAACGTGATCGCAGCCGCCTCCAAAGCATGGAAATGAGGTTTCTGAGAAAAATAGAGGGAAAGACGAACAGAGACCGGATAAGGACTACACTCGAAATTAAATCCCTCAACCAGATAATAGAGAAAGGGCGGCTTCGATGGTCTGGTCGAGCAATGAGGATGGATGACTGCCGTTCAGCAAAGAAAACTATTCTTTTCTATTCAGTTTGCGCGACAAACTCCATATCGATCCTTGGCCTCCTATACCAGCCTCCACCAATTATATCCACCGAAAACCACCCTGGTACAGGCCTAAGTAGTCGCTGAAACAGAATGGACAACACTTTGTATGCACAAAAGAGTAAGGAGATACCTCTATAATTACCATAGATTAACCGATCACCCTTTTTATGGATTGGACATATGATCGGATTCCACATTCGCCCCTCTGAATACGATAAGGATATGATCAATTGGGTTCAGTGTTGACACATCAAGTGAAGAAAAATATGGAGGCTAAACCAGCGGGAAAACTACCTTGAGGAAGACCAAGAATTACTTTGGAGGATAAGATCAAAAATATTCTTAAAGTTAAGGGAATTGGATGGCCGGAAGCCAGGAGAGCAGCCATCGACAGAGAAGGATGGAACTCCTTGTGCAAGAATGTCCACACTGAAAGGTAGAAGAGATCATTGAATAAGAGGAAGGAGAAGATGACGAAGAAAGAAAAATACATCATTAAATGTATTGCACAAATCCTTGAAATAGCTACAAATTATTAAATAGAATATAAATGTGTAATTAAAAAATAAAACATAATAAAATATAAATATTAAATTAATTAATTTTTGTTAATTAATATATGAGCATATAATTACCTATTTTTATAATTTTAAATTGAAAACCATTTTAAAATTATCCATTTAATATAAATTAAAATAATATGTAAACTAAACCATACGTGTTCAAACGGAAGTCACACATGGAGCAAAAGATGTACTGAAGATAAAAAAAACGAGAAACTGACCTTAAACAAGCTCTTTTAAGATCTTATTTGCCGATTTCGTTCTTTTTTCTAACCACACCTTTAATATCAACTGGAATAATTGAGTTAAAAAAAATAAAATAAAATTATTATTATTATTATTAGTAAGTACTACTTATTCAGATCAAAACGAAAATAAAAATACTTATAATAATTATAAAGGGAAGAAAGCGTGTCCTAGACATTACATAAACGCTAATAAACAGTGTATTTATAACGAATTTGTGTGAAAGATTTTAAAAGGAAGTCTTATAAAATAAAAATATTATTAATTGTAGATATTTCTTTTATAAATGTGTTGTCGTATTTTTTTTTTTTTTTTTTTGTATTTAATCATTCCTGGTATCAATTCATTACAAAATTTATTTCTCTGCCCTGATGTTTAGTTTTATGTTTTGTGAATTATCCCTGGTGAATCATCTCATTAATAAGAACTTTAAAAATAAAAAAGGATACAAAATATAGCGGTTAGGAAACTTTGAATTATTAAAGGTGTTAACTGTAAATGATTCTCTTTGCAACGTAATTAATTAACTAACAATTTTCATCAAGAGCTCTGAGAAATTTCTACTATTAAATATATTTAAAATTCCCTCATTAACATATAATGGACTATTTTAAAGATTTTCAATATTAGTTTTCTATATTAAGTCATTCTATATTAATTTAAATATTAGTCAATATTAAGTTTTCAATATTAGCAATGTAATTCATCGCGGGTGAAAAATATTTTTTTTTTTTTAAGCATTTATTATACATGGTGTTTCGTAATTCCAAGGAACTATTTTAGGTATGTGTTCACTAACAAAAAATAAACAAGAAAGCTCATTTGTCTCATATATATCTCAACATATATCTCAAACTCATTTATTAAACAGATATCAAAGGTAAAAGATTTGTTATTTATTTGGTATTCTTCGGTTAAGAAATTTTTCACGATATCTTCGAATAGCTGCAAGCCCGTTTCTATGTACCTCGCCATAAGTTAAAAGCATGTCTTCCACAAAATTGAATAAATTTATTGTGTCTCCCATGATAATCATAAATTGAACTGTGTCACAGTATCCACTCACACTAAAACGCACAGAACTAGACAAACAGATGATCAACTACTGTCAATGCTTATCGTTCATTTGTTTATCAGGTGATCAAAACACGTTGAGCTTTGTACAGTCAGTCTTAATGTAGTAAATAAATAATAAATCTTTATCCTTAGATATCTGTTTAATAAATGAGATTGAGATATATGTTAATATGAACTTTTTTGTTTATTTTGTGCTAGTGAACACTTAAATAAAATAGTGCCGTGCAATTATGAAGCACCCTGTATAATAGTATTAAAAAACAAAGACAGCTGTAAATTTTTTTGATGCATTGCCAATTTCTTTTATTTATAGATAGGAAATATGTACGGAGGAATTAAAAAAATATATCTTATTAATTTATTTATTTTTTTAGAAGATTTAATATGTAATTTACATATCACATGAAAGATTATCTGATTTAATTTTTTTTTTATTTTTTTTCTTTAGTCCTGTTTTTTATTTATCTTTTTTCTCTCTTCTTTTTTTTTTTCTTTTCCTTTCTTTTTTTTTTTTTTTTTTTTTTTTTAATCACTTGGCATAGGGGCCCCTCTTATATTGATCCGAGGTTGTAAGGGACCGAGGTGAAGCTGCAATATTGCCTGTAATATCTGGAAGGCTACGTAGGGAAAGATGGTGGCGGAGGGGAGGTAAGTATTGATCGACATCTTCCCCTCCTGCTTAAGACCCACCCCCCACCCTTGCCAAGACTCCCACCCCCGAAGACAAATGCTCTTAAAATAAGATTACCCCCTCCCTGGCGCCCCTCGTCCCCCAACTAGCCCTTGGATGAAAAACGGACTTGGAAAAAAAAACTCGACTTTCCTTCTGCCTTCTTTTAATCACTTTCCCCCTCGACCTGAAAAAACAAAAACCATTCAGAATTTCCCCTTCTCTGATTGGTTCACTCCTTGCACCCTGCCATCTTCATGCCTTATTTAACTAATTTAAATATAAACTTATCTATGCTATAGTAGAATGTCATCTGCTTATAAAAATGACATTTTTTTGTTTTAATTTCAGGATAAATAAATAGTATTCAATAGCTCTGTATTTTAAGATTAACCTATCATAAGAAATTAATAAATTAATGAAATATATAGTTCTTTATACATTATTATAATTTTTTAAATTTAATATTAACACCCGATGAAACATGTTTGCTATCTGTCCATAATGACACTTTAATTTAATCTTGAATCCTGCAGTCGAATATCGCAAACCTCGAAGAAATGTGTTAAAACTGGAGGATACAAATAAATTCCAATAAATCCCATCAAATTACCTTTACACTTCGTTATAAATCTACAACTTCTTGTCCTACAGCGTTCTTCAATGATATTTCACTGATCTCCGTTGTATAAATCGGCTTCCTAGAACTCCACTTGGATAAGTGGCATTCGTCTCCGTTTCTGGCCGATCCAACATTCACTCGACAAATGCTCTAAGTTTTCAATTAATTACAAAAGGCTGGTTGACTATAATATGGCCTATACGAACGTAAGGAATTGGTCTTTAAGGGGTAAACAAACAATCAGATCCATAATACAAAAGCCGTCAACTCTCGGTTTCCTCTATAGTTTTCCACCACGTACACTATGATTGTATGGTGTATGGTAGAATCTCGGGAGAACTCAAAGCCAAACGCCTAATGAATTGCTCAATATGTTTTGTCTTTGGGATCTCAAGAGATACGTCGAAGTGGATTTATCCGTCCTACCGCGGTAAGTACTTGCTTGCTACCATTCTGTACCAAACCATTATAGGTCAGCTACCCTCCTATATTCTTCAGAGCGTAAAATTCAAATCCTCCACTGAATCTAGTCCCAAAAGATCCCGTACTTCTGACCTCTATCCACTTCCTCACCGAACTGATTCCTTTGACAAATCCATCTCCTTGGAATTCTATCTCTCCCGACATCCAACAGGCACAATCAGTTTCCTCATTTGAATCTTTCCTTTTTAAGCACTTACTTCTTTCCCAACCTGACTGATCAAGAAACGTACTTCTTAAGTTTTCCCAGAAACTATTTCGTTTACTTATGTTATCTTATTTTCCTATTTTAATTATAAATATATCTGTAGGTTTTTCTTTCTTCCAATATTTTTATTTTAATTATTTTGTAAATATTTAATTTAATATATGGCCACACATGCATTTTATCGGGATTTATAATTTTTCCTTTAGGGACTATAGTCCCAGGTTAATAAAAAATATTTTCATATAAATAAAATACTGCTCCATATTTTGTCACAACAATCGCTAACAGTATGCGGTTAAATGTCATGGGTGTGATCTTCGGTTTCTTTTCTGTCCCGATGATGTCTGAATTATGGAAACGTTAATGAGTCATTTTATTCTCTACACGAATTTTAGAGAAATAAGGCTGTGTGATTTAAACTTTTCCAATTATAACCTAACGTTGGTTTTCTTTCTCTTTGTGCACTAGTTTAAATAATGACCTTAATTTTTATACGTTAACAATAATTTTAATATTCCACGGGCTCCTCATATTTGGCAAAATATGGATAGAGGTGAGCCCCACCACTTCGATTAAAAGTAAATAATAAAGATGAACATAATTGAGAACTCAGCAAGACCTTAAAATGTATCTAAAAAAACAGCACAAGAAACATTTAACAGTATATATAAGGAACAAACCATTTTTAAAATTGTAGTTATATATATAAAGAAATTATAATTGGGGACATTAGATTAGGTTAAGCTGCATATGGACACTCAACTACTTAGGCCTTAACTGTCCTATGGTGTTATAATTTTAATAATATAATTATTTTGATATTTCATTTGTGAAATTTTTATAATTAATAAGACCTTAATTTTTATACATCGTTGATTTGCTAGATCCAGATACTCTTTCATGATAGTAAACGACCCCACTTATTTCCGACATCGCTTCCTCCTCCATTCCTTATAATCCTCCTAGGCGTCTGAAAAGAATATGACCTCGGGACCTTCTCACTTAAAACTATTAAGGCAGTGCTAACATTGGGTAGTGTTTCGGCAAGTCTGTTGGTGTCATTATTCTTTTACTGTTCACATTTACCGGTTGTATTTTATTCAAAACAGTTGTAAAGATCAATAAATATATTTTATGAAACAATTCAAAGTTAACAGAAATATGTATATGCGATCGTACCATGCCGCGGATTCGCCCGTTCTGTAAGTCAGAATAAGGTAGATTTATTTGAATAATAATAACACTATCTGCTTTATATAAAAATTAAAATACAAGTTAAGAAGAAAATTAATTAAGAAGAAAACAATAAAATAAGAAGAAACCGTTATATAAGTAGAGATCTTCCATTATTCGAACTAATAATTTATTTATTTTTGTTGCTCAAATAATTTGTCAACATAATTATATTTTGCTGATCAACCTCTAGTATTTCAGAAATGTATTGTAAGAGAAAATCAAATTTATAGGGCTTCCAAATAACCTATATTTCAAGCTGTGTCCTCAAAATTAGTAATTTTTAATAATAATATAATAATTTGTAAATAGCATAGTGATGATAATTATTCGTATGATATTTGTATATATATATATATATATATATATATATATATATATATATATATATATATATATATATATATATATCGATGTCATAATATTATTTACAAATACAACAATATAAACCTGTAATCGGTCAACGTCTCGCCAGTTTAGGCATAATCAGGACAGAAGTGAAAAGCAAATCAAACATTACATCACTCCATTCGCTTTTCTCTTCTGTCCTGGTGATGTCAGAATTGGCGAAACTTTGGCGAGTTTTTAATTGTTTGCCTTTATTTTGGAAACATAATACTGTGTGGTTGGAATTTTTCCAATTATAACCATACATTTATGGAATTTGTGAATTACTTATATAAAATTAATGCGTGAATTTTACTATCGTAATTCTCGTTTTCCCCAGGCGATATTTGTGCGATGTATAATATTTAGTTGTTTCGATGGCATTTTCGGCTTCTCAACGTAATTTCAACACAACTACTCTAAACACGATAAAATTATTTTAAATTTGTTTTCTACTCGTCAGATCGAGAATTTCGAATTCAACACCTCAACACAACACGGATCATTTAGAAAAAAAAAAAGCATGTTTAAATAGGACCAGTTATTTTTTAGGTTAAGGGTTACAAACGAGAAACGGGCTGTATTTTTATATAACTCCTTCGAACACTAGTTGATGCTCTATTCTATGTAACCGACTAAACCCTACACCACGACCTTAATATCCCATTTGTCTTAGACCTTATCCCAGCCAAAATTCTCCACATTTCACTAGGACCTTACCTATCATCCAAATCCCCTTGCACAATCCCTATCCAGCACCACTTATCCTTACAATCATCCTCGAAGGTTGAAGCGGCAGTGGCCCAGAGACCATTTATGAATAAGTATACATTGGAGTTTTGGCAATGGCCAGATTCTCCACTCAAACCATGCATGTGTGATTATAACGCCTCTGATCAGCCTCTAATGGTCCTCAATACCAGTAATCTGGCTGATTTAGAGGCGCTGGGATCTCCTAGAGTTATGGCTTTCTTTCCTTGAGTGGAGAGAAAGGTTTGGCTCGGAGATCTTGAGTGATTGATTTTTATTTAGTTTTTGTTTTTTAGATATTGTATATAATCATGTATGTATATGGGTAGTTATTTTTATTAGTTTCGTTTATTTTTGTTTAGTTTAGCTTATATACATTTACTTTTAGTATTATTGTTTTTTTCTGTATTATTTTTTTTATTTATTGTTGATAGAGCGTGAATATGCTCTCTGAACACTATTATAAATGTCCTTATTTGTGACAGATTGTAATATGTCTCAATAAATATGTTTACAAAAAAAATGATATAGCGTCATTTGTCACCAATTTTTAAAACTAATCTATTATAAATTAAAAAATAAATTAATAAAGTTTTTATTTATTTTATTTTGTATTCAATCGTACCATAAACCATGTATAGGCTGCTGATAAAATTACAGACTGACATTAAACAGAAAATAGTGCTCAGTTATATAAATGAATTATATCTTAAAAATAAGCCTTAGTTTATTTTAAAACTTATACAGATACATAGCTTTTTTATAGTTTTTTTTTTAATGATACTCATTTTTACTATACGTATTTCTACTATAACACGTATTATTATAAAACGTATTTCTATTACAGTTGTAAATATCATGAGACATGATAAAAAAAAAAAAATGAAATTCTGAATGTTTCCGGATTTTCTTTAAACTAAATCCATTATCAAGCAAAACTTAAACTGAAAATTACTGTAATGGACAGTAATGAAAATATAAAATATACTATGAGATTTGTGTTGTTAGTTGGAAGATTTCTTTTTCCGTATCAATATTACTTCTTTTTGTTTTAAGACCATTTTAACAAGTTAAAAAGATTAAAAAAATATTGAGCATTCTAAAAATTGCAAGAGCTGTTTACAATAACAATTTATATTTCTGACAAACTTATGAAAATATTGTTAAAATGCATTTAAATCCAGAAATGTTTCTCTAAGAAAGGTTATGGGAAATAAATCTATAGTAACAAGTGATACGTCAAATATGTTTATTTGACTAATTCATTAGGTGTATCAGAATGAAATGTCCAGATGTCAAATTATAAGTCAAATGAATCTATAATGATCTTTAGAAACTACATTATTTATATGTTACTTGCAAGTTGCCCATTATAGTCACCCAAAAAAAGGTTTCCCATTTATTATTAAAATCGTGTACTTAAAATTTATATTTAAAGAACACCAATAAGAGGAACGTACGATACAATCTATAAAATTAACGGATGTACCTTTTATTATTACATTTTACATTATTCACAACATTTTATTAATTTATTTTTAATTTGTTTCATTTTTTGTTATAGGCCTGCTTGACCATTTCCTGAAGAAAGGCCACTCTTACAAGGGTCAAAGCGATAGAAACTAATGTATGGACCAACAGATGAATATGAACGATTTATCGAGAGTCATTGGAAATAGAGAACTATATCATATTTTCATATTACAAGAATGTTCAATATAACATAAAGTGTCACTCAAATACGAATATATATTATTTGATAAAATATTTTTATTTGTAAATGGTATGTAGTGTTGCCCGAATGCGTAAGACTCGTTGGTCTTGCGCAAGAGTCTCGTAACAGTCTTGCAGTTACTTATCAGCTTATTACTATAGAGATGTTACTGAAATCGTTTAGGCAGTAGAAACTTAACTAAGCCCGAATGAAAAATTAGAAGAGTTAATTGCAGAAGTACACTGGTTATACCAATTCTTTACATATAGTAACTATTTTCTCTTGAATTTTATTTAAAAAATCGATTTTTTTTTACCAGTCCTGTTCTTGGTCTTGCAACAGTTGCACTATAAAGTGCAAGACCAAGACCGATTTTGGTCAACTCTAATGATATGTGGGAAACATTTATTATTTTAAACTACTTTAAGAACAATATTTTAAATTTATTTTAGCTGGAATAAGAGCATCAATCGATTTAAAAACTCTACAAATAAAAAGCCCTTTTCATAATCAGATCAAAATACCAGTATATTTGCGCTGCACATGTTTTTGTTTTCGCCGTTATTTCTATAAGGTATGAGAAGGCAAATTGAGTCTCTAAAAAACATTGATTCATAAGCCATATTTTTATTCCGACGTTAGTCGGGTATAGAGCAGGAATTTGAAGTAAATTTTATTATTAATTTTTTTACGTTTTAATACCTTTTTAAGTAATAAAAACTGAGAAAACTTTTTTTTAATAATTAAAAACGTAATTACACCTGTAAGATGCAGCATCCCTATGGATGCGATGAACACAATCTTTAACGTATTAAATAAAAGGGTGGCCTAACAATGATTTTTTGCTAGTATATTTCGATTTTACAAGAAAACACAAAGAAGAAATATTAAAAATTCAATATTTAATTTTAATACAGAATATGTGGTTTTACAAATCTATTTGTTTGTATCCAGTTATCATTTAATTTTTAAATATAATAATTTTCTTTTATTACTAGTTGTATTAGTTTATGAAAGAAAGGAAATACAAATATATATATATATATATATATATATATATATATATATATATATATATATATATATATATATATATATATATATATATATATATATAATTTTTAATCCTTCTTGATTTATTTTTAATTCAGGAATTTTCTGACACATAATTGTAATTAATTTTTTTTTCTTCTGGCATGACAGACCTTGTAGATCTTTTACAGCCTTCTCCATCCACTGCCTATCTTGGGCTATTTCTTTCCAATTATCCGTTTGCAGCTCAATTGCATCTTTGTTGATCCTATCCATCCATCTGGTTTTTGGCCTTTCACGTGACCTTTTTCCTTCCTTCTAGGCATTCATTTTATAGTTAAATAATTATGTAAATAATGTAATTAGTACATATTAAGTATTAGTAACTATTTTGGCACAATTTTTATTCAAAAAATCGGTTTTTTTTACCAGTCTTGGTCTTGTTCTTGCTACTGATAGACGGGGTTATTATTGGTCTTGCACTTTGTAAGACCAAGATCGATTTTGGACAACATTATAAAGGACTAACATTTGGAATTCTACTTTCGGAAATAAGTAAAAATATAGTAGGCTAATTGCATCTTAGTACAATAACTCGAAATGATATTGTATCTCATAACCTTTCCTGTCGTTTTCGTCATCCACCTCAAAAATATTCAGATATCTAATAATAATTTATCAAGCAGAGAAGAGATGGTAGGGACAATATTCCTCCAGCGGAGAGAATAGTTAATGTCTATTGGCTGACCCTGTGTTAATATAATGTAGGCCCTTTGTGTATCGGGGCCCTGAATTATGTATTTTCAGTGTTGGGCAAGTAGCTCTACGCTAGGGCTCTTGTAATTTATTTCTGGGAGGGCAAATTGGTCCAAGTCTTCGTTGCCAGGAGAAGCAATTTCTAATGGGCGCCCCCCCGCCCCCCCCCGCTTCCTCCCAACCGCCCCTCCTCCAGAGCTGGGCTATAATTGATGAAGCAGCCCCCTAATGCATGTTACTTCCCTTGTCAGGTATTAAATCAAAATTAATACAAGCGCTACCGATGCCCAAACTCTCATTAAATTCTCTAGATTAATACTCCTTAGCTACCTTTGATAAACATTGGAGATAGTGAATTTAAGTCGATCCAATTCGCTGAAAAAAAGACATTAAACTCAAAGATACCAAATATTCTTTCCTTAAATGAATCTGGGGTTTCACATCCCTGATATGTACAAAAACTGTAACTAAATTCATTTTTCTCAACGTAAAGTCAGGAGCTTTTATTTTTATTACCTTATTTTTTTAATTAAAAATATATCGTCAGTTAATTAAAATAATTCATTAAGTAACATTTTAATGAATTAGAGATAATCGAATTGATTCATTACAAAAATACTAAAATAGAAATTTGATTATTTATTTTTTGTTATTTGGAATTCTAAATGTGTATTCTATTTTTGACAATTAATTAAAATACTTAACATATACAGAACAATGAAAAAAAAAAATTAATAAATGAAACTACGGCGCACATGGTGATTATTGTAGCCAAACAAAACTCTAACTTACTGTTATAATCTTGTAACTACATAGAACGGTAGTTATACTTAGATCAATTAACCCAGTGAAAGAAATCATTAAGTACCAGATAGTTGATTTTGGCGATCTATTTTAACATTATTTAGAGAACAAGATATCAAGACGGTTCAAAATCAGAGAAAGGTGTAGGATGCTGTATAGTAACCCAAAACAATACAAAAAAAATGGAAATTAAATAACAATAATTCAGTTTTTACAAGTGAAACGTGGGCGATTCTCAAGGCATTTGAATACGTAATCGATACCAATATTGAGAAATCAGTAATTGTGAACGTATCTGTAATCAAGGGACTGCAAAATACATGGACATGTAACACGTTGCACAAAAAAATTCAGCTAATGACGTTGAAACTAAATAAAAATAGTCAAAAAATAATATTGTTTTGGGTACCCTCACTCATTGGCATAATTGGCAATGAACGAGCCGATCAGGGAGCAAAGGAAGCCGCCAGAAGCACAGATTCATCTGTTTTAGGATCGATGTTTCTCAACGAATGGACAAGAGAAATTTCAAAGAAAGTGAACGACAGTTGGAATGCACAGTGGAGATTACTGCCACGCAATCACCTTCATTTGACCGAAGACGAAAATCGAGCTTGGTATCCTCCAAAACACCTGACATCAAAAGAGTGTTCTATAATAAGCAGGCTCAGAATTGGACATACTAAACTGACCCATCTTCACCTACTTCTTGGCTTACATCGACCAACATGTTAGGTATGTGAAAATGATAATCTGACAGTTGAATACATATTGCAGTGCAAGAAGTTCCGAAAATAGCAAATCGAACTTCAAATTGAGAACAAGGCATCGTACAAGGAAAACACTGGTATTGAAAAAACGCTGAAGTACATTCGAAAAATAAAATTGATAAGTTATATTTAAGAAGAACGATCGTCGCTAATGACCTTGGTAGTCGATGCGACGTTAAAAAACAGCAAATAAAAAAAAATAAAAGATATAATTAAGTAACAGATAATGACTTTTTTCTCTAAAAAGTCAGAATATTGTGCACTTTGTGAACAATTTTTAACATATAAAAGGATGTGCATTATTTTTATCCATTTAGTGAGTATCGATAAATATGACCAAAATTAACAACTAGGTACCTTCAGGCAAATATAGACCAAAATTGTAGTCAGTGATTTTTTGCAACAGACAGACTATATATTAGATTATTCCGAAAATAACTCAGGATTATATATTTACTTTACGATTCCACACACTGTATTAATTTACACTGTCATCACCACCTATGCAGATGACACGTGTATCCTATCAGTTAATAACGATCTGTCTATTGCATCCCAAACTCTTTAATCACACATCACAAGTCTTGAAAAATGGTGTCAAAACTGGAAGAGTAAAATAAATTCCAATAATTCCCATCAAATTACCTTTACTCTTCGTTATAAACCTATGACTTCCTGTCCTACAGTATTCTTCAACAATAGCCCACTTATCCCTGTTGAACAAATCCGATCCCTAGGACTCCACCTGGACAAACGATTCACTTGGAACCCCCATACCAGACTGAAACGACTAGAAACAGTCCGACGTTTTCGACTACTGCAGTACTTATAAAAATTACAAATTACAAATAAAATCATCCATAACAACCTTAATGTACCATATGTTTTCGATTTATCTCAATCCAGATACCTGTCCTTCCATAATAAACTTGAGAACCATCCGAACCCTCTCGTTTCCAACCTTGCTCTCTCTTCTATTCCTGATAACCCTCCGAGGCGTCTTACAAGAAGATGGCCTAAGGATCTTCTAATATAGAAATATAATTGGAGTCCTACCAATGGGTAGTTTCTCTTCATGTTGTTCATTTCATATTGTTACTTGTTTCATATTTACTTGTTCTATTTATCATTTAATACAGCTGTAAATTGTAATAATAATAAAAAAAAAAAATCTTTACATTGACCTTCCATTGAACAAACTCTTTGCGTTTGATTGATGATTCTTTCGTATTGATGTCAATAATTATTAATCCACTCCTGAAAAAAAATATTATTTTATCTATTACTGAGTTGAGCTATTGGGCTCCACTAAACCATCCAATTCCTCTCGAAGCCAATTCTTACATTCCAAAATCTTTCGTAAAATCCCCAATGTTTCCTAATTTGTCACAAATAATGTTAATGTATTATGTTAATGTTACTTATGTTTCAGATATGACCCAATCCAGATACCTATCCTTCCATAATAAACTTCAGAATCATCCCAGTCCTCTCGTTTCTAACTTTGCTTCCTCTTCAATTTCTGATAACCCTCTAAGGCGTCTGGAAAGAAAATGACCCCGTGATATCCTAACGTAGACATATTATTAGAGTACTACTACCATTGGGTAGTTTCTCAACAAGTGTTTTCACGTCATTATTTCAATATGTTCAAATTTACTAGATGTTTTTCTTTAATACAGTTGTAAATATCATTATAAAAAAAGTTATAAAGAAGAGAAAAATGTTATGGGGCCTAACTCCCTAAGTATATATTATACGCTAAAATTTATAATTTTACCTTTTGAAAGGTAATTAAATTACCAAAAAAACTAAAAAAAAATCATCGGAATCGAACCAGTATTAGCGATGATACAGCTTATTCTATTTTTTTAACTTATTACTTTCCTACCTATACCACTTAAGGAAAGTATTGCAATCGGGTCAAATTTCCGACATGCGGTTTTCGACGGATCTATACGTTTCAGAGCCTCCTGAGTCCGAAAAACACATTTTTAGCCATTGGTCTGTCCATCTGTCTGAAATTCCCTACAAAGCCATATACAAATCGTTCATTTTATGCAACTATTAACGAAGTTACAGCTATTCAATTTTCAATGTAAGATTACGGTTTCATATCCTGTTGTCAGAAAGTGGTGAATGAGAGAATAAGCTTTCCCAAAAGTTTTTGATCAGCAATATTAGAGGGTATTGAAATTTTTACACTGATCAACCTTAAGCCAGTTTACATTGCTTTAGTTTATCAAATAAATCGTGCTCAAATCTTATGTTTGTTCATTTTTCAGGAAAATGTATCTAGTTCAATTCTTATTAGTTTCTTCATGAACATATGTAAAGATATAAAAACTTTTCTGAAATAGGTAGGAAAGTCGTTTGAGTGGACGCACCAGATATTTTTCTAGTTTCAACTCGGCCGAAAAGGCAGTATGAAGGAGTCCAACATTCAACTGTGGTTTAAACAAAATCGAGAGGAGACTTCAGCTTTGAAGACAAAGATTGTGGTGGAAGGACTTCTTTCGTTGATGATGTTCTGCAAGTTTCAGTCGAAAAAATACCAGAACAATTGTTCGAGAACTTACAGAGAAACTGCAGTGAATTCTGTGTACATCCAGTTAGCAAATAGATGTGTATACATTGCAGATCAGCTCAACGCAATCGGAGAGGTAAAAAAAAACTTTAAACTTGGATTCCTCATACATCGTTTAATGCGGACGTTTAAACAACCGCCAAAATATGTTCGTTATGAAGTTTACGCAGCACTTCTTTACCCAAATATAAATAAACCTCACCCTAATTACTCTCTAAATCTCTCTCCTACCGACTGTCATATATATATTTTTTTAATATCTGGTTATTAAGTGTGGTGAAATGTATCATACCTCAATAAAAAGATTAATGCAAACAAGATATATCTGGTTCAATTTTTAAAAGTTCAAAATTTGTTATAAAATGCATTTTCAATTTTTTTTTTTTAACGATAACGGCTCAATATTCTATTTAGAGATAAAGAAAAAGTTATCGACACTTGACGAAAATGTATCCAGATTAATGGAGCGTATTTTCATTAATAGAAATAGTTTCGTATCATTTATTTTATGTTTTATTTTAAAACCATAAACATGTACCGATATCTAGACAATCCAATATTCCAATATATAACACCTTTTTGGTGTGTTAAATAATTTTGATAATTATTTTTTTTTTTTCATTATTGGCTACACGAGCCTTACATATTTATTTAAATGATTAATAGTGATTTTAATCATAGCCAAATTCACTTATAGGTTCACTAGGTGGGCGTAAACAAAAAAAATATCTTCTTCCTTTCATAAGGAATTAATATTTTTGAGGATAATTACCTCGGTAGTATGAAGAGAGCTGGACAAAATCTCTTGACCCTGGGGGTATCGTAAGTTTAAATTTTACCCTATTTTTACCAGTTTAAAGTAGGGGAGGATTGTAGAAGATCCACTCCTAACGATTTATATTCCGTATAATTATTTATTACCTGTGTTTTTAAAATAAATGATTAATAATAATAATATAAAATACCTGGTCTTTGCAGATGATCTAGCCCTACTAGCAGAGACAGAAGAGGAAGCCATAAAACAGGTAAACACCCTGAAAGAAATATCCGAGAAAACGGGACTACATATCTTTTATGAAAAAACAGAAGTAATGACAATATATTCCAACTTCACCAAGAAAATATTGGACACAAAATATGGGAAAATAAAAGTGACCAAAAAGTTTAAATACCTAGAGGAGATTATATGTAGCAACGGAACGGATAAGGCATCAATCGAAGGAAAAATAACCAAACTGTAAACACTGAACTTCGCCACCAGGAATGTTTACAACAAAAAAAATTTGTCCTGAAATGCAAAAATAAGGCATTACTGTACAGTAGCAAGACCTGTAATATTATATGGTATGGAAACAGTCAGCCTTCCGAGCCTAGAGAAAATCCTGAAGATTGATGGGAAGATTCTGAGGAGGATTCACGGACACAAGGTAACTCAAGAGGAATTCAGGCTAAAATCCAATAAAGAAATATACAAAAGATTTGGAAACAGTCCTCAGGACCAGAAGACTGAGGTTCTACGGGCATATAGTCAGGATGAATAGTGAAAAACTGTACAAGAAAATTTTTGACAAAGTTTGCACCTATGAAAGTATGGTGGGATATGTAAAACAAATAAAAGTGGAGCTAGACAGGATAAAAATCACGAATAGAGATTGCTTGGATAGAGAGCTTTTTAGGGAAAAACTGAAAGGGGTTGGGGTTCCTGTAGGTGGGAGGGAGATACGAGGAAGAGAATGGACTAAGGAAGAGCGAGAGGAAAAGTCCAGGAGAATGAGAGAGTATTGGAGTAAGAGGAAGGCTGAGGGAGTGAAGAGGAAACGGAAATGATATTCACATGATTCTTGCTTGCCGGTTCGTGGAAAAAAAATAATAATAATATATTTAATAAAATAACTATGATTCAAAACAAAGGATCTATTTTTTTCAATGAGATACACTGTGTGTGTGTGTGTGTGTGTGTGTGTGTGTGTGTGTGAGAGAGAGAGAGAGAGAGAGAGAGAGAGAGAGAGAGAGAGAGAGAGAGAGAGAGAGAGAGAGAGAGAGAGGGAGAGGGAGAGGGAGAGGGAGAGGGAGAGGGAGAGGGAGAGAGAGAAGGTGTAAATATTGCAATACTATAAGCTCTGATTTTTGTAGGTAGTTCCAAAAATGGCGAAACAATAATTCACTTCTCAGAAATAAATAAAAATCGTTTTTATTTCATTTAGAAGTTTCTTAAATATGAAGTTTTCCTCAACCAAACTTCTTCTTTTACAAGTCTCTCCATCACTGCCGATCCATCATATCCTCCTCCTACAGTCCCCTACCATTTTTCGCTATGGATTTTCAATTTCGATCCTCAAATTACTGGCTTAATATTCTTTAAATCAGCCTCCATTTTTTAAAGCAGCGGCTCTGGAACGGCATACATGTTTCCTTTTACTCAGAATAACATCCTTCTGATATAGAAATATAATCAGAACAACCTTCTGATATAGAAATATAATTGGAGTGCTACCAATGGGTAGTTTCTCCTCATGTTGTACATGTCATATTACTAGTTCATATTTACTTGTTGTGTTTATTATTAATTACAGTTGTCAATTTCGTTAAGAAAAAAAAAAATTAGTAAAAATTTAATTATATATATAAAAAAAAAATAAGAAGAAAATAGACGGATCGAGTGTCAATAGAAAGCAGAAAATATACAAAATTAAAAAGAGAACTATCATTGTACGAAGAGTGGAATGAAACATATACACAATCTCAAAGTACACTTACGGAGTACTTTGTGAGCAGGTGTGGGACTTAAGGTACTAGATAATATGATTTCTATTATCATTTTAGTTATAACCCATTCACAATATTAGCTAATATATTTTTAAGTCCGTCAAACATTTTTGGAGGCGGTTTTTCTTCTTTTATTCTTTTAACGAAAACGACGAATGACTTGTGTAGTTTTACTTGATTCTTAGTCAGGCAATTGATTGGAAGTAAACTACCGCTGTGGAAGGTTTTATCTCGAAATTTTTGCTTCGCTGAATACTCTGTATTAATCCCTACACATCCCTAAACTTTCATGGGAAACTTTTTGATAGTTAAGGCCCCAACAATAACTTCATAACAAACTATCAACAGAGGTAGTACGCTAAATTCATAGCAGTAATCGTGGTAATTCGCGAATTCAGGATTTGATTTTTTGGGCTAATCCATTTTTTTTTTAAATATGATAAGTTAAGGAAGAATAATTAAGAATGCGATATTCCTGTCTGCGATATAAATGTATTACTATCAATTGCATAATAGGGGTCGCTAAGCTCAGTTATATAAATATAAATAATCAGCAGCGATATAAACAAACTATATCGTGTGGCCAGGATAAATTGCGTTCAGTATGGAGGTGTTTAAACGATTTATATTCCTAACGATTTTTATTCCGTATAATTATTTATTACCTGTGTTTTTAAATAAATAATTTTTTTTTTTTTTTAATTTTCTTTATTGAGTATTATAACAATCTGTCTGTTGGACATTGGTTATAGTGAGGTAGGATGACATTCACACCATATGTACAAAAAAATAAAATAAATAGAACAAAATAATAATCAAAAGTATATACAATAGACAATAAAATAAAATAACCTAAAAAATAAGAAAATTAAAACTAAGGAAAAAAAAAAAATTACATGCATACCTATATACAATCAGGCGAGGGAACTCCAGGAGAACCCTGCGCTACTCTCCCAACCGCGTCACTGGTACTAAAGCCAGCGGAGATTGGTCGAGAGAACTTTAGCCACATACACACATGTCTTGAGTGAAGAATCTGGCCATTACCAGAACTCCAATTTATATAATCTACAAAAGGTCGCGAGGCCACTGCCGTTTCAACCTTCTTGGAGGATTATAGGGATGGGAGATGCTTGATAGGGATTGTGCAAGAGGATTTGGGTGGTAAGTAAGGTTCTGGTGAAATTTGGAGAATTTTTCTGGGATAAGGTCTAGGACAAATGGGATGTTAAGGTCATGATGTAGGGTTTTGTTGGATACATAGAAAGGAGCATCGACTATTGTTCGAAGGACTTTAGACTGGAAGGATTGGATGCGCTTGATGTTAGAAAATTTTGCTGATCCCCACAGTTCTAGTCCGTAAGTCCAAATAGGTTTCAGTATTGTCTTGTAGATCAGTAGCTTGTTTTCAATGGAAAGTTTAGATTTTCTGCTTAGTAGTCGGTATAGTTGGCCGTATCGTCGGTTGAGTTCTTGTCTTTTGAGTCTAGTATGCGGGTTCCAAGTTAGTCTTCGGTCTAAATGAAAGCCAAGATACCGGACTGTGTCTGAATAAGGAAGCTGGATGGAATTAAAGAGTACTGGTGGACAGGAATTGCTTCGGAGTGTAAAGGTAATATGTTGGCATTTAGATTCATTAACTTTAATGCGCCAGTTATTACACCAGTGCTCAATCAAGGTGAGGTGACTTTGGAGATTTAAGGATGCTATTTCGGGATCAGAGTTGGATGATAAGATTGCGGTATCGTCAGCGAATGTTGCAAGAAAAGTATCGGGATGAACACGGATGTCAGCAGTAAAGAGGATGTAAAGCACGGGACCCAAGACGCTGCCTTGGGGAACACCGGCTTTAACGGAGTAGATATTGGAAAATTCTGTTCCACAGCGAACTCGAAAGGAGCGGTCAGAGAGGTAGGATCGGAGGACTAGGTACAAGGACTGAGGTAAATGGATTTTAAGCTTGGAGAGCAGTCCGGAGTGCCATACCCGGTCAAATGCCTGTGCAATGTCCAGAAAGGCACCCGAACAGTATTCCTTGTTTTCTAGGGCTGAGGAAATATGATCAACAACTCGGAGTCCTTGTTGAACAGTAGAATGTTGAGAGCGAAAACCAAACTGATGGGAAGGGATATTTTGGGATTCTATAATGGGTAGGATTCGTTTCAAAAGGATCTTTTCAAAAATTTTTGAAAGGATTGGGAGTAGGCTGATTGGTCTATAGGATGTTGAGCTATTGAGAGGTTTTCCTAAATAAATAATTAATAATAAAAAAAATAGATTTAATAAAATAAGTATGATTCAATACAAAGCATCTATTTGTTTTCATTGAGATAAATTGTTTGTGCTAGAGAGAGATAGAAGAGGTAAATATCGTAACTATAAGCTCTAAATTTTTTTTAAGTAGTTCCAATAAATGGCGAAACAGTAATTCACTTCTTAGAAATAAATAAAAATCGTTTTTCTTTTATTTAGGAGTTTCATCAATATGAAGTTTTCCTTAACCAAACTCCATTTTTAGCAAGTGTATCCATCTCAACAGGTTCATCATATCCTCTTTCGACAGTCCCCTACCATTTTTCGCAATGGATTTCCAGTTTCGATCCTCAAATTATTGCCCTGAATTCAAAAATACTAAATGTCAAATTACTGGCCTAAATTCATGTTAGTCTAGGCCATATTAATATAGGCCTAAATTCATTGTGGTCTAAATGTCAAATTACTGGCCTGAATTCATATTAGTAATCGTGGTAAGTAGCAAATTCAGGATTTCATTTTTTGGGCCAATCCATTTTTTAAAATATGATAAATACAGCAAAAATAATTGCTTCAACACACAGAATGCGATATTCCTGTCGGCGATATAAATGTATTACTATCAATTGCATTATATCAGCAGTGACATAAACAAAAGAGTTCGTGTTCCCAGGACAAACAGCGTTCTGTATGCAGGTGTTTAAATGCTTCTGCAAATAGAATGCGATATGTCATGACGATAGGATATTTCTGTCGGTGGCGATATATAGAAAAGGTATATCGTATCTCTCGTCCTGTGTGTAGAACCCTTAAGGCTTTAGGGTATATTTTTCTATATTTTCTTGACACGTAATTATATTTAGTTGCTGGAGTACATCAGATATGAGCAAATGCTAATATGAGTACTGAGTACCAAGTATGTTACTCAAATACCGATTTTTTGTTTACTTTAAGTTTTTTACTAATAAAGAATTTAACTAGTACAATTGATGTCTAATGATTAACTGAAGTAGTGATTTAATTCCCAAAAGCGATTCAATTTGTGTAAAGTACTTCGGTACTCAGGGTATCATTTGTCCATCTTTGAAGTACATACGTTACGATTTAAAAGGAGTAAATATTGTAATTGTTTAAGTATTTAATCTCAAATAACTTAAGCTTTAGTCCCATACGAAATGTCTAAAATTATTTTTGTTAAATTTTTATTATTTGTTATTTCTTTAAAAATAGTTATTAATTATCAAATATTATTCATAATAATTGGTAATTGGTTGACTGTCGTGGATAATGGAGAGAAGAATAGTTGGGGTGCTCAGTCAAAAAAGGAAGGCAAAAAATAAATTATAATATTTATTTATTTTTCACATATGCCGACGTTTCGACCTGAAGTTCAGGCCATCATCAGGGCTAAGAAAATAACCAGATAACAAGGTATGAGAAACATAAGTGATGATGGTAAAAAAGATAATAAAAAATGAGAAAATAAAATAGATTAGATCTAGATAGATATAGATATAGATATTTTCTTATTTTCTCATTTTTTATTATCTTTTTTACCATCATCACTTATGTTTCTCATACCTGGTTATCTGGTTATTTTCTTAGCCCTGATCATGGCCTGAACTTCAGGTCGAAACGTCGGCATATGTGAAAAATAAATAAATATTATAATTTATTTTTTGCCTTCCTTTTTTGACTGAGCACCCCAACTATTCTTCTCTTCATTATTCATAATAGTCTTACAGTTATGGAGGGTCAGTTTATGGAGGTCATATCAATCAAATAAATCAAAGGGTGCCCCCATTGAAGGTTTTCTGAGCCCGGAGTCTACCCACGGCTGTAAAGACAGAAAATGAAATTTTCTCATGCAGCCGGACACAAATCCGGTTTCTCAAAAATTGTGAATAACTATAAAAATTATAGACCTTTTCTTTTCTCGCCGTAAGTATAATATTTGTATAAATTCAGAAAAATTAGAGTTGAGTATTAGTTGGAGATATATTTATCGGATTGAATTTTTACTTCAATGCTTAATTACGCATAAAATTTTATTTATAGGGTACATTTTTGGTTGTTTATTCTAAAATAAAATTTCAATTCGATAAAAATTAGTCGGATAAAACGTATTCGAATAAATATTTCATTGAATAAACTACTATTGATAGCTTTCATAAAAATCGAATACATGTTGAGTACTTACTTTTAAAGGAAAAGATATATAAAATAAAATTTATGTTATAAAATATAAAAATTATCTTAGACACTAAATGTACTGATAGAATGTATAATTTTGTTTATTGACTCTTTTTTATGTTCTAGATAGGCAATAAAGAATAAATCACAGGCGTTGGTTTACAATTAACTTTCAGGCAATCATCGATTTCATTAATTTAATTTTGGCATATCTCTAAAAATTTTATTCTAATTTTTTATCGTTAATGACAAATAAAAATAAAAATATGAATCTATACATTATATACTTTTATATATATATATAGATATGATTTATATATATATATATATATATATATATATATATATATGATTATATATATATATATATATATATATATATATATATATATATATACAGTATTTAACTCAGGCCTTGTACAATGTTCTAAGGGACTTAACCAAACAGTGCTTGGTAATCTGTGTAATTTACCACAGCAGCCGTAAATCAGACCAACTCACTTTTTCGACCATATCCTGTCATTTACCCATTGGTCATTCCCACAGTGTACATCTAATGACACACCTAATGTGACTAATGTTCCACAATACTCCACTACAAGAATAGAAAACTAACTTTATTAAACTTACTGAAATATATAAATATTACTGTACAAAAACATTAATAAAGATTGAATTATATACAAATTCCCAACATTAAAAACATATGTATAACAAAAAAACAATCATCTTGAGAATTGTCGAAAAAAAGGGAAAGTAATAAAAAATTAAAACTTTAATTTTAAAACTGCTACTGACTTCGAATCAATATATTTTTTTTTGTTATTGAAATTTACAACTGTATTAAATGATAAATACAACTAGTAAATATGAAATAAGTAACATGTTATTTACAACATAAAGAGAAACTACCAATTGGTAGCACTCCAAATATATTTCTATATTAGAAGGTCGCTCGGCAATCTTCTTTTCAAACGCCTCGGAGGGTTATCAGGAATACTTGTTGAGAAATTAACCACTGGTAGCACTCTACAAAAAAAATGTATTTACAATAAGAGATCAAGATTGGAAACAAGAGGGTTCGGATGGTTCTGAAGTTTATTATGGAAGGATAGGTAGCTGGATTGAGCTAAATCGGAAACATATGGTACATTAAGGTCGTTATGGATGATTTTATTTGTGACAAAATAGGGAACATTGATTATTTTACGAAGGATTTTGGATTGTAGGAATTGGATACGAGAGGAATTTGAAGTCCAAATAGGCCTTATTATAGTTATATATATGATTCTTTAGTAAATAGTTGAAATTAACATTTGTCTAGTAAGTGCTGTAGTAGTCGAAAACGTCGGGCGGTTTCTAGTCGTTTCTGTCTGGTATGGGAGTTACAAGTGACTCGTTTGTCCAGGTGGAGTCCTAGGTATCGGATCTCTTCAACAGGGATAAGAGGGCTATTGTTGAAGGATACTGTAGGACAGGAAGTCATAAGTTTACGACGAAGAGTAAAGGTAATTTGATGGGATTTATTGGAATTTATTTTAATCCTCCAGTTTTGACATCATTTTTCAAGACTTGTGATGTGTGATTGAAGAGTTTGGGATGCAATAGATGGATCGTTATTAACTAATAGGATACACACGTCAATGCAAATATTTTATTAATAAAAAGATATTATATCAAAGTTTTTTTTCTATATATTTATATGATACCAACAAAATTTCATTAAATGATGAAGTTATCTACACACCATTTATTTAAAAATGTATAAGCTAATCATCTTTATTCATAGTCTTTATTTTGCATATAGTTTTAGTATAAAAGTGAAACCTAAATTATTTTTGGACTTAAAGTGTTTAAGATTTTGATGTTTACATTTGTATATGTGTGAATCTGTTATAAATGTACTGTGTTACATCTTCTATATAATATACAGTGTATATACATCGTTCCGTTAGAAACATAAACAATATAAGTTTACGTTAAATTTTGTTTTGTATTAAAATATTTGTTTATAATCTATTAAATTTCGTTAAAGACATAAGCAATATAAGTTGACTTTAAATTTTGTTTTTTATACAAATATTTGTTTATAACCTATTAAATTTCGTTAATTTAGCACTTTCACTGAACATCGAATTTGTTATGCCTATTTTTTGTATAATTATTACCTAAAAAAAAAAAATAAACATATTCTTTGGAAGTAGTTGTTGTTGATTATTTACGTGGTGATGAAATAATTGATAATATCGTTGGAAAGTTTGTTAAGAGTTGCAGTCACGGTGAGAAACACAAGTAAAAATAAAAATGAAATATTTTGTTTTGTTCTGAAGTTTTCGCATAAGGTTCGTACCTTTTTCAAGTCTGAGGAAAGAAAACATAACAATAAATTTTTTTTTTAATTATTTTTATTTTCAATCCTTTTTTTTTAATTTAAGTTTTATTTTTTAAGTCATGGCAGGTAAATATATTTGTTGTATTAAAATATACAAGCTTTTGCATTATAGTATTATGGCCGAACTGTGGGGGTGATTCTAGACAAATTTTCCAGCAAAAAAGTTCTTTTGACGCATGGGCCGATACCGAACGAAAAAGGATTTAAGACGAATTTTGTGCCTTTCTTTAGGTGGTCACGTTTTTTATTGAATAAGAAGGAATTGCTCAAAAACCATTCATGAAAGTTAAATTGTAAATAAACAAAATTTAATTTGATAAAACAGTGATTAAATTTACTAAGATCAATGATAGATCACAATAACTTTTAGGAGGTCCAATACGAACGAAGTACTGCTGCGTACGAGTCTGAAATACTTGTGTACGGGTACTGTAATATCAGCAGAGGTCGTGTTAGACCTCCTGAAAGTCCCTGTTATCATTGACCTTAATAAATTTAATGACTGTTTTTTAAACAAAAATTGTGTCTACTTTACAAGGTTGGGCTTAAAATTTATCTTGAATAGTTTTTGAGTAATTCCTTCTTATTTAATAAAGAGGTGACCACATTACGAAAAATACGAAATTGGTCTTAACTACTTTTCCTTCCGGAATCGACCCATGCATGAAACAACTTTTTTTTTTTAGAAATTTGTCTAGAATCACCTCCTAGAGTTTGGCCACTGAGAACTGTATATGAGTGGTTTTAATTACACATAAATGATTGTACATGAAAATTTTTTTAAATAACTATCTTGTCATTCCAAAAAAAAAAAAAAAAAGAATTGAAAATATAAACATTATTGGCCTTATGAATTTTTTTTTTATTTATTTATTGAGTATTACAACAATTTGTCTCTTGGACATTGGTTATAGTGAGGTAGGATGACATTCACACTATATGTACAAAAAAAAAAAAATCAAAAGTATATGCAATAGATAATAAAATAAAATAACCTAAAAAATAAGAAAATTAAAACTAAACAAAAAAAAAAAAACACATGCATGCTTTATAATTATAAACTAAAATAATGTCTGACAGCGAACTAAAAGAAAATTATACTAAAAATGCCTTTATTATTATTTTATTATATTAGATAACTTTTTAAAATATTTTTAAGAATATGTGGTTGTTTTTATCATCTTTTCTTTAATTGACCCTGACGAAGGTCTGAAACGGAGGCCGAAACGTCGGAAAAAAAGAAAATAATCAGTTTTTTTTTATTCGTATTTCTTCCTGATCCTAACCCCAACTTAACGTCCCAACCATATTATTTATATGATATTATCGTATGTGCACATACATAGAACATAGTATATGTGTATATACTGAGATATGTTGCAATAGGAATCAACAGATAGAAGAGGCATACACTTTTGAATGGTAAAGGGCGATTCCTTTGTGGAGACTCCGGTTTGGACGGGTAAGGTCAGCTATACTCGACCCAGTGACGGGAGGGTTGATTTTTTATCTACCCTGGGTCATGACCTCATTTCCACTGTCACCTACATTCCCATGGCAATATCATATAATGAGCTCATCCGTTAATATTTAAATAATTTAACCTATATCTCTTAAATTTTATTTTTAATCACACAATATATATATATATATGTATATATATATATATATATATATATATATATATATATATATACATATCACTAGTAATTGGAAAGGGGGAGTGAGTAGACAAGTGGAAGGAATCAAACCCGTCCCGGATAGGAAGGGGACAGCGTCCGGTGTGGGGCAGGTTGCAATAACAACAATCAAGAACCTGTCGCTTGAAATTTTTCAATTATCTACTTCCACAGGCTTCCTAAATCACTTCAAAAACTTCAAACTTCAAAAAATTCTCAGGTGATTATATATATATATATATATATATATATATATATATATATATATATATATATATATATATATATATATATAGATATATATATATATATATATATATTTTTTTTTTGTTTACTGATAGTAGTAAGGAGAGCGAGAACGTTGGATGTGCATGGTTGTTCAGAGCTCAAGATGGTAGGAATATAGAACATCAATATAAATTAGAATCATATTGCTCAAATAACAAGGCAGAAAAATTCGCTGTTTTAAAGGTGACTGAATACATATATGACTACCCTCTACAAACGAACACTCACGTTACTATAAATACTGACAACAAAGTACTACCAGACTCTGTTAATAATTGGGACACTCATGACTACTTGACTGACCAAATTAGAAAAAAATTGTTGATGATGAGAACTGTAGGGAAAGTAGTGACTCTAAAATGGGTAAAAGCACATTGTGGGATTGAGGGCAATGAACGAGCCGATTACCTTGCAAAAGAAGCAGCTAAAAGCGATTTGCCGCCATCGTATCGTCAAGCTCCTTTATCGTATATTAAGATGAATTTAAAGTTGGATTTCATCAAAAGATGGGATCACATATGGGTGACCTCAGCTAAGTCAACAAGCTTACACAGATTTATACCACACATTTCAATTCACAATTACAGACACATTAATGACTACAAACTTACGCAAGTACTTACGGAACATGGGAATACAAAACAATATCTTAAAAGATTCAACATTATACAAACAGACTTATGCGATGAAGACGGACAGGTTCAAAATTTTAAACATATAATATATGAATGTAAACGATTTGACAGACAGCGATTCGAGTTAATAAAAAGCATAGTTATCAAAATTGGAAATTGACCTGAGACGGAACAAAAGTTATTTACTGAATTCAAGACAGACTTTCTTAGATTTATTAGATCTATCGACTTCGACTTACTTACCAGGGATGGGCAGCGTGGGTGATTTCTTGTTGGCTTTGTTGGATATATATATATATATATATATATATATATATATATATATATATATATATATATAATATATATATATATATATATATATATATATATATATATATATATATATATATCAGAACTGTTACAAGGAATTTTATCATATTTGAGAGGAAAAGAAAAGTTAAAATTTAATTAATTTTTTCAAGAAAGGAAAATCATGTTATTTATATTTAGATAAATAGATTAGAGCAAACACTAACCTCTCAGATATTGTGGAAAAGGTGCACATTAGGAAGTGGACCTGGGCCGGACATGTCATCAGGAGGAATGTTGATATGACCTTGGCCAGACCATTTATCCAAGAGAGGAACACGTAAGGAAGAGAGGAGGTCCACCGACAAACTGGGATAAGGAGATGTAGAAATCCTGCTGAGGAGCAGCCGGAAAGAAAGTGTGGAAACGGGATAGGATAGCTGCAGTTCTTAGAGAGGTAATAAACATAGAATTCAAAACCTCAACTGATTTTGTACAAATGTGAATATCAGGTATAAATCAAAATGAAAAGTTTATGTTTATATATATTTTAAATATATTATAATTACACATAAAGTTTATTATTATTACTATTTATATTTACAGTAGTTTGGATTATTAAAATACAGCGATGGAATATTGGAAAAGCTAAAAAACCATAATCTATCTAAGGACATCCATTTATCCATAAATTCCAACAACAATCCCGTATACAGAGCTATTTCCAGCTTCAATATTTCCAGCCCAGAGTCCTATTTGATGTATAGAGTTAACATAAAAAAGCTAAGATCAATAAGTCAGCTAAGGGTTTCGAATCCCGAATTAATTAAGCTCTATAAGAAAAACAAAAGTTTCTGCTTCAAAGCCCAGGAAACCTGCACTTTCTGTAACCAATTCATTACTAACAGCCTGTTCCATATCCTTCTGTTTTGTAAAAGTTAACAGACGACAGACACAAACATTTACGAGCATTTCTCTCCTCGCCAAGTGATGTAAACAAGATACAAGACATACTTCGAGTCGATAGCATAGAGAAACTTAACAAGGTTTACTGGTTCATAATGTCAGGGTGCAATTCACTGGATTCCTTAAACTCTGATGTTCCACACACCAATCAAGTGCTATGACTAAGGATAATTATTGGTCAGTTCAATTAAATGTTTGTTTCTTTTTTCTTATGGTTTTATTGATAATGTAGGTAGAAATTAATTAGAATGTAATGAAGTATTATTGTTTAGTTATTGCTTTTATAGTAAGTCAATGTACAGTTATGATAAACTAGACTCACGTAGGTGAAATAAAGTTATTCATATATGTATGATTTGTACAAGATTGTAAAGTAATCTTTAACAAATAAATTAAATTCAATTCAATATTTACAGTTGTAATAATGTATAATATTTGCTTAAATCTAATAGTATTCGTTGAGTAGAATCAGCCGTTGCAGGCGAATCCTGAAACAGCTGAAATATCGTTTTTTTTTGTTTTTTTTTTTAATTTATAGATTTGTTACGACGCTTTAAACAATTGTAAACAATTCGATTCCATCTCGCAAATCGCCCTCTGAAATGGAGAGACCCTTTTGTTAACTAAGGTTTTTTTAATATCATATTTTGGTTATTATCGGTCTAGTTTTTGACAAAGTCACTCTCACTAAACTATATTGACCAACTTACAGACATATAATAAACAAAACACGAGTATAAGAGCCTAATTTTAAACAAGAACAAAATATTGAAACGTATTTCTTATAATAATAAACATGTAATTTAATATATTTATTATTGGAGTTCCGGCAATGGCCAGATTCTCAACTCACGGCATGAGTGTATGTGGCTAAACCACTCTTGCTCAATCTCCACTGGGTCTAGCCCCAGTGACACGGTTGAGAGAGAGGTGCAGGGATCTCCTGGAGTCATACTTTTCCCTCCACAGTTGGAGGGACAAGTCTGGTTTGGAGTTCCCTCGCCAGATTGTAAATATTGTATATAGGTTTGTATGTGTTATTTTTATTTATTTGTTTTTTGGGGGGTTGTTTTGTTCTTATTTATTGTATATATATTATTTTTCTGTATAATTTATTTTATTTATTGTACATAGAGTGTGAATGTGATCTCTGAGCACTATTATAAATGTCCTTGTGACAGATTGTAATATTTTTCAATAAATAAGTTTAAAAAAAATATATATATATATATTTATATTTTACTAAAATATATCGTTTTGAAGTAGGTAACGAGCAATGCAGTGTATACAATACAAACTCCAAGATATGAAACAGAAACAATCTATTCGTATTTATTTGGATGAACTCGAATTGGGTCTCGGAATATTTAATGAGATAGTGTTAAGCACAAATTGGTTCCCGGATGTTCATTCCAAGGTGGATTTCGCCACCCGGTAGTACAACATGATTATCTAAAGACAGTATTTTCCCCCAAATAATACCCTATATTTAATTCACTGGCATTCTATGTAATTTACCGCATTTAATCGAGTGGCAAAAAACGAATAGTGGGAGTTGCACGAAAAGAACATTTTTTTTTTTTTTTAAATTCATATCTTCCTCAAGGTAGTATCCTAGGTCCTATCCTCTATACAGTTTATACAGCTGACATCCCTACCTGTCCCAACACTGTCATCACCACATATGCCGATGACACATGTATCCTATCAGTAAACAATGACCCAGCAATTGCATCCCAAATGCTTCAATCACACATCATAAATCTAGAAGAATGGTGTCAAAACTGGAGAATTAAAATAAACTCCAATAAATCCCACCAAATTACCTTTACCCTTCGTCGTAAACCAACGACTTCCTGTCCTACAGTTTCCTTTAACAATACTCCACTTATCCCTGTTGAGCAAATCCGATACCTAGGACTCCACCTGGACAAACGACTAACTTGGAATCCTCATACTAGACTAAAACGACAAGAAACCGCTCGACGTTTCCGATTACTTCAGCACTTACTAGACAAACGCTCTAAACTTCCCATTAATTACAAAAGACTTATATACTTGACTATAATAAGACCTATTTGGACTTACGGAGTTGAGCTATGGGGCTCCACTAAACCATCGAATTCCTCTCGCATCCAATCCTTACAATCCAAAATCCTTCGTAAAATCCTCAATGCTCCTTACTTTGTCACTAATAAAATTATCCATAAAGATCTTAATGTTCCTTATGTTTCAGATCTGGCCCAATCCAGATACCTATCCTTCCATAATAAACTTCAGAATCATCCCAATCCTCTCGTTTCTAACCTTGCTTCCTCTTCAATTCCTGATAACCCTCCGAGGCGTCTGAAAAGAAGATGGCCCCGTGATCTCCTAATGTAGTCATATCATTAGAGTGCTACCATTGGGTAGTTACTCAGCAAGTGTATCCATGTCATTATATCAATTATGTCCAAATTTACTTGATATATTTATGTAATACAGTTGTAAATGTCATAAAGAAATAAAAAAAAAAAAAAAAAAAATTCATATCTTAAACAAACCCTGTATATCTTATCACTCTGAGCGTATCCGGATAAATTTTTCTGTATTTCTTATTCATAATATCTTACAATAATTTTTGTAATGTCTTTTTGTAGGTTATATATTTAACGGTTAATATAATAAACGGATATGTATTCCCTTCTTTGATATATCCGCTGCAAACTGCGGAATTGGCGAAATTGCCCTCATCACTACTGGAATCTGTAGATGTTAAATTACGAAGAAGTGTGAAGGCCATGGTAGGTTTAGCAGCCAACGCGTTCTGTGCTATGATGTATGCACCGCGGCTATTCAAGTGCCTGGGTCTTTTGCGGTGCCTGTGGAAGGCACCCATTCAGCATTGGTCTATTTCCCAAAAATCGGCCAATGTACCCGATGCCCTATTTCAGAAGATTTTTTATTTCGAGGACGAAGTTCAATATTGTGCTGACCTGTTAGGTTTCAATGCGAATAATATAGAAGCATCAATATCAGTGAAGAAAATTAGGTAATCTATGAGGGAAAATTCATTAGAAGATTGGAGCATGTGTGATTGGCAGGGAATAGGTGAGCCACATCTTAAATCAAACCAATGAGCTAACAAATTTATGCATGACAGGAAAATTCTTACTAGCTCAGAGAGGCCAAATGCTTTGAAACTCAATGTCAACTATGCTCCTCTTCGAGGAGTTCCAGGGACCGGAGGCCAGACGAATGGAGATGTCGGACTCCTCTGCAGCAAATGTGGCCGCGAGTCAGAAACTCATGAATTGGTAAAGTGTCCAAATAACATGCTCCTCGTCACCCACCTGCACAACAATATAAAATATCAAATGTCCAAATACCGAAGGGTATGATATATAGATTTCTGTATAATACTTTTTATTGAGAAATAAATAAATACATTTTGCCCCAATTAAGGGCATTGAGTATTTGGAATGTATGAAACAATCATTACTTATATACAATAAAATAAAAGCAATAGAAAATTATAACAAAAGAAAACATGGAATAACAGAATAAATCAACATGGAGCAACATTACATATATATATATATATATATATATATATATATATATATATATATATATAAAAAAAATTAAAAACACATTCATACTTATTTACAATATTTACAGTCAGCCGAGGGAGCTCCGAGTAGGGCCCTTTCTTCCACGTGTGGAAGATAAGGCAAGACTCCAAGAGATCCCAGCGCCTCTCCCTCATCCACATACAGATTATTATTATTTTATTGCATGATGTGTTTGTATTTGTATGAATGAGCAACTCTATCAATATTACTAATGTCCTTAATTGTAACAAAGTGTAATATTACTCAATAAAGAAATGTGATGTGTTAAAATATATATATATATATTTAAAATTAAATTTTTCTTAGTCTGTGTATGTGTATTTTTTGGATTAATCATTTATCCTACAATGCTCGGAGTTATGTTTTCACTTTTGAAATTGGCATTCATCACTTCTCCATGAAAATTCCTTTCGTTTTTACCTCATTTATCAAAACCATCGCTCCGGAAAAGCGAACTATACTACAGTGTATGTATATAGTGTTGATTTTTATATGATTAGGAGGCGAATGAAGGTATTGAATTTAAATATGTGCTGCAAAAAAATTAAATAAACAACATAATAAGAGGGACATCTTGAAAAACCCCGATTGATTTTAATTATGTCCTTAAATGATAAAATAAAAATAATAGTCTCCATTGTGGATTTATACCTGTGGGAAAGAGCATGAGGTGGTCCATCCGCTGCAAGGTGCGCTGTTGTTCGTTCCGACCCTCTCGAGGTCAAGACCTGATGGCCACTGGCTCTCCAACTTCCCACGGATCCAACGGACATCCACTATTGGGTCACTAATAGTTCTTGTCAATATCAGAATCGCAATTATCGGCACTTAATCAGAGACTAAAGAGGAATATGTTTCTATTTGTAAACAGGGTAACAGGTAGTCAACCTGCATCGGTTTGGAAAGGGGTTCCGGGACAGGACATCCAAGGTTGTTTAGAATAACAATAAGGGCTGTACCTGTCCCATATGCGGATACGTAGGGTGCGTTTCTTATAAGCGGACCCTACACGACAATCCATGAATGACTGACAAAAATTTCTTCAATCATGAACCTTACACGCATCAATCATACTGCCGAATTATAGCTGAGTTGGCGTTGAGATAACAGGCAGTGTGGATCTGGTACATTTTCCATTTATAATAATGTGTTTAATTTAAAAGGCTTATTTAGGCATTATCCCTTATAGCATTGGACTTCAAGAGAAAAATATATATAATAATTACTTCCAAGTGTCTGAAAATCGTTTTGACAAACGTTAGAAAAATATTTTTTAACAATCCAACATCTCGAATACAGTTATCCTACTTTTAGAAAAAAAAAATCCTTGTTTAGTAATTATTAAGTTTATATAAATTAATTCTAGGTTAGTTATGGAATAATTTGAGATTTACCTTTTGTTATGTCAAAGTCATACCCCGAAGTATCTTTTAAACAATTTTAACGAAGATAAGCTCTACTTGAGTTTGAAGATAATTTTTTTTAGTTTACTATAAAGAAATTATGAATCACTTAAATTAAATATTTTTTTAAGTAAGAGCTTTCTACTCAACAAAAATCTGGCATAAAAAAAGGCATGACTTAAATTTCTTACTTTTTCCCCAAAATTTTAAACTTTTTTGTAGCTCTTCGCGTATGCTATCACTCCTATAAATATTTCCTCCTGTTTACGGGACATTTATATTATCAACAGAAACTAATTTATTCATTAAAATCATTTATTTTTTAAACAAATTATTCAATAAAAATAGATAAAATAGGAATAAGTTTTTCCTAATGAATTTTTAGATAATACAAAAAAAACTTATTCCTTTTTTGAAATATTTAATAGTTGACCTGAGAATGGGAAGAAGACCTGCAAAGTCGGGTCGAAACGTTAGCTTTTAATAAAATAGTTTTGCTCTATTTAGCCTATTTATGACCACCACCCCGAATCATCTCCTTATTTCATTCAATTTTTTTAATAAAGTATAATGAAAAAGATAGTTACGACTTATTTATTTTTCGTTATTGAAGTCTGCTTTCAATTGTTACGTTATAGATAGGCCCATAGATGGGTCCTTATTAGAGGTAGAAACTAAATTGTCATACTGTATTTACATATATATTTATTGTATTTATCATTTATTATAAGTATTATATTTATTGCATCTCGGTCAAATCAACTCCTTGCACAACCGTAGACCTAGAAACAGCGTTTTTCCTAAATAGTATCATACCCAAGACCCTTCATGGGTTGCAGTGTCACAGGTGTTATTATTTATTTTTGTATTATATTTATTAATTAGTATGCGCAGTATATTTATGTATGTGCAAAGTATAGGTATATTTACTTTTTCTATAAATATTAAAAGAAAATTAAATGTATATAAGTATTGTTATAAAATCTTATATCATTAATGTTGTACTTTCTTTCCCAATGCTATTTAAAAAAATATTAAGTTATAAATATTATTTAATGTTATATTTAAAGGGCCAGCCCTAATATGATTTATGTAACAAGTATCTACTTCTGTATACAAAATAAATTCTATTCTATTCTAATCATTACGTTTATAGATTTTTTTTTCTGTACATTTGTTTATTAATAAATTTCGGAATAATTAATATTTTATTTAAAGTTGTAGATATTGGGGGCAAGATGTAAGGAATGAGAAGACAGGAAGGCGTGAGGTGCTGCCGGTCCATGGTCGATCCTAATCTCACTAAACAAATAAACAGTTTGGGGCGATGCAATGAAAACATATCAGTGCATTAGTTAGCTCCTCCTAGGTGAAACTCAATTGTTTATAGAAATTACCATTCATCTCTCCTATGGTTTATAACACATTACTTGAAATAATTCTCTTGTTGTTATTATTATCAAATGTGTAAATTAATTATGCGGAGTCAATTTTACATGTAATATACAAAAAAATATTTATATTAATATTTATAGATTGGTAGATTTTTAAATTAGTGCAAAAATTCACAAAAATGCGTAAGTTGGGCTTGCATTTTTCCATCATAAATAAATGTCGGTGCCTTTTCATATCTGCATATCAAAGCAATATAAATAATGACAGTGATATGAAATTAAAACATGGCCAGAAACATGGGACATGAAATATGGATATTTAATTCTTAGATGTATTTAACTGTTTTAATTCTTATACAAATTTTACTGTTAAGAAGAATTTACATTTATGTATTTTTTTTTTTTCCTAAAAGGGTTTATTTATATTTTACCATTGTACATAGTTTTAAGTATCTTAGTATGGTTTCGAGAGTTTTGTATATAGATTATTTTATTTTATTTTGTATATAGTATGGATAACTAATATATTTTTTTTTTACTGATTTATCTTTATCTTTACTTGTTATGTTTGTTTTTATCTGGCCAGATATAAAATTTTAATTTCTGTACTTTTTTTGTTATTCTGAAGGGACTTCGTCCCAGAATAAAATTATTTTCTATTCTATTCAAAAGATTGATATACTAATTGGTGTTTAAATGAAGTTTTTTTTTTTTTTTATATATTTCTTAATGATATTTACAACTGAATTAAATAAATCTAATAAGTTTGAACATATGGATATAATGACATGAAAACACGCTGAGTAACTACCCAATGGTAGCACTTTAATGATATGTCTACATTAGGAGATCATGGGGCCATCTTCTTTTCAGACGCCTCGGAGGGTTATCAGGAATTGAAGAGGAAGAAAGGTAGAAACGAGGGGGTCGGGATGATTCTGAAGTTTATTATGGAAGAATAGGTATCTGGATTGGGCCAGGTCTGAAACATTAAGGTCATTATGGATGGTTTTATTTGTAACAAAGTAGAGAGCATTGAGGATTTTACGAAGGATTTCGGATTGTAAGGATTGGATACGAGAGGAATTCGATGGTTTAATGGAACCCCATAGCTCAACTCCCAAAGTCCAAATAGGCCTTATTATTGTCATGTATATGAGTCTTTTGTAATTAATTGGAAGTTTAGAGCGTTTGTCTAGTAAGTGCTGAATTAATCGGAAACTTCGAGCGGTTTCTTGTCGTTTCAGTCTAATATGGAATGAAATTAAAGAAGAGGTTTGCGTATACACCTAGGAAATATTGCCATCGAATAACCGAATATAGCCACTTCAACTCGGTATAACAACTGGAAATTCGGAAGTGCTTGGGAACTCCAAAGATGAATCTAATGAAAAAACTCACAAGTCTTTTCGATCTGACACCGTGCCCAGCAGACATTCCACTGCCTGAAGATCCATAATCGAAATGGATAAAAATAAAAGAGGAAAGAAGGAGCCGACAGGATTTATGGGAAATTATGCTTGACTTTTTTTGTCAATATTTTTTTTTTCTTAATTCTTCCTTAGAAAAGCCTAATATCTATGTGAATATATGGACTTGAACTGTGTGAGACAGCAAATTTTTCTAACATCAAACGCATTCAATCCTTTCAATCTGAAGTCTTTCGAACAATAGTTGATGCTCCATTATATTTAACCAACAAAACTCTACACCATGACCCTAATATCCCATTTGTCTTAGACCTTATCCCAGAAAAACTCTCCACATTTCTCCAGAACCTCACCTATCATCCAAATCCCTTTCCAGCACCACCTATCCCTATAATCCTCCTCGAAGATTGAAGAGGCAGTGGCCCAGAGATCTTTTGTGAATAAGTATTCATTGGAGTTTTAGCATAGGCCAGATCCTTCATTCAAGCTACGTATGTGTGATTATACTGCCTCTGATCAGCCTCTACTGGTCCTTAATACCAGTAATGTGGCTGAGTGAGAGGCGCTGGGCAGAAAATTCCTCCCATGAGTGGGCAGAAAGGCTTGACTCGGAGATCTTGAGTGAATGATTTTTTAGTTTCTTTTAGATAATGTATAGAAGCATGTGTGTATGTGGGTAGTTATTTTTAATAGTTTTAGTATTATTGTTTTTCTGTATTATTTATTGTTGATAGTCTTGTAGTTGTGTCCCTAATTGTGAAAGATTGTAATATCACTCAATAAATATGTCTAAAAAAAAAATTGTTTCTTATATGAAATTGTGTTATGTACCTATAATATTTTGTTGCGATAATTTTGATAATTGCATTTTTTATATTCCTGAACTATAGTTAATATATTTTTTTTTTAGGGTTTATTTTATATTTAGAAACTTAGGATTCATCGAAAAGTAAATAAAGTAGGCATAATAGAACTGGAATAAAGTTATATGTGAGTTTTATACACACTTAAATAAAAATTATTTAAAATTTTTGATAACTGCCATTGATCGGACCTTCAACAAGCCTTGATAACATAAAATAATAAAATTAATAACAACAATAAACATTTTAGGCATAGATTTTTTAGGGAAGGAACTCTTTACATTCAATTTTTTTGTCCTCGGAATTATCTTTTAAAAAATGAGCCATTGATCTAAGCAAACCATAATCTGATGGTGCAATATTTGGAATACACGCAGGATGTGGCAAAACGTTTAATACTTGCAGTTCCTATAATTTTTCATTGGCCAAACGAGAACGACGTCTTCAAAGCGAGTATTCAACTGATCATTAGAAAAAATAAATATTATGATATAAATAGGTAATCATGATACATCAATACTTTTTAATCTCTCTCTCTCTCTCTCTCTCTCTCTCTATATATATATATATATATATATATATATATATATATATATATATATATATATATATATAAATGAATGTATGTCTGTTTGTCTGTTTGTCCTTTATGCATTACTAAACATTCATCCGATCGCCATGAAACTTTGGGAAATTGTTGCGTACACTCCTGCGAAGGTTTCTGCTATAGTACTTCTGCCTAACGATTATTTTATGTATGTGAAAAAAATTAAAATAGTAAATGTTTTTTTGTTCCAAAAGCAGCAAACAAATGTGTCGCTATAAACTGTAGCGTCAAAACGGTTTTAACGATTTTAACGAAACTTGGCTAAAGTTTTACTCTTGAAATCATTTTAATTTATGTGTATAACATAATTTCCCGGAAACAAGCTGAAAAAATGTTACGTTGAATTCAATATTTTATTTGCCGATAACGAAAAAAGTACACAATTTTTGATTGAAAATTCCCATATTTATTTGAAAGATTTCTGATTTTCCGACAAATTAAAAAAAAATGTCATCGAAATAGATAAGCATTATCTACGAAATTAAACAATTTCTGGCCGCCATAGGAGTAAAGTGGGTCAAATTATTTTTTTAAGGAGAAAAAAAGTTGAGATTTGTATTTCGCTCTTCTATAAACCCTCAAGTACCAATTTCAATATACATTTGAAATATTTCTGAATACCCTACAAAATAAAAAAAAAGTCATCGAAATCGGACGATTCGTTGCAGAGTTATAGAGTTTTAAACATGTACTGCTTCTCTTCAGAAAAGGCCATTTCCTTATTTTTTGTAATTGATTAATCGAAAATTTTATAATTACTACAGTAATTGAAATTTTCATTTGAAGAACTTATGTGATTCTCCTTATGTATGTCAATACTATTATACACTCTTAATATTGATTTTTTTTTTTAAATATTATTTTCCTCACAATGTATTCTAGAAGTAGTATGAAACATTTCAAATATTTGATTTGCTATTATTTAAAAATATTTAACTCTTCAGTAATACTTATCATCGTTTATGTTCCTTTTAGAAATAAGTTTTTTATTGATTTCAGTTTATTTTATTTTTTAAAAAATTCTTTTATCTAACATTATGTTGAAATAAGGTTGTGCCGTTTACCGTAGGATTTCTTTCATGAGTATGGTTTATTTTTCCACTACAATTTTTACAACTCTATATTTGTTCAAGTTGTTATTAAGAAGAAGCAAGCAATCAACTATCTTAGGAGGCGAAATCTTTTGAGGAAGGTGGAAGGTAGCTCTAATGCACACGAAACGAACGCTATGATAAATGGTTTAGCGCAATTTCAATGGAAACTGTGGGTTGATTAATACGAATGATATTTGAAAATCTTTAACATTGAAACATTATCGTATTATATTTTGAACAACATGTATTGCTTTTACATCCAACTGATAGTGTGTTTTTAATAATGTACAGTTTCGGCTTATATTTTATAATAATAGATATATTAAACCACGCGCGTATTTAAATGCAACGTTAAGCCAACATCTCAAGGCAATGGTTGAAGAACTTTCTGAGATTTAAGAGTTTAAATAACCAAATATTTACATTTTTATTTGCTATAAAATGATCAACACAAATTTGAACATTAAGCAATACATAAAATATTAAAAAAAAATAATAATAATAATTAAATATGAAAATATATGAGTGGCTTGATTTTAAAGGACGGATTTCTGTCATTTTTAGAAAGCGTAGATAAAGTCAATTTTAGTTTTATAAGTTCAACTCAGACTGTTTCTGATGATTAGGAATGATGGCTCATTCACTCAGATGATTACGAATGTTCAAGTTGAATCATGAAAAAAAATCATTAGAGTTAGTTTAAATTGAAGCTATTTTAAAAACAAATTTGTTTCTCAACTTTTTAAACATGACAGATGTCCTTTGGTATTAATCCACTCATATGTGCTTTCTATTTTCTTTCTTTTCCATCTTGCGAGGCTAAGCCACCTCAGCGCGTGGTCGGGTGAAGCTAGATTGAAATATAATTTTATACATATTATAAATTTATTATTATTATTTTTTTTTGTGAAGTGTTAAAATAAAAAACCCGCCTGAACTTACTTACAAAAGGACTCCCACACTTGTGGATTTTTATGGAATCTCAAAGCTTTCCTAAGGTTTCCTGTTATTTAAATTGCCCTTTATATTATATTTTAAATTTATATAGGTGTGTGTACGTGGTTGTAGCAGTTAATTTTAAATTATGTGTACATTATGTTGGATGAATTAAAAAGCAAATGGGTGAATGATTTATTTGTAATGAAGTCACTGATCCAAGTCGTTTAAGCCATTATAAGGGCCAGTGATAGATCCCTGAATGACATTGCTTAATTTAGTCGGACCAGGGCAGAGGCGATTAAACTGCATCAAATGAAATCCAATTGAAAGGGAGATAGTGTGACAAGTACTACCGAAAACTCCATTTGTCCTCAACCAGCACTCATTTGAGGCTACTTGTCAATTCCCTGAGGCAGAAATCTCGGTTTCCTCAGGAGTGTGATGGTTTAATTAGAAAAGAATGCCTCACTAGTTGCGTTATTTCATTAAATCAATTTTATTTAAAAATGGTTGAAATATTAAAATTCACATCGGAAGCCAAAAACTAATTACTAAGATCTAGTTAAAATCAATGACTCTGTTACATTACATTAATTTTTATTGTATGCTTGACATAATGTCCCTGCAAATGATTTTAGCTTTACGAATCCCATCTATAAAATAAAAATTATTCGAAACAAAATTAACGAATGAGATCATAAAGTAATGTTTAGATATCATTTTCACTTTGATCTTAGCCAATATGCGAGAAACTTTCAATTGAAAACAAATTACTTATCTACAGGACAATCATGAAACCTATGGACTTGAACTGTGGGGGACAGCAACATTTTCCAACATCAAACGCATTCAATCTAAAATCCTTCGAACAATAGTTGATGCTCCATTCTATATAACAAACAAGACCCTATACCATGACTTTAATATCCCATTTGTATTGATATCCATAATATCCGAATTGACCTTATACCAGAAAAACTCTCCATATTTCAACAGAACCTCACCTATCATCCAAATCTCCTTGCACAATCCCTATCCAGCACCACCCATCCCTAAAATCCTCCTCGAAAGTTGAAGCTGCAGTTGCTCAGAGACCTTTTGTGAATAAGTATACATTGGAGTTTTGGCAATGACCAGATTCTTCACCCAAGCCATGTATGTGTGATTATAGCTCTTCTTATCAGCCTCTATTTGTCCTTAATAAGAGGAATGCGGCTGTTTTAGAGGCGCTGGGATCTTCTGGAGTCCTGCATTTCCTTCTACGAGTGGGGAGAAAGGCTAGGCTCGGAGATCTTGAGTGAATGATTTTTCATTTTTTTTTACATATTGTATAAAAGCATGTATGTGTGTGGGTAGTCCTTTTTATTAATTAACTTTATATACATTTACTTTTAGTATTATTGTTTTTTCTGTATTATTTATTGTTGATACAGGGTGAGTTTGCTCTCTGAACACTATTATAAATGTCCTTATTTGTACAGGTTGTAATATCTCTCAATAAATATGTTTAAAATAAAAAAAAAAAGATATCATTTTATGATTGCAAAGTAGGTCCTTCAATCTACAGGCATACTTATTTGCATATGAATATATGGGTTACAGCGATGTACAATCTCCGTTTGATTATAATAGTTTCAGCATAGCAGAATAATATACATTATATATCCATAGTTGAAGGAAGTGAGTCGGCTGTTCTAATACATATCATGGTTGATATATCTATATAGATTGTCAGGATGCAGTCAGTTTTTAAGATTTTATTGCTAACGTTTCAATCCTAGCTTTCTTTTCATCATCAGGGAACGTTACATATAACACCAGCAAGACAACATGCCCTGGATTGAAACGTTTAAAATAAAGATCTTAAAAACTGACTTTGTTGTGACTATCTATCGCTCATTATATATATATATATATATATATATATATATATATATATATATATATATATATATATACATATTTATATATATTATAATATAACACAATATACATATATATATGTAACTGCTGACAAGAGGGGGAAAGGTGATGAGGTATACCCATGGGCTAGGAAAAATGGGAATAGAGTCTTGGTTAAAAAAGAACAAGGAGCTGTACGAAGATATTGATGACCGAGAGACATTAATGAGCAAAAGCAGATTGAGGTTTTCCTGTCACACGAAGAGGACAGGAAAGGATAGATTGAAAAAGCCGATCTTCGACAAAGTGACAATAATTTAAAAAATCAAAGGATTGAAGAAGACGTATAGAGATCAGAGAACAGGACAGGGAGAAGATTAGAAAGATAGTATTTGTAAATATGGATGTAAAGAAATGGAGGAGAAGATAAGGAATTAGTGAGGAAAAAAGAAAGCCTTGAAATAAAATATATGTGGTCCTCTGCTATAGCGATATCGAAATAGACAAATATATATTCATTTATATTTTTCCCACAGTAAAATAAATTAATTTTCCAAGGATATTGAGGTTCAGTCAACATAAAAACAACTATATATAAGCAACGCTCTAAGAACACATAGTTTTCAAATTAATGATCTTATTTGTCTGAAACGTGTTGCGAGAGCAGTTTGTTGCCGTTTATTGTTTTTTTTTTTCTTATGGACATGCAACTATATTTTTGTTGATAAACTCTCCATTTGAGGTTTTCCACAATTCATAGGGGATTTTATGCACTACATTTCATTGTAGTTCTTATTTTATCTTTATAGTTTTACTGTATAACTTAGATAAATTACTGTTAATTTTCTAGCCGATTTCAACAACGAAGTTGAAAACTAAGTTTATATATAACAACAAGTAGCTAAAACAGCTAAATTACTCTTTCGTTTTAGTTTCCAAGACTTTGGAAAATTATTGCGCGATCGGTTATAAGATTTCGCAATTGTTTCAGCATGTGGTGCAATAATAATACAATAGATTTCATTTTGTACAAATGAGAACAATAGACTGAACTATACAAGTCAATTAAATAAGAGAAAAATTAAAAGGATAGAATCTAAGTTAATTAAAATAATATTATTTAGTTTTAACGTGAATTGAGCATTGTTCCCTCGTTAAGGTTTGACAGACATAATAAATTCCATTGTTTAACAATGGACTACGTTGTTATAAAACAATATCGAGCATATTAGGCGTTTTCTTTGTTATTTGTTTTGCAGTAGAACTGCGTTTGAAAATAGATTTTTTTTCGCCTATGACTCATGACATTACCATTCGAAAAATTCAATACTTGGTTCACAGAATCGAATAGGAGGTGGGATGTCCTCTTCCGAAATGGAAACAAAAAAATGGAAATCCCTTTCCGAAACTGATCAAGGTACTCTGAACTATTTTATACACCCAGGAAAAAGAGAAAAAAAATATAAGATCGACAATTCCTCAAAGATAGACTACATATCAACGTGGAAAACTGGGGAGCTGGTAATATCGTATGTGCGAATTGTACGCAAACACTAGAAAATAGAGAAAGTTGGAGTATGCTACACCGTACTAAGCATCTGGACAGAACATTTTAAGAAATTTCTCGATCAAGGTGAATCCATGGACAACAACGAAGAATCCGACTCACAAGGTGTTGAAAAATAAACAGGTATACTGAATGTGGCAATAACTATCGACAAACTTAAAACAAGAAAAGCTTCAGAAATGGATAAGCTATCATCATAACTGTTTAAAGGGTATTTTTAGAATCATTAATATATTTTCAAGCATTCCATTTTCCATCCAAAGTATACTGATGGGGTATTCACTGCGTCCTACAGATAATATTTTTATTTTTTAATTGAATGCCAACTGCATAGAAAATTTATCGGAACAGATTTTTGTTTAGTTGAATTTTCTCTTTATGAATTTATTTAATCAATCGTATACTAAGAAAATTAGACTAAATAATAACAATTTATTAAGCACCCTAAACACCGAATATGGATGAATATAAATATTTTTTTATTTCCTTAATTTGTATTCGGAAGTGCTTGATTTCATATTTGGGTGATTCTTCCATTTATTATAAATTTCGAGTTTAGAGTTTTATATTTCATAAAATTAAAAAAATGCTAATCACAATAACAAACCCTTTCATAGTCTAAATAGAGATAAATGATAATTTCAAGAAGGTGCTCAATACAAAAATTAAATAAATACATGAGTTTTGAGAGTAAATATAAAACGTATAAAAGTCATGAAATTTTTTCAGTTTTTCTCAAAATCTTCGAACTATTTCCTACTATAATATGCCCGCCCTAACTAGAGGGACCCACAATATATCAAAGCACAGGGCTCTAAAACTTCTAGATGTGATACAGACTACAAGAAATATATTTTTTTCGATTTTGTTGGTGTGATGAAAGTACTAGGTTGTTATAAAAGTCTTTGTGTATAAGTATAGCATTAGTTCATATTAGATGTTTTTAACATTATTGAATACTACCCTCCAATGTAAAGTGCATTGTTTTAAAAGATTTTCACTGGTGTTAACCAAATGCCAGACGATCTAAAATATATTACAAGTAATTCAGAAAATACTGGAGGATGAAATACAAATTTTACCTACGTGTTCATAAAGTTAAATATCAATAATATTTGTTTTTTAGTTCTCTTGATTTTTTTTATTCTCATTAAAACTTATATTTTTACAGAATTGATGGATTTTTTTTTATTTAATTCTACCCTAGAAGGTCATTGGCGGTAAATCGTAATTTTCATATTCCGCTATAATATTTTTTTTAAATTAAATATTGGAAGAGACTCGCAAAATAGTCTTCAATGTCGTAGACAACTTTAATTTTTTTCTATTTTTTTCGTATTGGGGACTGTTTAGTAATAAGTGACTACACACATATTCTTGTGTGAAAAGACCGTGTGTCTGATTCGCATTCGGTACAATATTATTACTTCCATTCTCGATTTTCTCGAACTTGTGGCCCGTTTTTTGCACTCAGTTTTCACTTCTGATGATTTGCCTCGTTTTATTTTCCATTGGACTTCACAATTTTCTAATAGTTTTTCATTTGTTTCCAAAAGAATACCATCATAGCTGTTTAAAGGGAGACGATCTAAAAGATATTACAAGCAATCCAGAAAATATTGGAAGTGGAAAATACAAATTTTACCTATGTGTTCGTTCATAAAGTTAAATATCAATAATATTTGTTTTTTAGTTTTCATGATTTTTTATTCTCATTAAAACTTATACTATAGCAAAGTTGGTGGTTAAAAAAAAAATTATTTGTCTGAACCCTAGAGGGTCATTGGCGGTAAATCTTAATTTTCATATTCTGCTTTAATATTTTCTTAAAATTAAATATTGGAAGAGAGTGATATCTTCCTCCTTGACTCGCGAAATAGTCTTCAATGTCGAAGAGAACTTTAATTTGGCTGTTTTTTTTCGTATTGGGGACTCTTTAGTAATAAGTGTTTATCCTTCTGAAGTGTGTATCCGTGTGTGAATGTGTGAAAAGACCGGGTGTCTTATTCTCATTCGGCACAATATTATTACTTCCCTTCTCGATTTTCTGGAGCTTGTTGCCCGTTTTTTGCAGTCGGTTTTTACTTCTGATGATTTGGCTCGTTTTATTTTCCATTGGCCTTCCCAATTTTCTAATTGCTTTTTTTATGTTTCGTTTATCCAATCTTCAACGGTGAAGTAATTTATTGGTGTTATACCTGATACTTCTTCCTTCCTCGCCAAATGAGCAGCTTGGTCTGCTTTTTCATTGCTTAATATGCCACTATGATGGATTTTTATATAGAGCCATTATTATAAATTCAGTTTAATGTATTTCTTTCCATAATTGACTAAATCGAATTGGTTCAATTTGAATAAAGTTATTTCTCTTACTTTATAACACTCTTCGGAATCGGGTGGGTTGTTTAGATTTTGTCTATTATGTCTATAATTTCTATTCCTCGAGCTAGATTATCTTGTAGTTTGGTTTAAAATGTGTCAATGTCTCCTTGGCTTGAGAGTTTCTAATTATTTTTATTATTTTAAAGGGTCGATCTTGAGTTTATTTATTTCAATCACTCCTCTGATTGAATGGTAATCGAGATTTTAAATGACATATAGTTTTAAGAAATCAACCATACCTAAACCGGATATATATTACGAAAATATAATAGGTCTCCTTCAAGCAGGATTAAGGAAAGAATCCACGCTTCTCCTTCTGTACTACTAGTATGCTAGGTAGAAAAACGATGGGTCCGCTGTTCAGATTTCGTCAACGATTATGTCAGAAAAAAACTGGTTTTAGAACGGTTTGCAGGAGAAATCCAGACAAAATGAGGATCTGGATCGTGGACTTTTCTGAGGATCTCGAGCCACAAGAGGCTGAAACACTGGTTACATTGAATGTCGAAAAGGATACCGACAGGTTTAAAAGAAGAAAGGCTCCAGGGATGGACAAAGGATGGGGAAGAAGGCCAAAGAGCCAAGCGGCTGCAATCAATCATGAAAATATGGCTAAAAAGAAAGGATACGGGCTTAATTTCCCCGATTCTAAAGAAAGGATTTATATATTGATGTGGTAATTACAGAACATAGTACTTTTCCAGGTCGGATACAAGATAATGAACAATGACCTGCTAGCTGTTGGTTTAGGCCCAGTCTTGGTATTCCTCCTAATAAGTTTATTCAGCTCTGTTAGTTCAATTTTATCCTTTGGGAGAAACTTGGGTTTTTCCTTTTAATTATCTTCTTTTGCATAAGAGTAGTTTTGACTCACCTTTTAGTTTGCTATTTCTGAGCCCGAGCCATTTGCAGTGGCATGTATCCATCTTCTAAAGCTTTTGTCTGATGACCGTATGTGAATGTTGGATATCAAACGTTTCTGTTTCTAGAGCTATGTTATCTTGTAGTTTGGTTTTGAAAGTATCAATGTCTCCTTGGCTTGCGAGTTTCTAATTATTTTTATTATTTTAACGGGTCGATCTTGAGTTTATTTATTTCAATGACACCTCTGATCATTCTGTGGTCAGTATGGTAATCGAGATTTTGAATGACATATATTTTTAAGAAATTCTAATATCAGCAATACCTATACCGGATATATCCGTATTACGAAAATATAATAGGTTAAGGAGAGAATCCATGCTTCTCCTTTTCTACCACTAGGATGCTAGGTATAAAAATTATGGGAAATGGCACAGTTTAAACCCGCCTTAAACATACTACATTCAAACGTTGCCCCTAAACCCTCAAATCCTACATTGATTGCATGACGAGTTAACTGGGACAGATTTCCACATATCGGAAATTTGACCCGATCGCAATACTTCCCTTATCTAGTATAGGCAGGAAAGTAAAAATTATTACATACAGTTTCTAAAACATTTATGTCAACTATTTTTCTCTTTACTTTACCCGAATTTCTAGGTTATTATATACCGATCGATTTCCTTTTTTGTGTACAATAAGAAAAAAAATATTGCCGCAGTATTAAATTAGTTATAATGTATCATGAATTGATAGATCCAGCAAAGACCAAGAAAACTTCTTTTATGAAGAAACAAGTTATGTTCGGTTTTCGGAGGAGAGTACAATACTAAACACCAACGTTGGGGTTGTCGAACATCGAATTCCCGATATCCTTTCATGTGTTTCATCCTCCAACTGCTACTCTGTCCTCTCACCCATGAACCTTTTATCCTACTTACTGGCCAACATCCCTGAAAAAACTTCTCGATATTTTGGATATCTTATTCCCAAGCCATAATCAAATCCCTGGATGACCTTTCTTCTGATCAAAGTCCGGTTTTGCTTTTACTACATTCAAACTTTGCCCCTAAACCCTCACATCCTACATCAATTGCAGGACGAGTTAACTGGGACAGATTTCGTCATGATTTGGAAAATTCATTAGACTTGAAAATTTCTCTAAAGATAAAACAAGATACTGATGGTGCCATAACTTACGGCATCAATATAAAATACCTGTATTAGTAAATTTATTTATTGGCATACAGTTTAAAGAAATTTTAATATCAGGCATACCTAAACCGGATATATCTGTATTACGAAAATATAATAGGTCTCCTCCAAGCATGATTAAGGAGAGAATTCACGCTTCTCTTTCTCTACCACTAGTATGCTAGGTAGAAGAAGGATGGGAAATGGCACAGTTTAAGCCCGACTCATTGGTAAATTTCAAAGCAGCCTACGATTCCGTGAACAGAAATTGGGAACACAGGCACAGGCAGTGGATCGCCGATTTCACCACAGACTAACTAGCCACAGCATATTCGTAACTCATTAAAAGAAAAATGCAGAGAAATATCGAAGTGGCATGGATCTAGATATCCAACTGACAAAGCTAATTGCACCCAACTGACTAACAAAATAAAATCAGAAATTATAAAATTTTAAATTCAAAATTTACTTAATTTTAATGATAAACTAACTAAATTACCGACAAATCACTATGGACGACCACTAAAAAGCTCCTAAAATTCAAAGATCATAATCATCCACTACTAATTGAACTAACTGAACCTGGTCCAAATCTGACGAAGAAAAGTCCCAAATAGAAATGCGTGTATACAACATCACTTTATATACAAATAGAAATCAAAAATTTTTGCAGATTTAATCAGATATTCGTATTGCAATTACGTTATCCTCAAATTTCAGAGATGCTTTGAATTCGATTAACTTGTCAACAAGGATTTTGAAACGTAGATGAATAAAAATGAGGTTATCCAAAATTCTTGAGGCAATCCGTGCGTCTCTGCGAGAGTAATAATTTCTGCTATTTTTTACTTTCACTTACCTATATATGTAATATATAGTAAGGGTAAGTATTACGATCGTGAAAATTTTTGAATCTTAGTTTTCAACGGAAATACACATTTTGAGATCCCTGAGTCCAAATAACAAAGCCCCGCAAAATGATGTGTGTGCATGTGTGGGTGTTAACAGTCTAGCTCAAAAACGAAAAGTCTTACGGAAGTGAAATTGCATATTTATGGTTTTTATATGTTAGGGATGTTACAACAACGTTTTCGTCAAAATCGGCTAACCGAAAGTGGCACTTTATATAATGCACTAAACTCATTTTTACGATTATCTCGAAAACCTCTCTAACGATTTTGATTAAATTCATGATATCAGTGTAAAATTAAGCAGTTTTAAATAAAATGTGGCTATTATTCTGATTGATGTTCTCTAACAGGGCTTAAATGGATAATTTTCATTATTAGCTTCCTGTAATAGTACCTTTAGTTTTTTTATTTGAAACAATCGACCATTTAAAATTAATTTATAATATGTAAAATGGTTAAATATAAAATATGAAAGAATTTGATGAATAACTAAAGGAGGAATAAGAGATATTAACGGAGAATAATTGAGGAACCAAAGGAATACGAGCGGACCCTGGCTCGCCCCAAAGATTAGAACTGGCTTCCATACATATCATAAGATTAATATAATACGGACTCCGACAATATTACATAAATATGCATATGTGGTTTTCATAAATGCTATTGTTGGTATTATTTAATATTTAATTGTATAGATTACAGCTATATAAATATTAATATTGTATATATGAGGGTACTTATACAAATGAAAATACCCACAATGAAATATAAATAAATATAGAGTCTATAATTTTTATTTTCACTTCGCTTTGTATAAAAATACTTATTTCTACTAAGAAGAGGGTGGTAAGTGAAAGTTGTGTGATGCGCGCATCTCACCAATTTTTTTTTCAATATTCCAAAAAACAGCTTGATCACGTTTTCCACTGTTTTTATATATTTTTTTTCTAATCTTCCAATATTTTTAAATAAAAAAAAAAAATCGTTTCTATAATTGAAGAGTTCTATCGAGTTCTATCAATCTATCTTATAATTAATTTTACCTAAATACAAAGGAAATTAATCGTCAATTTTCTATTTGAAGAACCCGGAAACAACGAGGAATTCCGATAAATGTGCGCCTTATTCAGTCGATTTAAAGGGAAAAATTCCATTGGTTCAATTAAATCTCAGTTGGAGAACAATGAGACAAAAAGAATAGCCTCTAAGTTGGGACCAGAAGAAAAGATGAGGCAAATAACAAAGACTTGCTCCTTTCAATTAAAGGAAAACCGATCAATGGAAAAGTGCTTTCCGCCTGATTTAATCAAAGCTCAACCCACAAACCTCCCCTCCCCACCCCCCCACCCCCTTCCCACCCTTTGTACTTAAAAGGTCAATTTTATTAATCTCATTAGATAGCTTATATGAGAGAATCCCGTCCATAGTCTCCAATGGCAAACTAATACGCCGCTCTATAACTATATTGGATTCGAAATTTTGAAATGCAATGCATTCGCCATGGATATAATTTTATTTACAGTTAATTAAGCTCTATTGAGTTGTCCGAAAATAATGAAGAGCTATATTTATCCTCTATGCTATATTTCGTACGCACAAAACGGATGACATAAAAATGCTATGTTTTAGGGGATGAAATTTATTGGAGATAGCACTGGATAATTATCCAGAAATATTTAATAAAAAAAAAAATAGTTAAACAAATTCGAACCTATAACATATTGATCGGTCCAGGATTAATTAATTAAATTTATTTTCTCAAAGGCTGTTTTGAGTTTACCATGCTTCCTAATTACCAACATCACCTGTGATCACCATGATATAAATGGGTGGCAGGATTAAAATAACTTTTACTAAAAAAAATTTATTTTATTCTTATGTTTAATAAAGTATATATACAAATTATGCGAAAATCTTATTGTAAAAATTATATTTATAATAATCAAAATAAAACTAGAACCCAGTGAATTTAATAAATGGCTGTGAAGGCATGATTTCAGATGCACTGTTTTGAGAATGTGCCATGAAATATTTAACATTAGTGTATCTATTATTGGGAATAAAAATGTATTTAATTTTTTTTTTAAACTGATTTTTTGTCAAAGTTATATATTAATAAAGTTTCATTGAAGTCCTTGTTTAAATTGCTAATTATGATGTTTTAAAACCCCTGGTCTTTTTCTCATCTTACCCGGTAGAAATGAACGGATGACGAAAATAACATTTTTTGAGAAAACCCACGTTTCATCCCGTTGAAGAAGAAAGAAGATATTAAAAAAAACTCATGGAATTAGGTAATATGTCGAAGAAGTTCTCATAAAAATGTCAGTTCTTAAATCCATTCGAATGGTAAGGCTAGAGAACTAGAGGGTAAGGCGGGGTAAGATGACGAGTTCATCTTACCCCGCCTTACCCTAACAATCTGTTTTAAATTTGAGGGATTATTATGTTGCACAGAGTAATCCTCTTCTAAACAAAAATGTTTTTTCATCATTTGCAACAGTTCACTAGTTGATTCGGTGGAATTAGTTCATTATTTGCTAAGATCTTCTAACTCGGTGGGAAAAAATATAATACATTTTTTCATTTTCAGAACGAAAAAATTACGCTCTGTGTTTGCGAAGTGGTCCAAATCAAAAAGGTCCAAAATCGAAAAAAATTGCCAACCACTGTTCTTGATATCAGAATTGCAATGATAATATCTTTTACCTGTATAACATGTTAACATTTTTGGATTGATGCACAAACTTCAGTACTTTTTATCTATAGTTTATATCAATGTAATATGGTACCTGATGGTGCCAGAATAGTTGTCATTTATTTATTCAGTTCGAAAGTCTCGTGGCTTTATATTGAAATGTTCCATTAATATATTAACAATAGTTTTCACTAGTTTAAGAGGATCTAATAATTAAAAAATATTCTCATATCATTGTATGGGACTCCATGATATAATGCAACGAGTTGGAAGAGAAGCTGGGAATTCTTTAAGCCATCGAAGGATCTAGGACTGGGGTGGAGGGGTTTTGGGCTGAAAACCCCAAAAATGGAGAAAAGGTTTGTTTCACTAGTTCATATTTTTTTCTGTGGGTGATCTGAGCTTAATACTTAAACAATCAGATTTTTGTTTTAAATATCCCTGAAAGCATTGTTGAGCCTATTAAACTGAAACATAACTGTACATAGTTTCTTTATTTTTATCCCACAATAATTACCGTTAATAAAAAAAAAAAAAAAAAAAATTGTAAATAGTGTACATAGGTGTGAATGTATTTTATTTATTTTATTATCATTCAGCTTTAATGTGTTATTTTATTTATCTTGTATATTACTTTATCGTTTTATTTATATATACACACACACACACACACACACACACATATATATATATATATATATATATATATTTGTTTATTGAATAATATAACACATATGCAAATAAATAATATTATTCTATGTATTTTTTATTAAGTATTTTGTTATAAGTATCGAATTATTAAATCAAAATGTACTTCAATCGATGTTTATTTATGAAGAGAAGAATAGTTGGGGTGCTCAGTCAAAAAAGGAAGGCAAAAAAATAAATTATAATTAGGCATATGTAAAAAATAAATATTATAATTTATTTTTTTGCCTTCCTTTTTTGACTGAGCACCCCAACTATTCTTCTCTTCATTATCCACGACAGTCAACCAATTACCAATTATGCTGTTTATTTATGTTCTTGTTGAATGTTCCTGTTTGTGGATAACCATATTTTTCTTTACTCTACAATCATATTTTAATTATTTATTTATTTAATTATAATTAGACAATACTTGTTAATTATACTTTTTCAACATATTTTAAATCAAAATTTTTGTTTGTTATGACTTTTTGTTTACGTATTCTTCTTCTTCTATCGGCTCTACGACCCACTAACATAAGTTTATTTGTTATCTTGGTCTGCTTCAACTTGATCACCAGTTTTCTGTATCGAGGGCTGATGCCTTTAAATTACAGACATATTGCTTTGTTTATTATGTTTACCTATTACTTAAATATATTTTTTTCTTCTTTCTATTATTCTTATAAACAAATAAATTACTTTACCATTATTTTGTATATAGTTTTAAGTGTTTCGTATATGAATAGTTTGAGTTGTTCTGTACATAATTAGTTAACTTACTGTTTTTTAAGTTATTTTACTTTTTTAAGGTATCTAAACTTTTAGGGGAAAATAGACTTTTTTCCCTGTACAACTATGTTATTATCAAGTGAAAATATTTTTCTATAATACATAGTATTATGAATTACAAAATATTTTATAGCAAATAAAAAATTAATGTAAATAGTCTCTTACATATTTGTTTCTTTTCTTTTTGAGTGTCAAAATATGTTTTTATTAATTATGTGAGAAAAGATTTAATCCATACTTAGCACGATGTCCAATTTATGATTTATCTATCTGTGTGGGTGCTTAATCTATTGGGAAAAAGCATTAAAAAATTATCTTTTTTAGGGTTCTTTTTTTAACTTTTGTGTAGTTAATCCTTGATATCCTACATAACTATTATATATATATATATATATATATATGTATAATAATTCTACTCTTACAAAAGTGATGTTTTGATTATTAATGATTCTTGATTTCAAAAGTAAAAAAAAAAAAATCAATATTCAATTAGAAGGAGATATGATTAACATTAACATAACTCATTATTGTTTTTCTATATCTGTTTAATGTTTATATTTTATATATAAATAGGTATGTTATTAACAATTTTTATTACGAGTATATTGATTTTAAAAGACAAACTACATTAGAGTAATACAAAGATAAAATTTTCTTAAAGTGTTTTATGCTTTATCTATCTGGGTGGGTGCTTAATCTATTGGGAAAAAGTAATAAAAAAATTATCTTTTTTAGGGTCCTTTTTTTAAACTTTTGTGTAGTTAATTCTTGATATCCTACATAACTATTATGTACATATATATATATATATATATATATATATATATATATATATATATATATATATATATATATGTATAATAATTCTACTCTTACAAATATAATATTTTGATTATTAATGATTCTTGATTTTTACATTTAAGATTATAATATGAAGTATATAGTTGAAATGTATAAAGCATTAAGGCCAACTCTGTAGCTAGTTAAAACTTTTAAAAATGAAATAAATAAAAAAAATTTTTCTTTTCTTAAAAAAATGTAATTTAAAATGAAGTTGGTGTAAATAAAGATAGTTGGAATAGGAAGTATAAATTAAAATAATAAAAACAACAATTGGGATGCTGAGTTTATTCAAATTATATGATTAAGGAATACATGAATATATTGGAAATGAAAAATACAATTTTCAACCAATAAACTAAAATACTACATATATAAGTAATTTATAATTCATTCATTATCACCATTAAGGTATTCTTCAATTAAAAAAAAAACGACAAACAATGTAAGAATGATATAGATTGCATTTGAGCTTAAGAAAGATTCCTGGCTCATACGCATCCAAGAAATGACACGGCACCAACTGGCGTTGTATGTAATTACATTTGGGCTGGGGACAATTCTCAATATTATCAATTCCATTTTGTTTTTGCCAATGGTTGCCTCTTCTTTCTTATTTTTAGTAGAGTTGGCATCCATGTCAGAAGTATAGCATGTTGCACTCAGCCATAGATTTTCCTCAGATGAAGAGGACTCAGTAGCAGAATCCGAATCAGACTCATATTGATAATAGCTATCAGGGGTCACTTCGACAACTTCCATCGCATCCATATCTTCAGCAACTTTCTCTTTCAACAGAAGAAAATCGGTGGTTGTGGATTTGGTTGGGATAGCCTGAGTGATGTTGTCCAGAATGCTTGATGTCCCTGGTGTTGGAGGATTGAAGATGATATCAAAAATGGAATGGTTGTCAGATTTTTCATCAGCACCGGTGAATTTGATGACGGCGATATCTCTCAACTTGTTATTTTTTGGAGAATAGTTGATCTTCAGTGGCTTGAATTCGGAATCATCATCATAGGCGCTCTTTTTTGTGGCTGGCTGGTTCTCAAAATCTGATATATCGCATATGGAAATGGCAATGAACATCGCCATCATCAAACAGACAATCTTGACAGGTGACATTTTGGAAAAACTGTAACAAACCAAAAACACAACATAATACATGTAATATAGTATACCATTAATCAAATGAGATGAATAAATGAGTTTGTTTATGAGAAATCGAAAGGCAAATTTTTTTTCTCAAAAATTATTATTTTATTAAATAAAAGTCTAATTTATTTACTTTATTATTTTATTAATCATTATTAAAAGAAAAAAAAACAGGCCTTCAAGGAATATATCATAAATTAATGAAAAATTACAAGTAATAGACAGTTCTCAATTCATTAACAAAATATGAGCTTTATATGTCCTATAGAAAAGGCATATATAAGTAAATTTGCAGTTAGATCACTTAAGATTATACCTAAACCACATAACATGACATATAAACATGGAAATGAGTGGGAAATTTAACTCAAAGCAACGAATCAGTGTCCCAGAAGTAAAAAATCAGATGGATCTCGACTATAAATAACAAAGAATATAAATAAAGAATATAAACAAACAGAGAATATAATTAACAAGAAAAACTGTAAAACACTAGACAAGGATAAGGACTGCTGATTCAAGCTGCCAAAGATCTACAAGGTCTGAAGAGCAAAAAAAAAAACAAAAAAAAAAACGTTGCTTTTTTAATTCTGGTTTTTGAAACATAAAGAAAGAATGACTTTGTGTTCGGTTATATTTATTAATAATGGAAACAAATATAAATGTTGAAAAGTAAAAAAAAAAAAATCAATATTCAATTAGAAGGAGATATGATTAACATTAACATAACTCATTATTGTTTTTCTATATCTGTTTAATGTTTATATTTTATATATAAATAGGTATGTTATTAACAATTTTTATTACAAGTATATTGATTTTAAAAGACAAACTACATTAGAGTAATACAAAGATAAAATTTTCTTAAAGTGTTCTATAAACAATTTAATAACTATAATTATTAAAATTGGTTCATTTTTTCATAAAAAAAAAAAAAAATGACTATCATTTTGAAAGAGAATAGTTTTAATGAGAAAAGAACAAATTCATACCATATTTATAGAAAATATAAATAAAATAAATCATGATAACATAATAATATTAATAAGAACAAAAAATAAATTATATATATAAATATACACCATCAACACTACATAAATATTATAAGAGTATCACATTTAATTAATACAAATTAAAGAAAATACCCAATGACCCTATACATTAATTTCTGTTTAACGATATGCAACAAATATTATTCATATTTATATATTGTTGTTATGATATGTATATGAATTCATTAAATAAAAATATGTACATAATATGAATGAGTAGTATGATATAAAGTTGAATTTTAATTTTTAAAAATTACTAATATTTAAATATTGTTATAGGTAACACTGCTAGGAAAGTCAAGTGAGCTGAACGGAGGACCATGATCATTTGAAAAACAAAAATTAAATCTTGAAAAAAAAACTATGATAAAGTCTAGCTTTTGACTTAATTACCAATAAAAAAAGTCTAATACAACTTATTTCCATTAATAAATATTTAGATTAGATTATGAAAAGATTTTGTATTAATGCAAGAACCGAAAAGTTGAAAACAAACTTACAAGACGAAAGGTGGTGAAATAATTTCGATGAAGTCTAGTCAGAAATATAATTCTAAACGATACTGTTTCTACTAAAGTATAATATAATTAATTCCGATTTATGAATAATTAGATTATAGGATGATTAGATGTCTGTTTAATGCAAGAACCGAAGGGTTGAAAACAAAGTCACAGGAAGAAGAGTGGTGAGGTAGAGAGGGTACTTACCAATTGAAGATTCCTCCAGGAGAAGCTGCTAAGAACTGACGAAGAATCTTGTGCCCCTTCCCTTTTTATAGGAAATCTCCAGCCAATCAGAGAGAGGCTCTATGCTATATTTCGTACCCACAAAAGGGATGACATAAAAATGCTATGTTTTAGGGGATGAAATTTATTGGAGATAGACACTGGATAATTATCCAGAAATATTTAATAAAAAAAAAAAATAGTTAAACAAATTCGAACCTATAACATATTGATCGGTCCAGGATTAATTAATTAAATTTATTTTCTCAAAGGCTGTTTTGAGTTTACCATGCTTCCTAATTACCAACATCACCTGTGATCACCATGATATAAATGGGTGGCAGGATTAAAATAACTTTTACTAAAAAAAATTTATTTTATTCTTATGTTTAATAAAGTATATATACAAATTATGCGAAAATCTTAATGAAAAAATTATATTTATAATAATCAAAATAAAACTAGTACCCAGTGAATTTAATAAATGGCTGTGAAGGCATGATTTCAGATGGACTGTTTTGAGAATGTGCCATGAAATATTTAACATTAGTGTATCTATTATTGGGAATAAAAATGTATTTATTTTTTTTTTTAAACTGATTTTTTGTCAAAGTTATATATTAATAAAGTTTCATTGAAGTCCTCGTTTAAATTGCTAATTATGTTGTTTTAAAATCCCTGGTCTTTTTCTCATCTTACCCGGTAGAAATGAACGGATGACGAAAATAACATTTTTTGAGAAAACCCAAGTTTCATCCCGTTGAAGAAGAAAGAAGCTATTGAAAAAACTCATGGAGTTAGGTAATATGTCGAAGAAGTTCTCATAAAAATGTCAGTTCTTAAATCCATTCGAATGGATAAGGTATATGGAAGGTAAGGCTAGATTTTATGAGACCTAGAGGGTAAGGCGGGGTAAGATGACGAGTTCATCTTACCCCGCCTTACCCTAACAATCTGTTTTAAATTTGAGGGATTATTATTTTGCACAGATGTAATCCTCTTCTAAAAAAAAAAATATTTTTTCATCTTTTGCAACGGTTCACTAGTTAATTCGGTGGAATTAGTTCACTATTTGCTAAGATCTTTTAACTCGGTGGGAAAAAAATATAATACATTTTTTCATTTTCTTTCTTCTTTCTTCAGAACGATAAAATTACGCTCTGTTTTTGCGAAGTGGTCCAAATCAAAGTGGTCCAAAATCGAAAAAAATTGCCAACCACTGTTCTTGATATCAGAATTGCAATGATAATATCTTTTACCTGTTTAACATGTTAACATTTTTGGATTGATGCACAAACTTCAGTACTTTTTATCTATAGTTTATATCAATGTAATATGGTACCTGATGGTGCCAGAATAGTTGTCATTTATTTATTCAGTTCGAAAGTCTCGTGGCTTTATATTGAAATGTTCCATTAATATATTAACAATAGTTTTCACTAGTTTAAGAGGATCTAATAATTAAAAAATATTCTCATATCATTGTATGGGACTCCATGATATAATGCAACGAGTTGGAAGAGAAGCTGGGAATTCTTTAAGCCATCGAAGGATCTAGGACTGGGGTGGAGGGGTTTTCGGCTGAAAACCCCAAAAATGGAGAAAAGGTTTGTTTCACTAGTTCATATTTTTTTCTGTGAGTGATCTTAATACTTAAACAATCAGATTTTTGTTATTAAATATCCCTGAAAGCATTATTGAGCCTATTAAACTGAAACATAACTGTACATAGTTTCTTTATTTTTATCCCACAATAATTACCGTTAATAAAAAAAAAAAAAAAAAAAAAAATTGTAAATAGTGTACATAGGTGTGGATGTGTTTTATTTATTTTATTATCATTCATCTTTAATGTGTTATTTTACTTATCTTGTATATTACTTTATCGTTTTATTTATTTATATATATATATGTTTGTTTATTGAATAATATAACACATATACAAATAAATAATATTATTCTATGTATTTTTTATTAAGTATTTTACTAATATTGAATTATTAAATCAAAATGTACTTCAATCGATGTTTATTTATGTTCTTGTTGAATGTTCCTGTTTGTGGATAACCGTATTTTTCTTTGCTCTACAATCATATTTTAATTATTTATTTATTTAATTATAACTAGACAATACTTGTTAATTATACTTTTTCAACATATTTTAAATCAAAATTTTTGTTGGTTATGACTTTTTGTTTCCGTATTCTTCTTCTTCTATCGGCTCTACGACCCACTAACATAAGTTTATTTGTTATCTTGGTCTGCTTCAACTTGATCACCAGTTTTCTGTATCGAGGGCTGATGCCTTTAAATTACAGACATATTGCTTTGTTTATTATGTTTACCTATTACTTAAATATATTTTTTTCTACTTTCTATTATTCTTATAAACAAATAAATTACTTTACCATTATTTTGTATATAGTTTTAAGTGTTTGGTATATGAATAGTTTGAGTTGTTCTGTACATAATTAGTTAACTTACTGTTTTTTAAGTTATTTTAATTTTTTAAGGTATCAAAACTTTTAGGGGAAAATAGACTTTTTTCCCTGTACAACTATGTTATTATCAAGTGAAAATATTTTTCTATAATACATAGTATTATGAATTACAAAATATTTTATAGCAAATAAAAAATTAATGTAAATTGTCTCTTACATATTTGTTTCTTTTCTTTTTGAGTGTCAAAATAAGTTTTTATTAGTAATGTGAAAAAAGATTTAATCCATACTTAGCACGATGTCCAATTTATGATTTATCTATCTGTGTGGGTGCTTAATCTATTGGGAAAAAGTATTAAAAAATTATCTTTTTTAGGGTTCTTTTTTTAACTTTTGTGTAGTTAATCCTTGATATCCTACATAACTATTATATATATATATATATGTATAATAATTCTACTCTTACAAAAGTGATGTTTTGATTATTAATGATTCTTGATTTTTACATTTAAGATTATAATATGAAGTATATAGTTGAAATGTATAAAGCATTAAGGCCAACTCTGTAGCTAGTTAAAACTTTTAATAAATGAAATAAATAAAAACAATTTTTCTTTTCTTAAAAATATGTAATTTAAAATGAAGTTGGTGTAAATAAAGATAGTTGGAATAGGAAGTATAAATTAAAATAATAAAAACAACAATTGGGATGCTGAGTTTATTCAAATTATATGATTAAGGAATACATGAATATATTGGAAATGAAAAATACAATTTTCAACCAATAAACTAAAATACTACATATATAAGTAATTTATAATTCATTCATTATCACCATTAAGGTATTCTTCAATTAAAAAAAAAACGACAAACAATGTAAGAATGATATAGATTGCATTTGAGCTTAAGAAAGATTCCTGGCTCATACGCATCCAAGAAATGACACGGCACCAACTGGCGTTGTATGTAATTACATTTGGGCTGGGGGCAATTCTCAATATTATCAATTCCATTTTGTTTTTGCCAATGGTTGCCTCTTCTTTCTTATTTTTAGTAGAGTTGGCATCCATGTCAGAAGTATAGCATGTTGCACTCAGCCATAGATTTTCCTCAGATGAAGAGGACTCAGTAGCAGAATCCGAATCAGACTCATATTGATAATAGCTAGCAGGGGTCACTTCGACAACTTCCATCGCATCCATATCTTCAGCAACTTTCTTTTTCAACAGAAGAAAATCGGTGGTTGTGGATTTGGTTGGGATAGCCTGAGTGATGTTGTCCAGAATGCTTGATGTCCCTGATGTTGGAGGATTGAAGATGATATCAAAAATGGAATGGTTGTCAGATTTTTCATCAGCACCGGTGAATTTGATGACGGCGATATCTCTCAACTTGTTATTTTTTGGAGAATAGTTGATCTTCAGTGGCTTGAATTCGGAATCATCATCATAGGCGCTCTTTTTTGTGGCTGGCTGGTTCTCAAAATCTGATATATCGCATATGGAAATGGCAATGAACATCGCCATCATCAAACAGACAATCTTGACAGGTGACATTTTGGAAAAACTGTAACAAACCAAAAACACAACATAATACATGTAATATAGTATAAAATTAATCAAATGAGATGAATAAATGAGTTTGTTTATGAGAAATCGAAAGGCAAATTGTTTTTCTCAAAAATTATTATTTTATTAAATAAAAGTCTAATTTATTTACTTTATTATTTTATTAATCATTATTAAAAGAAAAAAAAAACAGGCCTTCAAGGAATATATCATAAATTAATGAAAAATTACAAGTAATAGACAGTTCTCAATTCATTAACAAAATATGAGCTTTATATGTCCTATAGAAAAGGCATATATAAGTAAATTTGCAGTTAGATCACTTAAGATTATACCTAAACCACATAACATGACATATAAACATGGAAATGAGTGGGAAATTTAACTCAAAGCAACGAATCAGTGTCCCAGAAGTAAAAAATCAGATGGATCTCGAATATAAATAACAAAGAATATAAATAAAGAATATAAACAAACAGAGAATATAATTAACAAGAAAAACTGTAAAACACTAGACAAGGATAAGGACTGCTGATTCAAGCTGCCAAAGATCTACAAGGTCTGAAGAGCAAAAAAAAAAACAAAAAAAAAAACGTTGCTTTTTTAATTCTGGTTTTTGAAACATAAAGAAAGAATGACTTTGTGTTCGGTTATATTTATTAATAATGGAAACAAATATAAATGTTGAAAAGTAAAAAAAAAAAAATCAATATTCAATTAGAAGGAGATATGATTAACATTAACATAACTCATTATTGTTTTTCTATATCTGTTTAATGTTTATATTTTATATATAAATAGGTATGTTATTAACAATTTTTATTACAAGTATATTGATTTTAAAAGACAAACTACATTAGAGTAATACAAAGATAAAATTTTCTTAAAGTGTTCTATAAACAATTTAATAACTATAATTATTAAAATTGGTTCATTTTTTCATAAAAAAAAAAAAAAATGACTATCATTTTGAAAGAGAATAGTTTTAATGAGAAAAGAACAAATTCATACCATATTTATAGAAAATATAAATAAAATAAATCATGATAACATAATAATATTAATAAGAACAAAAAATATGAAAAATAAATTATATATATAAATATACACCATCAACACTACATAAATATTATAAGAGTATCACATTTAATTAATACAAATTAAAGAAAATACCCAATGACCCTATACATTAATTTCTGTTTAACGATATGCAACAAATATTATTCATATTTATATATTGTTGTTATGATATGTATATGAATTCATTAAATAAAAATATGTACATAATATGAATGAGTAGTATGATATAAAGTTGAATTTTAATTTTTAAAAATTACTAATATTTAAATATTGTTATAGGTAACACTGCTAGGAAAGTCAAGTGAGCTGAACGGAGGACCATGATCATTTGAAAAACAAAAATTAAATCTTGAAAAAAAAACTATGATAAAGTCTAGCTTTTGACTTAATTACCAATAAAAAAAGTCTAATACAACTTATTTCCATTAATAAATATTTAGATTAGATTATGAAAAGATTTTGTATTAATGCAAGAACCGAAAAGTTGAAAACAAACTTACAAGACGAAAGGTGGTGAAATAATTTCGATGAAGTCTAGTCAGAAATATAATTCTAAACGATACTGTTTCTACTAAAGTATAATATAATTAATTCCGATTTATGAATAATTAGATTATAGGATGATTAGATGTCTGTTTAATGCAAGAACCGAAGGGTTGAAAACAAAGTCACAGGAAGAAGAGTGGTGAGGTAGAGAGGGTACTTACCAATTGAAGATTCCTCCAGGAGAAGCTGCTAAGAACTGACGAAGAATCTTGTGCCCCTTCCCTTTTTATAGGAAATCTCCAGCCAATCAGAGAGAGGCTCTATGCTATATTTCGTACCCACAAAAGGGATGACATAAAAATGCTATGTTTTAGGGGATGAAATTTATTGGAGATAGACACTGGATAATTATCCAGAAATATTTAATAAAAAAAAAAAATAGTTAAACAAATTCGAACCTATAACATATTGATCGGTCCAGGATTAATTAATTAAATTTATTTTCTCAAAGGCTGTTTTGAGTTTACCATGCTTCCTAATTACCAACATCACCTGTGATCACCATGATATAAATGGGTGGCAGGATTAAAATAACTTTTACTAAAAAAAATTTATTTTATTCTTATGTTTAATAAAGTATATATACAAATTATGCGAAAATCTTAATGAAAAAATTATATTTATAATAATCAAAATAAAACTAGTACCCAGTGAATTTAATAAATGGCTGTGAAGGCATGATTTCAGATGGACTGTTTTGAGAATGTGCCATGAAATATTTAACATTAGTGTATCTATTATTGGGAATAAAAATGTATTTATTTTTTTTTTAAACTGATTTTTTGTCAAAGTTATATATTAATAAAGTTTCATTGAAGTCCTCGTTTAAATTGCTAATTATGTTGTTTTAAAATCCCTGGTCTTTTTCTCATCTTACCCGGTAGAAATGAACGGATGACGAAAATAACATTTTTTGAGAAAACCCAAGTTTCATCCCGTTGAAGAAGAAAGAAGCTATTGAAAAAACTCATGGAGTTAGGTAATATGTCGAAGAAGTTCTCATAAAAATGTCAGTTCTTAAATCCATTCGAATGGATAAGGTATATGGAAGGTAAGGCTAGATTTTATGAGACCTAGAGGGTAAGGCGGGGTAAGATGACGAGTTCATCTTACCCCGCCTTACCCTAACAATCTGTTTTAAATTTGAGGGATTATTATTTTGCACAGATGTAATCCTCTTCTAAAAAAAAAAATATTTTTTCATCTTTTGCAACGGTTCACTAGTTAATTCGGTGGAATTAGTTCACTATTTGCTAAGATCTTTTAACTCGGTGGGAAAAAAATATAATACATTTTTTCATTTTCTTTCTTCTTTCTTCAGAACGATAAAATTACGCTCTGTTTTTGCGAAGTGGTCCAAATCAAAGTGGTCCAAAATCGAAAAAAATTGCCAACCACTGTTCTTGATATCAGAATTGCAATGATAATATCTTTTACCTGTTTAACATGTTAACATTTTTGGATTGATGCACAAACTTCAGTACTTTTTATCTATAGTTTATATCAATGTAATATGGTACCTGATGGTGCCAGAATAGTTGTCATTTATTTATTCAGTTCGAAAGTCTCGTGGCTTTATATTGAAATGTTCCATTAATATATTAACAATAGTTTTCACTAGTTTAAGAGGATCTAATAATTAAAAAATATTCTCATATCATTGTATGGGACTCCATGATATAATGCAACGAGTTGGAAGAGAAGCTGGGAATTCTTTAAGCCATCGAAGGATCTAGGACTGGGGTGGAGGGGTTTTCGGCTGAAAACCCCAAAAATGGAGAAAAGGTTTGTTTCACTAGTTCATATTTTTTTCTGTGAGTGATCTTAATACTTAAACAATCAGATTTTTGTTATTAAATATCCCTGAAAGCATTATTGAGCCTATTAAACTGAAACATAACTGTACATAGTTTCTTTATTTTTATCCCACAATAATTACCGTTAATAAAAAAAAAAAAAAAAAAAAAAAATTGTAAATAGTGTACATAGGTGTGGATGTGTTTTATTTATTTTATTATCATTCATCTTTAATGTGTTATTTTACTTATCTTGTATATTACTTTATCGTTTTATTTATTTATATATATATATGTTTGTTTATTGAATAATATAACACATATACAAATAAATAATATTATTCTATGTATTTTTTATTAAGTATTTTACTAATATTGAATTATTAAATCAAAATGTACTTCAATCGATGTTTATTTATGTTCTTGTTGAATGTTCCTGTTTGTGGATAACCGTATTTTTCTTTGCTCTACAATCATATTTTAATTATTTATTTATTTAATTATAACTAGACAATACTTGTTAATTATACTTTTTCAACATATTTTAAATCAAAATTTTTGTTGGTTATGACTTTTTGTTTCCGTATTCTTCTTCTTCTATCGGCTCTACGACCCACTAACATAAGTTTATTTGTTATCTTGGTCTGCTTCAACTTGATCACCAGTTTTCTGTATCGAGGGCTGATGCCTTTAAATTACAGACATATTGCTTTGTTTATTATGTTTACCTATTACTTAAATATATTTTTTTCTACTTTCTATTATTCTTATAAACAAATAAATTACTTTACCATTATTTTGTATATAGTTTTAAGTGTTTGGTATATGAATAGTTTGAGTTGTTCTGTACATAATTAGTTAACTTACTGTTTTTTAAGTTATTTTAATTTTTTAAGGTATCAAAACTTTTAGGGGAAAATAGACTTTTTTCCCTGTACAACTATGTTATTATCAAGTGAAAATATTTTTCTATAATACATAGTATTATGAATTACAAAATATTTTATAGCAAATAAAAAATTAATGTAAATTGTCTCTTACATATTTGTTTCTTTTCTTTTTGAGTGTCAAAATAAGTTTTTATTAGTAATGTGAAAAAAGATTTAATCCATACTTAGCACGATGTCCAATTTATGATTTATCTATCTGTGTGGGTGCTTAATCTATTGGGAAAAAGTATTAAAAAATTATCTTTTTTAGGGTTCTTTTTTTAACTTTTGTGTAGTTAATCCTTGATATCCTACATAACTATTATATATATATATATATGTATAATAATTCTACTCTTACAAAAGTGATGTTTTGATTATTAATGATTCTTGATTTTTACATTTAAGATTATAATATGAAGTATATAGTTGAAATGTATAAAGCATTAAGGCCAACTCTGTAGCTAGTTAAAACTTTTAATAAATGAAATAAATAAAAACAATTTTTCTTTTCTTAAAAATATGTAATTTAAAATGAAGTTGGTGTAAATAAAGATAGTTGGAATAGGAAGTATAAATTAAAATAATAAAAACAACAATTGGGATGCTGAGTTTATTCAAATTATATGATTAAGGAATACATGAATATATTGGAAATGAAAAATACAATTTTCAACCAATAAACTAAAATACTACATATATAAGTAATTTATAATTCATTCATTATCACCATTAAGGTATTCTTCAATTAAAAAAAAAACGACAAACAATGTAAGAATGATATAGATTGCATTTGAGCTTAAGAAAGATTCCTGGCTCATACGCATCCAAGAAATGACACGGCACCAACTGGCGTTGTATGTAATTACATTTGGGCTGGGGGCAATTCTCAATATTATCAATTCCATTTTGTTTTTGCCAATGGTTGCCTCTTCTTTCTTATTTTTAGTAGAGTTGGCATCCATGTCAGAAGTATAGCATGTTGCACTCAGCCATAGATTTTCCTCAGATGAAGAGGACTCAGTAGCAGAATCCGAATCAGACTCATATTGATAATAGCTAGCAGGGGTCACTTCGACAACTTCCATCGCATCCATATCTTCAGCAACTTTCTTTTTCAACAGAAGAAAATCGGTGGTTGTGGATTTGGTTGGGATAGCCTGAGTGATGTTGTCCAGAATGCTTGATGTCCCTGATGTTGGAGGATTGAAGATGATATCAAAAATGGAATGGTTGTCAGATTTTTCATCAGCACCGGTGAATTTGATGACGGCGATATCTCTCAACTTGTTATTTTTTGGAGAATAGTTGATCTTCAGTGGCTTGAATTCGGAATCATCATCATAGGCGCTCTTTTTTGTGGCTGGCTGGTTCTCAAAATCTGATATATCGCATATGGAAATGGCAATGAACATCGCCATCATCAAACAGACAATCTTGACAGGTGACATTTTGGAAAAACTGTAACAAACCAAAAACACAACATAATACATGTAATATAGTATAAAATTAATCAAATGAGATGAATAAATGAGTTTGTTTATGAGAAATCGAAAGGCAAATTGTTTTTCTCAAAAATTATTATTTTATTAAATAAAAGTCTAATTTATTTACTTTATTATTTTATTAATCATTATTAAAAGAAAAAAAAAACAGGCCTTCAAGGAATATATCATAAATTAATGAAAAATTACAAGTAATAGACAGTTCTCAATTCATTAACAAAATATGAGCTTTATATGTCCTATAGAAAAGGCATATATAAGTAAATTTGCAGTTAGATCACTTAAGATTATACCTAAACCACATAACATGACATATAAACATGGAAATGAGTGGGAAATTTAACTCAAAGCAACGAATCAGTGTCCCAGAAGTAAAAAATCAGATGGATCTCGAATATAAATAACAAAGAATATAAATAAAGAATATAAACAAACAGAGAATATAATTAACAAGAAAAACTGTAAAACACTAGACAAGGATAAGGACTGCTGATTCAAGCTGCCAAAGATCTACAAGGTCTGAAGAGCAAAAAAAAAAACAAAAAAAAAAACGTTGCTTTTTTAATTCTGGTTTTTGAAACATAAAGAAAGAATGACTTTGTGTTCGGTTATATTTATTAATAATGGAAACAAATATAAATGTTGAAAAGTAAAAAAAAAAAAATCAATATTCAATTAGAAGGAGATATGATTAACATTAACATAACTCATTATTGTTTTTCTATATCTGTTTAATGTTTATATTTTATATATAAATAGGTATGTTATTAACAATTTTTATTACAAGTATATTGATTTTAAAAGACAAACTACATTAGAGTAATACAAAGATAAAATTTTCTTAAAGTGTTCTATAAACAATTTAATAACTATAATTATTAAAATTGGTTCATTTTTTCATAAAAAAAAAAAAAAATGACTATCATTTTGAAAGAGAATAGTTTTAATGAGAAAAGAACAAATTCATACCATATTTATAGAAAATATAAATAAAATAAATCATGATAACATAATAATATTAATAAGAACAAAAAATATGAAAAATAAATTATATATATAAATATACACCATCAACACTACATAAATATTATAAGAGTATCACATTTAATTAATACAAATTAAAGAAAATACCCAATGACCCTATACATTAATTTCTGTTTAACGATATGCAACAAATATTATTCATATTTATATATTGTTGTTATGATATGTATATGAATTCATTAAATAAAAATATGTACATAATATGAATGAGTAGTATGATATAAAGTTGAATTTTAATTTTTAAAAATTACTAATATTTAAATATTGTTATAGGTAACACTGCTAGGAAAGTCAAGTGAGCTGAACGGAGGACCATGATCATTTGAAAAACAAAAATTAAATCTTGAAAAAAAAACTATGATAAAGTCTAGCTTTTGACTTAATTACCAATAAAAAAAGTCTAATACAACTTATTTCCATTAATAAATATTTAGATTAGATTATGAAAAGATTTTGTATTAATGCAAGAACCGAAAAGTTGAAAACAAACTTACAAGACGAAAGGTGGTGAAATAATTTCGATGAAGTCTAGTCAGAAATATAATTCTAAACGATACTGTTTCTACTAAAGTATAATATAATTAATTCCGATTTATGAATAATTAGATTATAGGATGATTAGATGTCTGTTTAATGCAAGAACCGAAGGGTTGAAAACAAAGTCACAGGAAGAAGAGTGGTGAGGTAGAGAGGGTACTTACCAATTGAAGATTCCTCCAGGAGAAGCTGCTAAGAACTGACGAAGAATCTTGTGCCCCTTCCCTTTTTATAGGAAATCTCCAGCCAATCAGAGAGAGGCTCTATGCTATATTTCGTACCCACAAAAGGGATGACATAAAAATGCTATGTTTTAGGGGATGAAATTTATTGGAGATAGACACTGGATAATTATCCAGAAATATTTAATAAAAAAAAAAAATAGTTAAACAAATTCGAACCTATAACATATTGATCGGTCCAGGATTAATTAATTAAATTTATTTTCTCAAAGGCTGTTTTGAGTTTACCATGCTTCCTAATTACCAACATCACCTGTGATCACCATGATATAAATGGGTGGCAGGATTAAAATAACTTTTACTAAAAAAAATTTATTTTATTCTTATGTTTAATAAAGTATATATACAAATTATGCGAAAATCTTAATGAAAAAATTATATTTATAATAATCAAAATAAAACTAGTACCCAGTGAATTTAATAAATGGCTGTGAAGGCATGATTTCAGATGGACTGTTTTGAGAATGTGCCATGAAATATTTAACATTAGTGTATCTATTATTGGGAATAAAAATGTATTTATTTTTTTTTTAAACTGATTTTTTGTCAAAGTTATATATTAATAAAGTTTCATTGAAGTCCTCGTTTAAATTGCTAATTATGTTGTTTTAAAATCCCTGGTCTTTTTCTCATCTTACCCGGTAGAAATGAACGGATGACGAAAATAACATTTTTTGAGAAAACCCAAGTTTCATCCCGTTGAAGAAGAAAGAAGCTATTGAAAAAACTCATGGAGTTAGGTAATATGTCGAAGAAGTTCTCATAAAAATGTCAGTTCTTAAATCCATTCGAATGGATAAGGTATATGGAAGGTAAGGCTAGATTTTATGAGACCTAGAGGGTAAGGCGGGGTAAGATGACGAGTTCATCTTACCCCGCCTTACCCTAACAATCTGTTTTAAATTTGAGGGATTATTATTTTGCACAGATGTAATCCTCTTCTAAAAAAAAAAATATTTTTTCATCTTTTGCAACGGTTCACTAGTTAATTCGGTGGAATTAGTTCACTATTTGCTAAGATCTTTTAACTCGGTGGGAAAAAAATATAATACATTTTTTCATTTTCTTTCTTCTTTCTTCAGAACGATAAAATTACGCTCTGTTTTTGCGAAGTGGTCCAAATCAAAGTGGTCCAAAATCGAAAAAAATTGCCAACCACTGTTCTTGATATCAGAATTGCAATGATAATATCTTTTACCTGTTTAACATGTTAACATTTTTGGATTGATGCACAAACTTCAGTACTTTTTATCTATAGTTTATATCAATGTAATATGGTACCTGATGGTGCCAGAATAGTTGTCATTTATTTATTCAGTTCGAAAGTCTCGTGGCTTTATATTGAAATGTTCCATTAATATATTAACAATAGTTTTCACTAGTTTAAGAGGATCTAATAATTAAAAAATATTCTCATATCATTGTATGGGACTCCATGATATAATGCAACGAGTTGGAAGAGAAGCTGGGAATTCTTTAAGCCATCGAAGGATCTAGGACTGGGGTGGAGGGGTTTTCGGCTGAAAACCCCAAAAATGGAGAAAAGGTTTGTTTCACTAGTTCATATTTTTTTCTGTGAGTGATCTTAATACTTAAACAATCAGATTTTTGTTATTAAATATCCCTGAAAGCATTATTGAGCCTATTAAACTGAAACATAACTGTACATAGTTTCTTTATTTTTATCCCACAATAATTACCGTTAATAAAAAAAAAAAAAAAAAAAAAAAATTGTAAATAGTGTACATAGGTGTGGATGTGTTTTATTTATTTTATTATCATTCATCTTTAATGTGTTATTTTACTTATCTTGTATATTACTTTATCGTTTTATTTATTTATATATATATATGTTTGTTTATTGAATAATATAACACATATACAAATAAATAATATTATTCTATGTATTTTTTATTAAGTATTTTACTAATATTGAATTATTAAATCAAAATGTACTTCAATCGATGTTTATTTATGTTCTTGTTGAATGTTCCTGTTTGTGGATAACCGTATTTTTCTTTGCTCTACAATCATATTTTAATTATTTATTTATTTAATTATAACTAGACAATACTTGTTAATTATACTTTTTCAACATATTTTAAATCAAAATTTTTGTTGGTTATGACTTTTTGTTTCCGTATTCTTCTTCTTCTATCGGCTCTACGACCCACTAACATAAGTTTATTTGTTATCTTGGTCTGCTTCAACTTGATCACCAGTTTTCTGTATCGAGGGCTGATGCCTTTAAATTACAGACATATTGCTTTGTTTATTATGTTTACCTATTACTTAAATATATTTTTTTCTACTTTCTATTATTCTTATAAACAAATAAATTACTTTACCATTATTTTGTATATAGTTTTAAGTGTTTGGTATATGAATAGTTTGAGTTGTTCTGTACATAATTAGTTAACTTACTGTTTTTTAAGTTATTTTAATTTTTTAAGGTATCAAAACTTTTAGGGGAAAATAGACTTTTTTCCCTGTACAACTATGTTATTATCAAGTGAAAATATTTTTCTATAATACATAGTATTATGAATTACAAAATATTTTATAGCAAATAAAAAATTAATGTAAATTGTCTCTTACATATTTGTTTCTTTTCTTTTTGAGTGTCAAAATAAGTTTTTATTAGTAATGTGAAAAAAGATTTAATCCATACTTAGCACGATGTCCAATTTATGATTTATCTATCTGTGTGGGTGCTTAATCTATTGGGAAAAAGTATTAAAAAATTATCTTTTTTAGGGTTCTTTTTTTAACTTTTGTGTAGTTAATCCTTGATATCCTACATAACTATTATATATATATATATATGTATAATAATTCTACTCTTACAAAAGTGATGTTTTGATTATTAATGATTCTTGATTTTTACATTTAAGATTATAATATGAAGTATATAGTTGAAATGTATAAAGCATTAAGGCCAACTCTGTAGCTAGTTAAAACTTTTAATAAATGAAATAAATAAAAACAATTTTTCTTTTCTTAAAAATATGTAATTTAAAATGAAGTTGGTGTAAATAAAGATAGTTGGAATAGGAAGTATAAATTAAAATAATAAAAACAACAATTGGGATGCTGAGTTTATTCAAATTATATGATTAAGGAATACATGAATATATTGGAAATGAAAAATACAATTTTCAACCAATAAACTAAAATACTACATATATAAGTAATTTATAATTCATTCATTATCACCATTAAGGTATTCTTCAATTAAAAAAAAAACGACAAACAATGTAAGAATGATATAGATTGCATTTGAGCTTAAGAAAGATTCCTGGCTCATACGCATCCAAGAAATGACACGGCACCAACTGGCGTTGTATGTAATTACATTTGGGCTGGGGGCAATTCTCAATATTATCAATTCCATTTTGTTTTTGCCAATGGTTGCCTCTTCTTTCTTATTTTTAGTAGAGTTGGCATCCATGTCAGAAGTATAGCATGTTGCACTCAGCCATAGATTTTCCTCAGATGAAGAGGACTCAGTAGCAGAATCCGAATCAGACTCATATTGATAATAGCTAGCAGGGGTCACTTCGACAACTTCCATCGCATCCATATCTTCAGCAACTTTCTTTTTCAACAGAAGAAAATCGGTGGTTGTGGATTTGGTTGGGATAGCCTGAGTGATGTTGTCCAGAATGCTTGATGTCCCTGATGTTGGAGGATTGAAGATGATATCAAAAATGGAATGGTTGTCAGATTTTTCATCAGCACCGGTGAATTTGATGACGGCGATATCTCTCAACTTGTTATTTTTTGGAGAATAGTTGATCTTCAGTGGCTTGAATTCGGAATCATCATCATAGGCGCTCTTTTTTGTGGCTGGCTGGTTCTCAAAATCTGATATATCGCATATGGAAATGGCAATGAACATCGCCATCATCAAACAGACAATCTTGACAGGTGACATTTTGGAAAAACTGTAACAAACCAAAAACACAACATAATACATGTAATATAGTATAAAATTAATCAAATGAGATGAATAAATGAGTTTGTTTATGAGAAATCGAAAGGCAAATTGTTTTTCTCAAAAATTATTATTTTATTAAATAAAAGTCTAATTTATTTACTTTATTATTTTATTAATCATTATTAAAAGAAAAAAAAAACAGGCCTTCAAGGAATATATCATAAATTAATGAAAAATTACAAGTAATAGACAGTTCTCAATTCATTAACAAAATATGAGCTTTATATGTCCTATAGAAAAGGCATATATAAGTAAATTTGCAGTTAGATCACTTAAGATTATACCTAAACCACATAACATGACATATAAACATGGAAATGAGTGGGAAATTTAACTCAAAGCAACGAATCAGTGTCCCAGAAGTAAAAAATCAGATGGATCTCGAATATAAATAACAAAGAATATAAATAAAGAATATAAACAAACAGAGAATATAATTAACAAGAAAAACTGTAAAACACTAGACAAGGATAAGGACTGCTGATTCAAGCTGCCAAAGATCTACAAGGTCTGAAGAGCAAAAAAAAAAACAAAAAAAAAAACGTTGCTTTTTTAATTCTGGTTTTTGAAACATAAAGAAAGAATGACTTTGTGTTCGGTTATATTTATTAATAATGGAAACAAATATAAATGTTGAAAAGTAAAAAAAAAAAAATCAATATTCAATTAGAAGGAGATATGATTAACATTAACATAACTCATTATTGTTTTTCTATATCTGTTTAATGTTTATATTTTATATATAAATAGGTATGTTATTAACAATTTTTATTACAAGTATATTGATTTTAAAAGACAAACTACATTAGAGTAATACAAAGATAAAATTTTCTTAAAGTGTTCTATAAACAATTTAATAACTATAATTATTAAAATTGGTTCATTTTTTCATAAAAAAAAAAAAAAATGACTATCATTTTGAAAGAGAATAGTTTTAATGAGAAAAGAACAAATTCATACCATATTTATAGAAAATATAAATAAAATAAATCATGATAACATAATAATATTAATAAGAACAAAAAATATGAAAAATAAATTATATATATAAATATACACCATCAACACTACATAAATATTATAAGAGTATCACATTTAATTAATACAAATTAAAGAAAATACCCAATGACCCTATACATTAATTTCTGTTTAACGATATGCAACAAATATTATTCATATTTATATATTGTTGTTATGATATGTATATGAATTCATTAAATAAAAATATGTACATAATATGAATGAGTAGTATGATATAAAGTTGAATTTTAATTTTTAAAAATTACTAATATTTAAATATTGTTATAGGTAACACTGCTAGGAAAGTCAAGTGAGCTGAACGGAGGACCATGATCATTTGAAAAACAAAAATTAAATCTTGAAAAAAAAACTATGATAAAGTCTAGCTTTTGACTTAATTACCAATAAAAAAAGTCTAATACAACTTATTTCCATTAATAAATATTTAGATTAGATTATGAAAAGATTTTGTATTAATGCAAGAACCGAAAAGTTGAAAACAAACTTACAAGACGAAAGGTGGTGAAATAATTTCGATGAAGTCTAGTCAGAAATATAATTCTAAACGATACTGTTTCTACTAAAGTATAATATAATTAATTCCGATTTATGAATAATTAGATTATAGGATGATTAGATGTCTGTTTAATGCAAGAACCGAAGGGTTGAAAACAAAGTCACAGGAAGAAGAGTGGTGAGGTAGAGAGGGTACTTACCAATTGAAGATTCCTCCAGGAGAAGCTGCTAAGAACTGACGAAGAATCTTGTGCCCCTTCCCTTTTTATAGGAAATCTCCAGCCAATCAGAGAGAGGCTCTATGCTATATTTCGTACCCACAAAAGGGATGACATAAAAATGCTATGTTTTAGGGGATGAAATTTATTGGAGATAGACACTGGATAATTATCCAGAAATATTTAATAAAAAAAAAAAATAGTTAAACAAATTCGAACCTATAACATATTGATCGGTCCAGGATTAATTAATTAAATTTATTTTCTCAAAGGCTGTTTTGAGTTTACCATGCTTCCTAATTACCAACATCACCTGTGATCACCATGATATAAATGGGTGGCAGGATTAAAATAACTTTTACTAAAAAAAATTTATTTTATTCTTATGTTTAATAAAGTATATATACAAATTATGCGAAAATCTTAATGAAAAAATTATATTTATAATAATCAAAATAAAACTAGTACCCAGTGAATTTAATAAATGGCTGTGAAGGCATGATTTCAGATGGACTGTTTTGAGAATGTGCCATGAAATATTTAACATTAGTGTATCTATTATTGGGAATAAAAATGTATTTATTTTTTTTTTTAAACTGATTTTTTGTCAAAGTTATATATTAATAAAGTTTCATTGAAGTCCTCGTTTAAATTGCTAATTATGTTGTTTTAAAATCCCTGGTCTTTTTCTCATCTTACCCGGTAGAAATGAACGGATGACGAAAATAACATTTTTTGAGAAAACCCAAGTTTCATCCCGTTGAAGAAGAAAGAAGCTATTGAAAAAACTCATGGAGTTAGGTAATATGTCGAAGAAGTTCTCATAAAAATGTCAGTTCTTAAATCCATTCGAATGGATAAGGTATATGGAAGGTAAGGCTAGATTTTATGAGACCTAGAGGGTAAGGCGGGGTAAGATGACGAGTTCATCTTACCCCGCCTTACCCTAACAATCTGTTTTAAATTTGAGGGATTATTATTTTGCACAGATGTAATCCTCTTCTAAAAAAAAAAATATTTTTTCATCTTTTGCAACGGTTCACTAGTTAATTCGGTGGAATTAGTTCACTATTTGCTAAGATCTTTTAACTCGGTGGGAAAAAAATATAATACATTTTTTCATTTTCTTTCTTCTTTCTTCAGAACGATAAAATTACGCTCTGTTTTTGCGAAGTGGTCCAAATCAAAGTGGTCCAAAATCGAAAAAAATTGCCAACCACTGTTCTTGATATCAGAATTGCAATGATAATATCTTTTACCTGTTTAACATGTTAACATTTTTGGATTGATGCACAAACTTCAGTACTTTTTATCTATAGTTTATATCAATGTAATATGGTACCTGATGGTGCCAGAATAGTTGTCATTTATTTATTCAGTTCGAAAGTCTCGTGGCTTTATATTGAAATGTTCCATTAATATATTAACAATAGTTTTCACTAGTTTAAGAGGATCTAATAATTAAAAAATATTCTCATATCATTGTATGGGACTCCATGATATAATGCAACGAGTTGGAAGAGAAGCTGGGAATTCTTTAAGCCATCGAAGGATCTAGGACTGGGGTGGAGGGGTTTTCGGCTGAAAACCCCAAAAATGGAGAAAAGGTTTGTTTCACTAGTTCATATTTTTTTCTGTGAGTGATCTTAATACTTAAACAATCAGATTTTTGTTATTAAATATCCCTGAAAGCATTATTGAGCCTATTAAACTGAAACATAACTGTACATAGTTTCTTTATTTTTATCCCACAATAATTACCGTTAATAAAAAAAAAAAAAAAAAAAAAAAATTGTAAATAGTGTACATAGGTGTGGATGTGTTTTATTTATTTTATTATCATTCATCTTTAATGTGTTATTTTACTTATCTTGTATATTACTTTATCGTTTTATTTATTTATATATATATATGTTTGTTTATTGAATAATATAACACATATACAAATAAATAATATTATTCTATGTATTTTTTATTAAGTATTTTACTAATATTGAATTATTAAATCAAAATGTACTTCAATCGATGTTTATTTATGTTCTTGTTGAATGTTCCTGTTTGTGGATAACCGTATTTTTCTTTGCTCTACAATCATATTTTAATTATTTATTTATTTAATTATAACTAGACAATACTTGTTAATTATACTTTTTCAACATATTTTAAATCAAAATTTTTGTTGGTTATGACTTTTTGTTTCCGTATTCTTCTTCTTCTATCGGCTCTACGACCCACTAACATAAGTTTATTTGTTATCTTGGTCTGCTTCAACTTGATCACCAGTTTTCTGTATCGAGGGCTGATGCCTTTAAATTACAGACATATTGCTTTGTTTATTATGTTTACCTATTACTTAAATATATTTTTTTCTACTTTCTATTATTCTTATAAACAAATAAATTACTTTACCATTATTTTGTATATAGTTTTAAGTGTTTGGTATATGAATAGTTTGAGTTGTTCTGTACATAATTAGTTAACTTACTGTTTTTTAAGTTATTTTAATTTTTTAAGGTATCAAAACTTTTAGGGGAAAATAGACTTTTTTCCCTGTACAACTATGTTATTATCAAGTGAAAATATTTTTCTATAATACATAGTATTATGAATTACAAAATATTTTATAGCAAATAAAAAATTAATGTAAATTGTCTCTTACATATTTGTTTCTTTTCTTTTTGAGTGTCAAAATAAGTTTTTATTAGTAATGTGAAAAAAGATTTAATCCATACTTAGCACGATGTCCAATTTATGATTTATCTATCTGTGTGGGTGCTTAATCTATTGGGAAAAAGTATTAAAAAATTATCTTTTTTAGGGTTCTTTTTTTAACTTTTGTGTAGTTAATCCTTGATATCCTACATAACTATTATATATATATATATATATGTATAATAATTCTACTCTTACAAAAGTGATGTTTTGATTATTAATGATTCTTGATTTTTACATTTAAGATTATAATATGAAGTATATAGTTGAAATGTATAAAGCATTAAGGCCAACTCTGTAGCTAGTTAAAACTTTTAATAAATGAAATAAATAAAAACAATTTTTCTTTTCTTAAAAATATGTAATTTAAAATGAAGTTGGTGTAAATAAAGATAGTTGGAATAGGAAGTATAAATTAAAATAATAAAAACAACAATTGGGATGCTGAGTTTATTCAAATTATAGGATTAAGGAATACATGAATATATTGGAAATGAAAAATACAATTTTCAACCAATAAACTAAAATACTACATATATAAGTAATTTATAATTCATTCATTATCACCATTAAGGTATTCTTCAATTAAAAAAAAAACGACAAACAATGTAAGAATGATATAGATTGCATTTGAGCTTAAGAAAGATTCCTGGCTCATACGCATCCAAGAAATGACACGGCACCAACTGGCGTTGTATGTAATTACATTTGGGCTGGGGGCAATTCTCAATATTATCAATTCCATTTTGTTTTTGCCAATGGTTGCCTCTTCTTTCTTATTTTTAGTAGAGTTGGCATCCATGTCAGAAGTATAGCATGTTGCACTCAGCCATAGATTTTCCTCAGATGAAGAGGACTCAGTAGCAGAATCCGAATCAGACTCATATTGATAATAGCTAGCAGGGGTCACTTCGACAACTTCCATCGCATCCATATCTTCAGCAACTTTCTTTTTCAACAGAAGAAAATCGGTGGTTGTGGATTTGGTTGGGATAGCCTGAGTGATGTTGTCCAGAATGCTTGATGTCCCTGATGTTGGAGGATTGAAGATGATATCAAAAATGGAATGGTTGTCAGATTTTTCATCAGCACCGGTGAATTTGATGACGGCGATATCTCTCAACTTGTTATTTTTTGGAGAATAGTTGATCTTCAGTGGCTTGAATTCGGAATCATCATCATAGGCGCTCTTTTTTGTGGCTGGCTGGTTCTCAAAATCTGATATATCGCATATGGAAATGGCAATGAACATCGCCATCATCAAACAGACAATCTTGACAGGTGACATTTTGGAAAAACTGTAACAAACCAAAAACACAACATAATACATGTAATATAGTATAAAATTAATCAAATGAGATGAATAAATGAGTTTGTTTATGAGAAATCGAAAGGCAAATTGTTTTTCTCAAAAATTATTATTTTATTAAATAAAAGTCTAATTTATTTACTTTATTATTTTATTAATCATTATTAAAAGAAAAAAAAAACAGGCCTTCAAGGAATATATCATAAATTAATGAAAAATTACAAGTAATAGACAGTTCTCAATTCATTAACAAAATATGAGCTTTATATGTCCTATAGAAAAGGCATATATAAGTAAATTTGCAGTTAGATCACTTAAGATTATACCTAAACCACATAACATGACATATAAACATGGAAATGAGTGGGAAATTTAACTCAAAGCAACGAATCAGTGTCCCAGAAGTAAAAAATCAGATGGATCTCGAATATAAATAACAAAGAATATAAATAAAGAATATAAACAAACAGAGAATATAATTAACAAGAAAAACTGTAAAACACTAGACAAGGATAAGGACTGCTGATTCAAGCTGCCAAAGATCTACAAGGTCTGAAGAGCAAAAAAAAAAACAAAAAAAAAAACGTTGCTTTTTTAATTCTGGTTTTTGAAACATAAAGAAAGAATGACTTTGTGTTCGGTTATATTTATTAATAATGGAAACAAATATAAATGTTGAAAAGTAAAAAAAAAAAAATCAATATTCAATTAGAAGGAGATATGATTAACATTAACATAACTCATTATTGTTTTTCTATATCTGTTTAATGTTTATATTTTATATATAAATAGGTATGTTATTAACAATTTTTATTACAAGTATATTGATTTTAAAAGACAAACTACATTAGAGTAATACAAAGATAAAATTTTCTTAAAGTGTTCTATAAACAATTTAATAACTATAATTATTAAAATTGGTTCATTTTTTCATAAAAAAAAAAAAAAATGACTATCATTTTGAAAGAGAATAGTTTTAATGAGAAAAGAACAAATTCATACCATATTTATAGAAAATATAAATAAAATAAATCATGATAACATAATAATATTAATAAGAACAAAAAATATGAAAAATAAATTATATATATAAATATACACCATCAACACTACATAAATATTATAAGAGTATCACATTTAATTAATACAAATTAAAGAAAATACCCAATGACCCTATACATTAATTTCTGTTTAACGATATGCAACAAATATTATTCATATTTATATATTGTTGTTATGATATGTATATGAATTCATTAAATAAAAATATGTACATAATATGAATGAGTAGTATGATATAAAGTTGAATTTTAATTTTTAAAAATTACTAATATTTAAATATTGTTATAGGTAACACTGCTAGGAAAGTCAAGTGAGCTGAACGGAGGACCATGATCATTTGAAAAACAAAAATTAAATCTTGAAAAAAAAACTATGATAAAGTCTAGCTTTTGACTTAATTACCAATAAAAAAAGTCTAATACAACTTATTTCCATTAATAAATATTTAGATTAGATTATGAAAAGATTTTGTATTAATGCAAGAACCGAAAAGTTGAAAACAAACTTACAAGACGAAAGGTGGTGAAATAATTTCGATGAAGTCTAGTCAGAAATATAATTCTAAACGATACTGTTTCTACTAAAGTATAATATAATTAATTCCGATTTATGAATAATTAGATTATAGGATGATTAGATGTCTGTTTAATGCAAGAACCGAAGGGTTGAAAACAAAGTCACAGGAAGAAGAGTGGTGAGGTAGAGAGGGTACTTACCAATTGAAGATTCCTCCAGGAGAAGCTGCTAAGAACTGACGAAGAATCTTGTGCCCCTTCCCTTTTTATAGGAAATCTCCAGCCAATCAGAGAGAGGCATTCGAGACAATATCTGATTGTTCTTGGAATGACGACATGATGGCGCATTTCATATCTAAACATTAGTAATAAGATCCCTTATTCCACCTCATATCTCTATAATTATTAGCCCTATCGTCATTTCGATAACATTTTTTGCTTATCTGCTGACTATTTGGAACTATGATTCCTTTGTTTCGCCTTACTAATAATAAAAACAAAATTGTTATCGCTACAGAGCTTAATATTTTCGAACAAGGAGCCTTTGTTCTGCTTAATTGGAATTCCTCAGACTCTTTAAAAACAGACTCTTTAAGTGGACCAAAACTCGAAGCGTAAGCTATATATTTGAAAATCGAAAAGAAAATCATTGTATCCTAAATATAAGTCAATTAATTTCTAAAATAATCAACGAACAAAATTTCATTTTATTATTTGTCAGTACATACAGCGCACATACAAACGTAGTAAATAAATTTGAAAGAATACAGTTATACAACATTTACTTGGAGTTAGATACATCATAAGTAGGATTATTTCAGAGATGGAAAATTTAAGTCTCAGAATAAGGAGATTTTAATCATAAAATGTAAGATACTTAAGAAGTGCTTTAGCAACCAATATTAGTTTTTAACCATTAAAAAAATTACATTATACAAACATAGTCAGTAACATGCATTGTTTAAGTAATATTATAAAACAAAATAAATAATTTGCACAGTCTTAGCCAAATGTTATTAATTTTACAATCAGCTAATTTTCAACGAAAATGTCCTAAAAGGCTGAAAATTTAGTAAAAGATATATAAAGTAAGAATAATCGAACATATGTGTTGTTTTATTCTTAGAAATAAAATCAAGTCTATACTAAATTATATGTTTAAAAATATTGAAAAAAAAAATTTAAACTGTTATTATTATGTTAATGTATTAATACAAAAAATCAAAGGTTTATCTTCCAAGAAGGAGTCAATAATTAAATACTCAAATCAGGTATCATAATCTCCAAAAATCCTTCTTTCTTTATTGTTTTTATGAGTTTTCACCTTTATCATATCATATATGTGTTCTGGCCTTCTTTTCGAGGAGTCGAGAAAAAAATATTATATATAATTTCACCTATATCATATGAGTTTTCACCTATTCCAATGCAAATGCCTCTTAATTCCTAATGGCATCTATATCCTGATCTCTTCCAGATAGTGTTGCCCAAAATCGGTCTTGGTCTTGAAATTTGCAGGACCAAGACCAAGGGCGCCTAACTGTTGCATGACCAAGACCAGGACTGGTAAAGAAAATCGATTTTTTAAATAAAAATTAGTGAAAATATTTACTAATACTCAACAAGTTTAGTTACTATATGTTAATAATTGGTATAACCAGTATAGTTTTGTATTAAACTCCTCTAATTTTTCGTTCGGGCTTAGTTAGGTTCCTCCTATCTAAAAAAATACAGTAATATCTCTATATTAATAAGCTAATAAGTAACTGCAAGAATGTTGCGAGACTCTTACGCAAGACCAAGAGCATGACCAAGACTGAGGTTGCAAGACCAAGAGTCGTCTCGGTCTCGCATTTGGGCATCACTACTTCCAGATATATCTTTCTTTTAACCCACCCAAGCTTTTCTCATGATTAGAAACGTGCAATAAACGAAATGCAATTTTCCAACAGTTCTGTAGCCCTTGATCTAGCAAAAACAACGCTTTCTTAAAACTAAATAAATCCAAAGCCATCATTGTTAGACCTGGTCTTCTTTTGAAAGCCGTTTCGTCCTTTCTTTGCATATTTCTGAACAAATATCTAATTGATTTCCATAGTTAAAATTTTTGTGTCATATACTACCAAAACATAAGTTGAAGATTAACCTATTATATTTTATCACCCAGTTCACGACCAAAACCTAGGATTGAGGAAACATAGCATGAGGTTTGTAGATACCAGATGTACCCTGTGTTAGATCAGCGAAAGAATTTTATTTCAAAGCTTCAGTTGGCTAGATGAAGCCACCCCTTACAGCGATGTTGGCCCTTTGCGCTTTCTTCATTAGTCTGACAAAGAGAGGATACACCATTATTTCAATCTTTTTTTTTTTTTTTTTTTGTGATACTGCATCGAAAAATATTAGATATGTGTTCTGGCCTTCTTTTCAAGGAGTCGAGAAAAAAATATATATAATTTCAAACATAATTTATTTTTCATTTCTTTTGCTAGGATTTTTAGATTACTATATATCGATCGTTATGTTTTTTTGTGCAAAATAAGAAAACAATATTAAATATTGTATTAAATGAGACATGATTTGTCATAAATAACAAAAACCTAAAGGTACTTTCAGTAAAGCAGGCCAAGTAATTTTTTATTCTGAAAAAAACAAATACAATTTTTTTTTAGGGCACTTTAAAACTCTTGAATTCGAATTTTTATATATATAAAAAAATACAGCCTTGAGTACATGATTTTCTTGGATGAGTTTTTATACGGCCGTCAACTAAACCTTTATAACTCCTCAGGATTCTTTTCAAATTCAACTTTAATATAACTGTTGAAAAGCTTAATTACTGTTCTTCCAACTGACATCAATAACTTTTGGATTTTTATCGAGCTAGAATTGAAGAAAACTTCTAACACATTTTTATTTTATATCTTTAGTTTTCCTGTTCTACATTATCCTTCAACAATAGCCCTCTTATCTCTGTCGAACAAATTCGATACTTAGGACAAACGACTCACTTGGAACCCCCATACCAGACTGAAACGACCATAAACCCCCCGACGTTTTCGACTACTGCAGCACTTACTAGACAAACGATCTAAGCTTTCAATCAATTATAAACGACTGGTATATATGACAATAATAAGACCTATTTGGACTTACGGAATTGAGCTTTGGGGCTCCACTAAACCATCGAATTCCTCTCGTATCAAATCCTTACAATCCAAAATCCTTCGTAAAATCCTCAACGCTCCTTACTTTGTCACAAATAAAATCATCCATAAAGACCTTAATGTTCCATATGTTTCCGATTTGGCCCAATCCAGATACCTGTCCTTCCATAACAAACTGCAGAACAATCCGAATCCTTTCGTTTCAAACCTTGCTTCCTCCTCGATCCTTGCTTCCCCTCGATCCCTGATAACCCTCAGAGGCGTCTGAAAAGAAGATGGCCTCGGGATCTTCTAATATAGAACTTTAATTTGAGTTCTACCAATGGGTAGTTTCCCTTCATGTTGTACATGTCATGTTACCAATTTCACATTTACTTATTATATTTTCTATGTAATACAGTTGTAAATTCCATTAAAATAATAAAAATAAATCTTTATTTTAGTGTGTTTACAAAGGTCGGGTTTATATATTTTCGTGTAGCACACAGAGGTCTAATTCTCTATTAATTTTTGTGTCGATCATTGAACCCGTTCTAAAGTTATCACAAGTTTTGTGGTTGACGAAATTTCCATAATAGCCTAGGCAAAAATTTAGTCCAGAAAATTTTAATTTTTCGATACCTATAAAATAAGGATTTTTCGGGGTGCGAAAACCAACTTTGTTTCTTTCTAAAAAAATGTCCTCTCCTTGTTAGATTAACGAAGAAAAAGAAAATAGTGGATGATGCCCTTTAGGCATCATACTACGGAAATTTAACGTGCCGAACTCTACTAAAAGTTGTATACATAAATAAACATATTAAGATATGTATAAACAAAAAAAGGAAAAAAAAACCTGTACCACTACAATCCATTAAAGGTCTTGGGTTCAGTACTATTTAGGGAAAGTACAGTTTATGAGTCAACAGTTAAGTAAGGCTTTTGACTGAGATCACGCTCAATTAATTATTTTATTAAGGGTACCCACTTTATAGAGGCTGGGTGTACCCCATGATGGTCTCCTGATCCCGGAGTCCGCCCCACGGCTGATGAAACAGAATAAATAATTTTTCTACCAGAGACGGGATTCGAACTGAGTTGCCCCACTCCCTAATAAGGAATGTATACAAATTAAATAAATCAATCAAATATATACATTGTTGGCGCTTTTAGGTGGAAGAAGTTATGTTGTGTAATAAATGCAAAACTTTGAATGTGAATATCGCAGCCGGATACAACTAGAACCTAACCATATTATATGAGTTTTTTTCATTATTTCATGTGCAATAAAATGACATATGTAAGATTATATAAACTGTGTCCCCCCCCCCATTATAAGATATTGGAATTTTAAAACCGTAAATTTGCACGTTTTCTACAATAGCTTTCTTCAGAAGGGGTTTTCGCAAAAACTTAATGGAGTATTTTCTTCACAGAATTAAATTTTCTTTGAGATGGCATACAATAAAATTGCATTACTTTGGAAAATACCTAAAAAAAATATGTTTCATTTTTTTGTCCCATTTGTTACTTAAATCCTGTTTAAAATCTGTTATGTTAAAGTTCATATGAAGGAAATATAAAAATTTTCCATGGAAGAACAAAATACCGACTTATATAATTTTTGACCACTATGGGACGTCCAGATGGAAATATAGGAAGAGGCAAGCCAAGACTAAAGAGTAGACGATTTAGAGGAAAACGCAGACCTAAACTCACTAGGGGTGGGAAATTGAGTAGGAGCTACAGGATCGGTCTTAAACTATTGTCCTGAAGAAAAAAAAAATAAGTTATTAATTATTTAATTTCTAATTAAATGGTTGATTATTAGCTTATTGATAATAGAAATTAAAGGTCAACAAAAAAAATAAATAAATAAAATTGGAAATCATGAAGAGAAGAATAGTTGTGGTGGTCAGTCACAAAAGAAGGCAAATAATAAGGCAAATAAATATTATTATTTATTTTTGCCTTCTTTTTTGACTGACCACCCCAACTATTCTTCTCTTCATTATCCACGACAGTCAACCATTTACCAATTATAAAATTGGAAATCATCCTTACAATTAAAGGTTTAAAAGAATTTGTTGATATTTTAATATTAATTCAATTTATTATCCAATCCAATATTATTTGTCAGTAATAATATTATAAAGTTCCTATTATTTACTAATTCCATTCTACATTTATTTATTTATTGAATAAAATATTGTATGACAATGATGATTATCATTATTATAAAAATTTGATAAAATTACACATTTTCCTCTTTAATTTTTATATCCAGAAATGGAGGAGACTACAATGCTAAACACCAACGATGGGGTTGTCGAACATCCAACCCCCGCGGTAACATCCTATCACGTGTTTCATCTTACAACAGTTATTCAATCCTTTCGCCCATGAGTTCTACTTATTAGCCAACATCCCTCAAAAAACGTCCCGATACCCTAGATATAGTTATAGCTTCCCAGATCTCCTCCTCACAAACCATAATCAAATCCCTTGATGACCTTTCTTCAGACAATAGTCCAGTTCTGCTTTCACTACATTCGAGCTATTTTCCTAAACCATCACCTCCTAAATTGATTACAGGACGAGTAAACTGGGACAAATTTCGTGATGATTTGGAAAACAAACTAGACTTAAAAATTCCGCTAAATACAAAAGATGACATTAATGGTACCAATGAAAAACTGACAGCATCAATAACAGACAGTATAAATAATAACAAGTTTATCAATAAGTTTAACAATTCACAAAAGACTGACTTGCCACAGCATATTCGTATCTTATTGAAGGAAAAACACAGAGCAAGATCGATGTGGCATAGAACCAGATATCCAACAGATAAAACTCATTATACCCAACTAACTAACAAACTATAATCTGAAATTAGAAAATACAAAATTCAAAATTTACTGAAAAACTTACACCTACCGTCAAATCACTATGGACGACCACTAAAAGGCTCCTGAAATTTAAAGACTGTAATCATCCACTTCTGAAGCTCAAACCTGGTCCAAATCCGATGAAGAAAAATCACAAATCTTTGCTCATCACCTCTTTAAAACCTTTAATCCACACCCCGATATTCTTAACCCAAATCACCTTGAATGTATTGAAGCAGAACTGGATATCCCACTCCAAATGTCTCTTCCACCTAAAGCTTTCATCCTTCAGAAATATCCGACGTCCTGGACACGACCTAATTTCATCCCAGATCCTAATACTACTTCCTCGGAAAGCCATCCTATTCCTTACGTATATATATAATGCTGTTCTGCGATCCACATACTTTCCTGACCCTTGGAAATTATCTATTATCAAAATGATACGTAAACCCAAAAAGCCACCAGAAACCCATCCTCCTATCGCCCTATCTCCCTTTTAACCATCCTAGGCTAAATCCTGGAAAAGCTCATCCTAAAACGCCTGTACCCCATCCTAGATTCTAATCACATTATTCTCAGATCATCAATTTGGATTCCGCAGATCCCATTCCATTATCCTAAAATGCCATCGTGTGGTGGATGTTGTCTCCTCTGCATTGGAGCGCGGAATGTACTGCACGGAGTCTTTCTCGACGTAGAACAGGCTTTTGATCGAGTCTGCACCCGAGACTGCTTTACAAACTCCGTAAATTCCTATATCCTACATACTTCCTCATTATCCATTCCTATCTAACTGATAGATCCATCAAAGTAAATCATACTAATGCCTATTCATCACTGTTTTACCAGTCCGCTGGTGTTCCTCAAGGTAGTATCCTAGGTCCTATCCTTTACACACATTATACAGCTGATATCCCAACCCATCCTAACACTGTCATTACCACGTATGCCGATGATACGTATGTCCTATCAGTTAATAACGACCCAACAATTGCATCCCCAACCCTTCAATCACACATCACAAACCTTGAAGAATGGTTTCAAAACTGGAGGATCAAAACAAATTCCAATAAATCCCATCAAATCACCTTTACCTTTTGTCATAAACCTATGTCCTCTTGTCCTACAGTATCCTTTAATAATACCCCACTTATCCCTGTTAAACAAATTCGATACCTTGGACTCCACTTAGACAAACGTCTAACTTGGAATCCTCATACCAGACTGAAACGACAAGAAACAGCTCGACGTTTCCGACTACTCCAGCACTTACTAGACAAACGCTCTAAGCTCCCAGTCAATTACAAAAGACTCATATACATGACTACAATAAGACCTATTTGGACTTACGGAGTTGAGCTCTGGGGCTCCACTAAGCCATCGAATTCCTCTCGTATCCAATCCTTACAATCCAAAATCCTTCGTAAAATCCTCACAGCTCCTTACTTTGTCACAAACAAAATCATCCATAACGACCTTAATGTTCCTTATGTTTCTGACCTGGCCCAATCCAGATACCTATCCTTCCATAACAAACTTCAGAACCATCCTAACCCTCTTGCTTCCTTTTCGATCCCTGACAACCCTCCTAGGCTTATGAAAAGAAGATGTCCTCGAGATCTCCTTTTGTAAATACATTTTTAGAGTGCTACCAGTGGGTTTTTTCTCAACAAGTGATTTCATACTATTATATTCTTTTGTTCACATTTACTGAATGTATTTTTACTTGTAATACAGTTGTAAATATCGTAAATAAAAAAAAAATAAAAAAAATGTCCAGAATATTCGAAATGAGAATTTTTGTTGAGAAATAAAATTTAAATAAAAACAACTCCTATTTTTTAGCAATTAGTTACTTTGCCACCTATACTAGGTAAGGAAAGTAATGCGATCTCATCAAATTTCCGATATGCAGTTTTCGAGAGATCTATTCCTTTTAGAGCTCCCCACAAAAAAAAATTCTACATAAATTATTGTTTGACAAAATTGGGCTATGGTAGAAAGTTTTGTATTAGCAATATAAGAGTGTATTGAATTTTTTACGCTGATCTTTTACAAGCCGTTTTACATAGCTTTAGTTATTCAAAGAAATCGTACTCAAATCTATTGTTTGATCAATATTCAGGCAAATAAATTTTGTTTTTTTAATAGACATATTTAAAAATATAAATGTTTTCTGAAATAGGTTTCGCAAGTCGTGTGAGTGGACACACCAGATTTTTTTTTATCAAATTAAAATTCACACGCTAAATGATGCTTAAAAATTGAACTAGTGAGTTATAGTAGGCTATATTTAACGTAATTAATTAATTAAATAAAATTGAAAATTTGGCCTGAATGAATACTATAGCCCTAGTAATTACTGTATTAATACTCAATAAAAAAAAAATATAAATAATGAAATTTGGCCATTTAAACACTTTTTACTTGATACGAAATGCTGACAAATAAAGTAAATATTTATATTTTTTTAAAATTATTTTTATAAAATATATACATGTCAAAAAAAAGTTGTTTGTTTCTGTTTACACAAATATTTATTTATCTCTTCCTTTATCCAGTCTTACTTTAATGGTATCCTCATTTCATTGTTTGTCTTTATATTATTTCAATTTAGCAGTTGAGCTTTTGAATGTGACAAAAATAATATTATCCGACTTGCAATCGAAAATTTTTTGAACTTTTTTGTTTAAAATGAGATAATTAGAACAAATTTATTTTTGTTAGAATTTAAAGTATCAGAGTTTTACTTAACCAGCAGTAACAATTTGGCCCAACCAGATAGCAACGCCTATCGTTCGGTGAAATTAATTATAAGTAAATAAGTTTTACGAAATTTATATATATAATTTCAAATATAATATAGCATAATAATATAATGAAATATGATATAATATATATTAAATATTATAAGGACAATAGTAAGCGATCGAGCTTTAATTCACATTATATATATGAATACATAGAGGTTATAATATATAAGATAATAAATAGAATAAATAAAATATGAACAGGATTGCATGATCAACAATAAGATAATATACTTATGTATAATAAATGTTATTGTTCCCATCAGGGGTTTAACCTCTTATGGAACTTTCTAAAAAGTTCCATTTTAACAGTTTATGTGAAACTGTTCTTAAAATAAAAATTTTAAGGAACTTTTTTGTAATAATGTTCCAGGTCCCATGCATGGTAAACGTTCAACTTTTATTTATTCAAGTTCTTAAAAAAAAGTTCCTTTATGTGAAAAATAAATAGTAATTGGTTTTAGATTTGGGTTATAATTTGTCTTAAATGAATCACACATGATTCCAATGCGTCATTTGTTTCAATAGCTGTGAATAGAAGTCATTTTTTAGATCGACTTTTTAGTGAAATCGATTGAAATTTTAAATGTATTTTTTTTTTATAATAAAAGTTCTGTAAAAGCTTTACTTGAAATGCTGCAAGAGAAAAAGTTATATTTCCATTAGAAATGAAAAACTATGGACAATAAAAAAAATTGTAATAATAAAAGTTATTTTTCCGTTTTCTGGCAACATACGCTGATGACACAGCCATCCTATCTTCCAATCCAGATCCTATAACAGCATCCTTAAACCTACAAAGTTGCCTTTCTCTTATTCATTGGTATAACAAGGGGTGCATCCAAGTAAATGAATCAAAATCCAAACACATCACTTATACCCTTCGGCGCAAGTCCTGTCCACCAGTCTACTTCAAATCCATACCACTTCCTCTCTCAGACACAGTCCGGTATCTTGCCTTTCATCTAGATAAAAGACTAACGTGGAACCCACACACCAGACTTAAAAGACAACAATTTAACAGACGATATGGACAGCTATATAGACTAATGAATTTAAAATCTCAACTTTCAGTCGACAACAAATTACTAATCTACAAGACAATACTGAAACCTATCTGGACCTACGGACTAGAGCTGTGGTGGACAACAAAACCTTCTAACATTAAGCGCATTCAATCCTTTCAGTCTAAAGTCCTCCGAACAATAGTCGATGCTCCCTTCTATGTAACCAATAAAACCCTCCATAATGACCTTCATATCCTATTCGTTATTGACCTGTTCCCAGATAAAATTTCCAAATTTCACCAGAACCTCACTCATCATCCAAATCCTATAGCACAATCCCTATCTAGCTCCAGCCATCCCTACAATCTTCCCCGGAGGTTAAAACGGCAGTGGCCCCGGGACCTTTTGTAAATCCCCACATGTATTATTACAGTAAGGCTCGAAATCGGTTTTGTACCAAATATAAGCTCTTGTCATGATCAAATACCATGAATGGGGTACCGTTGGATTCAGAATTTCACGCTTCAATACTGGAACGGTGGTAGGTCTGTAGATCGATACGGGACAAATTGGATCTTGAAGATTTTTATGCGTACAGCAAGACCCAGATAGTTCCACTGGAACTATCGAATCCTGCGTTTTTAAGCCCAGAAACGCAATATTTTCGAGATAATGCAAGCTATGGGGTTCGCATCCACACAACCTGATGTTAATTGTAGTACTGTCATTGCATACATGTCTCATTTCGTCGACATGTCTCATTTCGTCGACATGTCTCATTTGAGGTCTCTATGATCAAGAGAGGAGGAGTTTATATTATTTATCGATGGTGTTTTTGATCGGAAAGCCATATCATCGTCAATTTTTCACCAAATCTCAAGATTGAGCCACCAATTTCGATGGCTTCCTTCTCCTTCAGGCGGACAAAATAGTCCAATCATCCCGAAAATTCAAGCAAAAAAGTTATAAAAGAAAACAAACTTTATTTGCGAATAACTAAAAAATTACACACTTTTCCCCTGGGTTATATCCGAGATTATATAAAAGATTACTTAATTCCCTACAAAAGGAAAAAAAAGTCATTGAAATCGGACAATTTTTAGCAAAGATACAGCTTACTGAAATTTGTAAACATGTTCGTTCCAAACAAAAATGAAGATTTAAATTAATTTTTGTTTTCTTTGTCGATTATATTTATCGATAAAGTAACATTTGATTTTTTTATCTTTCTACAACTCGTTTCCTTTTATCTCTATTTTAGCTATCATTTGTATGTATATATTGTGTGAATGTTTAATGAAGCCCTAATAATTAATGCCCTTCAATGCGGCAGAATGTATAAATTTTCGAATAAAAAAAAAAAATAATAATAAAAAATTTCCGTTTCAAGCAATAGTTCCTATATTGATTACGTCACCTTATTATTTAAATATTTAATTATTTAAATGAATATAGCTGCTGAAGAGTTTCATTCACATACGAAATAGATAATTTAAAACCCGACTGAGGAAAACCTATATTATTGTACAGACAGTCGGGGGAATCACGAAGTAAATGCGACCATAAACGGCCCTTTTGAGGTATTTTACAACAAATGCTTTTGTTCCAGTTTGGCAGTGAATGAATTAAAGAGGTCCCAGCGGCCCAGCTTCGGTTCAATGATATCGTTTCATTCATAAAACCGTTGCGATTGGCTCAATGGTCGTCCTGCTCCAATAACTCCGCCTGTCATCGCCCATTTATTGAGATTAATTGTGGAAAATATTAAATACCCCAATCACAAATACTATTAGCTTTTCACAATGGAGGCCCGCTACAAATGTTACCAAATCCCTTCATTCAATACCACACATTTTTATCCTTTCAGAAGTGATTAAACTGAAAGATTTATTTATTTAAAATATAACTGCATTTCCACGAACTCAATAAAACATTCCCTTTCAATCAAATATGCCTATTGGAGCCGTAATATAATTACATTAAAACTCAAAGTAGACTAAACCTAACCTTTGAACTAACCTTAAAAAAGATATTACGATTTAAAATAATTTGACCTTCAAAACGAGTGAATCTAAATGCATTTAGAAGATACACTGAAAAAAAAACAATAAAAAAAATCATGTTATGCTAAACAAAACATAATAATGTACAAATTATGCTATTATGAGATAAAAATGTTGAAAACATATTTTACTATTTTTATATCGGTATATAGATTTTTCGGTATTAAAATTTAATTATTGGAAACCTATATTTTTTTTTAAATAAAAAAAATTTCGATGAATGCGACCTAACTACACGTAAAAATATGATTGTTATTAAACACAATACCTAATATTTACCTAATTTTACTTTCCTTTTTAAGGTAAATTCTCTCTTTTTCTTTTTTTTTTTTGGGAGAGTTCTGCCATTATTATTTATTCAATTTTTTTAATTTATTTTTTTAACACTTTAATTCATATGTTTTTAGTAGTAGTGATTTTTTAAAATTATATATATCGATAATTTTATTACTTATTAGGTTTGATAGTGATACGTTCAATATTGATTTTATTTAATGTTTTTTTTATGTTTATTTATTTTAATTGTATATTTTTAGTCCTATAAAATAGGATTTTTTTTTCTAAGGAAATAGATCAAAACCCAGTATAGTTCCTTTAGCCCTGTGTTTTAAAATCCGAAAATGTACCGTTTTTGAAACAAACCATAATTCTTGCCGAATAGTGGTTATAGACGTTATAGAGTGACAAGGTTGTCATAGGATATCTCTAATATGTCTGGCTTTTAAGCCATTTAAATTCAAATATTTCTATTCATAATACTCTTCGATGAACTAAAAATCTATACAAAAGGGAGATGTACTAGAATAGGTCTTTGGTCCTTAGGGCACCTCGGATAATATAAAAAGAAACCTTTCGATATTTTAATAAAAAAATAAAATATATATATATATATATATTTCCAGTGAGTACAATAAAGGATTAGTGTTAGCTCAAGAATAATTGTGGTTTATTGCTTAACTATTAAACGGCAGGGATATTTTTCAGTGGGACAAAATAATCACTGATTAAGTAAATTGTCACATTAACAGTCGCACTAAGTTAACTAACCAACTAAAAGCAGAAATTAGGAAATACAAAATTCATACCTTACTTTAAAAAACTCTTACGACCGACAACTCACTATGGTTGACCAATAAATAACTCCTGATATTCAAAGACTTTAGCTATTCAGTCATCAGTGAAATTCAAATCAGATCCAGATCTGATGATGAAAATTATTTGCCCAGTACCTCTTCAAAATCTTTAATCCACGCCCAAATATCCTGAATCCAATCCACCTTGAATGTATTGAAGCAGAATTGGACATTCCACTCGAAATGAGTCTTCCACCTAAAGTATTTCATCCTTTATAAATTACCAACATCATTTACAGTTTTCCTTCCCACAAAGCCCTCGTACACGACCTTATTGTGCTTCATATCTTTAAGCTTCTTCCTCGAAAAGTTATTCCTCACATGCATATACGATTCTCTCCTCAGATCCAACTGATCTTGCCCCTGGGAAACTTTCCGTTATAAAATATTGAAAACTTTCCGTTCCAAAACCCAAAAAGCCACTTGAATACCCATAATCTTATCTCCGTTTTAACCATTTCGGGCAAAAACTCAGTCTATGCCCCAACATAGATTCTCATAAAATAATCCCAGATCACCTGTTTGGATTCCAAACATCTCATTCAACCATTCAACAATGTCATCGTCAGGTAGACATCGTCTTCTCTGCAGTGAAGCGTGGGTTGTTCTGCATGGGAGTCTTTATCGACACAGGCCAGACAATTATAGGCATCCGGGACTCCTTTACTAAATCCGTCAATCCCTATACCCTACATACTTTCTGATTATCCGTTCCCACCTATAACAGAGATCATTTAAGATCATCTGTTCCACTTATGCTGATGAAACGTGTGGTTTCAGTTATAACAATCCATTTAATAATAATAATTAAGCCTTTAATTATATCAATAGCTCCAGAAATAAACAAATTACAATTTAATTCAGATCAATATTAAAAAAAATAAATTTAACTTGTTAATATATCTGCCAGTGTTCCTGAAGGTAGTATCCTAGGTCCTATCCTTTACACAGTTTATACAGCTGACATTCCAACCCAATCCAACACTGTCATCACTGCCTATGCCAATGACACGTGTATCCTATCAGTTAAAAACGATCCATCTATTGCATCCCAAACTCTTCAATCACACATCAGAAATCTTGAAAAATAGTGTCAAAACTGCAGGATTAAAATAAATCCCAACAAATTACCTTCAATCTTCGTCGCAAACCTATGACTTCCTGTCCTATAGTATCCTTCAACAATAGGGCTCTTATCCCTGTCGAACAAATCCGATACTTAGGACTCCACCTTGACAAACGACTCACTTGGAACCCCCATACCAGACTGTAACGACTAGAAACCCGACGTTTTCGACTACTGCAGCACTTACTAGACAAACGCTCTAAGCTTTCAATCAATTACAAAAGACTCATATATATGACAATAATAAGACCGATTTGGAGTTACGAAATTGAGCTTTGGGGCTCCACTAAACTATCGAATTCCTCTCGTATCCAATCCTTACAATCCAAAATCCTTCGTAAAATCCTCAATGCTCCTTACTTTGTCACAAATAAAATCATCCATAAAGACCTTAATGTTCCATATGTTTCCGATTTGGCCCAATCCCGATACCTATCTTTCCATAACAAACTGCAGAACCATCTGAATCCTCTCGTTTCAAACCTTGCTTCCTCCTCGATCCCTGATAACCCTCCGAGGCGTCTGGAAAGAAGATGGCCTCGGAATCTTCTAATATAGAACTTTAATTTGAGTTCTATCAATGGGTAGTTTCTCTTCATGTTGTACATGTCATGTTACCAATGTCACATTTACTTATTGTATTTTCTATGTAATACAGTTGTAAATTTCATTAAAATAATAAAAATAAAAATAAATCTTTATTTTAGTGTGTTTACAAAGGTCGGGTTTATATATTTTCGTGTAGCACACAGAGGTCTAATTCTCTATTAATTTTTGTGTCCATCATTGAACCCGTTCTAAAGTTATCACAAGTTTTGTGGTTGACGAAATTTCCATAATAGCCTAGGCAAAAATTTAGTCCAGAAAATTTTAATTTTTCGATACCTTCGATAACAGATTTAATTATTCTATATATTTACAAATTATAAATAAATGAAACAAATCCATTTAAGAAATCCTTACGTGGGCTTGAACATAGGCCTTTCCTTAAGGGAGTACAGGTCTAGACTTTCCCAATTGACCAGCCTACCGGGAAGCCGAGTTCTGTTCCTGTCGTTTCAACTTGCACATGAATACTTCTAAGTTTTCATAGAACTTACCCTTTTCTTCTTCTGAATAATCAGCTGTTGGTGCAGAGACTTGGCCCGAAATAATTTTCCTGCATTTTCTTATATTTATGGATAAAGAAGCAATTAAACAATAAAAGTCTTGATATTCCCAAACTTTTAAAAGTTCAGAGTATAAATGCTAAGCTCACTTTCCTTAAGCTCAGCCCTGGCCAGCCTCAGTTACTAGTTTCCTTTCAATTTCTGTTCACTTACTCTAGCTTCTGTTTCTGGACCACCTCCTACCTTACTTTTATCTTCTCCCATCTTTAACATAGGATTCAAATACTTGTCGAGGCTATTACTTCTGTGTAGAGGTTCGTCTCTTTTTTTCATTTTGTAACACTTTGTGAATAGGTGTTTTATAAATTATGTGTTGTTAACGACCCATTTATTGCTTCCCAAACGTTTCAGTCTCATAACACGAAACTCAAAGAATGGTGCAGAAACTGGAGGATTAAATAAATTCTAACAAATCCCCTCAAACCACCCTACGACTTCCACCTCTACATTATTCTTCAATAATACTTTACTAATCTATGTTGATTAGATTTGCTACCTATGTCTCCATCTGGACCCACGTCTTACTTGCAATCCTCATGTAAGACTAAAACGGGAAGAAACTGCTAAACGTTTCTGGCTTCCTCAGTACTTCTAGACAAACGGTCTAAACTTCCAATAAACTCTATAGGACTCACTTACTTGACTATAATTATGCCTATTTGGTCTTATGGAGTTGAACTTTGGAGCTCCACAGACCATCAAATTCCTCTTGTATGCAATCATTACAATCCAAAATCCTCAATCCTCTATACATTTTCTCAAATAAAACTATCAATAATGTCCCATATGTTACCAACTTATCCAGTTATCTATACTTCCATAATAAACTTCAGACTTATCCAAACCCACTTGTTTCTAGCCTTGCATCCTCTTCGATTCCTGACAGTCCTCCAAGGCCGAGAGGATGATGGACTTGGGACCTTCTAGTATGGAACTATAATTGGAGTGCAATCAATGGATAGTTTCTCTTCAAGTGGTACATGTCATATGACCAATTCAAGTCTACTAGTTGTATTATTAGGCAATACAGTAATAAATTTCAATAAATATACTTATAAAAAAAGAACGTTTACGTTCTTAGTAAAATATGAAGATTTACAAATTGCGTGTATATAATATCCTGATAATATTATATTGAAAATATGAATAAACATTTTTCACCGATGTGACTTGTTCATAGAATGCTTTAAAGAGAAGGAAAGCTTAGGTAAGTTCTCGTTAGGGTATAGTAGTTAATAAATATCGCTGTTGTGGAGAGTTTTCGTTTCAAGGATATAATCAGTTTTTATTTTTTAATTAGGCTGTTTTACTACAAATACACCTTTCCCTAATTGAACACCGGTGTAAGAAATGGCGCATTAAGATAAACGAATCCAAATGTAAACACATAACCTTCACCCTTTGTCGTAAATCCTGTCCACCAGCTTATTTTAAGACAATCTAGCTTCCTTTCTCATATAAAGTCCGGTACCTTGGCTTTCTCCTTAGACCGAAGACTAACCTGTAACCCTCATACTAGACTTAAAAGACATCAACTAAACTGACGATACGGCCAACTATACCAACTACTAAACAGAAAATCTAAAATTTCCATTGAAAACAAGTTACTGATCTACAAGACAATACTGAAACCTATTTGGACTTACGGGCTAGAACTGTGGGGAACAGCAAAATTATCATCAACATCAATCGCATCCAATCCTTCCAGTCAAAAGTCCTTCGAACAATAGTCGACGCTACTTTCTATGTAACCAACAAAAGCCTACATCAATACCTCAACATCCCATTTGTCCAAGACCTTATCCTAGAAAAATTCTCCAAATTTCACCAGAACCTTACGTATGATCCAAATCCTCTTGCACAATCCTTATCAAACACCACCCATTCCCATAATCCCCCAAGAAGGTGGAAACGGCAGTGGCCTCGCGATCTTTTGTAGATTGTATATATTGGAGTTCTGGCAATGGCCAGATTCTCCACTCAAGACATGAATGTATGTGGCCAAAGTGCTCTCGATCAATCTCCGCTTGCTTTATTACCAGTGAGGCGGTTGAGAGAGTAGCTCAGGGTTCTCCTGCAGTTCCCTCGCCTGATTGTAAATAGTGTTTATAGGTATGCATGTGTTTTTTCTTAGTTTTAATTTTCTTATTGTTAGATTATTTTATTTTATTTATTATATATACTTTTTGAATATCATTTATTGTATTTATTATATTATTATTTATTACATTTATTATACGCCCTAATAATAAAGTTTGTCCCATATGTGGGCTTTCTTTTAAGGGTGAAAGAGGTCTTGGAACCCATATTGCAAAAAAGCACCCCAGGGAGGCTAACACCAATACACTGAGGGGCATAGTGAAAAATGTTATAGGTCCAAAAAATGGAGAGGGTGAGGTATCAAAAATAAAAGAGGACATTATTGGATGGTCTACCGTGTTCAAGAATCTCTTAAAAGAAAACACAATGAATATTGCGGATTTTGATGAGGCCGTAGGCCAGTTCCTAAATTTTCTCAAGAATATCAATGCGGAACTGCCAGGTCCCCAGCACCCAGCCGTTAAATTTTACAAGATGAGAAAAAAAAATAAAACTAAAGTGGCTGATAAGGGTGCTGGACAAGTCTCAAATCCGCAAAGAGCGAACAAGGTAGACAGGAGTCGTCGGCAGGAGCAGTATCAATACGAAGTCGCACAGTATAATTATTACAATAAAAGAAAAAAAGTTGTGCAAACTGTTATGAATGCCGATGCTCCTAAGAGGTGTCCTATAAAGATGGCCGATATCGAAAAATATTATAAAGACCTCTTTGAGAGCGAAAATCTCTGCAGGCGTGCGGATTACGAGCAGTGTGCCCCGATGCCAAATTTAGTGTCCATTGATGTAGAAACCGTCAAGAAAGCCATTAAATCAACATCAATGGACACATCGCCGGGGCCTGATGGAGTTCTGATCCGCACGATTAAATATTTCGATGTTGCAAATATTATTAGAACAATTGCGGAGATAATGTTGAAGGTGGCCTATGTCCCAGAACCACTTCGACAAGGGCGCACAATACTAATATATAAGGGGAAAGGTGATGTAAACAAAATCCCTTCCTGGAGACCCATCACCATTTATTCTATTGTGCGCCGAATCATAGAGAAGGTTCTGGACCACGAATTAAGAAAACAGGTCACCTTCCACAGGAATCAGAGAGGCTTTATAAAAGGCCTCCCGGGAACGCACGTCAACGCAAGGATTATCGACGCTGTATTGAAGGATGCAAAGATTATGAAAAAAGATTGTGCGGTGGTATTCCTTGACGTTGTCGGTGCTTTTGACAATGTTGGCCACAATCATATCGTGAGCTCCTTGGAAGCAAGAGGTGTGTCGCCGGATCTTCAACACGTTATATCGGCTCTCCTCTGCACGAACACAATCAAAATTAGTAACGGTGTTCACGCAACTAGCCAAATCAAAGTGCTGCGCGGGGTACCCCAAGGCGGCCCCTTGTCGTCGTCGCTCTTCAACCTGGCCATTGACCATCTCTATCGCGACCTGTGCGATGAAGAATTTTCCAAAAAATTTGGATACAAGTTAAAAAGTGACCAAGGTTGTGTGGTCCTCACAGGTTTCGCGGATGACCAGGCCGTGTCAGCGCGTGACAAGGGGGCTGCAGAAAGAGTGATCGGCAGCGTTCAGAGGACATTTGAGGGAATTGGTTTGGCTATTAATCCTCAAAAAAGCGTGGGCATCGTTCTAAATAAAGGAGAGCTGGAAACCGCGATGCTCTCCCTTGAGAACGGAGAGTACATCCAAACAATGCAGAATGGAGATACAATCAAGTATTTAGGATGTACATTCTCGGGAGAGCTACAGTTCAACGAAGATTCGGTGACCAAATTGAACGAAAACCTGAATAAACTGGTAACCTCTCCCTTGCTGAAGCCGGAGCAGAAGCTAAACATTGTCAACCAATATCTGTTCCCGGGTCTTACTTACCCTCTCCAAACTGCGCCCCTCACAAAGCTGCGTCCTGCCGTACTTGACGGCATCGACACCATGATTCGCAGGAGTGTGAAGGCTATTGTTGGACTCCCTGCGAACACCTCCACGGCGATGTTGTACTCTCCCAGGAGGTATCGAGGATTGGGATTAATCCGCTGCCAATGGGAGGCTCCTCTACAACATTGGTCCATTGCTCAGCGACTGTCCAATGTGCCCGATGCCCTTTTTCAGTCGATCTTTGATTATTCGGCTGAGGTTGATGAATGTGCCGAGAGATTGGGGGTTGATCGGGGTATTCGGAATATGAGAGCTCTACGGCAGTCGCTTCGAGAAAATTCGTTTGAGGAATGGACCAATTGCAGGTGGCAGGGCATTGGAGTTCGCCATTTTAAAGAGACCCCGAAAGCCAATAAATACATGTATGATAAGCAAGTACTTTCTGGGTCTGAATGGTCAAATGCCCTGAAACTAAATATTAATTATGCTCCCCTGCGTGGAGTCCCAGGTGTCAGCGGACAGGTAAGAGAAGTTGGGTCCCTCTGTCGCAAATGCGACAGAGAGCCAGAAACACCAGCACATGTGCTTGGAAAATGCCCCAACAACTCCCTCCTTATAACACGCCGTCACCACAGAGTCAAGCATGAACTGATGAGGCTCCTTGAAGAGAGAGAATACGCCTGTTTCGAGGAAGTATATTGTATAGATACGGATGGATCCACCCGATATGCCGACATTGTAGCATTCTCTAAGACGGGAAAGTCGGCGATGATTTTGGATCCGACCGTGAGATATGAGACCAACGACCTCGATCAGGCAGAAAAAGTGGAAAGGGAGAAAAAACAGATATATGAGAAATGCATCCCTTTCCTTAGTGAAAAGTTCCGCGAGAGTTTCGGGCCGAGAGAATTCCACGTGAGAGGCCTTTGGTTCGGAGCTCGCGGAACGATACCAGACTCAACAAGGAGCTTCATGGAGGGCCTTGGTGTCGACATAAAGGACGTGGCAAGGTTGGCAGAGAGTATAATCCTCGACTCCCTGGGAATCATCCACCACCATGTGCATGGGAGCGGATAGGGGGAGAGTTTGCTCGCGAGGGGGAGGCATGCGTGTGTTACAGCATTTTTTATATTATTATTTATTGAACACGTCCACTGTACTTTATGAATTTTTTATGTATTAGGTTAGAAAGAGAGAGGAGAGAATGTGAGTGGGAACATGTATAGGGGGAGAGAAGGAAGAGAAAGGGTACAGAATGATAATAAATGAATGAAAGAAATAGTAAAAATTATAAAAAAAAAAAAAAAAAAAAAAAAAAAAAAAAAAAAAAAAAATAATATATATATATATATATACGTATAAAATATTGTATACTATGCTCATACATATTGTTAATCCTATAATTGTATAATAATTTTAAATAATGTCTGTAGTGATTAATAGGTATGCTGTGTTGTTAGCAACCCAATGTAATTGGGCAGCACCATTTTATTTTATTTTATGATAATAAAGTGATTCTCTCTCTCTCTCCTTTGCTCCTATTTATTTTATATTTTTTGTACATATAGTTTGAATGTTATCCTACCTCACTGTACTTAGTGTCCATGTGACAGATTGTTGTAATACTTTATAAATAAATAAATTTTAAAAAAATTAGGCTGTTTTAGGATTTCAAATTAGTTTACAACAGAATTGATATTAGAAATATATATAAATAGCTTCTTTGGCGTTACTCCTACAACTTAACGTATTGCACTATTAGGTTCAGAATTGGGTACAGTATGTCCTGCTTTGAAGTTCATATAGGGAAATTTTTGGGTTAAAACCCATGTCCGATTGAGCGATGTGGAAATGTTTTCATCAAAAAATTCTCACAGTATCGAACTATCGAAGACGTCTTCATTTGATGTGTACTTGACTAAGAAAGGAAACAAAGAAAGAATGGAGACAGTGTAGAAAGCTATCGGAAACATTGTTCTTGTGAATGGGCGAGGATAGTCTTGAAGGGGGCTGCTGCCCGCTGATAACGTGAAGTACAGAGCCGCTACACATCGCTCCCTCCCATTCACGGCAACACTTCTCTCTTCAAATTGGTTCCACTGCATTCACATGGTGAATAGCACTTTAAGTAACAATAACAAAATAAATTATAAGGATTACAATGATAGACAAGTTTTTTGAAGAAAACTAAATAAAGCTACGTTAATTTTGTCGTTTGAACCATTTTACAGTTTTTTTTTTTTTTTTTTTACACAAACCGGTCAGCAGGGAGCACACGAATATCAGTTCCGTTTCCTCTTCACACCCTCGCTCTTCCTCTTACTCCAATTTTCTCTCATCCTCCTGGGCTGTTCCTCTTGCTCTTCCTTAGTCCATTTTCTCTCTCCCATCTACAAGAACCCCAACTCCTTTTAGTTTTTCCCTAAACAGATTTCTATCCAAGCAATCTTTATCCGTGATTTTTAGCCTGTCTAGCTCCTCTGTTATTTGTTTTACATACCACTCCCCCCATAATTTTATAGCTGCAAACTTTGCCAAAAATTTTCTTGTTCAGTCTTTCGCTATTCATCCCGACCATATGCCCGTAGAACCTTAGTCTTCTGGTCCTGATGACTGTTTCCAAATCGTCCAAATTTCTGTATACTTCTTAACACCTTTAAGCTTAGAGGAGTATTTAGATGCGACAGCAACTCTTCTTTGACATTATAGTGATGTATGGTTGACCAGAGATGAGTTCTTCTACTCCTTTTTAGATAAAGCTTTAGAAAAACAACATTGGAAAATACTAAACTTGTTGGAAAAATGTCTTTTCTTGTATAACTATATAATACAAGAAACGTCAAAAACATTAAATTTGTAAACCATATGTAAATGAAAGTCAATTTAATTAGGAATAATATATAATTAATAATGGTTTTTTATTTATTTATTATTTTTTGTTGTTAAGTATTAATATATAATTAATAAGGTTTTTTTTTATAAACTAATAATAAACATGTGTATATTCTTTTTTTTATATAGAGGATTAGCGAAGGGCTCGTCTCACCGCTCATTAGTTAAATAAATAACAATAATAAACTGAAGCTATATTATTACAACCTTCTGTATTATTACTATTATCGAACATTTCTAAGGTATGCTAATTATGAAACTGAGATTAAGTCTAACGCTTTGCCTCAGGGGTTTCACCTGTTCATGGAATAATGTAGTTAGCGCTATAACTGACGTAAATACATTATTACTTAATTATATTAACATCAAACCAAACAATGATAAATCCTAATACTCGTCCATAAATTTACATCCTAGAAATTTTCTTTAATCTTAGCCGTAGGACAATTTTTTTTTCTTTTATTTGTAAAAAATGATTTTTATTCAGAAAAAAAGTAATTAAAGTCGTAAGATGTATATGAAGGGAGGTTTTCTAATTTGGGGATATGAAAAGGATGTTTGGAAAAAAGGAAGGAGGAGGCATCCTAAAGAAAGTATTCATTAAAGGCAGCATAAGGCTAATTGTCTGTTAACATTTTGCTTCCCTCAGAGAATATGATTCAAAGGAGCTGGGGACATATAATTAAAAGCAACTTAGAAAAATTGGAACAAACAAAAAAAAAAAAAAAAAAAGAGCCTGCCAAGTAAAGTCAGTATAGCTCCCTCACCGTTTTTATTGGCTAAAGTATATCTATATTACAAGGTATAAAATTTTTCGTATGAGAACAAAATCTCTGGGAGAAGCCCAGGAGGATTTGATACCCACGAATTTCGTTTATTAGCTAATATTAAAATGCGAAAGAGGGCAGTATTTGAAGATTCCATATTGGTTATTCTTGATTAAAAAAAAAATACCAATGTATACTGAACATACATTTTACAACTGAGTATGGAAAACGTCGTATGTAAAAAACTCATTATTTCTTTATAATTTATTGGTATAATTTCATATTTTATTGTCCTCTGCTATTTTCCATACTAGCAGACTACTTATATCAGTTGCAGACTACAAAAGATCATCTTTAGAACTAATAGAATTGAAAATTTTCACATACGACCTTTCGCACTAATAGTAGTGATATATACTTAATAGGTACATTTTTAGTTCGTAAAATGGATGGAACTAGAAAATCCATAGGAAAAATTCAACTTGTTGTTTGTTCGGAGTTAGCGAGACCAATACTTTTCTTCAGTCTGAACAAAACTAATTAAGCTTGAATATAAAAATATGGGGGAAGTTCACTCAACTTCGATATTTAAGGAGGAAATCGAGACCAAGACAAACTAATTGAACTTAACTGGAAATAAAAACAATCACAAATAAAACTTTTTTTTTTTACATATTCAGAGTAAAAATTACTTTAAATTTACTGACAATTACACGAAATCGTAATCCAACGAAATCCAACGGCAGTAAGTGTCATCGATCAAACGATACAGTATCAATTATTTTTTTTAATAAAACCTAAAATTTCATAACCCCATAACAATATTGTAATAACCTAACTCCCACTACATATGATCAGTGCCTTCAACATTTCAAAGCCATTGTTACCAATTATTTATATTAATTTTATATATTAAATGGAATTCAATGAATTTGATAGTAAGTAAATTATATAATGTTCTCCAAATTTCCTCCAAGTTTGGGTCAAATTGAATGCGCCGTTTTCAAACTATTGGCACGTCAAATAACACATTTCCTGATGTAAAAGTGGAAGTATTTTTTTTTTTTAGTAGTAGATATAATTTGATAAAATTGATGCTTACTTCATTTTACGTTTATCAACCCCCAAATCTCCTCCAAATTTGAGCCAAATCGAACTTGCGGTTTTAGGGATATAGACGTATCAATAAAAACACGTTTTCGCATATATAAGAAAAAGTAATGAACAGAATTCAATCAAATTGACCGTACATTATTTATTTACAAATAACTACCTTTTATCCAACTTTGAGCTAAATCGAAGGAGCAGTTTCTGAAATATTGGGATATCTACTAAAACGCGTTTGCGCGATCGTAAGCGGAAGTGCATGATAGAATATAATAAAATTGATATGAAACCATCTAAACACCATCCTGCAAAATTCCTAAAAATTTCATAAAAATCGGATAAACGGTATGCCTGTTACATCGATTTGACTATAGACACATAGACACCGTACCAAATTTGATCCATGATGTCTGAAACGTAAAACGCGTGTTAAAATTTTCGATTCTGAGCACACATTTTTTTTTGACCTCTCACACGAATACAATGCTTTCCTACCTTCGGTAGTGAGGAAGCAAATATGGATTTTGAACATCCTTAGAGACAATAAATATATAATTTTTTTTTCTTAATATATTTCTGACCATTGTATCCTTACATAATAGAAAAGTAGTTTATACACATCTTAAACTCTTTTTCCAATGCAACCGACGCACACTATTGTGTGAGCTAACGCTACGGTTGGACATAGGGTTTGAGAGAAAAAACAAAGTTATAATTTTGAAGTTTTATTCCATTAGTGACAAACTAATATCGTTTTCCCTTCATGTCCAGTAAATAATAATGCCCTGATTTGGGATAGTAGGAGAAGAAATGAAAATCATCTTTTTTATATTTAGAGCTGGTTTGCCGGTATTTTTTGTTCAAACCTAACGGTATGTACTGGGCAGAATAAGGTACTTCTAGTCAATCTTAAGACAGCTGGAATATTTTTAAATCGGTTTTTAAATATATGCGTAGTCGCTACAAAATTTCAAACATTTACAAGCAATTTTGTTAAATTTCACAAATCGCCCGAAAAAAAAACAGAGACATCAAATTTTTAAGAAAGGTTTGAACTTCCAAAAAAGTTTTCAGACCTTGCCCCAACATATCACCACTGAAGTTAATGAGGCTTTAACGCGCGGTAACGTTGAATTTAGAATGACTACCATTACTTTTTATTTATTTTATTTCGTTTACTAGCGTTTTCGAGTTACTATCAACCCAGGTTTTTACTAAATAATATCTAGTTGTCTATACTGATCAAACTGTAAATATATAACGAGTTAGAAGCTAATTAAAAAAAATTAAATATTTTTATTATTACGGACATGTCAATTTATAGATTTATATTTTATAATAATATGTCGTTATGAAATAGGTTATCAGTTATACAATATCTAAACAATGTATCGTTTTCAAGAGAAACCACAAGACGTGGATTTTAAACATTGTATTGGTGTCTACCACGAATATGTTTATTTTATGTGAATTATTTATACTTCAAATATTCATCAATTATTATTTAACATGAACCTATTTGGTTTATTTAATTCAAATATTTTATAAACAATTTTTTTTTCATTATTGCTCTAACTTATCAATTACTGTTTATATCAAGTATTTTATGTTAAATAATAAGTGTTTCGTGCAAAACGATTATTTCATACAATGTAAATATTTTAAGTATACTTCAAGACCGAAGTATTTCACGTAAAATAAATATTGTAATAATATTCGTTTTTTTTTTTTTTAAATTCGCTATTAAACTCATTATATGTTTGTAATTTGATCAGTATAGACAATTAGATATTATTTAGTCAAAACCTGGGTTGGTAGTAATTCGAAAACGCGAGTAAAAAAAATTAAATAAATAAAAATTAATGGTAGTTGCTCTAAATTCAACGTCCGCGCGTGTTAAATCCCAAATAACTTCCGTGGTGATAGGTTGGGGTAAGGTATGAAAACTTTTTTTAGAAATTCAAACCTCTAACAATAGGATATATCTGGTTTTTCGGGCGTTTTGATAAATAGACCAAAATCGCTTGCAATTGTTTGAAATGTCGTAACAACAACGCACATATTTAAAAACCGATGTTTCAGCTGCTTTAAGATTGACTAGAAGTAATTTATTCTGCCCAGCACATACCATTAAGTTTGAACAAAAAATACTTGCAAACCAGCTCTAAATATAAAAAAAAATGGTTTTCATTTCTTCCCCTATTATCTCACATCACGGCATTATTAATGTGATAATTAATTTAAGAATTAATGTAGATGAAGGGAAAACGATATTAGTTTGTCAATAACGCAGTTATTCTTCCAAATTGTAACTTTGTTTTTTCTCCCAATGTCCAACCGTAGCATTACTTCGCACCAGTGTGAAACGCACAGACACCTGATCTAGGAGGACAAAATTCATTGGGTATAATGTTCGAATAAATGTCACGTCTTTGTCAAGAATAAAACTTTTCTAGTCTTAATTAAGGCAATATAAGTTTAAATTTGGTTAAAATTAATTTTTTAATAAAATTAAGTATATAGGTATGCATTTGTTTTTTGCTTAGTTTTACTTTTCTTATTTTCAGGTTATTTTATTTTATTTATCGTATATACTTTTTGATTACTATTTATTGTTATTTTGCTTCTATTTATTTTATATTTTTTTGTACATATAGTGTGAATGTTATCCTACCTCACTATAACTAGCGTCCATGTGACAGATTGTTGTAATACTCAATAAATAAAATTAAAATTTATAATCATAATTCCTAAGAATCAATAAAAAAAATAGAAATAATATTAATAAAAAGGAAACCGGTATCCTTTTTATTTTATCCTGTAATTTCAGTTCATTAGGCTTTTCGAAGCAATCAGAAAAACATTATTCGGTCTCTCTGTCCCCTCGAAACATCGAGAAGACTGGTGGTTGATATCAGGTTTAAAAAATATTCTTCAGCTATGACACTACGGAAGAATTCAAATTTATTTAATCTACAATAATTCCTCAACCTTATAATAAATATCATTAGACAGCTCACTCTCGGACTGAAGTCACTCATAATAGCTTCCTTAGTGCAATTTAAATTCCCCTTTTACTTCCTTATTTTTTTCCTACACAGTCAGTAAATATTTGCTTCATTCAAAAATCCACAACCTCGTAAAAATGCGTTCTCTCAAAATTTTGTTGGTGCAACTTGCGCCTGGCAGACCCCTTCTGGGCACCCCTACTGTATTATATCCTGTAATTTTAGTTCATTAGGCTTTTCGAAGCAATCAGAAAAACATTATTCGGTCTCTCTGTCCCCTCGAAACACCAGGGAAGACTGGTGGTTGATGTCAGGTTTAGAAAATATTCTTCAGCTATGACACATTTCGCTAAAAGAATAAAATAAATCATTTTCTGAGAATTTTTTTGTGTATGTGAAGAGGACTGCCAAGCCTGCTTACGTTTTATTATATAACTCGAAAAGTTTTCATAAGATTCAAAAAATTTTATTCCAGATAATATTAACTATAAATTCAAAAATATTGGGCTATTTGGAACATTTAATCTTTTGACAATTTGGGATTGGAGTTCACACCAGACAGAACAATATTTTTGTAAGGTTGTTCGACTTTGTTATCGCATTATCTTACGATTCCAGTGGAATGCAATTGGGTATTCAGGAGTATTTAGTTACTAATTAAATAGATAACGTTTGCCGATATTACGATAACAAACGCCCCGATTCCGGGAATTTTCGTAAATAAAATAATTGTAGGATGAGATGAAGCTGTTCACGAAATTTTAGGAGGATGTTAATAATTTCATAAACCAGGGTCTATTACTATTACTTGTGTTGCCCAAAATCGGTCTTGTTCTTGCACTTTGCAAGACCAATACTAATACCGCCTAACTGTTGCAAGACCAAGACCAAGAATATTAAAAAAAAAAAAATCGTTTTTGTTAATAAAAATATGTTATGTAAAGAATTGGTATAACCAATATAATTTTGCATTAAATTCTTTCAATTTTTCATTCGAGCTTAGTTAGGTTTCCCTTATCTGAAAAATTACCGTAACATATCTACAATAATAAGCTAATAAGTAACTACAAGACTGTAGTTGTGAGACTCGCAAGACCAAGACCAAGACGAGTCTTGGTCTCGCATTTGGGCAACACTAACAATACCAATTAAAAAATAGTTCTTTTAAAAATAATCAACAATTACAAAACTCTTTTCAACAAAATATCAATCGTTTTTAGTTACAACAATAATAAATTGAAATAATAATAGGACTGTGAATAAAATTGTATTATGTATAATATATAAAGTTAATAATAACATTTATAATAATAAGACGTTAATTATTTGATAAAAAGGGTTCTCTACCATCGAATATAAATATTTACGTACATTCTTTGCTGGTTTTTTAATTTTAATTTTTTCTCAATTAATTTATGTTAAATGGTAACTTATATTTTTTTATTATTTTTATATGTTTATGTTATTATTATTATGTTTTTTTTTTGTGAAGTTCTGAGGCTCCTCCCCAAGATTGTGTTACTCTATTTCATTCTAATGGGACTTATTTAAAAATAAGTAAAGCATATTATTATTTTTATTTTAGAAAAAAATAACTCCGTTATAACCGAATGTTGATTTTAAACATCGACCGGTAATATCGATTGTGTATTTTAACAATTCGATGGTTTAATAAAGTGAAAATAAAAAAAAATACTAAAATAATTCAGATCAAAACGTAATTTTATGATCTGTTAGTTAATAAAATCCTTGGTGCTATACACCTCGATTCAGTTGCATCTTACGTGTAATGGTTCTCCTTCGGTGTTCCTTAGTTTAGAAGGGAACTCATTTTAAATTAGGATATACTGCCTTTAATAAATTAAGATATAAAAAATAAACCGGACGAACTGCGTCATTGAAAAATCTCCGTATAATTTGTCTCCACAAAAACCTTAATAACATAGAACCTAATTTATTCTCTGCTTTAAAGATCCTGGAATCCCTTAAAAAAAAATCTATAAATCTTAAATTAAGGGTGTAGAATACTAGGATGAACCCAGATTTTTATAGAAAGCTGCAATATCCCGAATCTATCCAGCTTCGTTTAAAGAAGAATTTATAGGTTAAACAAAAAAAATCCTTAACACGATAACCGGAACGATCTGGGATCAGAGTATTAATTCATGGAGGAGAATTGCCAATAGAGAACTGCTTACAAAATCTAGTATGGCTATCTCTCATGATATGAAGGCGAGGAAGATGACCACAATACATTGCTGGAAACAATCCATCATGAAGCCTCTAAACACCAATGAATACCATAATAGTTGGCACGAACCACGTGGGAGGAGAAATTACAAAAAAAAATCGTATCAAAATTGAATACCCAAATTAAATTTATTCAAATTTAATAACTGATTTCACGACATCAGCGTGTATCAACTTAACTTATGAAGCACGGGCGGATCTACGGGGAGAGGGGGATTTGGAGCTGAAGCCCCCCCCAAAAAAAAATGGTAAAATATAACCATTTTTTATGGAAAAATATATTAAAAAATTATCTCTTAAAGTATTATTGTTCGTGTAAGGACATTTAAATGGACTTTAGGAATTACTTAAACGCCATTTCATATAGGTAGTTAGTTTCCTTCTGATTTTCCAAATTAATTATCGTTATTTTTATAAAAAATAAAACTTTCGGGATAAAGCCCCCAAAATTAAATCCGCTAGTGTTATGAAGGTATCGTATACTGAAGAAAATTTGATGGTTTTCTTTCATTTATTGAAATTTAAAACTGTATAAATGTATTTATTTATACAAGTGAATATTTTAAGATATGAGAATATACAATATGTTAAGAAATTGTGAAGAATCTATCCATTATCATTAATTTTGGAGATCTCTTGTCCATATTCTTTTCAGACGCTCCGGAGGATTTTCATGCATGAAAGGTTCTGGACGAGAGGGTTAGGGTGGCCAACGAGTTTGGAAATAAAAGAGGAATATCGAATTCGGGCCAAATCCGCCAAAGTTTTTATGAATAATTTTACTTAAGACATAATAACGAGCATTAAACATTCTATCTACGGAGGATTTCGGATTGTAGGGATTGGATGCGGGAAGAATTCTATGATTTTTTGTAGCCTCTAGCTTAATGCCGAATGCTCTTCCGAATGCCGAATGCTCGGCCCCGGGTGGGCCCCTCCTTAGAGTCGGGCTGCTTGAGAGTGCAGCCCTAAGCGGGTGGTAAACTCCATCTAAGGCTAAATACAACCACGAGACCGATAGAGAACAAGTACCGTGAGGGAAAGTTGAAAAGAACTTTGAAGAGAGAGTTCAAGAGTACGTGAAACCGCTCAGGGGTAAACGGAAAAGACCCGAAGCCCCGAAAAGGGAGATCATTATCGGCCTGATAATGGTAGTGTATTTCAGTTTTTTGTAGAATATTGGAAATTTAGGACGTTTGTGAAGTAAGTGTTCTCGAGAATAGAAAACTATGAGCTTTTTCTTATATAGCTATTACAAGTCAGACGTTTACCAAGATTTATTCCTAAGTAACGGATTTGTTCTATAGGGATAAGTGGATCATTGTTAAAGGATATTTTTATGTTTATTGAAATTTACAACTGTATTTGCTAATAATACAACTAGTAAATTTGAATAGGTCATATGAGATGTAGCACTTGAAGAGAAACTAACTGTTTATAGCAATCCAATTATAGGTCTATATTATAAGGTTCTGAGGCCATTTTCTTCATAGACTGCTCGGAGGACTGTCAGGAATCGAAGAGGATGCAAGATTAAAAATAAGTGGATTTGGATAGGCCTCTAGTTTATTATGGACGGATACGTTTTTGCATTGGCCTAAATAGGAAACATATATGGAGCATTAAGGTTGGATAATTTTATTTGTCACAAAGTATTGAGGATTTTACGAAGTGTTTTCGATTGTTAAGATTGGATATGATTAGGAGTCCCTAGGTTGAACTCTCTATGCCCATATAGGTCTTATGATAGTCATGTACACGTTTATTTTGCAATTAATTGGTAGCTTAGAGCGTTTGTCTAATGAATGGAAAACGTTGAGCGTTTTCTTGTCATTTCAGTCTGGTAAGATGATTCCACGTTAGTTGATATCCATTTTTATATTTAATATCAAGGATGACGCTTTGCTTAAAAAAAAAAATACTGTATGACGTTTAGTTAAGTTTTATAGATCATTTTAAATATTCAATCAGTAAGTACTCAAATACTAAGTAAGCAATGAAAAATAGTTGTTATATTTCTCGATATTAAAATTGTAGGTTCAAACTAATAATTAGTTAATTTAATAAAAAAAACGCTGTCTTCCTCCATAATTCCTTATTATTTCTCTCTTTGCAAAACTGGTTTCATTGAATCGAGATGCAAGATTGAAAATAAGTGGATTTGCATAGGCCTGCAGTTTATTATGGAAGTATAAGTGTCTGGATTGAAGTTGGTAACATATGGGGCTTTATTGATAGTGTTATTTGAGAAAAAGTAGTCAGCATTGAGGATTTCAGATTGTATACGAGAGAAATTTGATGGTTTGTTGCCCAAATGCGAGACCGAAATAAGTCTTGGTATCGCAAACTCAGTCTTGGATTTGATCTTGGTCTTGCACAAGAGTCTCCCAACAGTCTTGCAGTTACCTATTAGCTTATTACTATAGCTATATTGCTGTAATTTTTTAGATAAGAGAAACCTAACTAAGCCCGAATGAAACATTAGAGGAGTTAACTGCAAAAGTATATTAGTTATACCAATTATTAACATATTGTAACTAAAATTGTCGAGTATTAGTAACTATTTTGCTTTAAATTATATTTAAAAAATCAATTTTTTTTACCAGACCTGGTCTTGGTCTTGCAACAGTTAGGGGGCCTTGGTCTTGCAAAGTGCAATACCAAGACCGATTTCGGGCAACACTAACGGTTTGTGGAACTCCAAATTTTAAGACCAAATAGGCCTTATTGTTGTCAAGTAAGTGAGTCCTATAGAGTTTATTGGAAGTTTAGAGCGTTTGTCTAAAAGTTCTGAAGAAGCCAAAAACGTTTAGCAGTTTCTTGTCGTTTTAGCCTTGTACGAGGATTCAAAGCTGAAGACCTAGCTATTCAACACTATTCAACATGGATTAGTGGAGTTTTATTGAAGGATACCGTAGGACCGGGTTTACGAGTAATTGTGATTTGTTTGGTTTATATTTTGATTATACAATTTCGACACCATTCGTTGGTGAATGGCTGAAATGTGTGACTGCAGAAGAATCAAAGTTAAAAATATAGTACTCAATGTATTGTTCTTTCGTCAACATTGTACATACCCTGCATATAAGTTGAAAATATATTTATCTTCATTATTAAACCAATATTATTTTTAAAACTATATATATATATATATATATATATATATATATATATATATATATATATATATATATATTTCCTACGTTCCCTCAAGTGTGTTGAGGAATATCAGTTGAGAGAGACATCCTGGAACTACGGGATGGAGCTGAAGGAGAGTGAATCACTTACATAATGAATCGACGTTCCTTCATCCACGTTGATTATAATAATGCCATAATAATATACAAGGAAAGCAGTAACAATAAAAGAAAGATCATATAGTCTATATATATTACAAAAAATTTACATAATTCTGTTAACAACCATACAGATGTGGACAATATAAATACTTTTTATTCAAATATAATTAATAAAATTCGTATATAATAATATAATAATCCACCAATGCAAAACATTAAAAGGAAAATCCCTCTCCTTTTGACTATCCCCACCAGGACGATATAAGTCAGTTCCTCCAGAAATGACGTAGGCGAAGCCCCAATATAACATGACAAGTTAATGTTCACTGAACATATTAATTATAACATTAATGATGAACATATTAGGAGGACTCATCAAGGTAATAGTCATTTGTTTTTAATTGTTAAAGTTTTTAAAGTTTTATAGTTACGTACATGTATGGTTTTTTAAAATAAAAAGTGTATACTTTATGTATATTTTTATATAAATTTATGTATATCGAAAATAATTTGACATAGAACGTTAGACAATTCATTTAAATGTAATAAGAAATTCATTTTATAATTGCTGAATATTAACTAATAATGATATTATAATTTTCCAGTTTTGAAAATGACACTGAGTATGGTCGAAACGTAAAATTAATGCGTAATAATAAAATGTTGGTGTAAAATGGTCTAATTTATTGTAAAAAATAAAAAAAATTCAAGACACCAAAAGTAGGAAAAATGAACAAAAAAAAAAAAAATAAAATATAGTACAAAATGTATCGTTCTTTCGTCAATTAGTGCATATCCTGCATGTATGTTGAAAATTATTAAACCTTCATTATTAAACCAATATTATTTTTAAAACTATATATATATATATATATATATATATATATATATATATATATATATATATATATATTTCCTACGTTCCCTCAAGTGTGTTGAGGAATATCAGTTGAGAGAGACATCCTGGAACTAAGGGATGGAGCTGAAGGAGAGTGACTCACTTACATAATGAATCGACGTTCCTTCAGCCACCCCAAGCCACCCTCAAGCCGCCCTTACCAGGGCCTATTGTTCAAATGAAAGATTCCACCCTTCGGAGGGGGCGGTAATTTGTTGCCAAGGGTGCGCCCCTTTCGAAAATGGAGTTCCTCCGCCCTGTCTCCAGACGGGATTAAGTTAAGCCCTATGTCGGCCCCTTCGCCCCCGGGGGGAGGGGCTCGGAATTTAAAGGATTTAAACAATTTATTCCAAAAGACGCTCCAAGAGTATGCCATGGAGAGAAGTACGAACATATTTTGTTGAATCGTCTCTAGAGTTTATTACTTTAGATATAAACGCCTTCTTAAAACCTTACACTAAATCGATAAATTATTTTTGTGCTAGAAACAAAAAACATAAATAACGAAACATACACTTCGGAAAGGTAGGGGAGTAGGGCAGTTTCTGCCCCATTTGAAGGTTGAGTTGCCTCTAATAGTTCATAGATAGATAGATAGATATAAAAATAATTTTATTCTGGGACACAGTCCCTTGAGAATAACAAAATAGAACAAAATTAAAAGATCACATCTGGCCAAAATAAAAAAAGAAATAATGTAAAAAAAATATAAGGTAAACATTCTATATACAAAACAAACGAAACTATATACAAAACAATTAATACTATGACAAGGCACTTAAAGATATTTGCACTGAAGACTAGTATACACTTTTAAGAAAATAATAAAGAATTAAAAAATAAAAATGTATCGAATTCTCAATTAAAATCAGCTCGAATGGTTAGCAGCTATCTGACTGTTTTTGGGATAGGAATTGGAATAGGAGGGTTTTGAATGCGGATATGGATGGGGAATGTCGAAATTTGATAGGGAGGGAATTCCAGAAATTGACAGAGCGAACAATAAAGGAATTTTGGAATGAGGCAGATCTGTGAGAAGGCATGTAAATGTTAGAAGGTCGAGATCTTGTGGACAGGGAATGGACTGAGGATTTGAACTGGAGAAGGTTGTAGGCATAAGAAGGACGATAGTTGTTGATGATTTGGTAGAGGAACGTACCTATGAAATATTGTTTTCAGAAGGAGGGGAAGAGCCACTTTAACTCAGCGTAGTGGTGAGAAACATGGGAGTATCTTGGGGCACCGATCACAAATCTTACGTAGCTGTTCATTAGTCTTTTTAGTCTATCGCGGAGCTCCACAGAGAGGCCATCATACACTACACAGCTATAGTCAAAGTGGGGGAAAATGAGAAAGGAAACTAGGAGACTACGCGTATGTTGAGGTAGGAGATGGCGGAACCGATGGAATAGTTTGAGGGTGGAAATTTTCCGTCGAGAGATATGAGAAATATGAAATGAAAAAAAAAATGAAATGAAAAAATAATTTTATTCTCTGACTACTGACCCCTAAGAATAATAACAGAGTTACAAATTTATGTATGTTAGTCTGACATAATAAAAATACCAACTAATTTATTGTTGATTCTTATTTCAATTGTGCAATGGATTGAAATTAAACATTGTATAGATGCAAGTAATTTTACATGTTAAGGGAAGTTTGAATGTGGAGTAGGTGTTGGAACAGGAGTTGTTTGAAGGAATTTGTGGATGAGGATTGACGCATGGGGGTAGGAAGTGAGTTCCATAAGGAAGCAGCACGAATGACGAAGGATTTGCTGAAGGAGGAAGTTTTATGGGAGGGAATATATAAGTCTATAGGTTGAGACCTAGTATTGAGAGAGTGGATAGAGGAGCGCAGAGTAAGGAGTTCCAGGATGTAGGGAGGGTTTTTAGTTCTGAATACTTGGAAAAGGAAAACGCCAAGAAGGAATTGTCGTCGGGAAGTAGGATAAAGCCACTTCAACTCGGTGTACCATAGTGAAACATGTGAACTTCTGGAGATCCCGAAAATGAATCTTATGAAACAATTCATGAGTCTTTTTAGTCTCAATTCCAGCCTGGCAGATAGCCCTCCATACACCAAGCAGCCGTAGTCGAAGTGGGGGAATACAATATGGGAATATGGTGATTCTAAAAGAGGTTTTGATCGATGAAAAATCTTAAATTTTTAACAGAGGAGTAGAAGGATAGCCATTTACTTTAAATAACTCACAGACATTTCAATAAACATTATAGGCATTGGTAATACTGAAGATATTCCATCCACAAAAAGAAAATATGACATAAACTACAGGATTAATTTGAAAGGGCAGCCTTTAGAAAGGAATCAAGTGTTAAGTATCTTGGTGTCTTCTATGACTCTAAACTGACTCACATAAAACATATAAATAAACAATGCGATAAATCATTCAGGTTATTGCAAAGGTTCTTTCCAGTTATGAGTAAGCCCTCTTTCAGTCTCCACTAGCTTCTAATACTAGTGAGGCGGCTGGAAAAGTAACGCTGGGATCTCCTTTGCCTTCCACATATGGAGGAAAAAGCCTGGCTCGGAGATTCCTGGGCGAATGTATATATTTGTATATAGGTATTAATGTTTTTAGAAGTTTTTGTTTATTTTCTCTTATTTATTTACTTTTTTTATCGGTACTATTTATTTACTTTTTTATATTTATAGTTATTTCTCTATTATTTGTATATATTGTATGAATGAGAACTTTTAGCCTTAATACTTATAACCCTCCAACAGTGTCTGATTGTATTATTTTTCAATAAATAAAGTTTATTTAAAAAAAAAAATGTGAATATGATGTCAGTTGTAAATCTACGTAATGCGAGGCTCATCTAATATTTATTTATAAGACCAATCCTTTATATTATAATATATTATATGCATGTCCAATATGGATGCAACCGATAGCAAACCGATTTTGTTGCTTTTTTTTTTATTTTGTAGGGTTTTGACTACTGATACCTGTGACACAAATTCTATGCTCCCTGCACAATAGTGGCTGCACAATAAGTGAAAAACATGAAACTAATGAAAACTTCCTATAATTTTCTAATGATTGTCCTTTCAATTTTCGTACATGTACTAAATTCCCGAGAAAATTGAGGAAAAGAAGTTATAAAGAAAAGAAAAAAAATATTGGGGCCTAAATCGCTAAGTATATATTCTATGTTAAAATGTATAATACAACTTTTAAAAGATTATTAAATTACTAACAAAACAAAAAAAAATTCATCGGAATCGAACTAGTATTAGCGATGATACAGCGTATTCTATTTTCTACACATTTATTAATTTATTATTTCCCAACCTATACTAGGTAAGAACTGTTTTTTTATAAAGGTATTGAAATTACCTATGTAAGATTCAATTTCGTATGTAAGATTACGGGTTCATATCCTGGTGTCAGAAAGGGGTGAATGAGAAAGAAAGAAAAAAACTAAGTGAAATCAATCACACAAACTTCACTATCTGCTTTACTTTTAACAGAAATTATTTTGTGACAAAATTAGACTATGGCAAAAAGTTTTTGATTAGCAATATTACAGGGTATTGAAATGTTTACACTGATCTGCCACGATCCGGTTTATAATGCTTTAGGTTATGAAATAAATAGTACTCAAATATTTTCTTTGATCAATTTTCAGGAAAATAAATCTAATTAATTTTTTTTTCGTTTTTTTTAATGGACATTTTAAAAAGACATAAAAACTTTTATGAAATAGGCAAGTCGTGTGAGTGGACACACCGGATTTTTTTTATTGTATTGTATATATGGTATGAATTTGCCTCACTCAAGTGTGGCGAAATGCATTATTTTTCAATAAAAAGATCTTACCTATTATAAAAAAAAAAAAATAGTTAAAATATCTGTGTGGTTTAAGTCGAATATTTGGAGGTCATCAGTCTTCGATGTCTATAATCTGAGAGGATACTTTGAGGATAAGATTATTATGAAAAATAATTATTGAATAAGTAGCAATAACAACGGAAGAATAAGAAAAAAATAGTCAAGATTGGAAATCTTATGTAAATATAATTTATATCTTTCTTAGAGAGGTTGTCAAATGGTAAATAGATATAACTAATCCCTTAGTTACATATTTCAATGAAAAAGTATTTGGTTCAAAAGAAAGTTTAGAATAAAATCTATAACTGATGGTCTGGGTTATCAATGGCTGTATAAAAATATTTACGAGGTATTTATTCAATAAGAATTTTACTATTAAAGCCCCATAAAAAAAAAATGCAAATGATGATAGTAAAGTAATTGCTTTAAAACCATGAACTCGAGAGACTCACCGTGAAGAAACGTCCGTGAAATAAAGTTATATGCCAATAATAATTTTAAGATATTAAAGGCGTATATATTCCATGAAAATTTTACACAAGATATTGAGGGAGGCTTTTAAATAATATAGAAAACTGTTATAAGTCATCTGTTTTTTTTTTTATTTGCTTTCACCATTTTCCAGTTTATTTATTACTATAAATAATTATTTCCCTCAGCGAATTAGTATTTTCATTGAAAAATATCTATCCCTAAATAAATGTTTTTTTCAGAAATAAATGTATATATTTAATTTATCGATGTGTTTCGTGGATATATATAAATTTTTATTATTATTCATGAAATTCACAACTGTATAAAAATAAATATACATCCAGCAAATGTGATACAGATAAATACAATGGTCTGAAAAGGCTTGTAGATAAACTATTAATTGGTTCAACTCTAATAAAGTTTCTAAATTGCTAGATCACGAGGCCAACTTCTTTTCAGATGTCTTGGAGGGATATCAGGGATCGAAGAATAAGGAAGATTACAATTTATGATGGTTATGAAATTTATTATGGAAGGATAGGTTTTTGGATTTGACCAAATCGAAAACATATGAGACATTTAGGTCGTTATAGATAATTTTATTTGTCACGATGTAAGGATTATTTATGACTTTATCGTAAAGATTGGATACGGTCAAGAGCCGCAAATCTCACCTCCCTATGCTCATATAGGTCTTACGATATTTGATTATATTGCACTATGTCACAATTAAGTAACAGTGATAAAAGTATTCATTTACACGATAAATAGACAGTTTATTTTGTTAGTAATAAATAGATAATTATATATACATAATCTTCATGTACACGAGTCTTTTGTAATTAATTGGTAGGTTAGAGCGTTTGTCTAATAAGTGGAAACGTTGAGCGTTTTCTTGTCTTTTCAGTATGGTATGGGGATTCCACGTCAGTCGATATCCATCTAAATATTAAAAATCAAGGATGACGCTTTGCTTAAAAAAAAAAATAAATAAAAAAAAAAGACTTTATGGTTTTTAGTTTACTGTTTTATAGATAATTATAAATATTCAATCAGTAAGTACTCAAATAGTAAGTACGCAATTAAAGACAGTTGTTATATTGCTCGATATTAAAATTGTACGTTTAAACTAATAATTTGTTAATTTAATAAACAATACGTTGTCTTACTGTATAATTCTTTATTTTTTTTTTCCTCTTCGCGAAATCGATTTCAGTCTTTTATCAGACCTTCATCAGGCTTAATAAAATTAACAACAATATTTTTTTTTTTTAAGAAGCAATCAAATAATAATAAAACCCAATTTAAAATTTAGTAATTTAAAATCCAATCTTAAAAATATATTTAATACATAATGTTAATCACCTAACTTATAGTTGTCCTCTCTTGCTACTCAAACGAGGACCAAAAATAAAAATAAAACTATTTACCAGATTTGCTATCCCTAATCCCATGTCTTGTTTTCATTAGACGCCACTAATTTTATGAGGTCGGAATCCTGAAATTGAGTACTTTTCACATTCAGGCATATTACCTCATTCTTTTTATAATTATTTTTTTAATTCCTAATTTTTCAAAAAAAGGTTCAATTCATTTCCCTTTTGAAATGGTGTGCAACAGTTTTACCTTATTACTTTTTTGTGGGTGTGAACAATTTAAAAAACGGTCTTTAAAATGTGATGCATGAAATTAATTTTTTATTAAATTAAATTTTAATCCTATAACATCAATCCTCAACTAAAGTAATAATTACTTATTAGCTAAATAATAATGAATTGATGGAGTAAAGGACTGAATCAATTTTATTAGCAATTAAATATCGTTCTTATATTAAAGAAGATTGAAAATTAGGTCATTTTAAATAATGAATATTTATTTGATTAATTTTTTTTTTAATAATGGTTTTTATTGCAAGAGGCAGTAAAGGAAGTTGCATTGTCAGCCACCAGAACGCAGTACATGTTGCATACATGTTTAGCTACCAGCGACATCTGTCTTCCTCCAGCCAAACAAAACCTCGCGCGCTACTCATATATATAAAATTTGAAATTTTAATATATATTTCAATTTTTATTTAATCGAGTTAACAAGCATTTATAACTACCAGTACTTTCATACATGCTTTACATTATAAGCAAAACATGAATCAAGATGAGCTTTTTTTATTTTTTTATAAAATATTTTATTAAAAAATATGAAATAGTCATTTAAATGTATACAGGGTGTCACTTATGTAGAGAGAAATTTTGATAGGAGTGAAAACAGATCTCATGACATACAAAAAAGTTCAAATGAACAACGGGCCAATTTTCAGCAGAAAACTATGGAATCCAAGTTTTGTGTTTTATTAATAGAGTCTTTTTTTTTTTTTTTGTAAACAGGAAGCGATAATCAAAGAAACATTTAATTTAAATAATTAACTATTACTTCACTGTAAACCAATTAAAATTTATTTTAATCGAAAAGAAAGTTTGTCATTATCAAAACCATTTAAAGAGGACATTTGAGCTAAACTAAGCTAAGTTCTACTTTTAAAAAATTATAAATTATTCGAGATTTTTTTTTTATCATCGTCCATCTATACTGCAGTTAGAATCTATTAGAAAAACTACCTCGCTTAATAAGGTTCAATATATTAATTAAATTGAGGTTTATGAGGCAAAAACTTGATATTCACCTTAAGTTGTGGGGATGCTTCAATCACACATCATAAATCTAGAAGAATGGTGTCAAAACTGGAGAATTAAAATAAACTCCAATAAATCTCACCAAATTACCTTTACCCTTCGTCGTAAACCAACGACTTCCTGTCCTACAGTTTCCTTTAACAATACTCCACTTATCCCTGTTGAGCAAATCCGATACCTAGGACTCCACCTGGACAAACGACTAACTTGGAATCCTCATACTAGACTGAAACGACAAGAAACCGCTCGACGTTTCCAATTACTTCAGCACTTACTAGACAAACGTTACTTACATTAATTACAAAAGACTCATATACTTGACTATAATAAGACCTATTTGGACTTACGGAGTTGAGCTATGGGGCTCCACTAAATCATCGAATTCCTCTCGCATCCAATCCTTATAATCCAAAATCCTTCGTAAAATCCTCAATGCTCCTTACTTTGTCACTAATAAAATTATCCATAAAGATCTTAATGTTCCTTATGTTTCAGATCTGGCCCAATCCAGATACCTATCCTTCCATAATAAACTTCAGAATCATCCCAACCCTCTCGTTTCTAACCTTGCTTCCTCTTCAATTCCTGATAACCCTCCGAGACGTCTGAAAAGAAGATGGCCCCGTGATCTCCTAATGTAGTCATATCATTAGAGTGCTACCATTGGGTAGTTACTCAGCAAGTGTATTCATGTCATTATATCTATTATGTCCAAATTTACTTGATGTATTTATGTAATACAGTTGTAAATGTCATAAAAAAAAAAAAAGTTGTGGAAAGAAATGATGTGATTTTCTATCCAGTCTCCTAAAAGTACCCCTGTTTTAAAAAAAAATGACTACAATTAACAGTTGCAAATCATTTATTTCTTGTTTTACTATGATCTGGGATGTACTCTAATAAAAAATATTGCCTAAATATATATTTTATTTATAAAAATTATAAAATTTAAAATAATGACTTTTTATTTATTTTTCATTTAATGTAGTTATGAAATTATGTTTTAATTCCAGATCTCTGTCATAGGAGTTAATCCGTATTTATAAGTCGCAACCTTAATGTTTCTACCATAGTATTTACGTTTTTAGAAAATATTTGAAACAATCAGTTGGTTTCTTTTTACTTTCACTTACTCAGTAAGGGTAAGTATTGCGATCGAGAAAATTTTTGCATGAGTTCTCAACGAAAATACACGTTTTGAGGTACCCTGAGTCGACATGACCAAGTCCCGAAAAATGGTCTGTGTGTCTGTGTGTTTGTATGTTAGCAATCTAGCTGAAAAACGAAAAGCCCTACGAAACTGCTTACGTATTTAAGATAGGTATATGCCTTAGATGTGACGGCAACTTTTTCCTTAAAATCGGCTTACCGGAAGTGCCACTTTATACCAACGCTGAAACACATTTTTACAATTTTCTCAAAAACGGCTGTAACGATTTTGATTAAAATCGGTGTACCATTGTATAATAAGGTGGTCTTTAATATCAATGAGGTCTTATCTTCATTGATGTCACTTTATAGGGCTTAAATGCCCAATGTTCATATACATCTTCCTTTAAAGTACCTTTAATATGGTTTATTTTAAAAAGTTAATCATTTCACATTATTCAAAGTTACGAAAAAATGCTAAATGTAACTTTTGAAAGAATTTGATAAGTTAATAAAGGAGAAAAAAAATTAAAATGCAGAAAAACCTGCGTTGCTATAGACTGTAGCGCCTAAACGAATTTACCGATTTCAATGAAACTTCGCTAAATTCATTTTCTCGCCACCCTTTAAATTTATCTATATAACATACTTCAACGAAAAGAAGCTGGGAAAAAAGTTACGAGGTATGGTAAAATTAAATTCCGAATAACTCAAAAAGTATACACTTTTTTTGGGAATGTTTATGGTTTTTAAAAAGTTTATGGAATTTCCTAAAAAAAACAAAAAGAATCGTTAAGATCGGACAATTAGGAGGAAAGATATGGTCTCTAGTTTTTTTCCCTGAAGACAAAATATATGGACAATTTAAAATATGCTTTTTTAATTGTTGATAAGAAAAATCCTTTTTTCTATAGATATTTACTAAAGTATCTTTCCTTAAGAAATTACATTTTTCATAAGAAATAAGTACCTAAATGTATACCTTTGTTCCACCTCCGGAATCAACTTACTCATATTCTGCATAGATAATTTTTTCAACTAAAATATCACTAAAATGACATCACTCAAAAATGTTGAAATTGGAGTTAGTCATTCTGAGGTTTATAAAAGCAAAGAAAGTTGTGTGGTTTATAAAAGCTGATGGAGTGACTAGATTTTTTATTGCCTGTCGTCGATGTATTAAATAGACATTTTGTAAATTTTAATGGTCTTAATGACTTGTTATCTGTAAGCTTTAAGCTTTAGCTCAGTTTAAAATGCACTTCAAAAAAATTTATAATAGCCCAGCATTGCCAGAAAATAATTTCTATTGATATTAGATCGGTAAGTGAAAGTTGTGTGTGTTTTTAAACGGCAATGTTAGGACTAGAAACATTATTTTTGTCACAGGTAATTACGGGTCGATTCCTATGACAGAAATCAGGGGGGAAACACAATAACATAACCACTTTACATGAAAAATATTTTTAAAAATAATTATCATAAATTTTATTATTTTTAATAAATAGAGTTTATACTTAGGCAATTATTTTTATTAGAATACATCACAGATCATAAGAAAACAAAAATAAAAGCTTTGCAACAGTTAATTGTAGTCATATTTGCTTAAAACAGTGGTACTTGTGTTGAAAATCGCATCATTTCTTTACGCAACTTGAGTTGAATCTCAAGTTTTTGCACAATAAACCTCAATTTAATTAATATGACCTTATACCTCAATAAACATAGTAGTTTTTCTAAAAGTGGGGTAACTTTAATATAGTTAGATAACGATAAAAAAAAATCGCGAATAATTTATGATTTTTTAAAAAACAGAACTTAAATTAGTTTAGCAGCTCAAATGTCCTCTTTAAATGGTTTTAATAATGACAAACCCTCTTTCCAACTAAAGTAAATTTTATCTAGTTTACAGTGAAGTAATTGTTAATTACTTAAACTAATTATTTCTTTAGTTATCGCTTCCTATTCAACAGAAAACACGACTCACATAAAAACACACAAAACTTGGATTTCCTACTTTCCTGCTCGAAATTGCCCCATTGCATATAGGAAATTTTTTGTATGTTTTGAGATCTGCTATCACTGCTATCAAATTTTTTCTCTACTTACCGGACACGCTGTATAGTACATAAAATAGAATCTTCATTTTCGGGTATGTATATTCCAAGCTTGTAAATATCTTTGTACAAAGAGTTATATTTAATGAATTTTTTTCGTTATAAGTTAATTAAAAACCGTTGAAGATCTGATCGAACCTTTTGGGTCATTTGTCAAACCGTTGTGTCACTGACAACTAGACTTAATTGGATCATAGATGGGACTTATTATTCGCTATTAAAGATTATAAATAAAAATAGAATTAATTGTAATTATATCCAATTTTTTTTTTGTATGACAGAAAATAAAAATAAGCCTAATAGTTATAAAATATAAAAATACTTACTCGAACCAATTTTAGGATAACCAACTAATTCCTGGGACCGCAGCTTTATATATCAAAGATGAAAAATGTTCAGGATGTGTCAAACATTTGCCGACGTTTAGACGCAAACTATGTCGGTCATCATCGTATATAATTTTGATACACTTATCTTTTTTTTATTTATTTATAACACAATAACAACTTCTTAGCATATTCCAATGTTTTTATTATTGTTATTTTTACATAATCGTTATCTCATATTTTGCATTTTTCTAGTGATATTTTGTATTTATTTAAAAATTTAACACTGATGATGACTTAGGATTTCGGTGGAAACGTCTGCAAACACAAGAAACAAATTTTCCGCTGACCATCCTTACCATTTTTCACCCTTACAATTTCAACAGCCAACTATCAAACTTATGTATAAAGTATTTAAAATTGAGATTATACCTAAAAGTTTAATAAATTTTATCGCTGAAAGGTAAAAAAAAGACTAATTATTTTAAGTGATGAAAAAAATCATAAATCTAGAGTATGTAGAGATAGAGGACATATTAATGTATGTTTTTTTTTTTACTGGTAGTTTATAAAAAAAAATTTTTTAAATATTTAAATTCGATATGTTACTAACATGCTTGCTTCTCAAAATTGTTAAACCCATGTTATTTGATCCCTTGGTAGTACCTCTTAATTAACAGTGTCATGGTGTTGTCATAGAGTATATAGGTATGTATGTATTTTTTGCTTCGTTTTAATTTCATTATTTTTAAGTTATTTTATTTATTGTATAAACATTTCGATCATTATTTTTTGCTATTTGCTTCTATTTATTTTATAGTTTTTTGTACATATAGTGTGAATGTTATCCTACTTCACTATAAGTAATGTCCAAGTGACAGATTCTTGTAATACTCAATAAAAAAAAAAAAAAAAATATATATATATATATATATATATATATATATATATATATATATATATATATATATATATATATATATAAAGTGTCATTTTATAGTAGAGGGAATTCGCATGATTTTAACCTTCCACAAAATTCTCATTTTGTAAAATTTCCTAAAATGGCTTGGAATAGTGGTTTAAATGTGTATTATTTTGAAAAATTAATTTATCAATCACGTCATTCTCATACCAGCTAATTGGTTGACGGAATAAAATACAAATTTTAAGCGACATTTGGTCTTATTCCGCTTTCAATTTCTATCTTTAAACTTTTAATTTTTTAATAATTTAAAATTAGCTGCTTCATGTTTACAAAAAAGTGCTAAATTTGACTTTTTCAAGACTTTTTATAATGCCATTAGTAGGTAATTTATCGAAAGTCATTTCTAAGTCTATCAACATTGAGACTTGAAAAAACATGTCATATTCGGTTCCCTGATCCTGATTTCTTCACAAATAAAACCATTTTGTAATTTGAAGAAAAACGTATAGTCCCTTCGTTAAAATGCATTATGATTAAATATGATAATCTCTAATTTTACATCGATGCCTATTGCTAATCGGATATCTAATCGGTGTTAAATGATATGATTTCACATAATTTATGAGTAATTTCTGCACTAATTTTTATCTAATCTTATCTTTTATATTAAAAAGATTTTATTATAGAAGATAGCTCATTTTATCTTATCAAAAAGACAAAAAATATACATATATATAAAGATAGAGAGAGAGAGAGAGAAAAAAGAAAGAAAGCTGGTTTAGGCAGCCAAAAATCTACTACCAAAAATGTAAGGTCTGTAGGGCCAACGTAAAAAAATAAAAATGAAATAAAGAAGTCTAATATATATATCTTTTTAATCATTGAAAAGAGCAATGATATAAATATTTAAGAAAAATTTACATCAAAAATAAAAAAAATAATTCAAATTTATTGATAAAATCGTATTGTTTATTGAACGAATTGATAAAAACCAGAGCTTGAAATGGAACAAAAAAAACTTTTATTCGACAAAAGTTGTTGGTATAACTGGAATTGTTATTGTTGATAGTTTTTTAGTTCTTTTGGAACTAGAACTTTTTCCCTTTAAAGTTTTCAAGTAGAGGGTTTACATTATTTTTTTTTTTAAAGTTTATTTAAGAGTTCTGTGGATTAGCTAAAAAGTCGATCCAAAAAAATTATTTCCTCAGTTACTCGAATAAACGACAAATTAGAGTCATGTGTAATTCATTTAAGACAAATTAGAACTCTAATCTAAGCCCAATTACATTTTATTTTTCATTTAACGGACCTTTTTTTTGAGAGCTTGAATAATTAAGTTAAACTATTTGCAGGTGAATGTTTAGAAAGTTTAGGTGCCATATTTTTGCAGCTACACTGACATTAGTAGAGCTTTTTTATCATCACTTTGTATTAGCATCAGTTTTTTTTATTGTATAGAATAATGAATTATTTTTAATGCAATGCAAAAAAAAATTGACTTGCATTTAACTTTTCTAATTTTTCATTAGGACTCAGTTAGGTTTCTCATTTCTGAAAAATCACAGTAATATCTCTATAGTAATGAGCTAATAGGTAACTCCAAGACTGTTGCCAGGCTCTTGAGCAAGACCAATACCAAGACCGAGTGAGTAAGATCAAGACTCGTATTGGTCTCGCATTTTCCCTTGGCTGATTATAAATATTCTACATATGCATGACTGTTAGTAGGCTTGTTTCATTTGTACTCAACTATAAATCTATTATTTTTTTTAAATACTTAGCTATATTATTTATTTATTTGATTAGCTATCTCAGATATCTGGAATATCTGCATCCTAGGAAAAAAAAAATTCAAGGGATTGCAGTCGGACGATTTTATTTATTTAAAATTTTTCTTACAATCCTGCAATTGTCGAACAGCTGCTATGTTAAACATGTCAAGTCACAAAGGCGGATCTACTAGGGAGGGGGAAAGGGCTTTCGGACTGAAACCTCCCTAAATTGGTAAAATATAACCGTGTTTTATGAAAAAAATTATCTGTAAAAGTATTATTGTTCGTCTAATTACAGTTAATAGGACTTAAAGACCATTTCATATAGTTAGTTTCTTTCTTTCTTCCGAAGTAATTATCCTAATATATTTATACAAAAAAAAATCTTTTGGGTTGAAGCCCCCCCAAAATTAAACGCTGAATCCGTTAGTGTTAAGTCAAATCCAAGATCTTTTGTTCCTCCTATTGTACCTTTCAATACTTGATCATTAGAAAATATTTGAGTAAATTTTACTTTTTCTATATGGTATAAAATGAATGAAAAAAATAATTTTATTCTGGGACTACAGTCCCCTCAGATTATGGTATATGGTATAGCGTTTTTATCTACAATGCTGGTGTCTGTCATATTTTTCTGGTGGTTATAAATTTGCAATCACAGGGTTGTGTCTAACCAAAATATCCGGTCGGTTATGAAATACACTGTGGTCTGTAACTATTTTTTTATCTCAATAAACTTTCACACTGCTGTTTTATATAAGTTTTTGTGGGGTACAGCCATAGTAGGGTAGCTCATTGCCCAGTAGACCTAAACCTCTGCGTAGACTTTGGTGATATATTTTGGCAACATTAATGATGTCTCATATTAAGACTTACGGAGTTGAGCTTTGTGGCTTCACTAAGCCATCGAATTCCTCTGGTATCCAATCGTTACAATCCAATATCCTCAACTCTCCTTACTTTGTCACCATTAAAATAATCAATAACGACCTTAATGTTCCTTATGTTTTCGATTTGTCCTAATCCAGATACCTATCCTTCCATAATAGACTTCAGAACCATCCGAATTCCCTCGTCTCTAATCTTGCCTCCTCTTCTATCCCTGATAACTCTCCGAGGCGTCTGAAAAGAAGATGTCCTCGAGATCTCCTATTGTAAATACACTTTTTTTTTAGAGTGAAAGCAGTGGTTAGTTTCTCAACAAGTGATTTCATGTTATTATTTTCTGTTATCAATTTATATTTAGTAATTGTATTCTATTTATTAATATAGTTGTAAATATCATAAAGAAATAAAAAATTAAAAGAAATGATGTCTCATCAGTTATTCTGTCCCAGCCAAAGTCTCGCATCCATTGGATACATACTGAATAGACCCATGCATCTTAAAAAAAAGCAACAATTACCAGTGTCCAAGTTTTCTTTCAATATATGTTTTCTTTATGCCCTGGTTTCAATAGGTTGGTCCTAAACTGTTACAGAAATTCCTCCAGTCTCGCCGTTTATTTATTATTAATTGTATTTTTATATTGTTTTTGCTTAATTATTTATATTATTTCCCTATTATGAGTATATATTATATGAATGAACACTTATAGCCCAAATATTTATTGCCCTTGAATAAGGAAAAAGGATGTTTTTATTCAATAAACTTGTTACAATTAAATAATAATTACCGAAACCAGATGTATTAAAACGATCATTATAAAAAAATGTTAATAACACAAGATAGAAAAGATTAGTGTTGCCCAAAATCGGTCTTGGTCTGCACTTTACAAGACCGCCTAACTGTTACAAGAGCCAGACCAAGACTGGTAAAAAATATCAATTTTTTGAATAAAAATTAAGGTAAAATAGTTACTAAAACTTGACAATTTTAGTTATTATATGTAAAGAGTTGGTATAACCAACATACTTTTTAGTGTTGCCCAAATGCGAGACAGAGACGAGTCTTGGTCTTGCAAACTCAGTCTTGGTCATGGTCTTGGTCTTGCGCAAGAGTCTCGAAACAGTTTGCAGTTACTTATTAGCTTATTGCTATAGAGATATCACTGTAATTTTTTAGATGGGAGAAACTAGGCCCGAATGAAAAGTTAGAAAAGTTAAATGCAAAATTATATTGGTTATACCTTTTGTATAATATTATTTAATGTATAAGATTATATATATTAATGTATAAGATTATTAACTTATAGTAACTAAGATTGTTAAGTATTAGTAAATATTTTGCCTTAACTTTTATTAATTTTTTAAAAATCTATTTATTGAATAATAATACAATCAGCCACTGCTGGAGGGCTTTAAGCATTAGGGCTAAAAGTTCTCATTCATACAATATATACAAATAATAAGGAAATAAATATAAATATAAGAAGTAAATAAATAATACTGATGAAGAAGGTAAATACAAGAAAAAAATAAACAAATAAAATAAAATAAAAACTTCTAAACACAATTATAACTATATACAATATATACATTCGCCCAAGAATCTCCGAGCCAGGCTTTTTTCCCCACACGTGGAAGGCAAAGCAAGACTCTAGAAGATCCCAGTGCCACTTTTCCAGCCGCTCACTAGTATTAGAAGCCAGTGGAGACTGAATTAACTTTTATTTAAAAAATCAATTTGTTTTTTACCAGTCCTGGTCTTGGTGTTGCAACAGTTTGACGGCCTTGATTTTGGGCAATACTAGTACTTTTGCATTTAACTCTTCTAATTTTTTACTCCGGCTTAGTTAGGTTTCTCCTATCTAAGAAATTACAGTAATATCTCTATAGCAATAAGCTAATAAATAGGTAACTGCAAGACTGATGCGAGACTTTTGGGCAAGATCAAGACCAAGACTCGCATATGGGCAACACTAGAAAAGATTTAACCAATATTTCTCACGTAGTTCAAGATGCCCTAGTTTTGATGTGCTCACCGGTGAGGCGATCAATATATCGATTATTTTTTTCCAAAATCCGGAGTGTAACCTAAAGAAAAATATAATGAAACCATTCTCTTTTAGATTTTATCAGTGGAGTTAGTGAAAAACTAGCAGACATTGATAAATATTTAGATATGAATTTTCATTGAGATCGGATTGCTTCAGTCGACTCTACCGATAGAAGCATAAGTCGATTTGGGTGGAAACCTCGGGCTGCGGACTGGTGGGATCGATTCTTGGGTTATTAAAGAGGAGAAGTCGGAGGTCAATTAGGGTCTGCTGGAATTAACCGTTTGATTATCTTAGGTCGGGGCTGTCTCATTTCCTCGCTGGCTGGAGCAAATGCGTTTCTACCCTCCGCTCAACCCCCCCGCCCCCTCCCACTTCTCCCTCCGGAGCCCAGTAATTTCGGAAGGGCCGATTCTCTATTCTCTCCGGCGGCCATTTCACCAAGGAGAGGCCGAAATGGGACTTAATTTCCCCGCTCGGCCGGCCCTCAGCCCTGACTCGTTTAGTATTCTATCTTCCCTCTTCGATCTGCCCAGATTACGCTCAAGTTGGCGGATTTACAGTTTGCTAAATCTGAAATAAAGCGAATCTCTGTACTACCGTTCACTTTCAGAGGAGATTCGACCCTTTGAACTCAATTACAATTCTCTTATTAAATAATACTAAATCCCGTCACAAGAAAGGCCACTGGTGATAAAAAAAAAAAAAATCAGAAACACCACATTCACAGTAAATATTAGTAAATTATATAAAATAAATACAAAAATATAATTAAATAACAATATTTTTAAAAATTTTAAAATAGCTTTATACCTTTACTCTTCGTCGTGAACCTATGACTTCCTTTCCTACAGTTTCCTTTAACAATACCCCACTTATCCCTGTTGAACAAATCCGATACCTAGGACTCCACCTCGACTAACGACTCACTTGGAACCCCCATACCAGACTGAAACGACTAGAAATCGCCCGACGCTTTCGACTACTGAAGCACTTACTAGACAAACGCTCTAAACTTCCAACTATTTACAAAATACTCACAGACATATTACTATAATAAGGCCTGTTTGGTCTTACGGTATGAGCTTGGGGTTCTACTAAACTATCAAATTCCTCTCGTATCCAATCCCTACTATCTAAAATCCTTCGTGAAATCCATAATGCTCTCTACTTTATCACAAATAATATCTTCCATAATGAACTTAATGTACCATATGTTTCCGATTTAGCTCAATCGAGATACCTGTCTTTCCATGATAAACTTCTGAAACATCCGAATCCTTTTGTTTCCAACCTTGCTTACTCGTCTATTCATGATAACACTTCGAGGCGTATGTAAAGAAGATGGGCCCGGAACCTTTTAAAATACTAATATAATTGGAGTGCTACCAATGAGTAGTATATCTTCATGTTCTACATTTAATGTTATTTGTTTATATTTACTTGTATGTATTTGTCCTATAATACAGTTGTAAATTTCAATAAAAAAAAAAAAACTTCATAGGCACAGACTTCTGAGTAGGAGAAGGGAGTGCAAGGAGGGCGATCGCCCCCAATAAAAATTGAGAGGGAACGAAAATATTTTTTCACCGCACCCCCCCTCAATATTTCGAAGAAAAAAAATAAAATCACTTACAAATAATCCAAATGAATAAATAAAATATGTTACCTAAAATTAATTATCAAAATGGGGTAAATTTAGTAAATGCCGATGCTGAGGCCTGAGTTAGAATTTTCATATTATTGAAAATTTTATATTCAAAGATAATAATTATATGAAGCAACATATCGTAGGATTTTATGATTCATTCCTTTGCACCCTTCCATTTTTACATAAAGATTTCATCATAATTTGAAGCATCGGAGAATTGAGCGTTCACCTCGCTGCCTAAAATCTTTAAATGAAAATAAAAACATTAATGATGTCTCTTATTAAGACTTACGGAATCGGGCTTTAGGGCTCCACTAAGCCATCGAATTCCTCTCGTATCCAATCCTTACAATCAAAAATCCTTAATGCTCCCTACTTTGTCACCAATGAAGTAATCCATAACGACCTTAATGTTCCTTATGTTTCTAATTTAGTCCAAGATGGCCTCGAGATCTCCTATTGTAAATATACTTTTTTTTAGAGTGTTACCATTGGGTAGTTTCTCAATAAGTGATTTTATGTTATTTTTTACTGTTATAAAATTTACTAAATGTATTCTATTTATTAATATAGTTATAAATGTCATAAATAAAAAAATAAATTTTTAGTTAGTATATTTTCTAGTATACCCCACTGTGTCAGAGAAGGGATGTTGCGTGCAGTTCAGATGAGCTCTCTGACAGAATCCGGGTTAAGAATGAAAAGTTTTGTTTTTTTAATTAAATAAAATGAAATAAGTAAAAAAATAATTAATTAAGATTATAATAATTCTAGATAAACACGATTTAAAAAATATATATTTTTTTTTAGAAAGAAGGAATTTTCATCTGATTTCCTGAAACTGTTGTTCTGGTGAAGACCTACGTGGTAGAAAACACTTTTTTTAATTTTAAAATTTTTTTTTTTAACTTTAGCGATTTATCACCATGCATTTTCACATAGGTTTGATTTTATAATTAAAGTGTATATCCATATAAGAAATGGATCTTATAACGCAAGATTAGCAATGTAGTCAAATATTTTTTTTTAAATCATAACTTGTAAAACATTAAAGTGTAAAAAAAAAAATAATAAGAAAGTATACTTGATAGTCTGAAAGGTGAATCCGGAACGTCCTCAATAATGAATTAAAATAAATGTAAGATGTTTTAAGAAGAAGAATAAAAATGGTAAATTTTATTTTGGGACATTTAGTCACTGAATTATAATAATAGTAATGAACGATGGAAGAGCCATTTGTCTGGCGTAAATTGACAAGAAATAATCAAACAACTAAAATAATGATTGGATTCCTCTAAATATATAGCGACATAAATATAACCAACATTAAAGTTTAACTATTTGATATAGAATGACAGAATGATATGGAAGATGAAACATTCAATAAATTTTGTTTATTTTTTTCTATACGTTTTTTCCAATTCTGAATAAGGTATGAATGTGCCTATTAATAACCATCACTTAATATTCCTAGTGTAGTATGTAGTAATATTTTGAGTCAATTAATAACAAATTTAATCGAATAATCAGTTATTTAAACCAATCGGAATCATCTCTATTCAAGAATCAATCAATCTTGTCATTCCACAGGTGGGGAGGTAAGAGCCTTAAACGAAAAATATACTTGAAAAATTGTATATTGAACTTATCACTGAAAACATTTACATTTTTTTTATAAAAAATATTTCATTTTTATATAATAGCTTGAGTAATACAGATACATTTATAATAAATCTATCTCGTTATTATTCCCTCATGCCCAAATACCTCAAAGGATAGTAAACCAACAGTATGCATATATTCCATTTAATCAGATCTACCAGAATACTCCCATCTACGTCTCAGACCAGATACTTTCCGCGTTTCACCTGTACGTTAAATCACTCTTTGAGTGACTATTTCGAGACGCCGTCAATTCAATAAAAATACTACCTTTCGATTTATCATTATTCGGAATACCCTTGCTAAGGAATAATATATTTTTATGAATCTCATAAAGTTGATTTTATTTTAAAGTTACTTGCTATGATTTTAGGGTGCTTCATATCACGACAATCATCACATTTTATGTAACTAGACGAATATATCACATTTTATTTCTTAATTATAAAATATTTACAGTTTATTTAGATATAAATTCAGGTAAATAAATTAATTCATGTCAAGAATTAACGTAAATCAAATACCACTGCGAGTATGACTAGAGGCACCATCTAGCGGTGGGACACCGGAATCTTGCACCAACTGATTCCTAGCGCCTCTGACGGCCACTACAGTAACTAACACTCCCGCTTTTCTTGTAAGAGGCATAAAATCGGGAAACGGATAATATATTTTTTATTATGTTCTTCTACATTGTTATTCTTCTAGATAATTGTTATTAAAAAGAGATAAATAAAAAATAGACGAATAAATTCCAGTGTATTTTTTTTTAAATCATGCTTTTTTATTAAATAAATGATAAAAAAGTTGTAATGCTCTCATCGTTGAAGAAATTTATCGAATAAAGATCACAGATCATCCGGATTAATTTTTACCAGCGCTAATCCGGATATTGAAATGGTCCGAGTAATTGACCTTTCATTGATTTTACCAGATTAACGGAAAAACAATTTTTATTATTAAAAAAAGTTTTGGTTTAACTGGAATTTTTACTGTCGGTAGTTTTTCAGTTCTTTTGGAACTGGAACTTTTCCCCTTTCAAGTTTTCAAGTAAAGTTTTTACAGAACTTATATTATTATTTTTTTTTAACGTTTATTTAAGAGTTCTGTCGATTTCGCTAAAAAGTTGATCTAAATTCTTACACAAACAAACGACACATTAGGATCATGTGCGATTCATCAAAGGCAAGTAATAACTCTAATCTAAGCCCAGTTATTGTTTCAAGTCCAGAAAGCTTTTTTCAGAATTTTAATGAACATTAGTTAAACTTTTACCATATATCTGGATTTTTTTTTTTTAAAAAGTTCCCTAGAACTCTAATTTTAAGAATTGTTTTCCTGAAAAGTTTCTCAGAAACTGTTAAAATGGAACTATTTTTTTTTTTTTTTTTTTTTTTTATAAATTTATAAAAAAAGCTTTATAGAAGTTTCAACCCTTGATTTTCAAATAACTTTTAGGTCATATAATTTTGGAATTGTGCATAAAAATTAATAAGAAATAAAGAAAATCGTTATATGATTTTAATATATTTTTTATACATTTAAGTAAATGCCTTAAAATCAGTTTAATATATTTTTATTTTTTTTTTTTAAATCACCTGGGACATTCCTCATACCAGACTGAAACGACAAGAAACCGTTCGACGTTTCCGATTACTTCGGCAACTAATAGACAAACTCTTTAAATTTCCAATTAATTACAAAAGACTCCTATACATGACTATAATAAGGCCTATTTGGACTTACGGAGTTGAGCTATGGGGCTCCACTAAACCATCGAATTCCTCTCGTATCCAATCTTTACAATCTTAAATCCTTCGTAAAATCCCTACTTTATCAGAAATGATATCTTCCATAATGGCCTTAATGTATCATATGTTTCCGATTTAGCTCAATCTAGATACCTGTCCTTCCATAATAAACTTCTAAACCATTTGAACCATCTGGTTTCCAACCTTGCTTCCTCTTCTATTCATGATAACATTTCGAGGAGTCTAAAAAGAAGATGGGCCCGGGACCTGAGCTACGGGTCTCCATCAAACCATCAAATAACTCTCCTATCCAATCCTTACAATCCGAAATCCTTAATAAAATCCTCAATGCTCCCTACTTTGTCACAGATAAAACCATCCATAATGACCTTAATGTCTCTTATTCTTTCAGATCTGTCCCATTTCAGATACCTATCCTTCCATAATAAACTTCAGAATCACCCAAACCCTCTCGTTTCTAACATTGTTTCCTCTTCAATACCTGATAACCCTAAGAGGCGTCTGAAAAGAAGATGGCCCCGTAATCTCCTAATGTAGACATATTATTAGAGTTCTACCATTGGGTAGCTTCTCAACAAGTGTTTTCACATCATTATATCCATATGTTCAAATTTACTAAATGTATTTCTTTAATACAGTTGTAAATATCATTAAGAAATAAAAAAAATATAACTTGTATTATATTTTGTCATAATCTACCTTTTGTAACCCACTTACAGGAGTGAGGAAATTCTGGAATTCATAGCTCAGCTTTTTTAGACAATGAATGAAAGCAAAAGTCCCTCGTTCACACTCCGTTAAAATTTCAGTGATTTCTTTTACTTCATACTTGTAAGTGAAGCATAATTTGTGAGTTGGTAGTAAGAATTTGTACAACTTTCGTAAACTTTCCGAAAAAGGCGGATTTTTAAAAATATTATTTCCGTCTCAACTTACTAAGTGGCCCCCTGAGCAGTTTATTTTTTTTTTAATTTGAAAGTCAAATTCATTGCAAAAATAATAATTTTTTTATTCAATTTGACGAAAACTTATATATATATATATATATATATATATATATATATATATATATATATATATATATATTTTATTTTTTTGGGAAGAATGATAATACAATCTGACACAATGAACGGTACTAGGTGTTATGGCTCTGTGTGTACATTCATAAACAGGCTAGAATAAAGATTGACAAAAAAAAAAAAAAAAGGAAACAAAAACACATTAAAATAAATTAATAATAATAATTAATGAAAAGAAAAAGAATATAACGATAAATTACACTTTAACTAAAAATTAATTTATTAATGAGCTATAAACATAGAAATTGAAAAGAATGTGTATATTTTAGTTACTTCATTTTATCAATAGACTGAATAGAAAATCTAAACCTTCTATTGAAAACAAATTACTGACAAGACAATACTGAAACCTATATGGACCTACGGACTAGAACTGTGGGAGACAACTAAATGTTTTAACATCAAACGCATTCTATCCTTCTTCTTCTTCTTCTTTTCTCACTATCTCCTGTGTGCTGCTAAGCGTGGAGTAGCTGCCTCTGACCATCTTGTCCAAGGGTCCCTGTCCTGTGCCTTCTCATCTCCGGCATGGCGCTTCCTCTCGCTGTGCCAATTCTCTCTATCAAGTCTGCATACATAAGCCTTGGCCTGCCTTGAGATCGCCTTCCTCCCGGTCTTGCTTCTAGAAGCCACCTGGCCTTACGGTCATCTCCCATTCTATTAACATGCCCGTACCACATCAAATGCCTTTCTTCAATCGTATCTAAAACTGATTTAACTAACTAGTTCATCTAGCACCCTTTCATTCCTTATTCGATCTCGCCTGGTTTTTCCCAATATTTTCTGTAGGAATCTCATTTCTGCAGAGACAATCTTGCTGGCATGGTGATCCAAGAGTGTCCAGCAGCACTTGCAGAAAAACTGATTTGAAAAGCAGAATATTTGCTTTTCTGCTCAACTCCTGCTTTCCAATGAGTGTCATGGATATTTGGTAGAATATTCCATTGGCCTTTTGGACTTTATTCATGACCTCCTCGTCTATTCTTCTATCCCTGCCAATCGTTGTTCCCAGGTAGCAGTAGGAATCAGTTTGCTCTAGGGTCTCTCCATTGCAAGTGATTCTAAGATCCTCGTTCCATCGTCCAACACACATGACCCTGCTTTTGGAGGGATTGATCTGCATGCTTCTGAGTTGCAGTTCTTCTTGCCACTCATTGACAGCGACCTGGAGCGATTCAGCAGCAGGCATTCTATCCTTCCAGTCTAAAGTCCTCCGAACAATTGTCAATGCTCCCTTCTATGTAACAAATAAAACTCTACATAATGACAATTGTTCTTTAAGCTCAAATCCCATCTACCACAGTCCTTATACCTAATACTCCAATCCTACCTCTCCGACCGCTCTTTTCGAGTTCGCTGCGGTAAAGAATTTTCCGACTGTTATTCAATTGAGGCTGGAGTTCCTCAAGGCAGAGTCTTGGTTCCCATCCTTTACTCATCTATACCGCTGACATTCCCGTCCATCCTGATACACTCCTGGCAACTTTCGCTGATGACACTGCGATCCTATCTTCTAACTCAGATCCTGAAACAGCGTCCAGAAACCTGCAACGGCACTTATCCTTGATTGAACACTGGTGCAAGAAATGGCGCATCAAAGTCAATGAATCCAAATGTAAACATATAACCTTCACCCTTCGTCGTAATTCCTGTCCACCAGTTTACTTTAATACCATCCAGCTTCCCTTCTGCGACACAGCCCGGTACCTTGTTTTTCTCCTAGACAGACGACTAACGTGGAATCCGCATGCTAGACTGAAAAGACAGGAACTTAACCGACGTTATGGCCAGCTATATAGACTACTTAATAGAAAATCTAAACTTTGTATTGAAAACAAACTACTGATCTACAAGACAATATTAAAACCCATGTGGACCTACGGACTAGAACTGTGGGGGACAACAAAATTTTCTAACATCAAACGCATTCAATCCTTCCAGTCCAAAGTCCTCCGTACAATAGTCGATGCTCCCTTTTATGTCTCTAATAAAACCCTGCACAATGACCTCAATATTCCATTTATTCTTGATCTTATCCCAGACTAATTCTCCAAATTTCATTAGAACCTTACCCATCACCCTAATCCCGTAGCACAATCCCTATCTAGCACCACTCATCCCTACAATCCTCCTCGCAGGCTGAAACGGCAGTGGCCCCGTGACCTTTTGTAACATGTATATACTGTAGTTCTGGCAATGGCCAGATTCTCCACTCAAGTCATGAGTGTCCGTGGTTGTAGCGCCCTTACTCAATCTCCGCTGGCTTTCAATGCCAGTGAAATGGTTGAGGAAGAAGCGCAGGGATCTCCTAAAACCTTGCTTTCCCTCCACGTGTGGAGGGATAAGTATGATTCGGAGTTCTTATGGCCGACAGTAAATAGTGTAATAGGTATGCCTGCGTCTAAGATGTTTATTTTCCTTACTTTTTTTTTTTTTTTTTTTTCTCACTATGATATTTTATTTTGTTCTTTTGTAGCTTTATATTATTTTAAGTTAGCTTATTTTTTTTATTTTTTATTTTTTTTAATTAGTAAATATGGTGTGAATGTGCTCTCAGAACTCTATTATAAATGTCCTTTATTGAGACAGATTGTAATATTTATCAATAAACCAAAAAAAAAAAAAAAAAAAAACATAATGACATTAATATTCCATTTATTCTTGATCTTATCCTAGACAAATTTTCCAAATTAAGTCAGAACCTTACTGATCACCCAAATCTCGTAGCACAATCCCTTTCAAGAACCACCCATCCCTACAATCTCCCTCGTAGGTTAAAGCGACAGTGGCCCCGAAACCTTCTGTAAATATGTATATATTGCATTATCCTCTCAACTCATGAGTGTCTGTGGCTGTAGCGCTCTTACTCCTCTTACTCTTACAGCCTCCGCTGGTTTTAAATACCAGTGAAGTGGTTGAGGGAGAAGCGCAGGGATCTCCTAAGCCTCGTTTTTCCCTCCATAAGTGGGGAGACAAGATTGGTTTGGAGTATCCCTGGCTGATTGTAAATAGTGTATTTATGTATGCTTGTGTCTAAGATGTTTATTTTACTTTAATTACATTTTGTTTTACTTTTATTATTATTTTCACTTATTTATGTATGTATATTTTTCTCTCTCACTCTTTACTCTCTCCTTATAATATATTATTTTGTTCTTATTTCTCCACATTCTTTTGTTATTACTATATTTATTTGTGTTTCCGTATATACGGTGTGAATGTTTTCTCTGAATTCTATTATAAATGTCCTTAACTGACACAGATTTTAATGTTTCTCAATAAATATGTTTTAAAAATTTTAAAAATATTTTCTAGGAATTCAGTTAGCTACAAAAAAAAAAAAAGCAAGAAAAAAACATGATGAAACACTACATTTTAATTATAAACGGGCGTACACAGTTTTGAGTTTGGGGGGGGGGCAGGACAGAAAATTTATTTTGGAAAAGTTTATTATTAATTATTATTTAATTCTTTTAATGTATTACTTAAGTCAGGGGACTGCCGGGAACACATGTCAGCGCAAGAATCATCGACGTGATCATAAAGGATACCAATGTAAAAAGAATTATTGCTCTGTGATGTTGTCGGTGCTTTTGACAACGTTGGTCGCAACCATATCGTCAGCTCACTGGAGGCAAGACTTAATTAAGATTGGAGCTAACTCGACGAGCTGGTTCAAAGTGCGGCGAGGAGTATCCCAAAACGGATCCTTGTCGCCTTCACTGTTCAACCTGGCTAAAGACCATCTATACCGTGACCTGTGTGAGCAAGACTTTTCCAAGCATTATGGATATAAGTAACCAGCGACCGAGAATGGGTGGTCCTCATAGAGAGGATAATTAACTGTGTAGAGAGGATCTTTTTCCAGATTTGTCTGGCAATAAATCCGAAGAAAAGCGTAGGCCTAGTAACAGATAAGCTGCAACAAACAAAGCTCTCCCTTAAGAACGGAGAAGTCATCCACACATCGAAGGCAGATTACACTGTAAAATATTGAAGATGCACGTTCTCGGGAGAGCTAGTGATGAATGAGGAAAAGTTGAAAAATTTAACAAGTTGGATAAACTGGTGAGCTCTTGCCATCATAGGGCTCCCCGCTAATACATTTGATTCGCTGTCAATAGGAGGCTCCTTTGCAACATAGGTCCATTGCTCAGCAACTGACCAATGTTCCTAGTGTTCCCCAAAATCGGTCTTGGTCTTGCACTTCGCAAGACCAAGACCAAGCGCTCCTAACTGTTGCAAGACCAAGACCAGGACTGGTAAAAAAAGTAGATTATCTTAATAAAAATTGAGGCAAAATAGTTACTACTACTTGACAATCTTAGTTATTATATGTTAATAATTGGTAAAACAATATACTTTTGTATTAAACTCCTCTAATTTTTCATTCGGGCTTAGTTAAGTTTCTCCTATCTAAAAAATTACAGTAATATCTCTATTGTAATAAGCGCAAGACCAAGACTATGACCAAGACTGAGATTGCAAGACCAAGACTCGTCTCGGCCTCGCATTTGGGCAACACTACATGTTCCAGTCTATGTTTGATTATAACACCGAAATTGGCGAATGTGCGGAGAGACTGGATGTTGATCAGGGCTACCAAAGTGTGAGAGCTCTATGGCAGTCGCTGAGAGAGAACTCTTTTGAAGAATGGGCCTGTTGCAGGTGGCAAGGGGGTGGAGTTAGACATCTCGGAAGCTAATAAATATATATACCAGAACAAGTACTTTCGGAGTCAGAATGATCCAACGCCATAAAACTTACCATTAACTATGCACCGTTGCGTGGACTCCCAGGAGCCACTGGACAGTTGAAGGAATTTAGGTCCCTCTGTTGCAAATGCTACAGAGAGTCTGAAACACCAGCCTATGTGCTGGGAAATGACTCAAAAACTCCCTTCCCTTAACATGCCGGCACCATAGGGTCAAATTTGAGTTGAGGAGGCTCCTTAGGGAAAGAAAATTCACATGCTTCAACGATGTATATTATATAGATAGTGATGGCTCAATGAGATATGCGGATATAGTTGCATTTTCCAGGACCGGAAAGGCGGCATTGGTCATAGATCCAACTGTTCGCTATGAGAGCAATGAACTCGATCAGACCAGTGAAATAGAAAAAAAAGAAGGAAACATGATAAATGTATCCCATTCCTAAAAGTGAAATCCCGCGAGACCTTAGGAGAGAGTTAACCGTGAGAGGCCTCTGGTTTGGGTCTCGGGGAACGATTCCTAAAGGAACAAGGAGCTTCTTCAAGGACTTTTTTTTTTATTATTAAAAACACTTTATTCAGAAATATTACAATTTGTCACAGTTTAAGGACACTTATAATAGAGTTCAGAGATTGCATTCATACCGTATATACAAAAATATAAATAAATAAAGTAATAACAAAAGAATAAGAAGAAAGAACAAAAGAGTAAAGAAAAAAAAAATATATATACACATAAGTAAATAAAAATAGAAATAAAAGTAAAACAAACACCTTACATAAAACATACATTATTTACAATTTGCCAGGTGATCTCCGAACCAATCCTGTCCCCTCCACATGTGGAGGGAAAAGGGAGGCTTAGGAGATCCCTACGCTTCTCCCTCAGCCACTTCACTGGTATTTTAAACCAGCGGAGGATGAGTAAGAGCGCTACAGCCACAGACACTCATGACTTGAGTGGAGAATCTGGCCATTGCTAGAACTCCAAAATATCCATATTTACAAAAGGTCTCGTGGCCACTGCCGCTTTAACCTACGAAGGGGATTGTAGGGATGGGTGGTGCTTGATAGGGATTGTACAACGGGATTTGGGTGATGAGAAAGGTTCTGGTGAAATTTGGAAAATTTGGCTGGGATAAGATCAAGAATAAATGGGATATTAAGGTCATGGTGTAGGGTTTTATTGGTTACATAGAAGGGAGCATTGACTATTGTACGGAGGACTTTAGACTGAAAGGATTGAATGCGTTTGATGTTAGAAAATTTGGCTGTTCCCCATAGTTCTAGTCCGTAAGTCCAGATGGGTTTCAGTATTGTCTTGTAGATCAGTAATTTGTTTTCACCAGAAAGTTTAGATTTTCTATTCAGTAGTCTATATAGCTGGCCATATCGTCTGTTAAGTTCCTGTCTTTTAAGTCGAGTATGTGGATTCCATGTTAGTCGTCTGTCTAAGAGAAAGCCAAGATACCGGACTGTATCTGAGAAAGGAAGCTGGATGGAGTTAAAATAAACTGGTGGGCAGGTATTACGCCGAAGGGTGAAGGTAATGTGTTTACATTTAGATTCGTTTACCTTAATGCGCCATTTCTTACACCAGTGTTCAATCAGGAAGAGGTGCCTTTGTAAGTTTGCGGACGCTGTTTCAGGATCTGAGTTGGAAGAAAGGATAGCAGTGTCATCAGCGAAAGTTGCCAGGAGGGTATCGGGATGGACAGGAATATCAGCGGTAAAGAGAATGTAAAGGATGGGGCCCAAGACGCTGCCTTGAGGAACGCCAGCCTCAATTGAGTAACAGTCGGAGAATTCGGTGCCACAGCGAACTCGGAAGGAGCGGTCGGAAAGATAGGATCGGAGTACTAGGTATAAGGACTGTGGTAGATGGATTTTAAGCTTGAAGAGTAATCCGGCGTGCCATACCCGGTCAAAAGCTTGCGCTATGTCCAGAAATGCACCCGAGCAATACTGCTTGCTTTCTAGGGTTGAGGATATATGGTCAACAACTCGGAGTTCTTGCTGGACAGTGCAATGTTGGGAACGAAATCCGAATTGATGAGTAGGAAGGTTATAGGATTCAATTATAGGTAGGATTCGTTTCAGTAGGATCTTTTCAAAAAATTTTGAGAGGATTGGGAGTAGGCTAATTGGTCTATAGGATGCTGTATTGTTGGAAGGTTTGCCTGGTTTCAAGAAGAGGACAATGGTGGAATGTTTCCATAAAAGAGAGAAGTGGGTAGTTCGTAGGATGCAATTGTATATATATGTAAGAAATATGATGGCTTTAGATGGAAGTTGTCGAAGGATCTGTGGGGTTAGAAGGTCATATCCAGGAGATTTGCGAGGAGTGATTTTCCGTAAAAGGTATTTGACCTCAGAGGGATTAACAGCTTTAGGTGGTAAGGAGAGTGGGATAGGTATTGAGGGGGATTCTTATACTTTTACTGTGTGGCTGGGATGGGATTCTGGATGAGGAGCGAAAGTATAGGAAAGGTGTTTGGCAAATTCCTCGGCTTTATCTTCATCAGATGCTGCCCAGGAGCCATCATCTCGTCGAAGAGGGTGGGAAATATGATGGGATTTGAGGATTTTTCTGGTGATATTCCAAAGGGAATTATCATGAGCAGAGAGTGTGGTGAGGTAGGAATTGAATGATTGGGATCTGAAGGTGGCTAATTCTTGTTTTAATTTTTTACAGTGATAATTGTAGGAGTGGCGGTCGGCTGGATGTCTGGTACGTTGCCATAATAATCTGGCACGGCGTTTTATGTGGATTAGGTCAAGGAGGTGTTGAGGTAAATTATGTTTCTTAAGGATTTTTGAGGTGTGATCAGGGGAGGAAGCAGTCCAGACTGCTTCTTGAATTTTGGTAGTGAAGGAATGTACTGCATTTTCCAGGTCTTCAGAGGTTTTCAGGGTTACTCAGAGGTCAATTTTATCGGAGAGGATTTGATGAAAGAGTTTCCAGTTAACTGGGCCTCTGATGAAGGACGGAGGAGAGGGTTTAGGAATAGGAGCTAGTGGTACTTGGAGTATTAATGGGCTGTGGTCTGAGAAAAGCTCGTCAAGACGTTCAACGGAATGGTTGAGAGCACCTAAACCATTATGGATAAAGAAATCGAGGATATCGGGATTACGGTTAGGATCAGTGGGCCAGTAGGTAGGTGAGTTATGGGGCGGGGTGGCCGAATAGGCTAAAGCGTGTGTAACAGCACCGCTAGTTGCCTGGCAACCGGATAACAGAGATTTGAGATGATATAAAAGTACGAGTTCGCGTCCCGGTGCCGGAGGGGATTTTAAATTCCCCGCCCTCATCCCCCGGCCCGAGAAAATCCCGTATAGCCTAAAAGGCGAGGTAGGGATGAACGAAAAAAAAAAAAAAAAAAAAAAAAAAAAAAAAAGGTAGGTGAGTTGGGTGGAAGAAGGGTAAAATTTTGGGAATTGAGTACAGACAGCAATGTTCGACCACGAGAATTCGTGGTTCTTGAACCCCATTGTTGATGCTTGGCGTTTAAGTCTGCACCCAAGATGAAATGATGTCCTAAGGAAATGAGGAAGGAACTAAATTGGATATTGGAGATGGATTGGTTTGGAGGGCAATACGCTGAAGCAACGGTAATAGGAAAGGAGGAGATTACGACTGCGGTGGATTGTAGGAAATCGTGTGTAGGCAGTGGGAGTAGGTGATGGGAGAGGGATTGGTGCACAATGACTGCAGTACCGGCATGTGCTCTACCGTCAGGATGGTCGGTACGGTAAGTTATGTATTGTGGTATTTTTAGGAGCTGTTTTTTAGTCAGTCGAGTTTCCGTTATTAGGGCTACGTCTACGTTCTTGTCTTGTAGTAAGGCTGTTAGTTCGTGTATGTGATTTCTAACACCATTCGCATTCCAAAGGAGAATGGATATGGGTTTGATGGAAGTCATTTAAGAATTTTTTAAAGGAGGGATAAGGTGAGATACTAGGTTAGTGAGAAGTGATATCAGTAGGATAACAAGGGATTTAAATTCTGAAAGAAAGGATGTCAATAAGCTGGTTAGATCTGTAGCATTAGGCGGTGGAGGAACATATTGGATTTGATGTTGGTGAGGTTGTTGTTGATTAGGTACATTAGGTGGGATAGGATATTGAGATTGGGGTTGAGTTTGTTCTTGCGGCAGGGCCTCACATACATTAGTCGGGTCTCTACCCCCAAGTAGCTTGGCAAAAGAAACCTTAGAATTCACAATTTTAGCGGGTCCTCTTCTTGGTTTAGGTGTATCATCAGGGTCCCTGGGTTTCATATATCTCGCTTTAAGATTTTTATAAATTTGACAGCCTTTGTAGTTGGCTGGATGGTCTTCCAGGCATAGGGCACAGACTGCTGGTTCTGTAATTGGTTTATTACACTCGCCAGACTTGTGTGTTTTACCACATTTCACGCAGCGTGGTAAGTGGTGGCAATAAGACTTGGTGTGGCCATATGCTTGGCAATTATGGCACTGGATGAACTCTCTTTTTGGGTACGGTTTTTCGACCTTTACGCTGGTGTAGAAAATTCTATTCACATCGTATATTTTTTCGATCCCAGGCGATGGCTCTAGATCGACGAAAAATAAGGGCAATGGGATTTTATTCTTTACACCTGGTTGTTCTTTATTTTCTTTTAATACATTGGTTATCTGACGTATTTTGAACCCTAACGCCGTTAACTCTTCTTTAATCACTTCTATTGGGGTTGAGGAGTGTAAATTTCTTATTACAACTCGTAGTGCTCTTTCCTGTTTCAACTGGTATGTGTGAAAGTCCGCATTTGTGTCTGTTAAATATTTTACGATTTTTCGGTACGCTTCAGGTGTGGCCGGTATTATTTTTGTATCATTTATTCTGTTTAGGCATGTATAGCTACCTGGGCAGATTTTATTAAGTTGAGTAAACAACAACTGGAAATTTCTCAATTTTTTGACAAAGATAGGAGGTGGGCGTGGTTCTCGAGGTATAGGTGCATCTTCCATTTCTTCCCTGTCATTTTCAAGCACCTGGTATGGATTAGGTGTAAAAAATGGAGATTCCATTTCTTGTGAAGACGTACTTGGCAGTGGTTGAGACACAGATACTTGAGTGTTCGCTGGAGGAGTTCCGGGAGGTGTTAAGCGCTTACTACGACGTGTTTTCTGTTTAGGCGGTGAATTACGTGGGGTAGAGCCAACTGAATGGGACCTCTTAGTTGACATTACTTGGTGGTAATATCGCATATAAAAAAAAAGAAAGGGGAAAAAAAATAAATAAATAAATAAAACTACGTCTGCGTGTTATTACAATGGATGAACCGCCGGCTGAGAACCAGCCAGTTACGTGGCGAGGCCACAACTGGAGTGGGGAGCTGTTATGGCTATAGAGATTAAGCCTATAGACGCTAAATCACTAAATTCACTGTCTGTAATAGTACACAGTAAATAACAACACTACTCACTGTGGTGTTAGTCCATTGTTGTTGTTTTGATGTCTGCTTAACTAGTTTTTTTTTTAAAAAAAGTAAAACTGAGCACTTATTCTACTAAAAAATAGTAAAACTGTGGGACACGACGTGAAATATGGGTATTCAAATCAAGCGCATGCGCAGAACTCTCAAGGACTAGGTGTTGATGTAGGAGAGTTTGCAGTGTTGACCAAGAGCATTATTCTGGACATCCTTAGGATTATTCATCACCACATATATGGTAATTAGAGATTAATTATGGATATTTATTATAATTTATATTTTTAATATTTAATAATTTAACTAATCATATCTTTTTATCTTCGTTGGTCTTCATAGGATTATGCTACTTACTATGTTTGTGTTCTAATTTTCTAATTTTGGCGGTCGAATATCTTTTTTTTTTTTTCTATAAATGTCAGAAATTGTTTAGTATCGGTTTTACCAAAATATATATATTGTATAATCGTAATTATGTTGGCATAGTATAGTATTAATAATTTATATGATGAGTGATATGGAAAATAATTTGTATATATATATATATATATATATATATGTTATTTAAGTATAATTAAGTGCTATGTCCAAAAAAAAAGATTGGCGAGTAAGTATATATATATATATATATATATATATATATAACACTATTTAGAAAAATTAATTTTCTCGAATTTTTATTCGATTTTTTTTATATTATTCGAATAATTATTTTTTTCAAATTATTTAAGAGGGGCAATGGCCTCACTACGAGTAGTTAGAAAGTTTGTAATCTTTTTTTTAAAACTTGTTTATTGAAAAATATTACAATCTGTCTCAAAGGAAATTCTCCTTTCAGACCTTTCTAGTGATTCTCAAATCACCTTCCCATCTCTATGACATATTAATCCTTTTCAACTACAACAGAGATTTGATTATGTTATTAGTATGTGTAAGTTTCTTTTATGTTTGTACACGTATATATTAATTTTTAGTATTATTATTACTTTTTTTTTTTTGTGATTCCATTTAATTTGTTTTTATTAATTGTACATATGGTGTAAATGAATTATTGTATCACTATTATTAATGTCCTTAATTGTGACGAAATGTAAAAAAATTCAATAAAGAAAAAAATAAATAAAAGAATAATAATTATTATTAGGTATTCTTCTTCATTTTTTACTATTCTATATTTGCTTGACGTTCCGGGCTTTTCTTACCCATTTTCAAAGTATGTTAACTTATCGTTCAATAATTAGTTGTTTCCATATAATTTTGGAAGTTGCATACGTTATTGTTAATTTTTTTTCTTGATTAAAATTATTTTTAAAGTTGTCTCATACAAATCAACAACACCGTATAGAAAACTACGCACTTGGAAACAATGTGAATTCGGGAGGGAAAAATCCCATTTCATTAATTCCTCAAGGACTTTTCAAAATGGTCCCCCCGCAGCTTGTTAGCGTTCAATTTGTGGCTAGGAAATGGTCCTGCATTATTGTCGGCTAGGCAGTTCCAATTAGGCTATACATAATAGATCTGTTTTAGAGATTCTTTTTTTTTTTTTTTTTTTTTTGTTTTTCCATTTTAGTGCAAATCGAGCATCAGATGATAAAAATAGAAAAGAAAATCTGATTTATTGGTAAATATTTTCTCAACATCGAGGGTCGGTTGGCATTAATAATTAACATCTAATATCTGTTTCAACATTTTATTTATTCAAAATACTTTTTAACATTTCGTGGAACATTTCCCATCTTCATAACCTTACTTCTGTAATTATGAACAATGCCTTTATTATCATATACAGGGATCTTGTTTACAATTATTTAATATAATAATACCAAAGAAAAATACCCTAGCCTATATTTCACTAAAGATATCTTTAATTAGGTCAAATCAAAGTTTGACTTCCAATCTTCTTAAACAATGTATTTTCAGCGTCCAAGATTTGATATAACGATATTATGATAAATTATAGTACTCGTTTAATAGAGCATTTCTGGACAGAAAAAAAGAAATTAAAACAAAAAAATTATAATTATATTTTTTTTTTTATTTATCCAACAATACTAACACTACAAAAAGAAAGTTTTTTTATTTACTTATTGATATTTTCCGATCCATTTTGACATTAGCTGTGTAAACACCTATTAGAATTTTATTGTATGGGTAAGCACATTGTAAGCACTCAAATATTATAATTTTTCATTAATCAGTACCTAGGCTTGATGCATAATTTTTACATTCTTCTCCTTCATAGGCACAACAGACCTATGTATTGGTCCGTAGCAAGTCTTAAAGACATGTTAAACTTTACTTACTCTATTTCTTGGCCTCCTTCGAGCACGTACTCCTTTCGAAAATCCCTGGTACAACCTTTTGGCGGCTTTCATCATCCATTCTATGGAGGTGACCCAACCACTTCAAACGATGAATCCTGACATAGTCCGACAAGTTCATATTGCCACATAAGCTGCCATATTGTCCATTTTCTCTAACAGACCCTATAATCTCCGTTAATATATTACGTTCAAAGATGTCGACCTTCAAAGCTACTGATTTTTCATGGGGCCACGTCTCACATGGATATGTTGCGACTGGTCTAATTAGTGTTTTATATAGCCTTAACTTGAGCGGCATGAGATGAGCTATCGAGAAAAAAGCTTTATTAACTGAGAGAATGCGTGCCTGGATCTTCTGCTCCTCTAATGGTACATTAAACTGTGCTCCAACTTACTAAAAACTATCTACTCATTGGAATGTGTAGTTTCCAACTGTATAACACGTCTGGGGGCACCTGAGTTCCTTCCTTCTCAAAACCATAATCTTGGTATTTTCTTTATTAATCTTTATGCCAAATTTTCCGGCATCCTTTTCCACCTTCTCGAACGCATCTTTGACATTAAAGAGAGACCTTCTAACTATCACCACATCATCGGCATATCCTAATTATAAGGCCCATTAAAAATATAGAATATATTTCCGTTCTCATCCAAACAGGCTTTTACTACAATAGTTTGTAGTACGATGTTGAAAAGCAAGGGTGTTAGAGAATGACCTTCTCTGAGTCAAGTGTTTACATGAAACGCGCTGCAAATTACTGCTCGTATCATTCATTGGACACATTACCAGTCTGATGATTTTTAAAGGAATTTTCAGTTCTATTTTTTTTTTTCTTTGATAATTCATCTCTCAAAACTGAGTCATAAGCTGCATTATGAACAATGAATACCAGCTATATAATGTTTTGGAATTCATTTTCTCATTTTTCACACATCGTCACAGGGAGAATATTTGTTTAATATTAGACCTATTGGGCCTAAAACCTCCTTAGTAACTTCCCAAACCTCTCAGATTGTACTCCATATATATATATATATATATATATATAAATATATATATATATATATATATATATATATATATATATATATATAAATTACATAAATTATATATATCTTTTTTTTTTTTTTTTTTGTCCTTCCCTAGGGGGTGAGGGCGGAGAATTTAAAATCCCCTCCGGCACCGGGACGCGAACTCGTACTTTTTAAATCTTCTCGAATCTGTAATCCGGTTGCCAAGCAACTCGCGGTGCTGTACACACGCTATAGCCCATTCGGCCACCCCGCCCCCTATGTACTCCATATATGACGGTTGTAGAGGGCTATAGAGGAAATTTTGTATGATGCGTTAGGACACTTATTCTTCTATAATTCTTAGTCTGTTGTGTCCCCCTTGTTTTTATAGAGTGGAACGACTATTGACGTTTGACTCTATCAAATCATAGTTCTTCTTATGAACATTTAATTATATATATATATATATAAGTTAAGCGTCTCCGGGCTTTAAAAATAAAAAAAAAGAAGGAAAGAGGAACGAGAAACAATACTCACGGCTTCTGAATAAACACTGCTTTATTCGTCCAATAATCTGCCTTATATACAATTGCTATGTTTATTTACATTACAAGATGGTATTAAGGCTGATATCGCCAGTCTCCGGTCTTTATCTCCCCCCCACCAGTTTACGAATAGGATTTTCGGAAACTTATAAATTCCCAGATCGGAGCCACCGGTATCAGCCTTAACCCTTTACAATTATTTGTACCAGTATAAACTTAAAGTACACCAAACCTCACTTCCACTCCGCTGGAACGAGAAATAAATAAAAAGAAATAAACCACAGAAAGTAAACACACAACGTCTTATTAACAATGGAACAGAGCTCTTAATCCTATAAAACTTACAATCACCTCTATTATGCTGCCATATCTTTATTTACAAGAACAACAAAAATAATAAAAAAAAATGACATCATCAACAGTAATAATAATAAAAAAAACATATTTTTTTATAATACGCGATAAGGGTACTACGAATCAATTGGTTTCTGTACCGGTTCTAACATTGGGAGCTTCAATTGTTCAATATGAACAGTTCTCCTCTTCTTAGGTTCGTTAATGCTTTCAATGGTTACCAGATTATGCTCCCTAATAGCAATCACTCTGAATGGGCCCTCGTACCGTAACAATTGTTTCCCTCTGTTGGTTCCAATTCTACGATACACTATTGTTCCGATTTTTAATTCTCCCATTCGGTCACGTACCTGCACATTCTGCCGCGCTACCCGCTTCTCCTTTTCCCGCTGAATTCTCCCCGCTACCTTCCCCCACGTCTTTCCTACCTCTACCCTAGTATTCTGGATTTGCTCTACGAGATGTTCATTGGTCGTTGTTTCCCCCCAATCTCTCCTTGGCCTGCGCATCCCGAATAGTATTTCCACAGGTGAAAACCCCGTTACGGAGTGGATCGAATGGTTGTAAGCTGTTACGGCTTTCTTCATCGCAACATCCGGCTCCAACCCTTTCTCTCCCTGATATACACGGATGTGGTCACTCAACGTGCTGTGCAAGCGTTCGATTCCTCCTCTACTCTTAGGGTGTCCCGGTGTGTTATAATGCCACACAACCTCTAACCTTTTCACCTCCTCCCTAATCGCGGTATTGTCGAATTCTCTACCACCGTCTGATGTGATCCTCTCGGGAACTCCGTAAAACTGTATCCAGATTTGTAGGGCTTCCGCAACTGCATTGGCAGACTTGTCCATGACCTGATGTGCCATAGCTACTTTACTAAAGGTGTCGATGACCGTGACCCACTTGAACCCTTTCCAGGTGAATGTATCGATCTGGAGGTCTTGTAGCGGCATATTCCCTGTAGGTGTCTCTTCCTGAACTCCTCTGGGGGGGTGTCGATCATACTTTGTGCGCATACATACCTCGCATTTCCCGATGATTCCTTGGATAGATTTTTTCATTCCCCACCAGAAATACTTTCGCCGTAATGCCTGCAACGTCTCGTTGACGCCTCGGTGGTTGGTCTTCCCCTGGTGGTATGCCAATGTAATTGCTTGTTGCTGCTCCTCATCCTGTACGGTTTCCACTGCATACTTGCACCGGATGATCGTTCTATCCATGCCTATCCGCTCGGATCTCCACATCCGCTTTATTTTCTCCCATACCGTGTTGTTCCCAACATAGAGATGGTGTGTCTTTCCCGGCTCCGTGGCGTCCTTCAGTGCCGTACGGATTTGCTCCTCGCTCACCCCGGGTTGCGACCAAATGACGCGAATCCTACTTTTCCCGTATCTTCGGTAATCTATTTTCATGATCCCTGTTGTCCTGGTTTTCCAGATTACCTGTCTATGCTTGTCGTTGATGATTTCGTCTATTTCCTCCATCGCCTCTGGTCTTTCCTCCGCTGAGCTATCTTCTTCCGGGGACCCCTCCCTGTCCTCTATACTGACGGTATCATCTGCCCCTTCACCCTCAGGAGTCCATTCCCTCAAGAATTGGCGCACGTCCCGCGATGGACCTCCTCCGTCCTCTTCTACCGCGTTGATCATGATGGCCCTAGAGAGCCAGTCTGCCACCACGTTTTCCTTTCCCGGCTTATACACCACCTCCATGTTGTACTGACTAAGGAATTCTTTCCATCTCGTGACCCTCGCAGAGGTTTCCTTAAGTTTTCCTACCCACTGAAGGGGTTTGTGATCGGTGTGGACTCGAAACTTCCTCCCAAATATATACGGCCTGAAATGGTCGATGGCCCACACTATCGCGAGTAGCTCCCTCTCTAACGCGCTGTACCGTGATTCCGCGCTCGTAAGTCGTCGGCTCGCGTATGCTATCGGACGTTCACCCTCACTTCTGCCCTGAGATAAAACGGCCCCCAACGCGTATTCGCTCGCATCGGTGGTGACGTTGAACTGCTTCTCAAAATCCGGGAACGCCAATACGGGTTCTGCCTGCAACCTATCCATGCATTTCCGAATATTATTTTCCATTTCCGGTGTCACCACGATCCTCGCGCCTTTCTTCAGCAAGTTATTGATAGGTACCAAGTATTCTGCCATCTCAGGTACGAATCTCCTATAATAATTCAGCGTCCCGAGAAGCCTACGAATCCCTTTAACGTCCCGTGGCACCGCCATTCGTGTGATAGCCTCCACCTTTGCCGCATCCGGTCTGACCCCCTCGCTAGAAATAGTGTGGCCTAAAAAATTGATTCGCGTTTGTCCCAACAGGGACTTCTCACTTGACAGTTTCAGCCCGAATTGTCGCAGCCTTTCGAATACCGACCTCAAATGCCCCACGTGTTCGGCTTCCGTTCTGCTAAAAATCAGCAGGTCGTCCATGTATACTTGACATACGGAGTCGTCGATCCCCCTCAGAAATTCGTCCATCAGGCGTTGAAACGTTATGGGCGCATTCTTCAGACCAAACGGCATTCTGGTGAATTCGTAATGCCCCCTTTCGAATGTAAACGCCGTCTTATGTTGGTCCTTCGGGTGCATCCGTATTTGGTGGTATCCCGCCTTGAGGTCCAACGTGCTAAACACCACGGCCCCACTCAACCTATCAAGTATATCTTCGAATCTAGGGATCGGGTACTTTTCGTCTACCGTGTTGTCGTTCAACCTACGATAGTCCACTACCACTCTGTATTTTTCCTTATTATCCCCCGGCGCTGCCTTCTTTTTCACTGCCCACAGGGGACTATTAAATGGCGAGGTGCTATCGACTATGATCCCTTGCTCTTTCAGGCTTTCCAATTCCTCCCGAATATGCTGCCTCATCGCCTGCGGGTATCTCCTTTCCTTTACGTAGGTCACCCTATCTTGCTTCAGTGGAACTTCGTGTACCGTCTTCCCTGTTACCCCCAATACCTCGCCCTCCCTGAAGAAAATATCTACGAACTCCGCTTGTAACGCCTTTCTCCAGTCCTCCACCCTGGTCCCCGCTCCTATCCGCACCCTTCTTTCTCTCGCGACCCCTATACATCCAAATTTCCTCTTTCCCAGCCTGATACTCCAAGCTCCTCTACGGTTTCTAATGCTTACCCCTACCTGTCCTAACAGATCACACCCTATTATGACTTGGTACTCCCGCGCCATGCTCTCTACCACATGCACCCTTAGCTCCCCCTTTCTCCCTGTCCACCGGTCAAGCGTAATTGACGCTTCCCCTTCTACTTTACAGGGACCACCCAGAGTGATTAGCTGGCAGCCACAGTTTTGTATCCGGAGTACCCTCTCGCTCCCGCACACTCTCCCCAACGCCCCCCGAGTCAAGATAGTACTCGAGCTCCCTGTGTCCACGAGACACTTCACTCCCCGATCTACTTCAATAATCGGCAACCAGCATGGCTTACCTCTAATATTGTTGCAGGTTGCTGTGCGGTCGCCTCTCTGCTGACACCCTTCTCAGATGCCACCTCGCTTCCTCCTTACCGCCGTCGCTCGTCGTTGCTCGCTCCGTTGGCTGCTCCTGCCTCCTTCGCCTCCACTGCTGGCTGGCGCGTCAGTCTCCGTTCCCGACGTCCCCGACTCCTCGGTTGCCTCTTCCGAAGATCCGTCTCTCTGCTGCATCCTAGCTCGTTTTTTTAACTTTTGAGCGTTCACCTCCATTGGCTCGTCTAGAGGTCTCTCCCTCCTGCGAAACATGTACGGGCACTGTCTGGCAATATGCCCTTCAGTCCCGCACTCGAAACATCTAGTGCGCGGACATTGTGCTACCAAATGTCCCGGTTTCCCGCACCCGTGACATTTTCGGTCTTCCCTCCGGGGTCCATTCCTAGGCCTGGACTGTCCGGATCTTCTCTCGCCCGTCGTGGCTTTTTCTCCGTTCGGGTGTTTCATTTCCCTCTTCCTCCACCCTATCTGGGCTGTCCGGGGTCGTCTGTCACTCACTCGGGTCCACCCTGGTTCTTCTACTTCCATCCGCGTCTCTTCCTCTCTTGCACTCAGATCTATCATTTCTTGGGCACACTCGAGAAACGATCGCTCTCTAGGCAGTCCGTCCCTTCTCCCAGTCTCCTTAGCTAACTGAACCTTGAGTATTGTCGAAAGGAATTCCATCCTAGCCTCGACCTCTCCCACACTCATGGTTTCACGCATTTTCTCAGTTATGCGGTTGTACTTTGCCACTAGTACCCCCGCATACTGTCCTCTTGTTTGGCGTTGGGACCGACACTCCCTAAACATTTGGAAGATATCTTCTTCCGGCGTCCATCGGCCTCCTCCGAAAGCCTTCTTCAAACGCTCCTTAATCACTGGCCATGGTGTCTCCTCGTCCGCTTGGATTTGGTTGAGGATGTTCCTCCTCACTCGGCACACGAGAGCTGCCTTCAGTGCTTCTGCGTCTCCCAGGTTCACGAGGTCCTCCGCCACCTTTGCTTCGATTCTTGATATGAGGCGGTCTCCGCCTTTCAGGAAGTGATTAAGTTCACCTATCTCGCCCCCGAATCGCTCCAGGTCTGCGATTGCTCTCCGTAGATCCTGCGTGGTTGCTGCCCTTATCTTCATCCACTCCAATGCATTGGCATGCGCCTCTGCCAATGTGTCCCTAGGTAAGGGAGGGATCTCTTGGATCTGCGGTACTTGAGGTATCTGAGGTATCTGCGGAATCTGCGGAACCTGAGGGGCGATCTGAGGAATCTGCGCTATCGGCATTTCCTGAGGTTGCGGCATTTCAGGTGCGTTCAACACTCCTGGTCGAATTATGCCCTCTGTCGGCATCTCGTCTTTTCCTTATGACTAGGAGAAGAGAGAGAAAAAAAAAATTAAAATAAAGACAGAGAAAAAAAAATTTTACTTCCGTGTTCTCCTGACGTTCTCCCGGGTTTCGGCACCAGTTAAGCGTCTCCGGGCTTTAAAAATAAAAAAAAAGAAGGAAAGAGGAACGAGAAACAATACTCACGGCTTCTGAATAAACACTGCTTTATTCGTCCAATAATCTGCCTTATATACAATTGCTATGTTTATTTACATTACAAGATGGTATTAAGGCTGATATCGCCAGTCTCCGGTCTTTATCTTATATATATATATATATATATATATATATATATATATATATATATATATATATATCTAACCCTTCTCCAGCTCAAGTCCTTAGTCCATCCTCTTACCACATGATCTTGATCTTATGACCTTTGCAACCCCTTCTCACAGATCTGTCTCATCCTAAAACTTCTTTGTTGCCCGCTCTGTCGATTTCTGAAATTCTCTCCCATCCTGAATTCGTCAATCTCCCTCCTACCCCCAAAACAGTCATGACAGAACTTTTGACATTATACATTTATTTCATTCCATTTATAATCAAATGATAATGATGTTCTTTGCTAGGGATATTAAAAGAATTTTCTGCTCTCGATGCCACTCAATGCGTCTATTGTTTTTCTATTACCATTATTTTTTTTTTTATATAAAATTAAATCCTTACTTATAGTTACGTCAACAAATGATCATGATGTATTTACATACTATTTATCATTTACATACTTCGGCATTTTATATAAATAAATTCAACCTTTTTTCTTAGTATAAACTTTGACCTTATTTATGGGAAGAATTTAATTTATTTTTTCTTTCCTTTTTTCTTAGAAGTATACGTTTAAATAGCTTTACCAACTGGATAAAATTTTAAGTGTTTTGTTTATAGTTTCTAAAGCTATGTAGTCGTAGCTATCGGACGTTTAAAGCTGTGTAGTCCTTCCACCGAAGTCGTGGCCAGCCTTAGGTTTTTGGCTGGGATTTCGTCTTGATTCATTTTAATCACATTTCCGACCAACCTAAGTTTCGTTAGCTTTATAAATTGTATTACATCAAATTCCTCATAAAGCAGCCTCAGTTCATTGTTGTAATGGCATCTCCACTCTCCATTAACTATAACTGGATCACATATCCTCCTCAGAACTCTTCTTTCGAATCTCAGAAGAGAGAATTCGTGTGCTTGAGTAAGGGTCCAGTTTTCTGAAGCATGTGTGAGAATCTTGTACAGCCTGACTTTCGAGGATTTGGAGAGGAGACAACCACTCATATTCTTTTACAGATCAAAATAACATCGATTAGCTGCCATGATCCGGTTCTCAACTTCTGCTCCAATATCATTCTTGTGGTTGACCAGGGTCCTTGGTACACAAATTCCTCAACTCTCTCCACACTCTGCCCATCAACTTGCATATGGTTCTCAATGTCCGTCTATTGAGAGTTTGCGTACATATAATTTGTTTTGTTATAGTTGTCAATCAGTTTCATTTTCGCAGCAGTATTTTTCAATGTTATGAATGCTTCTTGTGACCTGCCAGATATGTCAATGTCGTCTGGAGCTGCACTTAAAAGTTGATGAGATTACCAGTTGTCTGGATCTTAGAGTCTCTAACTGTCTTTTCCAGAGCGAGGTTGAAGACCATGCCAATCCGTCTCCTTGACAAACTCCTGTTCCAGTGGAGAAGCTCCCTGAGAGCTCACCACCAACGCGGACGAAAGATATGTTGTCCTCCATGGTCATAGGCAAGCTAGAAGGAGGAAGATTCATTGCGAACATTGCTCTATATACCTCTGCTCTGTTGACAGAGTCACATGCTTGCTGAAAATCAGCAAATATGTGGTGTGTTGTTATTTTGTACTCTCGGGTCTTCTCCAACATCATTCGGAGTAATGGACTAGTATGGCCCAAATGCAAGACCGAGACGAGTCTTGGTCTTGCAAACTTAGTCTTGGTCATGGTCTTGGTCTTGCCAAAGAGTCTCGCAACAGTCTTGCAGTTACTTATTAGCTTATTACTATAGAAATATTAATGTAACTTTTTAGATAGGAGAAACCTAACTAAGCCTGAATGAAAAATTTGAGGAATGAAATGCAAAAGTATATAGTTTATACCAATTTTTAACATATAGTAACTAAGGTTACTATATACTCGAGTATTAGTAACTATTTGCCTAAATGTTTATTTAAAAAATCGACTTTTTTTACCAGTCCTGGTATTGGTCTTTCAACAGTTCGGCGGCTTTGGTCTTAGTTTTGCAAAGTGCAAGACCAAGACCGATTTCGGGCAACACTAATTCGGAGTGTGAAAATTTGATCACTTGTTGACCTACCACTTCGAAAACAGCTTTGATATTTTTCCATCTCCCTCTCAAGATATGGAATCAACCGGTTGAACAAGAGAATGGATAAAATCTTGTAAGCACAAGGAAGTAAGGATATTCCTCTGTAATCATTACAAGACAGAGTATCTCCTTTCTTGTGAATCGGGCAAATCACTCTCTTCTTCCATTTCAGAGGTAACCTCTCCTCAGTCCAGATATCATGCACTAGGACATGAAGAAATTACTCGTGTCTGCCGTGCTTTAGCAGCTCTGTTGAGATATTTTCAATACCGGGAGCTTTATTTTTCTTAAGCTTAATAAGAGCATCTTGAATTTCCTCTTAATCTGGGTGGTCCAAGTGATCTGCTTTCTGTACTTCATCCATGGCAGACCACCTGAAGTCGTCTTCAGCACTACTTCTATTGATCTGCCCATTTGTTTTTAGTATGTTTACTTAAGGTTTTCTTCACTTTTTTATTTCAAACCTTGGATCAGAAGTAATATTTTAATTTGTGTACGACTTTTTTATTCTAAAGGGACTTTTTTATTTTGGACCTAATAAAATAACTTTATTTGTTCCAAAATAAAGTTATTTTATATCAATCTATCTTAGTGGTAATAATAAAAAAAAAAAAAAATAGAACGTTAATACATCCACGTTACCGGTTCGTTAGAGAAAAAAAGATTTTCAGGTTTATTTAAAAAATATTTTAAAAAAAAAACGATGTTTGCACAACATCTCTACTCAAGTCAGACATAATACTATATATATCTTGGTATTAGTCAACATTAGGTATCACTGCCCAGAGACCGATTAGTTACTTTTGTTATTTATTTATTGAGTATTATAATATTATGTCACTTGGACAATAATTATAGTAAGGTTAGACTACATTCACACTATATTTACAGAAAATATAAAATATACAGAAGAAAAATAACAACTAAATAATAATTAAAAAAGTATCTACAATAAATTAAAAAAAAAAAAAAATTAAAGATAAATACTAAAAAAAAAAACACAAACAAACCTATATTCACTATTTAAGAGCAGGCGAGGGAACTCAAAGCCAGGCTTGTCCCTCCAATTATAGATACTCCAAGAGATCCCTGCGCTGCTCTCTCATTGCGTTATTGTTGAGTAAAGTTTTTAGCAAAATGGACCATTTCCACATTAACAAACGATTCTAAATGTTGTGAAGCTTTCGTTTGTTGCCATACTCGAGGAAGCGTGGGTGGAAGTGAATTCGCTGGTCGGGGATGGACATAGGACTTGGATCAATGGGTTCCTCTCCTATGCTAATCCCACTCTCCTACCATCTTAATTAAATTGCTCAACTGCCCTCTAACCTGATTTTCATCCATAAGCTTCTTTGGAACTTCTTGTCTCATCAAATAGATCCGTTTTTTTTTTTATGTTAATAGCAAATGCGTTTATGAAGCAAACGTTGCCTAGTTGGAAAAATTAGTACCTATCGAGCAAATAAAACAAGATGGTGAAATGATTAATTAATAGTTTTTGGATCTTAGATTTTCTGTATGATGAGTAAGTCTATTTCAAAAGGGAACAATAGTTATATTTTTATTAAAAGGCTATGTCCTAGCCCAAACATGTTTAAATTATTATGGCTAACATGGAAGTAAGATAATTTTAAAAAACAGAAAGATATATTTTTTAAATTTATTTACAACTGTATTAAAAAAATACATTTAGTAAATTTGTACAAATAGATATGATGACATGAAAAACCTTGTTGAGAAACTAGTTGCACTCTAATCATATGTCTACATTCGGAGATCATGTGGCCAAGTCCAGATGCCTCGGAGAGCTATCAGGTATTGAAGAGGAAGCAAGGTTAGAAACGAGAGGGTTGCGATGGTTCTAAAGTTTATTCCGGAAGGATAGATATATGGCTCGGGCTAAATCAGCAACATATGGAACATTAATGCCTTTATGGATGGTTTTTTGTGGACAAAATATGGTGCATTAAGGATTTTACGAAATAATTGGATACGAGAGTAATTCGATAGTAATGGTCTTAATCCGTAACAAATAATAATAATAATATTAATTTAACTTTTATTTTATTTAATATGCCAATTGGTGAATCATGCATCGACCTCTCTCATGACTTTTATCAAAGGATAAAAGAACAAAGCATCCCTAGATAGCCGGGTCAAGCTACCTCTGATAGCTTAGAAATAGTTATCAAGAATGCACCGACTGGACAGAAGACCCATTATCAAGACTTAGGAAACAATAACCGATTTCAGCGAAAGGACTATTTCTCACAGACTTGACCCTCTTAAGAATATTAACTATCGGTAACTTCCTTTGCCATCCTCTTCCGACTTCCCTTCACCCCCCCCCCCCACTATTCTTGGGTACATAAACCCTAGGAACAAATCACTCATGCAGTTACTTTCTTGAAGTCACACTCTTCACTGTAGTAGACCTGGAGTAAACTCGTATAGTCAAACCATATATCCATAGTATATTATATGTTAGATGTATGTTAGATGCCAGTTGTAACAGAGATTATGAATAAAATCATTTCTTATAAAGTCTTCACTGCCTCCGATATGTTAACTGGCGCCCGCAACAGGTACTGCAAGTTTCAAACTAGATTTTGATCAACTTCGCAGTTTGTACCCTTGAAGATGCTTCTAGAGTGGATCTATACCCAGGTACCCAACTACAGAAGATCATCAGGTATACTTCTCCAGCCAAGGCACTGCTCACCCGAGATGTCTTGCTGAGTCTCTCTGGACTTCAATTCAGATCCACAAGAAACGTTAGCATCGCCGCAGTAAGAACTTAATGTTTATTTATTTTGTAACTTTTTATGTTTAATTTTATACTTTTGAATTCTATGGAGTTATTGATTTTTTTTTAAATGATATTAATATTAATTGCCTAAGAACAGGCTATTGAAGATTAATTGAAGTATTTGTGGAAAAGTTAAAATATTAAAAATGGCATCAATCCAAGTAAATTCCGTGGACTATGATCACATACCAAACTTTAATGGTAAACCACATAATTTATTAAAGTTTATAACCGCTGTAAGACGTGTTAAAAATATTATTTGTGATGAAACTAACACTTTTAGGGATGTTAATGAAAAAAATTTGCTTTCCAAAGTTTTATCTCGCCTCACTGAGGAAGCTAAGTACATTAGTACAATGTTAGAATTTAAAAAAATCGAAAATTTATTAGGATACCTAGAGCAGAAGATTTTAGATCAATCGAGCAATCAACAAACGAATTACATAACACTAAAATTGGCCAATGCTCAGCATCCACTTAATTTCATAAAACGCCTCGAAAAGAATAGAATGCTAATAATATCTAGACTTAAAATTGAAAATACCGCTGATCGCTGTTATTGATTCTCTTGAAAAACAGATTACATATATTTTTAATAGAAATATGCCCCTCCATGTTAGAACATATCTAATGACCAAATCGGATCAACTAAAGAATCTGGATGACATAAGTTATCTTATGCAAAATGAATACCACTTATTATTTGACGACTTGATATATAATGATTCGAATTATACGGAAAGCTCAAAACAAGATTAATCGGAATAATTTCACAACACATACTAAACATTATATTGGCATCGCCGGAGACATTGGGCTAATGAGAACTGCTAATTCTCATCCAAATAGTCAACCGATTTATAAAATAGAATATGAACCACAGTTCAACAAAAATCCGGTTGAAGAAAAATCTAAAAAAATACAGAAATAGATTGAGGAAACGAGGTTTCCTTTTCATAAAAGAAACCAAAAACCAATTCCACAAGACTCGAGCTTGAAAGAAAAGTTCTGATCAGAAACATATGAAAAAAAAAATTTACCAAGCTTACAAGCAACTCAGCCAATATACATTAAGTTGAAGAATCAAAAATCGAACAGAAATTATCTTTCTAATAATACACAGATTACATCTACAAGCAATAAGAACAATATACCGTAACATATTCAACACCAGCATATAAAACAAAATAAGAAGGACTAATAATAAAAATAATTAATTCCGCAAATTGATAATTAGAGGAATCGTGGGAATTGAAAGCTCAAAAAATATACGATAGACCCTTTGAAACTTTTTTTTTTTTTTTAAATCTTTATATTGAGAAATAATACATTTTGCCACATTTAAGAGCACTGAGTACTAAAGCTGAGTGAGGCCCATTCATACTATATATACAATGCAATAAAAAAAAATAATAAAAAAAATAAATAAATAAAAATATATATATCTATATAACAAAGGTAAAAACTAAAGAAATGTAACTTGAATTCAAATTAAAAAAAAAATACAGAAATTGGAAGCAAATTAAATAAGTCATAAGTAAAACAAATAGATATATAAAAAAGAAAAACATCCATACTTAATATATAAAAAAGAAAAACATTCATACTTAATATATAAAAAAGAAAAACATTCATACTTTATTTCCTTTGAAACTATACCGTGGTTGTGGTATACCGAGAAATGTAGCAGAATTGTTAATTGAAGGATTCGTGAGAATTGAGCTGCATTAATTAGTTGGTCTTGATTATTGCAAGCATCAAAGAGGAAGAGGATCATACTTCTGTGGAGAGAAACTGTTGTAGATACTCGGTTTATAACCTCGAAATTGACTGGTACTAAGTGGTTGATAATGAAAAAGGTGATTGAGCATTTCACCATAATTATTTCACAATCAGTGACTTGACAAATAAGGGAGGTTGAGAGAGAAACAATTTATTTTCATATAAAATATAAAAGATTGCTGGCCAATTATATTCGGTTACTATATACACAGCATACTCGTTAATCCATCGGACAACAAATAAACTTATATGTTAATTATCATCATAATCATTCTTCTTCTATTGTCCTCTCCTCCGGAAGAAAAAAGAAGGTTTTATTAACACAGCTAAGGAAGATAATATTGAACAGCTGTTTAGCTAGGCATAAAAGAAAAAAAAATACGTGTATCCACTGAGTTTTGATGTCAGTAATGTTATGCAGGGTGTTTCGTAATTGCACGGCACTATTTTAGATATGTGTTCACTAACACAAAATAAACAAAAAAGTTCATATTAACATATGTCTCAAACTCATTTATTAAACAGATATCAAAGGTTAAAGATTTATTATTTATTTACTACATTAAAACTGACTATACAAAGTTTAACGTGTTCCATACTAAATAATATGTTTTAATCACCTGATAAACAAATTATGGATAAGCAATGACAATAGTAGATCATCTGATTGTCTAGTTTTGTGTGTTCTAAGAAATCGGATCGTGGAAACCGCAGTAACTATCAAGCACCATCCAGATGCTATACGAAGAGCCAGAGAAGCATGGATTCGTCGTGCTAAATGTCGCATTCAACAAAATGGAGGCCCTTTTGAACAGTTACTCTAAATGTTGTAATAATAATAAATCTTTAACTTTTGATATCTGTTTAATAAATGAGTTTGAGATATATGTTAATATGAACTTTTTTGTTTATTTTGTGTTAGTGAACACATACCTAAAATAGTGCCGTGCAATTACGAAACATCCTTATATAACTTCGAACTTATTCTTCTTAATTTTGGTATCAATATATTTAACCGTTTTGTATTATTATATTCTAGTTATGCCTTTATTTTATTTATTTCCTCCCCTCCATTATTTATTTGTTTTTGGTTAATCAGCTGTCCAATATAACGATTATTAGCTGGGTCAACAAACCTTATTTTTCCTTTAGTATGTATTTGGATACCTTCGTGAAATGTCAAACTCTCTCTATATATATATATATATATTATTTTTTTTTTCTGCATATCTATGGACTTGTTTTTCTTACCAGGTGATGCCTGAATTGGCGAAACGTTGCCAAGTTAACTATTTGCCTATATGTTATAGACTCATAGCAATTTAGTATGTATTTTTCAATATATTCAATTTATGGAATCGTTACATATTGAATTCTGGAGAAGGAATATTAAAGGAATATTTTTGTAGAACAATACTTCTTATTAAGTTGTAATGTTTGCTATCGAAAAAGAGTAGTCATGCAGAATATGATGAAATACTTGAGGAGTCGAAGTGGTATTAATCTTCGTTAGATAAACCCGTTTTAAGTAAAATTTACTCCATTCATGTTCAGTTAAAAAAATAAAATAAATAATGACCATGGACACCATATATTACTACACTAATAGATACTTGAATATCTCGCCAATGGCAGGTGCAAGAAAACTATATTTAGATATAAATAAAAACATCAATGTAATAACACTTCGTTTTTGTAAAAAATAAACAAATAAAATAAGACAGTAATTGTAGAAAAATAATTGATTATCATAATAAGACGAACTGCTGTTTTTCCGAACTATTATCTTCCCTTACAACGATTGAACTAAAATCAGGACTATTTGCTAATTGAAATATGTTTATTGCTCATGTGTGTATTGGTGACAGTAAGATAAAACAAAATTGCTTAAGAAGACTTTAAATATTCCATATATTGCAGATCTATCAAAAAATAAATTCTGATCTTTCCATTGTAATATACATAAGAGGGTAGTCTGAAAAGTTTTCAACCTAAAATACAAGACATTTTTCTGAATTTTTTTTTATTATTTTTCAACATAATCTCCTTGTAACTCTACACACTTCTCCCAGCAATGCTCTTATCTCTATAACCCGTCGAAAAAGTACTCGATGTTTTTCTCAGCAAAATAATTGTTCATGAAGGTGATTACCTCTTCACTTGACGAATATCTGTGTTCTCTGAGCGCAATTTTTAGATGAGGGAACAAAAAGAAGTCGCTTGGGGCTAGATCTGGTGAGTAAGTTGAATGGTCAAGCAGTTCAAACCGGAATTCGTGGATTTTCGCCATGGCAACCTCTAGTGTTGCCCGAAATCGGTCTTGGTCTTGCACTAAAGTCCAACACCAAAGTCACCTAATTGTTGCAAGACATTTACAAATAAAAATCGATTTTTTTGAATAAAAATTAAGGCAAAACAATTAATAATACTTGACAATCTTAGTTACTATTTGTAAATAATTGGTATAACGAATATACTTTTGCATTTAACTCCTTTAATTTTTTATTCGGGCTTAGTTAGGTTTCTCCAATCTAAAAATACAGTAATATCTCTATAGTAATAAGCTAATAAGTAACTGCAAGACTGTTGCGAGACTCTTGCGCAAGACCAAGACCATGACCAAGACTCGTCTCGGTCTCCCATTTGGACAACATTAGCAACCTCTGAGGTGTGAGAAGGTGCGTTGACTTGGTGAAACAGGATTTTCTTTTTCTGCAAATGTGGCCGTTTTTTTCAGCAATTTCTGCCTTCAGCTTGTCAAGTAATGATGCGCAGCATGCTCCTGTAATAGTTTTTTCTTTTTGAAAATAGTCTATTTAAATAACTCCATGACAATTCCAAAAAACGGTCGCCATCACTTTCCCAGCCGAGAAAACAATTTTTACTTTTCTGGAGCCGGTTCCCCCTTTGCAGTCCACTGTTTGTTTTGTTTCGGGCATATAATTTTGTACCCAAGTTTATTATAATCTACAGTTATTAATTTTGGCCAAAACTCGGATTTATTTGCGCCTAAACTGCGCCAATAGAACATTGGAAATGTTCATTCAAACACATTTTTGGTCAAACGTGAGCAAACGAGGCACCCAACGTGCCGATAACTTTCTCATAAATGTTGATTTAATATGTAACAAACACGTTCTTTTGACAAGTTCATAACCTCTGCTATCTCTCTTAATTCGGCGGTCGTCTAGCACCATTTGGTGAACTTTGGCGAGGTTTCCGTCGGTAGTTGCAGTTTTTGGACGTCCCGAACGTTCATCGTCTCCCAAGCTCTTACAGCCAATTCAAAATTCAGCTTCCCAAAATTTCACTGTGGTAAATGATGGTACAGTGTCCCCATAAGCAGAATCCATCTTTGATTTGCGTAGGCGTATTGCCTTTCAAAAACAAATATTTAATGACAGCTCGATACTCGATTTTGTCCATTTTCACAAAAACACTCACATCAACACACTCAAACGAATGTAAAAACTGCGCGTCCAAAGTCGCTGAGACTTTGGTAGGTAATTATCAACAGATGAACAACGAAATTCACTTGATTTTATTTACGAGTGCTACCATCTTCACGTTGCGGTCGGAAACTTTTCCTCGTAGTTTAATAAATGATTGTATCAAATATAGTATAAATATATCTTGATTTTTAGCTTCTGATAAATATAAAATAATATGTTTTCGATATTCATGAAGAGATTTATTTTTCTATTTTTGTTACCTTTTCCTCATATATTTTCCCGCAGGGCCCAATGTCTGTGATGTTTCAATTTATATATTATTTCTGTTTTTTTTTTTTTTTTTTTTTTTTTTTTTTTTTTTTTTTTTTTTTTTTTTTTTTTTTTTTTTTTGTTTCGAGCACTAGAGCAGAATCGCAATAGAATCTGCCTGATATACCGAAATAGTTCTAAAAGCTTTTAGGTGCCTGATCCACATCAAAGAATACCGGACACAAACAATTGAATATTTAAAATAAACAGTCACTTTACACGGTATGAACAAGTATTTTAAAAGTCATCGGGCTCAAAAATAATATATATGTATTTTTTTTTTTTTTTTTGTATTCTGATATAAAGGAAACACAGAACGAATCTGGCAGGATGATGGTTGTTGAATTGTTTGACAAACACGCCTCAATGGCCAGTGAAAATTTGAATTGCTCTTTGAAAGTGAAGGACGTTATGACTTTAAATATTATTTAAACATTTAAAAAGCAAACGGAGTGAGGGCCTAAAATTCAAAGGTAGATTATCCATACAATCTCAAAGTCTCATAAATGTACAGATCAAGTTTCAAAAACGATCATTTTTTAAAATTTAATTCAAAAAATAAATATAGGACTCTCACAAAATTAACATTAGAATAGATCATTATAAATTTGTTTTCAACCCTAAGATCCAAATTAAGTATGATGTTAATTTGTATGGCAATTACCCTTACTATTGATAGTGGAGTCCAATTGCTAGAAATATTGACTTAAATTTTAATTATGAAGAGAAGAATAGTTGGGGTGCTCAGTCAAAAAAGGAAGGCAAAAATAAATTATAATATAATTATAATATAATATTATAATATAATATAATATTATAATATAATATAATATAATATAATATAATATAATATAATATAATATAATATAATATTATAATATTATAATATAATATAATTATTATAATTTATTTTTGCCTTCTTTTTTTGACTGAGCACCCCAACTATTCTTCTCTTCATTATCCACGACAGTCAACCAATTACCAATTATAAATTTTAATTATGTTCAACGTTTTATAAGTATTCTGAAAAAAATAAATAAATAAAAAATATATATATATATATATATATATATATATATATATATATATATTGCTCAGGTGCTAGAAAATTTAACCCATTGAGCTTATGCGCTTTTACTCGTTAAGTTCAATTGATAAAAAACAAAACAAAAAACATAAACATCCAGTTATTTTTTATTTTATTTATTTATTGAGTAATATAACATTCTGTCACACACACAATGGATATTGTGAGATAATACGACATTCCCACTACATATATATATATATACACAGAAAATATAAAATAAATAGAAGCAAAATATCAAATAATAATCAAAAAGTATATAGAATAAATATAATAAGCTCAACTTCGTAAGTCCAAATATGTCTTATTGTGGTCACGCATATGTGTCTTTTTTAATTAACTGGAAACTTGATTAAGTGCTGGAGTAGTCGGAAACGCCGAGCGGTTTCTTATCGTTTCAGTCTGTTATGATGATTACAAGTTAGAAGTTTATCCATGGTATCGGATTTGTTCTATAGGGATAAGCAGGGTATTATTAAAGGATACTGTAGGACAGGAAGTCATAACTATACGACGAAGGGCAAAGAGTGATTTGATGGGGTTTTTGGAATTTATTTTAATCCTCCACTTTTGACACCATTCTTCTAGGTTTGCGATGTTTGATTGAAGAGTTTGGGTTGCAATTGTCGGGTCGTTATTAACCGATACTACACATCTGTCATCGGCGTGGGTTGAAAGGTATTTAAAAACGAAAGAAACAAATAATATTCGATAGACCTACCATTAACTAATAAGACACATGGAGCACAAAACGGTATGTTCAAGAAAGCCATAGAATTTAAAAAAAAAATGTTCATTGCTTTCATGTAAAATTATATAAACAGAAATGATGTCTACATTTCATATATAGGTGAGTGAAATTAAAATCAATCAAATCAACAAAAAATTATTAAAATATCGCTGTTATTAAAAGCATCAAATTACAATATTATGACAAAAAAAATTTAAAACAACAGATTAAAATTAAACTATTTAATGTTGATAATAATATTAAATATTTTTAACCTTGAATGTTAATATTAACCGGTCTCGAAAGGTCGCAAAATATAGTTTTTTTTATATATTCACAAAACTTCAAGATCCCAATAGAAAAAAAAAACATATGTAATTTAATATTGGAAAATTTGTTTTTATTTAGTGGTTTATTAATTTACAATATATTTTAATTTCAAATGCAAAGAATTAAACGTTTGAATTTTTCATTATCTCGTTTTAAAAACAATATAAGGCGGTTTAAAGATAAAAGTTATAATTGTTTTCGCTATGAATGTTTATTATATCAATAAGGATAAAAATAATAATTTAAAGTGCATTGCTACTGTTGTGATAAAGAAAACAACGCTAGATAAACTAAAACTGAATAAAAGGTATGATATAAACATTGGTTACTGTTCTGGTAAACAATATTAAGTCAATAATATTGAAAAGGAGCAATAAGCAATTTGTATTAATTAATATTTCTTAAACACAATGCTACAGAATACAAAATATTATAAATTAATTAAAGAAAGCTGTTTTTAGGTATGAGTGCTGCGATCTGTAAAAGTAACTTGAAATTAGATGACTAGTAGCGCCCTCCTCTGGCCAACTTGGATACTTCTCTCCTAAGCCAATATTAAAATAACACATTTTAAATTAAATTTATACATAAAATGTAAATTGTAATTAATTTATATTTATTATTCTTGTTGTTTTTTTTGTTTTGCTTCATATATTCCTACGATGCTTTTCGAATTTGTTTTACTGATATGCAAACTTTACAGTTAAAAGTGATTTCTTGTTTTACAACAATACTATATATTTCTCTTATACTTTCTTTTTTTTTTTTTTTTTTTTTTTTAATTTAATAATAAAATGTATTTATTAATTTATTTTCGTCTGTAAATATTTTGCAAATGAATTAAGTTATCACACCATTAACAATGTTCTTAAATAGAAGAACATTTATATTTATCTATTTCCCTTCTATTATTTATTGTTTAAAGTTGAACTCTCTCTCTCTCTCTCTCTCTCTCTCTCTATATATATATATATATATATATATATATATATATATATATATATATATATACACACATATAAATTGGAACACCCTAATAAATTAATCATTCTTTAAATTGATTTATTAATGCAAAGCCTGGATTCCTTTACGTTTATGATTCAAAAGAAGATTTAAAATTTCAGAATTAATTTTAGTTTTTGTATGATTTTTTTTTTGTTTATTCATATTTTTAGTCGAATCAACCAGCTAGGAATGATACTCTCTCTTTCTTTTCCTTGGATCTAATTTTTTTTTTTTTTTATAATAACATTCCTTACTTTTTTCAATTAATTTGCTACCGGTGGAATGATTTTTCGCATCTCATCAAGCAGTTTCTATTTTTAAATTAAAATTTGATTTGTTTAGTGGGAATCCCAAGATTTTTTCTATTTTTTTGGTGTTTCTTGAAAAGATTCATTGCTATCTCGTGTCCATAATATTTCAATTTTTTGTTGTTTTTTTTTGTTTTTTTTGGCTACGGAGTTTTAATGTCTCATTTTGGCGGTAATAGGCAGGTTTCTCTCTTAAATATGTTTTGTTACGAACATAAGTTGATCAAGTTTAATTCTACATAAATTTTCAGGAATGAAATGAAGAAAGCCAAAACATGTTTATATTTATACGGTAATTATTTCAGAAATGTTAAAAAATATATTTAAAGAAAAGGTTATTAAAAACGTACAAAAGTCTTTTTTTAAACGTAAAAAAGTTTTTTTTTATTAAATTTTGAATTCCGTAAACACTTTATAGCGACAACAGAAGCATCAATTTCATCATAACATTTAGTGATATTAACATATATTTTTTTTTTCATTTTTATAAATTTCTGTATTGAATTATATAACATTTTGTCACTAAAGACATTCGTAAATAGTGATAAAGGATTTAATTCATACCATATGCACAAAAAATAAATTAAATAAAACAACCGTAAAATCATAACACTGCGAATATATATAAACAAAATGAAACTTAAACTAATCAAAACAACAACTTAAATGCAGCCATACTGCCATAAATTAGGTGCATTTTTACATTTTCCAACAGAAATTTAATTGTCTTTCAGGATTTGTTTCTACAGGCTCAATAACAATGACTGAGCTGATGTGAACGAACTAAAATATGAGATATAAAATACATCATTTTAATGGAGTATCGTTGCACAAGCTCCCAATCATCTTGTTAGCGATACATATTTTTTCGACATCAACATCATAGTATTTTTTTAATTCTATGAATAATAGTATTAATATTATAATTTTTTAACCAGCCATGGATCGATCCTAGAGTCAGGAGAACCTCCTGGGGCACACCCAGCCTCTATATAGTGAGAACTCATAATTAAATAATTAATTAAGTGCAAAACCTGGCGGTGGAGTGTTATCTCGTCCCAATCACCTCCCTGCACAATCATTGGCCTTAAAACTGTACTTCGTCACATAATCCCCTCCAATCTATGCAAAAAACAAAAGTTTTTTTTTTCTTTATAATTTCTAGAATGTTTATAAAAATATGTAATTTAACACCAAATTGAAAAATTATTATATATTTATATATATATATATATATATATATATATATATATATATATATATATATATATATATATATATATATATATATATATATATATACAATGGAAGGCAAAAGACCACGTGGAAGGCCAAAAACCAGATGGATAGATAGAATCAACAAAGATACAATAGAGCTTCGTGCAGATAATTGGAAAGAAATAACCCGAGGCAGGCCGAGATGGATCAGGCTTGTTAAAGCGATAAAAGGTCTGCATGGATTGTAATGCCAACAGATATATATATATATATATATATATATATATATATATATTATATATATATATATATATATATATATATATATATATATATATATATATACACACACACACACACATATACATATGTTCTCTCCCTCCCAAAAAAAAATATAAATGAAAGTCCAAATATTTATTATTAAAATGCAATATGAATATCCAAAATATTTGTGAAACTATAAAATGTAGCTAAAAATTAATAGTGTTCTATTTAATTGCAAATTTCAGAAAAAAAAAGTTTTAAATAAAACGATAGATGGAAATGGTAAATCTTTGTTTCGTCAAAAATATAATAACCATGAAAATCCTTACTCCATTAATTATAAATTTTTATTTTTAAAATTATTTTATCATCTTGAGACTGATGTCCCCTTAGAACAAATTATAAATACAGAATAAATAAAACATGCCATTTTGGCCTCACATTAAATTAAATGTTTACAAAGTAATTATAATGTAAATTTAAAATACAAATACAGAGAGAAAAAAAAAAAAAAAAACTTAAACAGTTCTCTTAACAACCACGTGTAAAATGACTGCCTTTTTGTAAATACACATACATCTTTGTAGCTCATTGTAATGTAATATCATTGTGATTGTAATATAAGACTATGAAATAAGAAAAAATTGAGCAAAAATATTATAAAGTTTTAAAGATTAATCATACTTTTTTTTCCATTATATATCATGCCATTCCATTGATATTGAATCTTGGGGGTTCAACCCCCCCCCCCCCCTTTTCCCCTCATCCTTACAACAAATCCCCCTAATGGCTTTTGCTTAGGAGCAGATAGGATAATGTATAGCCAAGGCGATACCCCTACCTGAGAGGCTGCAAGTGATGAATGGACGGTAGAGCCGATACATCAGGCTAATCTTAGTCCTCATTGGGATGCACGGAGGACGGTACACAGTCTTGATTGATGGTTAGGGTACCCACTTTAAACCCCAAACAAGGCCCGGACAAATTAACGCCCGCCCTGTCTCTATCCGTAACCACGCTCTGCCCGGTAAAAAAACAAAACAAAACAAAACAAAAAAAAAAACAAAAAAGAACGAAAACCTAAATTTACCTTTCAAAGCCAAGGTGATAGACGTGTTTTATTTTAGCAATATATTTATATATGTTTTTTAATGTTATGGATCATTAGAAAAATTTAAGTTTCTCATTTATTTATCGAACTTGTTTATATGTTTTTAAATTAATACACAGAACATGCAGAAATAATCACGAAACACGCTTATAGTAATCTATCCATTAAATTTAAGCAATATGATATATATATTGTTAAAAATTTAGGATTTTTCATTGATCAAAACCTCTTTTGGAATCACCATATTTCTCATATCACTCGACGGACAATTTCCACCCTCAAACTATTCCATTGCTTCCGCCATCTCCTACCTCAACATACGCGTAGACTCCTAGTTTCCTCTCTCATTTTCCACCACTTTGACTATAGCTGTGTGGTGTATGATGGCCTCTCTGTGGAGCTCTGTGATAGACTGAAAAGACTAATGGACAGCTGCGTAAGATTTGTGATCGGGGCCCCAAGATACTCCCATGTTTCTCACCACTACGCTGAGTTAAAGTGGCTTTTCCCCTCCTTCCGAAGACAATATTTCCTAGGTACGTTCCTCTACCAAATCATCAACAACCATCGTCCTTCTTACGCCTACAACCTTCTCCAGTTCAAATCCTCAGTCCATTCCCTGTCCACAAGATCTCGACCTTCTAACCTTTACATGCCTTCTCACAGATCTGCCTCATTCCAAAATTCCTTTATTGTTCGCTCTGTCAATTTCTGGAATTCCCTCCCTATCAAAATTCGACATTCCCCATCCATATCCACATTCAAAACCCTCCTATTCCAATTCCTATCCCAAAAACAGTCAGATAGTTGCTAACCATTCGAGCTGATTTTAATAGAGAATTTGATACATTTTTATTTTTTAATTCTTTATTTTTTTCGTAAAAGTGTACACTGGTCTATAAGAGCAAACAGCTTTAAGTGTCTTGTCATAGTATTAATGGTTTTGTATATAGTTTAGTTTGTTTTGTATATAGAATTTTTACCTTATATTTTTTTTACATTATTTCTTTTTTTCGATTGATTTTATTTTGGCCAGATGTAATATATTAATTTTGTTCTATTTTGTTATTCTCAAGGGACTGTGTCCCAGAATAAAGTTATTTTTCTATCTATCTATCTATATATTCACCACGAAGAGTATTCATTATGAATGGGTTCAATGCCGAATCACCAACACACGTTTCCAGTATCCTCGCAAATAAACATATTTTTGACTACTATGTGAATTAAAAATGGTTGCGCATACACTTTAACATTTTTTGATTTTTAGTCCATGAGAAAATAGCTTGAATCCAGATCTAACTACTAATTAGCTTGTAGATTAATAGAAAGCCTACGGTTCAGTGGAATTTTAAATTTCAAAGTTCTCAACTGATGACAGAATCTTACTCCTTACTCTACGTTCATCTATCTTCTCTCTTAATACCAAAGCTAAACCGATAGATTTCTACATCCTACATCCCTCCCATAAATCCAGTTCCTCCAGCAAATCTTTTGTTATCTACCTCCTTTTGGAACTCCTTACTTATCTCCATTCATCAATCCTCTTCCAAAAATTCGTCCAAAACAAGTTAATATTACTATTTACAGTTGATAAGTGTCGTTTTGTATTTCTTCGTTTCAATAGACTTGTATACACAACTTCTGAACTCTGTCATTAGTGTTAGGGGATTTCAGTCCCAGAATTAACTTTTGTTTTCATTCCCCTTCCTGATCGCAGTAAAGGACACAAAAATTATTCACTTGATTCTATTATTGTTTTCCCTCTGTTGACATTACAGACCTTATAGTTTTTCATTATTGCTTCCAAGGATAGCTATACCACCATCAACACATCCTAGGACTTTCTGATACATTGCAATGTGCACCCCTCCATCTTATCACTTTCCCCAGGACTGTTTGACAACATCGACGAGAGTCCATCCATCTTCCAGCCTTAAACCTAATAGAAATTTGAAGCCTTCTGATATTTTTCCTTGCAGCATGACTGCATTTAGGATCATTTGCACTCGCCTACGCCAATTTCACCAACTTCCTGTGGTACACACAGTTCAGTCGTGATCATCTGATGAAAGTTTCTGTCTGCGGAATCATAGACTGCTCTGAAGTCGACGAATATGGCTTGCACATCCTTGATCGAATCCCATCATTTTTCCAGCAGTTGTATAAGGATCTGCCTAGCGTCCTTCTTACTCTCTTAAATCCTGATCGATGGTCGCCTATTATATTTCTTTCGATTTATCCTGTTTATCATGATAATAGTCATTAGCTTATAGACAATCAGAAGAGGTCCTATGCCTGTGTAATCACCACATTCATACATGAAGCCCTTCTTTACGATAGGATAGATTAGACTTGTATTCTAGGTCTCCTATATTTTCTGAATTGGTCGTAGTAGCATTTTCCAAAAATTATTCTTCAGTCTGTTATGGAGAAAATTTTTAGGGTAAATGTCTTTCCTTACCCATCTGCCATAGCACAGGCTAAAACTTTATAATGTCTAGACCGATCTTTGACAGAAATATGACATGTGTGGCTGTCATTTCAAGATGAGAGGTCTTGCATCGATTTCATACTTAAAAAAAAAAATAAACTGTCCCAGGCTTATACCTTATATAAATATGTTATTTGAGTTTTAAACGATTTTTTTATTTGAGCTAGGCTGTTAACACACACCACACCCATTCAAAAAAAATAAACACGCACTGACCATTTTTCGAGGTTCGGTTATTTGGTTTCAAATTTGTATTTCTATTAAAACTCATGTTCCTAGTATAAATTTCATACATGAGTTTAGTGAATGTGAAAAAGAAAATAGAGCACTGTGTAATAAACGATACTTTTATTTTGTTTCAGGTTTCGATTTATCTAATTTTTTTTTTTAATAGCATTCAGTTTAGATATTATTTAAATCATAAATTAAATCGTAATTAAGCATTTTAGGTTTTAATGCTGCTATTTCTGTGCATTATTTATAGAAAAGTGACATGGTAATTAAATTAAATAATCTTAGGTATGTATGTTTTTTTAAATTTAATTATGTTGTACTTTTGATTATTTATTTTTTGTACATATTGTATTAATGTTATCTTACCTTCCTATAACCAATGTCCAGGTGATATAATGTTATATTATTCAATAAATAAATAATAAAAAAACAAACAAATTAAATAATCTAATTACAGCATCAAGCTGTGTTATCGGTTACTTCTTCATCATTACATCCACGCTACACCTTTGTTTTGTTTTTTTACCAAAAACTTTCGTTAATTAATTTTTTTTAAATTTACGTAATCATTCACACATGTAAAAAAAATTAAAATTAACTAGAGAAATTTCAAAAAAAATTTAAAATGAATGAAAAAAAGTAAAAATAGCATGTATGAGGCATACCCTAGGAGTTTTCGATAATAGTTCTCTCATCTGACTTCTTTTCATTTTCCTTTTTTTTTTTTTTTTAATTATTCACTTAATGGTGATATATTATGTTATTGAGTTGTATACTTGTAATTAGTAATTAAATAGTAGCCTTTATCCTGAGCAAATTTATATGAAATTATTTTAATAAAGTACTTCATTAGTACGTTACTAAAATAGTTAATTAATAGTAAAAATATTAATTCTGTTAATTCGGCTTAAGAGCTGTTCGGTAGAAAAACAAAAAGTAGATAAACAGGCTAACTAAGGTGTTTTATTTTATTTTTAACGTGTAACAAAAAATATTGGTAGTGACGATTAAAACACATAGGAACGATTTTTTTATTTTATTTTTTTATCCTGTTTGTTTGACAGACCTTAAAGCTAGGAAACTACTTCATAGTATAGTAAGAAAAATGAACGACTAATATTTTATGACTAATACATTTAAACAATTATAACTATACTTTACAAACTTTGTTGACCTTCAGCCGCCTTTTCCACCACTATCTTAGACTACTACTTCCAGTTTGCAGCAACTTTGCTGATTCCGTCTATCCATCTCCCAAGTTGTCTCTTGCAAACTATTTACGCATTCATTGTTGTGTAGTGTCTGTGTCTTCCTTGTAGATTGCTTCGAACTGCATACACCATATTAACCTCCTTGCCTTCATATCATGAGATAGACCAGGATCTAAAAGCATATTTGGTAGTTTAATAATATAATTAAAGAATTTGCAATTGGTTGTCACCTTCCTTCTAGTATATCATCTTGCCAGATAAACTACTGGTTAACAGTTCATATTTTCAAAGGTAAAAACAAATTATTAAAAAAACAAAAATTAATTATGAAAAATGCGAAACAAATGCTGGAGCAAATTTAAATCAGTGTTTTATATTATTTTTTAATTTTATGACCAGTTTAGCAATTGAAGCTAATATATATCTGTGTCATACGCTATTTATTGGAAAAAATATAAATAAATAAATGTTTCCCTAATATATACTTATATGTATATTATATAATTGTATTAAATCCTTAATAAATAATAATAATAAGCAGTTCTTCTCAACACATCCATTATAGTCAGGAAAATTTTTAAGTATTTAAAAAAAAAGCATATCCGTTAATGGTATGACTTATCCGCTTTTTCAACTTCAAATCCGCAATCGTGTGAAAAATAAAGATATAGTAATAATAAATAGCAGTAAATAGATAAATTGAATAATTACCTAACTAATATTAGTTTATTATTAAATTTATTTATTAATAAACTAATTTCAACAACGAACCCAGAATATCCAGAAACACGTCCGAATATTCAAGAATACCCAACGAACTAAAAATAATTAAATATATATCAATAATATAACCTTTTGAGAATTATTAAAAATAATTTTCAGTCTTAATAAAAAAAAAAAAAAAAAAAAAAAAGTATGCATCTAGAGTACGATATTATCGATACCAGAGTTTTATCACAAGAAATTTTCTCCTTGAAATTATTAAACGATTTTTCCTAACTGTATTTTATCCTCACAATCCTAATTGTACTCGATACTGCTTCTACAATCAAAGTGCGCAATGTGAGAACGAAAGAAAAGTTCCTAGTGAAAATCACCTGTTTAATAACGTTAACCAATGCCTGGAGAAACAGTTGCCACGGTGCAATTTTTAATGAGAATTACACTTACAATGGAACAAAATCTCCATTGAGAAAGTGAGATGGAAACATTTAACATTTTCTAATGACTTTATAAGGTTGACTTTAGAAACTATCAGCTTTTACCTTACTTTTTTTTTTACTTTTAATTTCTTTACTGTCCTTTATTGAGACAGATTGTAATATTTATCAATAAAAAAATAAAAAAATAAATTTCTTTACACTGGTCTTTAATACCAGTAACGCTCAGTGAGAGGCGCTGGGATCTGCTAGAGTCCTGTCTTTCCTTCCACGAGTGGGTGGAAAGGCTTGGCTCGAAGTTCTCCTGAGTGAATGAATTTTTTTAATATTGTATAAAAGTAATAATGTATTTAAGTTGATATTTTTATAAGTTTATATATATATATATATATATATATATATATATATATATGTACACATTTAGTTTTAGTTATATTATTTTGCTGTTTAATTTATTGTACATAGAGTGCGAATGTGCTCACTGAACACAATTATAAATGTACTTAGTTGGGACAAATTGTAATATATCTTAATAAACAAGTTCTACATGAAATGTCTTTGTATTTTATTGTTGAAAAATATAATTTTGGAGATACTTTAAGTTCAATGTTATTAATGCAGTTAGTATTAAGACAAAATTAGTCTATTCATACACAACCATTCATACTAAGGACGAAATTGTTGAAAATTAAATTTTATTCCCTCGTTCCTCAGGACAGTTGATTAACTACTTGTATACAGTTGGCACTGCAGTATTTCAGGAGGGGGGGGGGGCTTTCTTCCCCCCAGGAAGTGACAGCCGCCATGAGGCAAATAAAAAAATTGTATATTCAAATAAGTTGCAAACCCTTCTGATTAAGCACCCCTCACTCTATCTGGTTTCATCCCTTTGCCGAAAATAAAATATGAATGCAAATCATTTCCCAACGGAGCTTAGATTCTGGACGCATTTTTATTCATTAGCGGTCTACGCACTTCAGGTTATCAAGAATAATATTGGGATAAAGAAACACAAAGGCAGACTCAACCATAATTTAGACAGACTCAATTCATATTCAAATATGAAATAGCATTTGATTAATCACAATTCTACTTACTACACACCCGAGAGCTGGTAGTCTAGTATTTTTAGCATGGGTATTTCAATTATTGGGAATACGGGTACGATAGTATGTAGTGGAAAATTTTATAAACCCTATCAAATTATTTTTTTATTTTAAATCATTTATTGAAATTTACAACTGTAAAATCAATAGAACATATAAGTGTGATATAAGAATACATTACATGATAGGAACATGTGAAGAATCTACCCATTGGTAGCACTTCAATGATTAGATTAATTTAGGAGGTCCCTTGGCCATCTTCTTTTCAGATTCCTCGGAGGGTTGATAGGAATTGCTTTGGATAAAATGTTATATACCAGAAAGTTAGGATGACTAACGAGTTTGGAATTTAAAGAGGAATATTTGGGTCAACAATTTTTAATAATTTAAAAACATTGAAATATTCGGCCGAAGTATATATAAATAATATATTTTTAGTTTTAGCCTCAATAGTAGGCAAGAGACTATATATATATATATATAGTCTCTTCTCTACTATTGAGGCATTCATTGTTGGGTAGAGGCTTCCTGATGGATAACTTCGAGCTGCGTGTCCTGCCATTCTTAACCTCCTTGCCTTCATATCAGGAGATGTTGATTTTCCAGTTTCTGTAAGCAGCTATTACTTCTTTAGTCTTTCTTCTCCATGCTTTAGTACTTTGGTCCCAGAACGTTTTGATTTTTCTCTCAAATCTTTCAATACTGATTTCTAGAGTGCTGGTTACTCTCTTAGCCATATATTAATACTGGCTTTATCATAAGATTGTACACCCTTAACTTGAACTTTTTTTGGAATTTCAACAGCTTTGAACGAAAGAAGAGAGGTATGTTTGTTCTTATTATATGCCGGTCTATAATTAAAATAATTACAATTACGTAATAACTTATTAAATTATGCCTAATGATAACAATTATATAGATATTGCTATTACTCCCCCTGATGAATAGCATGTGTATACTATATTATTTATACGGATATTTTTTGAAATATACTTATGTGGCAGCGGTGAGTTGTTCAAAAATAAAAAAAGAAATAAACAACTAATTCCTATTATAGGCCGCTGTTTCTTTGCTACCTGAATAATTTTAAAAATATTCAAAAAATACAGGTTCATGTAGTTATATGAATGTGTCAAATATTAGCTTTTAAAATGAATATGTTAAAGAAAAGTTCTGTGTTTTTATGTTTTTAATTTACTTATCTTTAGTTTATTTTATTTTTTTATCGTACATAGTTTTTTTTATTGTTATTTAGTTATAATTGTATTTTTGTTAATTTTATATTTTCTATATATATGGTGTGAATGTGTTCATATATCACTATAATTGTTGTCCACGAGACAGATTGTTATATGTCTAAATAAAAAAAGGAAAAGTTAACAATTCATACAAACAAATAAAGAGAAATTACACCCTTTATACAATAAATTGTACAAAAGAAAAAAAAGCCAACGTTTAACTAATTTGCTTATTAAATTAAAATAACAAGTACAAAATTGTAAATATGTAACTAAATAAAATAAATTCATATATCTAATAAGCAGTAAAACTGATTATCATCATCATATTCCTGATCCCAATACCCCAGCGCAGTGTGAAACTAATTATAGTTTTATAAATTAATTGAGCTGATATTTAGTAATATTATTCATGAAAAAAAAATAATTGTAAAATCCTGGAGTTTTAAACTGAGGATCTATCTATCTACAACGCTATAACTGAACTTGGTGATGACGTCATAAAACTTCTGATATTTCATCGTGAAAATGATAAATTAAATGTTCGTGTTATCTTCCTTTTGAGATGTGAGTACCAGTATATTTAAAAGAACCTCACTCAACTAAAAAGTGTACTGTGATTAATTAATTCTGTTAGTCCAAGCAATCTGTGGCATGTTAAACCTCTCCTTTTCTCCACTTAACAGGCGATTGATCTTCTTGGAAGACAGCGAAAAAAAAAAGAGATGAGAGCTCTCGTAGTGCACTTGACGAGCACGTAAACTGGACTGGTCTGTATTGGAATTAGAAGAAAGACCGTTTAATTCCTAGATGTAAATATATAAAACTAAACGATATATATTTACACCGTTGGCCACAGAAACTTTATTAGAGGCTACGGAATATCAAAGAAAAAAACTGAAGAGAATTTATTGATTTATACACAGCATACATCTACAGACCCATCCCCAATGGCAGGAGGTGAAGATGGGACAATACAATATTAACAAATTTAACTATGTATTAAAATGCGGAATTAAAAAAAAAAAGGAAAGAAAAGAAAAACGAATGTCCGTTTTTGTCCCGTTTAGATCAGGGATCCTCTTCCACTTTTTTTTTTTCCTGCTTTCGCACCCTCCACCAATTATGGACCTGGGGTATTGAAGTACAAAAAGGTTTTCCACCCTCGATACTGCATAATGCGGTCTCACCCTTTTGTAGTCATGCAAAGAATAAGACAACTCTGAAAAAATTCTTCAATTACTTGAAGGGTTGTATTGTGCAGGTACCATAGCTGGATGGTTTTAGAAAAAAAAAATGTAACAAAAGATTATACAGTTATCAACATTTATATTTTATGCCGCACAGAATACTTCTTCAACGGCAACATTGTTTATATTTAAATAATAGCAATATTTTTTCATCCATTTATTTTATCTATGTATTTTATTTATTTATTTTTTTTTACTTCATTTATTTATTTTATTTTACTTCATTTATTTCTTTTATAATATATATTTTTATTTACTTCATTTATTTATTTTATCATTTTTATTTTATTTATTTGCATTTTTTTATTTTATTATATTAAAAGATATGAATGGAAGCATACTATACCAATGTTTATTTCCCTTATATTATGTTATTCCTCAATAAAATCTGTATGTTATCAATAAACATATGTATGTTACTAAAAAGTAGTCATAATTTAATCAATTGTAGTTTTATCTATAAGGAATGCATTAACAATTGTCTGTTGGATTAGGTCCATTAATGTTTTTAAATAATCATTGTTTTTTTTTTAGATTATATGAACTTACCATTTCTATTACATGTATGTATATATATATATATATATATATATATATATATATATATATGTATATATATGTATATATATATATATATATATATATATATATATATATATATATATATATATATATATATATATATATATATATATATATATATATATGCATATATATATACATATATATATATATATATATATATATATATATATATATATATATATATATATGTATAGAGAGAGAGAGAGAGAGAGAGAGAGACAGTCCAAAATTTCTATTTCATACAACATATATGATTAATAAAAAAGTCTAATCATGTGTCACATTATAATTCACACTTTATCCGTACAATACTGGTACAAGTTCATTTATAAATTTATAGTACAAGAAATAATTTTCAGTTCTGTTCTGTTCTGTTTATCTAGTTTACAGATTCTAAATACTGTAATTAAGTATGAATGTATTTTTTACTAATTTTATATTTTATTTAATTTCAAGTTTTGTTTCCTCTATTTTTGTTAAAGTTGTTTCGTTTGTATTTGTAACATTTTATTTTTGTTATATATATAATAATTATTATGATTGTGTTATATATATGGTATGGTTGTGCCTCATATAGCTCTAATATTTAGTGCCCTATATGGTTACATTGATTTTTTTATAAATGAATAGATATTGTTAAAAATGTTTATGGTTATTATTTTATCTAATGCATTAAATATTAATGCGCTTGTATTTTTACTTCTTTCTGTATATTATAAATTATAAATTTAAAACTGCCTTTAAAAAAATACTAAAATAAAACAAACAAAAAAAATTATTTTTAATAACTATATTTAATTTACTCCAGAAAAGGTCGATTAAATATGTTTTAAGCTCTTGATCACTATCTTCCAGACAAGAAAGCATATCTAAACATACCAAAAAAAAGGGAAAAAATAAAATGGGTGGCATAATGGTTTTTTAATGTCTCGAGCAATCTAGTATGAAAAGATATAGATGAATATATATATATATATATATATATATATATATATATATATATATCTATTCAGACATAAATGCATGCCTCGAAGGTCAGGATGATACAAATCAAAATTAACTTTTGATAATTATTTATTATACGTTTCGGGAAATCTGTGTCCCCCTTTAAATCTAAAAAAAAGTATAACAATATATTTTAGGTTAAATGTAGAAACCAATCATTACTAACTAAAATATACAATACATAAAACAACTTTTAAAATAATAATTTATTTATTTTTTATTCTTTTCCATTATTATAGTTTTATTTGATTTGTTGCATTTTAGAATTATAATATCTTTATTTTCCCTTTTTTGTAATTATTTTTATTCTGTTTAAATGCTTGTGATACCAATAGTATATTTATATACAATGAAGATGGCAAAATAAGTATGATAGTTGAAGGAAAAATATATAAAACAAATCAATGACTATTTTAAGATAAATGCACCAGCAAGAGACAATGTACCAATAATATACGGTTTTCTATTAACTAAGAGATAATAAGCTTTATATATCTTATAGAGAGTGCAGATATTTATAGATTTGTAGCTATAAAACTTAAAAGGATAATGCCTGAATCTCAAGTAATGTATCCATTTTTTAGTTAAAACTGGGCAGAATTTATTTTGTATTTTTTTAATTTCATAGAAATCTTGATATCAAAATCTCAGTGTTTATTACTGCTGCTATATGCCTAATCAGAATTTCCAAAGGTGTACACTAATAATTAACTAATTGACTGCATTGGGAAAAAAGTATTTATAGAAGATTAATAAGATTAATATAGATAGATTTATAAAAGTATTTGCTGGTCATTAAACCTATTTGCTTAGATCCACCAACAGAACAAAAATTGTAGTTCACATTAATGTTGAGAATTTCTCTTTAAGTATCCATTGCCAGAATAAATTTGATTTTTCTATTTCTATTTCTATCAAAAAGCGGTTTGATAATCCTAGGTTTACAAGAAACTGTGGTATGTAAATATCTCATGATATGAAGGCAAGGAGTTCAAGATGGGCTGAGCAGTTCGCAGTAATCAATCAGGAATCCTATACACAACAATGAATGCCTCAACAGTTGGCGAAAGACCAAACGGAAAGCAAGATGGATAGATGAAGTCAACAAGATGCAAGCTGCTAGCAGGGAAGTTGTATTTCAAGATAGGCTGAGATCTACAAGGTCAGTAAAATATACATTAAAAAAAACCTGGACAGGTACATACATATTACATTTGATCATTTTAAAATTTATTAATCGTAAAATATAATTTGTTGATTGTTCCTATTTTTTAAAAAAAGCAGTTACTTAGCTTTTAAATATTTATAAGGTCTGTCCAGTTTAATCATAGAGAACAAAAAAAAAAAAGAAATTCTACTTGCGTTTTTAATTATTACTACCCTTTACTAGTGATGCGGCTGGAAAAGTGGCACTGGGATCTTCTAGAGTCTTGCTTTGCCTTCCACATGTGAGGGAAAGCCTGGCTCGGAGATTCTTAGGTGAATGTATATATTGCATATAGGTATGATTATGTTTAGAAGTATTAATCTTATTTTATTTGTTTTGTTTTTTTTATTTACTTTCTTCATCAGTATTATTTATTTACTTTTTATATTTATATTTATTTCTCTATTATTTTTATATATCGTATGAATGAGAAATTTTGGCCTTAATACTTATAGCCCTCCAGCAGTGGCTGATTGTATTATTATTCAATAAATAGATTATAAAAAAAATAAAAAAATATTACTACCAAATCCAACTTGCGAATCAATATCTTTTTTCGTTAAACGTAAAGCTCTTAAACCTCTTTATATAATTTTTGTTTGTTTCAGAAAATTGCTGATAATTAAAAGGTTTAAAACCTTTAGTTAATCTGTTCAGTTCAAAGCTTAGTTAATCTGAGTTTGATGATGTATGTTATATTTTATTTGTATATATTGTGTTCGCTTTTGGATTATATTTTAGTCATTACTCTCATTTTATTTATTTATATTTACTTTACATATGTTGTGAATGAACTTACCTGTTTGAATATATCCCTCTATTTATGGAACACCCTTTATACAATATTGCCCAAAATCGGTCTTGACCGCCTTATTGTTGCAAGATCAAGAAAAAGGTTGGTAAAAAAAAATAAAATAAAAATGCAGGTTTTGTGGATAAATATTAAAGCAAAATAGTTACTAATCCTAGACAATGTTAGTAACTTTATCTAAGGAATTGGTAGAACCAATTTACTTTTGCATTTAACTCTTCCAATTTTTCATTCGTGGTTTATTTAGGTTTCCCAATTCTGAAAAATGACAGTAATATCCTTATAGAATGTAGTGATATTAATTTTTAAAATTTAATGTGGTTCGACTTAACTATGTTTATGTCAATAAAACATCTAAACGTACCTATTCTGCAGCTTTTTTCTAAGATCTAAAGTAACATGTTTAATAAATAGCAATAAGCTAATAGGTAACTGCAAGATTCTTGGCAAGACCAAGACTCGTCATAGAATAGTTCTATTTCAGGACTATATATGCAATATACAGTGGCTTAAAGTCAAAATGATACAACTATTAAGTGTTGCTCAAAACCGAGACCAAGACAGCCTAACTGTTGCCAAGACCAGGACTGGTAAAAAAAATCGATTTTCTAAATAAAAATTAGGGCAAAATAGTTACTAACACTTGACAATCTTAGTTACTAAATGTAAATAATTGGTATAACCAATATACTTTTGCATTTAACTCAAACTAGCATACAAACTAGCTTAGTTTGGTTTCTCCTATCTAAAAAATTACAGTAATATCTCTATAGTAATAAGCTAATAAGTAACTGCAAGACCGTTGCGAGACTTGCGCAAGACCGAGACCATGACCAAGAATGAGTTTGCAAGACCAAGACTCGTCTCGGTCTCGCATTTGATAACACTACATCTGGATATTGATAGAAATTATTTAATACATAAACAGTTATATCTATAATTCATTGAAAACAATAATTTATTGTTTTATTGTTTACAATCAATAAAAATCCTAGTAATACGTGATATTCTTATGTTTTTGTTCTAATCTTATATTCTATTCTTTTGTTTTTTGGCGTGGGGGTGTCTGCAGGGCTTCTGGTGTAGAAAATATTCACTATATAGTAGAAATATTCACATGGTGTGAATAAACATGTTTACTTAGACATTTTGAGAAGAAACTTGAAAGACAGTGCGGAAACTCTGAGCTAAAAAAACAAATTTAGTTTTATCAGGATAACGACCCCAAACATTCTGTCGGGTTAGTTAAGGAATGGTTACTTTATAACTGCCCCAAAAGTTATAAAAACTCCACCACAGTCACCAGATCTTAATGTGATAGAACACCTGTGGGCAAAATTGGAGATATAAATTAGGAAGAAGACTTAAAGAACTTCTTCCCGAATAGCGCAACAACCTAAGTATTGAGTTCAGTAAAAAATTGGTAGACTCCATTACAAACAGACTGAAACAAGTGGTAAAAAATAATGGCTTGCCTATAAGATATTTTACTAAATTAATAGTAATTAATATATGATAAGAAGTCAGCTGTATGACTTTGACTGTGAGATAAAATTATTCAGTATTTTTTTTGTTAATTTTTTTAAATAACCGCAGTTGAATATTTTAATTTTATTGCATGGGTATATTTAAATATTTATTTGGTTAGATTAGTTTATTTTTGTTTAGTTTAGTATCATTTACTTTAGTATTATTATATTGCTGTTTATTGTTTTTATTTATTGTGCATAGTATGAATGAGCTACTCTATATCACAATTACTATTGTCTTTGAATGTGGCAGATTGTAATATATCTCAATAAAGACTATTAAAAAAAAAAATTATTGAGTTTTTTTATATTCAAATTGATATTATGAATAAATCTGTTAAAGAGTTTCTGGTTTTATTTCTTTACAGTAGCCATTTATGATTTTTATTATTTTTCTTCGGAGTATATCAATTTCACTATGATCCACTGTATATGTAATACATGTTAGTAGACAGTCATATATACATATATATATATGTTTAACTGTTATGAGAGTCTTTCGCAAGACCAAGCCTTAGACCAAGACTGAGTTTGCAAGACCAAGACTCGTCTCGGTCTCGCATTTGGGCAACACTAAGAATTATAACATCTTTATTTTCCCTTAAATCTTTTTTGTAATAATGTTTATTCTGTTTAAATGCTTGTGATATCAATATGATTTGTTATACAAACTATGGAAAATATACATTTATATATAATGAAGATGGCAATGTGAGGCAAAATAAGCATGATATCTACAGGAAAAATATATAAAACAAATCAATGACTATTTTAAGGTAAAATGCAGATATTTATAGATTTGTAGCTAGGACACTTAAAAGGATAATGTCTGAACCTCCAGTGATGTATCCATTTTTTAGTTTAAAACTTGGGCAGAATTTATTTTGTATTTTTTTAATTTCATAGAAATCATATTGACATCATAACCTCGGTGTATATTACTGGAGCTATATACCTAATCAGAATTTCCGAAGGTGTACACTAATAATTAACTAATTGACTGCATAAAAAAAAAGTATTTATAAAAGATTAAATTTGCTGACCATTTGCTTAGATAAACCAACAGAACAAAAATTGTTGTTTATATTAATGTTGAAAATTTCTCTTAAGTGTCCATTACCAGAATAAAGTTGTTTTTTCTATTTCTATTTCTATCAAAAAGCGGTTTGATAATCATATTTTTACAGGAAACTCTGGTCTGTCAATATCTCATGATATGAAGGCAAGGAGTTTAAGATGGTCTATGATTGCAGTTCCATTACCTATTACCAATATATATATATATATATATATATATATATATATATATATATATATATATATATAAGGGTGGGTAATTGAGATGATCAATACATTCTATGAAAACATTTAAAAATAGAATAGTTGATTAGGAAACTTCTAGTTTTATTTTTTTTTGTTATTCTTTCTTATTACGTAGTAGTAGTAATCTCCCTGTCTGGACTTTTGCGATGATTCACGTGATGTTAAACTAGTCTAGTATCACAGTATCGCCTCAACTCTGTCAGAGTGGAAACCGTATTACTCGAGGTATTCGTTTGAGATTCAGCCGGCAGAGATGGTGGCTCATTACTGGCTATAAGCAGAGGTAAAAAAGGGAGCAAGATAGAGGGAAGAGGAGCCAATTAACAAGAACTTTTTAGCGGTCCGAGATAGGCTATTTACCTGGCACAAAGTACAGGGCCCACATTAATTGCAAATCTACGGTGCATATAGATACAAGCCGTGTTTGTGGGATAGGTAATATATGGTTACCCCCTCCCCCTGCCCCCCCCACCACCCCACCTTCGCCCCTTTGTTTATCCCTGGCTTAGCCTTTTTTCCCCACTCCGCCGCCGGCCATCACCGCGCAGGCGCAGCGCTCAAAAATTCTACCCCTCCCTAATCCTCTATCTTACCCCTCAAGATAAACCTCAACACTCAGGACACGACGTTTTCCTATTCCTCTTTTTTTTTTCTTTTTTTTTTTTCTCCCCTCTCCCTTATTTCAGCTCAGGAAATAATTTAAAAGGTGTAATAAAATGTTTGGCTTATCTGATGAGCAAGATTCTTTAAAAAAAAAAAAGAAATAAAAAAGTAAAAACATAGCCATGCTACCTCTTAAAAAAAAAAAAATCGTAATGAGCTTAGAAACCAATGTTTCTCGATTCCTTCCCCTTAAATATAATGATTAAATTTCCCGTTTCTTAAAAAGAATCAATTTTTAAAATATTATCTGTAAACGTGTAATTTTGGAACAAAAAAAAGATTGAAAACTTTTATTAATTTTTGTTTAACTTTTTTCATGAATTACAATTCCCAATACAAAGGGAATTTCAATTGGGCGTTTCAGCTAGAATCCTTGTTTTGTTTTATAATGTTATAAATAACATTTTTGGCAAAATATATTGCTTTAACAGAACTTTAAATAAAGTATAATAAATATGGTATTTTTCAAATAAGTGGCCAACTTGAAGCATCATAATAATTATTTTTTTTCTTTCTGAGAATTCTTGTTGGTTCCATTTTGTTTCATCTATCATAATTCTCATTATTAGCTTTTGTTATATTTTTTTCAATATCTTTATACGCTATGTCCATTCTATTAAAAAAAAAAAAATACGCCCTATATTTCTATTATACTCATCTGACGAGGGTGTTTCTTAAAAAAAAAAAATTAAAATTATGGATTAAATTCGCTGTTTCCTAAAAAGAATAAATTTGTCTGCAATCAATAAATCTGTAAACGAAACATCTGCGATTTTGAAACGAAAAAAAAATTGAAAAATATTTTTTTTTAAATTTATTTATTTAGAAATATAACAATCTGTCACGTGGACGATAATTATAGATATATATGAACACATTCATATCATATATACAGAAAATATAAAATTAACAAAAGTAAAATAACAATCAAAAACTATGTACAATAAAATAACCTAAAGATAAGTAAATTAAAAACATAAGAACAGAGTCATACCTATATACAATACATACAATCAGGCAGGGAACCCCAATCCAGGCTTCTCCCCTCAACTATAGAAGGAAAAATTGGACTTCAAGAGATCCCTGCGCTACTCTCTCAACCGCGTCACTTATGTTCTAAAGGTAGTCGAAAACTCTTTTAGAATTAATTTTTGTTTTAGTTCTCTTGTTCGTTATTTGAATATTTTTTGCTTTCGGACTTATCCTCTGATGGTCTGTGACATCGGTGTTTATTCATTGGGATGCACAAGATGAATAAAAAAAAAATATATATATCAGTATTAGAAGCTTTTTTACAGTTTATTTCTCATTTAGCAATACCTCTTTTTTACAATATAAACCATTAAAAGTAAATTTCTGATCTAAATCCTAGAACTTTATAAAACAATTTTCTTAGTACTGTGAAAATAAAAAAAATCATAACATTTTCAAACACTGGTCAACCGAGATATTCTTTTGATAGGTAAAATAGTATTAACCTAATATTATTCAACAATGCAGTCCTAATTTCTTTCCTAATTATAATTTATTGTAGACGTATTTTGAAGTCATATTTTTTCTGTAAACCATGTTCCGTTCTATCTTTTTATACCCAATTTTATCAAATTATTAACACCCACTTAAAACTTCGTGAATGGCTTCATCTCATCGTAGCCAACAATTTTTTTTTTAATTACGAAAATTCTCTCCGAAATGGGGCGTTTTATTATTAAATTAATTAGCTACTAAAAATCTCATGAATACCCATTTGCGTCCCACTTGGATCGTAAGATGATTTGATCACAGAATCGGAAAAAAAAGGTGGCCTACAAAAATATTGTACCCTCTGGCTCTAACTATTTTGACATGCTGGGATTGGCAGTCACTCCAAATGGTCCAATATTTTTGTAGGCCACCTTTATTCTCGATTTCTAGATCAAATTATCTTACGATTCAATTGGAAAGCAAATGGGTAGTGATGGGATTTTAGTAGCTAATTAAATAGACAAATTTTGCCGATCTCTACATTCAAGACGTCCCAATTCCGAAACTTTTCGTAAATAAAAAAGTTGTATGTTACGATGAGATGAAGTTAAGGGTGGATCTACGGTGGGGGGCGGGGGGGGGGGCTTTCAGGCTGAAGCCTCACCCAAAATGGTAAAATATAACCATGTATTATGAAAAAAATTATCTTTGAAAGTATTATTGTCCTTCTAATTACAGTTAGTAGGACTTTAACAATCACTTAAAGACCATTTCGTATAGGTAGTTAGTTTCTTTCTTTCTTCCGAAGTCATTATCCTAATATATTTGTACAAAAAAAAAATCTTTCGGGGTGAAGCTCCCTTCCCACAAAATTAAATCCTAGATCCGTTAGTGGATGAAGTTATTCCCGAAGTTTTAGGCGGATTTTAGTAATTTGATAAAAAGATATCTGTATGACAGATATATGTCGTTGGATGCTTTGCTTCAGTATCCTTAAATATCACGGAGGCACATTTGCATTATTATATACCAACCACAAGGTTAACGAAACCGAAGCACTCATCTCTCACGGGGACCTAGTAATTGTTGGGGGAAAAAAAACTAAGTAGAAGTACGTTGCGGCACAAAGGAATGTAAATTGAAGCAATTGAATATAAAAGGGCGATATAAAATAAGAATTAAGTTGATAGTAGAGGGGCATCGGGTGCCATATTGATTCTTCCGACTAACTGCTCAAATGGCATTGGCAAAAAAAATTCGCATTTTGCATTCCACTCCTTTAATGGCCTTCAATTGTGCTAATAGGTGTAGCCATTCTGTCTGTAATTTCCCTATTCAAAGAGCAAGTGGTAGCAAAGGGTTATATTGGACCAGCCCTTCCAGCACCGGCAGGTAAAACCACTATTTCCATTCGCTGGAAGGGAACATTCCAGGCTTTTACGCTGGAGCCTGCATCCGCTCCAGAGGGGACAATGTAATTTCCGATTCCCAATGAACTCTCATTGTTGCCAACGCAACTTTTCCGATTTCCCTTAGGTCGGCCGCTTCTAAGATCAATTTGTTCTATTACCAATTTATTATTTGTCCAAATGTGATATATGTGACAGTTTTATAGAATAGAAACAAATTTTATTCTGTGACTACGGGTAGAGTACTCTAGCGGATCAAGGATATAATTTTGGGGAGACTGCAGTGCGAAAGCTTGTTTTATATATGTATATATATATATATATATATATATATATATATATATATATATATATATATATATATATATAAAACGATAATTACTTCGGAAGAAAAAGGAAGGAAATAACTAGCTATATAAAGTTGTGTTTAATTGATTCTTTAACAAAATACTTTTATAGATATTTTTTCGATAACTCGTGGTTACCGTAAGATGGAGTAAATTTGGGACTGCGTGGGTAACTTTGGGACAGCGTGTAAAATTTGGTATGTGGTGAATCCGTGGTGGAAACACTGTGTTGATTCAGTCTCCAAAAACGTGCTTTGTGTAGGCATATACTGCACTACCACAACTTTTAAGAACTCAAATAAATAAAAGTCAATCTTAAACCATAAACCTAGAACTTTATTACGAAAAAGTATCTTAGTACTTTTATTTGGAGAACAGTTGAAATGGAACTTTTTCCTTAAAATGTTTTACAGACACTGTTGAAATGGAATTTTAGAAAAACATCCCATAAAAGTTGCAACCTCTGATAATAAGTTTATTTATATGACATTTTAAATAAAAATATGTACAAAATAATCGTTCATGTTTTCTTGTACAACGTTCGACACAGAAGATAAAAGTAAAATTATAAACTTAAGTACCATTCGTTTGTTTATTTGGCAGTAGGAAAAAATAATAAAAAAACTTACATATAAAATAACAACAATGATAAAAAAATAATAATAAAATAAAAACCAAATGCATTAAAATAAAAATCTTTTAATCTAGACTAAACTAAAATAAATACTCTATGAATATCTTATAAAATATTATTTTGGTCAGTTTTTATTCGAGTAAAATATTTTTACTATACCTTTGCTTGTATTTTCTTAATCTTTAAGTTTTAATTATGGGGTTCACTGAAGTATTAGTTGAGTTGAAAAATGTTTAAATTTAAAAAAAAAAATCACAATTTTATTTTATTTTAAATTGTTAGAAGGCTAGTCTTTTATTTAAAGCGAATAAAAATCATTCAATTAACAATTAAATTTTATCAAAATGAATAAATGTTCCCCGATTATTTTATTTTTATTTAAGAATCATAAAATAATATATTTTTTTTTTCTTACGCCCGTTGACTTCGACTTTCGGGTCTTCAAGAGCAGCTTTTGGGACTACTATAAGCACAGTATACTGAAGTATGATTGGCAATCTTCTCCCTCCCCCCCCCCCCCCGATTTTTTTTGGGTTTGGGGATTATCAGCCCTAAACCCAAACCCCAACCTGGAGAACCAGGAGCTATGATGTAAGACAAGGGGGTCGCTCTCTGTGAATCACTGGTTGGAGAAGTTACCGTCTCCATGCGGTTATCGAAAGAACCCCGTACTGGTCTAAATATTCGAGTAGGGCCTGCACTTATTAATTTATAATTAATTATTTTATTTTATTACCTTAACCTTTTTTTTTTATTATTAATTCCCACGAACAGGATTGGAACACATGATATAAATTTTCTGCAAGCGCCTTAAGTAACCCAACCAGCGCCCCTCCCCCCCAAAAAAATAAAATAAAATAAAAACTAACCTTGATTTAACAAGACTGAAACCGCTTGACGTATCCGACTACTCCAACACTTACAAGACAAACGCTCTAAGCTTTCAATCAAGTACAAACAACTCATATATACGACAATTATAAGACCTATTTGGACTTACGGAATTGAGCTTTGGGGCTCCACTAATCCTTCGAATTCCTCTCGTATCCACTCCTTACAATCCAAAATCCTTCGTAAAATCCCCAACGCTCCTTACTTTGTCACAAACAAAATCATCCGTAAAGACCTTTAATGCTCCATATGTTTCCGATTTGGCCCAATCCAGATACCTATCCTTCCATAACAAACTGCAGAACCATCCGAACCCCCTCGTTTCAAACCTCGCTTCCTCCTCGATCCCTGATAACCTTCTGAGGCGTCTGAAAAGAAGATGGCCTCGGGACTTTCTAATATAGAACTTTAATTTGAGTCCTACTAATGGGTAGTTTCTCTTCATGTTGTACATGTCATGTTACCAATGTCACATTTACTTGTTGTATTTTTAATGTAATACAGTTGTAAATTTCATTAAAATAAAAAAAAAAATCATGATTTTCCGAAATTATTTATTTTCATATTAAATCTTGATGCAAACCTTGTTAACACCTAGGTAAACTACATATTTTATAAAAATTATAATTATATATATATATATATATATATATATATATATATATATATTGAATGACATAACGAATTTAAAAAGAGTATTGGAGGAAAAGGTGGTGAGGTAACTGTAACTGAATAAATGCCTTGCTTGCTAAAGGGAGCTGACAGATCAAATTGAGTCGCGGAGACGTATAATATTGAGGGATGTGCCGGGGGAAAAAATCGTGCTCCTCTGGCTTGACGTATTGCTGATTCCATTCCCGCTAAATGATTTTAGTTACTTTTCGAACGACTGATTAGGTGCTATCAATTTATAAAGCCCTTTTTTTATCTCTGCCAAACTGTTTATTAGTAGTTAGTAAAATGGTAGTTAAGTATTACCTGTCACATCAACTAATATATTTCACTATGCTGATATTATAAATAAAATAAACTCTTTTAATACGAATTAAAACAAAACTGTTATTATAGATTATTAAAAATAGCTTCATTGTAAATAAGACAATTTTTTTTTTAACGGAAAGAGGAATATGTCTTTGTTAAAAATATTTAAATATTTTAAAACGCAAAGCAACTCTTAGTACTGTTTTTTGTCACCCTCCACTTGGACAACATATATCCCAAGCTTTAAACACATTTCTTATTTAATAGGCTTTTAGTCCATATTTTATGCCAGACTGAAACGACACTTATTAAGTTAAGCACTTATTAGACAAACGTTCTAATCTTCCAATTAATTACAAAAGACTCATATTCTTGACTATAATAAGGCCTATTTGGACTTACGGAGTTGAGCTATGGGGCTCCACTAAACCATCGAATTCCTCTCGTATCCAATCCTTACAATCCAAAATCCTTCGTAAAATCCTCAACGCTCTCTACTTTGTTACAAATAAAACCATCCATAATGACCTTAATGTTCCTTTTGTTTCAGATCTGGCCCAATCCAGATACTTATCCTTCCATAATAAACTTCAGAATTATCCCAACCCTCTCGTTTCTAACCTTTCTTCCTCTTCAATTCCTGATAACCCTCCGAGGCGTCTGAAAAGAAGATGGCCCCGTGATCTCCAAATGTAAACATATCATTAGAGTGCTACCATTGGGTAGTTACTCAGCAAGTGTTTTTCATGTCATTATATACATTATGTTCTAATTTACTAGATGTATTTATTTAATACAGTTGTAAATGTCTTTAAGAAATAAAAAAATATATATATTTATTATTATACATCCCAGATAACCAAACAAAAAAAAAAAATTTTTCAATAATTTATTGAAGTCATATTTACTGAAACATGGGTACTTTTAGGTTTATTGTTGCCTAGACATGTCTTGGTCTTGCACACCCAGTCTTGGGCTTGGTCTTGGTCTTGCAGTCTCGTAAGTCTTGCAGTAAACTATTTGCTTCTTACTATAGATATATTACTGTAATTTTTTAGAAAGGAGATACCTCACTAAGCCTGACAGAAAAATTAGAAGAATTAAATGCATAAGTATGTTAGTTATACCAATTCTTTACATATAGGAACTAAAATTGTCAAATATTAGTAACTATTTTACCTTAATTTTTATTCAGAGAAATCAATTTTTCTTACCAGTCGTGGTCTTGGTCTTGCAACAGTTAGGCGGTGTTGTTCTTGGTCTTGGTCTTGCACTTTGCAAGACCAAGACCGATTTTGTGCAACACTATGTAGGTGACAGTATTTAAAATCACATTTTCTTACAAAACTTGAGGTGAATCTCTATTTTTCCCCAATAAACCTGAACTTAATTAATATGGACTTTTAAGCTTTTTAAACTAGGAAGTTTTTCCAAAAGTATCTATGGTATAGTTGAAGGATGATAACAAAATTCACGAAAAATTCATGTTTTTTTTAACAACAGAACTTAGCTTAGTTTAGCCCCTCTAATGGTTTTAACAATGATAAACACTATTCTTATTTTAAGTAAATTATGTCTATTTTACAGTGAACCAATTGGTAATTACTTAACATAAATATTACTTTAGTCATCGCTTCCTATTCAACAAAAAACATAACTTACTTTTAAAAAAAGTATTTAAATTTCCTAGTTTTCTGCCACTAATTGTGTTGCCCAAAATCGCCTAACTGTTGCAAGACCAAGACCAGGACTGGTAAAAAAAATCTATTTTTTAAATAAAAATTAAGGCAAAATAGTTACTAATACTCGACAATCTTAGTTACTATATGTTATTAAATGGTATAACCAATATACCTCTAATTTTTAATTCGGACTTAGTTAGGTTTCTCCTATCTAAAAGTACAGCAATATCTCTTTAGTAATAAGCCAATAAGTAACTGCGAGACTGTTCCGAGACTTTTGCGTAAGACCAAGACCATAACCAAGACTGAGTTTGCAAGACCAACACTCGTATCGGTCTCGCATTTGGGCAGCACTAGCCACAAATCTCAGAAATGTTAATATAAATTTTTTTGCAACTTTTGAGTTCCGCCATCACTTCTATAAATATTTCCATCTACTTACACACACACTCTTTATACGAGACCAAAAAAAAAAAAAAGGTTCATTGTATTATATTAAAAAGCTATTTAATTTAATTTATAATTATTAGGTGGCCATCGGATAAGTAATTTATAGGATTGTCATGCTCTTATTAATATCATAGGATATTTTATATTATACTTTTTTTTTATATAGGTCTATTCCACCAGGAAAAAAGTTTGTTTTTAGTGCTAAATAATGTATTCTAAGCAATTGCTCTTTTTAGTAAAATTAGGAGAAAATAATTAATTTGCCAATAATTTTTTTTTTTCTGTCGATTTTTGAACCACATTCCAGCCCGGAAAAGAACCAACACAATAATTTTTCCATCGTAAACATATCATTCCTTCAATTCGGAACTTTAATGACTCCAATTACACAAGTTATTCCTGATGATCAATATTTTTTTTAAATGTGTCAATTAGCTGTTGATAAATACCCATATGTCATATATTCATAAGGTTCAAAATGAGCTCACTAATTAAAAAAATTATGATTATTTTCGAACATTTAAAATGCTTAAAATTGTCGATCAAATACAAAAATAATTTCGATACAATCACATCATCCAACCATTCTTGAAAACATCAAGAACAACCAACATTTTGAAATTCCCCTATTGAATTTTTTAAAATAATGAGGCTCAAAAATCGATTTCAAAATTGATTAATTTTAAAAGTACACAATGTATCAATAATGAGTATTCTTTTCGGTTTTATACATATTTTTTAAATTCATACATGAAGTCTACACCATATATATAAAAGATTAAAATATTACAAATTATCAACGTATTAGTATAATTGTAAGTTTCGAAGAATAATCGAAACAATGAAACAAAATAAGGGGAAAAAATAAATTTAAAAAGAAAATTTATATGAATTCTTGAGTCTTATAAAATATCCTACTTACTTGACATTGAAATATTTTACAGGATATATTTTTTTTTTTTTTGTAATTAAAACTTTTATTTTAGAGGAAATAATTAAAAGTTCAACTACAACTTTTTTTTATGAAATTTATATATGTATTAAAAAAGTAAAAACATTTTAAAACTAGAACTTTTATTTAACAGTTTTAAAAAGAATCTTTTACCTTTAACCTGTCATTGATAAAAGTTTTTTTTAACGGCTAAAGTTTTTAAACGCATTTGTATAAAAAAAAAAAAAATAACTGTTTCAACCCCCCAAATAAATGATCATAAAATTAAAATTCAGAACAACAAAAACAAAATAAATTATTTTATTACAGGAAAAGAATAAATCGCTTGTAAAACTGAAAATATTCAAGCGTTATTTTATTTATTTTTTGGTTAAAAATGTAATACATTTAACTTAACTTCTATCTCGTTAAATTTAGGCTGTGAAATGAAAAAAAAGTTACACTTAACAAAAATGTTACATTTGCAGACGACCCTTCAAAAAAAAAAAAAAGGATCGTAATTTTCACCCCACTTTATTACATATATTAGTAAAAAATAAAAAGTACCTTTATGTAAGGAAAAAAAAAGAATAAATCAATATAATAAAAAGTTGAGTTCATTTTATATTGATTCATTATTGAAAAGAACAGTGTCTAAATAGTTAATTAACACTAATTAACTATGTTAATTATTAGTATTTATAATTAGTGTTAATTTTTACTCTATACAATTATTACATTCATTAAAGCTTATATTATTATATTATTAATTATATTGATTACAGAATATTTATTTATGGATTGTTTTTAGGAAATATATATATTGTTAATTTCAAACAATAAAAGTAAAATTCATGAGGATTTTTATATTGATGTATGTTTTGTTTTTTTAATACAATGAACGATTCTTTTAAATAACAGATTTATAATACGATACGATAAATAAAGAATACTTAAAATATTCTGGTATAAATAAAAGTAAAAATTGAGTAACTTTATAATTAAAAAGAAAAGTAAATTTGATGTTATTTTACAATCGTAATTCATGATGATTTTTGTATTGATGAATAATTACGTAAGACGTATGTTTTTTTTATATGTTGCATGATTTTGTTAACAATGGCTTTTATTTTCGTTACAAATATGACAACTCAAAAATATTTAAAATACCCAGACATAAAAAAATAAAAATCTCATTGAATAAGTTTTTACTAAAACATTAAAGGAAATTTGATGAAAAATATCAAGTAATAAAAATTTATGAACATTTTTATATTGATGTGTAATTACGAAAAATGTACCCCTTTTGTTTTGTTATACGATGTAAGATTTCTTTCTTTTTTTTTTGTATTTTTTCAATTTAATATATAAAAATAATTGTTAGCCCACCGTGTATCATGAAAACATTTTTGTTTCGCTGAGGAGGAACATTGGGATTTTGCTAAGTCAATAAGGGTGAGCTAAGGGTTTAAGCCCCCCCCCCTCTCTACCTCCCTCTTTGGCCAACCTCTACTTGAGCACACCCACGATCAATATGCACCCCAAGATACAAAAGTAAGGTTTGTCTGAAGTTTGTTCCTACATAAATTTTTAAAAATAATATTTAGTTATTTTAGTGATTAACAAATGAATATAGACTACTTTTAAGATAAATTTGAGTTTAAGTGTATTTATTTGTATCGTAAAATATGATCGATTTATCAAGAATAATAAGGTTCTGCAATTAAAAAATAAAACCAACACCTTCGGTACCCTTTTTGATAATATAACAATATGGGACTTCAATAGATGTCTTAGGCAAACCAAAAAAAAAAAAAATATATATATATATAGAAATATATGTATATAACCATATGAGCCTTTCAGTTGAAAAAATGACTAACTCCAATTACAACATTTTTAATTACTAATTTTAGTGATATTTCTAGTGGGAAAATTTAAATCTTTATTCACTGAACCATATTTAAAAAAAGCAACCACCTACTCTGGAATCAACCGTACAGATATTAGAAATTTTCCAAATAGAAATATCAACAAAATGACTACTCAAAATGTTGATACTGGTGTTAGTCATTCTGTCAACTGGAAGGCTCATATTATCGAATTGATCTCGTGAAAATAATTAAGATTCCACAAAAAGTTAATTTTTTAAAAAATAATGTGTTTGGGGTTACAGACAGTAGAAAGCACAAATATATATTTTTTTTATTTTGTTGATCTCACAGACCGCGAGCCTCAACCAACTCCCCAACCATATTGCGTTCAGTCAACTATTTTTTCACCAATGAAAAAAAAATCTGGTGCTCGCAACACACAACTTCAACTTACCGCCCTACTTTGAATAGAAATTATTTTCTGGCGATGCTGGGCTTTTATAAAAAATTTTAAGTACATTTTAAACGGAGCTAAAGCTTAAAGCTTACGGATAGCAAGTTATCAGGACATTATAATTACAAAATGTCTATATCGACGGTAGGAAATAAAAATCTAGTCACTCCATCTGCTTTCATAAAGCACACAACTTTCTTTGCTTTTATAAACCACATAATGACTAACTCCAATTTTTGAGTAATGTCAATTTAGTGATATGAGTATTCTATTCAGATAATGAGTAAGTAGATTCCGGAGGTGGTGATTGCAGTGTTGAAATATAGAACTGAGAATAAAGGTATAAATTTAGGTACTTATTTCTTATGAAAGATACTTCATTAAATATATGTAGAAAAAAGTTTTTTTAGTCTCAATAATTAAAAAAATATATTTTAAATTTATCCAAATTTTCGCCTCTTCAGGGAAAAAACTAGAGACCATATCTTTCCTCCTAATTGTCCGATTTTAACAATTTTTTTGGTTTTCTTAGGAAATTGTATAAACTTTTAAAAAAAAACATAAAAAAGTTGCTGTCACATACGGCTCATATACAAACCTTAATTACTTAATATCAGTTTCGTACTACTTTTCGTTTATGAGTTAGACTGAACACAGACACAGACACACACACACACACATACCATTTTGCGACACTTGGTTATTTGGACTCAGGGGACCTCAAAACATGTATTTCTTTTGAAAACTGAGATTCAAAAATTTTCACGATCGTAATACTTACCCTTACTATATATTACATATATACGTAAGTGAAAGTAATAATAAACCAAAAATATTTTAAAATCGCGATATCTCTACTAATATTGATTCGAATTCGATGAAACTTTTTTTCATTTTTTAGATTTAAAAAATTTTGAAACATCTTATCACAATATTGACAAAAAAATGTATACTTTTTGAGTTATTCGGAATTTAATTTTACCATCCCTCGTAACTTTTTTTCCAGCTTCTTTTCGTTGAAATATGTTGTATAGATAAATTTAAAGGGTGTCGAGAAAATGACTTTAGCGATGTTTCATTGAAATCCGTACATTCGTTTAGGCGCCACAGTCTATAGCAAAGCAGGTTTTTCTGCATTTTTATTTTCGGTCTCCTTTATTAACTTATCAAATTCTTTCAAAAGTTATATGAACCATTTTTTCGTAACTCTGAATAATGCGAAATGATTAACTTTTTAAAATAAACCATATTAAAGATACTTTAGGGGAAGACATATATGAACATTGAGCATTTAAGTCATGTAAAGTGACATCAACGGGAATAAGACCTAAGTGATATTGAAGACCACTTAGTTATACATCGAGTTTAATCAAAATCAAATAAAAAAATGAGAAAATTGTAAAAATTTCTTTCAGCGTTCATATAAAGTGGCACTTCCATTTAGCTGATTTTAATAAAAAAGATGCTGTCAAATCCGGCCCATATACAAACCTTAAATACTTAATATCAGTTTCGTACTACTTTTTGTTTATGAGCTAGACTGTTAACACACACACACACAGACAGACACACACACAGACCATTTTGCTACACTTGGTTATGTTGGATAGGAAAAGGGGTGCCCATCCCACCCAAGATCGATAGCGCATGAACCTCACTCTCTCCCAACGTATTTTATTGCTCTCCTCTTCTTGAAAAGTGCGTAAAAGAGGACTTTAAAAAATAGTAGATCATATAAAATTAAATTTGCTGGGGTTTGTTCTATCTTTCCAAATGTCCTTTTGTTTGAAATTTTTCATTTCACAAATTTGTCCAGCCCAAAAATTCAAAAATCCGTTAAAATTTCAAAACTTTTGAAGGCACCACTTGCGCCATGAAACCTCCTCCCGGGCACCCCTGAATACGAATACCTTTCGGAACGTTATTCGAGATTTTGATAGATTTCAAATCGATAGAACTGCATAGATTGGAAGAGTCTGGATGGATGAACAGAATCAGTGGCACACCGTCATTATTATGAAGTAGTGCTGAAGGAAGAAGAAATTTCACAATCAGGGAAGGAATGAAATTTTTGCGTTAGTGGTCAATTGTCAAATAAAAAAAATAATACAATCATTGAGGAAGTATATTTTTGCAAAAACTAATTATGTATATTTTTTGTCATCTGATTGATAAAATGTAACTGAATATTTTTACTGTCGTTTTTTAAGATAGTAAGAATTATTTCTTTTCACAGACATGAATAATAAATAAACTTTTTAATGTATTGGATTACATAACTGAAATAAAAAAATTGTTTCAACTTTTTTTGTTTTAACGTTGAACTTTTGCTATTCGTTTTAAAACCCTTTCGAGAAAGGGAGCTGGCGAGGTTAAACATTGCGTTATAAAATGCAAAGAGCCTTAAATTCTACCCCGGTCCCTACTTAAGTCCAGGTTTTTTTTTTTTTTTACTGCGAGAAGGGCGCGGGTATGATGGGGTAGGGCCGTTGCCATGACGACGAACCTCGTAAAGGATGGCAATCCCCCCCTCCCCAACCGGGTAGGAAGTTGGGCAATGAACAGCGAGCAGGGGGGCGGAGGGGGGCGAAAAAACCTCGCTGATGAATGGCCTCGAGAGACCTCCACCTCCACCTCCACCTTGGCTCCTACGTATCGGCTGTCCCATCTCCATCTCCACAGCCAACCGCTTCCAAAGCATTCATGCTGTTGCAAATACTCCTCATTAATTAATCAATAAATTGCCTAATCCCAATATTGCACGCTTTCTCCCACGTGAAGATCATTTAAGGAAAAAACTAATATTCAAATACTAAACTGCAAAAGAATTTTGTATGTTCTATGCCTACAATTATCGGTTCAAGGTAACTATCATATATCTCTAAACAGTAATGAATTGGATCCAGAATCTTTTTTTTTTTTTTATTACAGAAATTAACAACTGTATTAAATGACAAATACAACAAGCAAATATGAACAAGCAGCATGACATGTACAACATGAAAAGAAACTACCCATTGGTAGCACTCCAATTATATTTCTATAATAGAAGGTCCCGAGGCCGTTTTATTTTCAGACGCCTCGGAGGGTTATCAGGAATAGAAGAGGAAGCAAGGTTGAAAACAAGAAGGTTCGAATGGTTCAGAAGTTTATTATGGAAGGACAGGTATCTGGGATTGAGCTAAATTGGAAACATATGTTACATTAAGGTCATTATGGATGATTTTATTTGTGACAAAGTAGGTAGTATAAAGGATTTTGGATTGAAGGGATTGGTTACGAGAGGAATTTGATGGTTTAGTTGAGCCCCAAGGCTCGATCCCGTAAATCCAAATAGGCCTTATTACAGTAGTATATATGAGTCTTTTGTAAATAGTTGGAAGTGTAGAGCATTTGTCTAGTAAGTGCTGGACTAGTTGGAAACGTCGAACGGTTTCTAGTCGTTTCAGTCTGGTATGGGGGTTCCAAGTGAGTTTGTCAAAGTGGAGTCCTATGTACCAACAGAGATAAGTGGGGTACATCCGGAATGTTAATCAGGTATCCTAGAGCTCCAATTGGGTATTTGTTTTTCTTCTCGCATTTCGGACTTTGTTTGTAGGTGCTGTATTATGAATAATTACGATTGGGAAAGCCTGAGGAGAGCAAGAAGATTGTTGACGCAAAACTTGTAAGGCTGCGATAGGATATTCTTGCCGGTGGCGAGACGCCGATATAGTTGTGTTACTATCTATTACATTGGAGCAGTCACACGCAGAGCGTGTCGTATCTCCGAGACATAACGCCTTCCGTGTATGTCGTATTGACAATATCGTACCGATAAGGCATTTTTCTTCTTAATAAATAAATTATTCATAAAAGGTTATTATATATTATATTATAATATTACTTATATCTTAGTATAATTAAATTCTCTTTTAGTTTCTTGGAAATTCCGGGATTTATCTTAAATTTTCTTGGATATTCAAACATATTGATTGAAGTTGAATCTTCTAGAAATAGAAGTAAACAACAGTCTTACAATTTATATTCAGCCATTGTAAAGTTGAAAAATAATAGTTGGTTGTCCCAGCAGGGCTGAACTAAGCTTTGTTTGGATTTATTTTATGGTCAGATAGATTTTCCGTTGAATTTTCTTCGCGGTTGTTTAATATAATTATTCTTTTTATAAGTATAAATTAAAGATACATTTTTTAAAATTGTATTTAGTTATATAAGTATAATTTTTATCAATTTAATAAATAACGTACAACACTTAACCATATTAGCGTTTATTGTTAATCAGAGCATACCATCTGATAGGACAAAACGCTGGATTCTTAGTTGACTGCCATTTGACCCAAATATTTCTCTAATGGGAATAACAAAAATTCGATGAGATTAGTAGTCTACATAATTTGTGGTACTTCATCAAATAATTAGTGGTACTTCATCCAATTTTTTCTAAGTTAAAAAAATGAAGAAATACGTTTAGTGATGGTAGCAGCTCGAAAGATTTTTATTTTAAATTTCTATCTGAAACAAATCAACGTATCTTCTCATTCTGGGCTTGTCCGAATTTCGGAAATTTTCTCCCATAATAATTTACAATAATTTTTTAAATCTCATTTTATCGGTTAGATTTGGTGCATTTTTTTATTGTTGGATCTATGAAAATTTATCGAATCTATGAATTTATATCTATGGAAATAGTATTATTTTGCGGTACCGTGGGCATTCATGAAAAAGAAAGTAAGTCGAAACTTGTAAAAAATTCATATCTTATCATAACAATTAGTAAGCTTTATATATTCTAATAAATATTCCAGGTAAACACCGCTGAATCATTCAGTATCTTATTTGACTATAATTTTTAATTGAAATTCGCTTATAATGCTTATGATAAATCATTTTTCATTACTACCAGACTCAGCAAATAGAGTTAGCGAATTTTACTCAAGCAGCTTTCCTTGTAAAGCTGATAGGCCCAAACCTTGTAGAGAACCTGTTGAAGATTCGGGACCCAATTACAGTTTTCTAAAAATTATTTCGGTACCCAATTGGAGGCATTTTTGGAATTTGGGATCTAATTCGAGCTATCCCCAAAACAGACAATTCGTTACGCCTCAGTAATTCAATGACTGAGAACCCTCCGAACGCGACGTAATTTCGAGGTTTATGCCACCCTAATTTTTTTTTTAACGAAACCTGTCCAGCTCGTGTCGGAACGGAGTATTAACCCTCCACTTCATTACTTTTTTATGTATTTATTTTTAAAGTAATTGAGGGATTAAAAAAACCCAAAAAACAGTTACTTTACTTACACCCTGATTTATAACAATCCTAGAATAATATTTTTTTTTTTTTTTTATAAATTTAAAAAATCAACAAGTAAATGCGAATATATATACATAATGGCATAAAAAAAGTTGAAGAGAAACTACCCACTGGGATCCCTATATTAATAGTTCTATATTTGAAGGTCAGAGACCGTCTTCTTTTCTTATTTTATTATAATCAAGTGAATGATTAATTTATGATTAATTGGATTCCTTATTTTTAAGTTATTTTATTTTATTTATTGTATATACTTTTTGATTATTATTTATTGTTATTTTGTTTCTATTTAGTTTATATTTTTTTTTTTTTGTACATATAGTGTAAATGTTATCCTACCTCACTATAACTAATGTCCAAGTGACAGATTGTCGTTTTATTCTAGTATAAGGATTTTAAGTAAGACAAATATCCAGATGAAATTCTAGGTCTCGAATCTATTTAACATTGACAAACAGAGTATCATTAGAGGATACTATAGCAGATGAAGTCGTAGCTTTATGACGAATGGTAAACGTGATCTGATGGGATTTGATGTGATTTATTTATTTATTTTTCTTTAACAATACGCCATTAGCCGAAATTTTAAATAGATATTATTACAAATGATTATTTAGCTGGATCATTAAATAACAGCCTTTATTTTTTTAAATTTCATATCTACTGCGTTTAAAAAGTGACATAACGCGTCTAGAAATACTCCAGCCTCTATACCAATGCTTGTGACTGAGGAGTTGGGAAATGGATCATTATTAACAGAAAACACACATGTCTCATTAGTATATGTGGTAATGATTAGGAAGAGTTGAAATGCCAGCTTTATAAACTGTGTAGAAGATGGGACCAAGACTGAGACCCAAAATAAGGAAAATAAAAAATTATGGTGAAAAAACTTCAAAAGTAAAGTATATAAAAAAAAAAAAAAAAAAAAAATTCTTACAATCCAAAATCCTTCGTACAATCCTCAATGCTCCTTTCTTTGTCACTAATAAAATCATCCATAACGACCTAAATGTTCCTTGTGTTTCCGATTCGGCCCAATCCAGATTCCTATCCTTCTATAATAAACTTCAGAAACATTCGAACAATCTCGTTTCTAATACAGTTGTAAATATCATATTCATGATTACTTTATTTAAAGTAATTGTCGTCTTTTTACTAGATGATCTGATATAGGTATTCATAAACGTTAGACTCCAACCTAAGAATATGAAAGGTTACAATATATACTGAATATTATTACTGACAATAAGAGTAGAGGAAATCATATATTCGAACAATCCAGTAATACAGACCATTAAAAAACGTTTTGCACCTATCCGACAAATTAAAAGAGATTACAGTGTTTTGATCAGTTTACCAGGTGGTAATTTTGCCCAATGTTGTTTTTCTTTACTGTTACACTGTTCCCACAACTGAACCACACAACTGGAAAAAAAAGTAATTATGCTCGAATCTCTTTCATTTTGTAAATTAATGAAGAGTAAATCGTTCCAAAAACTTATTAATGATTTGATATTATTATTATTATTTTTTATTTTTTTTTTTGTATGAATATTTGGCCCTTCTTTTCACAAAATGACTCTTTCAGTTCGTGTTTTACATTATTATATCTGTCTCTACATGAACCTATGAATGAAGCGGTGTATGTCGAATATAATAAGAGTAATTTTGCGCAAAGCTCGGAGTGGTGTTGAGCCTAACCCTTTTGGGCAGGGCTGTTTGAACGAAGAGCTCGAATGTTTGCCCAGATATATCTATGTCGACGGGAGCAAAATTGTGTTCCATAAGAGGGATTAGGTCGAAATAATTAGTGTTTGTATAAGTTAGGTCTGCTCTGACACGAATAATGTAATAACTTGTCATAGGAGTGCGGCAGAGTTGGTGAATGATGGACCGGGCCAAAAGGTATCAAATTAATTAAAATACCTTCTATCTTCGCCTCATCCTTTATCGATACATCACACCCCCCCTTCCCCACCCCCCTTCGAAATCACATCGATTGTTAATTAGACCTCCACGCCCCTATGCTAAACTATTTTCCTTTATTCGGCAATAACCACTGATCCCCCCCTCTCCCACTTCACAAACAACCCTAGGATAAAATGAGAGATAGAAAAATTGCTTAATGGATTACCCATTTTGAGGTTTCCATCACCATCTATCAACTACTGCTTCACATAACATTACGTTTCCCCTTTTTCCAACACATCAAAATAATAATTTCCGGGCATGGATAAATCATAATGTCCTTCGTGATATTTAAAAAAAAAATTATAAAATTATAATTATTTGACAAAAAAACTTTTTTAACCTAGCCTTCTTGAAATCTAGTTCACTGCATACATCTTTATTCGATCTATATATCTGATTTTTGGACGTGATCTTTTGACTACTATTGAGACATCCATTGATGTATTGCTCCGAGCAACAAACATAGCCCATCTTAATATGCTTGCCTCCATATCATGGAACATCGATTGACCACTTTTTAAGCTGATCTTTGTTGTTCCGTATCCTTCATGCGTTAGTACTCTGATCCCAGACCGCTATGTTTATCGTGCGAAGGATTTTTCTCTCATATCTTTCAATACTTTTTTCTAGTGTGCTGGTTAGTTTCTAGGTGTCGCTGCTATTAGACAGAACTGGCTTCATCAAAGCATTGTACAAACACATACACATATATGTGTAGTGGTTTCACCACACCACCTCACGTTGTTACTAACAATGGTTTCCAAGTTGCAGTGGCAGGCTGCCCATCAGTGTTGCAAAAATCGGTCTTGGTCTTGCACTTTGACCGAGCCAAGCCAAGGCCGCCTAACTATTGCAAGACCAAGACCAGGACCGGTAAAAGAAAATCGATTTTTTAAAATAAAAATTGAGGAAAAATAGTTACTAATGCTTGAAAATCATAGTTACTATATGTTAATAATTGGTATACCCAATATACTTTTGCATTTAACTCCTCTAATTTTTCATTCGGTTAGGTTTCTCCTATCTAAAAAATTACAGTAATATCTATATAGCAATAAGCTAATAACTACAAGACTGTTGCGAGACTCTTGCGCAAGACCAAGACTGAGTTTGGAAGACCAAGCCTCGTCTCGAACTCGCATTTGGGCAACACTACTGCCCATAGGTCCACAGACGCTTCTTTTGAGACCTAGGCAGTTCCATCCCGCCGATGTAAACTCGAGTTCGAATAGAGAGTGAAGAACCGGCTAGATCCACGGATGATGGCTGTACAGTCAGCAAGACAACAAGGAACTCCATTTGTTTTCTTTGAAGTAGAACTTCAGTGAATTAATTCCCCCACCCTCCCTCTCCCAGACAATTTAACATCCTTGAAAACTACAACGCAATTGCCGCTTGAGTTTACTTCTCACGTTAACCGATTTTACGAAAAACAAAAAAAAAACAGAACTTGTAGTTAAGCTAAAGAGGCTTTCGTGTGGCTAAACTACAAGAATTACTGTTAAATTATCAAAACAAATTCAACTTTTTTAAAAATTATTTTCCATGGTTATATACGCAACAATAAGGAATCGCATGAGCTATTTTATTATTTTTCTTAATTATCACTTTCTAATCAATAAAAACCATGACAACCAAAAAAGCAAAAACATGATTTTAATTCATCCCTGCCCTGTTCAGAATTTATTTATTTAAATAATGATCAAGTCGCTCTTTATATAATTTTCAAACAAAATTTTAATAGATTTATCTCACCGATGGTGGAGGTAAGTACTGATTAAACAACTTTGTATTTCAATGCATATAATTAATTTCCAATGAGCGGATAAGAAAAAAAAAATTACAAAGGGCTTCCAGAAATAATTAATTTCTTTCATAGGAGGTTTTAATCATCCAATTACATGGTGTTATTTTCGATAAATTTAACTTTCATTAGACTATTATAAAAAACCGATCGTATAAATTGTAATTTGCACAAAAAAAAAAGAAAAAAAAGTCTATCCCTGAGGCCATATCGATGCATTTTTAAAAGCAATTTTGTTGCCGCTATAGATTATAGATGCATTAGATTACACGCTAGAGCTATCTGGGCGGAAAGCTGCTTGTAAGAGATCATCGCAGGGTAATCAACTTACCCCAGAACGCTATTGATAATACATATTGAAATTTAACTCATCATTTTTTTTTTCAATTCATGAATAATGGTAATCAAATAAATACAAATATATTTTATTATTAACCAAACAAAAATGTAGAAACTTAGGTTAAATTTGCAATCTGTTCTTACCTTACTGATAGATACTTTAAAGTAAATCACAATAACGCCTATTCATCCCTTTTTTCCCAGTCCGCTGGTGTTCCTCAAGGTAGTATCCTAGGTCCTATCCTCTATACAGTTTATACAGCTGACATCCCAACCCATCCCAACACTGTCATCACCACATATGCCGATGACACATGTATCCTATCAGTAAACAATGACCCAGCAATTGCATCCCAAATGCTTCAATCACACATCATAAATCTAGAAGAATGGTGTCAAAACTGGAGAATTAAAATAAACTCCAATAAATCCCACCAAATTACCTTTACCCTTCGTCGTAAACCAACGACTTCCTGTCCTACAGTTTCCTTTAACAATACTCCACTTATCCCTGTTGAGCAAATCCGATACCTAGGACTCCACCTGGACAAACGACTAACTTGGAATCCTCATACTAGACTGAAACGACAAGAAACCGCTCGACGTTTCCGATTACTTCAGCACTTACTAGACAAACGCTCTAAACTTCCCATTAATTACAAAAGACTCATATACTTGACTATAATAAGACCTATTTGGACTTACGGAGTTGAGCTATGGGGCTCCACTAAACCATCGAATTCCTCTCGCATCCAATCCTTACAATCCAAAATCCTTCGTAAAATCCTCAATGCTCCTTACTTTGTCACTAATAAAATTATCCATAAAGATCTTAATGTTCCTTATGTTTCAGATCTGGCCCAATCCAGATACCTATCCTTCCATAATAAACTTCAGAATCATCCCAACCCTCTCGTTTCTAACCTTGCTTCCTCTTCAATTCCTGATAACCCTCCGAGGCGTCTGAAAAGAAGATGGCCCCGTGATCTCCTAATGTAGTCATATCATTAGAGTGCTTCCATTGGGTAGTTACTCAGCAAGTGTATTCATGTCATTATATCAATTATGTTCAAATTTACTTGATGTATTTATGTAATACAGTTGTAAATGTCATAAAGAAATAAAAAAAAAAAAAAAAAAAATTTGCAATCTGCAAATTTCTTTGCAATGAGCAAATTCTTTGGCAGATTCATAGCTTCCCATCACGTCCGAGATATAAATCAGATCAGCAGTCTCTTACGATGTAATCGTCGTAGTGGCCTGTACAGGTTTCTTGTACGATGAAGGATTTCTGTCAGGGGATTCATGCTGTACGTTAGTCTTTGCTGCAAGTTATTGTAGTTCTCTTTTGCAGTCTATAAAATTGTAGGTACGTTTAAGTCTTTTTGTAATGTATCATTTGCTACATAAAACGGTGCGTCAACTATCCTTCGCAACACTTTTGACTGAAAGGACTGAAATTTTTTAAATGTTGGAAGTTTTAGCAAAACCCCACAGTTCTATGACGTAAGTCCAAATAGGTTTAAGTAAAACTTTATAAAGGGTTAGTTTGTCAGTTAAAGATAATTTTGAACGTCTGTCAAGTAATCTGGATAAAAGACCGAATCGTCTGTTTAATTCTATTTGTTTTTGTCTGATGTGTGTCATCCAAGTAAGTCTTTCAGGTAAAAACCTAAATACCTAATTACATCTCATGTTAGGATTTTAATATTATTAAAATATATTTCAGGGGAAGGTTCATGGTTAAGAGTGAATACTACATGCACACTTTTTTTTCATTCATCTTTATTTTCCACCTTGTGGCCCAACCTGCAATATCGTTCAAGTGATCTTGGAGAGTGGTAGATGCTCGAAAATGGTTTTTATCTGAGCTTAAGATTGCGGTATCGTCTGCAAACGTAGCCAGTATTGTGTCATTGTGTTCCGGTAGGTCAGACATATATATATTAAACAATATTGGTCCAAGGACACTACCCTGAGGTACTCCTGTTTAATGTCAGAACGTTCTGTCTCTACTTTTACTACAAAATGTATATCGGTTAGATATGAAAGTAATATTAGATAGTAATACAAATATAAAGTAATACAAATAATAATAACTATATTAAACGCTTCGAAGGTTCTAATTAGAACAAATATCAACAGGATATTAAATAAATATAAACAACATTTGCAGGATGTGGTCAGGATAATATTGCACAGCTCATCTTATAGTGAAAATTTAAACCTTTTTCTTAATAATCAATAATCACTAATTAATAACCACCCCTAGTATTTGTTGATGTCGACTAATTTCAAATATACAAAATTATTAACGCAGATCCAACTCTCAGGAAAATATATGAGCAAGATTTCTGTTAATAATAAAATTGTGAAAATTACTCCACAACTTGAGTGCAAAATGTGCAACACTAAAGAAAACGAAACACTTCATCATATATTATTTAAATGCCCAATTTACAGTAGTTTAAGGTTAAGAATTTACCAGGGTATGGAAAATCTTGATGGGATAGAAATATTTAAGCCAACAGTGCAGAAGATATGAGAAAATTATATTTTTTTATCTCAATTATATCAAATTATAGAGAATTGGTAGGGTAATCTGGAATATTGTCCTCCGCATATTATGGCAAAAATTCCATATTGTACATCGGCATGTAATCTGTCCGGGTATTTTTCTTGTTTGTTCTCTTAGGTATAGGGGTAATCTTTTAATTTAATTTTAAAACATAGTTTAATATTAATATTTTTAAAAAATGTGTATTTATTGTTTTATGTGTATTTATTTACGTATATTGTTGACAATTTTAGATTTTATATTAATTTGATAATTGGAACTATTTTAACTGTCTGATCTTTACCGAATATGATTTTTAATTTATGCTTAAGAGTGTTGTAATATCTGTTATGTAGTATAAAAAGGAATTTGTATTTCCATAAGGATAATAATGTTTGTTATTTTGTGATAGACTCCATTTGTATAGGGTTCTTCCCTTAAAACAAAGGATTGATTGATTGATACATTAAAGGCTTTGAAGGTTTTGCATCGATTTCATTACTTTTCAGAATTAAAAAAAAAGTGTGTTAGCTCAGTGGTAGGGCAATGATCTTCCAATGTTCAAGGAGTTCTTGCTCAAGGCAGATAAAATATTTATTCTGCTCCATTAGTTGGCTGGGGTTAGGAGACCCTCCTGCGGCACACCCAGCCTCTATAAAGTGGGTTCCCTTTATTATTAAATAATTAATTAAGGCGTAAAAAATGGCGGTTGAGCGCGATCTCGGTCAAATCACCTCCTTGCACAACCGCTGATTAAAAAACAGTACAACAGTACTTTCCCTAAGTAATACCGAACCCAAGACCCTTAATGGGTTTTATTGGTATAGGCTTCTTTTTTTTTACCGTTTATTATTATTGTAACGTTATTCTTCTTATTCGTTAGTCCAAGAACTCTACCTCAAGATTTCTTTTTAATTATTATACATCTGTGGTTATAGCACCTTTGTTCAGCCTCCACTGAGCAATAATACAAGTGACAAGGATGAGAGAGTGGCACTGGGATCTCCTTAAGTCCTGCTTTTCGTTCCACATGTGAAGGAAAAGGCAAGGCTCAGAGATACCCTTAATGTTTGTAAATATTGTATATATGCCTGTATTTTATTTATTAGTGTGATTAGTTTCAGTTTATTTTTCGTTTATATACGATATAAGGTATGTATATAGGTTTAGGTATGTACATATTTATTTTTAGTATTATTAATTTTCTGTCATTCCATTTAAATTATTTTTATTTAATATACATATGTTGTGAATGAATTCCTATGTCAATATAAATAGTTTCCTTGTTTGCGACAAAATGAAATAACTTCAATAAAAAAAATTTAAAAAAAAAGTAAAAAACATTACTGTTTTTGTTAAATTTCTTTACATATACTTCTACATGTCAATTCCCTCATGTAAATCAATATATTTTGTATTATTTATAAAGATAATTCTATTAACAACAAATAATGCATATAGTATCCTTATCACATTCCTTTAAAAACAATTTATTCTTTCATATTTTTCATAACCACACTATCTCACTAATGTAAGAAATATTGATTTCTTTATAAATTGCCATAAAATAATTCTTAAGTAAAAAATAAAAAATGCAATATGCCTGGAATCAGAACTTTGTAATTATTTTTAGGAGAATTTGTCCCTAAATAAAACTATTTTTCATTAAATTTACTTTAATTATCTTGAGCCGACTGTCGTGGAATCCACGTAATAGACTGAAAAACTAGGAACTTAACGGACTAAATAGACCACTGAATAGAAAATCTAAACTTTCTATTGAAAACAAATTACTGACCTACAAGACACTGCTGAAACCCACCAGGACCTAGGAACTAGAACTGTGGGAAACAGATAAATTTTCTAGCATCAAACGCATTCAATCCTTCCAGTCTGAAGTCCTCCGTACAATAGTCGATGCTCCTTTCTATGTAGCCAATAAAACTCTGCACAATGACCTCAATGTTCCATTTATTCTTGATCTTATCCAAGACAAAATTTCCAAACTTCACCAGAATCTTGAACAATCCCTAACAAGCACCACCCGGGTTAAGATTGGTTCGGAGTTTCCTTGACTGATTGTAAATAGTGTATATGGGTATGCTGGTATCTAAGATGTTTATTTTAATTTAATTTCTATTTTTACTTACATATATATATATATATATATATATATATATATATATATATATATATATATATATATATATATATCGCAACACCAAGTTAGCAATTGGATGGGTGACCGCCCACCAGGGAAAGCCACGCTGCCCGAGATACCTCCTCGGTTATGTGAGACCCGTCATACTACTGGAGGCAAATCACACCGACCGGGCGTAGGACTCATGACCCTACCACCGTGTACTTAAATCGGGAATCGGGATGTGGTATAGGAGACTACAAAAGATCTTCATGGTCTGCAACGCCAACAGAAAAAAAATAAGTATATATATATATATATATTTCCAATTTTAATGTATTCTTTTGTTATAACTTTATTTTTTATGTTTCCGTTTATACGGTGTGAATGTACTCTTTGAACTCTATTATAAGTGTCTTTAAATGAAACTGATTGTAATACTTCTCAATAAAAAAGTTTAAAAAAAATTATCATGAGTACAAATTAATGATTAACGTATTAAACCTATTAAAATGTAGATGGTAATTGAATAATAAAAACCGTACAGTTCTATCTTCTCAACAGTAAAATAATTTTAACCTAATATTGTACCACAATACCGTATGCAAAAATAGAATCTCACAAGCTGATTGATTCTTCTACCGTCGGCTGCCGTGTCCTAATGAAAACGAACAGGTACCGTCCCTCCCCTAGTCATACCGGGCCTCACCGAATGGGAGGGAAAAAAAATTATTAATACCAGGCCTAGAATTGGCTTGGTGATAAAGGGGGATGCGGGTCTATTCGCCTGTAGTCCGGGTTTGTCCTAATTTGTCCAGGAAATTTCGAGGAGAGGAAACAAGGGCTACCTCTGATCCGTACTAATTACCTCTGGTTGTAAAACGCGTTAGGCGAAAGCCCTTTCAGAGCTAGCAGCAGTAGCTAGCAGTTCTCCAACCTACCATCCGCAACCAGGACTCTTTGAATTATTGTTGCCCGTTGTGAGGCAGGAGCCTGCTTCATTATCACCAACCCCCTTTGTCAGTCCTGATGAAAGAGGAAAACGGCATACCGATATGACAAACTCACATTCGATAGGAAATATGAGGGAGTGTGAATGATGGATTTCAACCGCGGGTCTAACTTATCTGGATCTGCTCAAGATTATTTATACTTTGGAAGAATATTATATATTCTTATATATATATATATATATATATATATATATGTATATATATATAATATATATAATGGGTAAGAATATGGAATATTATTGGAAGATTCCTGGAACAATGCCTTAAGCCTCTCAAACAGCAGTGATTAGCGGACCTGTCGATATACTTTGGAAGAATATTATATATTCTTATATATATAATATATATAATGGGTAAGAATATGGAATATTATTGGAAGATTCCTGGAACAATGCCTTAAGCCTCTCAAACAGCAGTGATTAGCGGACCTGTCGATATACTTTGGAAGAATATTATATTTTCTTATATACATAATATATATAATGGGTAAGAATATGGAATATTATTGGAAGATTCCTGGAACAATGCCTTAAGCCTCTCAAACAGCAGTGATTAGCGGACCTGTCGATATACTTTGGAAGAATATTATATATTCCTATATATATAATATATATAATGGATAAGAATATGGAATATTATTGGAAGATTCCTGGAACAATGCCTTAAGCCTCTCAAACAGCAGTGATTAGCGGACCTGTCGATATACTTTGGAAGAATATTATATATTCTTATATATATAATGGGTAAGAATATGGAATATTATTGGAAGATTCTTGGAACAATGCCTTAATCCTCTCAAACAGCAGTGATTAGCGGACCTGTCGATATACTTTGGAAGAATATTATATATTCATATATATATAATATGTATAATGGGTAAGAATATGGAATATTATTGGAAGATTCCTGGAACAATGCCTTAAGCCTCTCAAACAGCAGTGATTAGCGGACCTGTCGATATACTTTGGAAGAATATTATATATTCTTATATATATAATGGGTAAGAATATGGAATATTATTGGAAGATTCCTGAAACAATGCCTTAAGCCTCTCAAACAGCAGTGATTAGCGGACCTGTCGATATACTTTGGAAGAATATTATATATTCTTATATATATAATATATATAATGGGTAAGAATATGGAATATTATTGGAAGATTCCTGGAACAATGCCTTAAGCCTCTCAAACAGCAGTGATTAGCGGACCTGTCGATATACGTTGGAAGAATATTATATATTCTTATATATATAATGGGTAAGAATATGGAATATTATTGGAAGATTCCTGGAACAATGCCTTAAGCCTCTCAAACAGCAGTGATTAGCGGACCTGTCGATATACTTTGGAAGAATATTATATATTCTTATATATATAATGGGTAAGAATATGGAATATTATTGGAAGATTCCTGGAACAATGCCTTAAGCCTCTCAAACAGCAGTGATTAGCGGACCTGTCGATATACTTTGGAAGAATATTATATATTCTTATATATATAATGGGTAAGAATATGGAATATTATTGGAAGATTCCTGGAACAATGCCTTAAGCCTCTCAAACAGCAGTGATTAGCGGACCTGTCGATATACTTTGGAAGAATATTATATATTCTTATTTATATAATGGTAAGAATATGGAATATTATTGGAAGATTCCTGGAACGATGCCTTAAGCCTCTCAAACAGCAGTGATTAGCGGACCTGTCGATATACTTTGGAAGAATATTATATATTCATATATATATATAATATGTATAATGGGTAAGAATATGGAATATTATTGGAAGATTCCTGGAACAATGCCTTAAGCCTCACAGACAGCAGTGATTAGCGGACCTGTCTATATACTTTGGAAGAATATTATATATTCTTATATATATAATATATATAATGGGTAAGAATATGGAATATTATTGGAAGATTCCTGGAACAATGCCTTAAGCCTCTCAAACAGCAGTGATTAGCGGACCTGTCGATATACTTTGGAAGAATATTATATATTCTTATATATATAATGGGTAAGAATATGGAATATTATTGGAAGATTCCTGGAACAATGCCTTAAGCCTCTCAAACAGCAGTGATTAGCGGACCTGTCGATATATTTTGGAAGAATATTATATGTTCTTATATATATAATATATATAATGGGTAAGAATATGGAATATTATTGGAAGATTCCTGGAACAATGCCTTAAGCCTCTCAAACAGCAATGATTAGCGGACTTGTCGATATACTTTGGAAGAATATTATATATTCTTATATATATAATATATATAATGGGTAAGAATATGGAATATTATTGGAAGATTCCTGGAACAATGCCTTAAGCCTCTCAAACAGCAGTGATTAGCGGACCTGTCGATGTGAATTACAACCCCCTCATTCATCATTAGGAAAGAAAAAAATAAAACTACCTGAATTCAGACTAAAAGACATCACATCTCACATCGAAACAGTGTAACCAAGATTAAAGAAGCATTGTAAAAAAAAAAATTCTCTCTTTTGTTTCCCGTGCCTGATTACTAATTCATATTTTAGCATGGATGAGTACATGTGCTCTTACATCTTATATCTCTTGTATCTTGACTATCTTTTCTTGATGTTTAGGTGTGGCATGCCATAATAGAATAAGTATTTTTTTGTATTTTTTATTATATTTGTCATCTTAAATATCTTCCTATTTATCTTTAATTGTATACAGTAATTATTTTTAAATTCTCTCTTTTTCCTTGTATTTTATTTCTTTTTATTGTACGTAGTATTAATTCTGTAAATATTTCTTTCTGTAAATAGATCTGTTAACCTTTTTTGGTGCTTTATAAAAATATCCAACCTAACCCCTTCTCACCTGATCTAGCATGGTAGAAAAAATATTTAATGATTGCCAAATAATGGGTAAGTACCTTATGTTGTCTAGATTTATCTCTTTAGAGATGACAGGCTGGTAAGCCAGGCGCCCAACAAATAAAATGGAAAATTATATTTATTGAAACTTATTTTTTTAACTTTTTATTTATCTTTTTTTGGTCATAACAGTACTGGAAAGGCTTACCAAATATATTAATGTACTATACAACAAACAGAGACAATTTAACAAATATTGCATGAGGTTATATTTATTAAAGAACGAGACTGATGCTGTAAGACCATTGATTTTGATTTCTTACATATTTACTTATTATTTACCACCTTCAATGTATCATTGTCTGAAACAATGCTAATAGTCTTTTTTTTATTTATGATAAACAACCTTATTTAGGTTATTCATAAGAGAGTTTTTAATGATTATCATATTTAATCAATCTATGATTATGTATTTATTAAAACCTCTTTTTTATCTTACAGCCTTTTATTTTACATTTAAAACATTTTTATATTCATTTAAAAGTTATTATTTAACGTTTCGGCTCCAAGAGCCATTTTCAAATTTCTTTTTTTATTAGCAACTTCTATCGCGTCCCACTTCCTGTTTCAGCAAGAACGTAAATGTAATAAAGAGAGGAAGATGGTCCGGGGTGGCGGTCAAAAAGAGGCTAAAATAGAGGAAAAAAATATTTTATTGAAAGCCAACGTTTTGACCCAATTATGCAGGTCATCTTCAGGGCTAAAACGAACAAGATACAGAAGGATATAGAAAATTGTGGAAGTTACATAATATTTAGATAACAATTACAAACAAAGTGTTTATAATTTTTTAATGTTTATAACGGGTACTTACTGTTTATAATTTCAATAAGTTTATTCAACTTGTTTATAATTTCTATCTAAATATTATGTAAGTATTGCATCTCGTTCGTTCTTTGGCTTTAAATAAAACAGTTTTTCCACTATTTTAGTCTCTTTATGATCTCCACACCGGACCATCTCCTTCCTCTCAGATACTCAAGATATCAACCATTGAGTATTCCGTAATTGAAGTAAATTTGATTAATAGTTTGACCTTGAGAAACCCATGAACTGAAGGTGCACATCAGTATAGAAGAAAACAATCATCATTGCTTTGAATATTGATTTACTCATTACAGCTTTTATGGCTCTTCCAGTGTATGGATCGGCGCTTCGTATCAGGATCATAAGTAAAATGCCACGACTAGTCAAGCTGGGTTTAAAGGAACAAGATTTGAATCCAATAGGATAAAGAACATATCTACAAGGCTATATACCTACCTACAAGGCTATATACCTACCTACAAGGCTATATACCCTCCTTTACGGAAGTGAAAGCTGGGTACCACTAGGTAAGCACCTAAGCAAGGCTACTGCAATGGAAATGAGATACCTTCGGAGAGTGGCAGGCCGACCTAGGAGGGATTGTATACGGAATGAGAGGACAAGAGAGGATATTGGAGTTGTCCCTTTAAAGGATACTATTGAAAAGAGACAACTCAGATGGTTTAGACATCTCTGTCTGAGTGAAGACAGGGACCCGAGAAAATATTTTGAGGTCAAAACAACAGGAAAAAAAGATGGATACCCAGATTACAATCGAAAGACTACATCTCCAAAGTGGGAGAGAGAAGAGGATAAAACTGGGAAGCAATGAGGGTGCTGGCTCGGGATCGAGAAGCTTGGTTTGCCTGGACTGAGGCACCTCCACGCTGAAAGGCATCAAGAAGGAAGAGAAAGAAGAAGAAGATTTGAATCCATTAAAGCTGTGTGAAGGGAAAGCGGCACTTGTATTAAGAAGCTGACATAAGAAGATTTCTAGTTCTGTTTCAGACAGTAGAAGATTCACATAGAGCGTTGTACAAACAGTAATAAGTAGAGACCGGATTTCCATGTTATTGCACATTTAATTCGCTCGCTTGTAAAAAACCCGGATCCGAATATCAATCCGTTTCAGGATCTATACGATAACATATTTAAATTTTATATTTTCAGAAGGAATTAGTCAGAGAAGAATTAGAACAGCCAAAAAAGTCAGATTTTTTCGATATTTTTGGGGTTTTTCATCTATAACTCCTAAAAAATTTTGCGTCAAATGAGTACATAAACTTTAAAATTTGGTAACGCGGTAAGGTATAAAACCACGGTCAACCAACGCTGAACTTTACCAACTTTGTCGAAAACTGAGACAAATTACTATAAATGGCGGTGTAACTTGGAAATGAGTTCCCTAAGAAGAAAAACCCATAGAATCAAAGTTGTAGTGCATCAAATTTTGCATATATTGAGTATCAAATAATTTAATGTAGGTCACTGACTGCGAAAAAAATCGGTAATCTCTCGATGGTTAGAAATTGGTAATGAAGATAAACGTGATTTTCAATATTTCAACAGTATAGATGTCTATTATACTGAGTTATTTTTGTTTAGAAACCTGTTAAATGCAATATAAGCCTCTTTCCACCTCTCAGTAGCAAAGGGTTTTGGTAAACGATGTATCGAAATATAACGAATTTTATAGAGGACTAACGAATCCCAATTCGAGATATATAATTGGCCTACAATAAAAATGTCAGCACTCACTGAACGCAAAATTTGATGCTCTACAACTTTGATTCTATGGGTTTTTCCTCTTAGGAAACTCATTTCCAGGTTACAGGGCCATTTATAGTAATTTGTCTCAGTTTTTGTCAAATTTGGTAAAGTTCAGCGTTGGTTGACCGTGGTTTTATACCTTGCCGCGTAACCAAATTTTAAAGTTTATGTACTCATTCGACGCAAAATTTAACGCTCTTTAATTTATTAAAGAATACATTTTTCGCTTTGATGCATTGTTTAGGAGTTATAGGTCAATAACCCCAAAAATATCGAAAAAATCTGCCTTTTTTGGCTGTAAAAAGTTTTCTCTTGGTGGCCCGCGTTAGCAATTTTGTTTTTTAACATGTTTAAACCCATATATGCAAGGTAAAAAAATAAAAACTTCTCTCACATTTTTCGCAATGGATTTCCCGTTTCGATCCTCAAATCACTGGCCTAATATTCTTTAAATCATCCGCCATTTTTGAAAGCAGCGGCTCTGGAACGGCAGACAAGGTTTTTTTTTTACTCAGAATAACATACGCTTTCGTAATTTACAATCAAACCTTCGTCTGCGATCAGATCGATTTTTGGGCCCTGGCTCCAGGGCTATAAAGGTTACACAGGCTTCAATCCCTGTATCACCTGAATGCTGTTTGAGAGGACGTTTTGAATCTTGACCTTACATTGGGTATCTCTTAGCGTCATCTCTGTCAAGGCAATCAATTTTTCAGGAATTCCCAGCATCCTCATAGCTTTCTGCAATTGCTTTCTGTCAATAGAATCATACGCCTGCTTGAAATCTATAAAGGCATGGTGCAGATCCACGTTATGCTCGTATGTTTTCTCTAGCATTTGTTTTACAGTAAAGATGTGATCCACTGTTGACCTATTTTTTCTGAAACCGATAGTCTCCGCTAATTCTTTCTCCCCATGACGCTAGTCTCTTACTAATAGCAATGGAAAGGACTTTATATACAGTTGGCAGCAGTGGTATTCCTCTGTATGCTATTTCTTGTCCCCCTTTTTAAAACTTAATAGGACATAGAACTGCAGTGTTCCATTCTTTAGGCGTGGTTTCCTGCATCCAAATCATATATATGAGGTCGTAGAGCTGCTTAGTTAATTCTTTTCCTCCATTCTTTAGTAGCTCTGCTGGTATTTCATAAACAACCGGTGATTTGTTGTTTTTTAAAGACATAATTATTTCCTCATCTTATATTATATATAAATATTCTAAACATGAAAAAAAAAAAATGGCTTTCGTGTTTTTACCTCTTCTCTATACTGTCTCAAATATAGCTAACCCTATTTAGATATAATGTGGTTAACTAAAGATATTATCTATAAATGAAAAGTTTCTTTAACATTGGAAAGAAAAGATAGGAACAAAATAATTTTTTTTGTATCTAATAGAAGTCAAATATCCATAAAACAATTCATACCTTGATGATCCAAACCCAAATACAAATATCTTGAAAAATAATGAAATAAAAAAATGGACGTTTAATTATCAATAAAGTACTTATAAAGTATTAATATAAAATGAATACAAATATTTCAGTTTATTTAGATGCCCTGGCTCCGAGGAATTCATTAATTGATGCTCTCCATCAACAAAGAGTGATACATATTTATATAAATATTTTCCTCTTAGCGAGATATGAAAGCTGGGCAAATTAAAATGCTATGACCTAAATCATCAGCTTCATTCAAAGAACTGCTTTATGAGAGTGACTGAAATCAAATTGAAATTTATTTAAATCCAGGGGCAAGTTCCTAAACTCAACATAAATTCCATTGATGGAATTCATTAAAGATATATAGTAATTTACGCTGATATTGGAGACCCTCCTGGGTCACCCAGCCTCAATAAAGTGGGTACTCTGAATTAAATAATTAATTAAGGAGTAAAACGGCTGAGAAGAATATTAAAAAAAAAAAAATGGCTACAATTGAATTGGTGATTGCAGAAACCACTTCAGTAAAAAAAAAAAATCAAAAAAATCGTTTTCGATGAAAAGAAGCTTAAAAAGCCAAGATAATCGTTAATCTTCTGAGTAGTTCCGTAAAAACATGACGTCTTTTTCGATCGTTGAGCGCAGAAATAACATGAGTCAATGACTGACGTGGTTTCTGCTCCCACCGCTGGATCGCGTGACCAGCAGAAATGGGCATATTTTCATTTAAAAATATAAATACGAATACCATTTATATTTATGGTACGTATGAATATAAATATAAATGAAAACTTCAAAGTTTTTTATGATGAACTATTTACCTGATCAACCACAGCAGAAATAAACGAAAGAATTTTTTTTTTTTTTTTTTATTGATAAATATTACAATCTGTCTCAATAAAGGACATTTATAATAGAGTTCTGAGAGCACATTCACACCATATTTACAAATTAAAAAAAAAAGAATAAATAAAAAAAATAAGCTAACTTCAAATAATATAAAGCTACAAAAGAACAAAATAAAATATCATAGTGAGAAAAAAAAAGTAATGAAAATAAACATCTTAGACGCAGGCATACCTATTTACTCTATTTACAGTCGGCCATAGGAACTCCGAACCATACTTATCCCCCCACACGTAGAGGGAAAGCAAGGCTTCAGGAGATCCCTGCGCTTCTTCCTCAACCATTTCACTAGCATTGAAAGCCACCGGAGATTGAGTAAGGGCGCTACAAAACGAAAGAATTATGACGTTTTTTTTCTCTCTCTCCTGAAAAATTTGAAATTTGTGACTGAAGTGGTTTCTGTACTCACCGAATTAATTATACATTAGCTTTCACTACAGATTCATATATATATATATATATATATATATATATATATATATATATATATATTTTAAAGAAATTTTTATGAAATTATTTTTTACCTGTAGTTGTGTTTTTACAATTTTTTTTTTGTTTATGACAATAGCTTTATTATTTAAAAAAAAATTAGCTACAATAAATAGGAACTAAAGACGAGTTTAACGTTTTCAGTGGATAGAGTTTTTTATAATATACTTTTTGATTGGTTTTCCGCTTGGGCAGCTAGGAATGGCGGAATGGTTATAAAGGCAGTACATCTGCACTCATTTTAATTGCACTGAGAACTGCCCATCACCGACCACTGTTTAGGGTTCATGGTTTTTTATAACATCATTATGGGCACTGTCACTTATTGGTAACTGAAAGTACTACTTCAATTTTTAAGAGGTAATGCATTTTACTTAAATTAATACATCAGTTCTAATTATAGTATTTTTTTCCCCTAAAGAAGGTCATATCAAGTGTCAACATATCGAGTATGTTATAAATACACCAAAATAAAATATTTTTGCTAGGTGGCTAAAGATCTACAAAGTCTGAAGACTCAATAGGCAATATATATATTTAAATTATTTTAATGGAATTTACAACTGTATTACATAGAAAATACAATAAGTAAATGTGAAATTAGTAACATGACATGTACTACATGAAGAGAAACTACCCATTAGTAGAACTCAAATTAAAGTTCTATATTAGAAGATCCCGAGGCCAGCTTCTTTTCAGACGCCTCGGAGGGTTATCAGGGATCGAGGAGGAAGCAAGGTTTGAAACGAGACGATTCGGATTGTTCTGCAGTTTGTTATGGAAGGACAGGTATCTGGATTGGGCCAAATCGGAAACATATGGAACATTAAGGTCTTTATGGATGATTTTATTTGTGACAAAGTAAGGAGCGTTGAGGATTTTACGAAGGATTTTGGATTGTAAGGATTGGATACGAGAGGAATTCGATGGTTTAGTGGAGCCCCAAAGCTCAATTCCGTAAGTCCAAATAGATCTTATTATAGTCATATATATGAGTCGTTTATAATTGATTGAAAGCTTAGATCGTTTGTCTAGTAAGTACTGAAGTATTCGAAAACGTTGGGCGGTTTCTAGTCGTTTCAGTCTGGTATGGGGGTCAAAAAATATATATAATCTTTTTTTATTTCTACTTACCTAGACATGTAATGTATAGTAAGGGTAAGAGTACTACGATCATAAGAATTTTCTAATCTGAGTTTTCCACTGAAATACAAGTTTTTAGGTCCCTTTCTGAGTCCAAATAACTAAGTCCCGCAAAATAGTCTGTATGTAGTATGTAAACAGCCCAGCTCAAAAAAGAAAAGCCGTACAAAACTGCAATTACGTATTAGAGTTTTTTATAATCCTTGGATGTAACAGCAACATTTTCGTCAAAATCAGCAATACCGGAAGTGGTACTAAAAACACACACTTAACACATTTTTACTATTTTACTAAACACGGCTCAGTATATCAGCGTATTATTAAACGGTTTTTAATATAATGTAGGTTTCATTCTCATTAATGTTCTCTAACAGGGCTTAAATAGATAATTTTCAATATCAGCTTCTTCTAAAGTACCTTTAATTTTTTTATTTGAATTAATTAACCAGATCATATGAGTCTTTGGTAGAAAAAATAGTTAAATATGAGATATGAAAGAATTTTATAATTAACTTTTTTTTTTTTTTTTACATTCTTATAGCTTATTTATTGAAATATATTACAATCTGTCTCTGGGACATTAATAATAGTGTTCACAGATCACATTCGCACTCTATGTACAGTAAATAAAATAAATTATACAGAAAAATAATATATATACAATAAACAAGAATAAAATAACCTAAAAATAAATAAATAAAAAGAACACATGCACACCTATATACAATATTTACAACTTGGCGAGAGAACTCCAAACCAGACTTGTCCATCCAACTGTGGAGGGAAAAGTATGACTCCAGGAGTTCCCTGCACTCCTCTCTCAACCGCGTCACTAGGGCTAAACCCAGTGGAGATTGAGCAAGAGTGCTTTAGCCACATACACTCATGTCGTGAGTGGAGAATCTGGCCATTGCCAGAACATTTACAATATTTACAAACTATAAAAGATCGCGGGGCCACTGCCGTTTTAACCTTCTTGGAGGATTATATGGATGGGTGGTGCTGGATAGAGATTTTGCAAAGGGATTTGGATGATGGGTAAGGTTCTGGTGGAATTTGGAGAATTTTGCTGGGATAAGGTCTAGGACAAATGGGATATTAAGGTCATGGTGTAGGGTTTTGTTGGTTACATAGAAAGGAGCATTGGCTATTGTTCGAAGGACTTATGATTGGAAGGATTGGATGCGTTTGATGTTAGTAAATGTTGCTGTTCCCCACAGTTCAAGTCCGTAAGTCCAGATAGGTTTCAGTATTGTCTTGTAGATCAGTAACTTAATTTCAATGGAAAGTTTTGATTTTCTGTTTAGTAGCCGGTATAGTTGTCCGTATCGTCGGTTTAGTTCCTGTCTTTTAAGTCTAGTATGAGGGTTCCACGTTAGTCGTCTGTCTAAGAGAAAGCCAAGGTACCGGACTGTGTCCGAGAAAGGAAGCTGAATGGAATTAAAGTGTACTGGTGGACAGGAACTGCGTCGGAGCGTGAAGGTGATGTGTTGGCATTTGGATTCGTTTACTTTAATTCGCCATTTATTACACCAGTGCTCAATCAGGGAGAGATGTCTTTGAAGGTTTAAGGATGCTATATCAGGATCTGAGTCGGATGATAGAATGGCGGTGTCATCAGCAAAAGTTGCCAGGAAGGTATAGGGATGGACAGGGATATTAGCGGTAAAGAGGATGTAAAGGACGGGACCCAATACGCTACCTTGAGGAACACCTGCCTCAATTGGATAGCAATTCGATAATTCACTACCGCAGCGAACACGGAAGGTACGATCTGAGAGGCAGGAACGGAGGACAAGGTACAAGGACTGAGGAAGATAGGTTTTCAGCTTGGAAAGAAGCCCGGCGTTCCATACCCGGTCAAAAGCTTGAGCTATGTCCAGAAATGAACCCGAGCAATATTGCTTGCTTTCCAATGCTGCGGAAATATGATCGACCACTCGGAGTCCTTGCTGGACTGTGGAGTGTTGTGAACGGAATCCGAACTGATGAGAAGGAAAATTTTGGGATTCTATAAAGGGTAGGATTCGTTTCAGGAGGATCTTTTCAAAGATTTTTGAGAGAATCGGAAGTAGGCTAATTGGTCTGTAGGACGTTGAGGTGTTGGGAGGTTTGCCTGGTTTCGGAAACAGGATAATAGTGGAATGTTTCCACAAGAGAGGAAAGTGGGTGGTTCTTAGGATGGCATTATATAAGTAGGTGAGAAATATAACAGCTTTAGGAGGAAGTTGTCGAAGGATTTGAGAGGTAAGGAGGTCATATCCAGAAGATTTACGGAGAGGAAGTTTTTGTAAGTGATGTTTGACCTCAGAAGGATTAACTGCTTTAGGTGGCAAGGAAAGTGGAATGGGTGATGTAAGGAATTCTTCTACTGTTGTGGTATGGGTGAGGTTGGATTCCAGATGAGAGGTAAATGTTCTGGAGAGGTGTCTGGCGAATTCCTCAGCTTTATCTTCATCAGACGCTGCCCACGAGCCATCGCTTCGACGGAGGGGATGGGAAATATGATGGGATTTTAGGATTTTGTTGGTGATCTTCCATAGGGAATTGTCATGAACAGAGAGGGAAGTAAGGTAGGAGTTGAAGAATTGGGATTTGAAGGTGGCCAATTCCTGCTTTAATTGTTTACTGTAAAAATTATAGGAGCGACGATCGATGGGGTGTCTAGTACGTTGCCATAATAATCTGGCGCGGCGTTTGGTATGGATTAGGTCTATGAGGTGTTGAGGTAACTTATTTTTCTTGGGAGTTCTTGAGGAGTGGTTTGGAGAGGAAGCAGTCCAGATTGCTTGTTGGATAGTGGTGGTGAAAAGGTGTACGGCATTGTCAAGGGCATCTGGGGTTTTTAGGGTTATTCTGAGGTCAATTTTATCGGATAGGATTTGGTGATAGAGTTTCCAGTTAACTGGGCCTCTGATGAAGGACGGTGGAGAAGACTTAGGAATAGGAGCAAGAGATAATTGGAGTAATAATGGACTATGATCTGAGGATAGTTCGGCAAGACGGGTAAGGGAATGATTGAGGGGACCTAAACCACTGTGGATAAAAAAATCAAGGATATCGGGATTGCGGTTAGGATCTGTGGGCCAGTAGGTAGGTGACTTAGGAGGAAGGATACTGAACCGTTGGGAATTGAGTGCAGATAACAATGTTCTGCCACGAGAGTTCGTGGTTCTAGAACCCCATTGATGGTGTTTGGCGTTTAAATCTCCACCCAGGATGAAATTATGACCTAAGGATTTAAGGAGAGAACTGAACTGGACTTTGGATATGGATCTGTGATAATTAACTAAAGGAGATATAAGAGATCGTAACTGATAATAGCTGTAATGAAAGAACGAAAGGAATACGAGTGCGTCCGAGCTCACCCGAAAGAGTACAACAGGGTTCCATACGTAACGCAAGATTCATATAATACGGAATCCGACAATATTTTGTAAATATACATATGCGGTTTTCCTAAATGCTATCGTTGATATTATTTAATATTTAATCGTATAGAATAAATAGATAGATAGATAGTTTATTGGCTATTATGTACATCATTTAGCCATGAAGTTTGGCCCATTTGGTGTTAGTAGTTGTTAGTATTGAATGGCAATAAAAGCATAAACAAAGCATAAATAAATAAAGATATGAATACGTATACATATGTAAATTCCTATTGCTTATTATAACCTCCCAATATAATCCAATAATACAACGAATTGAAAGAGGGAAAAAAATGTATATATATATATATATATATATATATATATATATTCCCAATAAGTAATAGAATAAATAAACAAATAGATAATTTTTTCTAAAACCCAAAACAATATAAAAAAGTGACTTAGGAGGAAAATATCTGGAAATTAATTAATGATTCAATAATATATCGAATTAGACCTTTTTCTTTTTCTTTCCCTCTCTCCCTCTCTTCCTCTCCTTTTCATTCCCAATACTACATAAATAGAACTACACTAAATAGTTATTCTCAAAGCTATATACATATAAATAATTAAATGGTTATTCCTAAAATAATATAATATAGTCCTTACTCTAAATACCTATATGTAGTTTTTAACAAAAAGAAATAGATGTTATTTAGTTTGTCCGTACTATCAATATTTAGAAGATTTTCTAAAGATAATTGTTTATTGTTTTGGACAATATAATCTCCTAGGTATTTTTCCCTATCAATACTTAGTCTGGGGCATTGCAGGTGTTCTATGTTTTGGGTGATATGTTCTTGACACCATCCACATTTTTCCCCACACATTTACCATCAAAGTGGTATTTTTATGAAAAAGTTCCAGCTTTTCCGTATCTGAAATTCTTAATTGTCTAACTAGTTTCAGTTTTTTTATATTTACATGATAAGTTACATATTCTTGCGGCTGAGGGCTGTTAAAGCTACAACCGTATAGAATATAACGATATAAAAATTAAAACGTGTCTATATAAAAGTATTTAAACATACAAAAATACCCACAATGAAACATAAATAAATATAGCGTCTATAATTTTTACTTTCACTTCCTTTTTGTCTAGAAATACTTATTTCTGCTAAGAACAGGGTGGTAAGTGAAAGTCGTGTGATGCGCGCACCAGATTTTTTTTCTGTTAGCTTAACAGACCTTACAGGTTATTTCTTACCAGTTACCTGCATGCAGTTCAGTTCCATTCTTCGTTAATTCGGTCTATCCATGTCATTTTCGACTTTTTACATGGCCTTCTGCATACTATTGAGGCATTCATTATAGTGTGGAGGCTACCTTATGGATTGCTATAAGCTAAATCACAATTTGGCTTTCTTGTGAAGCTCCCCTAGAAGCGGTAGTTGTGTTCCAGAAAGTAAAAACCTGTTACAGTTTCCGACAAGGTGACGAGTTATTTACACCCTAAACGTGGGGGTGGCGTTGGGTATTAAATACGGACTTTCTCACGGTGAAGGGGGTGGTTAAAAATACGATAATAGTATTTGATTTTTTTTTTTGGGGGGGGGGGAGATTCTGGAGTCGTAGTAGACAGACAAGGAGGCCACTTTTTTTTATTTTAATAAAAGGGTCGACTCGAACATAATAGCTGAACGATTCACGATACATTGAAGAAGTGGTCGTGTGGCTCAGTAGTGGGTGATTTGGTTTAGTACCAGTTCTAGACGATTCTGTTATAAAAAATGGATTATTCTAAAAAAAAAGTACAACAAGAAAAATGGTACAAGGTATAGAAACGTATTATTAGAAACGTATCTGAGGGACATACTCAGTCGCCTTATTTTACCATGTCTAATATTATATATTATTATTATTTTATTATATAATTATTTATTTATTCATACAGAAAATTATTAAAAGTATTTCGATGGTAAAAGAATCAAAAAATCAAATACAAAAATTACTTTATTTAATATATACAACACAATAAGTCATAATAATGGTTACATACTTATGGCAACATTACCTCACACACGTTAAAATAAAGTGATGTGATTGCTAGTATGCTAAAATACATTTTGCACAGTAAGAAAAAAAAACCTACATAAGTTATAAAAATGAATAAATAACATAAAACTATATACTGACATTAAAATGTATAAATAAGATAAAACTAAGCACACAGTCACATGTTTTATATCTTATAAATTATAATTCAATAATAATGGTGTGGAAAGTATGTTGCTGTATGAGTATGTGTTTTGTCTATTTGTGTGTGTACCATTTCAGTGATTTATTGTCATAGTTTGCTATTGTTTGGATCTTGGGATTATCAGATGTTGTAAGCTCAAATAATCTTAAAATAAATGTATTGTTTTATTATTGGAAGCTGCAATTCTATTAACATAATGGCTATTTTTTTTTATCGGGGATATTTTTTTTATGGCTCTCATGCATTTGTTTTGAATAGCTTTCAAGCTTTCTATAGTTATACTTACAAGTATAAATCCATACTGGGGCAGAATATGTGATTATCCCTTGAACTTGATGATTTCACCCAGCATGTCAACAACAAATGAAATACAGCAAAGAATCAAAGGAAATCAATGACAGATATTAGTTCTTTATAATATCCAATTTTTAATGGTAAAAATTCATTCGTTTTATACGGTCTGTACCTTGCTAATGTTAGAACCAGAGAAGAGTGGGGAAGATAAAGGTTAGACCTGAATCATGGGGAAGGGTGTCTCAAAGTGCACCTAAGCCCTAAAGGTCAACTTAACAATTTGCCATCAAGCGATTCCAGAGGTGTTATATACTTAACTTTTCATACGAACAGATGGAACTGTATTGAGCAACGGTGTCAGCGGTTGGGAAGGAAGGGCACGAATATCATTGAATATTTTCGATGTCTCATATAACTTTTTTTTTTTTTTTATTTAGATATATAATATTCTGTCTCGTAGACAATAATTATAGTGATAAATGGATACATTCACACCATATACACAGAATATACAAAATTAACAAAAGTAAAATAATAAATAAATAATAATAAAAAAGAACTATGTACAATAAAAAAAAAAACAACCTAAATATAAGTAAATTAAAAACATAAAAACACAGTCATACCTATATACAATATATACAATCAGGCGGAGAACCCAAATCCCTGCGCTACTCTCTCAACCGCCTCACTGGTGCTAAAGCCGGTGGAGTTTGAGCGAGAGTGCTTTAGCCACATACACTCATGTCTTGAGTGGAGAATCTGGCCATTGCCAGACTCCAAAATATATACTATAAAAAATATCTGGGCCACTGCCGCTTCAACCTTCGAGGAGGGTTGTAGGGATGAGTGGAACTAGATAGGGATTATGCTATGGGATTTGGATGATTGACAAAGTTCTGATGGAATTTGAAAAATTTTTGAGGGATAAGGTCAAGGACAAATGGGATATTGAGGTCATGATGTAGTGTTTTGTTGGTTACATAGAACGGAGCATCGAGTATTGTTCGGAGGACTTTGGATTGAAAAGATTGGATGCGTTTTATGTTAGAAAATTTTGCTGTTCCCCAAAGTTCAAGTCCGTAGGTCCAAATAGGTCTCAGGATTTTCTTGTAGATCAGTAATTTGTTGTCAATTGAAAGTTGAGATTTTCTAGTCAGTAGTCTGTATAATTGGCCGTATCGTCGGTTAAGTGCTTGTCTTTTAAGTTTAGTGAGTGGGTTCCACGTTAGTCTTCGGTCTAAGGTAAAGCCAAGATACCGAACTGTGTCTGAAAAAGGAAGCTGGATGGAGTTAAAATAAACTGGTGGGCAGGTATTACGCCGAAGGGTGAAGGTAATGTGTTTACATTTTGATTCGTTTACCTTAATGCGCCATTTCTTACACCAGTGTTCAATCAGGAAGAGGTGCCTTTGTAAGTTTGCGGACGCTGTTTCAGATCTGAGTTGGAAGAAAGGATAGCAATTAAAGGAATTAAATTGGACTGATGGACATGAACTGCGCCGGAGGTCTCATATAACTATGTTAAATTTCAAGACAAAGTTAGAATCTCAACTTCGAAATTAAAAAAGTGGAAAAAAACAACGGCTTTCCCAACTATTTTCTACAAATTTCCTATTCAAAGATGACCCATTGAATTATGATGATTTAGAACTGAAACTAGTTCTTTATAATAACAGTTTATAAATTACAGAATTTTGCCATGTAGTTACGGATTTTTTTTCTCCTACTTTTGATAACTAGCCTTTTGACATGAATGATAAATAGTCAAGACGTAGTCAGTTTTTATGATTTTTATTGTTTCCAACATTTTAACACAAGGTTGTGCGTCATCATCAAGACATTTTAGTCACTGCTGATGACGACTGCCCACAAGCTTGTGTTGAGATTTTGAAAACAATAAAAATTTTAAAAACTGACTACATCCTGATTATTTATCACCCATGATATGTAGAACAGTCAACTAACTTATTCGACCTATTAGATACCTATCCTTATACGTAGTCAGTATATTTTGATAGATTTTACAATATCACCATTTTTTATTTATATGTCCTTATATAAGGTCATATTCCTTTTCTTCGGTTTACATTTGATTCAAAGATTAGTTCATACGTTACATTATTTTGGTTATGTTTACTTCATTAGTCCGCACTTTTCAGCCGTTATTATTATTTATTTCTTAGTTCTTGTTATTGTTACTATACTACCTACTTTATTTTACTTTACTGTTCACTTATTTACTTCATTTTACTACCTACATGGTTTATGTTTCTAATAACTACTGTTATCTGGTTCTTTTATCAGCCAAGATGAAGGCCTGAGCTTCGTGTCGAAACGTCGGCAAATGTAAAAATAAATATTATTATTTATTTTTGCCATTTTTAATTTTGACTGATCACCCCAACCATACTTCTCTTCAATTATTCACTACAGTCAACCCACAATTATATTAGGTTTACTATGTATGTTATCTTATATCCCTCTCTCAACAAACGCTCGAAGAGACTTGATTACACAGCCTCTTAATAAAATGTATATTCACTCCTCTGTAACAAACTCTATGACCTCTTTAATGAGACAAATAATATTATACTTAGGAGAGGGAGGGATTGGTCTGAATTTTTCTACTCTTCTACGGCTTACAAAAGTCCCTTTTTTTTAAATATGTAAATGAAAAACATGAGGATGAAATTAAATTATATAAACCATGACACAAGCAGGCGAGTCTAAGGATTTTCTCATTTCCCGGCTTAATTTCTCCTCCCCGTTAACACAGGCGCGTTTACTTTTCCACTGGTTAAACTTAAAAGTTTTGCTTCTTTTTTTTTTTTTTGCTCCCAGGTTAAGCCGCATGCGTGAGCTCTTGGTTATTTTCCTTAACCTATGGTACATCCGCTGTTTTAATTAGAAAATTCCAGTTTAAAACCCCTGCAAATATTTTTTTCAAAAGTCCTTCGTACAGTTGATACAAGTGCAACATATGTAATAATTATAAGCTTTATTATTGTTATATTAACAATGCGGGACTACAGATCTCGTATGAAAAGATAGAAATTATGACGACTGAAGCCAACTTTAGGAAGAAAATATTGAACACAAAATATGGGCAAATAAAAGTGACCACAAAGTTTAAATACCTAGGCGAGATTATATGTAGCAACGGAACGGATAGGGCATCCATAGAAGAAATAATAGCCAAACTGGAAAGACTGAACTTAGACACTAGAAACATCTACAGCAAGAAACATTTGTCGCCTATTGCAAAAATAAGGTGCTACATTAAAGTAGTAAGACCAGTGATACTGTATGGTATGGAACCAGTCAGCTTTCCGAGCCTAGAGAAAGTCCTGAAGGTTGAGAGGAAAATTCTGAGGATTCACGGACCCAAAATAAGGCAAGAGGGATATAGGCGAAAAACCAATGAAGAAATGTACAGGAATTTGACAGATCTGGAAACAGTCGTCAGGTTCGGGAGACTAAGGTTCTACGGGCACTTGGCCAGAATGAACGATGAGAGATTAACGAAGAAAATTTTCGACAAAGTCTGCAGCTATAAAAGTATGGAGGGATATGTAAAAAAAATAAAAGAGGAACTGGTTAAAGACGAGGGAGAAAATGGACTAACGAAGAACGAGAGGGACAGCCTAGGAGTATGGGAGTAGAAGGAGGAAGGTGTGAAGAAGAGCAAGAAATGATATTCGCGTGGTCCTTGCTGGCCGATTTGTGTAAAAAAAAAAAATATGCTTTATTTATTCTTGAACAAGTCCTTTTAGAATAATACATTATAATACAATTGAGAACTTTATAGTCTCAGAGTTTCATAAGCATAATAATAAAATAAACAAATAGAAATATTTGAAAAATATAAGTTCTAGTGGTAATGAATTACAAATAAAAAAAAATTAAAACGAACCAATAATTTATATAGTTATTTACAGAAAAATCGATTTCCAATTGTTTGGAGAAAGATAAAAAGTGATTGAATAGGCGGGATTTAAAGATGAGTAGGATATTGGAGTTAGATGTACGATGGGATGGAATTCAACGGGGACAAGGATAAGATAATGAAAAATTTGCCTAATGCCGCGGATAGGTGGACCGTAATATACAGTGTGTTCTGTAAGCAGAGGAAAATTGTTACAGGTGAGATATCAGATCTCAAGAGCTACAACGTTAGAAACGAGAGGATACGGATGGTTACGAAGTTTATTAGGGAAGGATAGGTATTGGGCCAAAGCGGAAACATATGGAACATTAAGGTCTTTATGGATTATTTTATTTGTGACAAAGTAAGGAGCATTGAGGATATTACGAAGAATTTTGGCTTGTAAGGATTGCATACGAGTGGAATATGATGGTTTAGTGGAGCCCCATAGCTCCTTAAGTCCAAATATGTCTTATTATAGTCATGCAATAATACATTAGAGGAGTTATTATAGTCTTATAATGCAAGTGTAGCAAATTATAGTATTTTGCAATTAATTGAAAGTTTAAAGAGTTTTTCTAGTAATTGTTGGAGTAAACGGAAACGTCAAGCAGTTTCTTGTCGTTTCATTCCTGTATGAGGATTTCAAGTGAGACATATGTACAAGGTATCGGATTTGTTCAGCAGAGATAAGTGGGGTGTTATTAAAGGATACTATAGGACAGGAAGTCATAGGACCCATCTTAAATACAGAATTTTAGTTTTGTATAATTTTTCGTTTTTAAGCTAGAAGGTTCACATACACAGACACCTTTATTACGAGACTTGTTTATTTGCAATTTAAGCTATGTATTTTCGTTAAAAACTTGGATTAAACATTGTTAATATAGGTAAGCCAATATAATAATATTAATAGATACGATGAATAAAAAATAATAGAGTTGAATTAAAAGTAAACAATTCTTTAACAAAATTATACCTTTACTACCAGTGGGTAGTTCCTCAACAAGTGTTATCATGTTATGTTACTCAATTGATCACATTTTCTAGATATATTTTATATATAAAACAGTTGTTAATATCATGAATATGATTTTTTTTTTAATTATAACTATGTCAATAATTATTATTTTTAGAAAAAGTGTTTCAAAGTATTAATTATCAGGTGGAAACGTTTTCTAGAAAAAAAACCTGTGTTCTTTAAATATCTATTAGCAATATAAATAGTTGAAAATACAATTTTTTTTAAACTAAATTAAAATATATGCAGTATTTAATTAATTTATGAAGCTTTAGAAATTAATTCTGTCAGATTTTTTTTTTATTTCCGGAGAGCAGGGAGAAGGGGGGGGGGAGGAGGGAGTCTATAGAATCTATAAAGGACTGGACGGTGGCATCATTTGTCAACAGGGACAGCTGACGGATTCAGCATCGTTTGAAAATTTGTCTTCTTAAATATTTTCCCCTTTCTTTCGGTTTGTCACATCGTTACCAAAGAATGATGGAAGGGTTTATTAAAAAATGAAATGTTAAAAAAAAAAATGTTCCTATCGATATAAGAATGAAGTTTTATAAACTTTACCACGTCGATGTACTTTAAGAATTTTCAAATACATTCATCTATAGAACAACCTCGCATAGGAGAATAATATAAGAATAAAATATAGTAATTTATGATATAAATAAAATAATAAAAAGGCTTGGCGAACCCGAAGGTTCGATGCCAAACCCCTAAAGTCCAAACTTCCCACCTTCGCTTCGGTCTACCCATCAGACGTTTACCATTCGATACAGCAAATATTAACCTTTTAAGAATTCTTTCGTTAATAGCCCTAAAACTTCACAAGCCCATTTCATCCACCGTGCTGTAATCACCTCAATTATATTAACCGGACAAAGTTCACTCAATTCAGCGTTGTGTAACCGTCTAAACTCTCCGGTTAACTCATCCTTCTTCAGTCCAAATATTCTAAGTAATAATTTATTTTCAAAAACCTTAAGACGTTTCTCGCTCCTTAATGTAAGCAGCCATGTTTGTTACAAAACCTTGAAACAGTCAATTATAGTCATTTTTACTGAAAACACGGGTACTTTTAGGAGAATGTACAGAAAATCACATCATTTCTTTACACTGCTTGAGCTGAAACTCAATTTTTTGCCTAATAAGCGTCAATCTAATTAATATAAACATGAACCTCATTACACGAAATAGTTTTTCTAAAAGTTGCGTAACTGTAGTATAGTTGGATATTGATAAAAACAGAACTTAACTTAGTTTAGCCTCTCAAATATCCTCTTTAAATAGTTTTAATAAAGACAAACTCTACGTTCATTTAAAGTAAATTTTGTGTAGTTTACAGTGAAGTAATTGTTAATAGATTAAATAAAATATTTCATTAGTCATCTCTTCCTATTCAACAAAAAACATGACTCTTTAAAAAAACACAAAACTTGGATTCGCTACTTTTCCGCTGAAAATTGGCCCATTGTTTATATGAGCTTTTTTGTAGCTCTTGAGTTCTGCTATCACTCCTATAAAAATTTTCCTTTACTTACAAGACACCCTGTATCATAAAATATAATAAATATAAATATTTAGTCCTGTATATTATTTCTAAAAGGTGTTTTTTTTGTCGGTACGCCAGAACTTCGTCAATTCTTCATCAAATCCAATGATTGACCATTCATTTTGAAGATATTCTTCTACTTCAAATGCGAAAAATAGTCATACCCTCCCGAAATTTCTGTAAAAAAATTTATGAATAAAAAGAAACTTTATTCACGAATAACTCAAAACGTATGCATTTTTTTCTTGATTGTATCCATGATAATTAGAAAGATAACTACAAAAAAAAAAAGGGTAAAAGTCGGACAATTATTACCAAAGATACAGTCCATTAGTTTTGGTATACTTAATAATGTCTTCGATTTTAAAGATATTGCATTTAGGAGTAGAATAGTCTAATACACTTTTTTTTTCCTGGCTGATACATTAATTTATTATTTATTGAAGTTTTTTTTTTTACATTTTATTTTTTTAATAATTTAGAAAACTTCATGATCGGGGCATTATTCGGTTTTATTACTTTTATTATCTTTCCAGTCAGCTTTTAAAAATAGGTCCTAGCAAAGCAATTTGTACAAATATTTTGGCCTATTATATTAAATGGAATATTGTAATGGACCAAGGAAAAAATATTAATTCCTTCCTCACATAATACATAGGATCTACTTATTTCCATATTGTTTTTCTATTTCTTTACTAAACAAAATTGTCTGCGTATTTTACGCACGGGCGAACTCGTAAATAATATTAGGCATTGTCAAATAAGAAGCCTGAGTCTGCGATGCATTTTTTCTAGTTGTAACGTCTATTAGAATTATTCACTTTTTATTCCAGAAACGTCTAGAACTGGTTATAAACCAACTCATCCTGGGCCACACAACCACTTCTTAAACGTATAGTGAATCGTTTACCTATTATGTTCTAGTCGACCCTTTTATTAATATAAAATAAAAAAGTGGCCTCCTTGTCTGTCTACTACGACTCCAGAACCCCCCCCCCAAAAAAAAAAAAAATCAAATACTGTTATCGTATTTTTTAACCACCCCCTTCACCGTGAGAAAGTCTGTATTTAATACCCAACGCCACCCCCGCGTTTAGGGAGTAACTAACTCGTCACTTCATCGAAACCGGTAACGCGTTTTTACCTTCTGGAAGACATCTACCGCTTAAGGGGATGCTTCTCACCCTTCCTATTTCCAAAGCTTTTTTTTTTTTTTTTTTTTTTTTTGTTATTCTCCTGTTTATTTTGTCACACGGTATATTACAATCTGGCGTCCAACATATCTGTTGTTTATGTTATGGAGGTAACCTATTTGTAATGGCAATAATAAAATCATTAACTGGGCCATTACATCGCTATAATTGGATACTTCCGTTGTATAAACATTAACATGTACAAATTAATTGAGCAATAGTTCGACGTAGATAGTTGAAACATAATTCTCTCCTATTGAAAATCGTTGCAAAAATTATAAATAATTGAGAAGCAGTTTGATAAGAAGATTGCAAGGTAAATTGTGAAAAGTTCACTGGCTTAAAAATCTTATGACTTAGAGGTCGGCTATTTTTTAAATTTTAATGTTCAGTTGATGAGCTTTGGGGCTCTACAAAAACATCAAATTCTTTCCGTACCCGATCCTTTCAATCTAAAATCCTCCGTAAAATCATAAATGCTCATCATTATGTAACAAATAAAATTATCCTTAAGGATCTCAACATTCCTCTTGTGGACGATTTGGCCCAAACTAGATATACCTCTTTTCATTCCAAACTCTTTGTTCACACCAATCCTCTAGTTCATAACCTTTCATCCAATACAATTCCTGACAACCCTCGAGGCGTCTGAAAAGAAGATGGCCAAGGGACTTCCTAAATTAATTTATCTTTGTAGTGTTACCAATGGGTAGCTTCTTCAAAAGTACCTTCACAAGTTGTATATATGTTTACAAAAAAAAAATGTTCAGTTTATGATAGACCAGCGTCCCAACATTTTTCGGTAGCCTATCACTTAATTCAAATATGTTTTATTATATCGCTTCCTTTACAACAAATATGTTTTATTATTCGCTTCCTTTAAACGTGACTCGTTTAAAAAAAACAAAAATATTATATTTCCCGATTTTCTGCTGGAAATTGTGCAGTTGCATATATGAATTATTCTGTATATCTAGATGTCTACTATCAATCTTTTAAATATTTCTCTCTATTTACGGGACACCCTGTATAAATCGAATACAGAAAAGCTAACTAAACTTTTTAATGGTTAGATTAGTTTTTTATTTATTGTATATGTAATATATAGTAAAGGAATGTATTGAAATCGTGAAAATTTTCGAATCTTAGTTTTAAACGGAAATACACGTTTTGAGGTCTCCTGAGTCCAAATAACCAAGTCTCACAAATAGGTCTGTATATATGTGTGTGTGTGTGTTAACAGTTTAACTCAAAAACGAAAAGTTGTACGAAAGTCGAATTGAATATTTAAGGTTTCTCTATGCCTGAGATGTTGCAGCGACTTTTTATTCAAAATAGGTTAATCGGAAGTGTCACTTTATTTAATCGATTTTCCACATTTTAAGACTTTCTCGAAAATGGCTCTAACGATTTCCATATAATTGATTATATCAGTGTAAAAATAAGCAGTTCTTAATATAGTGTAGGTTTTATGATCATTGATGTTCTCTTACAGGGCTTAAATGGCTAATTTTCAATTTTAGCTTCCTTTAAAGTACCCTTTGTTTTTTTTTTATTTGAAATAACTGACCATTTCTCATTGATCTCTAATATAAAATATAGTTAAATATAAAATATGAAAGAATTTGATAATTAACTAAAGGAGAAATAAGAGATCGTAACCGAAAATAGTTGTAATGGAGGGACGAACGGAGCTCACCCGAGCTGGCCCGAAAGATTAGAACACGCTTCCATACGTAACATATAATATAATACGGACTCCGACAGTATTATATACATATACATATGCAGTTTTCGTAGAAGCCATCGTTGTCATTATTTAATATTTAATTGTATATATTACAGTGATATAACGGTACTTAAACAAATAAAAGTACCCACAATGAAATATATACCTGGTTCTGCCATAAATACGGTTACAAAAGTTGAACTTTGCTTACATCCTTCGCTATTATTTAGATAATCCTTACCTCTATCAGGTTATTTTCTTTACATCTCAGGATAATATTAGTTTGTATTTTTCTTTTGCTCAGAAATGGAAAACTCTGTCAGATCAATGTTTTGCATAATGAAAAGTGACCTTAGGATAGCATTTCGAAAAATGACAAGACAAAGATTTACCACTTCCTAAAAAAAAATTAGAATGGCTAGATGGAAAGTGCTCCTTCAGCGATGAGAAAAATTTAATCTCGGCCTTGGATTGGCACTCAGGAAGCCCTGATCTCAACCCACTATATTATCCTCTTTGGTCCGAACTGGAGAGGATGGCATGCCACAGAGCAAGCCTCAAATAATCTCTGGTCCGAGAAGTTGACCGCTTTCCTCAAGAAGTGCTGCGTGCTGCAATTGATGACTGGCCACGGAGATTAAATGCCTGTGTCATGACAAAAGGAGGACATTTTGAGTAATTTCTTTTTTGTTTTACTCTCTATAGATACACATTTTATTTTATAATAAAGTTTTTGAAAAAAAAATATATTTTTCTGTTGAAATCTGTATATATTTGCTTGTAACAATATTTATGACAGGACTTAGTATAAATATAGCTTCTATAATTTTAACTTTTACTTCACCTTTGTATGAAAATAATTATTTCTGCTAAAAAGAAGGTAGCAAGTGAAAGTTGTGTGATATTGCGCACCGCACCATATTTTTATAAACAGAATGGAATTCAAATTTGTTAATTACAATCTGGAAACATTTTTTTTGTTTATCTCCACAGATTATTCTATTATTTAGGTAACGCATTAAAATTTATACATCATCCACCATTCGAATAAAAATTTATCCGAATAACACCCAACTCTATTTTTTAAATATATGAGAAAAGAGGTTAAATAATGATTGGATGATACAGCTTGTGAGTTAGCAAGGCTTCCCTCATTTTGTTCAAAAGGTGAGTCAATGACAACTCATTGAGTTTTGGGTTACAGTGGTATTGAGTTACCACATAGACCTTTCGCTAGGGAGAGGAGAGAGCTCTAAAAGTCAGGGACTGATTGGAACGGCATCACATCTGTAATTAGGGAAAACACCGGTTGTCCCAGCCAATTTTATTCGCGTTATAATATTTCGTTCGAAAATAGTCAAATACTCCACAAAATAATCGAATTCCTTCCATATTCAATTCTTACAGTATATATTCATTCGTGGAATCCTCAATGCTCCTCATTCATACACTAATCCACAAGCTCGTTAACTTTCTGCCCAATCCGATGATACTCCGAGGCGTCTGAAAAGAAGATTTATTTTTCATATATTTTTGAAGTGAAAACTTCATTTGACGCGCTTAGTACTTAACTTTGTGGGTACTGAATGGTTCTGAATCGCCACGCTCAGCAATGAGCGCTCAATTGGATAAAGTCGGCTCCAGTCGCCTAATTTTTGCATTTCGATCAAAATATCTCATAAACTTAAATTCGGAACTATGTACTGTAAGCAAGGGAAATGTTCATCCTCTTTGTAATGAGCTATCGTTCCAAATTCTACCTTAACGCGACGCCATCTTTGAGTGGAAAAAACGATAGTGTCCAAAACCAGGTGGTAAAGCATTTTTTTTTAACATTTGGATTAAAAAAAAAAAAAAGCTATATTTGGACCTGACTACTGTAAGCTTGGGAAATTTTGAGAATTTCATCCTCTATGTAACCAGCTGTAATTCAAAACGTTTTCACGTGACCCCGACTAAATGAGAGGGAAAGGGAAAAAGTGATTATAAAAACAAAAAATAACGAATGTTTTGAACATTTCCACTGAAATATCACATTACCAATGTACTTGATTAAAGATTTCAACGTTGATTTATCAAAAGAAACATCGAAGCCTTTAGTAATTTTTTTTAAAATCTACATTTTGTATTTTATTTTACTTATTGATTTAATATTAACACGATCTGCCACACTCAAGGGCAATAAACATTAGAGCTAAAAGTATCCACTGATTCATAAAAAACAAAAGAAGAAAAAACACTAATAAAAAAAAGAAGAAGATAATAATAAAAATTATAAATAAATAAAAAAGCAAAATGAGATATACATAAGTTTTGGATAATCAAATAATAATAAGCCGAAATATCCAACCCAATAACAGGATCTGCGTAGAACGAAAATCATTCCCGAGAGTAGAAGAATTCAAATACCTCGGCTCCACAATCACTATTGGGAAAAAAATAGAGCAGCGTATTACTAGCGAAAACAGAGCTTTCTTCTCCCTCTCGAAGGTATCGAAATCCCGAAAAATATCAAAAAATCGCAAACTAAGGGTGTACAAGGCTATGATAAAGGCAGTTCTTATATATGGCTGTGAGACCTGGTCAATAACCAGCAACCTAGAAAAAAGTGTTGAAAGATTTGAGAGGAAAATCCTCCGCACGATAAATAGAGCTATCCGGGATCATAATACTAACACATGGAGAAGAAAGACCAATAAAGAACTGCTTACGGAAACTGGTCAATCAATATCCCATGATATGTATGAAGCTCGTATCAATCCATCTGGAAGCCACAACGTAACAATGAATGCCTCAATAGAAGGCAAAAGATCACGCGAAAGACCAAAAAGCAGATGGATAGATAGAATCACCAAAGGTGCAATAGAGCTGCGTGCAGATAAATGGAAAGAGAGCACAGGCGGATCTACGGGTGGGGGGAGGGGAAGCTTTCGGGCTGAAGTCCCCCGAAAAATTTTAAAACGTAGCCATGTTTATGGTAAAAAGTTAGCTCTGAAAGTATTATTGTTCGTGCAATTACATTTAATAGGACTTCAAAAATCACTTAAACACCATTTCATATAGGTAGTTAGTATATTTCTTTTTTTTTTCCAAAGCAATTATCGTTATATATATATATATATATATATATATAAATATATATGAAAAAAAAAGATTTTGGCTGAAGTCCACCCCAAAATTTTTTTTTATTTTTATTTATTCATGATATTTACAACTGTATTAAAAAATTAAATACATTAAGTAAATTTGATAACAGAAAATAAAAACATGAAATGACTTGTTGAGAAACTACCCACTGGTAGCACTCTAAAAACAAAATGTATTTACAATAAGAGATCTCGAGGCCATCTTCTTTTCAGACGCCTTGGAGGATTATCAGGAATAGAAGAGGAAGCGAGGTTAGAGACGAGAGGATTCGGATGGTTCTGAAGTTTATTATGGAAGGATTGGTATCTGGATTGGGCCAAATCGGAAACATAAGGAACATTAAGGTCATTATGGATTATTTTATTTGTGACAAAGTAAGGAGCATTGAGGATTTTCCGAAGGATTTTGGATTGTAAGGATTGGATACGAGAGGAATTCGATGGCTTAGTGGAGCCCCAAAACTCAACTCCGTAAGTCCAAATAGGTCTTATTGTAGTCATGTATATAAGTCTTTTGTAATTAACTGGAAGCTTAGAGCGTTTGTCTAGTAAGTGTTGGAGTAGTCGGAAACGTCGAGCGGTTTTTTGTCGTTTCAGTCTGGTATGAGGATTCCAAGTTAGACGTTTGTCCAAGTGAAGTCCAAGGTATCGGATTTGTTCAACAGGGATAAGTGGGGTATTATTAAAGGATACTGTGGGACATGAGATCATAGGTTTACGTCGAAGGGTAAAGGTGATTTGATGGGATCTATTAGAATTTATTTTAATCCTCCAGTTTTGACACCATTCTTCAACGCTTGGGATGTGCGATTGAAGAGTTTTACCCCAAAATTAAATCCTGGATCTGCTAGTGCAAGACAGGAAGAGATGAAACAGGTTTGTTAAGGCGACAAAAGATCTAAATGGTCTGGAATGCCAACAGAAAAGAAAAAAAAATCGAATGATCCAAATGAAAGCACAACAAAATATGGAACAACGGTTGATGGAGGTTTTGTTAGAAATTTAGCATATAGATTTCAACCAGAGGATTTCAATAGTATTTTTTTGTTATAAAAACCTATTGTTTCATTTTTAGAGTTTGATAAAAATGGCGATCTCTCAGAGCAAAGTTCATCAGAGTTATTTATACACAATTACAATTGTGTGTATTGTAAATATTGTTACTTTCTGAATATAGAACAAAAAAAAAGTTTTGTTTCATATTATTAATCCTGCTTTGTTGATGTTTTCGCTTCTATCGTATGGTCTTATAAAAACACCGTAGTTTTTTTTATTTCTTTCTTTCTTTTATTTCATTGAAAATTGTTTCTTAAGCCAGTAGAAATAATAAATTCATCTCATAGAATATTTAAACAAAAACATTTTTAAAACCTATTACGTTTTAGTGGTGCTTTCCTAGCATGGAGGCAGCTTTAAACTGTAAGTAAATGGCAAGGGTTCTAAAGGAGATAATGCAACAGAATTAGAGGAGGAATGAATATAAAAGGCGATAGTAAGTAAACATGTATGAAATCGAAATAAAATATTTCACATCATCAGTCTTATTATTTATAATGCCTTCGTACATTTTCCTTAATATTTGCTAATTTTTTTTTTTTAAAAGCTGGCGTCAACCGATTTTTTTTTCTCTTTAATAATTCACAGTGTTACACTTCGTTTCCATATCTGACTTACACGTTATTCTATTTTTAACTTTCCTTGTCCGGAGAATTTTCTTTGATAATAATAAATGACTATACTTCACCTCCCTCCTACGTTGCCATATTTCAAACGAAAACATAAAAACATTTCCAAAAGTTTTCTGAAGCGCTTATGAAAAATGTCTCCCTTAAAGTTCTAATGGGAAAAGTTTTTGAGAGGGACTTCTACTTCAAAGTCCCTTTCTGAATCATGAAATAAATGCTACTTGCTTATAGGAATAAAATACCTGTACGTCATTGAATAGTAATGTTTTTAAATATAACATTATTAAATTATTTAATTTCTTATTAAAATAAAAAGATACTAGTTAATAAAATAAAACTGAAGAAATGAATGGGATACTCCATTTGAACAGAGAGTAATAACTTGATGACAACGTATATGAAATCCTAGCTCTTATGTAAATGAGATATAGTGTAAAACTTTCTTCCTGGAATAGTGAATCAGTGAATGATCCAAGATTAAGGCAGATGGTGAAGGTTGATAGATACCAGTTTAATTTTACATTAAATTGACTTATGAATAGCTTCGTAAGATTTGTAATTGGGACCCCGAGGCGCTCCCGTGTCTCCCACCACTACACTGAGTTAGGGTGGCTCTTCCCCTCCTTAAGAAGACAATATTTCCTTGGCACTTTCCTTTATCAAATCATTACCGATCATCGTCCTTCTTATGCCTACATCCTTCTCCAATTTAAGTCCTCATACCATTCCCTCACAACAAGATCTCGACCCTCTGACCTATACAACCCTTCTCATAGATCTGCCTCATTTCAAAACTCCTTTATAGCCCGCTCTGTCAACTTTTGGAATTCCCTCCCGATCAAAATTCGACATGCCTCTTCCCTATACACATTCAAAAACCTCCTGTTCCAATTCCTGTTCCAAAAACAGTCAGATACCAGCTAATTATTAATACTATATATGTATTGTGTAGCAATCATATAATCATAATACTTGGTAAGAGATAGTACATGCGTTTCCTACTATCGATTTAGAAATTTCAATACATACATTTTTTTTTATTCAGTTATAATTAACTGTTTATTTATATATATATATATATATTCAAGTAAAGTTTTTTTTATGAAATGAACTCATTCTATCTGTTTTTCGTTCTTCATTTCTCAAAGTGTATGTTTATGTTGTTCAATCCTTATATATAGTTTTGTTCATAGTTCAAGTGATTCGTTCATAGTTTTAATTGTTTTGTTCATAGTTTTAAATGCTCTGTACATAGTTTTATCTGTATTGTATATAGCTTGTGCACCTAAGGTTTTCTTTACTTTTCATTTTATTTTATCAATTTTATTTATTGTTTCAAACTTTTAGGCCAGTAATATTCTATTCTTTTGTACAATATTGTTATTCTAAAGGGAATTAGTCCCAAAATAAAGTTTTTTTTTCTATCTATCTATCTAAATGATACTCAAGACCATCCAGTCTTTTCACCAACACAGCACACGTTCCCTGTTCAATTGTTCCTGGTATTTTACAGGCTTCTATTGGTAGACTGTTATTGTACAAAGAACTAAACATGGCACCAAAACCCCTTTATAACCTTCTGCATTTACCAAAATTATTAAGACTTTACAGGATTCCAGACTGCGTTAGGGTGTGATAGCGGCCATATTTAATATACATTTCTTCAATAAGTTTCTCGACTTTAACACATTTAACAGGTTTGCTATACTTAGCACTGATTGCATGAATACCTCTATTATCTTTTTTTTTTCTTTTTTTTTTCTTACGATGCTTTAAATGTTAAGTTGATTGCATATTTTATGATGTATTTTTGTCACATACTTTTCTGTTTTGCTCTTTAATACAAATATACTTTGTATGTTATATTACAATACACTGAAAATGTTATTATATTTCTTTTGAAAATTGTGTAGAAAATTACATTAGGATCCATGGGTTTCCTTCACCCTGGAAATAGAATATATTGGCAAGTTTCCCCGAAGCGAGCCAATAGGAATGTCCGGCAGGGGGTGGAGAAAAGCAAGTTACCCTTGGGAAATGAAATAGTTGGCAGTGTAGCCCTCATCTCTAACTTTAACCTAATCAATTTAGTGGGGGGTTGGAGTTAATACTCAGCCGCTCCCTCCCTCCTACCAGAAAATACTGCCTCAATTACAAACCCTTCCGGTGAGCCTTGCGAATATTTCAAAGCTATTAAATATCCGTTCTGGCCACCTTTAGCTTATTGAATTAAAAAAATTCGTTAATTTACTAAATGGCTCTTTGTGTCTTGGTCAGGGAAACGGGGAAATTTTTCTGGCAGGATTTTCTTGTTATATATTGCCTTTGTAAGATAACAGTCATGGCAGAATACATGGAGCTGGAAAAGCGCATCGGAAACTCTTTTTTCAGGCAGTATAATGAAAAAATAATATATCCATTTTGTTGTTACCTTTTCTAATTGTTTAATAATTAAATATGTATTATTATGGGCAAGGCTGAAGCAAGGGGAAATTATATGGCGGGGAGACGAATTTCTACAGAAAATTTTATTACAAAATGTCACTAATTACACTTTTGGTCGATTTGAACCTGAAGGTACGTAGTTGTTAATTTCGATCATCGAAAATCAAATAAACAATTTTTCTATTTACATATAGAGAGAAATACCTTATTAAAAGTAATGCTGCCCTACTACATAGGGTTGCTTTGTACACAGCATACTTATCAATCCATGCGGACATTAATTTTATATTACATTTTTTCTATTTTATATATATATACATATATGACGTATCTTCCTTTTTTTTTTCTTCCCTTTCAAAACACAACAAGTCATAATAATGGTTAAATGCTTATAGCAACATTACCTTACACATGTTACAATAAAGTGGTGTGATTGCTATTTTTTTGTTTAAGCAGAAATATATTTTGTACAGTAGGAAAAATAAAAAAAAATTATATAAGTTTTAAAAATGAATGAATAACTTAAAAAATATATACTGTCATTAAAATGTATAAACAAGGTAAAACTAAGCAAACAGTCACTTATTTAATATCTTACAAATTATTATTCAATAATTGGTGTGGGAAGTATGTTGCTGTTTTTTTGTCAATATTCGTAATGTAATGTTATGAAATAGGGTTTTGTTAGGTTAGGAGTATATGTTTTGTCTGTTTGTGTGACTTCTTGTCATAGTTTCCTATTGTTTGTATCATGGGATTATCAGATATTGTTGTAAGTTCAAAGAATCTTTTTGTTTTAAAATAAATAAATTTCGATCATATTTATCGATAAAATAACTCATTGATTGTATAAAAACAATACAAAGCCTTTCATATGTAAAAAATAGTTTCACCGAGTGCACGATGTTCTGACTTTACGGAGCAAAAATTCATCAAGTTACTTAATATAATTCTTGCTCTCTAAATATGTTTTTTTTTTCTATTTACTCAATTCTAATAATTTATTATCATTAATATTGATTTCATTTTATATTTTCTCATGAATTTCCTGTATTATTACACTATAAGCTATATTTCTTTGTTTTTATTACGGTTTTTATTTTTGTTATATATATACATTATTATATTTTATACACCAATTTTTAAGTATTTAATTTTTTTTATTTTATTAAGCTGTAAATATGGTATGAATGTGCCTTACAGCTTTAATACTTAAAATGTATTAAGCCTCGATAAAATTATTAATATCAGATTTTAAAAAACTATATGGTTGAAGCGGAACGCCGAAATTCACTATCCGGTAATCACTGAATTATTTCAATTGATTAATTGATCAGATAATTAAAAAAACTAATGAAGTGAAGTATGTCTAACCCACATTCTATGAACTTGCAAAGTTATAAAAATAAGTGCGTTTTGTTTAAATACGATAGAGTGCAAAAGGTCACTATTTTCAGTTTTTCAGTGCGTCATGGTTTCAGTTTTTTTTTTTTTTTTCATTTTTCATTCGTCATCGTTAAGTGTATGTTAAGTATTTTAAATAATTGTCGGAAATAGAATACATTTTTAGAATCACAAATAAATAATCAAATTGCTATTTTAGTATATTTTAATGAATCAGAAACTTCAAATTCGATTATATCAAATTCATTAAAATATAATTTATTGGATTTTTGTAATAAATCGACAATATATTAGTAGGTTGAGTGAACATTTTTTAAAAGTTATTTTGACCTTGATTGAATCAAATGAGTTGAGGTTCATTGACTAAATTTATTCAAAACATTTTTTTTTTTTCTAGAGGCATTATATACCATGTAGTTCATTTGCCGATCCATCTCTGCCTATCCTGGGCTGCTGCTTTCTAGTTATCTGGATTTAGCTCTGTTGCATCTTTGTTCATTTGATCTATCCTTCTGGATTTCCGTCTTCCATTGTTGAATTTTATTGAAGGGAGAAGAAGTAATAATAGAAAGTGCCCATCTTAATTGCCTTGCCTTCATAGCATAAAATATTGACTAATTAGTTTCTGTCAGCAGTTCTATTTTTTTTCAATTTTATTGAAGATAGGAGGGTATGGCAAAATCAAATTCGCTCCACCTGGAAAAAAAATCTATGTTCCGATAAAGGTTTTTGTATGTTTTTTATATCTTCTTATTGAGAAATAATACATTTTGCCACAATTAAGGGCAATGACTACTAATAGCCCTGGAGCTAGGGCCCAAAAATCGACCTGATCGCAGGCGAAGGTTTGATTGTAAATTACGAAAGTGTATGTTATTCTGAGTAACAAAAATCTTGTCTGCCACTGCTTTCCAAAATGGCGGCTGATTTAAAGAATATTAGATCAATAATTTGAGGATCGCAACGAGAAATACATTGCGAAAAATGTGGGAAGTTTTTATTTTTTTAACTTGTATGTATGGGGTTAAACGTTGAATTTCCCCAAATTTGTCCAAAACTGAGACAAATTACTATAAATGTGCCTGTAACATGAAAATGAGTTCCCTAAGAGGAAAAACCCATAGAATCAAAGTTGTAGACCATCAAATTTTGCTTGAAAACTTAGAGTTGGTTGATCGTGGTTTTATACCTTACCCCGCATCCAAATTTTAACGTTTATGTACTCGTCTGACGTAAAATTTAACGTTCTTCAATTCATTAAAGAATGCATTCTTCGCTTTGATGCATCGTTTAGGAGTTATAGATGAAAAACCCAAAAAATATCGAAAAAATCTGATTTTTTCGCCTGTAAGAAGTTTTCCCTTGGAGGCCTGAGTTAGCAATTGTGTTTTTTATATGTCAAAACCCATATATATTAGTTAAAAAAATAAAAACTTTTCTCACAATTTTCGCAGTGGATTTCTCGTTTCGATCCTCAAATTATTGGCCTAATATTCTTTAAATAAGCCACCATTTTGGAAAGAAGCGGCTCCGGAACGGCAGACAAGGTTTTTATTACTCAGAATAGCATACACTTTACTACCGTAATTTACTAGAATACCGTAATTTACAATCAAACCTTCGCCTGCGAACAGGTCGATTTTTGGGACTTGGCTCCAGGGTTATAAAGCTGAGTGCGGCGGTACATTCATACCATATATATAATACAATAAAATAAATAAATAAATAATAAAAAAATATATACATCTATATAAAAAAGGCAAAAATTAGAATAAACCAAGGAAATGTAACTTAGAGTTAAAATAAAATAAAATACAGAAATTCGTAGAAAAATTAAATAAGTTATATGTAAAAAAATAAATAAATAGAAAAACATTCATACTTAATGACAATATTTAAAATCAGGCAAGAGATCTCCGAGTCCAGCCCTTTACCCCACGTGTGAAGGACAAAGCGAGACTCCAAGAAATCCCAGCACTTCTTTCACAGCCGCGTCGCCGGCATTACCAGTCCGGTGGAGACTGAGAGAGGGCACTAAAACCACAAACAAGTCATAACATCTGATAAAGGTAGAGATATAAACTAATTATATAAATTTGTATAATTATTTAATTATATTTTTGTATTTATTTTATCCATCTTAATTAATAAAACAAAATTTATTCCTATCATGGGTCTCTACCCTGTACTTACTGAGAAGTATACCATAAAAATTAAACCTTGGTTGTGAACCTTCTAGCGAGCTCTTCTTCCTTTTGCCTCCGATAATATTTGATCAGTAAAATAAAAAAAGTCATAAAAAAAGAAATGTAGGCATTGGGACTGCAGGAGCGATAGGACTAACCAACAACCTAACGAAGCCTATCTTGCAGAGGTTTTTCTGTTGCCCTGGGCGATTGGGAGTGGAGGTTATCACAAGCTACGGTAGCTGTGCCCTATATTGCCTCCATTCTCGCTCATGTGAAGCCAACCTCCCCCCCCCTTCCCCAATCTGCTTCCAACGTCTCATCTCGAAAAATATTCTTCCATAGAAATTGTCTTCTTCACACACACACACGCCTCATATTCCAGGCTATAACCTTATAAACCTTATCTTCATAAACACACACATATATATATATATATATATATATATATATATATATATATATATATATATATATATATATATTTTAAACCATTGAGTACAGTAGTAGCAAGTTATAAACTATAAGACCATAATAAGAAAAATATTTATGCGGTGATTGAGTCCAATGATAATCCTGAAACGTATTTGTACCTAAGGACTAGAACTATGAGGGGCAATACAATTTTCTAATTTCAAACCCATTCAATATTTCAGTCAAAAGTCCTTTGAACAATATGCGATGTTTCGTTCTATGTAATTAGTGTTACCCAAAATCGGTCTTGGTCTTGCACTTGGCAAGACCAAGACCAGGACTGGTAAAAAAAATCGATTTTTTAAATAAAAATTAAGGCTAAATAGTTACTAATACTTCACAATCTTAGTTACTATATTTAAAGAATCGGTATAACCAATATACTTTTGCATTTAACTCCTCTAATTTTTCATTCGGGCTTAGTTAGGTTTCACCAATCTAAAAAAATACAGTAATATCTCTATAACTATAACTCTTGCGCAAGACCAAGACTCGTCTCGGTCTCGCATTTGGGCAACACTATATGTAATAGACAAAACCCTACACAATGACCTTATTCCTAAGGCCTTAACATAGACAAATAGTCTAGATTTCACTAGAATCATAATCATCAGTTTCTTTCCTTCCACATGAGGAGGAATGGCTTGTCTTGGAGAAATGTGACAGCAAGAGTATGAACCCGACAAAATATGGTAAGTCGCGCATGGGGACATTACCACGATAGTGTTTCCTTTGAATACACACATGGTAGATGACGTCAAAGATCTACAGTAAGACATGACCGTTCAAACTCGAAGGATTCACTTTAACAATTATCGAAGACTAGCTGATGATTTGGTTTCTGCCTCTAATGTGCAAATTAGTTGTCAAATAGTTATAAGACCTTAGAAGCGCCGACGAAGACCTCTAAGCTTTCCAGGATTCATCTCAAAACATGGAGTTCAAAGACTTTAATTCGCTCGGAATTTAATAAAGTGGACGGATCGTGCCTGGGATAATTAGCATTTCGTAGATGAGCCTAAATTTTTACCGCACTATTCAAAAGAAGCAAGAGTTACCAGAAGCTCTAGTGAGCGATGCAATCCTTCCCTGGTCTTGCTTTTTTATCCGTTTATTGGAGGCTCAATTACAGTGTGGGGTCGTATATACTTCAGCTTTTAAACAGAGCTTGTGGTATTTCCAAATGAGACTATGAGTCTGTTCAGTATTACTTGGACAGGGTCTAAGCACCAATAGTGCAGCCTATAGCAGAAGAAATTGGTTCGGAATTCTTTTTCGTGGATGACAAATCTAGATCTCATAGAGCAAGAATCTTGAATACAATTTTTCAAAATCAAGAATTTCGCCACCTGGATTGGGTTACGTGATCTTCATATCTATGTCACATTGAATATTTATGGGATAAACTTCAAAGGCGAATTTCAAGACTGATTACCTTCCACTGTGAACTGTACACAGCACTCTTGCAGGAATGGGAGACGATCCCTCAAGATAACATCAAAATGCTAATAAGTATGTCTCGTCGTACTTTCTAATTTGACTTTGGCTAATTTTTAAACCCCATAACCAATATAAAATGTTTCCTATTAGCAATTTTTCTTGATTTATTACATCTAATAATGTAAAAGCAAAATATTATTATCACTACAATGGCACTACTGTCCTGCAAGAACCAGGGCTTCCTCCAATGCAGCCAACAAATCTGCACGGCCTGTGCTACCTCCCTCCATCATCAAACACCCAGCCGCCTTAGATATCCCTCCATATTCCCCAGCCGTCTGATCCGAAGGAATTCTCCATTCTTTTGCCATCCGGCTTCTCATAGAGCATCCTCTTTGGCATTCTTTGGTCGGTAAATATAAATTACCTTTTAAAAATCATTGAATACGAATTAAATGTTTTTTCATCTTATTTTGAATGGTCCATGTCATTTGCAAAGGAGTATACGTAGCCATTATCCAATTTATTTATTTTAAGTATGGTGTGAATGAACTCTTTTATCGCTGCTATTTTATTGACATTAATTGTGATTGCGATTTGCTCCACCCAAAAAACAGTGAGGAGGCAAAAATGTCATTTCGCTCCCCCAATATTTTGAAGAACGAAAATGAAATCAATAAGAAAATATCTACATGAATGAATAAAATATGCGAACTAAAATCAATTAATAAAATAGGAAACGTCGACTAGATACCTAGGTTAAAGCCAGAAGTAAGTATGCAAGTATTTTAGCACGCCCTATATTCCTGTTATTGAAATTTTAATTTATATTCAAAGATAAATTATTATATTTTTTATCTTTTTTATATATTGCAAAGTAAGATTTTTCTCATATGTACACTTCTCTTTTTACGTGTATATTTTGTCACATTTCTAGCTGTAAATTTGAAGCATTCCAGAATTGAGAGTTCATCTCACTTTTATTTAAATAAAAATAAAAATATGTTAATTGATATGTTAACATACTTTTAACTATACTCAGACACACACAAAAAAAATTAAAACATGTTTATTTATTTTTTATCATGATATTTACTACTGTATTGTACTTATTACTACTGAATAAATACATCAAGTAAATGTGTACAGAGGAATATAATCACATGAAAACGCTAGTTTATCAATAGCTAGAAACTACCTATTGATAGTACTCTAATAATATGTCTACATGAGGAGATCACGATGCGATCTTCTTTTCAGACGCCTCGGAGGATTATCAGGAATTGAATAGGAAGCAAGGTTAGAAACAAGAGGATTCGGATGGTTATGAAGTTTATTATGGAAGGATAGGTATCTGGATTGGGCCAAATCGGAAACATATGGAACATTAATGTCTTTATGGATTATTTTGTTTGTGACAAAATAAGGAGCATTGAGGATTTTAAGAAGGATTTTGGATTGTAAGGATTGGATACTAGATGAATTTGATGGATTAGTGGAGCCCCATAGGTCAACTCCATAAGTCCTAATAGGTCTTATTATAATCATGTACATGATCTTTTATAATTAATTTTAAGTTTAAAGCGTTTGTTCAGTAAGTGTTGGAGTAAGCGGAAACGTCGAGCAGTTTCTTGTAGTTTCAGTCTCGTATGAGGGTTCCAAGTGAGACGTTTGTCCAGGTGGAGTCCTAGATATCGGAATTGTTCTAAAGGGATAAGGGGGGTGTTATTAAAGGATACTTTAGGACAGCAAGTCATAGGTTTATGACGAACGGTAAAGGTGATTTGATAGGGTTTATTGGAATTAAAACATAAACTAATAAATAAACATGTATATTAATTTTTTTTGTATGCATAGTATTATATTGTTCGTTTTACAACCATTATGATGGTTATGTTAATTATAACTCATAATTTGTATACATAATATAAACACCTGAGACTCTTTCTTAGGAGAGGTGTCCATCGCTCCCCCCTCCCTTCCAACTAGAAATGGAAAATTTAATCTTATGTACTGGATAGTTAATCCATTATATCAAATAAATAAAAAAAAAATTGGATGCCTTCGAACATAAAAACTTTGAATTTACTAGAATATATTTCTACCAGATTAAAGGTTTTTTCAAACGATTCATTCAGTGGCGTGAGATATGTTGGCTGGTATCGACTTTAAGAAAGAAGATATATCGGAGAGGAGATTTCAGAGGCACCCTTGGAGAGAGCCAACGGTTCATATGTCTTGTCCCCCCCGGCCACCTTTGTCACTGCGTGGGAGTACTTTTTTTTTCTTTTTTTAGGGCAGCGAGCGGTCTAATGCGGCGGTCAACTCGTAAGTCAGGTTTTTTTTTTCGAGGCCGCTATCGTTTTTGGCAATGAAGCACTTTTCTCACGGTAGTGCATCCGTTCTCTACACTCGGTTGGATTTCACGGTTTAGCCAAGCAAAGATCTCGTAATTCTCCAGAAGGGAACAAGATCCAAGACCTGTAGAAGAGAGCTTATGAATAATTTGTACGTAATGGATTTATTTGATACTTGTGACATTAATGAAAATAAATCCTGCGAATTATTACATAATGGTTTATCATTTCCAAATAGTTTTATATCAAATTTAACACTACTTTTCGTGTCACATTTGAAAAAAAAAATGCGATCCCTAAAATTGGCCTAATTTTTATGTTGCTTTTTTCATCATTATTTATTTGTTAAGAAATATAAAACAAACAATTTCAATTGCTTCAGCTGATGTAAAATTTACAAAAAATCAGAAACATACGAGTCTTGGTCTTGTTCTTGCCCAAGAGACTTGCAGTTATCTATTAACTTCCTACTATAGATATATTACTGTAATTTTTCAGATAGCTGAAACCTAACTAAGCCTGAATGAAAAATTGGAAGAGTTAAATGCAAAAGTGTATTGGTTATACTAATTCTATACAGCCTGTTGCTTTAGTACCCTCTCTCAGCTTCCACTGGATTCCTGCCGGTGACGCAGCTGAGAGAGAAGCGTTGGGAACTCTTTGTCCTTCATACGTGGAGGAAAGGGCTGGACTCGGAGCTCCCTTGGCTGATTGTAAATATTGTAATTAAGTATGAACGTTTTTCATTTTTATATATTTATTTGTTTTACATATGACTTATTTAAGTTGCTACCAATTTCAGTTTCAATTTTGTTTTTTTGTATTATTTCTCAATAAAAAGATTAAAAAAAAAAAAATTCTATACATATCTTAACTAAAATTGTCAAGTTTTTGCCTTAATTTTTATTCTCAAAAACGTTGTTTCTTTTTGCAGTCTTGGTCTTGGTCTTGCAATAGCTAGGCGATCTTGGTCTTGGTCTTGGTCAAAGTGTAAAACCAAGGCCAATTTTGGGCAACACTAATATCAGCGTTATAGCAGAAAGTGTGGAACATATTTAGAACAACATATTGCATCAAATCGGCAGGTTTCAACGATTGCTATTCCACAAATAAAATCCACAAAAAAGTGTATGCTTTTTCGAGTAATTCGTAAATTTAATTTTACAAACCATTGTAACTTCTTCTCGGTAAAGTATGTTATATAAATAAATCGCATTAGTTCCCTTCCCTTTCCCTACCTTCCTCTACTTTATCTCAATAAACGCCCTATCCATTTTTTTCATACAGTCAAAAACCTAGGAGTAACCTTTGACAGGAACCTCTCCTGGGATAATCATATCTCCCAGATTACCCGAAAATCCATAACTGCCCTTAAAGAACTCCTAAGATTCTGTGATTGTATTCCTCTAAAAACCAGACAGCTCCTTGTAACCTACCTTATATTCCCCCACTTCGACTTTGGCTGCTTGGTGTATAGAAGGTTATCTGCCTGGCTAGAAATAAGATTAAAGAAGCACGTGAACTGTTTCATAAGATACATTAACTTGCTTCTGTCAAAAGTCTAATTCAAGCAACTGCACAACTGCAATAACAATCAACAGTTAATTAGGCATAGTTTTGTATTCATCTAAGCCAGGCTAATGTTCTTAATTATGTAACTGTGGGACTGTAGTCCCTAAATATTTTTTTCATTAATTCATTTTCATTTCATTTCATAAATAAATTTAAAGTGTTTCGAAATAGAAGACTTAAGCGCCATGATACATTAAAATTACTAAAAGGTGCTTATTATGCTTGTTTGATAGCAACTGCTCTTTTCGTGAAGTAGATCTTTTGCTAATATCTAACTTATGAAATACAACAAAATCGAAACGTTGCCCATTCGATGTAGCCTCGTTACTCTATGCAATTGGTATCCCAGTCAATGATATATCAAGGGTTTGTCAAATCAAAGAAATCATCAGTAGCAGAACCGAACAGCTCATAAAATACCGATTGGCCGTTTTTCGTGAGTTATTTTTAAATTCAAATTCCTCAAATATTTTAAAAATATTATCTATGTAAGATGGTTATGAAATTGTGTTTTTCTCCCAGATATCTGCCATGGGAATCGATGTGTGTTTATTAGTTTAAACTTACTGTCTCTAGTCCTAATATTTACGTTTAAAATAAAGAAACTTACTGATTGCTTCAATTATTATCATGAAAACATAAATATTAAGGATAGAAACATTAAGTTTGTCACTTATATCAATTCCATCGATTCCTGTGGCAGAAATATGTTTTTTTTTTCTTTTTATTAATTTATTTATTTTTCAGCATTATTTCCCAAAAATGTATTTATATTTATTCCCAATATTGTTTATTCAGTTTTATTTTATGTAAAGTACTTCTGCACATATATCTAGTTTATTTGTTATTTTTTATTTATATTTATCTATTTTATCTTTTTATTGTGCTTGTTCACGTATATTATTCTTCAAGATTTATTTTATATATGATCTCTTTAAAATTGTAATTTAACTTAATTTAATTTAGGCAATTGTGTTTTTTTTCATCATGAAATTCTCAAACAAATTTAAGTTGTATACAATAATTTAATTGTTCTCAATACTTGAAAATATTTAACTCCATGTAGTTCTATTTTGTTTTCCTTTTTATTTTTCTTATTTTATGTTTTTTATTTAATTTTTATAGAAAAAAAAATTATAGCTTAGATAAGATGTAAATATAACATTCATACATATAGAATTCGCATGATGTATGTAAAGTTTTGCAAATAAACTCCTCCTGTTTAGGGTTAGTATGTAAGAGAAAAAATAAATAAATAAATAAATAAAAATATATATATATACTTATAGGGATATACATTCTTAAATAGTTAAAATTTAATAGTCCATTTTAACCAATAGATGAGGAGAGACTACCTAGCATGGGGATGAGTGACAAATTATATAAAATACAAATAATAATCTAAAACATAAATAATATTAATTTTAAAATAATCGCACATAACAAATCTTTCTTCATTTTATGAATTGACATATATTTAATTAAATGAGAATAAAATGTTGAGAACATGGTTGCTTTTGTATTGGACAGAAAATCAACGCCAATAGAACTGTCTAGTATGGAAATTTGATTGGAAATGGAAGGTTTTTCATAAACATTTGGTTAGTTCTCACAATAATATTAAATGATCAATTATCTCCATTATTAAAAATGTTTTTGGCTCGTTATTGACAATTTTAAAATTATCCAATTGGTTCGAAATATTTTAATGATATAAATAAATGGAAAGATACGAAGGGTAATTCATCTCCCGAAAACACCTTACATGAGGAAAAAAAAAACTTTTATATAAACGAGCAATGAAAAAAAAGAAATTATAAAAAAAGAAATGGAATCGACGATCTTTAGGAAAATCGCACGTTTTAATTTTTACCTTATACTCGTTTCTTTTTTTTTTTTTTCTCCCTCTTTTTTCATGATGAAATTCATTCATAAAATGATCATCGGGTCGGAATTCTTTTCGGATTCGGGACGTCATTGTCTCGTGAAATGCAAAGCTGATTAGTAGCTGATTCTCCGGGAGCTCATTAGCTGACAATTTTCCGCCTGTGAACTTGTACACCCCCCTCTCCACCGCTAGGCCAGGGGGCCCGGTGTAATTTTTTGCCCGTAGCCGATGCGGGGGCGGGGGCAAACCTGCAAATCGAGTCGGTAACTTTTTTTTTTTATAACTCGACCATTGTGAGCTTCTTCTTGTCCCAGTTATGACTTTCTCACGGTTTCCTCCCTTGCTCTGGGAGTCCTCAGTCTGAAGCTGGGACTAGCACCGATGGTCATGGTATGTACCCATCTCCTTCACGGCTTCAAATTTACCTTCTTACTTTTAGTTAGATTTCAGTTCACAAAATGCAAAAAAGACATTAATGGTATTCATGCATACAGTTCTAAGTATTGTAGAACTCTTATTTGTGTTAAAGTCGAAAAATGTATTTAAGATTTTTTATTTTTTAATAATGTATTACGGCTAAAGGTACATTCATAAATAATATACATACATGAAAAAAATAAAATAAGTAGGTAATAAGAAAAAATATTAATAAAACAATAATAATAATTTGCAGTAGTAAATAAAAAAGTATAATGTTCTTATATAATATCGTTCATTTAGATTTCTTATCTTTGAATTTTTGAGGTATGATACTTTTAAATAATTAAAAAAAAAAAATTATAGAATTACATAATCGGGTTTAATTATAAGTATTATTAATGAATAAAAATCAAATTTATTTATTGTTAATGAGCTAATAAATGTATATATATACATAATAATTTAATTGGGAATAAGATCACTTATTAATTTTTCAATAAACTACTAAATATTCATTGCTTCAGAGTTTATTCCACGTTTCCATCCCGATTTAACAATGGGATCCTCTTCAAAGTTTTAAAATAGAGTCCCGATACCTTAGGCCAGAGCCATTGTTAATTTATAAAAAACTGGGATCGAAACGTCGAATGAACACTGAAGCAATGGGCATTTAGTAGTTTATTGAATAATTAATAAGTGACGTTATTCCCCATTAAATTATTATGTTAAAATATAATACTCAAAGATCGATTGAAGAAATTTGTTAATATATATATATATATATATATATATATATATATATATATATATTATTATTAACATTGTTATTAATGTTATAGATATCATTCTAGATGTGAAAATCGAGGAAGTTGCCCGAAACGTTGTCGGATGCAAAAATGAGAAATAGGTGAAATCAGAGGTACCTGGAAGGGGGTTTCAAACTCAAAATTTTTAAGGAGACACATTTTTAAGGGGTTTGGAATTTTCGAGTGGAGCACATTTCGATGGGGTTATGAATTTCGAGGCAAGTGTCAAACATAGAACATGCGGCATCAAGTGTAATTCTATATGATCTATGATTTTTTTAAATTCTAGTTTTTTTTTTAAGTATCTTGGAAGGGGGATAAGGTTCAATCGCCTTCGATCATTAGGAGGATGGTTATCCCTGTGTTAAGTAATGTTTTCTGATGTACAAAGGATGTTTATTAAAGGTGTTACTTAAAATAATAAAATTATGTTGAATAATTGTATACTCTTGAAAATTTAAATAATTAATTTTATGGGATGAAATAAAACAAAAATGAACAAAAAAATATATAAAGTAGTAATAATAATAATAAGCAGTAAGAAATAAAGTATCATGATAAATAATATATGAACTGCACAAATAAAAGGATTTATATAAATCGGTAATTATTACAAAATCAGTAGATGATAAAAAATAAATTAAGTTTGAAAAAAAATAAAAATCATCAAAAATCCATTCATTCATACATACTGTTACATTCTCCAGAATCCAAACCAGACTTTATCATTCTCATATGGAAAGCAAAGCGTCCAAGACTCCTGGAGATTCCAGTACCTCTCTTCCAGCCGCGGTACAGAGATATAAGATTTAAGTGTGTTAAATATAGTTGCTAGCACACTTGATTTTAATACGACCTGAGTTCTGTTTGAAATGTTTTTAATTTCGTAAATGTACGGGAAATTATAAGATTTTCTACGTTTGTTTGCTGCTGAGATCTCTTAGTGTCTCGCTTTGTCCTTCGCACATGGGGGGAAGGGCTGGACTCAGAGATCTCTTGCCCGATTGTAAATATTGTAACTAAGTATGAACGTTTTTCTTTTTAATCTTTTTTTTTATCTATTTATATCTTTCACTTGTTTATTTTATTTAATTTTGCTGCGAATTTCTGTATTTTATTTAATTTTAACTTTAACTTACATTGTCTTGGTTTATTATAGTTTTTGCCTTTGTTATATAGATGTATATTTTTTTATTTTATTTTTTTTTTGGCATGAATGTGCCTCACTCAGCTTTAGTACTCAGTGCCCTGTGCTCGAAGTGTGGCAAAATGTATTATTTTTCAATAAAAAGATCTCAATAAAAATAAAAATAATTTTTTTTTTTTAAAGTGAAATACAATGTAAGGAAAGATGTGAAAGGAATCTGGAAAAAAGTTGAAGCAAAAGACGATAATATGTTTACATGTTTGCGAAAAATATGAAATTCGGATTGATTGAACTTTTTTTTTTATTATTTTCGAATTTCCTAAGAAATTTATGGTTGTTATACTTCATGTATTAAAGATTTTTCAAAATCAAAAAAAAAAAAAAACATACTTAAAAATTAAAATTAACATGTGAAGCCCTGTTTATCACATGTGTAGGTTAAAATTTACTCTCAGTTGATATTTCCGAGATTCTCAGTTCTCAGTGAAACTCCTAGCTGAACACACCTCCCTGAAGAAGACCAGCAAAGTCGGGTCGAAACGTTGGCTTTCAATAAAATAGTTTTGCCACTATTTAACCGTTTTATGACCGCCACCCCGGACCATCTCCTTCCTTTATAATGCAACGGTCAACAATTAAATATTCAACTTGCTATTTATAGTTCACTCAAGATGTATGCTAATTGTTCAGCGACGTATGACACATTAATAATTTATCAAAATTTGCGCGAATACCCCCAGTATATTAATCTATTAAATTTTTAATATAAATAAACAGATTTACTTCTATTTATTTAACTTATAACCGGTTGCACTTCAGTGTATGCCTAAAAAAATAAATTACGTCCCGGAATAATTGTTGACATTTCCGAGACTAATGAATATCCAAAAATAAATTTAAAATAGATAACCAGAAGAGATAAAAAAAAAAAAAAAAAAAAAAAAAAAAACGTTATCGCTTTCGAAGTGAGAACATGTCCAACATTTAGTCGAATAAATTTCATTGTCAGGAATTTTCGCCATTATATTAGACACTTTTCCTTTTTCGGACAACGGGGCGTCGGCCATAGCACGTTTAGCAACCCCCTTATTTCGGCCTAAATGGCTTCATCAGTAAAAGCTGAGGCTTGTTAATCTCTAGCATTCAGCGAAAAGCGGGAAACATTTTCCAGGCATCAATTTTTTTTTTTTTTTTTTTTCCTTTACACTGATTGCAGACGATTTTTCTGCCCGTTTCAAATAATACACCGAGCTTTCCCAAGTTGTCAATATCTTCTCTACAATTTTTATTACTTGAATTCAAATGAAACGGGATAACAATTTTTTCCTCTGAAAAAAATGTTATCTGTTACAACCAATACATATTATATCATACATAATATTTTTTTTATTTCTATATATAATGAAAAATCTACTGATTTATCTGGGTTTTCTTTTTATATTGTATCTCATGTTGAGAGACTTTTTTTCGAACATTTTTATGGAACTAAACGAATTTCATCTTATTTTCGAATTCGATACAAATGTACAGTTTAGAGAATGTTAAAAAATAAAATAAAATAGTTATATTATGAGAATATAAGAAACTGAAACTATGATCCCGTCCCATTGGTTGAAGCATCTAGAGCGAAACCAAGGCAATCAAAAGAAACAGCTTTTTTTTTCTTTTTTTAATTTCTTTTTGCCTGTTTCATTTTCGGCCCATTGAGTCTTCTCTTTTATTCAATCTCCTGAAACGATAATTTTTAGATGAAAGGGTAGCAGAAATCATTCAAGTATTAACTGTCCAGCCCGTTTCACATTATGATCAAATAAATTTCCTTTGACCGGACGTCCTACTTCAGGCATTTTACAAAAATTAATAAAAAAAAAATATATATATATATGAAAACCCTGAAAAAGAAATAAAATAACTCAAAAGATATAGGTAGAAGAAATTTATAATTTATGCCCGAATCGGCTTCCTTTCCGACAGGCCATTAAATAAATGGTATCTTAATTTTAAATTTTTAATGAATAATTAATTTAATTACGTACATTCATTTGTTCAATTCATAAATTAAGTAATGAAATTTATATAGCATGTAATTACATGTTTGAATTATATTTTCCCTTCACTCCTTGCCTACGGGTAGAGTTGCCCAAAATCGGTCTTGATCTTGAACTAGACCAAGACTAAGACTGCCTCACTGTTGCAAGCCCAAGAACAAGAATGGTAAAAAAAAAAAATCTAATAAAAATTAATGCTTAATAGTTACTAATGCTTGACAATTTTAGATACTATATATAAAGAATTGGTGTAACCAATATACTTTTGAATTTAACTCTTCTAATTTTTTATTTGGATTTAGTAAGGTTTCCCTTATCATAAAAAGTACAGTAATATTTCTATAGTACTAAGCTAATAGGTAACTGCAAGACCGTTGCGGGACTCTTGCGCAAGACCAAGACTGAGTTTGCAAGACCAAGACTCGTCTCTGTCTCGCATTTGGGCAACACTACCTATGGGTCTATTGTGTTATAGTTTCATTTACTGAATTTCTGGAGGATTCTTTCAGCTTATTTCAATTTCTATAAAATTATAATATATAAATATATATATATTATAGGTATACTTGGGTAATTTATTTGTTGGGGCTTTAAGATCATCAACGCCATGTCCGAAATATGGGTATCGATTCTATATAAACAATTTTGTTTTCAACATACATCTCTTCGTCATTTTAATCCATGGATAACATTGTCATTATTTAAAATTTTTAAAGCATAAAAATACATACAGCTTAAGGTTGCATCTTAATATCCAGGATTGAACTTTGGAATATTATTTAGCTCAACCATCTCCCTCTTCACTATATTTACTTCACATCTGTGCCAATGTGTGTTTTTACGTTTTAATTTTTTTTTTTTTTTTGAAGAGATTTTCTTTTTATTTCAAGCTTAATTTTTTATCCGACGACCGAACGAAAAATTCTTTAATGTGTAATTCAGCTCAAATGTTTAGCCGGTTTTAATTGTTGTTTAAACAAACTCATAATAAGTCGATTCTTTGCTTAGCGAAAAAAAAAAAAAATTTAAATACAAATTAACCATTAATATGAAGGGATGGTGGGAGGGGAGAGAAGGGTCGGCTAACCAATTAGAGCCTTAGGAACCATAAAGCGAACAAACCAGCTAAAAAAGTGCGCTTTCTACTTTTACGGAAAATACATTAACGCTTTGTTCTAGAGAAATTGTCTGTAATTTCCTTTTGTGACCTTTTTACTTTCTTTTTCCTTTACCCCCTCCTATTTTTTTTTTTTATTTTTATTTTTTTTTTTTTTTTGTACTTTTCATGTAAAAGAGAAAGTATACCCTTTAAAAGAGAAAATTTAGTAAATTTAATTATTCAAAGAGATACTAATTAAAAATAATTTAATCCCGTTCGCGCCTGCCTAATCTTCTCGAGGCAATTTCTAAACTTCAGAATAATTAATTTTACCTTCTCTATAGATTGTTTTTTCCTATTTTTTATTTATTTATTCATACAAGTGTACCTCCCATTTGGACAGTCCAAGAAAGTAAAACTTATTAATATCCAAAAATTAGATTAGATAATAGATACAAGTTATTCAGATAAACTTTATAAAGCCACTCAGTCTATAATAGATACTTGATAATCTCCATACATATATTATTTAAGTGCCTTATTTAAAGTTGTTTAAGGTTAAGAATTTACTAGGGAAATGGCATAGACATCTTTAAGCCAATCAGTACAGAAGATATGAGAAGATTATATTTTTTTGTCTCAAATATATCAAATTATAGAGAATTTATAGGGTAATCTGGATTATTGTCCTCCGCATATTCTGGCAAAAAAATCCATATTGCACATCGGCATGTAATCTGTCTGGGTCTTTCTTCTTCGCTGTTCACATAGGTATAGGCGTTATCTTTTAATTTAATTTTAAAACACTGTTTAATATTAATGTTTTAAAAAAATGTATTTATTGTTTTTATTGCTACTGTATGAATATTGTTGTCAATTTTAGATTTTATATTAATTTGATAATTGAAACTATTTTAACTGATTTTTACCGAACATGATTTATAATTTATCCTTAAGGGTGTTGTAATATCTGTAATGTAGTATAAAAAGGAATGAATTTGTATTTCCATAAGGATAATAATGTTCGTTCTTTTTGTGATAGACTCCATTTGTATAGGATTCCTCACTTAAAACAAATAAAGATTAAATAATTAAAATAAAAAACTTAATACTTTCCAAATTTTTAATTTAAAAACAGCAGTTGAAACTAAAATCAATTACCTAAATATACAGATTTTATCTTATTGTTTTTTTTTTACATTAAAATAATCCAAAAAAATAAAAAAACTTATTTACTGCTTTCACTAGGAACTATTTCAAACCATTCAAATAAAATTAATTTGTTAAAATTTTGGTTCATGAAAACATCTATTATCATTATTATTATTTGAACTATTATATAATAATATAAGAGTTTTATGTAATAATAATAATAGTTATCATGTGTATGCATTTATGTATGTTGGACTTAAAAACAGGCAAAAGACAAAGAAATGTAGTCAAATATTTTTTTTAAAGAAACCATTATTAAATTATTATAATTAATTTATAATTATAATATATTAATTTATAATTATAATATAATGATTTTAAAATATTCCTCGTGAAAGAAAATGTTTTTGAAAAATAAATACAAAAATAATATCAGGAAATTTATGAGAAATATGTTTAGGATGTAAAATTGTGAAAACGAAAAATTATACAGATTAGATGATTAGAGAAATTATTAATTTCATCGCATATGATCATGCCCATCTGATTTTCTGATTAGTTGAAAGGATTTAAATTTGATTTCGTTGAATAACTTTTTATTAATTTGATTTTAAAAATAAAAAGTTATTATTTTCTTCTTTAGTTGTAGCAAACATATAAATGAATACGATTAATATTAATTATATAAAAATGACACTGGAAACAGAAATTTTTTTTTTAAAATACCGATTGATTTTAAAGTTAATTTTCAATGTAAAAGCCTGAATGATTTGTATTGGTGGTCAATCATTTACTGTTTTAACAACTGTTTAATATTACTATTCCTTTTTTTTTTTTTTTTTTTTTTTTGAATGAGGAAGTATTAAGCGCATGTTAAAAAATTAAGTTATTGTTTACTAGTACTTATCTTCCAAGCTCTTACTTTTAATATTAACTTTAAATTAGTTTCGGTATTTTTAAACACATTTATTTTCATTGTGTTAATTTTTAAATAGTTACCTAAATCATATATGGTGCTTTCTAGAATAAATTTCAAAGTTTCTCATATTTTTTTTTATAATTAGTCAAATCGTTTATCTTTATTAATTGATTTCATCTGGGTCCGCTTAAATCATTAAGAAGCGTGAACTAAAGGCTTTTGGAAACGAATTGGATTGGAAACTGAAATTAATATCTGGTTAAAAGGCATTCGTTTCAAAATGGCAAATAGCTTGTTAGTTATTCAACTTCTGGAAGTGGTACAATTTAGAAAAGGAAGAACAATATTTTGATTAATTTCTCGGCTAAAACCTAATCGTAACTAAAAGTCGAGTTTAAGCCCAGTTTAATTCAATCCATTTTTAATTAATTAATTTTACCTTATTTAATTGACGGTGATGGTCAAAATATTTCCTCGAGATTAGAGTTGATATACAATACAAATATTTTTATGTTGATTGATATCTTATTTTATATATTATTTATTAATAATTTCCCAGAGGGAAATATTTATACTCTTTATAATTACACATACGAATTCCTGAAGTAAATTTTTCATACTCGAAAAATGAAATATTTTAGACACATGTACATGTTCAGTCGAAATAAATGAGAAAATATTATTTTATATTATACAAAATATTTTTATGACGTTACAAATAAATATTAAAATTTTTCCGTAGGATGTATTTGTAATACGAACAGTAATAATTTTTTTTTTTTTTTAGTGATAAAATATAATTTTCCTAATGAATATTTAGAGTCATTAATATTTGGACTATTTTTTTAAATTATTTCAAATGCCTAACAACTAAAAATTTATAATAAAACTTTCATAAATATACAAAAAATTAAATTAAAGAAACAGGTAATAGTAAATGCGGGTATAATATTCATTAATTTTCTATGGACTATTATTATTAAATGTGATATAAAATGAGCAGTTGAACCAATGTAAACATATTTTTATCTACTTACCTTTAGTTGTTACAGAAAAAAATAATGTCCTCAAATATAAATTATATTTTATTATTTATTCATTTTTTAAACTTCCTTTAATTTTTATAATTCTTAGTATTTATAAAGTGTTAGTGATTCCAAGTTTGTGGTCATTATGTTTTTATTTGATTAAATATTTATTAAAGTAAATTTATATCTGTCTATTTGATTTATATATTCGAATTTTTTTAATCCGTACGTTTTACGTAAAATTTTCAGCAGGAAAACTTTGAAGTATTTTTATTTAATTTTTTTTTTCAATGCCGATATCTCAGCATTCGAAAAATCTACACGATATACAGAATTTCTCCTAATTTCAATAATTGCTACAGAAATTCCCTTGTACGAAAACTGTGGTACATGGGAGATTACACGAAAATACGCAAGTTCCGTCAATGGGTTCACAATAATCACCCTCTGTTTCCCATCGTATTTCGAAACTCGCAAATTATGTAAACAGAGGGACATTACACGATACAATCCTTTTTTTTTTTTTTTTTTTTCAAAAGCTGGCCGAATGAGCGTATTAGCTTCAGATATGAAGATGTTTTATTAATGGTCAAATTTCAAATCAATGCACTTTTAAATTGCTGTGAATATAATATCAAAAAATAAACTTGGAATAATCATAAAAATATTTTGTATTAAATAAAAAATAAAAACAATATTAACGCAAAATAATTATATATATTGTTCAAAATTGACAATTTAAAAAAATTATTCATCCCGGGTTAAATATTATATTTCTAAATTTTAAAATTTATTTCAATCAAATAAACACTAATATATATAAAGTTGAATTGCACAACTCATGAATACTACAAATATTACAATTCAAATATTCCCTTTAAAACGAACCAGAATCATCGTAATATAATAAACAGCGAAAATATATTGTTTAATTTATTAAAGATAAAAAATATTGGAATTTACAATTTCATTGTTGATCTAAAAAAATATTGTTCGTTAAAAAACTAATACAATGAAACGTGGTATACAGTTACAATTTTATATTACACTAAACATATTTTTACTATTGACCATTTTTATCTCTTAAATAAAGATTATTAGGTCTAATATTTCTAATTATTCAGGATGTATAACATGCGACGATCTCTTTTTAAACATATTCGATACTAATTTCTATGGTAATTATAAAATTATGTTATATTTATATTTGTTTATGTTATATTTGGATTATACAGCTCTGTTGGTGTTGTACACCAAAAACTTTTTTGTATACAAGTTGTAAAATAAATAAAAATGTGGTACTAGTGGATTCAGATTTTTAGTTTGAGGGGAAATTTGTATTATTTTTTAATAGCTATTATTCCAGAAGAATAAAAAGAAAGAATGAAACTATATAAAATTATATTTAAGTAGTACTTGACGGTTAAAAAATAGTAATAAAGTAAAAAAAAAAGGGGGTAATTTGTGGGGTTTTTAAAGTTAAGGACAGGGGGAAACCTCGTACAGTCTAAAAGGCAAGGAAGAGGAGAACAAAATAGAAAAAAGTATAAATGTTGAAACTTTAATATTGCGTTAAAACTAATATTATTGAAAATATTTTTTAAAAAATAATAATACTTTTTCACAGCAATTATTCTAGAAAAATAAAATGAAACAATGAAACTATATAAAATTATCTTTAGGTAGTCCTTCACTGTTAAAAAAATAGTAATAATATAAACTAAGAGGTAATTTGAGGGTTTTTCAGAGTTAAATTAAGCGGCAATTTTAAAATATCGTATCTTTATACATGCTTACATACAACAGCTTTATATACGATATAATTAATTAGACAGTTCATACTGTAATGTTTTAAGTATTTCCCTCAGATCATTCACAGAAGCAAATATGGAACATTAAAAAAATATGCCATTTTGGGGTGTAACTTCCTTCCGAAAGCTCCGTGGATTTACCAGTATGCTATTCAACTGTATGAAGAAAAATATAAAGATGTCACATTTATATTTGTAACCCTCATCGTATAACTATTGTAAAGTACTTAAGCTCTGACAAAACCAGATTAAGATATGCTCATGTCATTCAATGAACGTTGAAAAAAAAAAAAATGAACTCTTAAAGAACTGGTCTAGCGCTGACAGCTATTGAATTTTTTTTTTTTTTTCATATTGTATTGTTATATTGGTGACGGAAGTGTCGCAAAAGACTTAAGACATGAATAGAACAGAGACTGCTTGAGGAGTTACGCAACCGAAAAGAAAACATGAGGTGTCCGTGCAACAGTTGCGCCACCGCATGCGGCTGTCGACGCAGAGGTATCACCAAGACCATCCTTACAAATGCTAAACAGTGAGCAACGATTTAAAAAGAAATGCCATTGCAATATCCGGCCTCTTGTATACAATCGCATCGGTAACTTCCGACGCATTATATTTCAATTGAAATGCCGGAGTTAAAAGTATATTTAAAATTTAATGCTTGTTATCACTATTAAAATCTTTCTACAACCGGAGAGAAATAATACCGATTTATTTATTCATCTGTCGTGTCCATATGCTGCCGATATCGTTCGACGTTTCCTATTCAATTGTATTTAATTTGGAGAGGAAAAGTTGTGAATTTTTTATGAATCCGAACACTGAGGTTTCCACGTCCAATCTAAATCAATCCATATTTAAAAATGATTATAGTGAAATAATTTCAAAATAAAAATAAATGTCAATTCAATTAAGCTATGATAAAATTATAAATAAAAAAATACGTCTAAGCTGCTAAATCATTATTTATAATATAAGAAATTCTCAACAAACAATTTGACATTTTGTTATTGTTTTTATATTTTCTTTTAATTTATTCTTTATATATATATATATATATATATATATATATATATATATATATATATATATATATATATATATATATATATATATACCTAAAATAACCATTTAGGTATATATATATATATTAGATGATTGTACTACTCTAAAATAATTAATAATTATAAATCATTGGTGTTGAAGTTTATTATTTATTCTTCAATTTATTTTTAGATAAATATAAAATCTTATATATATATATATATATATATATATATATATATATATATATATACCTAAATGGTTATTTTAAAAATCATCTAGTTATCATAAAAAATTATTGATCCTACCAAGTCATCTGAAATAGTTGACCAATGGAATTCGTAAATGAACTGTTCTGTTATTTTTGTAGTGAGTGATGGCTCATCAACGAAACTAAAAATGAATGAACAGAATCAATAATTGCACATAACTTCCAGTCATTATTTAAATTTAGTCCAATTTATACAAAAATACTGGGGCATAATATTTTCTGAAGATGGGAATAAAATATTCACGAAAAGCAATGAAAAAAAAATTAATACTAATCATTTTATTTCAAATTTGGACGTAAGACCGATGTTATGAAGTAGAATATTTAATATTCATAATATTTTTAGAATATTAATGAAGGATAATTTATATGAATATTTATTCATGATTTAACAGGTTCTATAGAAATAGAATATGCGAAATAATGTTTTTTTTTCTTCAAGAAATTATAGTCCCGTCGCTAGTCAGAAAAGATATTAAAAAACGAAAAATAATTATTTTATAATAAATATTTATAGATACTATTTCTAAACAATTGTCAGAATTTGTTGTCAAAATATCTTTGATGAGTTAGCCGACGTTTCGATCCAAACATGTGGGTCATCATCGGGGCTAAAGATTAAAAAATATAAAATAATATCAGAAAAATTATAAACATAAATAAGTGTAATAAGAGTGAAGAATAGCAATAAAAAGATAATAGTAATGAGAGTAAAGAATAAAATCAGAAAAAGTATAAATATTAAAGTATAAGAGAATAAAAAGGAAATTGTGACAGTATGTATTGCACCAGTAATAGATACACAGGTTTTGGGGGTCAATAAGTTTCTTATAAAATTAAAAGAACCCCAAAATAATTCTGAACGGTTTTAAACTAAGATATGGCAAACTGCAGATAAATGAATCAAGATATTGAACTTATCTGCTAAAGAAAAATTATAAGAAACCCTCTCTGAATCAAACACCAGCCTTGCTCCATTGCAAAGTCAACTGCTAATCGGCTATTGTGGGTATCACTTCAGGTTCAGTCCTAATAATTCATTTCTATCACCAACATTTCATGTAATTAAGAGTATAAAAAAATTACTAAAATTCGCAGTCAAGATATCTTTAATAAGTTAGCCGACGTTTCGACCAAAACAAAACATCAAGAGGGCTAAAAATTAAAAAAAAATATATATAAAACAACATCAGAAAAATATTTTCGTTGTTATTTAAATTTTATTTTATTTTTATTTTGAATTTGTAGCTGTAATTTGTATATGAATTTAAAATGTGAAGAATTTGATGATTTAATAAAACAGAAAATTATGAAACAAAGGTTTCTTGGTGAAAAAAAAAATCAGGAGAAGGAATAATAAAACAAGTACACATTTATACATTTGGAAAGCGAAGGCTATTACAAAACGTTTGCCAATCATAAATTTTTTTTTTGTTATTTATTTAATGAAATTCACAACTGTATAAAAAATATAACCAGTAAAAATGAACACATCAGAAATAATTACATGAACAGACTTGAGAGAGATACCGCCCAGTGGTAGCAAGACTCTCAATTTAATTCTAGGTAAGAAGATCACGAGGCCGTCTTCTTTTCAGACCCCTAGACATTAGCGGATCTAGGATTTAATTTTGGGGGGGCTTCAGAAAGATTTTTTTTCATATATGTAACGATGATTAATTTGAGAAAAAAGAAGAAAGAAATGAACTACCTCTATGCAAGTGATTCTTGAAGTCCTATCAAATGTAATTACACGAACAATAATACTTTAAGAGATAATTTTTAATATTTTTTTCTATAAAACATGGTTATATTTTACCGTTTTGAGGGGGGGAGGGGGCTTCAGCCCGAAACCCCCCACCCCACCACCCGTAAATCCACCTGTGTCTCTAAGGGATTATCAGGAATCGAAGAAGAAGCAAGGATGGAAACAAGTGGATTCTGATGGGACTGAAGTTTATCATGAAAGGTATCTGACTCGGGCTAATTCAGCGGCGTACTGAAACATATATAAGTGAGAGAATAATAAGAGTAAAGAATAACAGCAACAAGATAATCGTAATAAGAGTAAATAAATAAGATAATAGCAATAATAATAAATAAATAAGATAAGAGTAAACAATAAAATCAGAAAAATGATAAAGTATAAGAGAAAAAGCTGTTGAAAAACACAAATGAGATAACGGTTATTTAAATCGATAACAATTTTTAGCCCTGAAGATGAACCACACGTTTGGCGCGAATCATCGGCAAACTCATTAAAGATATTTTGATTGCAAATCCTTACAATTTTTTCATCCTTATAATTTTAACAGCCGACTCCTAACCCATCTATAAACTTCATATAATTATTTGTTTTTCTAAAGAACATGTTGAGAAATCTTCCAAATTAATTTCAAACACCCTGCAACTGATTTCCAATGCTGTTAAAAAAAAACAAAAAAACTTTAAGTGCTGCTTGGGAAACGAGGAGTTTGGAACGTACGGGCAGGTATCCGACCAGTTCCAGGCCGCACGTGCCGCTTACCGGCTCCCGTACACGTTCCCGTTCCATTCATCCAAATTCATTTGGCCCGTGGCTCCAATTTTAAAATAAGGGTGACAACGCGCATTGGGGATAGGTAGAAACGGGTATCCCAAACTACTCCATAAGTCATAAGAACTTGATTATTTATTTTTATTTCATTTATGATATTTAACACTATATTAATATAAAATACATCAAGTAGATGAGTACACAGAAATATAATCATATGAAAACGCTTGTTGAGAAACTACCAACTGGTAGTACTCTAATAATATGTCTATATAAGACCAAGAGACCATTTTCTTTTCAGACGCCTCGGAGGGTCATTTGGAAGAGGAAGCAAGGTTATATAAGAGGATTAGGATGGTTATGAAGTTTATTACGGAAGGATAGGTATCTGGATTGGGCCAAATCAGAAAAATATGCAACATTAAGGTTTATACAGATTATTTTATTTTTTACAAAGTAAGGAGCATTGAGGATTTTACGAAGGATTTTCGATGGTTTAGTGGAGTCCCGAAGCTCAACTCCGTAAATCCAAATAGGCCTCATTACAGTCATGTATATGAGTCTTTTATAATTAATTGAAAGCTTAGAGCGCCGGTGTAGTAAGTGTTGGAGTAAGCGGAAACATCGAGCAGTTTCTTGTCGTTTCAGTCTTGCATAAGGATTCCAAGCGGGACATTTGTCCAGGTGGAGTCCTAGGTAACTAAAATATTGGAATTTTATTAGGAATATAACAATAACTGGGCTATCTTGATTCAGTGAGAGCAGACGAAAAATACTTCTTTGTAGATAAGGTTATTTTTGGACAAGGTCCCTTCAGAATAACAATTATAAACAAATATCATACCTGGCAAAACATACATTAATAAAAATTAAAAAAATAATACAATATGTTCAGTGAAAATATATAAACAACAGGAAGCAGAACCATTAAAAAAAATAAATAAACATTATTGGAATGAAAAGAAAAACAGAAATAAGGAAACAATAATAACATGAAAAATTTCAACAATCATTCATCAATCATTGTACAGCGTCATTTTGGGATGTGAAAAGTAATTAATTGGTATTTTAGTGAGGACAAGGAAGAGTGCATGGTGGATGGTGGATATCAGAAGGCAAGAAATTCCAGAATGCAGTGGACCGGGCAATAAAGAAATGTTCAAATGTTTTAATTCTATGGGAAGGAGTATAAAGGTCGGAAACACAGGATCTTGTTTTCTGGGAGTGGACTACGGGTTTGAACTGTAGGAGACTGTAGATGTAGGAGGGTGCCGGGGGTTGATCGTTTGGAATATGTTATATCCAAGGAAATATTGTCGGCGGAAAAGAAGAGAAGAGACGCTTTAACTGTAATTAACTCTTTAAGAGAAATTTCCACACTAATGCGAACTACGGTTTTAGTTCTGATGGATCTATGCCAAAGAGTTTAATTGACAAATTTTTTTAAAATTTTTCTATACAGTCAATTAGTTGAACGAAGAACTTGAGAAATTCCCACCTCGAGTATCACACCAGAAATAGACACTCAGATTTTGGGAATCAGTTGGTTTTAAATGAAATAAAAAAAATAAATAAAATTTTGAACCGTTTTAAACTATGAAATGGCAAACTACAGACGAATGAATAAAAAATATCAAACTTATCTCCTAAAAAATATTATGATGAATCCTAACTGAAACAAACCGCTTGAGATTGTGTCATCATCCTCCTAAATGTTCTAACTGTAATTGTACTCATATTTGCACTGTATTTTTGGCATACAAAGCATTTTATCTGTTAATGAATTAAAAACTGTCCATTAATGGTATATTTGCTTTAAGTAAAATCATTCCTCACGTCTATCTGTTTTTTATGGGATTCTCCATGTTTATCTGCGAACTTATGAATGAGACAACAGAATTATATATTAAAAAAAATTAAAAACCAAAACCTATCTATGGATAATAGTATCGCTTTAAGTCCAACATACATCAACACTATATATTAATATAACATGTTAATATGTTTACTACAAAAACTTCTCGTTGTATAGTCAACTTGAAAAAATTATGTCAGCTTATTAAGAACCGGTAGGCAAGAAAGCATTAAATTCCATATGGGAAATGAAACTTAATCGCTTCAGATAAATGAACCGTGCGTTATATCGTTAACCAATTTATCCTCAATAGCCTACAGCACATCCCACGCTTCTGCACAAAGTTTAATAAATATAGAGAAAAATAACTGAAGCAGTATTCTATATCCGCTTGTGACTAACTATCCATGGAGGCGATTCTCGATATTAATTTGGCTTAAACTAAATACAATATATTATTTTATATGTTTATTTGTAAATCGTTCAGAATTGTAATTAATATAATGTAATGTAATGTAAAATTGTAAATAATATAAAAGTAGATATATAATAAGTATTTTATTCATTTCTCGTTTTTTTAATTTTTTATATTTCTAGTTTTATTTCCTCTACGTATATTTAGTGTAACAGACTCATGAATTAATGTACGGATAGTAATCTTTCATCGTATTATTTGTAAAATAACTTTTCCTTTATTTATTTTTTAAAAAATATATATATTCACTTGGGCTCGGTTAACACGAAACCTTACATCGACGATTGACTAAATTATGACGAAAGAACATTGCTCCATTAAATTCAACAATGTTTAGGTACATTGAGGTTCTGAATATGGCAGAAATTATTGCTTGTTCGGAGAGAAACTGAGTGGTCTAGGATGTAAAAGCAAGGAATTATTAGAGAGAGAAAAAAAAATGAAGAATAAGTAGTAATACAAAATAAGCAATATACAATTAAATTATCCCATGAAGATACCATATACTGGTTCAATCAACAAATAATAAACCAGTAACTAGAAGAAACCTTTGACGGCAATGCTGAAAAATGAACAAAAAACATTATAATAATAGCAGATAAAATAGGCTCCTAACTTCTAGAAGATATAAATAATCCTCAAAATTGGAAGGATGAGTAGATAATATATTTGATAAAAAAATATGACAAAGGGTATCTCCAATTGCTCTCTAAAAACGTTAATGTAAGAAGGATTCATCATGAAAGTAATAATAAATATATGATTTTTTATTGTGAATTGGTTAATGTTAAGATGTAGGCAATTTTAAAATAATTTATTTTATTAATTAATATTTTAATAAATGATTGTAAAATTATTTGAATGATGAAATACGCAATTGAAAACTTTTATTCTTAAAATATGCTTAAAATTGACAAAGACAAAATTTATACAATACATGTTTGTATACCAAGACCTTGAAATTTTATAAAATAATGTGAAAAAGTAAATGAGAATTACTATTAGGAAAAAAATTGAAAAGTTCATTAGTGGAATATATTACTAATTAATTATTAGAAAATTACTGAGATAAAAATTTAAAAAAAGTAAAGAAGAAAATAAATTCTAACTAAATATGCACATGACACTGCCGGCCGATTAGCTGATTTTTTAATAACTATCCATTATAAACATTTCTCAAGAAAACTCTTTTATTTTAATTATATTTATAGTTTTATAAAATTAAAACAAACAAGGGGATGGGGATAAATCTACATGTGACTTTAGCAGGAAGATGATTCTGGGAAAATTTAATGATTAATTTAATTCATGAAAACTTCTTTAATATTGTGTGTCATTAATTGTAATATAGGGTATTTATAAATTATAATTTACTCAATATTACTATGGAGTTTTGAATTGTAATTTTAACTACTACTAAAACAATAAGCCGACAATTTCACAATGTTCCAGTATACATATTTTTTTCATATCGAACGATAAGCACCATATTGCCTCTAATATGTAAAATAATGTGCAATACTTACACGAGAAATAACGGTACATTTTATTAAATACAAACTTTACATTGAAGAAAAACTTCTGAAAACGTTTAAAAATGAAATTCTGATTGTATAGAACTGAAATATTGAGTGTTATAAGTTATACATACCTTAGCATACATAACAGATTTTTATTATTATTTCAGATATCTGATAACTATGGTAGATTGAGGAAACTTGCGCTTAATTTTTGGTATGTTTATTTCATTTTAAGATGGCTAAAATTGGAACAAAATATTTTTAACAAGAATGTGATACTATAATTTAATATAAAATTATCTAATTTAAATAATTAACAGTAAAACAATCAATAAATGAATAAATACAAATTTCTTTCAATCAGTTATTGTGTAACCTGATTAATTGTTGTTTTTTTTCGATTTTATTAAGTTTCTGACTTTATAATTAAATAAAAATAATATTTCATTTTCGGCATCACTTAGAAATGGGTATAAACATTATAAATTTCACGGAAAATAACGAAAGTTTTATAATTGTAATAAAAAAATGTGAAAGCTTTTATGAAAAAAAAACAATAATTTGTCTTTAATGTGTAAATAAAAAAATATAATGTGGTATTTTTTCATAATTCCTTTAGAGAGCTTAATATAAGCGGCATAGCGGCTTCTGACAGCCAATGCCTTATTTTTAAAATTAGAAAATAAATTTTAATTTACATAAATAATTTTCCCTAATATTTCTTTTTATATAATTTTAAATCATATATGGTTTATTTATATTTATAATATTTTATAGAATGGACCTTATCACATGAAGGAAAATGAACAAACCTTATTTTCATTTCAAACATACAGCATAAAAATAAGTTAAAATAAAATAAAAATATTATTATTATTTTATTCTTTAAATAAAAGAAAAAACATTTTAAAAAAAGGGAGTTCGTTTGAAATCAAAATTAGGTTTTCACACTATTACCTTTCATGTGATGTGACCTATTCTACAAAATAAGCACAATAAAACAAAGAAATATTACGGACAATTGTTAATGGTAATTATTTACAGGTTAAATGCAGATGTTTATATGCAATTCTCGTGCTTTTATAAGGTTTGTTTTCATGTTAAATCTTACAGAAACACCAAAAGTGCAGTAAGTAAACTAAATAATTTTTATTATTTTGTGAATAATGAATTTTAATACTGGGGAGATTGACAAAATAAATAAAATAAAGGATCTGTTATTTTTCTCTATAAAATTTTATCGCACTTGCTTCCATTTTAGTGCTACATATTTAATCTTGTTATTCACAAATATTAAAAAAAAAACTTAATACCAATTTAGGTATTGAAATTTTCTCCTTAAAAAAAAATGTAGATTATGATTTCATAGATATGTTTAATTTGGCAATCCATATAATATCATATGTTCTACAGAGGAACTGGTAAAGATAAAGTTAGTATGAGTTAATTATATTTTCTTAAATTATTAATAAATTAAAGCTCAAATGCCATAATATTTATTTCACGCATATATTTCACTAATAAAAAATCTTTTAACTTTGCAGCTTTTATAACCGTTTTCAAATATTCTAAATTTAAAAATATTATTAAAAAAACTATATATTGTACTACTCATTGGCTGTACATTTAGATACTAATTTGTTAGAAGTACATAAAAAAAAAAATTGTTTTTATTTTCTCTGTTTTGAAAATATATGATTGCTATCGCGGTAATACTCCGGTTGAAACCATCTTACATAAAAGGACATGCGTCAAAATAATTAAATATGATTATTGGTGAAGAAATAGCAAAGAATTATTCGATATATCAAATATTAAAATTTATTGCTTCATTATTTCATGGTTTATTTATTTGTTTACTTCGTTCTTGTTACTTTGACTCCTTTAACTTTATTACTTTGTCACAGCTACTTTATGACTTCCCGATATTAAATCTTTATATACCGTATAGTTTCTGTTCACTTGTTGTTATTTAACGTTAACGTTTTTGGCCTGCTTTCTCCTCCTCAGAACATCTTGCCGCAAGTTGTTACAATTCGATTTCTAGAATACAAATTTAATTATAATATATATGTGTTACATTATTATAATTTACTATTTTATTATACGTATTTGGTAATGTGTGCTCTTTTGTCATTGATGTATTTATCGACATAAATATTATCTGAAGCAACACATGTTTTACTTAACAATTGGTTTGCTTTATAATTGATACTTTATACTTTGCACTTTGTAACTATTGTTTGTTCTTTCTCCTTATATTGATTGTTTGTTTCTCGTTTTTATTAGATTTATTAATTATATAGTGTTTTGAATTTTTTAAAGAATATCTGAGCAATGTGTTGGAAGCGGGTTTTGAAATATATTGTTAATATATTAAAAATAAAATCCCATCAATTTTTTCTTTAATAATTTAATTATTTTTATTAAGAGCGATTTTTATTTTTCATCATAAGTGATAAAAATTATATCCTAATACTTATTGTTCAACGAAGTTTTTACAATGAACAATAATAATAATTTTTGAGTAATATTTTTTTTGTATCAGAAATTACTATTTTTTGTATCTTGCCTCACTCTTTGCAATTGCAGAAATGTAATGTAATGTGTAAATATTTATTTTGTTAGATAAGTTTATTTTTGTTTAGTTTAGTTACATTTACTTTAGTATTATTATATTGTTGTTTAGTAAATGTATGTAAACTAAAAAATACTAAACTAAACAAAAAGTTATTTATATTTATTTTGCATAGTATGAATGAGCTACTCTATATCACTATTACTATTATCGTGGAATGTGACAGATTGTAATATATCTCAATAAAGACTATTACAAAAAAATAAAAAAAAATAAAAACGTATGCATACATATTAATATAGCAATTTTTGTGCTAAAGATGATTTTTATTTTCAGATCAACTTTTTTTTTTTTTTATCAAAATTTAGTCATTATTATTTATGTAATACCTCATTACTCAGTGTGTGATCATTATATTTTTTTTTATTCATTAGGCATGATTTTTAAATTAAAAATAAAATATAATAATCATTACATGATTTTGTGGGGAAAATAATTATCGATTCCAAACTCTGGTTTCAAGTTGTTTTGTGTCAGTAATGTTTTTTTTTTTTTTTTTTTTTGGTCTGTACTTATTATTTGTGGTTTGCTAAAGTTAAAATTCTGTTGCATTTTTAAACTTTTTTTTTTATGCATATATTTGTTTTAGAATATTTACATCAATTACAACCACAAATCATGTTGGACGATGCGTTATGTTTGGGGCGACATTGGTGTTTTCTTGACTAAGGGACTCAAGACGTCGAGAGATGAAGATGAAGGAACGGTCTGATCTATACTGCATAAACTTATGGCGTTAACGAGTCCTACGAAACAACATGGAGGAGTAGGCGGGGCATCCCTCACTTCATCCCTTCCACCCTTTTTCATTTTTTTTTTTTTTTTTTTTTTTTTTTTTTAACGCCGAATTTCATGCTTCCCTTCCCCTGGCGGCCAATGAAAGGATTTCACACTTGGGCCTTGGACGAGGGGGGGTTCATTTACAAAAAGGGCGGGGGTAGAGTTAAAAAAAAAGAATGGGTGGAGGGGGGGAGGCGTAGGCGTGGCCGCTTCAGACCACGCCTCCATCCCCTAATTATACTCGAGGATCATTATTCACAACTGACTTATACAGCTCGCTTTTCCTTCCTCTCAAAAACATTTTATTCCCCCCTACCCTAAACCCCTCTTCCCCCCCTCTCCTCCTCCCCACCCCCCCGGCCACCGACAAAAAGTACATAAAAATACTAATTATTCTCGGAGACCCAGCCCTTGTTGCAATTGTGTCCTGCAAGGTTCGGAGCTTTTTTAATTTTTTTAATTTCAGCTCATTTCCGTTGGAAGGGGGTAGAAAGGGGTTAGAGAAAAAAATGTTGACTCTCTCTGTTTACCAAAGTCTCTGTATGCATAAGCTTTACTCCTCCCGTCTCCAAACATAATGTATGCCCTGGAAGCTTTTTAGGTTTTCTTCATTCTTTATGTAGCCTCAAACATATAATTAATTTAAAAAGGAATTGATGGTTGTATTCACTAACCTTCCTGCAGACAGAAACTTCTTTTTTATTTATTTTTTTTTTTTTTTACCTTGCCAAAGTAAAGTGATACCATTCTTTTTTTCTCATTTATTTTCCCTCTTTGTAAAAGAGGAAATTCTGCGTATTAGTGAAAGATTCAACTGAGATATTTAACAAATAGTAACATTCCCTAGTGATTAGTGCTTTTATATTTTATTTTATTTAAATGACGTATTTAGAAAAAACATGAGGCTGATGTGTGTTTATTTATAATGAAATTTCACTATACTTTCTTTGATTATATATTGCACAGAAGTCAACTGATTTCAGTCGCTATTTACTCGCTAAATACTTAATGGTTCATTGCTTCATAAGATTCATATTTATTATTCCCAAGCGTTCTCATATTTCTTGTTGGTACACCGAGTTGAAGTGGCTATATCCTACTTCCCGACGGCAATTCCTACTTGGTGTTTTCTTTTTCAAGTTCTCAGAAGCAAAAACCCTCCCTAAATCTTAGAACTCCTTACTTTACGCTCTTCTATCCATTCTCTCAATACCAGATCTCAACCTATAGATTTATATATCCCCTCCCATAAAACCACTTCCTCCAGTAAATCCTTCGTCATTCGTGCTACCTCTTTATGGAACTCCTTACCCATCTCCATACTTCAAATCACGTGCATAAAATCCTTCAAACAACTCCTATTCCACCACCTACTACAAATTAAAACTTCCTCAAGCTTGTAAAAATTTCTGGGTTATATAATTACGTTGGCCACTAGCAGTTAATTGATAGAAGTAATTTTATTTTTATTTATTAATTTTTTTTTATCTCAGCATTTTATTGTATATATCTGTGTTTATCGTTAGTATGTTTTATAGATGTTTATATTTGTCTTAGTATCTTTGTGTGTATATACATATATGTGCTTACAATTTCCTAGATATTTTTTGTATATATTTGTATAATACTTACATGACAGACTAATGACATATTTTGTAAACTCTACTATTATTCTAAGAGGACTTCAGTCCCAGAATAAAATTATTTTTCATTTCACTTCAAGATCTGGTCTTGTCCCTGTCAAGTAGTAGATTAAAAATAATAATATTTTTTTGTTTTATTGTTGGCGGTAATCATTATGAAAGAAAAATATAGAAACTATATGGGCTGCAATATTTTTCGCTAGCATTTTACGTGTTACTTGAAGGCCTGTCAAAAAAAAAAAAAAAAAGGAACAATATTGTTTTTATAGATAACTTATTTATTGAATATTTAATAGTTGACCATTGCATCATAAAGGAAGGAGATGGTCCGAGGTGGCCGTCATAAATAGGCTAAATAGTGGCAAAACTATTTTATTAAAAGCCAACGTTTCGACCTGAACTGAAGAATCTGAGTTCTAAGTGAAACTCTTAGCTGAACACACCTCCCTGAAGAAGACCTGCAAAGTCGGGTCGAAACGTTGGCTTTTAATAGTTTTTCCACTATTTAACTTATTTATGACTGCCACCCCGGACCATCTCCTTCCTTTATAACTTATTTATATTTTTTCTTGAAACGTGTTTATATTTAATTGCTGAAATGCACGATATAATTTAAAAATAGTACATATTTTGGTTGTTTACTCTACACATAAAAACAAATGGGAAATATATATATATATATATTTTTTTCGATTTTGGTGGGGCTTTAGCCAGTGCCCGTTTAATAAACCTGTAATCATTTTTAAATAATACTATTTTTTTTATTACTATTTATTTACATTGTTTTAGTAGAGTTTTAATTCTATAGCAAACAAAAAACACTTACAACCCAATGTTTCGGAGTTCTTCTCCATCATCAGGGTTCCATTCAATGAAAACAATACAACAGTTTTACAAAATTAATCGTTAACAATAAAATCAATTGTTTAGATTTATTGAATAAACCTGTACCACTACAACCCATGAAGGGTCTTGAGTTCATTACTATATAAGGAAAGTACTGTTTCAAGGCCAAAGGTTGTGCAAGGAGGGGAACGGGTCAGGATCACGCTCAACCACCAGGTTTTCCCCATAATTTATTTATTTAATTATTATATCAATTATTTATACCTACTTTGTACTGGCTGGGTGTACCCCAGGAGGGTCTCCCTACCCAATGATCTTCCCACAGCCAATGAAACAAAATTTGTCTGCCATTAGCCGGGATTCGAACCTGGGGCCTTGAATATTATAAGCTCAGCGAATCGTTAACAATAAGTAAATATAAATTTTAAATCCATTAAATTAAAAATATAACGCATTATTATTACCTTTAATGAATATTGTGCAATGTTTTTAATGTATGACAAAAATAAAAACCATACTAAAATATTTCCGAGATCTTCAAAATATCGTCCTCTAAATGTTTTATTAATAAAATATATTATGATGAAATACTATATGAATGTATTTTTTCACTGCATTTATATAACATTTTAAAATACGGTATAATAGTTATGTTATTAACTATTTAATTATTAACAAATATCACAAGTCTGGAAAACTTAGGATTTTTATTAAATGAGTTATTTATTGCATTAATGCGAAAAGTTATTGTATTAAGTTAATATAAACATTTAGTTATTATTCAAAAGTTTTACTTTATTGATCTCAGTTTCAAGAGCCAAATTTTAAAAGTATTCAATCTCGTTAATAAACATTGCCATATTCAGATGTTAATAGGAAACCAAACCTAGCCATCCAAAAACATTTTGGATTCGTTATGGTTTCGATTTTTGCAGCATATAAAAAAATAGCTTTTATTTCGGTACCAATAAGTGAGATTAAACAATATCTTCCCATCTACGTCCAAGTGGAATGTTTACTCTTCGGTTATGAAATTGCTACTTTTTTATTAATTATTTTCCTTATTTAGCGCAACCATCCTTAATTTAAACAACACGTCGCTATTACGTTTTCGGCTATTTATCGTTTTCAAAAATATTGAGTTATTGTTCCGGTAGCGCAGTATAATCCAATCATTTTCTAACTGATGGCACATTTATAGGTGAATGGTTAAGTGTCGGACACCAATATGTTTATGTTTTTCCTAGTTCCTCTCTCTCTCAATGTATATATATATATATATATATATATATATATATATATATCTTTTTTTTTTTGTCCTCAATCAACTTCTTGGTGTATAGATTACAGTATTTTATTTTTTATTATAAAATTATTAGTATTTACTTAAATCTTATGTAACGGGTGTAATTTTTTTTTTTTTATTTTGTTACGACTTGTTGCCTTTAAATTTTTCTTTTCAATTTTATTTACTTATTAGATTTTCTTATTAGTAGCTATATTGTAGTATAGTGACCCTAAAGCCAATTTGCATTCTTTAACATATCTTTTATAACTGTGTATATTCTTGTATTTATTACTTATTTTTTTGTTATTATTGTAATGTGTCTTAGGGCCAGATTTAAAGTTAATATTTATGTGAAAGGTTTATTTATTCTTTTGTAGGAAATATAAATGCTAATGACAATGTGAAATTTACATTTGCATTTCATCTGTCAGCGCTTATGATATTAATGCTTATGAAAAAAAATTGTGAATTCGCAGAATCGGAGAACTTAACTAGTTTTCAGATACTTTGAGAGCAAAATTATCTATATAATTTAATTTGCGCTCTTAAGAAAAAAAAAAGAATAGATAATGAAGAAATAATATTGTAATATAATAGAGACAAATAATGATGAAGATATTTATAACAACTAATTACTACTTATTAGGTATTTGATAAAAAAAAATAAAATAAAAAAATGTTCTAAAACCAACTGTCTGCCATAATAATCGCTATTACAAGTTGAGATAGGCGGGCATAATTTTGCCCTCGGGCACTCATGACTTAATTATAAATGTAAATTATAAAGAATAATATTTTTTTCAAATTGTTACTTCAAGGTTTCTGAACATTACATGAGAACAGATAAACTTTGGTGACAAAGGTATTGGTAGTTTTAGCTTATAAACTTGCATCTATACCTCTTGAATTTCGTTCTAGATGGTTTTGTTCAAATGCGAGACCGAGACGAGTCTTTTTCTTGCAAAATCAGTCTTGGTCATGGTCTTGGTCTTGCGCAAGAGTCTCGCAACAGTTTTGCAGTTACTTATTAGCTTATTACTATAGAGATATTACTGTAATTTTTTAGATAGGAGAAACCAAACTAAGCCCGTATGACAAATTAGATGAGTTAAATGCAAAAGTGTATTGGTTATACCAATTATTAACATATAGTAACTAAGATTGTCAAGTATTAGTATCTATTTTGCCTTTATTAAAAAAAATCGGTTTTTTTTTACCAGTTCTGGTCTCGGTCTTGCAAAAATTAGGTGGACTTGGTCTTGGTCTTGTAAAGTGTAAGACCAAGTTAGCTAAATTAAATAAAATGGAGGAAAGATGATAACTCTTTTTTTTTTTTTTTAAAAAGAGTTGAATGATAACGGAATATGAGCGGTATTATTAAATTAACTTATACATTTTCTCAGTATCCGCTTTACGGTCATTGCTTTTTTTCACACTTCCATTCAATTAAAACGTTATCCATTCATAAATAAATTATGATATAGAATGCATTTAAACCTGTTTCTAGGGCAATCATATCGATTATTATAAAAAAAATAAATAAATAATAATCCATGGCAGAATTTATTAGCCTATAAAACGCAGAATTTTAGGTCGATATTTGTATTAAGTTCCCGTGTTCGATAAATGACGATAAAGTATAATTCTCACCATTTTTAATCTTACCTAATACAATTTTGTATTTTAAAAGCTCACATAGATTATTTACCGGAGGGAAAACATTCATCGAACGAACCCAGGTCTAAAATTTTATTTTAAAAAACATTACAGGAAAACAGGAAAAAAAAAAAAAAAAAACGGAAAAGAGAGTTTTAATAACATCGAGGTTAAATGTGTTCATTTATGAGTCGAAGAGCTTTTATTAAACATTTATTGAAGGTGATTGTTTTCTGTTGAGTTATTGTCACATATTTAACGTTTTATATCATTTATTGTTCAGTGATAAAAACGTTAAATATTAATTATAAAATATTTTAGTATAAGTAACTTAATTATACTTTTAATTTTTATCAAATTAGATGAATAAATTAAAGAAACAATATAAATCTGAATAAAAATTATTGTAAAATCAACAAATAAAATTAAATAGATAAAAATGTAGAAGTAGGATATAAAATTAAATTTTTGAATTGATCTGTAATATATGACCGATATAATTTCCAATATATAAAGGACAGAATAATATAGAACAAACATTTTATTTTATATATAAGATAGTATGAAATATAATATTTAAAAAAAAAACATCAGTAAACCATAATGTTGAAGAACAACACACACTTGATTTTCAGGACTAAAATTATATTGAGGAAAATTTTAAAAAAATAATTTAGAATTTTCAAATAATTACAAAACAAATTCATAAAATATAAATACCTTCATAAAAAATCAATTCATAAAAAATATAATCAATACCGATTTACTGAAAGGAACTAAATAAATAATTAACTATTTCAAATCAAACAAGAACATTGCTGTAGCAACCGTATATATCATTTTCAACATGATATGTATGTATGCTTTCAGAAAGTAATGAGAATTTTATAAATAATGTTTTGAGAAATTATAGAATAAGGTAAATATAAAAAAATACTTATAAATGATTTACAGGCGTAGATGACCTTGAAGTTTTATGCCTTAAAGCCCCAACAAACAAACAAAACATATTTGTTAAACTTAAATTGAATAAACAAATAAAATATTTTTGTTTCAAATACGAATTTTAAAATTGGTTTATGGTTTACCAATAAAAAATGTTTTTAAACATGATTTTGTAATTTATTCATTCAACTTGTTTATAGTTTTCAACATATACCTAAACAATCATTAAATTAAATAATTTTATATGTACTGCTTGGAGTAATTTTTAAAAGAATATTAATATTTGATTTAAACGACAGCACAGTTGTTTGAAGATTCCATATTTTTTTAAAAATTAGGTCTAAAACATAACTATAAAATAATGAACGAAAATAAAAATTTTGTTAGAAAAAATTTAATAAAATTCATTGTTGTTTTATCTAATATGGATTTTTTAAAAAAAAACTAAAATTATAATTAACAGTACAGTGAAATAATGATTATTTATTTTGTAAACACATTTCCTCTGAATTAATGTATTTTAAATTTCAATTATTCCATTATAATACATCATTATTAGACCTCTCATATTGAGTAAAAATTAAGATTCATACATTAATATCTATATGTTTATATGGAGCAAATTGTGATTCAGAACAAAAATATTTTTTTAGTTAAATAATAGCTTAAACGTGACTATAAAATAATGTTTTAATATAAAGATTTTGTTAAAACAAATTTTAAATGAAATTTATGAAGGAATATAGTTGTTCTTAAATTCTTTTATCTAATATGGGTTTCGCTAAAAAAACTAAAATTAATGTTTTTTAACTTTCAACGATTCCATTCCAATACGTCATTATCAGACATCTAATACTGAGTAAAATTTAAAATGCATCCATTGGTATTTTAATATTTATATGGAGCGAGTTGTGATTGAGAACAAAGATATTTTTTTTACAGTCCTGTATTTCTGTAAATAGAAAATTTAAAACATATAATGAATCATTTAAAATTATATCCTATGATTATCATTTTTCATTTTTTTTTTTTTTATGTAAGCAGCACTATTCAACATGAATATATCTGATCAGTGATCAAGAGTATTAAGTGAAATACTTTAAGCACTGGCTAAGACTATTTGAGCTTAAAGCGTCAACTTAACGGTGCTTGTTAACTGAACCCGCTTGTAAGGAAATCTTGGAGACACCTGAAGGTTCGTTCTAGTCAAAGGTATTCTGTTGAACAAACGACTTCTAGTTGAATAATACCGGTAAGTATACTTAGTGTTTGTTGTTTTTTGTTGAAAATACCTTCTGAACTTTGATATAACTTGGTCTATTTCCATTCCAGACTTCTTATTTTATATAAAGTGACTGCCCTTAAAAAAAAAATAAATAAATAAAAAATAAACTTAGATAAGATTGGAATGGAAATAACATTTTCAAAACTATTACACACGGTGTACTTCAAGTAGAGAGAAATATTTAAGTCATAGCCAGACCTCAAGAGCTTCAAAAAAGCTCATACAAGTAAATTTCTGATTTTCCGTAGACAATTATAAAATTTAAGATTTGTGTTTTTACTTTCACTTACCTATATATGAAATATATGGCAAGTGGCAGTATTGCGATCGTGAACATTTTTTAATATGAGTTTTCAACGGAAATACATGTTTTGAGGTATCTTGAGTCCAAATAACCAAGTTCTGCAAAATGGTCTGTGTGCGTGTGTATTTATCAGGTCTAGCTCAAAAACGAAAACTCGTATGAGAGTGAAATTGCATATTTAAGGTTCGTATATACCTTAGATGTTACAGCAAATTTTTCGTCAAAATCGGCTAACCGAATGTGGCACTTTTTATCATCTAAGAAAATATACATTTTTACTATTTTCTCTAAAACGTTTCCAATAATTTTGGTTAAATTATGTCAGTGTAAAATCTAGCAGTTTTTAATATTATGTAGATTTTATTCTCTTTGATGTTCTCTAATAGGGCTTGAACGGCTAATTGTCAATATTAGCTTCCTCTAAAGTACCTTTAATTTTTTTTATTTCAAACAATTAATCATTTCACATTGATATCTAATATAAAAAATAATGAAATATAAAATATGAAAGAATTTGACAACTAACTAAAGGAGAAATATAAGATTATAACAAAGAATGGTTGTAACATAAAGCATTATTAAATACGAACTCCAACAATATTATGTACAAATACATATGCGGTTTTCCTAAATGTTTTCGTTGATATTATTTAATATTTAATTGTATAGATTACAGCGATATAATTATTAAAATTTGTATATATAAGGAGTCTTAAACAAATAAAAATATCCACAATGAAATATAAATCAATATAGCGTTTATAATTTTTACATTTACTTCCCCTTTGTCTGAAAATACTTATTTTTGATAAGATGAGGGTGGTAAGTGAAAGTTGTGTGATGTGCTCACCGCAACAGATTTTTTTAAAAGTATATCACGTTTTTTGTTAAGTAGGAAGCGATTCCTAAAAAAAATATTCAACTTGAGCAATAAAAAATTGCTGCACAGTAAACTAGAAGAAATTTACTTTAAAAAAAAATAAGTAGATTTTTCGTTATCACCCTCCAACTATACTACAGGTAACCCACTTTTAGAAAGACTTCTTCATTTAATAAGTTTTAAGTTGACATATATTACAAAATAAGTTGATATTTACCTCAAATTGAATAAAAAATGAAATAACTTGATACACGTTTTATTTACAAAAAGAAAAAGTTAAATAAATGATTTTTTGAATATTTAACGCCTAAATTGATAATGAAACTGATTGTTTTACCCACAACTCCATTATAGGAATTAATCCGTATTTATAAGTGAACAACAGTGTTGCCCAAATGCAAGACTTCGTCTCTCAGTCTTGTTCTTGGTCTTGGTGTAACGCAAGAGTCTCGCGGTTACCTATTGACCAATTACTATAGAGATATTACTGTAATTTTTCAGATAGAGGAAAAATAACCAAGCCCGAATAGAAAATTGGAAAAGCTAAATGCAAAAGTGTATTGGTTATACAAATTCTTTAAATTTAGTAACTTTTTTTTTTTTTATTTATTTAGAAATATTAACAATCTGTCACGTGGAAAATAATTATAGAGATATATGAACACATTCATACCGTATATACAGAAAACATAAAAGTAAAATAATAACTGAATAATAATCAAACTATATTCTGTAACAAAATAAACGAACCTAAAGATAAGTAAATTAAAAACATAAAAACTCAGTCATGCCTATATACAAAATTAAGTAAATAAAATTGTCAACTATTAGTAACTATTTTGCCTTAATTTTACAAGTCTTGGTCTTGCAAACTGCAAGACCAAGACCGGTTATGAGCAACACTATTCTTAACCCTAATATTTAATTTTAAAATAAAGAAACCAAAGAAGATTAACGCCATATAAGATGAGTCTTCGAAACGTCATGAAGTCGACAGTTGTACTAATGGTATCAGACTCTCTAAGTAATATAAAAGCAATGAATAACATGTATTTAGACCATACAGAGATATACAGAATTTTTGTATTTTAAAAATGATTCATGGTGTTGGAACAACGACATGTTTTGTTTAGTCGCTTGGTCATGTTGAGGTTAAAGGTAACAAAATGACAATTTACGATTTAAAAAATTTAATATCTTTTAAGGAGGGACGGATTATAGAATGTGAATAAATTATTCTGTGAGATGTCATAAAAAATTCTTTGAAATTTTCATTAGTTTGTAAAATAGCTAAAAAAATATTTCCCTTTTTTTGCCCCATTAGGCACTTAAATACTTCTTAAATACAAACTCCTATGTCAAAATTCATATGAAAGAAATATAAAAATTTTCTCAGGAAGAACAAAATACGGACTTGTTTAAGTTTTGACAACTGTGCGAGGCTGAGGATCGGTCATACCAGACAGACACACCTTTACCTTATAACAAAAGATTTCATTCCCAGGTGTCGAAAATGTGATAGGATATTAGATGATGTATAGTGAGCAATGTATTTAAGTAAATAGTGAAATTGGAAGAAAAAAAAATGTGTTTTTCTTCTGAAACTTCGGAAACGAAATTAATGAAAGTATGGCAAAAAATGACCACATTAGAGCTTATTATTTTAAATAACAAATTTTTTATAGTAAAAAAAAAAAAAAGAAAAACTGTCGATTTATTTTGTTTTACATAACTAATGATAATATTATTACATATTTAACATTTTTTTTTTACCTCATAGAATACCCAAGAAAACTCATACCTGGATCTACATTTAATCCCTTAAACATTTTAAAAGTATAGGAACGATTATTCCGTTTAAAAGCTGTCGAACTGGTGAAATTGACGCCGAAACCGAAATAAAGGAAGACAAGAGAATTTGTTAGATCATCTCACTTGACTGGTCATTTAAAAAAAAGTACAAAAAAAACTTCCTCCCCATCGCTTGCAAGTCCCCCTTTTTTCCTCCAATTTTTTTTACTTTTTTTCCCACAGTTCAAATTCGTCGCCCCATTTAAGGCCTTATTCCATTCACAGTCGGGAGCGATCACTAGCGATGAATGGATTTGCGACTACTTGCCTTCTCCTCTACCCCCACTCCTCACTCACTCCATTCATTAAACCCGTTTCGCTGTTAATTTATGCTCCATTCACTGTTTTGGCTAAACAGTGTGACACATCGATATTAATACAAATTCATATGTTTGTAAAACTAAAGAAAACGTATAATTTATCTGTTTATTTTATCCGCGGATGATACCTTTGAAGGATGAAGACTTCATAGAAAAAGCAGTTTGATTTAATATCAAGTATCATGTAAAACACGTTGAAATTTTTGAAACGCAAATCATGACATTTCGACACATAATAAAAAGAAGGTTACTCTGTCGTGACGATTATTTCTGAATGAGATAATGATTTATCGTGTTCCTTATTGTGAATTTTAAGTTTAGGAAGATATTTAGGGTTTAGTATTAACTATTATAAATTCCATTAAATCCCATCAAATCATCTTTACCCTTCGTCGTAAACCTATGTCCTCCTGTCCTACAGTATCCATTAATAATACTTCACTTATCCCTGTTGAACGAATCCGATACCTTGGACTCCCCTTAGACAAACGTCTAACTTGGAATCCTCATACCAGACTGAAACGACAAGAAACCGCTCGACGTTTCCGACTACTCCAACACTTACTAGACAAACGCTCTAAGCTTCCATTCAATTACAAAAGACTCATATACATGACTACAATAAGACCTGTTTGGACTTACGGAGTTAAGCTCTGGGGCTCCACTAAGCCATCGAATTCCTCTCGTATCCAACCCTTACAATCCAAAATCCTCACTGCTCCTTACTTCGCCACAAATAAAATCATCCATAACGACCTTAATGTTCCTTATGTTTCTGACTTGGCCCAATCCTGATACCTATCCTTCCATAACAAACTTCAAAACCATCCAAACCCTCTCGTTTCTAACCTTGCTTCCTCTTAGATCCCTGACAACCCTCCGAGGCGTCTGAAAAGAATATGGTCTCGAGATCTCCTTTCGTAAATACATTTTTAGAGCGTTACCAGTGGCTAGTTTCTCAAAAAGTGGTTTCATGTTATTATATTCTTCTGTTCACCTTTTCTGAATGTATTTTGATTTGTAATACAGTTGTAAATATCATCAATAAAAAGAAAAAAAAAGTATTAATTATTCACTATTATTACTTTTATACATTCAGTATTTTCACTTGGTCATCAGTGAACAATAGGTAACATAAATATCAAGTGATAACGGCGCACTCCGGGAAATCAAGAAACGAGGCAACAGATACAAGCTAATAAAGAAGCTCATGTAAATATACCATCTCTACAAATATACGAGCCGAGTGATATTGCTAAAATACAGAGTACGGAAATATTATGAATCCATGTGGAATGAATTTCCACCGACTGATAAACTTTGAATTATTAAAAAAAGTACAAAACAGTGGGTAAGTGCTGAAAGAGGATACAGGAGAGAAGAAGCAGTAGGGAAAAGGATGAGAATTGGTCATACTAACCTGACTCATGTTCATTTAATTACAAAAGAGGCCCACCGATACCTGTCAGTCTACGATAACCATATAGCATATAATAGAATATTGTACATTACTGCATCAATCCTTTGTAAAATTATTATAGAGAACTAGGTATTAAAAGTCCCAGTAGATTCAATAGAATACATTTTTTTAAAACAAACACAATTGTACCATAAAATATAAGAATTAATGCACATGAAAAGAAACAATAAATTATCTATACTATTACTTATTAAAATATATACTGAATATAATTGCAGTTATATATATATATATATATATATATATATATATATATATATATATATATATATATAACTGCAATTATATTCAGTATATATTTTAAAGGCGTATATATATATATATATATATATATATATTATATATATATATATATATATATATATATATATGTATATGTATGTATATATATAAAATATTGTAGCCACCTCCAAACACAATTATAAATTTATACATTCGTAAGTTTAGTTCTTTTGTTAATATAATTTTTTTTATTTTTATTTCTTAATGACATTTACAACTGTATTACATAAATACATTAAGTAAATTAATATAATTAACTTTTATTATTATTAGTTTCTGTATTATTCATTTTTATTTATTGTAAATAGAGTGTGAATGTGCTCTCTGAACACTGTTATAAATGTCCTTAATTGCGACAGATTGTAATATTTCTGAATAAATAAATTTAAAAAAAATACATTCGTATAGATAAATTAAAAATAATACCATAGATCAAGGCCGTAATAATGAAGTTTGTTTGTCTGTTGGGGTTTCAAGGCGTAAAACATCAAGGTCATCAACGCCTTCAAATTGATCATGTTTATCTTTGGATTAAATTTAAAAACGATTTCAAATTTAATTTATCAAATTGTTTGATTTCAAGAAATCTAACACTAACTTCATTGTGCCTTCGTCATCACTTAGAATGTTTTATATTGGAAGTGTCAGTACTAGACTATTTAGATTTGATATGTAAAAAGAATATTCCTGTACAATGTGGCTGACTGTAAGTGTATCATTGCAGTGTTGGCATTATGGCGGTGGCTGCTTGCTAATGAGATGTGAATGGGTAAGATCCGTGTGGCCTATTCTTAGTCTGGTTTAGACTTCTTCTCTGCGGATATGACTAATATTTATATCTTTACTGTTTTTTTTTTTAATATCTTTTAATTTGCTTGGCGAACTCTCATTCCACATAGATTTCCAACTATCAATTATTTATTTTTTTGAGGGAAAGACTTATATCTTGCAGTGTTAAAATAGCAGCACCCCGGCCTGTAATAACCAGGTTTTTGACCACCTAAGACAACTCGTAGCCTAACCTAACAAACGGGCGGAATTGGTATGCTCAATTCGCTTTCCTGTAAAAATATCAGGTAATGTTTGATGTCCACTTCACATAGCCCCATTATGTCAACTATGTGCGTTTTAATTTCTTCCACTAAGACCTTTTCCTGTGAGTGATCTTATATTCTGAGCGGCAAATCGTATTTCCTTGTCCCTGATTTATCCTTAACCGTTAGACTATCCAAATCCGAGGCTGCGTGAGTTCCTTTGAATCATTTATACTCCATATGGGTGATTGGCCGAGTGGTGGAGGGCCTTTGTCCAGGGACAACAGGTTGCTTGCCGGCTTTACTCCCAACATTGAGTCTTCCCAGGAGAGGCGATTCTGGGGTGTGTACTGTATTTATCCTTAGTGTAAGTGTTTGTGAATAGTTTACTGTTCTGTTAAGTGTATGTGCGCTGTATACTGAACTTAGGAGACCGGAGGATCGTTAATCCCGACTAGCGGAGAGCATCCACTAGCCCTTGAGTAGTTTTAAAAATTTCAGATGAAAAGATGCATTTAAATACTTGTTCGCGTAAACCAATGACTTCATGTCCTTCAGTTTCCTTTAACAATACTCCACTTATCCCTGTTGAGCATATCGGCTACCAAGGACTCCACCTGGACAAACGACTAACTTGGAATCCTCATAACAGACTAAAACGACAAGAAACCGCTCGACGTTTCCGATTACTTCAGCACTTACTAGACGCTCTAAACTTCCAATTAATTATAAAAGACTCATATACATGACTATAATAAGGCCTATTTGGACTTACGGAGTTGCGCTATGGGGCTCCACTAACCCATCAAATTCCTCTTACGAGTAATAATCCAATAATAATTGGATACGTCCAATCCTCACAATCCAAAATCCTCAATGCTTCCTACTTTGTCACAAATAAAACCATCCATAATCACCCTAATGTTTCTTATGTTTCAGATCTGGCCCAATCCAGATACCTATCCTTCCATAATAAACTTCAGAATCATCCCAATCCTTTCGTTTCTAACCTCCTTGATTCTTCTTCGATTCCTGATAACCTTCCGAGGCGAGGCGTCTGAAAAGAAGATGGCCCCGTGATCTCCTAATGTAGACATATCATTAGAGTGCTAGTTACTCAACAAGTGTTTTCACGTCATTATATCTATATGTTCAAATTTACTAAATATATTTCTTTAATACAGTTGTAAATATCATTAAGAAATAATAATAATAAAAATACCTGTAATACGAAGGTTAATAGGTAGTTTTATATTAAATACAACACATTTAAATTTTGGACATACAATATACAGAATGGTTCGAATAAATTTTATTTTCTAGTTTTGCACTTTATAATGTTATAATCACCGTTATATTTATATTCATACGAATTTTGTAATGTTATAGAAAATTTGCGCTGCCTCGGATACTGTTGTGGATGGGAGAAGGATAAACAAAAAATGGATTCCGGTTTACATCACGTGACGAGTTTTTCACTCCTTGATAGCGGGGGTGGGATTCGAACCTCGTTTGAAATTTCTCACGGACAGGGGACTGTGACATCTTAGAAAAAAAAATGTGAGAGCCATAACCAGCTCTGTGAGCTGTTGAAGAGATTGGAAAAAAAATTCTATGTAGCTACGTTGAATTGTTCATTTCTTCATTTTTTAAAAACTGATTACCACTATGAAAATAAAAATAAATAAATAATTAGCATAGTTATAATTTGTCTAATTTTAGTGTATTTCCAATTCAGGAGCTTTTTCAGCAATAGTTAACTTATTGTTTGGATTATTTAAAAAAAAAAAAAAAGAAACAAACTTTAAAATAATATTTTACATAAATTATTATTTTTTAATTAATTCCTAGAAATCCTTCTTTGACTTATTTCTTCCTAGCTCTTAAAATATATATTGATTTTTACATGTTATTTTCAATTAAAATATTTTTAGAATATTTACCAAATTTGTTTTGTTATAACAGTATGCTAAAAAAAATTAAATTTATTTTTTTTTTTTATTAAATCAACATTATAAAAAAAAAAAAACTGTATTATTTCTTTCTTATTCCATATGGTTGGATTTTAAACTTTCAGTTTATACAATTAAACTATAAATGATGGTCTAAAATATTTTAATTAATTTTAATTAAGTCAAGAGTCTCTAACATACAAGCGAACAGCTTACTTGCCAACCTTTCGCAAATTGAGGCATCATCAGAGCAGAAAAAAACAAAATAAGATCCATACGGAAAGAAAGAAAGAGTAAAAAAAAAATAAACAGTTGCTCATGGCTTTATAGTTTGGATTCTTATATATAAACATATCCTTTTATTTCAATTTAACACTACTGCTCATGAAGATCTTTAAAATCTTGTAATGTTATTTTTAAGGATAATATTAACCAGAAGGAGTAAGCTAGAAGAGGGTCGCTCAACCTCAGATTGCTTCAAACCTTGGTTACAATGCTCAGGCGGCAGAATACCAATAGTTCGATAACCGGTCCCTTTGGGGGCAATGTGGCAGTTCCCTTCCCACCGACGTTTAAACATTAGGGTTTAAGGGCAGTGACAAATCGGTCTAGATCCATCGATTACGGCTAATCAGGGTCGGGAGGCCGGCTAGGACCAATTTATCCTTCCCCGAGGCAGACCGTCCATCGACCAAACCTACAGGTCCAAACCTTACCGTTCTGAAAAACTGCTTCATGTTTGATAAACATGATGTAGGATCATCATTCCCTTCATAGACCTATTCAAAATCTTGTATCAAACTGATCATAATAGGATTCGTTTATTATTAGCAAAATAATAAAAATATTTAATACTTTCTTGAGGATAAGAAAATGTATTGACAGAAACGTGACTAAGGCACTAGCGGGTTCAGTATTTAGTTTTGAGTGGACTTCATTCCGAAAACTTTTATATATACATACATACATAACGATAATTACTTTGGAAGAAAAAGAAAGAAACTAACTACTTATATGAAGTGGCATTTAAATGATTCTTGAAGCTCTGTTCAATGTAATTACACGAACAATAATAATTTTGGAAATAATTTTTTAATGTTTTTTTCATTATAAATGGTTATATTTACTCTCTTTTTTGGATAACAATAACTTCCAATTTAACAACTATTGATTTATTTGTTGAATTTAAATGTTTAGGTTTCGAAAAATCCCCTGTTTCCTTATCGATTCATGGATAAAAATCTGGTGCGCGCAACACACAACTTTCACTTACCGATCTACTCTTTGTAAGCTTTAATACAAATAACAAGTCGTTAAGACCATTATAATTACAAAATGTCTATTTAATATATCGACTACAGGCAATAAAAATCTAGTCACTCCATCTGCTTTATTAAAACACACAACTTTCTTTGCTTTTATAAACCACAGGATGACTAACTCCAATTTCAACATTTTTGAGTGATGTCATTTTAGTGATATTTTTAGTAGAAAAAGTTATCTATGCATATAGTAATGAGTAAGTTGATTCCAGAGGTGGTGATTACAGTGTTGAAATATAGAACTGAGAATAAAGGTATAAATTTAGGTACTTATTTCTTATGAATGATGTTCTTAGGAAAGACACTTTATTAAATATCTGTAGAAAAAAAGTTTTTTTAGTCTCAACAAATAAAAAAATATATTTTTAATTTATCAAAATTTTCGCCTCTTCAGGGAAAAAAACTAGAGACCATATCTTTCCTCCTAATTCTCCCATTTCAACGATTTTTTTTTTTTTTTTTTAGGAAATTTCATAAACTTCTAAAAAACCATTTACAATATCCCCAAAAAAGCGTATACTTTTTGAGTTATTGGGAATTTAATTTTAACATCCCTCGTAACTTTTTTTCCAACTTCTTTCCGTCGAAGTATGTCATATAGATAAATTTAAAGGGTATCGAGAAAATGACTTTAGCGAAGTTTCATTGAAATTGGTTCATTCGTTTAGGCGCTACAGTCTATAGCAACGCAGGTTTTTCTGCATTTTTTTTTCTCCTTTATTAAATTATCAAATTCTTTCAAAAGTTATATGTAGCATTTTTTCGTAACTCTGAATAATGCGAAATGGTTAACTTTTTAAAATAAACCATATTAAAGGTACTTTAGAGGAAGACATATGTGAACATTGGGCATTTAAGCCCTGTAAAGTGACATCAACGGAGATAAAACCTAAATGATATTAAAGATCACTTAATTATACAATGATACACCGAGTTTGATCAAAATTTTTGGAGTCGTTTTTGAGAAAATTGTAAAAATGTGTTTCAGCGTTCATATAAAGTGGCACTTCCGGTTAGCTGATTTTAACGAAAAAGTTGCTGTCACATCGGGCCCATATACAAACTCGTAAGTTTGTTGTTCGTAAGTTGAGTTTGATCAAAATCGTAAAAGCCGTTTTTGAGAAAATTGTAAAAATGTATTGAAAGTAAAAAGGAATTAAATAAAAATAATGCATGTTATTGTAGAATTGCGTTGTTACATTAATTTTGTAATTATCTTAAGTCTAATGTGCTTCATTGTCACGTACTAAATTTATGTTATAATCAAATTATATTATATAATATCTAGAGCATCATCATATCTGTAGACCAATAATTGGGTGTCTGCTATGGTGGATACTATTAACACGAATATTTATTTTTTTTACTATTGTTGTCAATTTCAAAACAATCATTGAAGAACTTTCTGAGATTAGCGATTATGAACAGACTAACATTTATATTTTTATATCCTACGCCCTGATGAAGACCTGCAAAGTGGGTCGAAACGTCGGCAAAAATTAAATAATTACTATTTGTTTAATTTAGTATTTATTGTCTCCTTTATATTTTTATTTATATACACTCTTTTCAAATTTTGTTTATTGATAACACTAAATCTCGTCAATAATTAGTAAACAAAAAAGAAAATGAGTCGGGAAACTGAGGACAAAAAGGAACCGAACTGTTTCGCCTTTGCCTTTTTATATATTTTTATTATTTAAAATATATTTGTACATTGCAAAATATACATTAAAAAAATATATAGTATGTATTTTATGTAAAACTACGTCTGCGTATTAAAAAAAAAATGTTTGTAATGTTTTCGCATTAATGTTATCATTTATCCCGATTCTCAAATTTTCATCAGAACCTAATCCATCATCCTAATCCCTTACTACAATCCTTATCCAGTTCCAGCCATCCCTACAATCCTCCTAGATGGTTGAAACGGCAGTGGCCTCGAGATCTTTTGTAAATAAGTCACTGGAGTCCTGGCAATGGCCAGCTTCTCCACACAAGTCATGAGTGTATGTGGCTTTAGTGCCCTCTCTTAGTCTCCACTGGATTCCCATCCTAGTGATGCGGCTGAGAAAGAGGCGCTGGGATCTCTAGGAGTCTTGCCTTATCTTCCACACATGAGAGAAAGGGCCCGACTCGGAGCTCCCTCGGCTGACTGTAAATATTGTAAATAAGTATGAATGTGTTTTTAATTTTTTTTTATATATATGTAATGTTGTCCCATGTTTGATTTATTCTGTTATTACAAGTTTTCTTTTCTTTTCTTTTGTTATAACTTTCTATTGTTTTTATTTTATTGTATATATGATATGATTGTTTCATACATTCCAAATACTCAATGCCCTTAATTGAGGCAAAATCTTATCAATTATTAAGAAAAATAAAACTAAAGCTCTCTTTTACAAGTTAAATTAATATGAAAATCGAACAAAAACAAAGTATAAATAAATAAATTATATTTATTTTATTTTTTGCCCGTCATTTTACATTTTTTTTTTTTTTTTTTTGGATTTTTTGTTTATTGATAAATATTACAATCTATCTCAATAAAGGACATTTATAATAGAGTTCTGAGAGCACATTCACATCATTTTTTACTTTTTAAGTTATAGTTTATGACATGTATCAATGGTTTTTGTAGCACATAAGTGCTGCCTTAGTTATCAGTAATAGCTATTTAAAGAAGAAATCAATAGAATTAAATATATATATATATATATATATATATATATATATATATATATATATATATATATATCCTTTGAGCTAAAAAACTTTTCTTTAGCTCAGTCTATCGCGGACATTTTATTTTTAAAACTTAAAAATTATTTTTTAAACATGTCAGAAAGAAAACCTGAATTCTCTCTCTCTCTCTGGACATCCAGCAAAGGTAAACGATTTTTCTTTTCTCTTTTTTTCCTCAACATCCATTTTCCTTCGATTCTAGCTTAATAATTCCCCTCTCACATCGACCACTGCCACTTTAGAGTCTCTCTTTTTTTTCTGAGAGAATTCGGGGAATGGAAGCATTTATACAGAAAACTCCTTTCTATGGCTTTTCTTTTATGAAAAGTCCTGTGTGTCCAAGATAGCTTTCATTTCATATCCTCTCGGAGCCTTTTCCTTTTGTTCCATCTTTATAGATTTTTCCCTCCCCCCCCTCCACCTCTTTTCAACATGTCTAAAAGGAAGTATTCGAGCTTAATTTCCGACAGAGGCGGGTAGAATAGCTAGCATTGGCAACATGTTTTTCAACATCCACGTGTTTTCTTACTCTTTTACGGAGGGAAAACTTTTTTAATCATTAATTTTTTCCCCTACTTTCCTTACGGTCCTTTTTGAGCTCTTTGGCATATCATATATTTTTATTAATAATTTATCAGTAAAAATTATAATATTCGTTTCGTTATTTTACAGTAATTTCTTTAAAAAAATATTTGTATATCTGAGATTACTAAAACTCTGTAGTCGTATAAAAATAAATATATGAAACGAATATTTAACTTTACCGCATTATACATAAAATGGATGTCCAGAAGAGGATTTCATGGCGCAAGTTGCGCCATACAAATTTATGAGGGGGGCACTTTTTGAAGAGGATTTCGATTATTGAGGGGGCCACATTTTGATGGGGTTATGAGTTTTCAAAATTAAAAATTAAAAGACAAGTTGAAGCATGGAACAGACCGCAGGATGTATAATTGTATATAATCTCTGAATATTTAAGTTCTACTTACTTTCGTTTGTAATTTTTTTAAGAAGAAGAGAGGAATAAAATATCATGGGAGGTGTGAGGGAAGGTTTATGTGCCTTCGGCCTTTAAACTGATGGACACCCCTGATACATAATAATAATAATAATGATAGCACACACACATGTTGCTACTTCAACTTGAACACAGTTCTGAGCGTCTCTAGATCTAGTATCCTCTCTCATTCTCCACTGGTTTATTAAAGTAACGAGTGAAACGCTGGGATCTCTTGGAGTCTTATATTACCTTCGACACGTATAGGGCAAAGCTTGGTTTGCAGTTCCCTGGACGAACGTAAACATTGTACATAGGTATCAATATGATCTAGATGACTTCAATATATTTTTTCTGTAGTTTACTATTTTTGTTATCATAATTTGTCGAAGTTTTATTTTTTTATTACTGTTTGTCATTGACCATAATTTTCGACTGGAAGTCATGTATTTATCATGAATAAATATAAATAAGAATTTTATGGTTTAAATTTATTTAATATAACATTAACTGTGGTATAATATAATTTTACACAATGTATTTATGGTAAAAACACAAAAAAAAATACAGAAATTTTTAAAAATATTGTAAAAAAATTACTATACATGATGACCATAATTTTCGATTGAAAATCATTTATTCGTCACAAATAAATAAAAAGGAGACTTTTATGGTTAAAATTAATATAACATTAATTTATGGTAAAAATACAAAAAAATATATATTTTTTTAAAACTAAAAAAACAGTAAAAAAAAAAAGAAGATTATTATATATAACCACCATAATTTTCGTTTGGAAATCATGTATTCATCGCAAATAAACAATAAATAAGGCTTTTATGTTTTAAACTTCTTAATATATCAATAATTTATGGTAAAAATATATATATTTGCAGAGAACTTCCAGAAAAAAATTAACAATAACATAAAAAAAAGGAAAATGTTGTGAACAAATTAATTTAATTGGTTTCCTCATCCTCATTATCGACATCCTTAGGAAAGATACTGTCTGACTGAAGTTCCTCATAATCGCATCCAAACTGCAATTAAAATTTCCCTTATTAAGTTTATTTGCTTAGATATATATTTTTATTATTGCACATAGAGTGTGAATGTGATCTCTGAACACTATTATAAATGTCCTTTGAGACAGATTGTAATATTTTCAATAAAAAAAAAAAATGTCTTAGATGTCTGCTTTACTTGTTCACACAGTTTGAAAATATTTGCACTAAAAAAAACAAACTAAAGAACATTGTTATCCATAACCTCGTAAAAATATGCTCCCTCAAAATTTTGTAGACCCAACTTGCGCCATCCAGACTCCTTCTAGACACCCCTACTATATTATATCCTTCAATTTCCACTCATTTGTTTTTCGAAGCAACCAAAATACACTATTAGGTCTCCCTGTTCCCTCGAAACCTCGAAAAGAATGGTAGTTGTTATCAGGTCTAGATAATATCATCTATGACACATTTCTTCTAAAAAAAAATATGTCTAAATAGGCCATATATCTAAATAGGGAGTCTTTTGTAATTGATTGAAAGCTTACAACGTTTGACTAATAAGTTCTAAAGTAGTCAGAAACGTCGAGCGGTTTCTTGTCGTTTCTGTCTTTTATGAGGATTCCAAGTGAGTCGTTTGTCCAAGTAGAGTGCTAGGTAACGGATTCGTTCAAATGGAATAAGTGGGGAATTGTTAAAGGATACTGTAGGAGAGGAAGTCATAGGTTGCGACGAAGGTTTTTTTTTTTGTTTTTTTTTTATTTATTTTTTATTTTTATTGAGATTTACAACTGTATTACATGGAAAATACAATAAGTAAATGTGACATTGAAAAAAAAAAATAAATAAATAAAATAATTTTTCCAAAGCTCATTTTTTTAATGTAAATAAAGCAACATTGTCTTTCAAACCTGTATAAATTTTATTATATAATTCATAACTTTTTAATAAGATTAAAAAAAATTTGATTTCGAAACTTTAGTTTATCTTTTCTAAAGTAATAAAAAAAACTGTACTTAGCGCAGAGCTGCGCAAAATTTGACCTATATTATTTTAAATAACATAAAAAAAACGATACAAAAGGAAAAAAAAATTGTTGCAGCCAGATACAGAGAAGGGTATTTCCCAGACCATACTGGTACTAAGTCCCCAGTCCAGCAAGGTCTATTGGTCCTTTTTGCCAACCCCAAAGAAGATACCAATGATTGTCTATTGTACCTCCAACTCTGTCTCAAATCCTCTTGTTCTTCTAATGCAGTTCAAAACAATTGGCCATTTTATGGAGGTAACTTTGCATACTTGGATTCTGTCTGCGCCAAGAAGTCTGTATCTGAGTGACGCAAATCGGTCATACTCTGTTATGGAGTGGAGGGCAGTTTCAGGTGCACTTCTGCAAAGATTGCAGAGTTCATTTAATCCACTATCCCACAGATCTTTAAATGTCTTTAAAGTCTGCAGTGGCCTGTTAGTACTCCGATGATGGGTAGGATTTCTTTCCTAGTCATCCACTTTCACAGACCAAACAGGCGTTATATATGTATATCAAAGAATTGATTTTAGCCATTTTTTACATGAAATTTTAACCAACTTCAAACTGGTTGAACCTAAATCAATTCAGTGAAAAAGAAAGATAACTAAAGAGAAGTATGGTTGGGGTGATCAGTCACAAATCATCATCATCATCATGCGTGGCACGACATCCCGTTACCGAGACTGGGCCTCCTCCAAGAGCCTCCGCCAGTTGGCTCTGTCTTCTGCTGCAGCTCTCCAGTTCCGTACACCAAGCAGGGTTCTCGCATCATAGGCCACGTTGTCCAACCATCTCGTCCTCGGCCTTCCTACCCGTCTTACGAGGTGCAGCTCCTCCATCATTATTTTTTTTGTTATTTCAACGGTGCTCATTCTGGCCACATGCCCTGCCCACCTTAGTCTGGCCAGTTTAATATAGGTGACTACGTCGATGTCTGCATAGAGAGAACTGAGCTCCCTATTTTTTCTTTTTCTCCAGACATCACCCTCCTTTACTGGACCATAAATCCTTCTGAGGACTCCTCGCTCAAACACACTCAGCTTCATCTCATCGTTTTTGGTCATCGTCCAAGCCTCTGAGCCATATGTCAAAACAGGCCGAACAAGGGTCTTGTATATGATCAGCTTGGTCTTCTTTGAGAGGTACCTACTTCTTAAGTGTCGGTCAAGTCCAAAGACACATCTATTGGCAGCCGTGATCCTTCTTTGTACTTCTTGAGCCATGTCATTTTTGCTATTAATTTCAGACCCAAGGTATATAAAACTTTTCACTCTCTCAAACTTAAAAGAACCTACCTCAAATGGAGAGTTCAGATCCATCTCACCACCAACTCTCATATACTTAGTTTTCCTCTCATTGACTTCTAGACCAAGTGGTCTTGCAGCTGCTTCAAGGCCTATAAACGCTTCTCTGAGAGCCCGTTCAGACCTACCTATTATGTCAATATCATCAGCAAAACCAAGAAGCTGTGTCAGGCGATTGAAGATTATATCGTTGGTCTGAATACCGGAGTCTCTTACAGCTTTCTCCTCTGCCAAGTTGAACAATAGACAGGCGAGGGCATCCCCTTGCCTAACCCCACTGCTCACTTTAAACTCTTCGGAGTCATCAGAACCGACGCGTATTCTACATCTCGAGCTGTCCATGGTCATCTTGATCAGGCGTACGAGCTTCTGAGGGATGCTTAGCTCCTCCAAGGCACAGTATAGTTGCGTTCTATCAACGCTGTCGTATGCTGCTTTAAAGTCTAGGAATAAATGGTGGGTGACTACCTTATGCTCCATAGTCTTTTCTAGGATCATCCTCAGAGTGAACAATTGATCAGTCACAAATAAGAAGGCAAAAATAAATAATAATATTTATTTTGACATTTGCCGACTTTTCGACCTGAAGTTCAGTGTTTCATCAGGGCTAAGAAAAGAACCAGATAACAAGGTATGAAAAACATAAATAATATAGGTAAAATGAAGTGGGTAGAATAATGTCCATAGTAAGAACTAAGAGATAAATAATAATAACCGTTACAAAGTGTGGAATAATGAAGTAAACATAATCAAAAAAGGTGACATAAGTATTATAATGGTAATCTTAGAATAAAATATAAAACATAAAAGAGGAATATGAAGTTATATAAGAAATGAAAAAATAGTAAAATTAAGATATTGCTAATAGAATAGTTAAATAGACCTATTTTTACCTACATTATTTATGTTTCTCGCACCTTGTTATTTGGTTCTTTTCTTAACCCTGATGAAGGCCTGAACTTCAGGTCGAAACGTCGGCAAATGTTAGAATAAATATTATTATTTATTTTTGCCTTCTTATTTCTGACTGATCATTCCAACCACCCTTCTCTTCATTATTCAGGACATTCAACCATTAAACCACAATTAAGAAAGATAACTGAATTATCAAAAGCAGTCTTAAGCAATAACGCACACAGGCTCTGAATTTAATCTATAAATAAAGTAATGCTGGAACTGTCAATCAACTGGTGAAATTGAAAACCTTCTCCCAAACCTCTCTCTTCCGTGCTCTACTGTGAGAGTTTAAACGAACTTTGAAAAATATGTACTAGGCCACTTTTCAGGTCACCAACTATCTATAAAAAGGATGATATATTACATTTTTCATATTTTGGAAGTTGTTTTTATCCTCCTAGATCGGCGATCGGCCTGCTGTGGGCCGAAGGCACTGTTATTCCCTATTTACTAAGAACTCCTTGATCCGACCAGTCCACTAGATCTTACAATTAATCCCCATCTCTACTGATAACGTTCCGAAAAAACTGTAATAAATATGTACACGGGAACTTCTAACTTAGAACAACGGATAACTCCTTCACGATCTACTACCACATATTTTATTCTTACATTACATTTATTTGTTATGTTTTATTACACAGTTGTGAATATCAATAAATATAGAAATAATGTAATCTTGTTTTCAATTTTTTCTTTTGCTGGATGCAATCTGAAGCGATCTTATCTCCGTAGATGTCAGCCTTCTTTCAAAGAAAATATAACTCTATTTTTTATTATTAGCACTCTCGCTCAATCTCCACTGGGTTTAGCCCCAGTGACGCGGTTGAGAGAGAAGTGCAGGGATCTCCTGGAGTCATGCTTTTCCCTTCACAGTTATAGGAACAAGTCTGGCACGGAGTTCTCTCGCCTGATTGTAAATAGTGTATATAGGTATGTATGTGTTCTTTTTTAGGTTATTTTATTCTTATTTATTGTATATACATATTATTTTTCTGTATAGTTTATTTTATTTATTGTACATAGAGTGTGAATGTAATTTCTTAACACTATTATAAATGTTCTTTAAGACAGATTATAATATTTTTCGATCAACAAGTTTAAAAAAAAAATATTATTACGTAATAATGGACAATTTATCTTTGTTGAGCAGATACAGAGTTGTACATTAAAAATTGAAAATGGATTTCGATTAATTCAACAATTATTGCTCGAAACTTATTTACTATAATTATAAATTCTGAAGAAATGAAAACAATTCATTAATGAAATATTTATAAAACATATCTAAAAATTAGTGTTGCCCAAATGCGAGACTAAGACGAGTCTTGCGCAAAAGTCTTGGAACAGTCTTGCAGTTATTTATTAGCTTATTACTATAGAGATATTACTGTCATTTTCAGATAGGATAACCTAACTAAGCTCTTATGAAATATTGGAAGAGTTAAACCCAAAAGTATATTGGTTATACCAATTCTTTACATTTAGTAACTAAAATTGTCAAGTATTAGTAACTATTTGACTTAAATTTTATTGACAAAAGAGATTTTTTATTTTTTGGTGAGTCTTGGTCATGGTCAAGACCAAGACTGATTTTGGGCAACACTATTAAAAATATTAATAAAGTAAAAATTCATTGGTTTTAAACTTCACCAAGGGCAAATTACCCAAACATATGATTCATAGGAATAATATACGATATGGAAAGGTTTTATTCTTTTCTATTTATTATTTGAGTAATGTATTTCAAATATTAATTACTTTTTTTTGTTTTTTTTGTTAGCCCAAATCCTATATTGCTAATTAGGTTTTAATACTTATGTAAATCATTCTTTATTTGAGTATAGTTTATGAATTATTTTGTAATTAATTGCAAGTAAAATAGTTCAATTTTTTGTTCACTATAAAATGTGCCTGAAATATTTAACAGTTTGTACAAATAAAATAATTTGAAAATATGCCTTTTTTTTCTCGTAACACAATTACTAAGTTGCATTCATCATGAAATATCTGATATGATATTCCTCATAATGGTTACTTTACACAACTGGTGAGTATATAATAATTATTGTATTTTATTGTCTAAATAACATTTTGCATAATTATTATTTTGTGTTATAAATTGCAGTAATGGTACATAAAAAGGAAAAAACGTATTAAAAAAAAACCTTTATCAAAAAAATACTGTCAACATAATTACGGATAAAATTAATTTAAAATAAGACAATGACTTATTTACAGGTGGTAATCAGCAGAAATATAATTTCCTCTATTAAAATAATTAAAATTAACAATCATAAACACTTCCTCTATGGGAAGGGCTAACAAGGAAGTGAGACTGCGAATCAAAAATATCCTGTCTACCGTGTGCCTCTGAATACTGTACACAAAAATAAAATGATTAATTATTGGTTTCATTAAAGTAACTAATAAACACTAGTAATTTCCCTTTTAATACAAACCTTTGTGTTGGTATTAAACGTGACACGAGGAAAAATATTATTGTGGAAGAACTAAGCTCCCTTCTCATTTAACATAAGCTTATGAAAAACGTATCAGATCATTCAATAAATAATGACAGTTTTTAAAAATCTGTCTGATTCAGTTTATATTAGTAATCCCTCCTTTTCAATTGAATTGTGTTTACATATTTTATTTATTATTGCATTACATATTATACCATTGGTATTATAATACCACAGGTATTATACCTATTATAATATGTATGCTGTAATACCTTCCTATATTTTTCACAGCCTACAATTTAAATACTCCATTCAATCCCGCCCGACTAGATCCCGTACTTCCGACCCCTATCCTCCTCCTCACCGGACAGCTGCGTTTGACAAATCCTTTATAGTTAAAGCCGTCTTCTTCTGAAATACCTTCCCGATATCCGACATGCACAATCAGTTTCCTCATTTAAATCTCTCCTTTTTAGGCACCTACTAATAATACTTTTAATCACGAAATGTACACACGATAACTTTTTAAGTTCCCCCAGGAATAAATTTGTTTACTTATGTTTATTATAAATATAATATAGTCGAGCTTGAGACTACCTTTTTGGAGGAGTTTATTTGGGTGATACTTATAACATGGAGTTTTGTCATCTGATAAGTTGAGCTTCACCGCCAGAGCCTGGTGAAAAAATCTAGCTACATTGTTATGCCTCTGGAGATACTCGGTGCCAGCTAACACTCCACACCCACCTGTGATATGTTGGATTGATTCCAGCGTCGCTGAGCATAATCGGCATTTATCCGTAGTTGTTGCATCTTTTATAACATGCCTTCTATATGATCTAGTAGCAATAACTTTGTCTTGGATGGCGAATAGAAATCCTTCTGTCTCGGAGAATATCTTTCCAGCTACCAGCCATTCAATGGATATTTCCTTGTCAACGGAGCTATCATTCAATTTGCTGTAAAATCTTCCATGCAGAGATTTGCTTTTCCATTCTGTGAAGTGTTCACTTTCTGACACGATTGTAGAGACCTCACGATTGCTCAGGTTAAGTGCGGTTATACCATAATCTAATCTTGAGATTGCGAGGTAAACCATAGTCGTTTTTGTAAGAAATTATCGATGTAGGGCCACTTTCTGCTTGCGGCAAGCTTCTTCGATATTTAGCAGACTACGTCCTCCTTCTTTCCTAGGTAAAAACAGACGAGCTTTGGAGAATATTGGGTGGTGGGCCCGTTCTGGTGTGAGAGTCGTCCACACAAGGCGGTCGATCTCCTGTAGACTAGTGGTTGAACAGTGCAATTGGCCGAAACTATAACTGAGAGCAGGTTCATTTTTTCTGAACATCTAATGATATTTATAATGTTAAAAAATTACATAAATAATGTAGACATCGATTGTCTGCACTTTATATAGTATATTTTTAGATTATTATTCGGGATGTATTTTGATATGGATTCCAGAAAATGAAAAACGATGCTATTTTAGAAAAAACCAAAATCTTTATATGAACAGACGAGTGTAACAATTCCGTACTGGTCAATAAACACACGTATTAGATTAGGCAAAAACGGGAAACAAATCACTGACCTATTCTAATATAATTTAATTAATATAATATAATTAAATAATTAATTATTGGATTCATTAAAGTAACCAATAAACACTATTAATTTTCCTTTTAATACAAACCTTTGTGTTAGTATTAAACGTGACACGAGGAAAAATATTATTGTGAAAGAACTAAGCTCCCTTCTCATTCAACTTAAGCTTATGAAAAACGTATCAGATCATTCAATAAATAATGACAGTTTTTAAAAATCTGTCTCATTCAGTTTATATTAGTAATCCCTCCTTTACAATTGAATTGTGTTTACATATTGTATTTATTATAAGTTTCGTTGACAAGCGAGAGGTAATAGAGGAAAAAAAAGTGTTTGAAAACTTGAACTTCCGAAAAGCACGTGACAGATTTCAAAAAGAGTGAATAAAAGCAAAAAATATTTATTTTTCTTTGCTTGAACCAAGAAAAATAGATCAGTGTCGTTTAAATCTGGCCTTTTTAAATTTTTTTTTATATATGATATTTACAACTGTATTAGTATAAATACATCAAGTAAATGTGTACAGAGGAATGTAATCGCATGAAAACGCTTCTTGAGAAGTTACCCATTGGCAGTACTCTAATAATATGTCTACATAAGGAGATCAAGGGGCCATCTTCTTTTCAGACGCCTCGGAGGGTTATCAGGAATTGAATAGGAAGCAAGGTTAGAAACAATAGGGTTGGATGGTTATGAAGTTAATTATGGAAGGATAGGTATCTGGATTGGGCCAAATCGGAAAAATATAGAACATTAAAGTCTTTATGAATTACGTTATTTGTGACAAAGTAAGGAACATTGAGGATTTTTCGAAGGATTTCGGATTGCAAGGATTGGATATGAGAGGAATTTCATGGTTTAATGTAGCCCCATAGCTCAACTCCGTAAGTCCAAATAGGTCTTATTATATTCAGGTATACGAGTCTTTTGTTGGAGTAAGCGAAAATGTCGAGCAGTTTCTTGTCGTTTCAGTCTTGTATGAGGATTCCAAGTGAGGCGTTTGTCCAGGTGGAGTCCTAGGTATCGGATTTGTTCTACAGGGATAATTTGGGTGTTATTAAAGGATACTGTAGGATAGGAAGTCATAGGTTTAGGACGAAGGGTAAAGATGATTTGATGGGATTGATTGGTATTTATTTTAATCCTCCAGTTTGGACATCATTCTTCAAGGTTTGTGATTGAGTTTGGGATGCAGTTGGTGGATCATTATTAACTGATAGGATACATGTGTCATCAGCATACGTGGTGATGACAGTATTATTATCGGTTGAAATATCACCTGTATAAACTGTGTAAAGGATCTGATGAAGGAATGAAGAATTCATCATACAAAAAAAAAATATAATTATTTTAAATGAATTTCAAATATTATGTTTTTGTGTGCAATGCATATTTCTATGTTTATATAGTTTTCTTTATATTGTTGTGATAAGATTAATTGGTGTTGCTGGTATTGTATATGTTCTTGTTGATATTTAGGATTGTAATAGGAGGGATATGGTTGAAATGTATGGTGTATTAGGTCAACTTTATTGCTATTGAGTTAAAACTCTACTCTAAAGCGCTCTCAATCAATCTCCACTGGCTTTAGTACCAGTGATGCGGTAGAGAGTAGCGCAGGGATCTCCTGTAGTCCTGCTTTTCCCTCCATAGTTGGAGGGACAAGCCTGCCTCGGAATTCCCTCGCCTGATTGTAAACAGTGTAAATAGGTATGTGTGTGGTTCTTGCTTTTTTTTTTAATTTCCTTATTTTTAAGTTATTTTATTTGATTGTGTATACTTTTTGATTATTATTTTTTTGTTATTTTGCTCCTGTTTATTTTATATTTTTTTGTATATATAGAGTGAATGTGATCGTGCCTCACTATAACTAATGTCCAAGGGACAGAATGTTGTGATATTCAACAAATAATTTGTTTAAAAAAAAAAAACATACCTCTACTAATGCAATGTATATAAAAAATAAATATGTAGATTTTTATCTTCTAACATTTGTGTATCATATACTTTGCGTTTTTCTCAAAACCATTAAAAGATTCCAATGTGTCGTTTCAGAAATATACGACACAGTTGCACCTATATTTAACTTTTTAAAAGAGTTAAGTTCTCCTGAGCTGACTTTGGAGCGAAGTGTGAGGAATTGATGGGTGTTCTTTTCGCCTGTTTCCATGAAAACTGAGCATGTCGGTCGGTGGAAAAAAATAGGTTTTCCCTTCCCTACCATTACAGGAAACTCGATGCCCGCAACTATTCATCAAGTTCTTTTACATCTTATATTTTAGCTCAGCGGGTCTTTCCCCAGAGCTCATCCAGCAATAGTAATACACTTTGGACTCCAGTAACATAATCATGAAAATTGTATGATAATAATCGAGGATCATTCAAAACGGTATACCAAAATGGATCTATATCCCCAAGAGAAAATTTTTTTTTGCCGGACAAATGGATATGTGGTTGATGATATCTTAAAATATTCGGGGGGATCCTGTAAGTGTTATAAAAATGATTTGAGCTAAAAACACTAACACATTAAATAAAATAATAAAAATAGAATGTATTTAATCAATTCGCTAAAAGTTGTGATGATCATATTTATGATTACATTACATGATTATGATTACACTACATATTACATCTTCTGGTAAGTAGATTTCGTCCCATGCACAGGTGGATTTACAGGGGAGGGAGAGATATTAATTTATCAAGATATTAATGCATATATATACTGTTATGCTTTTATATACTTTATATTAAGTTTGCAAAACACAAAAGTTTGCATTTGGTCATGAAACTATATACAACTTTCATCGTATCGCTGCTGATAGTGCAAAAGGTCGTATGCAAAAGTTGAGTTTTTTTTTAAAGAAGAGCATAAACACCTATTATTTCTTTATAATTTAATAGAATAATTTAATGCTTTATTTTCCTTTTACTATTTCCTATTTAGCAAACTACTTACAGCAGTTGTAGTGTACAAAATGTCACATTTAATGCAAAGAGAATTAACTTGTAGAAGTTTACATACGACCTTTTTCAGTAACGGAAACAATATATAAAACCAATAAAGATATGTAAATTTTTAAAAAAAATTCTTTATTTTATAAATTTATAATAAGAATAATTTTTAGGAGATTATAAATACATATGTGGAAGAGTTTCTGGTTTTATTTGTTTACTATTACCGTTTACGTTTTTTTTTTTTTTTTTTTTTTTTTTTCCTACGGGATGTATAAATTTAAACTTGAGCCACTGTATATATATATATATATATATATATATATATATATATATATATAAGCTTACCTCAGGATGGACATGATTTCCTGATTTCTGTTGTAGGCTTATGTTTAAATTAATTCCATTTTTGTTCATTCTGTTACACATGAACTTGAGTAATGGACTTAAAAAAATTCAAGTTAAGATCAAGCAATTTCTATTAATTTTGAGATACGAAAGTCCTCGCCTGACAGATACCAAATGAAAATTATAACCATTTTCTCTTCCACTTTTTTTTTTTTCGTTTTATTTATTTTATGAAGACCCTTTCCATTCTCTTTGCGCCTCAGAGGATCCAGTATAAAAGGATGCAGTCAAAATAAATTTTCTTTCTGGGATTCAGAACAAAAAACTACACTTTGTGTTGCGAACAAAGAATCTCACATATAACTCAGATGTAGTAGATTCAGTATAAAAAAAGGAAAAAGTTAACCCAATAAATTTCCGGGTGGCTACTTTGGTGAAAGAGCCAGAGAAAAATGGCGTTGGTCGTCGGGGTTGGGGCTTTGTTTCGCTTCCTCCCGTCCTATACTTGTGCTCAAGGCTTATCTTCTGATTTTATTTCTGGGGTAGATACCTAGGACCCCGTCCCAAGCGGCAATATGGGTACCTGAACCATCAACAGTGGGGTGAGCAGTTGAAGGAAGATCCTGTTATCGATCAGAGGACAACCATGGAAACTTACCTTCCGCTCATTACGCAAGTTTATTAATAGATATTTTCCACAACGTTGATGAATTCGTAATTACGTTATTACTTTTTTAAAGTAGTTTTTTCAAACTGTAAGATATGTGAACTATCATCTCATTACGAGAAGGAGTTGATCGGGAGGTGTAGTCAAATAAATAATAAATTATAGGAATACTATTATTTAACTTTTATGCCGACGTTTCGCCCCACTTGGCAGGTCTTCATCAGGGCTGCAAAATATAAAAAGTACATAGTGAAAATAAAATAAATGAATATAAGTAGATATAAATTAAGAAGAAGTTATCTGATAAAGAAATAAAAAGATGATATCAGAGATATAGTGGGTGACAATGTAGTTAAAACATCAAGTATTATATATGTTGGGGCCAGGGGTACTTCAAAATTGAAGTACAATTCTTTCCCCGGTGCGTTTCCTCAACGGTGGGGAAAATTCGAGCAAAATCAAAAATGTTGGGAAAGAAGGAAAAAAATAAAAAGAGTGAAATAATGAGACCTGTAAAACATTAGAGAAAAAAACAAATGCATGCAAAGAAAATATTAAAAAATAGAAATATTCAATAAATCAAATAATGGAAAAATGAAAATCCCCTTTTGAATGCTCACAATTTATTGAGATAAAAAAAATCTAATTATGTACAAGAGTTAAATAAATATTGGTGTAAAATTGCGATAAAATAAAACATAATTATAATATGCAGAGAAAATAAACCAAATTAACCATTAATAGCCAAATATAAATAAACCCAACTTCTAAAATTATAGTAAACCAAGGGAAAAAAAATGTCTGTGGTAACGGTGAGAGAAGAATATCCCAAATTGGAGGCTATATTTCCAAAGAGGTTAGTTACCTGAAGTTCAGCTGTCGATGGTGGGGGGATCGATATGCATATCGATGTGCTGATCGATGACTCGCGATGATACAGCTGGGACCTTCAAAATGGCGCAGGTGAGGTGACAATGAGCCTGGAACTTGGTGAAAATGGTGGGGGTAGACTTCTGATCCATACGAAAGGTAGCTCCAGACTCCCGAAAAAAACAACAGGGCACTGATACTAGGCCGGTGGGGTTTAGTTAACTGGAGCGGCTGGTGAGAAGGTGAGGGAAATTGTCCACTACGTGGGCCCATAACGTAGGCCAGCTTCAGACTACCCCGGCCGTATTTTGAAGTCTTAATCCCTAAGACAGGGTATTACTACCGGGCTGGTGTGTATACAAATGAGCGATAATACATCGCAAAATAAGCCTAAATATAAAAATACATAAACTTAAATACATTTTAGGGACAATTGTCCCTCGAACTTTTACAAAAATAAAAAATAAACATTTTATTGTTAACATTGAAAAGAGGTAAATGTGAGAGAAAATAATAATGAAAAAATTAAGAAATAAGCCTATGCGGCGTTAACAATATATATAGATGACACAAACAAAAATAGAAAATAAGTATGAATAAAAATATAAAACGAAGGAGAATATAGCATGTAAGTTAAAAGTAAACAGATTGCGATAAAAATAAGAAATGAGTGTATAACAAACTAATAAAGATTACATTTGATAACTGTAGGTTAAAAGATAATTAAAATGAATTTTCTATTTTTGTTTGTATCTTCTATATATATAATACTTGATATTTTAACTACATTGTCACCCACTATATCTCTGATATCATCTTTTTATTTCTTTATCAGACAACTTCTCCTTAATTTATATCTACTTATATTCATTTATTTTATTTTCACCATGTACCTTTTATATTTTTCAGCCCTGAGGAATACCTGCAAAGTGGGTCGGAAAGTCGGCATAAAAATTAAATAATGCTATTTTATAATTTAGTATTTATTTGACCGCACCCCCCCCCCCTCGATCAACTCCTTCTCATATTATATCACGGTCAATCATCTCTACATTATTATCTCATTAATTTTGCTGGAAATTTAAAAATGTGAATTTCTTACAATAAGATCCCGAACATTGTAGTATAGATTTTTAAGAAATAATTAATTGTAAGTAGTAATTATTGGAAGTAATTATTGCCCAAATGCGAGACGGAGACGAGTTTTGGTCTCGCAAACTCAGTCTTGGTCATGGTCTTGGTCTTGTGTAAGAGTCTCGCAACAGTCTTGCAGTTATTTATTAGCTTATTGCTAAAGATATTACTCTAATGTTTAAGATAGGAGAAACCTAACTAAGCCCGAATGGAAAATTAGAGGAGTTAAATGCAAAAGTATGTTTGTTATACCAATTAGTAACATAAAGTAACTAAGATTGTCAAGTAATAGTAAGTAGTCTGTCTTCATTTTTGTTAAAATAATCGATTTTTTTTACCAGTCCTGGTCTTTGTCTTGCAACAGTTAGGCGACCTTGGTCTTGGTCTTGCAAACTTTTGAGCATTTCAGCAAATAGTACAAATGATACAAAGACAAATTGTATCTGTCTATATGAAACTATTTTCAATATCATCTGATTTAGACAAAAATATTTCTTATTGCCGGTCAAGATTTTTATAGGAGGTTATTGTTTCTTTCATGTTTTGTATATACATGTGTAGATAACCATTTACCAAACCGAATCTGCATTATTTTTAATTTTTTTATTACATAACACATTTCTTATGAATATCTCATCACCATCGAGTTGTTAAAGACTAATAAAAATCTTGACCGACAAAATGATTTTATTTTATTTTTTTAACTTAATAAAAGTTTTTAATAAGAATTTTTTATTTGTTCATCTTTTTCAAAAATAAGTTAATTAACTCTTCATAAATTAGCATTATTTCATCCATTCTTTTTTATAATATACAATATATAATTATACAGAAAATGAGCAGTCAGTTTGAAGGTGGCAAAAACAAATAGAAAACAATAATAATAGAAAATGATAATGATAAAAAAATAATAATCAGATAAAGGGAAAAATAAGTAATAAGTACCTACTTCAGAGGTAAAATAAATCTTCTTATACACATTTAAACTTATGTGAAATATTTACATTTGTCCAGAGAACTCAGAACCAAGCTTTGTCTACCACATGTGGAAGGCAAAGAAGAACTCAAAGAGATCCCAGTACTTCTCTCTCAGCCGCGTAACTAGTGTTGAAAGTCAGTGGACACTGAATCTAACAAAGCAACAGAGTCATATATAAGTCTATTATTTTTTATTTACTTTCCAAAGTAAAATAAATTGAAGTTTGCATTTTTGATTTTTTGTTTGTGGGACATATCATTGAGGAACAAAGCATATTTTTTCCGAAATTCAATTCATAATTAGCTACCCCCATACCAGACAGAAACGACTAGAAACCGCCCGACTACTGCAGCACTTACTAGACAAACGCTCTAAGCTTTCAATCAATTATAAACGATTCATATATAGTTTCATAAAGACAGATGGTTTATAATATGTATAAAAATGGTCAAGAGGCAGAAACGTTACAAATATACGAAATTAAACGAAAATATATTTTATTATTCTGGGACTGCTGTAACTTTGGAACAAATTATAAGTACTTAATATATGTATGTGTGGTCATAAATAAATTAAATATATACAATAATAGTTATTTAAAATAAAAATACAGAAGAGAGAGAAAAAAACAAGAAAAGCGTACATGTATATAAAGACAGTCAAAGGAAACTAAAATAACAGAAATAGTTTCTGGGGGTTCTTCCTATAGCTGTTTTAGGTATATTTCGTAATCAGTCGGATTGAGAAAGGAGTGGGTGTTTAAAGAGGAGAGGTTTGAAAGAGGAAAGTGATTGTGCGTGACGAATATCAGCAGGGATGAAATTCCAGAGGGAGGCGGCTTGAATTGCAAATGATTTGTCAAACGCAGCAGTTTGGTGAGGAAGAGGATAGAGGTCGGAGGTACGAGATCTAGTTGGACGGGATTGGATGGAGTATTTATGTGTTTTTTTTTTATTTGTCACATATATTTAGTTATATGTGATATAACTACATAAAAGTTGTTTGTTGTGGTCTTTAAGGAGTAAAACATCAAGATCATCAACGCCTTTCAAATTAATCATGTTTATCTCTGTATGTAATTTATAAGATCTTTTAAGTTTTATTTAACAAATTGTTTTATTTTAAGAAATCTAACACTAACTATTTTTATCCCTTAGAATGTTCGATAATGGAGATGTAAGTCGTAAACTATTTAGATTTGGTATGTAAAAAGAACATTCCTATAAAGTGTGTCTGATTCTAATTGTACTAATGCAGTGTTGGAATTTTGGCGGTAGCTGTTCGCTAATAAGATGAGAATGGATTAGATTGGTGTGGCCTATTCTCAGTCTGCTCAAGACAACATCTTCTCTGCGCATATGGCGATTTGATGTTTACCACGATTGATTTGTTTTTTTTAATATGCTTGGCGGACTCTCATACCACATAAACTGCCAGCATGACTTTTTTTTTGGGGGGGGGGGAGGGGAAGACTTATATCTTGCGGTGTTATAATGGCAGCGCCTGGAAGGGTAATCTCTTGTTTCGTCGCCACATCCATGACCTCAATAAATACAATTTTTTTAATATTGATAAAGAAATTTAAATTTTTTTATATATTGATAAAGAAATTTAAATTTTTTTATATATTTTAAAAACCATAAAAAATGGGCTCTGAAATTTGTTAATTATTGTTAATTAACTGTTCATAAATTATTTATATATTTTTTTATTTTTTTTTCATTAATGTATTATTTTCTTTCTTCTTTTTAATCTTTGTATGAATATTTTGTGCGAATGAACACTTTTAGCCCTATTGGTTTTTGACCTTCAAGGTGCAGATTATTCAATAAACTTGTAAAAAATAAAATAAATAAATAAAAACATTGCCAAATATAGGAAAATCTGAAAGGCTCCTCATTCGAAGATTCCATGCTTGGCGGACTCTCATTCCACAAGGATTGCCAGCCATGATATTTTTTTTATTATTTTTTTTTTTTAGGGAAGACTTATATTTGTTAATTATTGGTAATTAACTGTTCATAAATTATTTATATATATTTTTGTTAATTTTTTTTTTCATTAATGTATTATTTTCTTTCTTCTTTTTAATCTTTGTATGAATATATTGTGCGAATGAACACTTTTAGCCCTATTACTTTTTGACCTTCAAGGTGCAGATTATTCAATAAACTTGTAAAAAATAAAATTAAAAAATAGCCAAATATAGGAAAATCTGAAAGGTTCCTCTTTCGAACATTCCATATCTAAAGACTCATTTACTAAATTAAACATGTAAAAGACATCTTCTCGCATCACTTTTACGAATCCTAACTTGGAGTTGAATATATTTTTTATAAAAGAAATTTCTTATCTCAATACAGGATAGTAGGGGAGGAGAAAGAGAGGGAGGGGGGGGGGGGTAGAGGCTTTAGAATGAATTTGAAAAGTAAAGCCGGCGGATGCTCTAGACCAAATACGTGCGAAGGGAGGATCAAAAAGCCAACATTAAATTAATTGAAGTCCTCTGGAAACAGGAAAACAGACCTTTGCAAATTATTTTTTGTCGAGCTAAAAGCGTTACCAATTTCACCTCAGCTCTCTAAATGCCCGGAATCAAATGAGGAGCACTGTCATTGTCCGTTCTAAATTAATGCACAATTTCAACAGCTGTTTTGAAGAACTCATATAACGTTATTCTCGTACGTTGTACGTGAAGGTTGGATTAGCGAAAGGTTCCACCAGAATGTTAGTTGATTCTAAAAATAAAAAATCAACAAACTGGTGAAATAATTTGACTTTGACACCTATCAGTAAGGAAATATTGTTCGTTGTCACCTCTGAGTAATTAAATGTCCATAAAAATAATATTTTAATAATATACTGACTTCACATCGTGTAATAAGATCCATCAATTATTTATATGAATTTAATCTGTTTTTTTTCCTTTCCTACCTATACTGGATAAGGAAAGTATTGCGATCGGGTAAAATTTCCGGTGTGTGGTTTTTTAAGTTTTTTTAACTGCTCTCTGACTCCGAAAAATACATTTTCAGCTATTGGTCTGTCTGTCTGTGCCAAGATTATTTCGGGAACTTGTACACCGATTATGTTGCATCTTTTTTCATTTTAGAGGGTTGCCATAAGGCTTGCCATAACTGGTAGTGTAATACGGAATCAAGTACTTTCCTAAAATCAGTAAAGGCTAGGTAGATTAGAACATTGTAATCGTTACTTTTTTCTATAGTTTGGTTAATTGTTTGAAGGTTTTGAACAGTAGAAAATTGAGGTCTCAAGCCGGCTTGCTCATAGAGGTGGTTCTCGTATATGATTGGGATAGGTGTGTTTTATATAATTGTAGCAAATACTTTATATATAGATGAAGAAAGCGTTATTGGTCTTTAATTTTCAGTATCATTTGAATATCCTGCATAAAGTTTATGCAATACAATTATTTTACTGATGTACCACAGCTGCGGTTCCATATTATTTTATTTATTGAAATTTACAACTGTACTAAATAAATACAACTAGTAAATGTGAGAAAATCAAGAGTAATGACATGAACAGTTTTGTGGAGACACTGCCCGATAATACCACTCCCTAAATAGTTGTAAGAAGATCACGAGGCCATCTTCTTTTCAAACTTCTAGGAGGATTACCAGGAATATAGGAAGAAGCAAGGCTGAAACAAGTGGGTTCGGGTGGTACTGGAGTCTGTCATAAACAAGGGCATACATCTTGCTTGGACTAAATCAGCGACAGAATTTAAAAAAAATTTTTTTGTTTCCAATTTCTTTCTCCATTACTTTTCGTTATTAATTTTTATATAGTAATAATAGTATTAATAGTGTTCAAAGATCACATTCACACTCCATGTACAATAAATAAAATAAATTATACAGAAAAATAATATATATACAGTAAATAAGAATAAAATAACCTAAAAATAAATGAATAAAAAGAACACATACACACCATAATACGAAACTGAAATTATGTGTTTGAAGATTGTATGTGTCTACAATATTACGGCAACCTTTTCGTCAAAATCGGCTAGCCGCAAGTGCCTTTTTATGACATCCATTTTACACATTTCTTTCCCAAACGAGTTCTAATGATCTTGAACTAATTCATCATACCCATGTACAATTAAGTCACTTTTAATATTAGATACGTCATTGATGTAATCTGAAAGGGTTAAAATGCTGAATTTTCAAAATTTCTTCCACTAAAGGACCTTTAAATTATTACTGTTCTAATAAAAAAAAAATAAATAAAAAAAGTACATATAAGATTCATTCAAATTAATTATAATGAATTCCTTTGAGTAATGAATAGATTATGAGTTTTAGGAGAAAAAATGACAAAACCATCTATTTTTTGCGAAATAAGCAAATAGAAAACTTGGTCTAACTCCTCAGCCGTTGATCTTAATGTTATAAAACTACTTTTTTTATTTTTTTTTTATTTATGATATTTACGACTGCATTAAGAAAAAGTACATTCAGTAAGTGTGTTAACAGAAAATAAAAACATGAAAACAGTTTGTTGAAAAACTACCCACTGGTAGCAATCTAAAAATAAAAAATGTATTTACAATAGGAGATCTCGAGACCATCTTCTTTTCAGACGCCTCGGAATATTATCAGGGATAGAAGAGGAAGCAAGACTAGAAACGAGAGGGTTCGGTTAGTTCTGAAGTTTATTATGGAAGGATAGTTATCTTGATTGGGCCAATTCGGAAACATAAGGAACATTAAGGCCGTTATGGATGATTTTATTAGTGACAAAGTAAGGAGCATTGACGATTAAAACTAAATATGAAATATATAATAAATTTTATTTTCTTTAACTCTCCTTGGACTAATAATCTTGATAACATGCATAGTTTCGTGTTCAAGGCCAAAAATCAGAAAAAAAGTGTAAAAATTTCGCTATTTATTACATACATTTCTGAACTGGATTGAAAATTTCGTTTGGGAACTTCAGATTCAGATTCGGCATACCAGAAAACTTAGAAAAATGCTGAGAAACCGACTATTTGAATTTTTTTCTCATCCAACTACCACTCGACTGGACTTATTCGATGACTTTGACGCCGTCAGTTTTCAAAACTAAACCGAGTAAATCGTCGGTCAAGGTGAATTCTCTTTTAGGGATACATTTTTTACACCATGTCAAAATTTCAACCGTCAGTTCTTCCATTAAAAAAGGAAACATCAAATTTCGCAAATTTAATTTAAATTTTCTTATAGAAAGGAACGGCTTTCAACTGAAGTCGTGAGTTCAGATGGGATTTATTTAGAACTCAAGATAGTTATTAAATGTAAGTCCTTCAGTTAAATGATATGTTTGGTAACTCCTAGTCTATAACGATACCTTTTTGGGTCTGGCGATGTTGAGAGAATCCTGTATTTATATACATTTTTTTAAATTTCTTTTATTGAATTTTAATACAGTCTGCCACACTGAAGGGCATTGGTACTAGAGCTATAGTATTCATTCACACAATATGTACATAAAAAAAAAAAAATAAAAATAACCGAGTAAGAAATATATATATATATATATATATATATATATATATATATATATATATATATATATATATATAATTTCCTAGTTATATAATTCAGGTTCGGTGCCATTTTCTCATGAATATTTTATAAAATATTAGGCTAAAGGTCACCAAATGTACACAGTTTTTACATCCTGTATTATTTATTCGACGTTACGGCTTCAGAAGCCATTTTCAAGATCCTGCAAACTAATTTTAATTCAGTTGTTATAGTTCAAAATACATCCTTATTAGACATATACTAATTTAACAACTATCAGTTATATAAATAGGCCAAATTCTATTTTATAAAAAATTATTTAAAAATTTGTTATCATCTACTATCATGCACCGCTTCATAAAATTTCTAAAATTTATCAATACAATATAATTCGTCTTTTAGTCATTCTTTTATTTCATATAATGTCGTTTTTTCACTTCTAAAAAGTTGTAATAAATAAATAATTAATTAAAATAGAATATTAAATTTTTTTTAAAAAGAATATTATTTGTTCTCAATTTATGTACCTGTTTCGCAGATGATAGTTATTAACTGTAAGTCCTTCAGTTAAATGATATGTTTGGCAGCTCCTAGTCTATAACCATAGCTATTTGGCCTGGCGATGTTGGGAGAATCCTGTATTTTTTTTAAATTTATTTTATTGAGTATTAATACAGTCTGCCACACTGAAGGGCATTGGTACTAGAGCTATAGTATTTATTCACACAATATGTACATAAGAGAGAAAAATAAATAAAAATAACCAAGTAAGAAAAAAAAAAATATATATATATATATATATATATATATATATATATATAAAGATAAAGTAATATACAAGATAAGTAAAATAACAAATTAAAGCCGAATGATAACAATATTTTATTGCCTTTAATATTTTTATATTTTATTTTATTGAACATACAGAGCAATATTGCTTGTTTTTGTAATTACTATTTATATTGAAAAAATATTATAATATACCACTTGCGAGCGACAGATTCCAAAAGATAATTATATAAAAATTGACCGAAAAATAGTAATAAATTAAATTTTAAAAAATAAATTTATATTCCAAATAAATGTATATTTTTAATATTAAATTTTAAATAATGTAATTAATTTTCAGCGTCTGTCTCTACTGGCATTCAATACCAATAATTTGGCTGTGATAAAAGAGCTGGGATCTCTTGGAATTCTGCTTTGCCATCCATATGATTTAACAATGTTTGATCCGAGGTTCCTAGGGATGTAATGTAAAATTATGCTTATTGTGATTGAGTCTAACTTTTTGTTTTAATTATCTTTATTTTTTTGTTTTATTAATAAATCAAACTTATTCACACCTATGAACAATGTATTTATATTAACACACTTATTTGTTGATACTTTTTTTGACATCTTGATCAATCATAAGGATTTGTTATATTGTGGAGGGAGAAACTGATTGGCTCAGCTGCAAAGGGAGAGGGGGACAATACGCGATTTATTTTTTTTTTTTATATTTACGAAAGGGTGAATCTCCTTAGTCCTAATAGCTAATCTTCATTGATTGGAAGAAGCATGATTAATTTTCAGCAACAGTGCTAATTCTGAAATCGATGAATAAATAGACAAAAAACTGGAATTTTGATAATTGTTATGCCAGTAATTAATATCTTAGATGGTCAACTTCATTAACCAAAAGTGGCTTAGCTTAGTTATACCGGTAGGCAGTTAAGTCACTTTCTGTACAGCTCAAGCATCTACAAAAAAGTGGACCCCGATTCCATCAGGTGTTGAGTTATTTACTGCCTAATGGTGGGGGTGGGATTTCCCATTTGATTTGGGCTTTCACACGGGAAGAGTGTTGAAAAAAAAAAGAAGCCTTTTAATTTTTTTTTTTTATTGGAACAAGTTCTGAACTAGGCAGATGCTTGAAGACTGTCTTAGCTTCTAAATAGAAAATTGTGAACATTACAAAAAAACTATGTATGGTATGTCCAGTGCATTTTCCGTTATATTTATAAGGTAATAAAGTTCAATTGATTAAAAAAAAAAAACTAAATTTTTATTTTAATGATTTACTAATAGAAAATTAATGATTGTTACATGTTCTAATTGCAACCATCCAACAATAAAAGATATAGTAAAGAGCTTATATAATCAAATTGAAAAAGAAATATTATTATTTATTTAATTTTAAATAATTTAATAAAAAATATAAATAATTATAAACATATAAATAGTCAATTTTCATCAAATTAATTCGTAGTCTTATTTTTATACTCAGCCAATTAATATGTCATTCATTAAAAACAAATATATATATATATATATATATATATATATATATATATATATATATATGTATATATATATATATACATATATATATATATATAAATAAATTCACATTAAACAAGAGTAAAATAAATTATCAGTGTTTGAACAATTATCTTATTTTGTATACCATATATTTTTTTATAACGTAATAACGATTATGCTAAGAGACATTTTTTCAACATAATATTATGTATATATTGAATCTATTACCTATAAAAAATTTACTGATTAGTTCCGTATAATATATTTAAAGTATGTTTTTTAAATTTAATTTATTAATATTTTTTTATATATAAAAATGAAAGGTAGTCTGTTAACATTCTTTTTTAAAGTTAGGTATTAAAATGTTTATTGCGAAATTACATTAGCTTTCATATTCAAGGCAATAGGTAACAAACCTGCAAGTATACATATATACAGAGAAAAAAAAAAAATAAGCAAATGATATATACAACAAATAAAAATAAATTAGCAGATAATCCTTACAATCCAAAATCCTCAATGCTCCTTACTTTGTCACAAATAAAATTAACCATAAAGACCTTACTGTTCCATATGTTTCCGATTTGGCCCAATCCAGATACCTGTCCTTCCATAATAAACTTCACAACCCTTCGAATCCTCTTGTTTCTAACCTTGGTTCCTTTTCGATTCCTGATAACCCTCCGAGGGGTATGAAAAGAAGATGGCCTCGTGATCTTATGTAGACATATTATTAGAGTATTACCAATGGGTAGTTTCTCAAGAAGTCTTTCCATGTGATTATATTCCTCTGTACACATTGGTTGATAAAATTATACTAATATAGTTGTAAATATTATAAATTAAAAAAAAAAAGGAGATAATAATAAATAGCCAAAAACAAAAAATACTGATTGACAAAAAGAAAAATAATTTCTTCAAGACTAGACGATATTGACAAATAATATTTACAGATATTTTTTGTGAATGTGTTTTATTTATTTTGTTATTATTCGGCTAATCTGTTATTTTATTTATCTTGTATATTACTTTATCTTTTTATTTATATATGTATATATATATATATATATATATTTTTTTTTTTTATTTCCTTTCTTATGTACATATTGAATGAGTACTATAGCCCTACTACCAATGCCCTTCAGTGTGGCAGACTGTATTAATACTCAATAAAAAAATAAAAAAATAAATAAAAAAAAATACTTTTTAGACAGATGGTATATAATAAATGTAACAGAAATATATGAAAATGGCTAGGACAACGAAACTTAACATAATGAATATACATTTATGTAACCTAATAAAAGTTTTTTAATTTTCATATTCAAAAGAACATATTATTTTGGGATATAAATACGTTCAAAAAAATTAGTAATTACTATTAATTAGCTATCGATAAATTAGGCAGATAAATTAAATAATAGAAAAATCAAGGTAATTAAAAACAAAAAATTAGACTCAATCATAATAAATATAATTGTACACTACATCCCTAAGAACTCCGGATCAAACATTGTTCAACCATGTGGATGCCGAAGCAGAATTCCAAGAGATCCCAGCTCTTTTCAAATTGTTGGTATTGAATGCCATTAGAGACAGACGCTGAAAATTAATTAAATTATTTAAAATTTAATATTAAAAGTAAACCATTTGTTTGGAATATAAATTTAATTTATTTTTATTTTTCGGTCAATTTTCATAAATCAATTAAAATCTATTACCTTATAAATATAACGGAAAATGCACTTGACATACCATTCATAGTTTTTTGTAATGTTCACAATTTTCTATTTAGAAGCTAAGACAGTCTTCAAGCATCTGCCTAGTTCAGAACTTGTTCTAATAAAAAAAAAAATTAAAAGGCTCCTTTTTTTTTTTTAACAATCTTCCCGTGTGAAAGCCCAAATCAAATTGCAAATCCCACCCCCACCATTAGGTAGTAAATAACTCGACACCTGATGGAATCGGGGTCCACTTTTTGTAGATGCTTCAGCTGTACAGAAAGTGATTTAACTGCCTACCGGTCTAACTAAGCTGAGCCAGTTTTGGTTAATGAGGTGGACCATCTAAGATATTAATTACTGGTATAACAATTATCAAAATTCCAGTTTTTTTTTCTATTTTTTCATTGATTTCATAATTAGCACTGCTGCTGAAAATTAATCATTCTTCTTTCAACAATCAATGAAGATTAGCTATTAGGACTATGGAGATTCGCCCTTTCGTAACTATAAAAAAAAAAAATTAAATAAATAGCGTATTGTCACCCTTTGCAGCTGAGCCAATCAGTTTCTCCGTCCACAATATAATAAATCCCAGATGTCAAAAAAAGTATCGACAAATAGGTTTGTTAATATAAATACATTCTACATAGGTGTGAATGTGCTTGATTTATTAATAAAACAAAAAAAAAAAAGTAAAAAATCAAGATAACTAAAACAAAAAGTAATACTCGATCACAATAAGCATAATTTTACATTACATCCCTAGGAACTCCGGATCAAACATTGTTCAATCATGTGGATGCCAAAGCAGAATTCCAAGAGATCCCAGCTCTTTTCAAATCGTTGGTATTGAATGCCAGTAGATACAGACGCTGAAAATTAATTAAATTATTTAAAATTTAATATTAAAAGTAAACATTTGTTTGGAAAATAAATTTAATTTATTTATTTTTTTCGATCAATTTTTATTGGTTTATCTTTTAGTATCCGTCACTCGTAAGTGTTATATTTTTCCAATATAAATAGTAATAGAAAAAACAACCAATGTTGTCCTGACTGTTCCCGTTTCGAAATAAGGCTAACTATTTTTTTAACTGCTCCCTCATTCACGCATGGACAGCACTAAGTTACTGAAAGGTATGGGAAATAAAATTAAATGCAAATAAAAAATAAAGAAAAAAGTCCCCTCAAGAACTGGGGATGCCTACTGGGAAGAAAGAAGCCTCAGCAAAAACTGGTCCTGGGTACACAGGTGGAAAATGTGTCCCCCTTCTTAGAGCGGGGGTGGGACTCTCGTGTTTTGACGTAAGCATTTTATTTTCTCACGAGGACAGGTTGGTTTTTTTTTTTTTTAAAAGATTTCATTGCTTATTAAATCCCACCACTCTGCGAAAATAGAATAGAATAGAAAATATACTTTATTCTGGGACGATGTCCCCTTATAATAACAATAGTGAACAGTTACAAAAGAAAAAATACATATCTGGCCAAAAACTAACTTAATAAAGATTCAAACAATATTCAACTTAAATAATAGTATGTAAATTACTAAAAAATTAAATAAAATTTTCTGAACTATACTTATAATTTTACTGAAAAAATGACAAAAGAATAAAAAAAAAAAAAAAAAAAAAAAAAAAGAATTACATGTATAGAAAGGAAAAGCAAAACCTCCAGAAAAGAAAAAATATCAAAATTACGTAAAAAAATTGACTTATGTTAAAACCCCCACAGCTAAATCATACAAAATAAATACATAATTGGTAAATGGTTGACTGTCGTGGATAATGAAGAGAAGAATAGTTGGGATGGTCTGTAAAAAAAAAAGCAAAAATAAATGATAATATCTATTTTTACATATGCCGACGTTTCGACCTGAAGTTCAAACTTTCCAGAAGTTCCACACTTTGTACCTGTTATTATTATTTGTCTCCTGTTCTTACTATTGTCATTATTCTAACAACTTCATTTTACTGTAATTTTTATGTTTCTCATACCTGGTTCTTTTCTTAGCCCTGATGACGGCCTGAACTTCAGGTCGAAACGTCGGCATATGTAAAAATAAATATTATCATTTATTTTTGCCTTCTTTTTTGACTGACCACCCCAACTATTCTTCTTTTCAAAATATATACATATATTAATAACAGAAGATGAGCAACGGGATCACAATATTGCATTTGCCCATCACAAAAGATATAAAATAGGAATAAATAGATAAATACAATTAGGAAGGAGCATTGAATTAATTTTATGAGAAAACAATTGCGACAAAAAAAAAAAAAAAAGACCTGATTTAAAGAAAATAAATTATTTATATATGTCTTGCATATATAATACGCAATGGTATTGGAAACTATAAAAAAACTCGGAGATTAAAATAGGAAAAAATATATATATGTAATATACAACTGGCGAAATATAAGAAATGAAATACTTCTAAAATATAGACAATGGAAAAATGGATAAAAACAACAAACAAACTCTTATTTTTTATGCATCACCTCACAGTGCTCTGCCAAAAGTGATACTGAGTCTTTCCAATTCACAAAAAATAAAATAAAATAACGATGTATGAAAAGAAAAAAAAAAATATCCTTGATACATGATACCTAATTAAGTCAAGGAGTACAAGGACAGTTAGTTTATATGTTATAAATGTTTATAAGTAGTTATATGTTTATAAATGCAGAAAAGAAATTTAAGTTACTGATCAAATCCATTTTTTTGAAGGTAATACATGAATTTTATTCATACAATAACGAATCAATTAAAAGTCAAGTTAATGTTTCAGATATGGGATCTCGTGATATGGGATCTCCAATCACTCAGCCGTATCACTGGTATTATGGACTAGTGGAGACTGAGCAGAGGTGCTATAACCACAGTACATGGCTTGAGTGGAGAATCTGGCCATTGCCATTACTCCAACGCAGGATTATTTGCAAAAGGTCTCTGGCCACTGCTTCTGCAAGGATGGGTGGAGCTGTATAGCTATTCTGCAAGGGGATTTGGATGATATGTAAGGTTCTGATGAACTTTTGAGAATTTTCCTGGGTTTAGATCTAAGCCAAATGGGATATTAAGGTCATGGTGTAAGGTTTTGCTGGTTACGTAGCATCAACTACCGTTCACTTTGGATTGAAATGATTGGAAGCGTTTAATGTTAAAAAATTTTGCTGTCCCCAACACTTCCAGTCCGTAGGTCCAAATAGGACTTAGGATTGCCTTGTAAATCAGTATTTTTTTATCAATTTGAAAGTTGGGATTTTCTATTCAGTAATCTATACAGCTGGCCATATCTTCGGTATGTTCTTGTCTTTTAAGTCTAGTATGTGGCTTCTATGTTAGTCTTCAGGCTAAAAGATACCGGATTGTGTCTGAGAAAGGAAGCTGTATGGATTTAAACTGGTGAACTTGTTCTGCATTGGAGCTTAAAGGCAATGTGTTTGGATTTGAATTATTTTAATGTGCAATTTATCACACCATTGCTCAATCAGGAAGAGGCGCTTTTTCAGATTTGAGGACGCTGTTTCGGGGTCATGGTTTGATGATGGGATTGCGGTGTCATCTACGAATATTGAAATGATGTATCGGGATCAGCAGGGAAGGAGGATGTAAATTACGGGACGCAAAATGCTGCCTTGGAAGACACCGGCTTTATCTGGATGATGGAAAATTCTGTTCCACAGCCAACTCAAAAGGAGCGGACAGAGAGGTAGGATCGAAGGACTGCGTTAAACGGATTTTAAACTTGAACAGCAATCCGGCGTGATATACTATGTTCAGAAATGTACCCCAACATTGCTTGTCTTCTAGAGCTGATGAAATATGATCAGACAACACAGAGCTCTTGTTGAACACTAGCGAATACCAAACTGCTGGAAAGGAAGTTTTTGGGATTATATTATGGGCAAGATTAGTTTCAAAAGAATCTTTTCAAAGATAAGTATTATTAATAATATTTATAACAAAAAAATAATGTATGTCATATAAATAAAATATAATCTTCATATAACTTTGGCCACGTATAATATTTTACGAAATAAAAGAAAAATGTTACACAAATTTTTTAATTTTTTAACTTACTTATTTATTTTTTATACCTGAACCATTGACATGTTTCATTCATCCCCGTTCAATAAAACACTTGGAATTAAAAAGATAATTCGAATTGGTTTATTGGCTATATGACAGAAAGGAAACTCGAAAAACGTTTGATTTTCGCATGTTCCAACTTTGATATTCTAATTGTTATTTTTTTTTTTTTTAGTATAACATTTCTGAATGAATTTTAAAAATTTTTATACCAATTCTGATATTTATTTTGAACAGATTGAATTAAAATAAAAAATTAAATAGCTGAAAAGAATTTCAAAGCTCCTAATGACATTTTCTCTAATTGTGAGTTTAACCTGCTACACCTTTTTTGTTGTATAAACTTCTGTGGATTACCATATCAAAACTGGCCAAAAATTGAAATAGTTCAACCATTTTTACAGGTTTTTTTATCAATTCTGATTTATTCAAACGTGATTAAGTGAATGTTACAAAAAAAATAACAACATAAAATACCAGGTTATACCAGGTCATTTTCCAAATGTGGTGCTATTTAGTTATCGAACTTTTACAGAAATCAAAGTCAAATTTTTCGGTAATTTAATTTTGTTTGCCTGACGTTTCAGTGGTATCGATTTAAATTATAAAATACCTTATTCTAGGGAGGGATATGTTTCATCAGGGAGGGAAAAAATAGAATAGAAAAACTCATTATTCTATTAATTTCAATTGAAACTATTTATTATACTATAGCCAGTCCTAACATTTTATTCGTCCAGGCTTTTTAGAATAAATGCTGAAATGACATCACTCTTAATAGCGAGGAAGAAAAAAATAATTCATTTTTTTGTAATTTTAGCTGTGATTATTGAGTGAATATAAATTGAAATGTCAGTATTACTTGCATCAGTTCCTCCATTGTTTAATCATGTTCCAACTGTTTGATGAAATTTTCCGATTGACGCTTGGCGATTGAAATTTTAGTTTTAAAAATCACGACAAATGATTAATTTTTAGTCATGAGACTTTTTTTTTTAAACTAACAATTAAAACGAATCCGTATCTTCTGAATCGGAATCCGAAAAATTCTTCAGGGATTTTGTTTATTAAGCAAGTTCAGTTTTCATTTTAGATTAAATATTTATTCGAATAAGTTTATATAAAAAAAAAATTAATTCATTTTTTTTTTTTAGTCTGACACATTTTCAAAAGTCTCATGTTCTACTCTAATACAAACACCAAAATAAGAAATATTAAAAATATTGTTATATATTTTTTTACTATTTCTTTTTATTTTATTTTTTTATTTGATGAATGAATTGTGTTTCGGAGTGTGTGCTGTAAGTTTTTTTTTTCGGGATAGGTTTAATTTTCAGTAATTTAAATACACTGCTGTTAATTTAATTTAATTTAAATACACTGCTGTTAATTTAATTTAATTTAAATTAATTTTAGTTAATTTAAATACAATACTGTTTCCAATCTACATATTTTTTAATACATTATCATATATATATTTAATTTTGTTTGCTATATAGTTATATGCGTTTATATAAATCTTTTTAAATAATAGATTTATATACATTTTTTTTTTTCATTGATTTTTAGCGATGAATAAATTGTTTTTAGTAGTTTGTACTGTTTATACATATATATATATATATATATATATATATATATATATATATATATATATATATATATATATATATATATATTCGATTTTTACTAATTTTAAATACACTGCTCGTCATACTGTTTCCAATCTACACATGTTTAAATAGATTACTTTATTTTTTTTTATTTGTTGACAATATAATTATATACATTTTTTAAATATCAGATATAATTTTTTTTTCTATTATTAATAAGACTTTTAGGGATGGTTTCTTTTTAGTAGTTTGTATTATGCGATTTCCTTTTTTTTGAGATATGCTACATTTTTACAAATCTCAAATTCACTACTATACTTTTCCTATTTTTTACTATATAGTTATATGTATTTATTTAAATATTTCTATAAAATAGAAGTAAATTTTGTTTTTTTCAATGATTGATATGGTTTCCATCACATGAAACCAATTTGAATTTTTCTCTCATATTTTTAAATACCAGCTGGAATTGGACAGACAGTTATATTGCTGGTTACAAGTCGTGTTTGTCAACGCATGAATAAAAACGTGTAATTTTTAACTCGGTTTAATAACTGATTTAATTAATATGTAAGAATCACAATGGTATTAGATGACAAAATACATTAATAGGAACCATATAAGTAAACCAAACCTGTAAGATATAATTAAAATTACACGTTATTACTTATGCGTTAACGGAATAATTTGTAACCAACAATATAACTGACTGTCCAGTACCTGCTGGTATTTATATATTTATTTATGTCTTTTTTTTAATACATCTTTGATAAGTATCTGCATATTTATATCTATATTTTTTTTAGTTATTCATATATTGTTATATATCTTATGGCCAGATGCAATATTTATTTTTCTGGAAACGTCTTTCTTAAGATACTTTGTCCATGAATAAGGCAGTTTTCTTTGTTCTTTTCTTATAAGTTCGGAGTGTGTGTTGTAAGTTTTTTTTTTGTTTTTTTTCGGGATAGGTTTTATTTTCAAAAAATTTAAATACACTGCTGTTAATTTAAATTAATTTCAGTTAATTTAAATACCATAATGTTTCAAATCTACATATTTTTTAATACATTACGGTAGATTTTAAATTTGTTAGCTATATAGTTATATGCATTTATAGATATATAAACAGACTGTTTATTAAATTAAAATCTTTTTAAATAATTTTTTTTGTCGTCATTGACAAGGTTTTTAGCGATGAATAAATTTTTAGTAGTTTGTACTGTTATATTGTTTTTATTATTTACATATTTATTTAGGTTTTTTTTTAATACATCTTTTATAAGTATCTGCATATTTATATCTAATTTTTTTGTAGTTATTCATATATTGTAATACATCTTATAGGCAGCCAGATACAATATTTATTTTTCTGGAAACGTCTTTCTTAAGGTACTTTGTCCATGAATAAGGCAGTTAATTTAAATTAATTTCAGTTAATTTAAATACCATACTGTTTCAAATCTACATATGTTTTAATACATTACTGCAGATTTTAAATTTGTTTGCTATATAGTTGTATGCATTTATATAAATCTTTTTAAATAATAGATGTAATTTTTGTTTTGTTTTCTCTGTTCTATTCTATTAAATATACGTATTTTTTTTTTAAAAAGTCATAAAATAAATTTTAAAAATCATGAGATGTTGCATTTCTATTCCTGTATTCGTTGGTGGGTGGCTGCCTGAAAGGAGAGGTAGGGGAAAGTTCTTTGCCAATGTATGCGAGGGGTTGGAAGTGTAGTATAATGAACCCTCTTTTGGGAATATTGATCCTTGGCCAGCTGTGGGTAGGAAAAGGAGGGCTCCGCATCCAACAAAAAAAAAAAAAAGAAGAAAAAACTCCAAGCCACCATGCTTGAGGCCCTCTTTAGTTTCTCATTGGCCGAGAGGGGGGTGAAGTATTTTAATCGTAGGGGATGTTTCAGACCCACTCCCTTCCGCCCTAAGTTTTTCAGATAAATCAATGCGAGGGGAAGAAAAAAAAAATGAATGAATGCCTGCTCAGGGAATATTAGCCCAAGGAGATTTTTTTTTTAATTATTAAATTTAAGAACATTAATAAAGGCATGAAGGAAGATTTATAATGGTTGGGCCTGTTACCAATACCTCCCCCCTCTCCCCCCCACCAGACGATCCAACAACAGTGGACCCTCATTATGACGCGTTCGCTGTACCGTGTGCAGGTGAACTCCTGACATCTTAGACTAAGATGATTATTAGAATAGAATAGAAGAAGAATTATATTCTGTGAAAAGTCCTTTTTTTTATTCTTTATTGAATATTATAATAATAATAGTGTTGGGGCCAGGGGTACTTCAAAATTGAAGTACAGATCTTTCCCCGGTGCGTTTCCTCAAAGGTGGGGAAAATTCGAGTGAAATTAAAAAACGTTGGGAAAGAAGGAAAAAAAAAATTAGTGAATAATGAGACCTGTAAAACATTAGAGAAAAAAACAAATGCATGCACAAGAGAATATTAAAAAATAGAAATATTCAATAAATCGAATAATGGAAAAATGAAAATCCCCTTTTGAATGTTCACAATTTATTGAGATAGAGAAAGAGATATAAATTTATATACAATAGTTTAAACAAATAAATAAAGAGTGTAATGAGTTTCACTGAAATGAAAAAACACAAAATATAAATAAGTGAACATAAACCCAAAATTACAATTATTAATAAAGAAAAAAAGAAATCAATTTCTGGATTAAAATTAAACGAGAGAGAAAATTATGGTCCAAAAGAATAAACTAGTCTAGCGTAGAAAACAGTTAATTAATATTTAAATGTCTTGGTGAGAATAAAAAACACAACAAGCCAAGTTGGAGGTTCTGCCTCCAACCTGTTACCTTCCGATCTCCAGCTGTCGAGTAATCGATGGTGGGGTCGTATCGATATGTATCGATTACTACAATTGATCCTCGAAAATGGCGCTAGGTGAGATGTTGCGAGATCAGACGGCCTGGAGCTTGATGAGATTGGTGGGGGTAGACTTCCACTACATGGGTCTAATGTCGACAAGAGCTATCTCCAGACTTCCGAAAAAAACAACAGGGCACTGATACTAGGCCGGTGGGGTTTAGTTAACTGGAGCGGCTGGTGAGAAGGTGAGAAAAATTGTCCACTACGTGGGCCCATAACGAAGGCCAGCTCCAGACTGGCTTAAGACTGCATCCCGACATGGCATTATTTGTGTCTTAATCCCTAAGACAGGGTATTACTGCCGGGCTGGTGTGTATACAAATGAGCGATAATACATCGCAAACGAAGGCAGATAAACAAAATAATATAAACTTAAATACATTTTAGGAACAATTGTCCCTCAAACTTTTACAAAAATAAAAATAAACATTTTATTGTTAACATTGAAAAGAGGTAAATGTGAGAGAAAATAATAATGAAAAAAATTAAGAAATAAGCTTATGCGGCGTTAACATACCGCCCACCAAAATTTCAAGAAATTTTAGAGATCTCATTTAGGAGGTAGAGGAGATAGGAACAAGAGAGATGAGAGAACAGAAAGTGTCACGGGGTAAGAAACAATCCGCAGTATCGGAGTATATAGGATGGAGAGGTGAGGTGAAGAGAACAGATTCGAAACGAACCTTCTGTCGCCAACTGCTCGCAAATCAAGGACTATTAACTAAAACACAGGTGAGGCGAGGCATACGGGAATACGGATCGATTAGTGCAACAATTATGTAACGGCGTGAGGGAAGATAAGACGAGAGCGGTCAACAAACGAATTTAACACAAGAGGGTTTACCGGTAAAAGTACAGGAGCGTTATAAAACCTGCCGCCCACCCTAACCAAACCAACGGGAACGCAAAACGGTGTGGGTGATCGGAACGAATTTGGGTCACATTGTGATATATGACCGGTGAGGTGATGATCATTCGAGATTTGATAACGGAACAACCTGCCGCCCACACTGACCAAACCAAGGGGATCGACAAACGGACTGAACGCTGGAACCGACTTTTGGTCATAACGCGAATCATGACTGGTGAGAGGATGGCCAACCAACGAAACGTTTCTCGATGCGGAAGTACCGAATGGAACCCGATGCATTTTGGACGAACAGTCCCTCAAAAGATTGCGGTGCGGTGTGAAGCGTCTTCCGGGTGGAGTGGTAGGTGACACGGAGCATTCGGGGTGAGTGTGCGGAGCGGTTGTACTATGGAGAACGGTGGTGGAACGAGGTGTGCTGAGCGAGGTTTTATCGATATACGATGTGACATTCCTACATGAGCTGGACCGAGAGGGTTTCGGTGGTGAGACTGAAGAACGAGGTGCGGAAGATGACGTATTCGAGTTATTACGAGGGGTGAATGCATTTTTAGAACTTACACCATCACGACGTGGTGTAGTTTTCGAACTGCGAGATTCGGTTTGCCGAGATTCCCGAGAGAGAAAGTGTAGGAGGGAGTGGTGCTTTTTATCACAGAGGCGGCAAGATACGCGAGAGGTACACTTGTTCACAAAATGTCCGGAGGCCAAGCAATTAATGCAACGTTTGAGGCCCTTTATACGGTCGCATCGTTGTTGCGGTGAGAGGTTTTTGAACCTCGAACAATCGTATACGCGGTGAGGTGCTTCGCAAATTGGGCATTTCGTCGAGCTGCGTAACGAATTGGTGGCCATCAAAACCTGTCTCGATGGTTTCTCACGTTTTGACTTGGGGTGCACTGTTTCGGAAGAGGTATTAACGAGGAGGGCCTCGGACTGCAATTTCACGGCGTGTCTCTGAACGAAGTCCGCAAATTCATTCCATGTCGGAAGTTCAGTTTTAGAACCGCATTCCCTCTCGAAGCCTTCCCTGGTTTTGGCATCCAACCGTCTAAGTGCCAAAGTGGTTAAAACGAAACCAGGAAGATCGTCTATCCCTAACTTGAGGAGTGCCGACGCGCTCTCCACAACGACCGACGAGAAGTTCTCCAAATTAGCGAGGTTACCCCCACTAAGCGGATCGAAATTCAAAATTCTCGTGAGGTAGAAGGTGGCTTGGATTCTCTTGCTATCATACCTTTTCTTGAGCGCGTCCCATGCTTGCGTATACCCTGAAGGGGATATCGAAATAGCGGAGATAACTTGCAACGCCGAACACTTTAATGCCGATTTTAAGTGATGAAACTTTTGGATGTCATCCAGATCATCCCTCTCATGAACTAAAGATTTGAAGGTTTCCTTGAAATCTTGCCAGCTCGCTATATCTCCAGAGAACGATGGCATATCGATAGCTGGCAACTGTGAACGCGAAAAGAGATCTCCCACGACCCTACGAGTAGCGGATTTGTCAGCGTCTGATTCTTTTGAATCCCGTTCAATTCTATTTTTAATAAATACTGCCTCATAGAAAGAGTCACTTACTTCCTCTTTCAATTCTCTATATCGATCTCTTGAGACGTTTAACCTTCTCGCGAGAGAATTGATTTCACTAAAAATAATTTCGAACCGCTCGTAAGTGGCATCGATACGAGAAACGCGAGCCAAAAACAAAGATTTTCGCGAAGGATCGGTGGGTAGACTCAGCCCTACTACGGTGGTCGTCCTAATATCACTGGCCAAGTCGTCTAATTGATCTTCGAGATCGGCCAACTTCGCTTCCTGTTCCTCATTTGAATTTTTTGGAGGCATGGTGAAGAATAAAAATAACGAATATTACACAAAAAAATATTAACGAGAGAGAGAAAAAAATTAAACGACTTTAAGAGGTTTTGAAAACGAGATATAAATAAAATACCACCAATACAAATATTTAAAGAGAGAGAAAAAAACAAACACGTAAACAAAGCGATTCAAAAGATAAAACGAGTAATAAATAAAATACCACCAAACAAATTAAAGGGAGAAAAAAATTACACGTAAATGGAGACTTAGAGAGATAACGAAGACGAGAGATAATAAAAATTGCACCAAACAAATTAAAAAACGAGAGAAAAGAATTAATTACACGTAAACAGAGAATTAGAGAGATTTAGAAAAACAAATAACACTGTTTCCCAAAACGAAAATAATTTTACTCGAAAAAAATAAAATTTTGAGGAATAAAAAAATCGGAGGACCAAAATAATTAAGTGCTAGTATATCCGGCCCGGAGGACCAAAAGGTGTTGGGGCCAGGGGTACTTCAAAATTGAAGTACAGATCTTTCCCCGGTGCGTTTCCTCAAAGGTGGGGAAAATTCGAGTGAAATTAAAAAACGTTGGGAAAGAAGGAAAAAAAAAATTAGTGAATAATGAGACCTGTAAAACATTAGAGAAAAAAACAAATGCATGCACAAGAGAATATTAAAAAATAGAAATATTCAATAAATCGAATAATGGAAAAATGAAAATCCCCTTTTGAATGTTCACAATTTATTGAGATAGTGAAAGAGATATAAATTTATATACAATAGTTTAAACAAATAAATAAAGAGTGTAATGAGTTTCACTGAAATGAAAAAACACAAAATATAAATAAGTGAACATAAACCCAAAATTACAATTATTAATAAAGAAAAAAAGAAATCAATTTCTGGATTAAAATTAAACGAGAGAGAAAAATGATGGTCCAAAAGAATAAACTAGTCTAGCGTAGAAAACAGTTAATTAATATTTAAATGTCTTGGTGAGAATAAAAAACACAACAAGCCAAGTTGGAGGTTCTGCCTCCAACCTGTTACCTTCCGATCTCCAGCTGTCGAGTAATCGATGGTGGGGTCGTATCGATATGTATCGATTACTACAATTGATCCTCGAAAATGGCGCTAGGTGAGATGTTGCGAGATCAGACGGCCTGGAGCTTGATGAGATTGGTGGGGGTAGACTTCCACTACATGGGTCTAATGTCGACAAGAGCTATCTCCAGACTTCCGAAAAAAACAACAGGGCACTGATACTAGGCCGGTGGGGTTTAGTTAACTGGAGCGGCTGGTGAGAAGGTGAGAAAAATTGTCCACTACGTGGGCCCATAACGAAGGCCAGCTCCAGACTGGCTTAAGACTGCATCCCGACATGGCATTATTTGTGTCTTAATCCCTAAGACAGGGTATTACTGCCGGGCTGGTGTGTATACAAATGAGCGATAATACATCGCAAACGAAGGCAGATAAACAAAATAATATAAACTTAAATACATTTTAGGAACAATTGTCCCTCAAACTTTTACAAAAATAAAAATAAACATTTTATTGTTAACATTGAAAAGAGGTAAATGTGAGAGAAAATAATAATGAAAAAAATTAAGAAATAAGCTTATGCGGCGTTAACAAATAGTGATACAAGAGTTCATTCACACCTTAGATACAATAAATAAAAACTGATTAAATCGAATGACAGGAAAATAATAATACTAAAAATAAATATATACATAAAAAAAAATGAAACTTAAACTAATCACAGTAAAAAATCAAGTACAGACGTGCATATATGCAATTTTTAAAAATATTCATTCAGGAGAACTCTGAGCCCAGTCTTTTCACATGTGGAGGTCATAACTCAAATATATGCTTATTTACAAAAAGTCTATGAGCCACTGCTGCTTCAACCTTCGAAGATTCTATAGATGAGTAGAGCTGAGGATGATAAATAAGATTCTGATGAAATCTGGAGAATTTTTCAGCCTAAAGGTCTGAGAAAAATGGACTATTAAGGTCATGGTATACAAGACAATCCTGAAACTAATTTAGTCTTACGAGCTTTAACTGTGGGGGATGACAAAATTTTTAAACATCAAAGGCATGCAATCCTTTCAGTGCAAAGTCCTTCGAAAAATTAAATTGGTGAGTGCAGAAACCACTTCAGTAACAAATTTCAAATTTTCCAAGTGATAGAAAAACGTCTTAACTCCTCCAAATTTTCTTTCCTCTGTCAGAATATGCATTTATGTTGCTGCCATGCAAAAATTACCTAATTTCGACATAAATTAGGCTCAAGAAAATTAAAAATTTGATTCGGACTTGTTTCTGCATTCAACTGGTTTTTACAGACAGCTGAAAACTTGGAAAAAGGTAACCATTCATTAAAAGTTTATTTTTTTTAATTAACAATTTGTTATACAAAAATTGCGAAAAATCGTTTTCAATCTTTCAAGGTAAGATGCGTGTTGAGTGCAAGAACTACGTTAATCTGTTGTGTAGTTCCGTAAATACATGAGGTCTTTTTCGTTGTTGTTGAGCGCAGAAATAATATGAGTCAGTGACTGACGTGGTTTCTTCACCCACTGCTGGATCGTATGACCAGCAGAGATGGGGGCATATTTTTATTTAAAAAAAAAATACGAAAATCATTTATATTTATGGTACTTATTCTTATATTCATAAAAAGATATATGAATAAAGATGATACTTATTCACTGCTGTAAATATAAATACGGTCGTATTCACGATGGTAAAAGTGAATACAGCTGTATTTAAACCAGTAAAAGTGAATACGGCAGTATTGACGTTTATCTAAATGAATACGCTTAAATTTACAGAATTGAATAGAAATATTTCCACACAACCTTCTTAATGAATACTCTTATTGATTAAAAAAATATATATATTTATTAAAAAAATATATTTACTATATGCATAATTTTATTTTTGTAAATAATATTATATTCTTTGTTTTACAAAACGTTATGTTAATTATGTTACAATGTATTATGTTATGTTAATTACCACTCGTAATGTTTGTAAGTAATATAAAATTCGGAGCCTTTGTATCTACACTTATAATCAAATTAAATTTAAAATAAATAAAAATAAAAATAAATTGTTGTAAAACCTATTGTTAATTAACAAATATAAACTTTTAATTAATTGTTGCCATTTTCCATGTTTTCAGCTGTCTGTAAAAAATATTTGAGTGAAGGAACAGCATAAGTCCTAATCAAGTTTTTAATTTTTCTGAGCTTAATTTATGTCAAAATTACGTAATTTTTGCATGGCAGCAACATAAATCCATATTCTGACAGAGGAAAAAAAATTTGGAGGAGTTAAAAAGTTTTTCTGTCACTTGAAAAATTTGAAATTTGTGACTGAAGTAGTTTCTGCACTCACCAATTTAATTGTTCGAAGGACTTTGCACTGAAAGGATTGCATGCCTTTGATGTTTAAAAATTTTGTCATCCCCCACAGTTAAAGCTCGTAAGACCAAATTAGTTTCGGGATTGTCTTGTATATCCGTAATTTTTTGTCAATAGAAAGTTGAGATTTTCTAATCAGCGGCCTATATACCTGGCCATATCGTCGATTAAGCTACTGTATTTTAAGTCTACTACGTGGGTTCCACTGTGTGTGATTGGCTGTGACTGTGTATTAAATTGAAAATACCTTTAAGAATTACAAACTCATACAAAAAAAAAAAACTTCTGGCCAAACCTTTGATACATTAAATATAATATAAAAAAAAACAAATATCTCTAAGTAAACTCGCTATATACATATAAACGTAAAACTAAGAACAAAATACTTGAGACTATGCACACAATCCATCAAAAATGGTAAAACAGTATGCATATTGTCTAAGAAATAAAAAATAAATTAAATTATTTCCTGAATGTTCTTCATGTCCTCAGCAATTTATTTTATTATCAAATTAAAAAATAAAAGCACTGTTACAAAATTATTATTGTCACATTGCTTATTACTTAAAAGTTTTTAATGATTTTTTGGCTATAATATTTACCAATCATTATTATTTATGATTTATTAACTTTGGATTAGTAGGAATTTAATCAGAAAAATATATGTATAGTGTTGTGACATAGTATATTCTTTTTGTTTCAAAAAATAAAAATAATTGAAGGAATCAAATAAATCGGTGATGTTAGCTCCTACCTGCGATCTCGTACTTTTTCGCCTCGTTTTTTTCGTTTCTCTTGTTTGTTCAAGTTTGTTTTATATTTGGTTGCTTAGGCAGCGATCCAAACAAATCCTTTAAAATAGCCTTTTACAAAGAAGGCCTTCTTCGAATGTCTGTTGCTTTGCTAAATCGAGTTCTTCTTCTTATCTAATTTACATTTCTTCCCATAAAGTTAATGAAAGACGTCGTTATAAAAGGGGCGGGTTGGACGATGAATTCCCACACCTCTCTCGACCCACCCTTACCCCACTAATATGAAAATCTGAAATGTTGAAAAATTTTATATACAGGACCCAGCTTCAAAGCGTGAAAATATTTTATTTTATCTTGGGATTGGGAAGTTTTATAGAATTTTTTTAAAGAAGTTCCATTTTTAATGTTTCCCTGAAACTCTTTAGGAAAACAGTTATTAAAATAAAAGTTCTACGGAACTTTTTTGTAATATATCAACTTTTATTAAATTCAAGTTCTTGAAAAAAGTTTCATTAAATGAAAAATAAACAATTATTTGGCTTGGAATGGAGTTATAATTTGTCTTAAATGATTTACACATGATTCTAACGTGTCGTTCGTTTGAGTAGCTAAGGATAAGAGTCATTTTCAACATCGAATTTTTATCGAAATCGGCAGAAATTTAACAAATAAAAATTCTGATAAACCATTATTTGAAAATTTTTAAAAGAAAAAAAATTATCGTACAAAAGAACTGAAAAATTATCGACGGTAAAAATGTATATGAATGGACCTCACTCAGCTTTATTACTCAGTGCCCACAAGTGTGGAAAAATGTATTATTTCTCAATAAAAAGATCTAAAAAAAAAAAAAATACATAACATATAAGGTCGGACAAGATAATGGAGATTGACAAAAATGAATAATTTTTAACTGTTGTTGGTAATTTATTGAATGGGGAATAAACGTCGCCATTAAAATAAAGTAGGATTAACATAAAAAATATAAGGAAACTAATTTTTTTTTCCAGTTTTGAATATAGTCCTGCTTTTTCCTCCATAGTTGGAGAGGCAAGCCAGTCTTGGAGTTCCCCCACCTGATTGTTAATAATGTATTGAGGTATGTCTGTTTTTTTTTAATTTACTCATCTTTAAGTTATTTTATTTTTATTTATTGTACATAGTTTTTTATTATTTGAGCCTTTCAGTTGACAGAATGATTAACTCCAATTTCTACAATTATGATTATTAATTTTATTGATATTTCTAGGGTGAAAAATTTTATTCATAGTTCTATATTTCAGCATTACATCCATCTACTCTGAAATCAACTTACTCAATATCTGCTCAGATATTATAAATTTTCCAAATAGAAATATCACTAAAATGACTTTACTAAAAAATTTGGAAATTCGAGTTAGTTATTCAGTCAACTGAAAAGTTCATTTAGTTATTATTTTGCTTATGTTTATTTTATGTTTTTCGTAAATATAGTGTGAATGTGTTCTTAACTCACTGTAATTATTGCCCGTGTGACAGAATTTTATATTACTGAATAAATACATAACAAAAAAGGCTTAAATATAAAATATATTGAACATAGAATCTTCATATTTCATATTTATTGTATAAAGTCTGCATTTACAATTGAAGAAATATTTTTAAGGTTTATTAACTTAAAAAAAAAATTAATTTCTATCAAAAGTAGTGTGGTAACTAAAAGTTGTGTAATGCACCGCACCATTTTTTTTTTTTTATTAATAACAAAATAAAATTACATGTAAATAAGACTGTAAAAACAAAAAAAAATATATATAAACACTATCATGTTTGTAATCATTTAGCACACCACATCTAACGAAGATAATTCAGGAAGAATTCGATACTCATTAATTATAAATGCCTTGATTGAAATTAACTTATGAATTAATTTGTGAATTGTGAGTTTAAAGGATCATTATGATAATTACATAGCGTTATCGGATGTGGCTAACTTAAATTGAATAGCGGCACTTGTCGATTGCTTCCAACCATGAATTGTTTTTCTACACAGAATAAATTTCACGGTGTATCCAGAGTTTTAAAGAGACATCTAGTAAATGAAAATTCTAATTCTAATTCTTTTTTAACTCGTTTATTGAAAATATTATAATCTGTCTCAAAAGACATTTATAATAATGTTCAGAGATCACATTCACACTCTATGTACAATAAAAAAAAATATATATATACTATAAATAAGCATAAAATAACCTAAAAATAAATAAATAAAAAAGAACACATACACTACTTACAATCAGTCGAGAAAATTCCGGGGCAGACTTGTCCCTCCAACTGTGATGGGAAAAGCATGACTCCAGGAGATCCCTGCTCGTCTGTCTCAACCCCGTCACTGGGGCTAAACCCAGTGGAGATTGAGCGAGATTGCTGTCAATATATAATAAAAATGAGATCATTTTATGATGCATTTAATTTTTTTCTATAATTTATTTGTCTATTATATCTTTTATCACTTTTAAACACCTCAGGGACTAATTATCACATTTATGTCGATTCACTTTTGTTTATTCAAGTAATGTCAGATTCTCTATAAGATATTAGTTTCGGCTCCAGGAACCATTTTCGAAATTCTATTTTTAAAAAAAACATTATTTCTAAAAATATTCTTAAAATATATATGTATATAGATTACTATTCAACGGTAGTAATTGTTTTAATAAATATTACTACCATTGAGTTTTATATAGGTATGAAAGTGTTTAGAAGAATCTGAAAATAGTTTCAGTTTGACTTTATTGAAAGACCGCAAGAGTCTTGCAGGTCAGTCTTGCAGGCTCTGGTCTTGGTCTTGGTCTTGATCTATTTTGGGCAACAATATACGTAACATGAGTTTAATATCAGACGATTCCGACAGTATTATGTTCATATACATATGCCGTTTTCATAATTGCTATCGTTGGTTATTTAATATTTATTTATATAGAATACAGCTATATAAAAATTAAAATTTATATGTATAAGATTATTTAAACAAATAAAAATACCCACGATGGAATGTAAATAAATACGTCTATTATTATTACTTTCATTTCCACTTTTTCTGAAAATACTTGATTTTACTAAGAAGAGGGTAGTAAGTAAATATTCGTGTTATGGGTATGTATTTTGGAGTGAAAAATGGGTCCGTAAATTATTTTATTAGTGTCAATTAACTGTTCATAACTTAGCATTATTGCATTCCACCTTTATATAATATACAATTTATATATTTGCATTAAAAATATGTGTAAACAATTTAAATATGAAAAATATTTAGTGTATACTAATTTTAATAAATGGGTTTCAAATATTTCCTGGTGAAAGCAAATAATTTAAATTAATATATCCCTTTGAAAAATAATATTATGGAATTTATGATACATTTTATTCACAAATTGAGTTTTATTATTTATCCTTAAAAATTGATTGTTTTGTTTTGTTTTGTTGTCATACATGACTGAACGACATTAAACTGCTCGAGGTTTACGCTTACTCCAACACTTACTAGATAAACGCTCTATATTTCCAATTAATTATAAAAGACTAATATATATATATATATATATATATATATATATATATATATATATATATATATATATATATATATATATATATATACGATTTTAATGAGGCCTATTCGGCTCATTAAGTTGAGCTTTGGGGCTCCACTAAACCATCAAATTCATCTCGTATCCAATCTTTACAATCTAAAATTCTTCGTAAAATCCTCAATGATACTTACTTTTGTCACAAATAAAATAATTCATAAAGACCTTAATGTTCCATTTGTTTCCGATTTGGCCCAGTCCTAATTCCTATCCTTCCACAATAACTTAATAGAAAAGAAGATGGCTTCTTGATCTCCTAATTTAGAAATTTTATTAGAGTGCTACCCATGGGTAATTGCTCTACAAGTATTCTTATACCATTGTATTTCTATTTATCGCACTTATTGGATGTATATTTCTTTTTATACAGTTGTAAATTTCATAAATAAAAAAATAATAATAAAAATATATTTCTATAAAAAAGTTAATAATTCTGTTCGATGCCGGGATTCACTTAAAAACCATATCATATGGAGAACTGTTTGCCTATCAGTCAAGTACACACCCCCTGTCAATAAAATGTTCAATGTTAAAATTTGAGAGAGGGCTTGCAATAAAATTCAAATATTGGGCCGGGGTATTGACTCAAATCCTGATGTTTTATTAATACACAGCTTAAATAGGCTCTGCCAACCGGCTAATTCCTGGCCACAACCAACATTGTTTTTGTTTTTATTTAAAATCATTCAGCAACAGAACGAAACTTATTCAAACGTAAATGATCGAGGATAAGTTTTATTCATTTTCTTTCTGATTCTGCTGACAGATAATATAAAAATCGCTCAATATTCTAAGTATAAAACATAATTAATGATTTAATTTTTAAAATATGGATTTACAATTATATGATAAATACTTTAAACGCAACATTTTTTTCTTATTTACTATTAAGCAATTGTTAACAATTAATTGCTTATTTTTTTTTTGAGTAATATAACATACTGTCTATTTGATCGTAGTTTGACAGAAGCAAAATAACAACTAAAAAATAAGCAAAAAGTATATGCAATAGTTAAAAATAAAATAACTTAATGATAAATAAACTGGAAAAGAACATATAATTATACACTACTTACAATCAGGCGACGGAACTCTGAGCCTAGCTTGTCCCTTCAACTGCGGAGGGAAAAGCAGGACTCCAGGAGATCCCTTCACTACTCTCTCAATCACGTCACTGGTACTAATCCAGTGGAGATTCAGTGAAAGCGCTTAAATTGCCTAAATTTTGTATATGTTTTTAGTTATCTCTTTCTATTCAACAAATAAATCGGGATTAAATGATAAATTCTGGAACTCATCCAGTAAACAATAACGTTTTCCTTCAAGGGCTGGAAGATCTAGATAGGGTTATCATTCTATCATTGTGCAGATTTATAGAAGAATCTTAACAAGACTTAAAAAAGAAATACAACCATACCTTTCTTTGATAATATGTATATGTATCAATGGAAGTCAAGGGCCAAAAAAAAAAAAAATATGTATATACTATTATTAATATTATCATTATAACAATAAGTTTATATAAATTAAGTTATTGAAGCTGACGAGGTTTATTATCAATGTTTTCTCTTTACTTTTATATTTCTCTTTACCCTTGGGTAGTGTTTCCCATTTTTTTTTTTTTTTTTTTTTTGGTCTTGCAAAGACCGACCAAGACCGATTTTGGGCAACACTACTCTTGGCACACCTTGTGAAATTATTAATTTTTTATTCTTGTTATATGTAACACCCATAATTTGTCATTAGTAGAAAGGCATTGACTTACCAGTTTATTGACTTACCAGGCATGTTAAATGACTATTCTATAAACACTTTATCATTTGAGTATGAGAAAAATATATACTTTTAATTGGTTATTTTATTTATGCATTGTAAAATCTGTGTATTGTAGGTTGATAAAAATGATGCAGAAATTATATATATATATATATATATATATATTTTACTTTTATATAATTTATGATATAGTTTTTAAGTGAACCCCATCGGAGAGAATTATTAACTTTTTTTAGAAATATCATTTTATTTTATTTATTTTTTTCTGAAATTCATATCTGTATAAAAACAAGTATACATCTAGTAACTGTGATACATAGAAACACAATGACATGAGAACACTTGTAGAGAAACTACCCATTGGTAGCCCTCTAATGAAATTTCTAAATTAGGAAATCACGAGACCATCTTCTTTTCAAACACCTCAGGGGGTTATCAGGGATAGAAGAGGAAGCAACGTTAGAAACGAGAGGATTCGGATGGCTATGAAGTTTATTGTAGAAGGATAGATATCTGGATTGGGCTAAATCAGAAACTCGGATTATTTTATTTGTGACAAAGTTAGACCTACCAGACTCTTAGTTTCTTCCTTCATCTTCCCCTACTTAGACCACAACTTCGTGGTGTACGATGGCTTCTCGGTGAATATCGGTGACAGACTGAAGATGCTCATGAATAGCTTTGTCAGATTACCCATGTCTCCCACCATTAAGCTGAGTTTGCGTGACTTTTCCCTTCCTTCCGTAGACAATATTTCCTTGGCACATTTCTTTATCAGATTATCAACAATCAACGTCCCTCCTAGGCTTATGATCTTCTCCGGTTCAAGACCTCAGTCCACTCTCTTATCACAAGATCCCGAGCTTCTGACCTTTATACCCCATTTCAAAGATCTGCCTCTTTTCAAATCTTCTTAGTTGCCCGATTCGCTAATCTCTGCAATTCCCACCCTATAAAAATCCGGCAGGCCCCTTCCTTATCCAACTTTGAAATCCTCCTATTCCAATTCCTATTTAAAACCAGTCAGAAAATGGTTAACCACGTATTAAATTTCAGAGCTTTGGTTGAAAAAACAATATTGTATGTATATATATTTTTTTCATTACTTTTCATGGAATTGTGTATATTCTTACGAGTACTTATGAACTTGCACATATATATCTTTTATACCGTGTCATTGGTGTCCTACAAGATTGCTGTACTCTTAAAGTTGTTTAATTCATTTATTTTCTTAATAATTTTGTTATAAATGTTCTAATTCATACCAAAATAGAATAAATAAATCTTTATTTCTTTATATTTTACTTCACGCTAGTTGTTCTTACTTGGTGCACATTTACTGGAGGAATTTTTTATTTAATTTTTTTATTTATGACATATACAACTTTATTAATAAATAAAATACATTTAGTAAATTTGATAACAGAAAATAATAACATGAAATCACTTGTTGAGAAACTACCCACTGGTAGCACTCTAAAAAAAAGAATGTATTTCCAATAGGAGATCTCGAGGCCATCTTCTTTTCAGACGCCTCGGAGGGTTATCAGAGATAGAAGAGGAAGCAAGGTTAGAGACGAGAGAATTTGGATGGTTCTGAAGTTTATTATGGAAGGATATGTATCTGGATTGGGTCAAATCAGAAACGTAAGGAACATTAAGGTCGGTATGGATTATTTTATTGGTGACAAAGTAAGGAGCATTCAGGATTTTGGATTGTAAGGATTGGATACGAGAGAAATTCGATGGCTTAGTGGAGTCCTAAAGCTCAACTCCGTAAGTCCAAATAGGTCTTATTATAGTCATGTATATGAGTCTTTTGTAATTAACTGGAAGCTTAGAGCGTTTGTCTAGTAAGTGTTGGAGTAGTCATAAACGCCGAGCGGTTTCTTGTCGTTTCAGTCTGGTATGAGGGTTCCAAGCTAGACGTTTGTCCAAGTGGAGTCCAAGGTATCGGATTTGTTCAACAGGTATAAGTGGGGTATTATTAAAGGATACTGTAGGACAGGAGGTCATAGGTTTACGGCGAAGGGTAAAGGTGATTTGATGGGATTTATTAGAATTCTTCAAGGTTTGGGGTATGTGATTGAAGAGTTTGGGATGCAATGGTTGGATCATTATTAACGGATAGGCCACATGTGTCATCAGCATACGTGGTAATAACAGTATTAGGATGGGTTGGGATATCAGCTGTATAAACTGTATAAAGGATAGGACCTAGGGTACTACTACCTTGAGGAACACCAGCGGACTGGGAAAAGAGGGAAGAATAAGCATTATTGTGAGTTACTTTAAAGTACCTATCAGTTAGGTAGGAACGGATAATGAGAAAGTATGTAGGATGTAGGAATTTTCGGAGTTTGTACAGCAATCCTCGGTGCCAAAACTAGAGGAATTATTTTTTTATTTTGTTCCTCTCTGTTTCATTTCTTTTTATTATTTTTTTTCTTTATTTATTTTTTGGTTAAACAGTGATTATTTTGTTTGGTTTCTTATTTTTATTGTATATAGTTCTAGACATTTTGTATATAGTTTAATCTGTTAGTTACTTGTTGTTCTCTCGGCCAGAAATATTCATCTGTTCTCTAACATTTAGTTATTATTAAAGGACTTCGTCACCGAATAAAGTTACTTCTCTATATATCTATCTAGAAGAATAGAGGATTTTATGAAGGATTCCGGATTGTAAGGGTAGGATACGAGATTAATTAGTAGGTTTAGTTAAATTAGAATTTAAATTCATTTTTTATATAGGAGAAACTTAAACAGTCCTTTTATAATTTTATTTCCCTAAAAGGAGCCATTTTGTACGTATTAGGGATTCATAGAAACTTGGAGGTTTGAGTGGAGGGCGTGGAGTGGTAACACACCCCCTAGTTAGTATAATTAGATTCCTTTTCCATGAATATATATCCGGAAAGAATAGAAGGATCAGAGCTGCCAATACTCCGTGAAACGAGTTCAATCCTCATTCTCTGGTCGATTCTCATTTTTAAATGCTTTATTTGAGATGGGCTGGAAGCCTTTCCGTTCAGAACTTTGATAATACCGGAGACATTTTTTTTAGTATTCCCTATGTTGACTTAAATATTTAAATAAAAAAAATAATAATAATAAAGGAATTTATTTTGGAAAAACACTGGAAATTTTAGACTAATAACATATTCATACGGAATCGATTACCAATGAAAAAAAAAAATGTCAAATTCTACTGGAGATAAAAAAAAAAACTATCATGTTATGGCCAATATATAACGGGGAACTGTATAGATGTACCGCGACAGTTTGGTCCTCCGGGCTGGATTGCAGAATGGTGACTGCCTTAAGCCTCTCGTGATTACGAGTTTAATCAACATGTGTTAATTATAAATTTATAAAACCCATGTAACCTCACTTCATTTTAATAAAGAAACCTTGTGCTATGTTTGACATATGGACTTGTTAATTTTAGCATCTCATTGTAACTACTTCATACTCTCCTGGCTGTAAATCTTCATTTATGATCGTTACTTTGCTCTTAATTATACTCACATTTGGGACAATAGAAGCGCACCATGTACAAGGCGGTATGAACTCGGAACAGACTGCAGTTTTTGCAGTCGTCAGTCTTTGAGTGCCCACAAATGTATCTTAATATCAGCTCGGACTAGAACTGCTATTAGGAACTGATCCAGTGGCTGAATTATTGATTTACATATAGTATAGATTGGCACAGCTAAAGCACATACCGGGATTGTGGTAAGGATTTGGATTATGAATTAAATCCTGATTATGAGAAGGAGTTAATTGGAGGTGCGGTCAAATAAATACTAAATTAAAATATATTATTTATTTAATCATTACTATTATTAGTATTATTTAATATTTTAATTTAGTACTTATTTTACCGCACCCCCCACTTAACTCCTTCTCATATTATATCAACGGTCAACCATCTCTACATCATTATAAATCCTGATTAGTTTTGGGAAATTTATTTAGGATAAGTTCGAGCATAAAGTCATAAGAACTTTAACTTTAATGTCATGCATTGGATATATACAGCAATAATTAGACTTATAATACAATATGGAAGCGTGGTGAGATGGGTAGCCCTAAATAAGGCCACTCATATGCGAATGTTATGTCGAGTTCAAAGAATAGCCTGCATTAGCATTACTGAGGCATTCCGCACTACACCTACAAAGGCCTTGGAAATCTTATTGTCATTGATTCCGCTACACCTATGGATAATAAGGGAGTCGGCTATGGCATTTTAAGAATGAATCATAATAGCTAATGGATATTAACAGGGACACACATCGGACACTTAGAAACAGCCAAGAAGGTGGAAAAAGAGATACCTATGTTATGGTACCTCTATCCGCCGCTTGATAATAACCTGAGTTTAGACAGTAAGGTTAGCTACCTGTGCCCTAACGTAATAGACCGGGCACAGGGTTCAGTAGAAACACAAAAGGACTACCTGACAGGTTTTACTGCTGGTTGAAGGAAAGACTCAACTATACTTTCTGCAGCCACCTGTTTAGAAGTTACCAATTACGAGAATGGCAATCACTATCTATTCGGATAGTCAGTCGGCACAAATATTGTAATCTCCCAAAGTGACCTCCACACTGGTTCGGGAGTGTAAACAGGCTTCAGAGACACTGGCCTGCTCATAGAGGGTGGAAATAGAATAGAATAGAATAGAATAGAATAGAAAAATAATTTTATTCTGGGACGAAGTCCCTTCAGAATAACAAAAAAGTACAGAAATTAAAATTTTACATCTGGCCAGATAAAAACAAACATAACAAATTAAGATAATGATAAGTCATTAAAGAAAAGAAAAGAAAAAAATATTGGTTATACATACTATATACAAAATAAAATATAAAAATCTATATAAAAAACTCTTGAAACCATACTAAGATATTTAAAACTATGTACGATGTTAAAATATAAATAAACCCTTTTAGAAAAAATAAAAAATACAGAAAAAATAAATTTATATTATTATTAACATTAAAATCTGTTTCTTTTTAAAAATAAAAAAAAAAAAAAAAAAGAGAAAAAGAAAGTCGAATCTATAATAAGTATTCAGGTCATGAGCTATATGTGAATATGGTCTTATATATAATGTGTAATTTTACATAAAAGATTAGCTGGTGCCTGACTGTTTTTGGGACAGGAATTGGAATAGGAGGGTTTTGAATGTAGATAAGGATGAAGAATGTCGAATTTTGATTGGAAGGGAATTCCAGAAACTAACAGAACGTGCAATAAAGGAGTTTTGGAACGAGGCAGATCTGTGAGAAGGAATGTAAAGGTCGGAAGGTCGAGATCTTGTGGAGAGGGAGTGGACTGAGGACTTGAATTGGAGAAGGTTGTAGGCGTAGGAAGGACGATGATTGTTGATGATATGATAGAGGAATGTACCTAGGAAATATTGTCTTCGAATGGAGGGGAAGAGCCACTCTAACTCAGTGTAATGGTGAGAGACATGGTAGTATCTCGGGGCACCAATTACAAATCTCACGCAACTGTTCATTATTCTTTTCAGTCTGTCGCGGAGCTCCACCGAGAGTCCATCATACACCACACAGCAGTAGTCAAAGTGGGGGAAGATGAGAGAGGAAACGAGGAGTCTGCGCGTATGTTGAGGTAGGAGATGGCGGAAGCAATGGAATAGTTTGAGGGTAGAGACTGTCCGTCGGGAGATGTGAGAAATATGGTGACTCCAGGAGAGGGTTTGATCAATAAATAGTCCTAAATTTTTTACAGAGGAGTAGAAGGAGATTGGCTGGTCACCAAGGTTTAGTATGGGAAAGTCCGTATAGGATCTAAGGAGGGGCTTGGAACCAATGACAATGGCCTGAGTTTTTGAAGCATTTAACCTTAATCCGTTTAATTTTGCCCAGGCACAGATTCGATCTAGGTCTGCTTGGATCTTAGTAAATGCTACCAATAGCTCAGGGGGAGAAAAGGATAGGTATATTTGAGAATCGTCTGCATAAAGGTGGTGGGAACAATGGAGAATTGAGTCATGGAGGTCATTGATATAGGAACTAAAAAGGAGAGGAGATATGCTAGATCCTTGGGCGACTCCAGAGGATAAAGGCAGGTAGGCAGATAGTGGTTGATTAGGAATGGAGACTGCTTGGGTGCGTTGTGATAGGAAAGATTGGAACCAAGAGATGGAGCTATTGGAGAAGGAGAGTGATTTTAGTTTGTTGAAAAGGATGGGATGGTTAATGGAATCAAAGGCTTTAGAGAAGTCAAGAAGTATAAGGACAGTTAGTTGTTTATTATCTATTGCAGTCTGAACATCATTAGTAATTTTGATTAAGGCGGATTGTGTGGAGTAGCCGGGACGGAAACCAGATTGGAGAGGATCGAGTTGGTTAGACTTTTCTAGGAAATTGGAAACTTGGGATTGTACCAATCTTTCTAGGGGTTTTGAGAGATTGGAAAGAATTGAGATTGGGCGAAAGTCTTCGGGAGAGGATGGATTAGGCTTTTTATTTAAAGGGAGTACAATGGCTTTTTTCCAAGAGGAAGGGAATATTGAGTTCTGTAGGGAGAAATTGTAAATGAAAAGGAGAACTGGGAGGATTTCGGGGAGACATAATTTTATCAATTTGACAGGAATGCCATCTGGTCCTATGGAATTGGTGTGGGATTTCATTACTGCGGTTAGTAAGTCAGTCGGGGAAATGTAGGAGAAATAAAAGTCATCATCATTAAATGATGACTCAGGAGCATAGTTGGAAGAGGAGGGAAGAGAAGAGGTAGAGGAGGCAGAAATAAAATGTGAATTTAAATCGTCAGGTGAAACGGAAAAGAACAGTGAGGAAGGGGATCTAGAAGGTTCACAGAGGGAAAGTTTGCGAAGGATTAGCCATTTAGATTTGGGATCTGGGGCAGATGACAGGGCTTCATGGAAGTAGGAAGCTTTAGCTCGCCGAATTCTTGTTTGTGTCAAATTGCGGAGCACCCTAAACGCTTGATAGTCATCTGTAAGCCTAGTACGTCTAAAGCGTCTGCGGGCAGCATCACGCCTCTTCTGCAGATCCTTGATTTCTTGACACATCCAGGGTGCAGGCCGACGGCGAAAGGTTGATGTTTTTATGGGAGCATGGGTGTTAAGGATATTGAGGAGATTGGAAGTCAGGATTTCAACCATGGAGTCGATGGAGGAGCAGGAATATATTTCGTTCAAGTCTAAGGTTTCAAGGTCAGGTAGTATTTTTTCACGGGTGAGAGTGTCTATCTGACGGAAAGTAAAGGTTCTCGGATGAATCAGAGGGGTTTGGATATTATATGTTATTTGGATCATGTCGTGAGACGATAAGAAGGATACTGGCAGTTGAGAAGAGGAGAGGAGATTTATTTCGGAGTCTATAATGAAGAAGTCTAACCAAGTGTCGGCCTTGTGGGTGTGGTGAGTAGGATAAAAAGGAACAATAAAGAGATGGAGGGAAAAAAATAGGTTTTCTAGATAGGTTTTGTCTTTGGAATTAGAAAGGAAATTGGTATTGAGGTCACCGGCGATGATTATTCTAGGATAGAGGGGAACAAAGTTGAGTAAGGTTGATTCTAAGGACGGATCAAATGGAACAAGGGGAGGACGGTAGATCACTATGTAAAGGAGAGGTGAATTATTACAGGTAATTTCTACTAGAAGGTATTCCACTTGTGGATGTTCGGAGGGTGGGGAGTAATCAAGGATTCGGGACTTCAGGCTATCATGGACAAATATGGCCACTCCACCACCAGTCCGGCTGACCCGGTCGTGGCGGATGAGGGTGTAATTAGGTAAGGAGACAGATGAGGACGGAATATAGGGTTTGAGCCAGGTTTCTGAGATTGCGATGATGTGAAAAAAGTTTTGAGAAAAGTACTGCAGGAATTCATCATAATGGGCGGGAAGGGATTGCGAGTTAACGTGGCAGGTGGTTAGGATGCTAGACATGGGGAGGATTTGATGGGAAACAGTCAGAAATTAGCATAGAGGAAATGAGGCATATATCATATTCTGAAAAAAAATTATGAAAAGTACTGATAGGCAAAATAAAAGTGAATAATGAAAAAATAAGTGAGAAATAAGAGTAAGAAAATAAACAAATTAGTAAACTGGAGCTGTGAGAAATTTTAACCAAAATCTTCAATGTTATTTGGGCACCAATGAAGACAAAAAATACTTTGAAGAACGAGAAGAAGAGATGAAACCTGTGCAGTCAGGCGAAAACTTCTAGATCCGATGCCTGATTAATCAAGATTACTTGATGGCCGTCTTCTTTTCGGCAACGCACAATGCCGGCAGAGAACCATACGTATCTTATCTTCCCGGCAGCTCTCTTCTGCCGGGCTAGCCAGTAGAGGTGCCTGTTTGTTGGGGTCATCTCCTCGCCGAGATAAATTCGGTGGCAGTAATAGTGTGGGTCCTGGTCACAAAGGAATTATAGGCGATGAAAAAGCCGATCCACTCCCAAGGAAAGGGGAGGAATTTCCTATTGTAGGTCCGGAACCTGCAAAAAAGTAGGTAAAGAATGGTGGGAATGCACGTGGCAGACAAGCGAAACAATTTATCGAAAGCCCCTCTCTCTCCAAAACAAATTGGTGCTGGGCATAACTAGGAAAGAAATCCGACTCATCAACTACTACTAGCCGAAAGTACTAACAGGCCTCTGCAGACTTAAAAGACATTTAAAGATCTGTGGGATAGTGGATGATGAACTCTGCAATCTTTGCAGAAGTGCACCTGAACGAATCCCCACTTCATAATAGAGTGTGGCCCATTTGAGTAACTCAAATACAGACTTCTGGGAGCAGACAGAATGCAAGTATGCAAAGCTACCTCCATAAAATGGTCCAACCTTTTCAACTTCATTAGAAGAACAAAAAGGTTTGAGACAGAAAAGAGGTACAATACAATACCATTGGTAGTATCATGTTTGGGGTTGGCAAAAAATACCAATAGGCCCATTTACTGGACTAAGTAGCCCCACCAGTACCAGTATGTATGAAAAATGAAAGCTTTTGGTGGAAGCTGTCGAAGGATTTTCTTCTTATTTCACTATCTCTTTCGTTCTATTAACCGTGGAGTAGTTTCGGTCCAGCATCGGTATGTATCCTTATTCTGGGCCTTCCTTTTCAATTCCTTTGGGGTCGAGCCCCGCCCTAGACCGAGTCTATCCATATAACTATTATATGTGATTCTTGGACGTCCAACCGGTCGGTGCTCCCTCGTTCTGGCCTCCATCGGCCACCTAGCTCTCCGCTCCCCATCCTGCAGACATACCCATACCACTTAATCTGGCTTTCCTCCCAAGCGAAAAGCTACCTTCATTTTGTTTGTATTTAATGAATCCGCTGATCCTGTAATTTAATGAAGTAACATCCAGTAAATGAGTTGTAAATATTTGGGATGTAATTTAAATATCAAGAAGCAACCAGTGTGTAACACTCCTATCACAGATCCATTGTGTAAGATGGTCATCTTGCCAATTCCTTTGCAGACAACTTAGTAGATTTTTAGGTATTGTCATGGAGGAAATACATTTTTTTTTTATGTTTAATCAGATCATTTTCAACCATAAATATTAAGATGAGTGTATTAGTTAATGCGTGACGTAATAGAACTTCCTTATTAAGGGTTTTGGGTTTAACAGATCTTAGAGGTGAATAGTTCTGTAATTAAGATCTTTATGTAAACATAATTCTTTCAATTGGCTAATTGAGTTAGTTGTTAATTCTCACACGATAAGATTGGAAATTAGGTAAATACACTTTGTATAATATTAACTTAAATGTATTAAGGCTTTTTAAAAATTTACTTGGTTTCTTATTATTATTTTGGACAGTTCGAAAGATTCCCACAGTTTGTTTGTTGATTTATTTTATAAGATCCTAATTCTAGATGGTACTTCTGTAATTAAGTCAAGAGGTAAATGACTTCTTAATTCTATACAATAATTTATTCTAACCATCCCTGCACAGACAACTTATTTGTGTTAAATCCACATGTGTTTAGGAGTTTGAGTTTATTTAATGAATGGTATGTGACCAAGGATCGGGATTGCTCAGTGAGTAAGACACTGACTGACTATGTTTAACGTACCTGGTTCGAATCTGGCTGTGACAGCTAATTATTTATTCTGTTACATCAGTCGTGGATCGACCATGGGATCTGGAGACCCTCCTGGAGCACACCCAGGCTCCTAATAAAATAATCATTGTGGGCCGAAACGACTGCATTGAATACAGAGAAAATACATTTTTTTATTTTAATTTTCTCGATTACTATTTTCTTCATAATGTAGATGATAAAAACTTCTGCGATAACAATTCTTCTGCTAGGAATGTAGCAACGCAGGTTTATATTTATCCTCATACCAGACTGAAACGACAAGAAACCTCTCGACATTTCCGACAACTTCAGCACTTACTAGACGAACGCTCTTACCTTTCAATTAATTACAAGAGACTCATATACATGACCATAATAAGACCTATTTGGACTTACGGAGTATTGGAGCTCCACTAAACCCTCGAATTCCTCTCGTATCAAATATTTACAATAAAATCCTTAATGCTCTTTAATTTGTAAGAAATCGTTACCAAAGATCATCAAGTTCCTGGATAGTGAAATACATAAAAACCATATATGACAAGCTTATAAATAATGATCCTTTGCAGATTTATTATTATTATTATTTTAATTTATTTATTTTTATTTTTTCATTTCTTTCATTTGTTCATTTCATTTCATTTGTTTATTAATTTCAATTCATTTATTGATTTTACTAGTATTTTTTTTAAGTTTATCCTTTTTTTTTTTTATCCAAACATTAATAAGTGGTGTTATTTAGCTGATCGGGCGCTTATGACCTGGATGTTTTGCTACAAAACATAGAAAACAAACAAAACAAGTGGGCTACCAATGGGTAGATTCTCTACAAGCCTTGTCATGTCATGTATTTATCCGTATCACATTTCTGAATTTATATTAAATGTACCCAACACTGTCATCACCACCTATGCCGATGACACGTGTATCCTATCAGTTAATAACGATCCTTTAATTGCATCCCAAACTCTTCAATCACATATCACAAGCCTTGAAGAATGGTGTAAAAATTGGAGAATAAAAATAAATTCCAACAAATCCCATCAAATCACCTTTACCCTCCGTCGTAAACCTATGATCTCTTGTCCTACAGTATCCTTCAATAATACTCCACTTATTCCTGTTGAGCAAATCCGCTACTTAGGACTCCACCTTGACAAACGACTCACTTGGAACCCCCATACCAGACTGAAACGACTAGAAACCGCCAGACGTTTTCGACTACTGCAGCACTTACTAGACAAACGATCTAAGCTTTCAATCAATTATAAACGACTCGTATATATGACAATAATAAGACCTATTTGGACTTACGGAATTGAGCTTTGGGGCTCCACTAAACCATCGAATTCCTCTCGTATCCAATCCTTACAATCCAAAATCCTTCGTAAAATCCTCAACGCTCCTTACTTTGTCACAAATAAAATCATCCATAAAGACCTTAATGTTCCATATGTTTCCGATCTGGCCCAATCCAGATACCTTTCCTTCCATAACAAACTGCAGAACCATCCGAATCCTCTCGTTTCAAACCTTGCTTCCTCCTCGATCCCTGATAACCCTCCGAGGCGTCTGAAAAGAAGATGGCCTCGGGATCTTCTAATATAGAACTTTAATTTGAGTTCTACCAATGGGTAGTTTCTCTTCATGTTGTACATGCCATGTTACAAATATCTCATTTACTTATTGTATTCTCTATGTAATACAGTTGTAAATTCCATTAAAATAATAAATAAAAAAATATTAAATGTACAGTTGTAAATTTCATAAATAATAAAATAAAAAAAAGATATATATTTTTGATTTGATGAACATTATTTCATTTGAAAATAAGAAAAATAAATTTTATATATTTATGTAATTTTGATGAGCAGAGGGTATTTGTTTTATACCAAGTATTTTGTTCTTGATATTGATCACATGAAATAATCTCAAATATGAGTGTGACAACGACGTAAGTTGTTACTTAAAAAACTAAAAAAAAAATAGTTCAAGCAAACTTCAGTTTTGTCAAAAACGTGTGACATGATTAAAATTCTACAGTATTAATAGAATTCACTCTCGTAGGAAATTACCATACGATGACGAAGCAGGGGACTAGACTGGTCTCATGTTGGCTTGCGTCTTGTGATTGAAACCGCGTTTTTTTTTTTTTGTTTTGTTTTTTTGAGCAGGGGTTCGACAAGCCCTCGGGATGTCGAATTTAACAAGGAACAAATTGCGTTCCTTTCTCCTTTGACGGAGGATCGGAGTGGTGGCTTGGTAAGGACCCGTTGCCCCTGACAACAGCACTTGGTCAGAATTTAGGAGGGTGGTTATGGGGAAGGGTGGGGAGGAAGCGGGAGGAAGGGGGAGGAGGAAATCGACCAGGCATGAGGCGGAAAGGCTGATTAGAAAACTCAGGGCGGCCAACTTAAATTAGAAAATGTCAGGGAGACGTATGGGTTCGCCCGCACAACTCATTACCGAGTTAAAAACTTCTAAAACCCTACCCCTAACCCTACTAAATGGATTAACAAAAAGATATATACCTTCCCTCTATCTCCCATTAGGCAATAATTGATACAAATAGTATATTTCTTTAAATTTTAAGTTTATATCATTATGCTAGTCGAAATAAATTTTCTACCATACACTAGAAGTTGACTGTCAGTTCTGGAAGGCACAATTTCCTCATAATGTAAGAAAAAACATCAGTATAATTCTGAGACGAAAACAAATCCATTGAAAGCTTAACAAGCAGAATTATAACACTCAATTAGCTATTATACCATGGTTTTATGAAAGACAATTTTTTTATCTTTTAACTCACAAATGGAAAACCCCAAACAATTTTTGTTTTTGTAAATTTAATTAACAATCTATAATGATTGATAAAAGCTATTGATAAAATCTAAGAACGAAATCCAAAAATGGATTGAAAGAGCATTGTAAAGGTATGTGGAAATATAGGCGGATTCCTGCGTGGCAAATTAAATGTATAAATCTAATTTTCTAATTTAGTGTATATATATCCTAATTAATTGCTTATTTAAAAATATCTTTTAGATGAATATGGTGCACCTAAAGCTCCTAAACATAAATATATATATATATTTTTTTATTATTTATTTATATATACATTACATCATGTCATAATGATAAATTACATGTTTGTGGTTGCAGTAACATTATACATGACATACTAGTGGTATGAATGCTGTTTAGAAAAACCTCAAGAAAAGATGAAAGAAAAACCTCATAAAAAACCTACATAAGATATAAATGAAAAACTAGATTATAATCCTTAAAATTACAAGAAAAACAAAATATAATTTATATACATAAGAAAACTATATATAATTATACATACATATATACACACATACATGTGTATATATATATATATATATATATATATATATATATATATATATATATATATATATATATATATATATATACACATGTATGTGTGTATATATGTATGTATAATTATATATAGTTTTCTTATGTATATAAATTATATTTTGTTTTTCTATTTTATATATATATATATATATATATATATATATATATATATATATATATATATATATACACGCACATATATATTCATAAATATATAAGACTGTAAAAAGTGTCTTTTCTTACTTCCTGCTTAACAAATCTTACAAAAATCTTTCTTTCAAAGCTTTTCGTTATACATCGACAGCCACACTGCAATAGTCTGCAAGTGCGAAATCTAAAATTATTTATAAGACGAAATAAACAATGCACTTCTTATTTTAGTAATAAGATTCTCTATTCAATTATATTGTTTATTCAATTTCTATCGTTAACACAGTAGTAATGTTTTAAATTACGTTTTTTTTTTTTTTTTTTGTATTTCTGAATGTAGAGAATTGTTATCTTTGGTCAGAGAAGCTCAAAACCTCATGTTCTAATAAAATTGTACTTTCCAGCAGTCTGGCTTTCGAAACGATGTACTACTGCAGTGACATAGGTAATATTGATTGTTGCAGTATAGAAATATATATTTTAATTGAAATCTTTTTATATAAAAAGGAGATCATCAACAAAAAAATTATTACAAAAACAAAGAAAATTAAATGTTTATTAATAAAATATATGTATAAAAAACAAAGCAGTATTGGCACTACACCATGCGGATTTAAGGCACAATTTGGATTATGATAATATTGAAATTAAACACACACACAAAAAAAAGTAAATAAATATAGAAGGGAATTTTAGGAAGATATCTCTGTTACAGAACATTTAAATAATGCCATAAATTTCTCACTAAACAAATCATATGCCGAATTGAAAAATAAACTAAAAACAAATAGAGTAAATATTAATACACATGGTATTTTGTTTTTTAAATTGTTGAAAGTTTTCCCATCAGAGTTCAGCAAAATTACAGTTTTCCTCCATTTTCAAATACAATTGTTAATAGGAAATGTATGCGAAATATTATATGCAGTAGAAAATTTGAAACTGGTGTAAATCCGAAGTAATTGTTATCTAAATACATATAAAAAAATAAGGTAAATAGAAATTAAAAACGATTTTTTTAAACACAAAATACTTTGTCAATAGAATAAAAATGAAATAATCTATCTCTCTCTCTCTATATATATATATATACATATATATAATTTTAGCAATTGAATATTATTGTTATTATTGTTTTTTGTTTATTTATTTAAAACTTAATTTAGATAATATCAAAAAAATTTTCTCCCTGTTTTGAGGAAGGAAAAATAACAACCAACATAAATCCTGACTAGATGATTCTGGCAAATAATTTTACAAACACTTTAGACAGATGGAAAATAATATGTTTAAAGCAATATTTGAAAATGGCCTAGTGGACAAAACATCACAAAAATATATGTTTATATAACTCAATAACAGTTCTTGAATATTGATAAAAGAATTTTTATATGTTACATATTTGAGACAAAAATGGGTTCAAGAATTCGTTAACTATTGTGCGTAATTTTATATTTAACACCATAAATTCAAGGTATAAAAAAAACAAAAATGCAATATATTTATTTTTATAAATCTCTGTTGAATCCAGATAAGAAACAACACAGGTAGAAATTTTATCATTAAATATTATCATAATACTATATACATTTCTATTTTGAATTTTTCTCTGCAGAGAAGTATTAATTTCTTTTCCACAGTGAGTAATAACATTCAAAATAGACTTAATTTTGTTAATTTAGATTAATTTTGTTTTATTAATTTTTTTGATTGTTGAATCAAAATCAATAAAAACTGTATTGTATTTTATGCTGAGAAGTGCTGACAATTTTACATTCCATGATTAGTAATTAATTTACTGAATGGTATAGATAGATAGGTAGATAGAAAATAAACTTTATGTATGGGACGAGGTCCCTTAAGATTATCAATCAAAAACGAAAACAATATCTGGTGAAAAACTACAATAATAACAATTATATTTATATAAAATAATGCAATATTCAGCAATTTAATTATTGTAATCTTATTTTATCTTGGATTATAACATTTATCATCTAATAAAAAATAAATAAAAATATATTTACTACTCATGAATTACTTAACTCATTCCTCATCTTTTTTTTTTTTAACCAGTACATTTTCATTAAACATTTTTCTTACCAATAATTTTTTTTTATTTTCAACATTTTATTTTAGATTTTATTAGAAAATTGTTAGTTAAAATTCATAGGATGAAATATTTAAAATTGATTTTGAATCTTCGAACGTAACTGGTGTAATAAACCACTTCGAAGGCCATTCATTCATATTGTTATGTTTTTTTTTTTCTCCACAGGGGTTGAATTCCTGATCCCCTCCATTTGTGAGTTTTCACGAAAGGGTTGTCTTAGGGTAGTGACAAATTGGAAAGCGCTCCGTTTCATACTCCACTAATTATCGATTACGTTTTGGTAATATGTTTATCTTAGGATTTCTGTAGTTTAACCTTAGCATAAATAAATAATTACGTAGCTTTTCATTATAAAGAAAATATTTAAAATAGTAATACATTAAGATTCATATCATAAAAACTATGTATGTAATTGGATTGGTCATAGTGAATAAATAATGTTATTTAAAAATTATCATTATGTACAGTTTAAAATTATTTAAATGATTTTTTTTTATGTACAGATAAAAAGTAATGGAAACTAATTTTTCTGTTTAGAATTATTTAATTTTTTTTTTTTATAAATTAATAGTTAGACATGATTTCAATGGGTTATTGTTTTAAACAGATCTTCACAGTGATATAAAAATAATAATAATTTTATTTTATGAATAAAATTGTTCCTTTATTTTCAATAGCAAATATTTTCTAAATAGCTATATATGTTTTATCAAGATTTTCTATTAGAATAAAATGTAATAGATAATGCATATATATATAATAAATTTGAGTTCTACCAATGGGTAGTTTCTCTTCATGTTGTACATGCCATGTTACCAATTTCACATTTACTTGTTGTATTCTCTATGTAATTCAGTTGTAAATTCCATTAAAATAATAAAAAATAAAAATATATAATAAAATTATTTTTTCTTCACCTTATAGACAAGGTTACTGAAAAGAAATAAAATATATATTTTTTTAATTACCATGATGTATAAATATAAAAAAATTGGAATTTTTCTTTTTAAAATTATTAAAATGTTTTTTTTTTAACTTAATAGATTCCTAGATGTAATCGTGATTTCAATGGGCTATTGTTTTAAAATGATATTCAAAGAGTTTTGTAAACTATATACATTATTAATATAAATTTATTATTTCGACGAACACGTTTTATTCGTTATCATTCATACTCACACATTTTTAAGTATAAAAGCATATCATAAGATCGTAATTTGTTTTTTAAATTAATTCAAATGTCCAAAAACATTTTCGTCCTGTTTTTATTTTTGGTTCTTTTGATGACATATTTTCTCTGTTATCATATTTTAACTACACGTTAATGTGTAAAAATTGTTTGCTATTTAAATTTATTTATTCCTCGAAATAAATATAATAAGCGTTCTTTAAAATAATAAATTTATATTGACAATTTATGTACCATTTAAAAATTAATTTTATGAGAAACTATATTTTTATGAATAAATTAAATTATTCATTTAGCAAATTTAAAGTATTTTTTTAAATTAAATTTACGTACACAATTTAGTAGAGCATCACCTCTTTAGCATCTTATACTTCTAAACGTATTCTTAGTTCTGTACCCAAATTCTTGTTCATGTGCTTAAGAGGAGGGCAGTGTATCCCAGAAACGGTAAAAAAATAAATGTAAACGCTATGAATTACAAGAATTTGTTTCCTTAAATTTGACCTGTAGGCAAAGTTGTGAAGAAGGAATACAAATTAATGAAGAATAGTCAAGAATATGGATATGGATTAATAATAAATAAAAGTTTTAAAGCGATACTAGATAAACGTATAAACATAATTGGTAAATAATTATGATTCATTAAACTGTTTATAAGATTATATATATATATACACATATATATATATATATACATATATATATATATATAAATAAATATATATATATATATATATATATATATATATATATATATATATATATATATATATATCAGCAAAAGAAAATTCATTCATGGAAACAAATCGTTTTAGAATAACTTTATTCATTCACAAATTAAAAGAAACCAAAAATAAAAAATTAAGAACGAATTGTTTCTTCCCAAAATGTGATTATAGAATGAATACTTAAGTAAAGTAAGCTAGTAAATTTATAATTTTTGTTCATTAAATATTGAAAAATTGAAAATTACTCATTATTACTGAAATTTTCTTGAGTATATGTTGGTTTATTTAACCTCACCGTTAATGATGAAGGGTTATATTTGTTTTAAAGTTTTTAAACAATAATATTGAGCAATGTAAGGTTAAACAAAGAAGGGTGACAAAGTTTAATTCCAAAAAAATAATAAATTATATCTATTATTAATCTACGTATGAGTGGAATTGTTGTCATTTTTTTATTCATAAGAACGTTGTTGAGTACATGTGTAACTCCAAGGATTGGACTGCCATGTACATTTTTTATTTTCAAGTATGGATTATCATGCATACTTTACTTTTAATATTGCTATCATTAATTGCAGAATTGGTCATGTTATTATTATATAGATTTATTAGTTACGTAAAATCATGTTAAAATATTGTTATTAATTTTAAATTCATTCCTGATCTATTGTTGTAGTCATGTTTACAATTTCACTGTTATTTTTGGTCAGCGAGATGGTATATCATGAATATAATAACATGTCATAATATATTTATTAATCACGAACTGCCATGGAGAATTATCTTCCTAAATTAAACATTGTATAATTACAGTCATTACTGCTTTAATAAAAGTTTTTGATTTGTTGAGTTGATTTTAATTTTATTTCCCGATATGTGTGTGCGTATGGATATAAATAATTAATATTACTTATATATTTATTGATATCATTGAATATTTATAATACTACCTTTAGTATGCATTTTGTATCTTGGTAAACGATATGTACTTAAATAAATAAGTACCAGATTTATATTTATTTACATACTATTTTTCTAAGCTTTAAGGATTTTATCCATATCAGGTTTTATTTTGATAAAATATATGGATTCGTGTAACCCTAGAGATAAGTGTAAATCTAAAATCCAAACATAAAAAAAAAAATTAATAAAGAAAATTTAAAATTTAAAGTTTTATTCTCCCTGCAACACTTAAGGAGACAGCCCTGATGAAGGCCTGAACTTCAGGTCGAAACGTCGGTATATGTAAAAAATAAATATTATCATTTATTTTTGCCTTCCTTTTTGACTGACCACCCCAACTATTCTTCTCTTCAAAGAAAATTTAAATAATAGATTCTCCACCTCTTGAAATTGTTGGGAAATTTTGTTTCAACTATTGATATCAATGGAATACTTTTTTCAAACAATATACAATTTTGGGAAATTTAAGATTTTACTATCCTCCTCCAAAAAAAATAAAATAATAAAAAAGATAATAGCTGCGTCCCACGTTTATTAAATATTTTTTCTAGATTTAAATTAATTTTTCAAAATATAAATACATACATGTGTGCACATTTTAAGTATTATTTTATGTATATCTAGGTCTCTTAAATAATTCGTAATTTTAAATGTAAAACAATTTGTAAGTTGTTTTTTCTTTTTTTTTTTTCTTAGAGTAATATTTATTTTTTTCAATCAACTTTCTAGACGTCTAATCTTATATATTTCTCATAATTTTTTGCACATTTTTATAATGTATATATGTGCATAAGTATAAAATGTATATAATTCATGGTAGAATATTTTTTAGCTGAAGCAGTCATTTAATCAATATTTTCAGCGCTGGTAACAACATTTTATGATCTGTATTAATTGGTTAATTAATAATTTTATTGCCGTTTTTTCCCTGAATTTTTTGTATCTGTTTTAACTCTATATTTTATTTTATTTCCACCATCGATGATGTGCCTTTAATACTAATTTAATTAATATACCTTCAAGCCATGATATTTTTTTGTTTATTAACTCTTTCAATTATTATCTTTATTTTCTATATAATTTACACATTGTATATCAGCCATTCATTATCTCTTTTATCACGTTTATTTGCGTCATATCACTATCTCTTCATTCTGTTACATTTCAGTTATCTTTTGTTAAACTCTCTTTTTTGTTTCTATATGTCAATCATCTTTTCCTTTTTTCCATATTTGAATCCTTTTCGTTTGTTTAACATTGTCCCCTTTACCCTTTCTTTATTCTATAGACCGTATCCTGTTCTCTTTCTTTTTCCTCACTTCTCTTCGTCTCTTTTTCGTTATGTATCAACCTCTTTTTCTTTTGCTCCTTACATTTCTTTCTTTTCTTGGTTCGTCTCCTCCTCATTTTTTTTCCACACTCACCCCTTCTCTTGGTTCCTCATATTTCAACCCCTTCTTCGATTTCACACTTTGTCTCATCTCTCGTCCATTTCCACGTTTTGTCTTCCTGTTTTATCTCTCCCTTGTCTTCCTTTCCCTTGGCTTTTTTTTATGTTCATCAATTTCCTCCCATTTCCCTGTTCTTTACGTTATTTTCCTTTCTCTTGTTTTCCTCGACTCTTCTCTCTGTTTCATCTTATTTCTCCTATTCTGTCTTGTCGCAATCTTCTCCTTCTTTTATCTCTCACCATCATTCGTCTTTGTCTCAGAATCTTAATTTTCTTTCTCACCGTCATTCTCTTGTCTCTTGGTCTCTTACCTTTTCTCTTTCATCACATTTAATCCCCAGCTCGCTCATTTTCTCTTTACTCGGCAACTTGCCTTGTTTTGTTACACCCTCTTCTTTTGCAATCATTTTCTTTTGTCTGTCTTTTGTATTACGTAGCCTATGAATCGCATGTATAGAAATTCTGGTGACACGATCTGTGAACATATCAAAATAAGTCAAGTACATGTTATTTTTTAAAAATATTTTATTCAGGAATTTATTTACATTGGACAATATAAATTTGATCAAGGAATAAGATTTGGAATTTATTAAATATGTAATTTAATTACATAATTATTTAAAATATTGTATAAAATTGTAACTATACCAAGTATTAAAAAAGTTACAATAAAAACTATGTATTAGCATAATTCAGATAGTTAATACGGTCACTGCCCTTGCTCAACCTTCCGATTTTTTCTGGAAAACCATAAAAAGATTTTAGGTAACCATTTTTTAGGTATTTGGACAGCTTCTGTAAAAAATGTTTAATTGTTATTTAATGTATTTTTGTTTGCTTTATTCAAAGAACACTCAAGTCAAGAAGACATCTGAAGGTTCCGAATAACAGAATTTTATATAATAGTATTATAAAAAAAAAATGTATATCACTTTAACTCAAAAGATTTTTTGGTTAAATAGTTAATTATTTTTATCTAAACAATAAAGTTTCAGTTTCTTTTGATTTAGATTATTGAAATACTCTACATTATATCACAGCATGATTCTCTTGCAAATAATAAAACAGGATTTTTGGAATTACGTTAGAAAAATTTTTATAACATTAGTTTAAAAAATATTTTGTCATAAATTAAGTAATTTAATAAAAAAATGTTTAAAGATTTTAAAATTCGCAAATTAAATAAAGTGAAAAAAAAATTAAGTTTTCATTAAACGAAATATATCGTTTAAGGTATAAACGTTGTTATTCAAATTAGTTTTTTGATATTTTACAATTTTAGAAGTTTTATTACGTTTAATTTAAAAGTTTATAATATTTCTAGAAAATCACTATAGTTAATTGATAATATATTTATATATTGATATTATGTGATGTTCATTGTATTCCTTTGAGTACATAGCCAAAATTTTCTATAATTCATTGCTGAAGAATCCTTTCATCTTAATATATATATATATATATATATATATATATATATATATATATATATATATATATATATATATGTATTTGATTTATAACCAAATATAACACAACCTATACAACAAAAGCTATTTGAATTTATTTAGCATTTAAATAAACTATTAATAACTTAAACGATTTTAAAAATATTTAAAAGTGTAATTATTTAATAAATTTCTCTGTCAAAAATTAAAAAAAAATTGTACTTAGATGTTCAATATTTTATTTTTATTTTTATTTTTTTTCTGTGGTAAGATAATTCAGTAATAAGTAGTTAGTAGTTAAGTAGTAATAAGTAGAAATTAAATGGATAATTCATTGAAATGAAAATTTCGTTTACTGGTCATAATTAGTTCATTTCAACAATGTGATCTTAAATGCATTAAATCTGATCGAAATTGATGATAATAATTTTTAATGTAAGTAAAATATCGTATTTTATAAATATGATCGATTTATAAACAATAAACAAACGGTAAACATTTAATATGAATTATTAACAAATTGTGGTAGGAAGAAGACAGTGGCGTCACCAATACAGAAAAATGTAAGTCAACAGCGCTGGTAGTTTGTCAGTATCCCGATAGATGCCGCTTTCCTTCGTCCTACCACTTTATTACATATATACATATGTAATAAATTATATATATTATATATATTTATATATATATATATATATATATATATATATATATATATATATGTATGTATATTTAATAATAAATGTACATTATTTTTTATAGATATTACAGTCAAATAAAATTTTATAATTAATTATATTAAATAAACTAAAAATCATAAAAAATTTATAAGCGGCATAAATTATTTTTGTAAATTTAATTAATTATTGGTAATTATGTTTTATTTCACCAATAATAAACACGTTCTATTTATTAAAAAGGAGTTATATTTATTTATTATAAAAATAAATTCACTACTTGATATTGCAGCATACTTATTAGATTTCATTGTGGGATAGTCAATAAAGTTTAAATATTTTTTTTTTTTTGTTTCTAACTTAGGATTTTAATAAAATTAATTCAGTTAATATTAATGGCTAATGAAAATTCAGATAAACTAAAAATTATGCCTAATTCAATTTAAATAAAATATTTTAAAATGTTCTCTGATATATTCTAACGTTATTTGAATTGATTAAATTTAAATAGATTGATTCTATAGCTTTTATTTATACTTTTTATATTCAATAGAACTTGGAAAACATAGACAAAAAAAATATATATGTTTTAAATATATCTCTATGGTGTTCGATAAGTATATGATATTTTTTTTTCAATTATGTCAATAAAATAAAATCCATTGTTATGGTCATTTAAACATTTATTTTTCTTGTCTTATTTTTTTATTAAATTATTATTATTGTATAGGTAAATTTGAAATAATATACAATCGTACTTTAAATTTTAATAATAGTATTAATAAATCAATAATTTTCCACTCAGCTTGTTCAAAATTGAAAACATTATTTCATACCAATTATTTGTATATTTTTTTATGAAATATAGCTTTAATTATTTAAAAACTTTTTAACCCTTACGGTATGTAGGTTAATAATATATTTGTGGAATATTATAACTATAATATACGTGAAAAATTGATACGTCTCATAACACTTAGTATGCTAACTCACAATTTTCAGTCTGCTGTCGAAACTTTGAAAAAAAAAATTTTAGATAATGGATTTTTTGATTTATTTAATTGGATGGATTTTTTAACATTAATGGAGCGTGTATTAAATTTGTATGTATAATTACTATTTAACATTTTAATTTTTTTTACCCTTAAATATTTGTGTAAGCTCAGTAGGTTAGGACACTGATTTCCTAAACTTAAGGTCATTTTAATAATGTCATGGGTTCGAATCCGGTTGATGACAGGTAATTTTTCATCAGCCTTAGAACGAGCCGGGAGATTCTCCTGGCTCACACCTGCCCTCTATAAAATGGGTGCTATTAAATAAATAATTAAGAAAGAAAGAAAACCTGGTGGTTATAAGTATCCCAAGACCATTGATGGGTTGTAGTGGTAGAGGTTTCTTTATTTTATTTTTTTTATTTTTCATTTCAATTCAAACCTTGTGGGGTGCCAATGGATTGAAAAAAAATTTGTTACTAACCTTGTTCAAAGTAAATAATACACATCTTCGATTTTCTGAAGTCTTACGGGCGTGTTTGAGGCTGAAACCAATTCATGTTAGTATGAAATTGTAATTAAAGTTATTATAATATTATTGTATAATATTACCACATTTATTTATTGTTTAAAACAAATGTTAAAAATATGACTAATGTGATTAAATATAAAACCAATATGTCGTCCTTCCAAATGCTCGTTCAATGAACACCTGTTGATGTTTCTATATTTTCTTGTGACCCGTTGAATTTTGATGCAGGAAAAAATTCCTGAAAATCGTAATGAAAATGTTTAAATAACAAAGAATGTTCATATTTTTCAATTTAATTATTGGTATGCAGATATACATAGAGAAATAGATTAATGGTGAGCAATATATATAATAAAATTATTATATTGAATTATGGAAAAATAATTTTAAGATTGTTTGATGTAATTATTTAATGGTTTAATTACATTGTGAATTAAATCTTTCGTCACTGTTACCGATGTCCCAAATTGTGACGGAATATAACTGAATAAAATATATACCGGTTTAGACAATTGTATTGATTCAATGAAAATATATAGACTAGGAAGTATATAAAAGCAATTTTTAGAACATTAAAACAATTTGTTGAAAATTTTCAACGACTAAAATTAGATCCCTCCTTCCTTTCATTCCTTTTCTCTGTTTTTAACTCTTTATTATATTATACATTGTCTGTACATCTTGATAGACTTTACAATATCTCAATTTTCTATCTAACTACTCCATTCTCAATGTCTTAATTTTACTATTTATTTTCATTTCTTTTTATTTACTTCATATTTCTTTTTTATGTTTTACATTTTATTCTAAGATTCCCATTTTAACACATATGTCACCCTTTTTGATTATGCCTACTTCATCATTCAACACTTTATAACGGTTATTATTATTTATCTCTTAGTTCTTACTATTGTCATTATTCTAACAATTTCATTTTACTTCATTTTTATTTTTTTTTCTTTATTTATTTTTTTTTCTTTATTTTTTTTTTTTACCATCACTACTTATGTTTCTCATACCTTGTTATCTGGTTATTTTCTTAGCCCTGATGAAGGCATGAACTTCAGGTCGAAAGGTCGGCATATGTAAAAATAAATATTATCATTTATTTTTGCCTTCTTTTTTGACTGACCACCCCAACTATTCTTCTCTTCATTCAACATTTATTGTCCTTATAATAAAATTGTTATACTTGTTGAATTAGGTAATTTTATTTATGACGATTCACACATAAAATTTATTAACAATTGAATTTTTTAATTTTTTTTTCAAGTTATTTAAACAAAACTAGAAATGGTTAATCTACGTTTATCTAATAATATTAGAGTGCTAACAATGGGTAGCTTCTCTATATGTGTTTCATCACATTATATCCATGTACGAATTTACTAGATGTATTTTTTTTTTTTTTTTTACAGAGTTGTAAATATCATATAAATAATAATAATAGAAATATAATAATATATAAATATATATAATATTATATCTGAAATAATTATTAATTATAAGTATAAATATACATAATAATACACCTGAATTAGTTAAACAATAAAATTTAAAAAAAAAATGATGTACCAAAAATAAATAAAAATATATATGATATTATAAACTAAGTAGACTATTTATTAATACAACATACATTGAAAACAAATATCCAAGGTTTTCAATGGTCTGTTGTGTACAATTGTTTTTTTTGTTTTGTTTTTTTTGTCCAAGGTGTTCATGCTTCTTTAGAAGGAGCTGAAACAAATTAATGAAATGTGGATTATTTTTTAAAATAATAAAAAAAAAAATTAAATTTACATTTAAATTTGAATTAGTATCGTCCATTGAATGTACCGTTCAAGAAAAATATGAATAATTAATTTTAAAACATTATTACGCACTTTTATTTTTTTTTACTTAATTTATTTAATTAATTTAATTTATTTTGTGTAACGTTTGTTCAGTAAGATTTATGTGACCAATTCATCATGTAAGAAAATATTTCTTATCGATACATCAAGTTTATTCAAAAACCATTACAGTGAATATTTAAAATAAATGCCCTGTAAATTAATTTCTTTACTTTTTTTTTTTATTATGTACGGTAACATTTCGATTTCATCTGTCGATGTCTGCTGATCGTCAATATAGTGGAACCCACCAAAATATTTGGGGTAACTTCATGGTGTGACGAATATTTCTAAAAAAAAGTGTTCACAGAAAAATGTAATGTGAAATTGAACTAAGTGTAATTTAATAAAATACTATATTTCATGAGATTAAAATAAATTGAGAAATTCAATTTTTTTTTTTAAATACTACTACAAACTAATAATGATTCAGTTTATTCTATGTTTCTACTAAAATTAGAGTCAATTAATTGCCATTTACAGGATAAGGTTTTTTTCTAATTGTAATTCTGTTTATGTCTATTCGATTAACCTTAACGTCCCTAGTACGGTTAATCGAAATTTTACTGGAATTTACATCATACCCTTATTTGATTGAAAAAAATAAAAAAAATCACAAAATTTTAAACAGTCAAAAACAAAAGCGAAATTGATTCAATGAAAAGTACAAGATCTTTGTTACATTAATTTACTTATTTAAAATTTATTTATTTTATTTTTTACAGTAGAACTGAGATTTGATCCATCGGTTTCTCTTAATCATCAGTACAGTAGACCAGTTTTCCTATCTTCATTTTTTTTAGGGAGAGAGAGAACGATAAAAGTTTAAAAATAAAACAATCTGTCTCACTCAAGGGTAATACATAACTATTCATATAGTATATATAAACTAATGAAAGATAAATATTAATTAAATACCAACTAAATTATAAATTATTAAGTAACTAAATTATAATTATAAACCAATAAATGTACATCAAAAGCAAAATTAAGAGTTCGATGAATTAAATATTAGAAAAATAAGTAGAATAGAAAAATAATAGTACTCTGAGAGAAAGTTCCTTGTCTATTAGTGTTGCCCAAATGCGACACCGAGACAAATCTTGGTCTTGCAAACTCAGTCTTGGTCATGGTCTTGGTCTTGCTCAAGAGCCTCGCAACTGCCTTGCAGTTACATATTAATTTATTACTATAGAGATATTACTGTAATTTTTGATATAAGAGAAATCTAACTAAGCCGGAATGAAAAATTAGAAAAGTTAAATGCAAAATTATATTGGTTGTACCAATTATTTACATATAGTAACTAAGATTGTCAAGTATTAGTAAGTATTTTGCCTTAATTTTTATTCAAAAAATCGGTTTTTTTTTACTAGTCCTGGTCATGGTCTTGCAACAGTTAGGCGGGTTCGGTCTTGATCTTGGTGCAAAGTGCAAGACCAAGACCGATTTTGGGCAACACTATTGTCTATAACAATAACAATCTATTACATTAAATAAGTAGGTAAATAAATAGGATTAAGTAAACGAACTATTTATAAAACAGTAGAAAACACTAAAATCATATACCAAATAAATAAAGAGTGGTGAAACAAAATATTTCCTACTAAATAATAATAAAGAAAGAAAGAAAAGATTAGTTTGATAAATTAGAAAAAAGTCTCCACTAATCAAAAAGAAAATGACGTACACTCAGTGTCAAAATGTTAGACACGCCCATTGAACTTAAAAAACTTTTCGTGTATTTTTATTTTTGATTGATATTATTTTGTTTTAGTACAGTTTAAAGTATAAATTATGATATCGAAATGAGGACTATCTTCTCGGACCTTGAGGATTATTTAAATTCAATATCAGTAAATATTGACATTATATATGTGTCGAAGTGATAGACACACTTGTTGTTGTTTACTATTTTCTCAATCCTCTAGAGTTTAAATCGTTAAAATACCATTTCTACTTCAGTGCAGTGTTGAATTTGTTTCAAAAAATACCTAAAAAGAACGTTAGTTATGGGAAAAAATTAGTGTTTCTCTAAAGAAGATCGCCGTTTGATTTCTTAACTCCACAAGGACGGGATGAGTTGTAGGAAGTTTATTCTGCACGGGGAAACATATGGAACCCACCGTTCTACTGGGAGGCCTCCTGCTTTGACATAACGAGAGAAACAGAATATTCTTCTAATCGCATCCAACTCTTGTAAAACAGCAAGAGCGATTGCTGAGGAAGCTGGAGTTCAAATAAAACTAAGGAGTGTCCCAGGATTATTTTAAAAAGTCAAAAATTGAAAAGAAAGCCAGTTTTGAGTACACGTCACAACTTAGAAATTAGGTCCAGATGGCTTTTGCTCGTAATGTGATGTCATGAGTGAGGATTGGAAGAAAGCCATGTTTAGTGATGAAAAAAAAAATCAATCTGGATGGGCCAGATAGATTTTCGTATTATTTTCATGACTTAAGAAAAAAAGAAAAAAATGTATCAAGGCGTCAAATAGGAGGAGGAAAAGTTATGGTCTGGGCGTCAATTGTTTACAAAAAGAAAGGAAATTTGGTATTTGTTAGATGAAGAGTAAACTCCGCTGAATTTAAAAATTTGTCAGAGGAACAGAAGTGGACTTTTAATGACATGTCTGAAGGCATACCAGTTTTTCAGCAAGATAACGCCCCAATGCATTCAGCAAAAATTATTAAAGACTGGTTTACCCTAAACAAAATTGCCAAATTAGACTGGCCTGCTGTCTCCCACGAACTGAACATTATCGAAAATGATGGGGGATCTATTTCAAGAAGATTGTATTCTGAGTCAAGACGGTACGGAACAATCGAGGATTTGAATTCTGCAATTCTAGCTTCATGAACAAGAAACAATCGAACAATTGTAAGATTCATTACCAAACAGAGATTTATAATTATTAAATGGTGGTGGAAAGGCCACGAAGTATTAAAATGAGTTTTATTTATTCTTACCAGGGAGCGTGCCTAACATTTTTTTGAGAGTGATAGATTATTTTAATACTGTTTTACGTTTATTTTGAAAAGATGGGAGCGGGTAGGGATAACAATTTTTGATGTGTGTCTAACATTTCGACAATGAGTGTATGTTATAAGTATTTAAAAAAAAGAACATTATCTTAAACACATTTGTTTCGATATTTATTATTTGCATTTATCATATTTTTTTTTAATTTAATTATGATACAGCTGTATTAAAAATAAAAATACATTCAGTAAATGTGATAACAGAAAATAATAACATAAAAACATTTGTTGAGAAACTACCTAAAATAATTATAAAATTAATTATATATATATATTTTATTTATTTAGAAATATAATAATCTGTCACCTGGACAATGATTATAGTGAGACATGGATACATTCACACCATATATACAGAAAACATAAAATTGACAAAAGTAAAATAATAACTAAATAATAATCAAACAACTATGTACAGTAAAAACTAAACTAAACTAAAGATAAGTAAATTAAAAACATAAAAACTCAGTCATACCTAAGATTATATATTGACGTTGAAACCCCAGTAACCGTAAACAAATAGATCCTATGATTTTCAAGATAAGATTTTATAAATAATGTTATTTATTTACGTTTATATGAAGTTGTGATATAAATTAGTTGATTTAATTATTTTTTAATACCGTTTTGAATAAGAAAATACGTTAAAAAAAAAGCTTAAAAATAATTTTATTCGTAAACACGACATCTCAAATCGAGCGTTGTTAAATTGTTTCGTAGCAATGTGAAACCGTACAGTTGTCATTTTTATATTTTATTTCCATTTTAATGTTAATTTATTAATTATTCTTATTGAAAAGAAAATGTTTACAACAACAGGTTTGCCGAATTCGGTCGGCCGTAACCAAAACATTTTTTAACAATAAATAATAAAACAATATAAGATAAAAAAAAATGTGTTGTGGAATTTTCAACTACAAAGTTACTTAAATATAGTTATATCAATTTTTTTTTTGTATTTATAATTTGTTTTAGAGCACTTTCAAATGGTTAAATTTCATTTCTTTAAAATTTTAATTTATATTCGCCTGATATTTAGGTATATTAATTCCATCTCTCTAGAAAAAAATATATATATATATTTAAATTTTTATTGTAAAAAAGTTAATCACTTAATAATCAAATGAATAAGACACTTTTTTTTCTTTCCAATTAAAGATATTTTTAAAAACTTTTTTTAAATATTCTTTTTTCAAAAACGGCTTAGTAAATTAAAGATATTAAACATGGGGATTTTTTTTTTTTTATTTATTCATTGAGTATTACAACAATCTGTCACATGGACACTAGTTATAGTAAGGTAGTATAACATTCATACTACATCTAGAAAAAATATAAAATAAATAGAAGCAAAATAACAATAAATAATAATCAAAAAGTATATACAATAAATAAAATAAAATAACCTAAAAATAATAAAATTCAAACTAAGCAAAAAACACATGCATACCTATATTATACATCGGGATTAAGACATAAAAGTCGTACTTAAAAAAAAATAAGAACATTACTAAGTTGTATTACTTATTTAATAATTTAAGTAACGTTTCGAAGGAAGAATTAATAATTATTCATTATTTATATTATATTATATTATTTATTTTTCATGATGTTTTTAATGTTTTTAAATATATATATATATATATACATATATCTAGTTATGCAAATTTAAAATTATAAAAATAATTTTATTTATTTATTATTTTAATTAATTCACCTAATATTTAGGTATATTACTTCCATATCCCTAATATACCTAAGTATGGTTTAAATTTTTACTGGACATGTTTAGATTTATTTGACCAATTTATTAAGAAAAATAAAATATGCTATGTGTTTAGAATAAGATTACCATTATCTGAAGATTTCGTGGTCCAGAATACCTCTCCTCCAGCCGCTTTCAGCCAACATCTGAAGACAGGTTGACGAGGCGGGGGAGAGGGTCGTGTGATAGGTCGAGAGTTGACCCACCGGTGGCCGACAAAACTAGCCACCCCCGCTCCCGTGAGAACCCCGACTTGTTATTTGTCACAGGTGTCTTCTTAATGTGGGAGGGTGAATAGTAACGATGAGTCCTTTAGGATAATTCAAATGATAACAATCAGGTTTTTCGACCAGTCTTTCAGAACATCTCCCCTTTCGTAACTGACATTCTACAAATATAAAGATAATTTGGAAGCACCCCTATAAGGTTGTGTAGAAATGAATGGATAATCATGTTTTTAAAATTAAATAAATGATATAGTGTGAACCAGAAATGACTTTTCAATTCCCTCTGAATAGAATGTTAAATCGTTATAATTAACAAATTATTTTCCAACGAATTTTTATCAATACAACGTTTACCTTTCGAAAAGTAGCCCAGACTTCTAAAAACAAATGCTATTCGGTATGCGAGATGTCTGGAGTGTAAGATTTCTTTCTGTTTCGCCAAAAAGTGTACCTCAAACGTAATAACGAACATTTTTTAGCGGTCGTTTAATGCACGAAGAACTCAAGTTTCAAGCTTTATAAACTTTTCAGTTGCGTTGAGGTTGTCAGCAATGGTCGATTTTCTAACTGAGAGTTTCTTTCCATGTTCTTGAATAGTTTTTCTTTGATCGTCATCGAGGGAAGAATTCCCTCCATCTTTGTCTTCAATGTTGAAGTCTCCATCTCGAAATCGTTGAACGGTCCACTCATAATACCATTGTTCCAGACTTCATCAATGTTTCTGTACTTTTGGGCCCCAAGCCGACTTTAAAGGAACTCTTAAACTCCTTGAACTTAATTATGCCATTAAAAACTGAATTATTTCCAATAAGTGAAATGCTATAGAAGATAAAAAAAACATTTTCGCTTGGAAGAGAGTTAATAACTGTTGTCAATTGTACAAAAGAATAACACCTCAAATGTAAACAATGTAATAAAGATAACATGAAATCATGTATTATTTTTCATACGACCCAATGTTTATTTTTAAAACTTTTTTGTATGACTTTATTAATAGGTACAGATTTATTTTATTTTAGTTTTTTTAAATTAATTATGATTGTAAATATTAATTAATGGAGGTAAGATAATTATACTTACTAGAAAAAAACTATTATTGTATCTATAAATGAGGATGATAAATAATCAAGATTTGTTTTTTTCAGTTTGCCGACGTTTCAATTGTCATATTTGACATAGACTATAGCATCAAGTACATAATATTTCTTTTTAATTTACTTTTTTGTTAATGTCTAAGAATAGCATTTAAGCTCTACACCTAGTAAATTTTATTAATTTTTTTTTTTTTTTTTACACCACAATATAATATATTATATTTATCTTTTAATATAATATATTTATATAGACTTATTTTATATAATTTTTATTTTTGTATTTTTAGTACAACTTCTGTTCAAAATAATGTTTTATAAACGCTAGTACCTAATTCATGGTAGTGATTTAGTTACTATACAAACGTCGGCAAGCTGAATAAAACAAATATATATTATAAAACCTGATTATTTATCATCCATAAAGGTAAAAAAAAATATTAAATTTATAAATGTTAATTTTAGTTTTGTTTATGATTTAATTTTATTAAGGGAACAAAACCAGTACCGTGATTGATGTTCATACGTTCAATAAACAAAAGTAAAAATTATATAAATATATTTATTATATAAAAACATAAATATAATATATTATACTGTAAAAAAGAAGTAATAAAATAAATGGTGTAGAGCCCAAGTGCCATTCGTAGACATTTAAAAAAATTAAAATAATATTTCTAAAAGTTCTAATAAAACAATAATAAAACAAAAGTAGAATATAAAACGATAAATTACATACATATTATCTGGTTTGTAAATATTCCTTAAATTTAAATAGTTCAAACTAGGAAATTATTTTATTAAAAAAAAAAAAAGAAATTCAAATGGTTCAAATCTTTTTTATTCGAGCATAACATACACATCATGCATCTCTAAAAAAAACAACTAAAATATCAATGTTGGTGTATTTTTTTTTTCAATTTAAAACACGTTTTCACAGAAAAATATAACAGTTTAATGCTAAAAGGCTAGTGAAAATTAATTTTAAAAAGTTAAGTTCATAATGTTAGATATATTAATGAAAATTTTCCTCTTAAAAAAATCGTATTTTAAGAAATAAAACATATGCCTATATGGACGAATCCCCGCTAAAAAATCAAATTTTTAGAATAAATTAAAAATTGTGATAGTTATTGAATGTTTTTGTAAGTTGTAATCTCCCCTTACACTGATATTTTCTACTACCTATAATATTTATTTTTAAGTAGAAGAATGATTTTGTCCTATTGATTTCCTAATAATTAATTAGCTTATACCGTAATAAACGCATTATTTAAATGAATAATTGCTGATACGACAATGCCAGATATTATTTAAATTTTAAAGTGTTCTGTCGGAAAAGTCAATTATGTAAAATGTCGGCATTGAACAATTATTTAAACACCTGAATAACCTCATTGAATAAATCAATTTATCACACTTACAAATTTAGCTGAAATTAGACAATTTACGAATAATTTATTAACTGTTGCTATACAGTATATAGCTGTAGTGGTATGTCTACAGTTTCAAGCTAAATAATTCACAAGCTGCCCGCTTCAATTTTATGGCGCTAGTAGAGATAATGGAGAAATTAACGTGAAACAGGAGATAGATTAATCCGTATACGAGACTACTTAAATATAAATGCAATTTAACGTTTCTATTTAAAGTTGCAAAATTTATTGGCTTGTAAAATTGTCCAATAGAATATAAATATTTAGCAGAGCATAAATTTATAATTTGATTAAATTTCTTAACTTTTGAGGTAGCGAATAAGGCCTAAACCAAACCTTTTATAGTATAGTATATATATATATATATATATATATATATATATATATATATATACATATATATATATATATATAGAGTCAACCAAAAAAAAAATATATATGTACATATATAGTTACTTATTGAAAATAATTAGGCAAATAAAATAAAAAAATATATAACTATATATTACTTTTTTATAAAATCTTATTTCGTTTCTAAAGAAATAAATCGTAATATGCCATTTGTGATATACGATTTATTTCTTTGAGAAAGGAATAAAGATTTCTTATTTTTAGCCAAAAATTAAACGGTTGATGTTAAAACGCTGATATATTTCAATAAAAAAACTTTTTCAGATTTATAACGTTATATTTCAAGTCAGCGTGCATGTTTCAGTGACAATAAATTCAAAGCATTGATTATAAACACGTATATAAACAAAAACATTGATTGAAACCTAAATATTTTTGTAAAAGCATAGTAATAAAAAAAAAATCAGTAAAACATAAACAATTATTAAAATCATCGATTACTTTTGTTCTGTAATCAGATAATGTTATTAGAAGATTTTTTTTTTTTTGTAATTTTCTGATATATCTCATAAAAAATCGATCGATTTAAAATTTTCTGAACTTTTTTTAATTTTTCAATAAATTTATTGATGTGCCATTCTAATAAAAACAAAAATATTTCAGTAATAGTAATCTCAGTAATTTACATAGCAGTTAAGCACGTAAAGATTTTTTTTAAATCAATTGAATTTTGAATTAGGAATATATTATTTTTCAGAAAATAAATTTTCAACTAGTGTTTAATCTTGAAAGCCACTTGGTAACTTTTTTTTTTATGTTGGTTCCAAACATTTCATAATTGACTAAAATACTAATTGTATTAATTTTGTTTTCTTAAATAAAAAATTAATAATTTCATCACAGATTCCAAAAACTAACTCCTCATGATTCCATTAAAGATATTTCTTTTCTGAATTATAAAAGAAGATTCTGAAGTAAAAAAAATAATATGATTGGTAATTGGTTGACTGTCGTGGATAATGAAGAGAAGAATAGTTGGGGTGCTCAGTCAAAAAGGAAGGCAAAAATAAATGATAATATTTATGATGATGATGATGAAGGCCTGAACTTCAGGTCGAAACGTCGGCATATGTAAAAAATAAATATTATCATTTATTTTTGCCTTCCTTTTTGACTGACCACCCCAACTATTCTTCTCTTCAAAAAAAAAAAAGTCATTGAATACAAAACACAAAACCGTAACTCAATATCTTATGAAATGAACTGTGTCAAAGCATTATTTATTTATTTTATTTTATTTTTATCCTTTTCCATTGTTGTTGTCACTCGAATATTCTCATATTGTCCTAGTTTTCGAAAAGAAAAAATAAGAAAAAGTGGAAAGGCTGTAATAACAGGAGTAGTTAAATTGATTTACAATGAATGTATCACAAAATAAAAAAAATAGTAATGGTAAGCCATAATCTACAAGAACAGATCTACTTGGCAATTATCAACTCCAACAAGATTCAGTCAGAATATAATGCTTCAAGTTCTGTTCTGTGATCAGTAGTCGTTAAAAAAATCTGATTCAAGAGTCATTGAGTAGCCCAAAGATCTGTCTACTCAATAAGATAGATTGATAAAAACGTTTATAACATACATAATATCATTTTTTTAAACTTGTTTATTGAACATATGATTAAACGATTTATCGACAGTGAACTTGTGTTCTTCTGTCGGGGTGTTTGCCTAGTTTAAACATTTAAGAATTCACTGTTTCAATACAAGAAGATAATTGCAAAATTATCTACACAATTAAAAAAAAAATCTTAATTTTATCTAAACCGTCTTCCTAAATATAAAATATAAATTACCTACATAAAGTAAAAATATACGTCAACATTCACTTAAATCCATTATATTCTAAATTATATTCTATGACTAATTCACTTATAAAATTATTGTGTGTTTTTAAATACAAATAAAGATTTCTGTAGTTTGGGTCATTTAAAATTTTTATAGTCTCCATGTCATACTTTTCTCTCCACAGTTGGAGGGACAAGTTTGGCTCGGAGTTCTCTCACCTGATTGTAAATAGTGTATATTGGTATGTTTGTGTGTTCTTTTTATTTATTTATTTTTAGGTTATTTTATACTTATTTATTGTACATATACTATTATTATTGTACATAGAGTGTGAATGTGATCTCTGAACACAATTATAAATGTCCTTTGAGACAGATTGTAATATTTTAAACAAACAATAAAAAATAAAATAAAAAAAGTCTCCATTAAATTTATACTCAATAACAATGTCATATTAGAGTTTATATAATAAATAAAAATTAAATGGAGTTTTGGCATAATTTTCAGGTCAAATATCTACCACGCTGTGCGACGTTTGGTATTTTTATATTTTATTTTTTTTTTTCAACAAAACTCTAGAAAATATATTCATAACTAATTATTTATATTTTGTCACTGTGTCACTGTGAATAATGTGTGGTCTTAACGTTACGATATCCATCACATCCAATTTCCGAACGATAGCAAAGTGAGGCGTTTGAAAAATATTAAGCATACAGAGAGATGGCGGGGGTTGAAGGGGTTAGGGGTTCATTGTTTTTGTTTTCACTGACCCACCCCACAATGCCTCTTATCGATATCTCTCTGCCCTCTACAACTCCAAATCCACCACCTACCACATTTTTTTTTTTTTTTCCTTCGCATTCTTTACCATTCAATAAAACCATTAAAACAAGAGGCCTCTCCCAATATAACCATGGTTGGTCTTGTACCCATTAGCCGAAAAGTGAACTTCATTATTTCAGCATTCGGATAATGTACACGTAGCAAGGGAGAATCGAACACGGCTTTCAATATTAAAAAAATAGTTACAAAACGGAAAAAAAATTAAAAGTAACTTTTACATAGAGGAATTCAGGGACTGATCCCCATCCTCCACAAAATTTCAAGATAAAAGTCCATAATATTCTTAAAAGAAACCGGAAGATTCATCTCCTAATTTGGAATATTAAAAGATTACACGAGACTTAATATTAAAAATTAGCTACTCGCATATTATTTCAGTTTTTCATTAAAAAGCCAAAAATATTTTTTTCAATCCGAAAATATTTTCATCTAAATTTCTTCTCTTCTTCTTTTTCGGCCTTTCCCATTGGTCGAAGCATTGTTATAGGTAGTGTTACCCAAATGCGAGACCAAGACGAGTCTTGGTCTTGCGCAAGAGTCTTGCAGTTACCTATTAGCTTATTGCTATAGAGAAATTGCAGTCATTTTTAAGATAGGAGAAACTTAAGTAAGCCCAAATGAAAAGTTAAAAGAGATAAATGCAAAATTATATTGGTTATACCAATTCTTTACATATAGTAACTAAAATTGTCTTGCAAAGTGCAAGACCAAGACCGATTTTGGCCCAAATACTTTATTTGAGAGTATAATTCTATTTGTTGTTATTTCATGGAATATATTCCAATTTAATGAGAGAGAAATACTTTATTGAAAGTAATGGTTCCCAACAATGGTTGCTTTACACACAGCATACCGATCAATTTCATATGGACATAATTCATACATTACATTATTCCATTACTACACACACACACACACACACATAAATATATATATATATATATATATATATATATATATATATATATATATATATATATATATATGTATGTATATATCTCTTTCTTTTCTTTTTTTTTCCTCCCTTTTCGTAATACTAGTCCTATAAAGTACAAATTAATAACTACACTAAGCCATCGATATTGCGTGACTACATATTAAAAAAAATATATATATACATATATCAATGTAATTCCAAAAATATAGACAAAAGGACAAGACAATGCTAAAAATTTAATATAGGATTAATAAATAAATATTTCAATTAACACATAATCTTCGATACATAGCAATACACATCGACTTTTTTATAACAGAAACATATAGTATTCCAGTCTTATTTATTTTTTATTTTTTGAGCTATGGGGCTCCACCAAACCTTCAAATTCCTCTCTCATACAATCCTTACAATCCAAAATCCTTCGTAAAATCCTCAATGCTCCTTACTTTGTTACAAATAAAATTATCCATAATGACCTTAATGTTCCTTATGTATCAGATTTGGCCCAATCCAGATATCTGTCCTTCCATAATAAACTTCATAACCATCCCAACCCTCTTGTCTCTAACCTTGCTTCCTATTCGATTCCTGATAACCCTCCGAGGAGTCTGAAAAGAAGATGGCCACGTGATCTTCTAATATAGACATATTATTAGAGTGCTACCAATGGGTAGTTTCTCAACATGTGTTCCATGTCATTATATCCATGTGCAAATTTACCAGATGTATTTTTTGTATACAGTTGTAAATATCATATAAATAAATAACCTTTTTTTTTTGTTTATTTTATTTTGTTGTTGAAAATTCAATCCTCGAAGTTTTAATTTGCTTTCTTGATTTATACTAACGACATTTTGAGCAATGTTGCTCATCCTCAAATGCATTTATTTTGTATATTCATCAATTGTATTTTTTCTCCTTGTTGCTAAAAGGCTTCCTGCACAGCAAAATTTTATTGGACTGTCTAAATTAAAATATATTAATGAATTTATTATAAGTTAATACGATAGAATAAGCAATAACAGGTTTTTAAAATCTTGATTCAATAGTATCCTTAATTTTCATTACCGGATCGTAAGTAATCATTGACCGCCATAGTCCAGGGTGTGGACAAAAAAATAATAAACAAATAAAACCTTTGTAATAAATCTGAGTAAGATAGCCGGAAGGGTAGTGGTGAGAGGACTGGTCGCTGATTTTTTTTTTTTTTTTTTTTTAAAGGGAAATACTTTTCAATCGTCGGAAAAAACCGACAAGAGCCCTAATGAAATCAGGGCGAGGTGAAAATAAGTAGATTTTGATAGAGTTAATAAAGGATGAACGCTGGCTACAGGGAATTCAACCCCCTCCCCGATCAGCCCCTCCCCCCCCATCCCCCCCGGACACGCCGATAGAACTAATACTCTACCACCACTAGCTTTTCCCATATTTTCACTTTCCCGCGTGTATGACTGCCTTCGACTTAGTTTCTTTTTCTTTAGAAATGACATTTGTCTTCTGCTTTTTTTTATTTATTAATTTTTTCCATCCCTGATACTTATTCTGTTACAATGCGATTTTATTCCGGTTTCATGAACTTATTATCAATACAGTATATATTTCAGTGTTCAGTTTTTTCAGTGATAGGGGATTAGTTTCAGAGGCAAAGAAGACACAAATTTTACATACAGTAATTTTACAGATCTAAGATTTAATTTGGAGGAGGCTTATATATATATATATATATATATATATATATATATATATACATGCATATATATTTTTTAAAACGGCAATTACTCTGAAGAAAAATAAAGAAACTGTATAAATAAAACAAAAAAAAACAAACAATTGTTTTAACTGGAACAGTAGTATTTTTATGGTTAATTTTTTTATAGAATATTCTTGATACGTGCTTCCATTTAGTAGCAAATATGTATCAATAAAAAAATAAATAATTCCCCCCTCTCACCCTACCCGGTTTAATCCACTTCAATATCCTGCGTGGAAACTTAACCACTTTCAGAACAAAAAATGGCTATGAATACTTTCAAATAATATTCTGGGTTAAGTGGTATTTGAACACGAAAATTTTATATTTTAATTGTGGAATATGGAAAAGGTAGCATAGAATGTAATGTTGCCCAAATGCGTAATTACATTAAGTCGAGTCTTGATCATGCGCAATAGTCTCGCAGGTACCTAATAGCTTCTTACTATAGAGGTATTACTGCAATTTTTTATATTGGAGAAATCTAACTAAGCCCGATTGAGAAATTAGAAGAGTTAAATGCTAAAGTATATTGGTTATACTAATTCTTTAAATATAGTAACTAAAACCTCCCTACATCTTAGAACTCTTTACTTTACCCTCCTCTACCCACTCTCTCAACTCCAGATCTCAACCTATAGATTTATATATCCTCTCCCATAAAAACAATTCCTTCAGTAAATCCTTCGTCATTCGTGCTACCTCCTTCTGAAATTCCTTAACTACCTCCATACTTCAAACCATGTCCTACAAACCACCACCTACTACAAATTCGAAATTCAGCAAGCTTGTAAAAATTTCTCGGTTATATAATTACGTTAGTCACCAGTAGTTAATTGATAGAAGCTATTTTATTTTTATTTATTCACTTTTTTTCTATCTCAGTATTTCTTGTATATAATTCTCCTAAGTTTTTCTTTGTACATAACTATATTTTTCTATGTATTTTTATATATATTTGTATTTTCCTTAGCATCCTTATATGTATATATATGTGTGTGTGTCTTGCAGTTACCTACTAGCTTATTACTATAGAGATATTACTGTAATTTTTTAGGTAGGAGAAATATAACTTGGTCCGATTGAGAAATTAGAATAGTTAAATGCTAAAGTATATTGGTTATACTAATTCTTTGCATATAGTAACTAAAATTTTCAAGTATGATTACCTATTTCGCCATAATTTTTATTCAAAAAATTGATTTTTTTTACCATTCTTGGTCTTAGTCTTGCAACAGTTAGGCGGTCTTGGTCTTTTAGGTTCAGAACATTCATTTGTCCTGTCAATTAGCTCATATTATTCTCATTAAATAAATCGGAATCAAATGTTTAACATAATATATCTATAAATAACTAATTTAGTGATTAAAATGGTTAACGTCAGGATTTCACTTCAACACAACTTCGTATCGACATACATTTCTTCCTTCCGACCTTTTTTTTCCGTTTTAAGACTTGTCTAAGCAAGTCCTATTTTTCCAGATCCAAAATATACGATATTTCCAAACATTCTGCCAGGAGAACTTCAAGCAGAGCTTTTCTCCCCAAATGTGGAAGAAAAAGCAGAACTCTAGGAGATCCCAGCGCCTCTCAGTCGCGTTACTGGTATTAATGATCAATGGAGGCTCAGTTAAGGATTTATAAGTTCAGAAATAACAGGAAAAAATTATCGACATGATTTAATTCATACCGATACTTATTAAATATAAATGTTAAAATTTATATTCTGTTCATTATACTTGGATTTGGTATCTTGATGTTTTCATTTATATAAATTAAGAACGTTATTCTACCTACATTTTATTTATTTTTCATTTTATCTAGACAACGTTTCGGCCAACACTAGGGCCATTTCCAAGTATTACTTTAGTCCTTCACTAAATCTCCATATTGGATGTCACTTTCATTTTTCTGAGAACAAATTAAAATTGTCCGAATATTTAAGGGTTTCCCCAACGTTATCTCTGGGCAGTCCCTCCACTTGAAAATGGCCCTGGTGTTTAGTGTTGACCAAAATCGGAAACTTTGGAAGACCGCCAGACTGTTGCAAGACAAAGACCAAGACGGGATAAAATAAATCGTTTTTGGTGAATAAAAGTTAAGGCAAAATAGAGAGAATCACTTTATTATCATAAAAGGGTGCTGCCCAATTACATTGGGTTGCTTTAAACACAGCATACTTATTAATCGCTACAGACAATTTTCCAAAACTAATATACAATTATATAGTATTAACAACATATATGATCATAATATACAATTTTTTTTTTTTTTATCTATATATATATTTCTTTTTATCATAATTTTTTTTCCTATATTTTTATTTATTTTTTTATTTTATTTATTTATTTATTTTATTTTTACTATTTCTTTAATTCACTTATTAGCACTATACATCCCTTTCTGTTCCTTCTCTCACTCTATACATTTTTCTCCTCTCTTTTCCTAACCTAATTCATAACATGCATACAAATACATAAAGTGCTGTGGACGTGGTCAATAAATAATGTAAAAATGCTGCAAAACACTCATGCCTCCCCCCATGAAAAACTCTCTATCCATGCACATGGTGATGGATAATTCCCAGGGAGTCAAGGATTATGTTCTCTGCCAACCTTGCCACGTCCTTTATGTCGACACCAAGGCCCTCCATGAAGCTCCTTGTTGAGTCTGGTATCGTTCCGCGAGCTCCGAACCAAAGGCCTCTCACGTGGAACTCTCTCGGCCCGAAACTCTCGCGGAACTTTTCACTAAGGAAAGGGATGCATTTCTCATATGTCTGTTTTTTCTCCCTTTCCACTTTTCCTGCCTGATCGAGGTCGTTGGTCTCATATCTCACGGTCGGATCCAAAATCATCGCCGACTTTCCTGTCTTAGTTAATGCCACAATGTCGGCATATCGGGTGGATCCATCCGTATCTATACAATATACTTCCTCGAAACAGGCGTAATCTCTCTCTATAAGGAGCCTAATACTTCTTATAATTTATACTTCTTATAAGATATAATTTACCTGAAAAATTATAGTAATATCTCTATAGTAATAGGCTAACAGGTAACTGCAAGATTGTTGCGAAACTCTTGCGCGAGACCAAGACCAGAACTGAGTGCGCAAGACTCGTCAAGATAAAGTAGAAAATAATGTTGGTGGAATAACGGCCTAAATTTATATAAATTAAAGATGTGTTCTTTATATTTATTTATTTTTGGTTATTTTATTCTTATTTATTGTATATATATTATTTTTCTGTATAATTTATTTTATTTATTGTACATAGAGTGTGAATGTGATCTCTGGACACTATTATAAATGTCCTTGAGACTGATTGTAATATTTTTCAATCAATAAGTTTTTAAAAAAAATTATATAATTTAAATGTTAAAATTTAATTTCTAGCTCTGTTGACTGCTTCTTAAATAGTTTGTCATACTCCATCTTTTTCGTTTTGGGTCCCAAGTACAACCAGGTTACGGTAAAGTTTTAATATGATAAAATATATTAAGAAATCGCGAGACATCCCCTTTTCGAAGATTAAGACGAGCAATGAGGGGGACAAAACGGAGAGGAAGGACGACGTGGAAATTCAATTCCGTCGACGCAGCGATTAAAGAGTCCCGTGTTAAACCGGAGGAGCACAAGTTCAATCATCGGAGACAAGGCTAATCAGAGAGCTCGGCTTACCAGCGGCATATTATATTTTTTTAATTGCGACGAGAAGGGAGGATCCTCTAACAAGCAATTACAGGTGAGGCTGCCGTCACCTGCTTAGCGGGGATACATCATGAGAATTGATGAGGGCTACCCTCACAATTACTAATTGTCTTGCTTGCAAAAAGCAGCCTCCAAACGAGGCATCAATCTTCCTTTCAGGGGCAAACATCGGCCATCTTCTTTTTGTTTTTCTCCCCACTCCCTGGCTCCTCCCTCGCAGTTTTTAAAACGTCCTTTTTTACCCCGCTCCGAGGAACCCTTGGCCGCCGAGGAGGTGTGGTCAGAACATCTGCCCATCTTCCACCTCAACTTTCTCCTATAGCAACTTTTCTACGAGCGCTTTGTACATAAACATGCATATCCCATTTGTACGATCACAAATCAGTAAATATAGAGATCCACAACGAATTAAACAATCTGATGGTAAGAAAATAATATGTAAAGACATAAAGAAATGTATAGTGCCTATTTAGTTACTTCCAATAATAGTTTTTTTTTTTCAAGGGCACTTAATGTACTTGTTATGAGCATAATATATGAGCATTTCAGTTAACAGAATGACTAACTCCAATTTCAACAATTTTAATTATTATGAGAAGGAGTTAGTCGAGGGTGCGGTCAAATAAATAAAAAAATTAAAATATATAAATTATTTTAATTTTTGCCGACGTTTCGACCCACTTTGCAGGTCGTCTTCAGGACTACAAAAGATACAAACATGTTGAAAAAATAAAAATAAAATAAAAAATAAATATAAGTATATATAAAATACGAAGAAGTTGTCAGATACAGAAATAAAAGATAAAGAAAATAAATACATGATAAGAAAATAGATAAAAGAAAATAAATACATGAATGTTAACGAATAAATAGATTGAAAATTGAATAACTATTGTTACAGTAAAGTTAAAATATGGATAAGATAACATAATAATAAGACATCAGTGGATAACAAGCAAGTGGAGGTTACCTTTAATTGTAAATAAACAGATAACGGGACTAAAGGTTAAGAAGTGAAGAAATTGAAATATATATTTTAATTTTTTTATTTATTTGACCGCACCCTCGACTAACTCCTTCTCATATTATATCAACGGTCAACCATCTCTACATCAATTTTAATTATTATTGTTATTATTCTTTATTCAAGAAACTGCCAACAGATTCCGACTACTACAACACTTACTTGACAAACACTCTAAATTTCCAATATTCTACAAAAAAAACTCATTTACACTATCATCAGGCCCATTTAGACATACGGTATTGAATTTTGGGGCTCTACAACATCAAATTCTTCCCGTATCCAATCCTTACAATCCAAAATCCTCCGTAAAATCCTAAATGCTTCTTATTATGTAACAAATAAAATTATCCATAAAGACCTCAACATTACTCTTGTGGAAGACTTGGCCCGAACTAGATATACCTCTTTCCATTCCAAACTCTTTGGTCACCCCAATCCTCTAGTCTGTAACCTTTCATCCAACACAATTCCTGAAAACGCTCCGTGGCGTCTGAAAAGAAGACGGCCAAGGGACCTCCTAAATTAATTTATCTTTGAAGTGTTACAAATGGATAGCTTCTTCACAAGTACCTTCATGTTATATATTCCTATAGCAAATTTACTGGTTGTATATATGTTTACAGTTGTAAATTTCAATAAAATAAAAAAAAAAAAAATTTTTATTCACAGTTCTATATTTAAACATTGCAATCACCTACTCTGGAGTCAACTTACTCACTGTCTGTACAGATATTATAAATTTTCCGTCTAGAAATATCTAGTGTTGCCCAAAACGGATTTGGCCTTGCAAATACCAAGACCAAGACCACCTAACTATTTTAAGACCAATACCAGGACTAGTAAAAAAAAATATATTTTTAAAAATAAAAATCAGTGCAAAATAATTACTAATACTTGACAATTTTAGTTACTATATGTAAATAATTGGCAAAACTAATATACTTTTGCGTTTGACTCTTCTAATTTTCCGTTCAAAAGGCCCAGAGATCTTTTGTAGCATATATGTTGGAGTTCTGACAATGGCCAGATTCTCCACTCAAGACATGACTGTATGTGACAAAAGCGCTGTTGCTCAAACTCCACTGGCTTTAGCACCAGCGACGCGGTTGAGAGAATAGCGCAGGGATCTCTTGGAGTCCTGCTTTTCCTTCTATAGTTGGAGGGAGAAGCCTGGCTTGAGGTTCCCTGTCTGATTTAATGTATTGTATATAGGTATGACCGTGTTATTATGTTTTTAATTTACTTATCTTTAGGTTATTTTATTTTTTTATTGTACATAGTTTTTGATTATTATTTCACTTTTGTTAGTTTTATATTTTCTGTATAAACGTCAATTGCTTTAGTTCCCTCCATTAGTCTCCACCGGCTTCCAATACCAGTGACGCGGCGGAGAGAGAAGCACTGGGACCTTCTGAAGTTGTGTTTTGCCTCCCTCCTTTGGGAGACAAAACTTGACTCAGAGGCCTTTGGGCGTATTTAAATATTGTGAATAAGTGTGGATCTGACCCAGCTTCTTTATTCATTATTTCATTTATATTTACAATTTTATTTTCTTTATTTATTTTTTTCAATTATATTTTATTTTGATGATTTACATTTATTTCCCTTTTATATGTACATATTTTATGAATGAATACTTTAGCCCTCATAATTAGTGCCGTTCAATGTGGCAGATTGCATTAATAAACTCATAAAAAAAAAATAATGAGAATTAGAACAGGTAGGAAAAAATAAAAGAATTATTTCTTCTAAAAAGAAGATTTGAAAAGTAACAATATTTTATTACACTTTCCATAAGGAGAGTTATCCAAGTGGCGAATGCCCCCCCCCCACCAAAAATCTACTCCGTTTCCTGTTTTTTCTTTCGGTCATCGATTTTTTTAAAAATTCTTTCTTTAAAGATAATATATTCCGTCTCAATTAAGGTAATTTATAACTGAGGTCAGAAAGCACATTCATATCATATTTACAGAAATCATAAATAAATTGATTAAGTGTATAAAAATAAGAACAAAACGATATAGCATAAAAAGAAAATAAATTTAAATAATTAAACAAAATAAATAATAAAATATATTGAATAAATTAAAATGTACTTGAAAATTAAAATCAACATGTTTGACACAAGAAAACTTATATATAGTACATAAAATAAGCCAGGGGACTCCAGACCAATCTGGTCCCTCCACAAGTGGGGGAGTGGGAGAAGCGAGGCTCCAGGAAATCCCTGCGCTTCTTACCTCAACAAATTACCAGTTAATTCCTTGATTTTAAAGTTTTTCCTACTTCAAAACAAAATATGGTTCCCTCTAAAAACTCGAAAAAAAAAAAATAATTTTAGCGAACCCAAAGGTACGATGCCATACCACCTGTCAATAACCCTGTTAAAATATACTCCCCTCAAAAGTTCAAAACCCTATAAAAATGTGTCCACCTCAAAAATGTTCTAGTGAGCTGATGAGCAATGCCATTGAAATTCTATGCGTACCTCCAAATATGGAAAGGAAAGCCGGATTTAAGATTACTTTAAGGACTCAACCAATTACTTTCCGTTTTTAAGCCATTGGGTGCTGAACAAGGGCGCATGATAAAAATATCCAACAGGCAGTAGCATAACTGAATAGCTAACGAAAATTCAGATAAATGTTAAGAACCAATCAAATGGCCACACTACCAGAAACAATACGAATAATTACTATTGGCAAGAAACCAAAAAATGTTGCAGTTTAGTTGAAGTGGATACAGCTATTTCACCATTTGGAAAGGGAAAATTTTATGATATACCAAAGGTGATGTAGTCAATGTCTATTATATCTTAGATAATATATAACAATCAGGTCATCTGACTGGCTTCATATTAAAGACGCACGGCATTTTTAAAAAATTGAGCAAAAAAACAATTTCCTATAACACTGCTTCAATTTAAACCAAGACTTATTTTTCATGATTTAACTTGAACATTTCTTTTTTTATTTAGGGGTTTCTTCAATATGAAGTTTTCCTCAACCAAACTCCTTCTTTAGCAATTCTCTCCATCTCTGCCGGTACATCGTATCCTCCTCCGACAGTCCCCTATCAACCATACTCTGCACCACTATATCATTCCATCTAACTGGCGGTCTTCCTCTTCTTCTTCTACCCTCTGCCTCCCAATTTATAATTATCTTTGCTATCCTATTGTAGCTCATTCGCCTCACATGGCCATACCGCCTGATTCTCCTTTCTTCCATTACCTCTAGAATATTTTGCTTTTTTCCAATATCTCCCTTTTAGTGGCGTTTCTTACCCTTTCGATCCTTGATATCCTTGCAGATCTCCTCCAAAAATCCATTTCAACTGAAAGCATTTTTTTCCTTTGGTGATACTGAGGAACCATGTCTCCTAACCATACAGCATTGAGCTTTCTACCAAAGCTTTGTATATTACTTTTTTGTTATTAGTAAAATATTGCTGTTCCAGGGTAACGGATTAAGTATTCCTCTATTCTCACATTACTTTCAATAATGGATCCCAAGTAACAAAACTGTTCCACCTTAATTAGGTTGCAAAATGTTGGCTCGGTGATCTCTTCTTTCTCCGTTTACATATATTTAGTTTTGCTGTAATTTATTTGTAGGCCACCTTGTTCATAATGATCAATTATTTTTCTGAATAGGTAGCTTATATCCTCTTCAATATCTGGTCATCAGCAAATAGTAACTTGAACATTTTTCAAATATAATCATCAGAAACAGTTTGAGTTTATCTTATAAAAGAAAAATTGTCTTTTTTTCACGTTCTGGAAATGACAGATGTCCGTCCGTCTTTGATATAAAGTCAATCATATGTTTTAGTGCGAATAGATTTTAATTGGTTAATATGTTAGACATTTTATACTTTTGGGTGTAAGACCCTTCTTATTTCCCCTGCCTAAGGTCTTACTCATATAAAATTTGTCAATCTCTTATCAATTTCTCTTGTTTTATATAACGTTCAGTTATCTAATATCTTATTTTATTGAGAAAAAAATACATTTTGCCTCAATCAAGGGCATTGAGTATTTGAGATGTGAGGAACTCATTCATACAATATATACAATTACAAAAGTAGTAGAAATTATAACAAAAAGAAGAGAAAGAAAGCTTAGTAAAACAGATGAAATAAAATATAATACAACAGAAATAAAAAAAATTAAAAAAAAATAAACAAAAAAAAACATTCCTGCTTATTCACAATATTTACAGACACCCGAGGGAAGATAAGGCAAGACTCTAAGAGATTCCGGCGCTTCTCTCTCAGCCTCACTGAGATGGGGATCCAGTGGAGACTGATGAAGGGCACTAAAACCTCATAGAATAGAATAGAAAATAATTTTATTTTGGTACAAAGTACACAATTAAAATATTATATCGCCTGAATAAAAACAAACATAAAAAGTAAAAATAAAGAGAAAGAAAATATTAGTTAAACATACTAGATATGAAATAAAAAAAAAAATCTATATACAAAACACTTGAAACAATGCCAAGACACTTAAAACTTATTTTATTTTATTTTATGTACACTCCACATACGCTCACGACTCGAGTGGAGAAGTTGCCACTACTCCAATGGCGTATTTACAAAAGATCTCGAGGTCACTGCCTAACCTTTTTAACCTACGAGGAGGATTGTAGGGATGGCTGGAGCTGGATAAGGATTGTGCTAAGGGATTATGATGATGGATTAGGTTTTGATGAAAATTTTAGAAACGGGATGGAATAACGTCAAAGACATAAGGGATGTTAAGATCATGATGTAGAGTTTTGTTTGTAACATAATAAGGAGCATTTGCTATTGTACGAAGGACATTAGACTGGAAGGATTGGATGAGGGTTGATGTTCGAAAATTTAGTCGTCCCCCACACTTCAAGTCCGTAGTATATAATGTAGTTATGTCTAATGTATTAAGAAACATTCTATTGCGATGCTTTGATATCGGCATTCGCAAAGAATAACAATCGATATTCCATGTTAAGCAAGTCTTCTGTTGTGAAGTCGAGGTGGCCTGCACCCTTTGCATCGTTACGAACTGATCCTTCAACGTTGAACGGACGTGTAATAGTCAGGGGATCGGGCGGATTAATAGTTACTCACGTGGCCGTCATATATATTTTGCATATTAATCAATTCTGAAGGCTATAGCAACTCGAAAATTTGGCCCTTCTCGTTTTTATGCAAATTACCAGAATGAAGGGGCCCGATGCCTGAGGGACCGGAGGGGGGGGGAGAGGGAGAAGAAAAAGGTTGCCAGAGGGATGGAGGGGGGGGAGAGCTGCTAAAAAAGAAAAAAAAAAGTGAGAGAGAGAGGAAAGAGGGAAAAAAAAGAAGCTAAAGAGCCTTGGAGGCCCTTCAAATTAGTGGCCCGATAACCGCAAAGAGTTAATCACAGAGCTTGGCCACTCTTGCAATTTGGGCCGCCCATTGTCTAACCGTGGATGAAAAACATTCTTCAGCGAGAATATTTCGGGACCATATCCCTCCTTGCTGGCCCTCATTACCCCCGCAAAAGGCTCTCCCCCCGCCGCTCATTTGAATAGGCCAAAATGGCGTGGCAAAAGAAAGGGCCTATAGAGACGCCTAATGACGGGCTAATTTTGCCGCCCTGCCTAGCCACGGCAAAAAGCCGCCATGTTCTAAATAAAGTATCAACATTTATTAGAAAGCTGAATAATGTAGCTGCCATTTCTTTACAAAAAAAAAGAATGGGCGTATTTCAAAGGTGTGTGTGGAAAGCGCCGGCACTGTTCTTTTTTTTTTTATTATTATAAATATGAGGCTTCAAAAGGCAAGATATATTATAAACCTGCTATCCCAGGCCAATGTTTCTTCGTAATTAAGAGTTCATGAAGGTTTTTTGTTTTTTATGCTTGGAATAAGGTAATCAAAGAGTTATTATTGACGGAAATTAGTGCACAACCACAGGCGGATCTACGGGAGGGAGGGGTTCGAGCTGAAGTCTCACCTCAAAATGGTAAAATATAACCACGTTTTATGAAAAAAAAATTTAAAAAGCATTATTTTTCGTTTGATTTCATTTAAGCGGACCTCAAGAATCAACTAAACACCAATTCATATAGTCTCCACTAGTATCTATTTAGTTACTTTCTTTTCCTTCCAAAGTAACTATCATTATATATAAAAGCTTTCGGACTGAAGTCCCCTCCCCAAAAAAAAAAAATTAATCGTTGATCCATTAGTGGATACAACTACCCTTAATTATGCGTTTGAAAAGCAGCGCCATCGCAATTGATGTAGTTGCCCCTACATTCCCTTTTGAACGGCTAGTAGATTTCTTTCTTAATCTTGAGGGTTATACTAACTAGACTAATCTTTCACCAATCATCGAAAAGTTTCGGATCTCTATTTTTTTTGTTAACAATAATAATTGGAATTTAAGTTAGGAATAATAATTTCTACATAAGAACTTTTTGTCTATCGGTGTCTGAGGTATAGTTTAGCAAGACGAGACGACTCTTGGTCTTGCAAACTCAGTCTTGGTCTTGCGCAAGAGTTTCCCAACAGTCTTGCAGTTACTTATTAGCTTATTTCTATAGAGATATTACTGTAATTTTTTAGATAGGAGAAACCTAACTAAGCCGGAACGAAAAATTAGAGGAGTTAAATGCCAAAGTTTATTAGTTATCCCAATTATTTACAGATAGTAACTAAGATTGTCAAGTAATAGTAACTAAGATTTCAAGTATTAGTAACCTTGGTCCAAGACCAAGACCGATTTTGGGCAACACTATGGGCCACTATAAACCATATAAGGATTCAGACAGGTTGTTGAATCCTTATAGGGTTTGTAATTATAATAAGGAAACCTTTGTTATAACCTTATAGGGTTGTAAGGAAACAAATAAATAATAAGGACTAATTTCATATTAATATATTTTATGATTGTAGACTTTCGTTTGTCGTTTAAAAATATGTCTTGCTTAATTTTATGATTATTTCTATTTGATATATGCATATATTATATATTTTTTCTAATTATTTGTATTTAGAGCATTTATTCTTCTTACGTTTTGACAGTATTGTCTGCCAAAAAAAAAGTATTCAAAAACAAAATTAACACATTTGTATGTATATATATATATATATATATATATATATATATATATATATATATATATATACATATATATAATATTAAATATAAATATTTATGTAAGGTAGCCTTTATTTCTTTTCCTAAGAAGATAATTATTCAGTTATTGTCAATCCACATGTGCTCGTAAACATTTTTTTTAATATTGAACTGAATGACCGTGGTATATTATTGTGAATAAGGAGGTGGTCCGAGGTGGCGATAATAAAAATGTTCAACCGATACTCCATGTTGCATACATACCCCTGAAGAAGAACTGCAAAGTCGGGTCGAAACGATAGCTTTAAATTAAATTTTTGTTTTACCATTTTAGTCTTATAATGATCGCCACTCAATATTTTTTAATAAAAATTCCTTGATTATAACATAATTTCTTATTATTTACTTTTTTTATTATTATTATTAAAAATTATTTATACTTAATTTTAAATAACTTAAGTTCCCCAGCGATAAGCCAGCGCTGAGGTGTCTGTATTTGTATAGGGTTTGCAATGGGGCAGTTCCGTGGGCCACAAGTGTTGCCCAAATGCGAGACCGAGGCGAGTGTTGGTCTTGCTAACTCAGTTTTGTCATGGTCTTGGTCTTGAGCAAGAGTCTCGCAACAGTCTTTGAATTACTTATTAGCTTATTACTATAGAGATATTACTGCATTTTTTAGATAGGAGAAACCTAACTAAGCCCGAATGAATAATTAGAGGAGATAAATGTAAACGTATATTGGTTGTACCGATTATTAACATATAGTAACTAAGATTGTCAAGTAATAGTAACTAAGATTTCAAGTATTAGTAACCTTGGTCCAAGACCAAGACCGATTTTGGGCAACACTATGGGCCACTATAAACCATATAAGGATTCAGACAGGTTGTTGAATCCTTATAGGGTTTGTAATTATAAACAAAAACAAAAATTATAAACAACAAAAGACATTTTAAGTTCATAAAACGTCAAGTACATCAAGCATAGCGATCTGATTACAGAATATACAAAGTGCTTTCCACTTAGCAGTTTTGTGCTTTAACGAAGTTTAAATTATAACTGTCGATAAATATCAACGGATATTTAACGGTTTAGTTAAAAATTGTAATTATTAGAAAATTAACGATCATGCGGTGGAATATGGCGCCTAATGTGATGCTGGGGATTTAATTCAATTGAAGTTGAACGTGGAATGTTCTGGCCTTGTCCCCTGTCGACAGAAATCATCTTCATCATGCTACACGGTAATGATGTATACCAGGTGTCCCGTAAGTAGAGGGAAATATTTCAAAGGTTGATAGCAGAAACCACGATATACAAAAAAGTTCATGTAAACAATTATCCGATTTCCAGTAGAAAAGTAGGAAATTTAAGAATTGTGTTTTTTTTTATGCGATTCGCGTATTTTTTTTTAATAGAAAGCAATAACTTAAGAAATATTTAATTTAATTAATTAACAATTGCTTCATTTTAACTTGGATAAAATTTAATTTAAATGATAATAGAATTCATCATAGTTAAAACCAATTAAAGAGGACTTTTGAGCAGAAAAACTAAATTAAAATCTTACTTAAACAAAAAATCATAAATTATTCAAGATTTTTTTTATCATTATTCAACGATACTATAGGAATCCCACTTTTACAAAAACTTTTTAATATAATCAGCTTTAAGTCTGTATTAATTTTAGGGAGGTTTGTAAGAGAAAACTTGAGATTCAGCTCAAGTATTGTGTAAAAAAAAATATTTTTTATCCTGTCAAGTAAAAGTACCCCTGTTTTAAGCAAAAATGGCTACAATTAGCTGTTGCAAAGCTTTTATTTATTTTTCCCATAAACTGGGAAGTATTATAATAAATACAATTGCCTAAACACACATTTTATTTATTAAAAAATTAATTTGAAAAATACCGATTTTTCAGGGTAAATTAGTTATAAAGCGTGATATTCACCTAAATCACTATTGTTGTAATTGATCTGTTTTTATAAGGGAAAAGCCAAATGTTTCTGATCCTATTATTAACGTTTTCATGAAAATAATTGAAGGAACTAGCAGGTTTTTTTTTTTAATATATTAAACTTAAATTTTAGGACTAGAAACATTTATTTTGTCACTTATTAATACAGAACAATTCTTAATTAGAGTAATTATCAATCAGAATTATGTTTCATTAAAATAAATGTTCAATTGTAAAGCCTCTGATTAATTTACCTTTTTTTTCAAATCTAACTAACCTGTGCCACTACAACCCATGAAGAATCTTGAGTTCTGTATTATTTAGGGAAAGTACTGTTTAAAGGCTAAGGAGGGGATCGGCCCAGGATCACGCTCAACCGCCAGGTTTTTTTCCTAAATCAATTAGTTAATTAATGGTAGCCACTTTATAGAGGCTGGGTGTGTCCCGGAAGGGTCTCACTACCCCAGGGTCGTCCCACGGCCAATGAAACAGAATAAATAATCTTTCGGCCATGAGCTGGGATTCGAACCTGGGACCTTTAGCATCGGAAGCTTAGTGCCCTACCACAGAGCTACCCCGCTCCCCTTTTTTAAAAATCTGTTTACGATAAATTATAATAATATCTATAACACTATAAACTATAAAGCCATTTGTTTCTGGGATGTCAATATCAGCAATCCGAATAAATACTGAAGGAAACAGCAGAGAAAGGTTATATAAAACAACTGATCAGCAGGGATAAAGAAAAGACTGTATAATCATACTTAAAATACAACAATACAAACATGTGTTAGTCAAATAAAACGTTAAACAAATATGTGGTTTTGTTTTTTTCTGCCCTGATGATGCATGTATAGTTGAAACGTTGGCAACTTAACAGTTGAGCTGTATGTTAGAGGCTAATAGTTTGCATTGTTCCATTGTATTGTTCCAACAAGCGCAGGCTTTTCATTTTTATTAGGACGGCGATGTTTGAAAAAAAACAAAAAAAAAAACTAATAGTTCATATTATGTGTACGAATGTATATTAATTATTATGAAATGATCAAATATAATATTGGATATTAAATATATATATTCAGACAGTGTGGTTATGGACACGTTCTAAGTGAAACTCCTTCAATAACACACCTTCATGAAGAAGACCTGCAAAGTTGGGTCTAAACGTTGGCTTTTAATAAAATAGTTTTGCCACTATTTAGCCTATTTATGAACGCCACACCGGAACATCTCCTTCCTTAATTTTCTATAGACATTTTCACATAACTAGACAGCTTGTGGAAACGTTTTATTTTTATTTGGAGGTTTTACCCACCAAGAAATCAAAAATATTTTTCAATTTTTAACATTATTCAATTTTAGCTGAAAAATATTTAGAAACGCACCTATGTTATGGACGCGGTCCCCCTTCCTCTCATGAATAAGGTATACAATTTTTGATATATCCAATTGTTTTGTTCAGATATTTTCAAATGTATCCATAACCACAAAAAAACAAATGAAAAAATCCTACAACTGTCTAAATATATATTCAATATTCATTATTATATTTGATCTTTTCATAATAATTAATATAAATTCGTACATAATTGCGTACATAATTCGTAATATGAACTATTGCGGTTTTCTTTTTTTATCCATAGCCGTCCCAATAATGCGACTGTCAACTGCTAAATATTCATCTATAAAAATGGTTCTCACTTTGACACTTTAGGAGAAAGCCCTGATGATGGCCTGAACTTCAGGTCGAAACGTCGGCAGATGTAAAAAATAAATATTATAATTTATTTTTGCCTTCCTTTTTTGACTGAGCACCCCAACTATTCTTCTCTTCATTATCCACGACAGTCAACCAATAACCAATTATTTATATAAAAATTGTTTATACTTGTACTTATTAAATATACTTTTCCAACTTTATCGAGAAGAATGTACTAGAAAATCAAGTGAAAATGGAGGTTTCAACATGAAAGATTAATAAATAATAAAATCCAAGGATATGTTTCTATATTATTATCCTTGAATATAATTGAAAATTTAAATAATAGGAATATTTAGTATGAGACAAAATAGTTAAGTACCTACTTACAGGCCTAAGTTTTGTCGATGTTTCTTATTTTCTTAATCGATTTTAGTTTGCATATTTTATTCATTAATTTTCTTTGTTATGAATTTTAATTTTTTTTTTTATTCCATATTTTATTAGATGAGGGGGAGAGGCGATTATCCTTCTCGAAGTATAAACCTATGGTTCCTTTTAAGATGTCTCTTTTCGAGCTGTTAGCTTATTTTAGAAATATTTATAACTTATGACACTAGTAATGAATATATTTGTAGCGAGGAAGAAACACGTGTTGTAAATTATTTTAGAAAGTATCTCGTATCCCGGCTGGATTCCAGTTACTTGTCAAGCCGAGTTTACTGGAAAAGAAGAGTGGGGTTGGGCCTAATCCGGAGAATTGTAATGGATCCTACGAGCGCATCAGTGAAATCACATTTACCTCCTCCAGCCGACATTTCCCTCCTCCAGCAGACATTTCCCTCTTCCAGCCAACATTTCTCCCCTCCAGCCCAGGGGTCAGCATTGCATCATGTTGTGCGTCAGTCTTTGGCGAAAGTTATTTTAGTTCTCTTATGCAATGTCTAAAATTGTTGGGACGTTTAAGTCATTACGTAACATATCATTTGCGACATAAAAAGGTGCGTCAACTATCCTTCACAACACTTTTGACTGGAAGGACAGAATTTTTTTAATGTTGGTCTTAGCAGAACCCAACAGTATGCCGTTAAGTCCAAATCGGTGTAATTAAAACTTTATGAAGGATTATTTAGTTAGTTAAAGATAATTTTGAACGTCTTTCAATTAACCTGGATAAAAGACCGTATCGTCTGTTTAATTTTATTCACCTCTCACACTTGCGGATCAGGAAAATTGACGCATTTACAATAACTAAAATATTAACAATCCAAATCTATATCCTAATAACAGTAGTTCCCTGGTATGTAAACAGCAAAACTTTACATGCCTACTTCATTTTAACATTTCATATTAAACCACACGGATATAACAATAGACTTATAAACGACATGCCTCAACTGGTATGTCCAACCACCGGAAGGCGACTTAAAAAGCTTCTTGCTTCTGTGAAAATTTGTCAAATTTCACACCTGCATTTAGCAGCAAAAAAAAATTGAAGTATCTTGCTGAATATTATTTTATTCATTTTATAATGTAACTAAATATTATCTTAAACAGCTGTTATGATAAAGATTAATTTCATTCAGATTTACATTATGAAAAATTATATGCATTACTTTTGTTTTCCTAAACATGAAATATGCAGGATTTTTCTTAAAATTTTTAACATTATATTCAGGGTTATATCAATAAAAATTTACTATATCGAAGAACACCCTTTTTATTTAAAACTATTGGGTTGGCAAATAAGTCCTTTCGTTTTTTCTGTTTATCATTATGTCACTATGATACACTTCTTATCTCATGAATTAATCCCTAAGGTGGATCGTTTATCCGGTTTGTAATATGTCAAGAACTATATTTGTTAACTCTTGCTGAAACTTGCGCAGTATTTAGTTTGCCATTGGAAGAAAATATCATTCATTATCGGTATATTATGTTTGTTGTATTATTTTAAAAAAAGGTAAGCGTGCTGCAGAAGCACATAGGAAAATTTGCAGTGTTTATGGGGATGCTGCCTTTTGACAATGGAAATTTTGACATCAATGACGCTCAACGGTCTGGTCGCCCACATGAAATTGAAACGAGGCCATTGTTGATCAAAATCCCACACAACCAAATGCGAGAGATCGCCATGGCCCTAAATGTGTCGCACACTAGCGTAGAAAACCATTTGCACAATCTCGGCTATGTTTCCAGGCTTAATGTTTGGGTCCCACACATGATTTTTTTTTTTCGAAAATCAAAAAAAAATGTTATAACTTCAATACGACTTTAGCTATCTTTAAGAAATTTAGCAGGAATTTAGGGCCACATAAACTACACAGAATGACATAAAAAAGACCTTCGTAAACAAAATACAAATCTAGATAAAAAATAAAAACCTATAAGGAGTTGTTGTTTATTTATTCCTCAGGTAGGCATTAAATCGAAAAACCATTCATATGGCTTTGAAGTGCAATAATTCAGCTTTGCAACGGATATAGCAACATCGAACTTGGAGTACATACTAAAGAGTTATGAATGGTCGGAAGGGTGTTGTGTTCCTCCAAAACAACGTTCATTGGTCACTCGCAATAAATTATTGAGACTTGGATAGGATCTTTTGCCCCTCCCTCCCTATTCACCAGACCTAGCTCCAAGTGACTACCACTTATCCCGGTCTCTGCAGAACTCCATGAATGGAAAGAAATTCCAAACTGAAGAGGACATCAAAAACCACTTGGATCAGTTTTTTAAGCAATAAACTCCAGACATTCTATGAACATAGCATTATGCAGTTAGTGGATATATGGGGAAAAAGTCGCATTAAATAATGTTCAATATATTGTAAATTAAAATAAACTTAATGTTTATGATACATTGAGTTTTATTTCACCCTGAAAAACCGAAAGGACTTATTTGCCTACCCATTCCTTTACTGTACTTCACTCATTTCAACATTTAGGCCAATTTTGAAGTCTATAAATAACGTATCTTATCTTATTTCTAAAATTTAAAATTTATTCGAATTCCATACATTATCGTCTTATTTTGTCTTGAATATTATCCCATAAGTAATTTCTTTATTTATAAATGAATTCTGTTTCTTATAAAACTTGTTCTGTTGTCTTCTTATTATGACATAAAGCAATATTTAACTGTAGACAATAAATGTATTAAATTTAAATTTTTAGACGACCGTAAGATGTTATATATATATATATATATTTACAACTTTTTCTTAATCGACCTTTGAGTATTAAATTTAAACTTAACTATTTAATTGGGAATAAGGTCACTTAATTATTATTTAATAAACTAATGAATGTTCATTTCTTCTGTTTATTGACGTTTCGATCCCGGTATTTTCTTTTTATTAGTCAACCATGGGATCCTCTTCAAAGCTAGAATTTAAAAAAAATAGAGCTTCGATCAGGCCACGGACACACCGACTGTCTCAGCACCGTCCACTAGCACATATATTAAGCTACTCATTACATTCATTAAGGAGTAGCTTAATATATGTGCTAGTGGACGGTGCTGAGACTGTCGGTGTGTCCCTGGCCTCATCGAAGCTTTATTTTTTAAAATTCTAGCTTTGAAGAGGATCCCATGGTTGACTAATAAAAAGAAAATACCGGGATCGAAACGTCAATAAACAGAAGAAATGAACATTCAATAGTTTATTAAATAATAATTAAATGTCCTTATTCTCAATTAAATAGTTAAGTTTAAATATATATATATATATATATATATATATATTTTTTATTCTTAATTTAAAATTAAAATACTGGATTTTATGCTTCAGATATGGATGACTTTACACATTATCTTTTCAGAGGAGCTCGTGTCATTAATTACAGATAGGAGGAGCGAGAAAAATTAATCTCTTAAGAGTAATGATTAGTTCTGGCGCCGACTACTTGAAAAGAAGGGAATTTTTTATAGTGGTGGCTGAAAAGTTGGGACACCAGTGCAAACTCTTAATCAGGCTCCGGCCCCCCTTCTCATCCTCTTCCAATACATTTTCCTTTCGCCCGTAGTTAGAATACTAATAACCAAGGGGTATTCGCCCCCCCTTCCAATTCAGGCCGTCGAAAATTGGCCAAGGGTTTAAGTCCGGGTAATGGTCTTACTGAGGGAGGAATATATTTGGCAGTATTTAGGAGAGGGAGTTTAATTCACGCCTTTCGTTTAATATATGTACCTTTTGGCACGTACTTCCCTCCGGCTAAAAGGGACAATTAACTTTTTAAACGCAATTTTCATTCTCTGCTGTTATACTGCGGAGGCGGAAGAACCCTAGGAGGTGTCAATTATTCTCTAAATATCGGTAAAGGAGGTGCTTCAGCTATGGAACGAAAGAATGAAATGAAAAAACTGTATATATTTAAAATGGTCAGATCATTTAGGACAGGGTCTGTCATTCAAGCGTGACTTATAACAAATTCATGAAGACAATTTTGGATTACAACAGCTAAATAAGTTTGATACATTTAACGAATAATATCATTCCAATAAACAGGTGATAGATAATAGGGTTTATAAAGAAAAAAATACCGTTTTTTCAAATTCAAGATTTCAAAGGACTGTAAATATTTTAATAATTACCAATAGTAAACAGTCCCTATAAAGCATTCTCAAAGATTGTTTAATCCCATTCAAATTCTTCAAAAAAAAGGCTCAGTTTAGTTGTTTTTTTTTTCAAAGAAGAAACATGACAATGTCCTACAAAATTATTGTAATTTTGAGGTATTACTGAAAAAAAAATTGACAGCCGCTGAAGCAATTCGTGAAATTATTAAATACGAAGGAGAAGGTGTCCTTGACCAGCGCACTGCGCGGCGTTAGTTTGAAAAAACTAGCAGGGGAGATACGACGTTGGAAAGCAAGAAGAGCTCCGGGCGATAATTAATGGATATTGATGAGGCATCTTAGCTGATTTCTGAGGAGTAAGTTCGTGAGGGACCAGTCTATCGCTCTTTTTCACCTTCCCCATTGAGATTAGATGACAACTAACAGAATCTTTCGATACAACACAGTCTCTGGTAAGTTACTGAGTACCCGTGAAAGGATTTGACTCCAATGTCTCCAATGTCAATGGATTCAATTGATGCTTGCGTTATTAACTTTTATGTGTTTATATTATCTGGCAAGTAAATCACAATACCTATTCATCCCTCTACTCCCAGTCTGCTGGTGTTCCCCAAGGTAGCATCCTGTCCTATGTGTCCGGTAGGTCCTATCCTTTACACAGTATATACAGCTGACATCACAACCCATCCTAACGCTATCGTCACCACATATGATGATGACACGTGTATCCAATCAGGTAATAACGATCCATCAATTGAATCCCAAACTCTTCAATCACATATCACAAACCTTGAAGAATGGTGTCAAAACGGGAGAATTAAAATAAATCCCATCAAATTACCTTCACTCTTCGACGTAAACCTATGGCTTACTGTCCTACAGCATCCTTTAATAATTCCCCACTTATCCCTGTTGAACAAATCCGATACCTAGGACTCCATCTGGATAAACGACTCACTTGGAATCCTCATACAAGACTGAAACGACAAGAAACTACTCTACGTTTCTGATTACTCCAACACTTACTAGACAAACGCTCTAAACTTTCTATATATTACGAAAGACTCAAATACATGATTATAATGAGGCCAATCTGGACTTATGGAATTGAGCTTCGGTGCTCCACTAAACCATCGAATTCCTCTCGTATCCAATCCTTACAATCCAAAATTCGTAAAATCCTCAATGCTTAACGTACCATATGTTTTCGATTTAGCCAAATCCAGATACCTATCCTTCCATAAAAAAACTTGAAAACCATCCGAATCCACTCTTTTCAAACCTTGCTTCCTCTTCGATACCTGATAACCTTCCAAGGCATCTTAAAAGAAGATGGCCTCGTCAACTACTTATGTAAATATATTATTAGAGTGCTACCAACGGGTAGTTTCTCAACAACGTTTTCATGTGATTGTATTATTACCTTGTGCACATTTGCTGTATTTTTAATTTATACAGTTGTAAATCTCATGAATAAATAAAAAAAAAGAAAATATTATCTGGCAAAAGGTATTTTTATTTTGTCTTCACCTCATGGAATTCCAACTTTTAACATGCGGGAAACATTAGCCATTGCTAAAGACTCTCTTTTCCCTGGCTATCTGTTTAATACTCCATGAAAACAAAATGAAGTGTCGAGGGTGAGCCCTTTCCTCCGATGTGTACGCGGGGACAGGCTACCTCTGAATAATTTATTATATCCTAGCCAGGCCGTTCCGACGTTTCGCCCGCCCAATGCAGGCCGCCGGTGAGGGGGGGGGGAGGCAAACAGCCTTGATTAATTCAGTGAGTTGGGACCATTGAGTCTTATCCACTGACTCAGGAGGACCTTCCTCCATCATTAATGACTCCCTTCCTTTGTATTGCACTTGGAGGAAATGAAACGGGGAGGGGGGAACCGACCATGGCGATACCCCCCTCTAACAGAGGGGTGGAATGCTCTCTCGAGTAATATGACTTAAATTAAAGATCGGCTTCCACTAAAGCGAATTAAACTTTGAATAGAAAGACAAAAAAAAAAAAAGGTTCAAAAGGGGACGGAGGTACTCAGGGAATCGATTCGACCCTCCAATCGAATGCTGTCTTAAGTACTAGGGGTGTTGGCCACGGTAAAATGTAAGGGTGGTTCATCTAATTCGAAATACTCGTTTCAGTTAGTCCGTCTGCCTATTTTCTTTGTGTTTAGGAGACAATTTTTCAATTAACATATTTGATTAATTAATTTTATGTCTACTATATAAAATTAGTTCAAGTGCAAAGGTAAATTCCCGGATAGGCACAGACAGATCGTGGGAGGGATGGGTAAAGAAGAGGGGGGGGGAGGACAGTGTGACTTATAACGAATTGATAAAGCAAATTTCGGATCGCAAAAGCTAAATAAGTGTGCTACATTTAATGAACAATATCATTCGCTTTAACAGGTGATAAATAATAAGGTGTATTAAAAAAACGACCGTTTTATCAAATTCAAGATTTCAAAGGACTGTAAATATTTTAATCCTATTTAATACTTACCGATGCTTAATAATCTCTTTAGAGGATTCTCTAAGTTTGTTTAATCCCATTCGACTTCTTCAAAAAAAGCTTCAGTTTAGACATTTGTTTCAAAGAAGAAACATGACAGTGTCCTACGAAATTCTCGTGATTTTAAAGCATTGTTGGAAACAAAATTTCACAGCTGCTGAAGCATCTCGTGAAATTATTAAACATATAGGAAAAGGTGTCCTTGACCAGCGCACTGCGAAGCGTTGGTTTGAAAACTCTAGCAATGGAGAAAATACGTTGGAAAGGAAGATGGGCTCAGGGCGATAATTAATGGATATTGATGAGGTTCTGCAGGAAGCTGTTGAGTCAAATCCTTCCAAGAGTACTCACGAACTTGGCAGGGAGTTTGTTGTGTCGAAAAATTATATTAGTCGCCATCTACTCTCTATGGGGAAGGTGAAAAAGAGCATTAGACTGGTCCCTCACGAACTTACTCCTCATAAATCAGCTAAGAGGTTAGGAATTTGTGAGAATTTATTGAAAAACCCTTCTGATATGAGACTCCTACCTCATCCACCATGTAGTCCAGACTTAGCGCCATCGGATTACTACTTCTTTAGATCCATGGCCCAAGTTGATATTGCAATCCAAGATTTCTTTGACAGCCATCCCAAAGAATGGTGTCAGTGTTCGATCGAGCTATTGCCTAGTAGATGGCTAATGACGGTAGAAAACAATGGACTATAGTTTGAATATTAATTGTATTTTATATCAAAGAAATAATGAAACAAATGTTTGGTTGAAAAACGGTCATTTTTTTTTTTAATACATCCTATTAATTATTTCTTCGATAGATATACCATAGTCGATCAGTTATACCTTCATTATAAATGACAGTAAATTTGAAAGAAATCAGGAAATTGCTCAAATTAAAAGAAAAAACCTCATTTATGTATGTCCTAATTTCTTCTTCCTACACCCTACATACTTCCTCATTATCCGTTCCTATCTTACTGATAGATCCTTCAAAGTAAATCATAATAATGCCTATTCATCCCTTTTTTCCCAGTCCGCTGGTGTTCCTCAAGGTAGTATCCTAGGTCCTATCCTTTACACAGTTTATACAGCTGACATCCCAACCCATCCCAACACTGTCATCACCACATATGCTGATGACACATGTTTCCTATCAGTTAATAACGACCCATCTATTGCATCCCAAACCCTTCAATCACACATCACAAACCTTGAAGAATGGTGTCAAAACTGGAGAATAAAAATAAATTCCAATAAATCCCATCAAAACACCTTTACCCTTCGTCGTAAACCTATGTCCTCTTGTCCTACAGTATCCTTTAATAATACCCCACTTATTCCTGTTGAACAAATTCGATACCTTGGACTCCACTTAGACAAACGTCTAACTTGGAATCCTCAGACCAGACTGAAACGACAAGAAACAGCTCGACGTTTCCGACTACTCCAGCACTTAGTAGATAAACGCTCTAACCTCCCAGTCAATTACAAAAGACTCATATACACGACTACAATAAGACCTATTTGGACTTACGGAGTTGAGCTCTGGGGCTCCACTAAGCCATCGAATTCTTCTCGTATTCAATCCTTACAATCCAAAATCCTTCGTAAAATCCTCACTGCTCCTTACTTTGTCACAAACAAAATCATCCATAACGACCTTAATATTCCTTATGTTTCTGACTTGGCCCAATCCAGATACCTATCCTTCCATAACAAACTTCAGAACCATCCAAACCCTCTCGTTTCTAACCTTGCTTCCTCTTCGATCCCTGACAACTCTCAGAGGCGTCTGAAAAGAAGATGGCCTCGAGATCTCCTTTTGTAAATACATTTTTAGAGTGATACCAATGGGTAGTTTCTCAACATGTGATTTCATGCTATTTTATTCCTTTGTTCACATTTACTGAATGTATTTTTACTTGTAATACAGTTGTAAATATCACCAATAAAAAAAAAAAAAAAAAAAAAAAAAAAAAAAAATTCTTCTTCATCCCGTATAATTATATTATAGTTTTCTCTGCAATCTGGTCTGTACCACGGACTATAAATTTTACTAAAACTATTGCAAAATGGGGAACTTAACACCTTGGGTGAAACATTACACAATACAAGATAATTTATTTCTATTCTTTATGACTAATGCGAAAACGTATCTAATGACAGACTTGGTTATGCCTTCCCTGTGCGACTAAAAATTAATTCTAAATAAAAGCTAAAGACAAGAAGGATATTTTAATTTTATAATAATGTTACCCCTTCCCATCCCCTCCCCTCCAAAAGTGCCAAATTTCCCCATTTTACAGCATTTCATAATTTAATTTCACTTAATAGAACAGACTCTTCTATCGAGGTAGAAAGGAATATAACATATTATTTATGTCGTGTTACGTTTTTTAAAAGGTCCTTAATCGTCAAGCTATTTCACGCCTCCGTAGACCCTTTCACATCGCTTTTTATGAAAATTCTTTTTTGTACATTTAACTTCCTGCTTGTGAGGTTTTTATTTACTTTTTTTTCAAACTCTATGCTCAAATCATTAAATATAATGTTTCTATGTTTTATTCTGATAGGTTATTGAATATCATAAATAATAATATAAATAAGTGACTATTGTTTTAATGATATACAAAGGTATTTTTTTTGAGAAATTGATAACAGGTGTAACAGGAGTATTTGTCAACAGGCAAGATAATAAATAAATATAAGAATTATTTTTATTTGAAACGTATAAAAAAACAACGAATGACTAGGCCAGATGGTAGGATGTTTCCCAGAATATATTAAAAAAATATCTTGAATTAACAGGAATGATTAACTTACAGAAATGTTTAAAAATTATGAAATGTAACCAACCTATAACATAATTTCAATTTTACATTGATTGATCATCGCTACATAAATAATCTTTTTAAAACAATCCTAGAGAGCAACAAAACCTTTGTTGTTGATACATTTAACGTAATGTATCAACAACAAAGTTTGTTGATAGGTTTTATATTTATTATATTAATTTCTTCTTGATAGGTTTGATTAATGTTTTTTTAAATTAAATCATAATTTTAATACAAATAATTATTTTATACATAAGTTTTAAATTATTTGGTGTATTTAATATTCAGGAAAGCTTTTTCTTTAACTCGGGAAATAAATGGCAAAGAAATATGATAAAATAAAAACAACTAAATTTGTACCAAAAATTTATACAAATTCTTAACATTATATGTACTACCAATGATTGGTATATTGCATGGTTTTTAAATTCTTATTTTGGCTGTTATTTTTTTTTTTTTTTTTGTTTCGGATTATGTGAACACAGCTGATAAAAGCCGAAACGTTATATTACATATTTGAAAAACAAATTCTTTATTGTTAAGAAGATAAGATTAAAATTTGTGGGAATATTGTGGTTATTTTTAAACCAATACAATAAGATTTTAAAATAACCACAATATTCCCACAAATACATTTTACCAATAAAAATATATTTTTAACTAGAGATATTTTTGTTGAATACATATATGTGCATTTAGATGTTTTAAAAATATTAGGAAACATAGATATTCAAATGGTATTTTCCTTAAGCCAGTGTTGTTGTTTCTTGTTTATGATGTTTTCCATATACTGGAGGTAACAAGAGTAATGAAAAAAAATGTTGGACTTGAAACTAGTGTTGCCCGAAATCGGTATTGGTCTTGCACTTTGCATTAGACATTTTCTACTGATCAAAATAAAACAAAAGTCCAAGCAATATCTTTATATATATATATATATATATATATATATATATATATATATATATTAGTGTATTTATTTTCATTTCTTAATTAATATGTACTTTTATTATATAATTTATCAAACATCAATACACCAACTTGAGAAATGCTGCTTGAATTGTACAATTTATTTATTCATTTCGGACAGTAACGCTCTCGCTTATTTACCACTGGCTTTAGCACCAGGGATCTCTCCTTTTTTAAATCTACTTATCTTGAAGTTATTTTATTTGTATTTATTGTATATACTTTTTTTTTCTATTCGTTTTGTAAATTTAGTCTTACTTTACTATAACTATTGTCCAATTGATTGTATGTTATATTAATCAAAAAATAAAAAATAAATATATAAAAAACAGTTGGGACAGAATGTCCAATAATTAATTTTCATTTAATTTTCATTTCATTTTTTTTTTTTGCTAATGGAGTAAATATTCTAAAAGGTTTGTGAAGATAGCAGTAGAAATAATAACGTTACTTTGCATAATTTGTACCAAGCATAGCATATCTATCATTCAAACAAATAATATGTTTTTTGTATATTTGTAAATAATTCGTAATCTTAAGGAGTCTTGTCTCAACATAAAGTTTATTTTCTATCTATTTGTCTGTTTTAAAAATAATGTCTTCCAATTTTCGACGTCTTTAATATTATTCCAGGCGCTACAACTCTGGAAATATCATGGCCTCCAGGAGTTTGATTCTCCAAGATGGACCTTGCTTCCGTTGTTACTCCATCGATCCATTCGAGCTCTCTTCTCGTACCAAAAATCCTTCCTACGAGAGCTTTTCTAGCGATCTAATCCATATTAAATTGGACCATATTAAATTTAAATTAAAAACAGCCAAAAAATAAATAAATAATTCTTAGATACTACTACTCCCTTCCTTTTTATGTTTAGGTAAAATTTTGCCTTATGATTTCAATTGTGTAAACCTTAGAAAGGTTCATTCCAGATTTTAAGACCCATTGTGGATCTTTCTTTTTCAATTCAGCAAGACTCATTCTGTTCTATATATCAGAGGAACTACTAACATCATTTCTGAACCCTTCCTTGATATAGCATCTGCTCTTTCGTTTCCTTTGATCCTTTCATGTGTACACATTAGGGGAGTTTTTTTTTTACCGATCACAGGTCATTTAAGCACATGTGTATATATATGTATATATATATATATATATATATATATATATATATATATATATATATTTGGATTGGTATTGGACATTATATATTTTGGCATATTTTGATTATGTATTATATTTTTTATTATCAAATGAGAGTTATCCTTAATGTATTTTTGTTATATGCTGATTATTAAATCGCAACAATTTATTTTTAATGGAAACATTTTATTTATTTTATTATTTAATCTTTTTTACTTATTTATATTTATTTTTCTTTAGTATATACAGATGAACACCTATATAGCTTGTTTTTTTTTTGTGCCCTTCGACGTGGAATACCACTACTGTTTCAGACAATGAAAAATTCTTATGGAACGTTGTATGGATGGAGGAGGGATGTATCTTGAAGTTGATAATAATTGAATAGATCTGAACTCAAAATAAAATGTATTACATTATCACTCCCGTCAGCCCCACCACTAATGTTTATTTTAATTTTGTTTATGCAGGACCCAATTAACATGGCATTAACAAAACAATAAACGGTCAATCCAAGGATTTCTTTAAAAGGGAAATATATAGATGGATAGAATTTTTATTGTTAAACAAAATAAAATAACAAAAATTTTACAAATACAGTATTTCAGAAATAAACACATTCTTTTTTTGTATTCTACCTGCTTCATCCGGTTGTCGCATTTTATGATCAGTATTACTATTATTTTTTTTCTCAAGTTATATACATATATTGCATAATAATGATAGTTATTTGACCAGCACTGAAGAAACATAATAATGATAATTAGTACTCAATAAAGTAACTGCTATGCTTTTGAATTAATAACAAGCATAACATATATAAAGTAACGGCACCAGTAATAAATAATTATGTTCAATGTCATTTACATCGAGACCCCCGAGTTTAATTAAAACTGTATTTTTCGATTAGGTATTTCATACATTTTAAGAATAGATAAAATGAGGATTAATAGGTAAGTATGAATGCATTGTATACATTAATATTCAACTATAATCCAATTTTGTTATTACTGGTCTTGTTGATTTTTATTAGTTAAATTTATTGTTGCCCAAATGCAAAACATAGAGGAGTCTTGGTTTTGCAAGGCTCAGTCTTGGTTATGGTCTTGGTCTTGTGCATGAGTCTCGCAACAGTCTTGCAGTTACTTATTAGTTGATTACTATAGAAATATTACTATAATTTTTTAGATAGGAGAAACCTAACTAAGCCCGAATGAAAAATTATAGGAGTTAAACGCAAAAGTATATTGGTTATACCAATTATTAACATACAATTTCTATTTAAAAAATCAATTTTTTTTACCAGTCCTGGTCTTGGTCTTGCAATAGTTAGGCGGCCTTGGTCTTGGTCTTACAGAGACCAAGACCGATTTTGGGCAACACTATTTAAATTCTTATTTTATTTTACTTTTATCATGATTCATTCTTTCTTTATTACTACTTTTTATTTTTTATATATTTGTTTGTTTATTTTTGTTTTATATCATTTTTAGTTAGATTTTTTAAAATTTTATTATTAGATATTTTTTATTGTATGTATAGAATAGCATGGATGTATACTGACCTTTAGCACTGATACATATTACTCTTAGGTGGGGCAGAATCTTTTTATTTAAATATTTATTTATTTACTAATAATTCAATAAATAAATATAGATAAAAAAATAACTGTTAGAGCCCTATTATTTCCTCTCGTGAGATGGTCTATTTTGAAATTGTTAAAAGCCTTATATTAACGGTGTATTAAAAATATTGAATAATATATAATATCAGATAAAACAGTTCTCAGGTTAAATGTTATATTATTTCTTCTTTTGATAGCCGAAGTTTTTAATTCTTTAAAATTATATTTATTTGAATTCGTGGTTGTAAATAGTATCCATTTCTTTTTTTCAAAGTTAACAGTGCAACTTTGCCCCAGGCAATGAACGCTTAATCCTCTCATTGCCAAGGGACCGACCATTATGGAGGGGAGATATATATCTCAGTTTTTTTTTGTTTTTTTTGTTATCTTCCAAATTACGCCTTATATTAATAACTTCTTCGGAGGAAGCGGCGGAGTACATTTTCTCGAAATGAAACTCCCCACCCCTGGGGTGTCTGTGGAAGGGGGAGGCGGTAGTGGTGGGGGGGGGGGAGGGTTCTCCATCTACACTTAATGGCACCCCTAGGGATATAATGAATTTTTTTTTTTTTAAAGGCCCAACCCTTCGCCTGAATAGTAGCCGCTACATCTAACCCACCCGCTATGTTCAGAAAGACTACTTCACCCGCTTGCAAAATTCATTTTTCAAGTAAACTATAAACTAAAAGGTTGTGGTAATTTTATATTATATTCCCTTTTAGCGAAAGGTCCGTGCCTCCTCGGTTCGAGAAAATAAAATGGAGGCGACGATTCAGGCTAGAAGCGCACGCCATAATGCACCAATAAAGTTATTTTTTTCTTCAAAATAAATTATCAATCAGTTAAAATAATTACTCATTTTTAGTTTATAAATTTAGTGTATATAAGTATGACTGTGTATAAGCTGTTTATTCTACTTATTAAAGTACATCCTTTTTCTGATCATTTATTTATATATTTTTTTCTTATTTCTATGTATTATATTGTTAGTAATTTATTTATTTATGATTTCGTAAATATGGTGTGAATGTGCTCTATGAGCTCTATTATAAATGTCTTTAACTGAGACAGGTTGCAATATTTCTCAATAAAAAAGTTTTTTTTTTTCTTATTTATTGAAAAATATAACAATCTGTCTCAAGGACATTTATAATAATGTTCACAGATCACATTCACACCCTATGTACAGTAAATAAAATAAATTATACAGAAAAATAACATATATACAATAAATAAGAATAAAATAACCTAAAAATAAATGAATAAAAAGAACACATACTTACCTATATACAATATTTACAATATTTACACTTCGGCGGTACATATACTAAAAAAGTTTTAAAAAATAAATAAATAAAATGTATAAATTATACAGTAGGTGGCTATTAGTGGTTATTGTTATCCTTAACTATCTCATCTTTTTAAATTACCCGTAAAACAGTATTAGAATAATCTATCACTCACCTGAAGTTAATCAGAATCCTGCTTTTATTTTGTTTCTCAAGCTATAAACATGTACATTTTTTTTCCAAATTAACGTTAAGGCCCATCAAAATGTTCACGGGCGGATCTACGGGGGGGGGGGGGCTTTCGTGCTGAAGCCCCTCCCCCCCAAAATGGAAAAATATAACTTTGTTTTATGGGTATAAAAATTTAAAAAATACCTCTTAAAGTATTATTGTTCGTGTAATCACATTTAAAAGTACTTAAGGAATAACTTAAACACAATTTCATATAGGTAGTTAGTTTCTTTCTGTTTTTCCACAGTAATTATCGTTATTTTTATGAAAAAAAAAGGTTTCGGGCTGAAGCCCCCCCCCCAAAATTAAATCCTGGATCCGCTAGTGAAAATGTTTGACACGCTCCCTGGTAAAAATAAATATAACTCATTTTAATGCTTCGTGGCCTTTCCACCACCATTTATTATTTCAATAGTTCTTTTTGGTAATGAATCGTACAATTGTTTGATTGGTTCTTGAAGTAATTGTTCCCATGAAGTAGTGTTGCCCAAAATAGGTCTTGATCTTGCACTATGCAAGAACAAGGCCAAGACTGGTATAAAAAAATCGACTTTTTGAATAAAAATAATTACTAATACTTGACAATTTTAGTTATTATATGTATAGAATCGGTATAACCAATATTCTTTTGCATTTAACTCTTCCAATTTTTTATTCGGGCTTAGTTAGGTTTCTCCTATATAAACAATTACAATGATATTTCTATTTTAATAAGCAAAAAGGTAACTGAAAGACTGGCACGAGACTTTTGCGCAAGACCAAGACTTTGTTTGCAAGACCAAGACTCGTCTCGGTTTCGCATTTGGGCAACACTAGTGGCCCTATGTGAGCCTCCTTCTAAATATTTAATTTTAATACAACCCGCCCCATTGTAGAGCCTAAATTCAAACCTACCAAAGTTTTTTGAGATCCACGCAAAAAAAAAAAAAAAAAAAAAATATATATATATATATATATATATATATATATATATATATATATATATATATATATATATATTAAGCTCTGATTCATTATTACCTTCCATCGTCAGTTTTCTTAATGTTTGAATAGTTATATTAAATCAATTTTTTTTTAAATTTATTTTCACATTTCAGATTCTGTAATAGCAACGTGTAACTTCGATATTTACCCTATGAATTTCGCAAGATTAGTAAACTTCTTAAAAAAAAAAAAAAAAATTTTATTAATTATGACATTGAGAATATTTTATATGAATTTCAAAAGTTCGGAATGTCTCATTCCGACCATACTCTGTTTTCTTCAATGGTTTCATCGTAGAGAGCTATTGCGGTTTCATAAACCTAAATAGAACTTCAAGACGAAAAAACAAACAAAGATTGATAAGCAAGATAGAATTAAAACAATAAGAGTCCACTAAATAGAAAAGGATGACAACGAATATTATTAAGTAAATAAAGAAAATTTAATGGGAAAAAGTCAAATATATTGTAAAAAATAAATAATTCAAGAATAACATATCTTCAATCTTATTAGAATTTATAAATTCCAGGATGATATCACTGTGATTTTAAAACGTTGGTTTGATGACAATTAATAATAAAAAATAATTTAAAATTAGTAAGTATTAATTTAATAAAAAATATATATTTCTATATATTATCTTATAAAGTTTTAAATTGATTTTTATTTAATAAATATCTGAATTATTTTTTCTTGTCAGATTATCTACCATGATATATACTATAAATATTAAAACACTATCCTAGCAAAAAACAACGAATAAAAAATAGTTCCGAACTTCAATTTGTTTCTGGCTATCTCCAATAATGTCCTATGATTTACACTTTAACGATTGCACTGTCCATCTAAATGTGGTTAAGATTTTTCTATATTTATTTAAATACAAAAACGCTCTAATGAACAACTCTTTTTGCAATAAAATACTTGCTAGTGAACAATGTATAGAATCTATAATGAAGTCGTGAAATATAGTTTGAAGTTTCTGTATTGTTTTCTTGATGAAGTGCCATTGTTTGTCTAGTATTGGCTAAAGTATGAATCTGATAAAATTCGTTTTTCACTTCAATCTAGGAATATAATCTGGGAAGACCAGCTGACAGAAATTCATTGAAATTAAATGTAACTTTTATTTTACAATCGATATTGTCAATGTCGGAATGTATTTTAGAAGCAAATAAATAAAAAAAAAACACAATTATTAAACTTTTGTCCAGATACCTTAAGCAGAATGCTCTTTGAAAAGTTAATAATAGTGTCGCTCAAATGCGAGATCAAGATGAGTCTTGGTATTGTTATATTTTAGGTATAAGTATAATCCTTCGTAAAATCCTCAATGCTCCTTACTTTGTCAATAATAAAATCATCCATAACGACCTTAATGTTCCTTATGTTTCAGATCTGGCCCAATCCAGATACCTATCCTTCCGTTATTAACTCCAGAATCATCCCAACCCTCTCGTTTCTAACATGTCTATCCTCTTCGATTTCTGATAACCCTCCTGATAAAAGAAGATGTCCCCGTGATCTCCTAATGACATATCATCAGAGTGCTATCATTGGGTAATTTCTCAACATGTGTTTTCACCTCATTATATCCATATGTTCAAATTTACTAAATGTATTTCTTTAATACAGTTGTAAATATCATAAAGAGATTAAAAAAAAAAAAAAACTTTTGCGTTTAAGTCTTCCAATTTTTCATTCGGGCTTAGATAGATTTCTCCTATCTGAAAAATTACAGTAATATCTCTATAATAATAGGCTAATAGGTAACCGCAAGACCAAGACCGATTTTAGGCAACAATACACAAGACATGATCTCCAGCTAGGCGGACATGTTCTATGAGTCCCATCATTATTCTCTTTTCATTAATTACACCTAAGTGAAATAATCGATGTAGGAAAAATTACAATGGAATCGTTACTCTTAACATATTAGAGTGTTCACGAACACATCACAGAAATTCAGAGAAATTTAAGCTAAATTATCGAAGTATTTATACAAATTAAAATTAGCGATAAATGTTTCAAAATATGAAGTAATTATTAATCAAACCAAAAAAAAAAAAAAAAAGATGATGATGTATGGGGAGAGGGAGGATATAAAGGCAAGGTGGTATAAATATTTGTGTGATGTGGTATAGTATAAATATTTATGGATAACAAGTTTTGTTACATGAGCATTTTAAGAAAAAAGGGAATTACCAGTACCGTGTGTGATATTTTTTGTAACAAGTATGTTACAATATCGGCGAAATACAGGGTATTTCAGTCGCTCAATACGTTCTCCTCTATGGTACGCGATTCTGGGGAAACAGTATTTCCAGAAAATTTGATGCATTCAATGATTGTTAATAAAGAAGCTTTTTTACCTGCCCAAAAGCACTTCTAAAAATGTTTTATACTTGAAAACACAATGCACTTTATGCTGAATTCTTCTTTTATAATAATAGCCTACCGTACTGTATTGAAAGTCATCGAATGAGGAATGGGGTATATTATGAATTCGTTTTATAACAGGTATATTCATATATTTTTTCTGTAGCACTTTTGGGAATTCTTAAATTCATACAGGAAAGGAAAAACATTTATATTAAATCTTATTGAAATAAAACAAAATTAAAATTTTAAATAAAACATTTTGTAACAAGTTATCTCTGTAAATAATTTGCTTTAGGTCACAACTAGAAACCGGATTTCTGTGCAGTAAATAACCAAAAAACGTGCAATATAATATTCAAAACAGTACAGTAAAAACCCAAAAAGTGTAAAATTGTATACATAACATTCAAAAATCATAGTTTTTCTTTTATTTATAATATTAATGCTTCTTTACTGTTATTATTAGTTATAGCCTCTAAATTGAAGTTAGAAATAACGTATAGTAACTTGAAAAAATCTAATTGTAATTTAAATTGAACAGCGGTTAACCTAAAAATAAACTATGAGTAGTGTTGCCCAAAATCGGTCTTGGTCTTGCAGAATGTATTAATATTATGCATACATAATATTATTATGTATATTATGTATACATAATATTATGTATTAATAATCTTAATATAATCTGCATTATAAGATTATATTAAGATTATTATAATCTTAATATAATCTTATTATATAATCTTATAATAAGATTATATATCTTATTATAAGATATATAATAATTATATCTTATTATTATATAATTAGCACTCTGCAAGACCAAGACCAACACTGCCTATCTGTTGCAAGACGGAGACCAAGACTGGTTAAAATAATCGAATTCTTAGAATAAAATTTGAGGCAAAATAGTCATTAATACTTGACAATTTTAGTTACCATACATAAAGAATTGGTGTAACCAATATGCTTTTGAATTTAACTCTTCTAATTTTTGATTTAGACTTAGATCGGTTCCTCGTATCTAAAACATTACAGTAATATCTCTTTAATAATAAGCTAATAGGTAACTGCAAGACTGTTATGAGAGTCTTGCGCAAGAGCAAGACCTAGACCAAGACTGAGTTCTCAAGACCAAGACCCTTCTCGGTCTCGCATTTGGGCAATACTAACTATGAGGATCAGAGGCGTTGTAAGTAACTATATTAACTTAGTTTAAATTAAATTATTAAATTTGTTACCCCCCAACTATTAGTTTTACAATAAATGTATGTACTTGGATAGTAATTTTATTAACAATTTCAAAAAATACCAGTCAAAGATATCTTTTGAACCCAGAAAGATAACTTGAAAATGTTATTTTGAATAAAAAAATGTATTAAAAAACTATTTCCGGCTTAATGCCGTCCATAGGTTAGAATCCTTTTAAATAGTTGTTATGAACCATAAACCTAATATAATATATAATAAATGTAAATAAATAATTACACAGATACCTATGCACATGTTATATAGGAAATTTGGTTCAATTATCTTGCTTTATACTGTTAAAATTTAAATTTAGCCCTTAAATTGTAAATTATGCAATATCATGCAACAAAAACCAAAAACGTGCAATTAAGTCCGAAAAGGCCAAAACGTGCAATTTTGTACAAAATGAAATTTCAATATGTTATTCTACAGATCGTGAAAGGGATACATTGCCGGGTTTGACGTTTTTACACCAAAGCGAACAAAAGGTACATTAACATGAAAAGACCGTCTTGAGTTATTACAAAATCATGAGGTATTCTCCCCGGTATACAGTATACTCATTTGTGTTTGATTTGTATACCAAATATTCATAAAAAAAATATATATAATATTAAAAATAATTTGTAACAATGATACAGGTAAAAAATACTAATAAAATACTGATATTGTTTGTATGTATTTATTTATTTGTTCCTTTTCTATTTCTGTGTTGTGGTTTTTTTTATAACAGTTATATACGTTTTATGTTTGTATTTTATTAATTCGTATGCTTTAATATTTCATTTAAAAAAATCATAATTATATGGCTTGAATACGTTTAAAAATTTAGTATGCCGCCAGCCAATACGTTTCAATTTATGTTTACATAAAAACTTCACTTAATTTCAACTTTTTTTTTCAGTTTAAATCATATTTAATATAGACATGGAATTAGTTACTGATGATGAAGATGGAATTAGTAGATTTACAAAACGATACGAATTTAAGTTATAAATTTCAAAATGTTGACACACACAATTTTTTATCAAACTTCCAAACGTTCAGACGAATTCTAACGATTAGGTGCAGATGCAACCACACTGTTTGGAAGCATATTTTGAAATGAATATTTCTAAATGAAAATATTCAAAAATGATCGCCGGTAGAGATTCAATGGTGTACGTTTATAAAGCGGCCTGCTAGTTACAATGCCGTCTATATAAACAAAGGGCTAGTTAACAAGCTCAGCGCTAATTCTATCGACATATTTCAACATCCGACAGAATCCATCAGCAATGAAAAACTATTTATACTGATATTAGGAACGAATTGGTCGATTCCAGCGGAAGATTAACACTCCTGCCAGGTCACAAAACACATACGTGTAAGAAAATAATTATTTACTAAATTGTTGGTTTTTAAAACATAAATTAATTTAGATAGAAAGAAAACTGAATATAAAAATTAATTATTATCCAGCTGACTCATCGACAAAAAAGCTAGTGGAACCGCTGAGTCATCCGTTATTCAATAGCTGAATAAAGGATCGCACTGAATTCCATCTATGGTTTCCAGGGATGAGCTATGAAAGGTTTGATGGATTTCCGATAACATTGGTGAGCACAAAGTTGAGTATAGAAACTTTCCCAAGTATAAACCAATTGATAGCGAAGAAGCAGTGTGAAATTTTTCATTATCTAGTTCTTTCACATATATCTTTCGTCATTTTTTGTATAGCTTTTCTATTTATGATTGATCGATACTTGTTATTTTTATACTTTTATTTTGCGATTAGTTTCATCGTTCAGCTTTTGTGTTTGTGCTTAAATTTTATTTGCTTATGTCGTACATAATTTATTTTGTTAATATTATATTGTTTCACTTATTCGTTTTTTTCGCTATTGAATTTTTTAACAAATTTATAATAATTTATTTTTAATTTTATTTATGTTTCTTCTTTTTTCTTTTTATTATTGAAGTATCTTTTTTATTTATTGTATTAAAGCTTGTGTACATGGTATATATGCATAATGAATGAGATAATACCTAATGATTGTGACAAACTGTATTATATGTATTCTTAAAAAATAAATAAAAAAAAAACGAATTAAATTAGTACTAGGTTCAATTAGATTTATTGAATAATTTAAAATAAAAAAATTTAGCTGGCCAGTTGAAATCAAAGTTGACTAAAATAAATTTGAGAAAAGATTTACTATCAGAATACCTGCAAAACGCAGTAAATTCAATATAATGAAAAATCACCCTTAATTTTGAAAAAAAATATTATATATATATATATATATATATATATATATATATATATATATATATATATATATATATATATATATGTATATATATATATATACACATATATTTGTTTTTTTCATTACGTTCGTATTTTATCCCTCAGATTGGACTAATTCCCATGAATGTGTAAATAGTTTAATTTTCAAATTTATATCTTATTTGAAAATTTTTAATAAGTTTTTCTTATTTTTATTTATAATTGTTAGTTATACATCTAATTTGCCATTTTTTTTGTTTTTGCGAAACTTATAAGAAATATATATATATATTCTGATAAAGAAATTATGACCCTGAAAGATTATAAAAAACGAAATAAATTAGTTGTATTGCTAACAAATAAAAATAGAGAAATAAAATGCTCACTATAATTCATTGAAAATATTAATTAATTTGTTTCTAAAAAAATAATTTTAATTTCACACTCCTATAGCTTTGTTTCTCCCTTCCTAAGGGAGGTGGGTGGGGAGGTGTTCAGACGGGTTCGGAATTTCCCTGGTTGATTGTAAATAGTGTAAATAAGTATGCCTGTGTCTAAGATGTTTATTTTACTTTTTAAGTACATTTTGTTTTTTTCTAATGTATTTATTTTTCTCTTTACGCTATTTTTTTTTTTGTTCTTATTTGTATACATTATATTGCTATTACTTATTTAATTTATATTTTCTGTATATATGGTGTGAATGTTCTCCCTGATCTCTATTATAAATGTTTTTAATTGATACAGAATGTAATATTTCTAAATAAACAATTTTTATAAAAAATAATACTACCTAACGATTAGTACCGCAAAATGCAAACGAAACTCGACACTAACAGAAGCGTTTTAAGTATTTGTTAGCTTACCTGGGGCAGATCCTATGACCCAAGATATGAGACCTCACCTAGAGCTAGGACACTCGTAGACTAGATCTCATAGACTACTGGAGACCCTTCATCTGCAGTACCTGTCTCTGCCATCCCACGCCAGGTCACGGGGGGTGTTGACCTTAGACCTCAAGTCGTTTGGGGTGAGACCAGTTTCTGACCCTTGAAGGGTTCATTGGTAATTGTACGGGGAGATGAGCTCAACCTGACCTGACTACTGGCAATTCGGTGAATATTTTTGATTAATTGAAAAAAAAAATATGCCTAGAACATGTTTCAGCTCATATTCGTCAGAACAATTATTTTAAATAGTTTTGGCAGCAGTATCATTGTAATTATTTTAATTTTTTTAACATAGAATAGAATAACATAATGTGTTTATCAATTTATGTGTTGTTTTTTCCCAAGGTAATATCCTAGGCCCCATCCTTTACACAGTTTAAACAGCTGACACCCCAAACCATCCCAACACTGTTCTCACTAGACAAACGCTTTAAACTTCCAATTATTTACAAAAGACATATATATATATATATATATATATATATATATATATATATATATATATATATATATATATATATATTTATGACTTTAATAAGGCCTATTAAGAAGGTATGTAGCTTTGAGACACTACTAAACCATTAAATTCCTCTCGTATCCAATCCTTACCTTGTCACAAATAAAATCATCAATAATGACCTTAATGCACCACATGTTTCCGATTTATCTCAATCCAGATACCTATCCTTCCATTATAAACTTCTGAATAATCTGAACCCTCATGTTTCTAGCCTTGCTTCCTCTTCTATTCCTGATTAACCTCCGATAACTGAAAAGAAGATTTCCAACCAATCTCCGCGGTCTCGTGTTAGTTCCCTCCATCTTCGAACGCCAAGCCGACTCAGATCGTCTTCAACATCCTCCAGCCATCTGATCCGAGGGCGCCCTCTACTTCATTTGTCATCCGGTTTTTCATGCAGCATCTTCTTTGGTCTGGTATTCTTTCCACATGACCTAACCATCTGATTCTGCCTCTTTTTAGCAATGCCACAATATCAGGTTCACCATAGAGTTCCCGCAGCTCCTCATTCTTTCTTCTTCAAATTCCATTCCCAAAGATTCCGCCTTATAATGTTCTCAATACTTTCCTCTCCCAGGAGTTGAGCGCGCGTTCTGAGTTTTTGGTTGAGGTCTAAGTCTCACACCCATACATAACCACTGGTCTTACTATGGTTTTGTATATGAGAATTTTGTTTCTTTTGGAGAGTGATCTGAACTTCAAGTCTCTTTTCAGTGCTCTTATTTCACTCCCTATTTCATTATTGCATGTGACCGTGGTTCCAAGCTACTTGAACTGGCCAACAGACCTAAAGTTGTGATCCCTTAAAGTTATTTCTGTGCTCATATCCTTTTCCATTTTTGAATTTTTCATATACACTGTCTTATTTTCGTTAATTCTAACGCTCAGTTTAGCCGCTGCTTCTTCGAATTCCTGATAATGCTGCTTGGGTTTAGAGATAATGGTAACATCATCGGCATATGCCAGATGTTGAGACATACGTTTGTAGATTGTTCCTCCTGAATTTATTAGAATAGAACGGATAGCCACTTCCAAGGCAAGATTAAAAAGAAGGACAGATAGAGGATCACCTTGTCTCAATCCATTATCCACCTCAAATTCTTCGGACAGCGAATTTGCAAGTTTCACTCGACAGGTAGTCTTCATTAGCGTCATTTTTGTAAGTCTGGTCAGTTCCTTGTTTATGAATACATCTAACATAGATTTCAAAAGTCCCTTTCTGTCTACAATGCCGTACGCCTGTTTGAAGTCCACAAAGAGAATGTTAAATCCATAACATTTTTCCATTATCTGTTTCAGATAATATACTTTTTATTCTCACATAAAGTAAAAAGTTAACATGTACATTGCTAAAGAATTAAAATAGGTTCAATAGCTTTCATTGAAAATACATTAAGTTTATATCAATTATATATATATATATTTGGAATGTAAAATATGTACATAATAATAGAAAAACAACTTTTTTTCACCTAAAAATATAATAAAACTAATAGTTGGAGGCTATTTAATAGTAGGGAAGAGATCAGAGCTAGATATATAGATAGAGCCAACAAAAATGTAATAGAGCATTATGCGGATAACTAGAAAGAAAAAAACGCAAACAGAAAAAAAAACGCTGCAAATTATTTCACAATGATTTATTATTTCCGAACAATTGTACATCTAAAGTAACATTACCTTCCGAGTTACAAAGAAAAACAAAACAAAAGGTGATTCCAATTATTGGACTAAACTGTTTTTCTTTAATCATTAGTAATATGCTAAAAAATAAATAGCATTGGTTTAGTACCACATTTAAAATTTAAAAACCAAACCAAGGATATAACATTTGGAGTAGAACACATAAGAAAAAACCGGAGACCATATCATTGCTCCTAATTGCCCGATTTTAACGATTTTTTTTTTGTTTTTTAGGAAATGTCGTAAACATTTGAAAAACCATACAATATCCACAAAAAAGCGAATACTTTTCGAGTTATTCGGAATTTAATTTTACCATCCCTCGTAACTTTTTTTTCCAGCTTCTTTTCGTTGATGTATGTTATATAGATAAATTTAAAGGGCGTCGAAAAAATGACTTCAGCGAAGTTTCATTGAAATCTGTATATTCGTTTAGGAGCTACAGTCTATAGCAACGCAGGTTTTTCGGCCACCATTTTGAAAGTTAAAGCCGGAGAGTAATGTCGATGAAGGAGGATCATCCTCGGGTGACCTCTGATTTTATATCAAAATTTGAAAAAAATTGGTCCTGTGGTTTCGGAGAAAATGCGCGGACGGTGGACGGACAAAAAATTTTGTATACGTTTTTCGAATTCTACGCGTCTTGAAACGTGAAACCTCAAATTTTGAGAGGGGTTTTATGTTTTTGAATTTTTTGGTCGATCACAATGTTTCATTATTGAAAATAATAAACCAAAAGTCAGTAAATTTTATATGAATGTTGAAATACGTACTTATACCACAATAGCATGTTACACTGAAATATGGAATGTTATACTATTAGGAAACAAAAATAATTCCTTTAAAAAAAATCCATTTCTATAATTTAATTCTGAGCGGGAGACGTAAATATTTGATCAGAAAATGTAAAAAATAATATAATCTTTCGACAACGTTTAAGTCTCTTCGGGCTAAGTCTTATTAATTAATTAGGAAAAACTGAACCTGAAATTTCTCATTCTTCTTTTTTTTTTTTAACCCCTATATGAATAAATCTTCCTACGGATTATCCTTAGATTTTCTAAACTTATAAAAAAAAAAAAAAATTAAAAATCCAACGTCCTTCATCCGGGACCGGCATGTATATTAATGGGCTTTAAAATTATGAAAAGTAATTAAAAATAAATTGGATGCAGAGATAATATGGCATTACAGGGGTTTGTGGCTTAGTGTTGCAAAGAGTCGGCTCCACGCGGGGCCTAATTTGAAAGTAAAGTTTAGGAATTACCACAGGAATAATTCATGATATCGCCGAGATCCCAGCCAAATCCTTTTCATTATTACCCCCCCCCCCTCCGTCCCCCCTCCACTTTCTCTGAAAGGATAATTAAAACTTGAAATTTTCACTGATTCGTACCGTTAACTTTATACAAAGTTTATTTTCCCACGTCAAATGTATTCGCGGGTCTTTTAACACGAGCGGTCGTGTTGGGAAGTTTTGTACGACTGCCGCTTCTGAATCCGATTTCAGGGTCCAAAGATATCAAGTAACAACGGTGAAAAAAAAAAAAAAAAAAGCGGAGACATATAATTCATAATATGTTAATATTTTAAAAAAACCTAATAAATTATCGTATTCACGTACTTGTTGTATATTGTCTGGTAAAAGTAGAAAAAAAAATGAATAAATTAAAAAAAATATATATATAAAGAAAACTGCTTCAAATAGCACATTTGGAACAATAATTCTTGTTTATAAATCAGCAATTGTTTAAAAAAAAATATTTTAAATAGTTCTTTAGAAAACGCACTAAACTGGCGACAAAGTTGTAGTGACCCCAAATGGGATGGTTATCAGAAAGGTCAACAAAATATATTTTATAATGATTTTTATTTTATTTGTTTATTGAATGATAATTAATCTGTCTGGTAAGGGCAACAAGTATTAGTGCTACAACAGTTCATTCATACAATATATACAGAAAGAAAAACATAAAACAGGAAATAAATATAAACAATAAAAACATATACACAAATACCTAAATAAAAGTAATCTTCTTATACAGATTCATACCTATAATATACAATATCTATATTCGCCCAGGTAACTCAGAGCCTTGTGGGAAACAAAGCAAGAGTCTATAGTTCCCAGTGCTTCTCTTCCAGCCGCGTCAAGGGTATTAGAAGCAAGTAGAAACTGAAAGAGGGCACTGGAGCCATAGACGCTCAGGAATTAATTTACAAAAGTTCTCGGGGCCACTGCCGCTTCAAGCTTCGAAGAGGATTATAGAGATGGTCTTAGCTGGATGGGGACTGAGTTAGATGATTATGATGATGAATAAGATTCTGGTGAAAATTTGTAAATCTGGATGGGATAACGTCAAGGACATATATGATGATAAGGTCATGGTGTAAGGTCTAGTTTGTAACATAATAAGGATATTGACTATTGGTCTGAGTACTTTAGATTGGAAGGATTGGATACGTTTGATATTCGAAAATTTAGCTGTCCCCCCTTGTTCAAGTCCGTAGGTACAGATAGGTTTCAGTACGGTCTTGTTGATGAATAATTTGTTTTCAATTTGTATATTGAGATGTTCTGTTAAATGATCTGTATAACTGGCCGAATCGTCGGTTTAGTTCTTGTATTTTAAGTCTGGTGTGTGGGTTCCATATTTTTATTTAGATATGTTAACATGATGACCGAACATGTTGAGGCGAGTTGGTTCGATTCCCACCTGGGTTGGTTTATATTTATTTTCCGGACGCCCAGGCAAATGAATCTTTACACTCTCTCTCTGGTAAGAAGGTGGATCAAAGTAGCAATCAGAAGTTAGCCAAAAGGACCATAAGGGTAACTTCCCTGCCTGCTTCCCACACCAATATTAGTACCTGTTGACATTTCTTAAGATCTCATAAATTTCCTGATATTATTTTTCAAAAAGGTATATAAATTTTTATATACCTATTTACTTTAACGAAGAACTATTACATATCTTTTAATAAATAGCACAAAATAAGAACCGGCCAGAAACATACTGTAATTTATTTTATTTTTTATTTTTTTTTATTTATTAAAGTCATTTACAACTGTATTAAATAAATACATCTAGAATATAATGACATGAAAAACACTTGCTGAGTAACTACCCAATGGTAGCACTCTAATGATATGTTTACATTACGAGATCACGGGGCCATCTTCTTTTCAGACGCCTCGGAAGGATATCAGGAATTGAAGAGGAAGCAAGGTTAGAAACGAGAGGGTTGGGATGATTCTGATGAGATCTGAAACAAAAGGAACATTAAGGTCATTATGAATGGTTTTATTTGTAACAAAGTAGTGAGCATTGAGGATTTTGCGAAGGATTTTGGATTGTAAGGATTGGATATGAGAGGAACTCGATGGTTTAGTGGAGCCCCATAGCTCAACTCCGTAAGTCCAAATAGGCCTTATTATAGTCAAGTATATGAGTCTTTTGTAATTAATTGGAAGATTAGAGCGTTTGTCTAGTAAGTGCTGAAGTAATCGGAAACGTCGAGCGGTTTCTTGTCGTTCCAGTCTAGTATGAGGATTCCAAGTTAGTCGTTTGTCCAGGTGGAGTCCTTGGTATCGGATTTGCTCCACAGGGATAAGTGGAGTATTGTTAAAGGAAACTGCAGGACAGGACAGTTGGTTTACGGCTTTATTTTTATAATTTATTTATTTAGATATATAATATTCTGTCTCGTGGGCAATAATTATAGTGATAAATGAACATGTTCACACCATATATACAGAAAATATAAAATTAACAGAAGTAAAATAATAATCAAAAACTATGTACAATAAAAAAAAAATAAAATAACCTAAAGATAGGTAAATTAAAAAACATAAAAACACAGTCATACCTATATACAATATATACGATTAGGCAGGGAACCCCAAGCCAGGCTTCTCCCTCCAACTATAGAAGGAAAAGCAGGACTCCAAGAGATCCCTGCGCTGCTTTCTCAACAGCTTCACTGATGCTAAAGCCAGTGGGTATTTTAATAGTTTTAATTTTTTTTATTTTTAATGTAATTTGTAATAGTAAATAAGTTTATAAATATGAAAAATACTTGATTTGGGAGCCTGTCCTAGTCATCACACTCCACCCTCGTACCCTGCTTCGGAGACAGCACCCCCTTGTGAAGATCCTGCTGCTATCGCCCCCTAAAGGTGAGAGTTCATCTCGACCCTCACCTCTGACCCTAGCGTGGGATGGTCTCTACAGGTCCTTTCACTATCTTTCTGTCCCACCCCATCCTCCCTCTTGGATCCAGCATTTGTCGTAGCTACTTAGTCTAGATAGTCCAGAGAAACCTTGTCTCCTAACCAGCAGATCAACAGAAAGGTAAGTAAGAATTTTCCGATATTTTCAATGGTAGTCGATACCACTAAACTTTTATACTTTCTGATAATTGAAGATTTTCCCTCATATCCCGGTCATAAATATTTTTCTTCCTTTAAGTTTGTAACAATGGAGAATTTATTTATGTTATTCTGTAAACTCTGCCGGAAGTGGATGGACACTTGCCACTTGTTAAGAATTATAAAAGATCACAAATAGTATGAGATAAATCAATTGTAGCCATAATAATAAGGCAAATGAAGTAGAGACTTTTCGAATGAAAAACAATTAAAATATTAATTAGTAAAATTATTAAGTAAGGTATTTAAAATATTAATTAATTAAGCATTACATGGCTGAGGCAACTTTTCCGTAGTCCGTGGAAAAAAAAACCGTTTTCTCTTAAGTTGACTTTAACATGTTTAAAAGTTAGCCCTTATGTTTTATTTTTATTAGCAGGTTATGAAATTTGGTTATGGACCACGAGGTTGGGAATCACTTCCATTGTAATACATTTTAGCCCAATTGGTCACTATACCTTAGATGTATAGACATACATACGTTCATGCACTGATGAATTTTTATTTTACTTTTAGATATATATTTTTTTTAATAATTGTAGGTATTCCTGCGTTTAAGATGTTTATTTGTGTTACTTTTTTTTTTTTTTTAAGAACATTTTAATTCTATTTTATTTACTTATTTTTATTTTATTATTACTGTTATTTATATTTTCTTCCCTCATTATGATATTTTATTTTGTTCTTATTTCGCTGTATATTATATTGAAATTACCTTATTTATTTTTTGATTTTGTAAATATGGTGTGAATGTGCTCTCTGAACTCTATTATAAATGTCCTCTATCGAGACAGATTGTAATATTTATCAATAAACAAGTAATCCATAAAAAAAAATAATTTTACTTATTTACTTCTTGCAGTGATATAAGTCCACGATACAGAACTTCTTTTTATCAAATAATTAATATCCGTCTAAAACATCGTGAATGGCTTAATCTTATCATGACCTTAATGTTCCATATGTTTCCGATTTGGCCCGATCCAGATACCTATCCTTCCATAACAAACTTCCGAATTATCCGAACCTTCTCGTTTCAAACCTTCCTTCCTCTTCTATACCTGATAACCCTCCGAGGCGTCTGAAAAGAAGGTGGTCCCGTGATCTTCCTGTATGAATTCATTATTTGAGTGCACATTTAATAGATGTATTTTTTTTTTTTTATAATATAGCTGTAAATATTAATGAACAAAAAAAAATATACTATCGTAACACCCATTACTTACTTTCCTCTTGAATCGTAAGATAATTTAATAAATAAAATCGAGAAAAAACGTGGCCTACAAAAATATTGGATTGTTTGGCCTATATAACCTCGTTATTTTTTGGTTAAAGTCACTCCAAAGGGCCCAATATTTTTATAAGTTACCTTTTTTCTGGGTCTTGTTATCGAATTATCTTACGATTCAAGTGGAAAGCTGATGAGCCATTAGTTAATTTATTTTGAATTAATTAATTAAAAATTAATTAATTTAATAAGAAAACACTCTATTTCTGAGAATTTTCGTAAATAAAAGAGTTTTAGGTTACGATGAATTAACTAATTAATTTTTATAATTCTGTAAGGAGTCGGTTTCACATTTATTTATATACGTAGTAAGATTTAATTTAAATTTACCAAAATTTATTTAAATATACCTTCCATATATGGGGAAAAGAATTATCAATACGATAATACAAAAATAATTTAATAATCACAATGAATTATTATTAAAATTAATAAATACACTTTTCTTATTTTTATACATTTATTTACACATTTGTGAGTGAAAAAGTATAGAATTTTGTTCTTTTAACCTAATTAAAAATTAAGAAAGACGAAATTAAGTTATGGTTGTACAATGATATGTTAGGTTCAGGAAGTTCTGGCTATATTATTCAATTAAACTGAGCTTCAACTTATTTTTACAGATTTATGAAAGGCAATTTCAAACTATTAAATCATCTTGTGCACTTTTTGAACTATTTAAAGGAATTTGGATGCATTTTTATATGGGATAGGCGGAACAGCTCTTTTTTTAAATGTAATTCACCTGATCGGATAGTCAATTAACCGGAATAATTGATCACTTTCCTAGCTTTTAGCCATGAGAGTAAAATCGATTCCCATTAGCTACCTAGCCGGATAAGGGGGAAGGCTAGTTTTATAGAGGTGGTAGATTGCTTTATCAGCAGTACTTAAAAAAAAAATCATTATTTTCAAATTAATTTACATTAATTAAATGTATATAAATTATATTTTTATTTAAAAAATCGCGGGGAAATTTGTAATAAATCAAACTTATCTTATGTAAACTATATTAAGTAAACGTTCCGGTTTACTATAATATTTTTAATTTAATGGTCCTTAATACCAGTAAAGTGGCTGAGTGAGAGGCGCTGGGATCTTCTACACTCCTACCATTCCTTCCACGAGTGAGAAGAAAGGCTTAGCTCAGAGTTCTCCTTAAAGGAATCCTTAATGATGACTATAAAAGTTTAGAACTAGCCCGCATATTTATAAAATCCAAAAACATATTATCTAAAATAAGACACAAAAAAAAAAATAACATATCAATAATAATAATAATTTGCCTAGAAAACATGGAGGTAGAGGACTTAGTCTAATGAATTCCTGCTGTGAACAAGAAGCCAGGCTTAGAACTTACTTCATGAATAGTACTTCAACGGTGCTGTCGACCGTTGCTGCCGATGACAGCAACTATATAGTACTTAATATGCTTCGGCAAGAACCAATGACAATGCCAACTGAGGAGAGCCACACAGAATCATGGAAGTGTGAAACACTTCATGGAAGATCTTACAATTCCCTAAAAACACCTGGCATACATTTAGAAGCCTCAGTCCGTTGGTTGACTACAGGAAAAATTTTCCCAGTGACAGAGGGATTCCTTCTGGCAATACAAGAACAGGTAATGGCAACATCCTCCTACAGGAAGTATATTCTACATGAAGCAGTCTATGACAGATGTCGTATGTAACATGTAACATGTAAAGCCACAAATGAATCAATTCAACATGTCCCTCTGGCTGCCAGGCATTAGTGGATAAGGAATACCTTGCGATACACAAAATACGATCAAAAACTCTCGCACAAAAATATAAATTAATAACTAATAATAATAATAACTAACTAAATCAATAAATATATATATATAATTCTATACATGTAGATGTTACTGGTTGGTAAAAAATGTTAATAAAACGGATCGTTACGAACCATTTACAGAGCTTGAGAACAGGCCATTTGACCCTAACTACGATCCTTGGAAGATTAATTCCGAATTCTTTCACCAAGTTTATCGCTGGAATGCAAATTAAAAGACATTAAAATTTTTGCGCCCTAATGCTATCCCCATTCGTCGCCGATAGGACGGGCATTTTAATAAAAATACCCTAACGAATTTCATTAATGCCTTAGGAATTACTGAGCCGGCAGCATGTTCTCCTTCAAATATTAACGGACTTCTATACATTGTATAAACAGCAATGAGGTCTTTTGCCTCCCGGGAACGAAAATCAATTATGCAAGCACTTAAGGTTTTATTCAATTCCCTGTCCCCAAAAGCAGTATTTTAATCAATTTAACAATGGGTTCTCCCCTTAAAAGCTTTCCCGTTACTTTGGAAAATTAAGCCTAAATGAAATAGGGTATTGTTCCAGGAAGACGTGTAATTCGAGGGAGCTACCTTCAAGGTTTTTAAAAAGCATACTAAGCCGGTTTGAGCCTAACCATTTTTAGCGTTTTATGGTTTTTATTCTGTCATTCATTAATGTTACTACAACCATTTTTTATTGCTCATTATTTTTTTTTTATATTCAATTCAGGTAATAAAAATAAAAATAAAAATATTGTATTCTGGGAGATCACTTTTATCTAACGATCGTGTATTCTTATGAGGATTCTGTTTAAATAAATACATATGAATATAAACACACACGCAGATACATACAGGATGTCCCGTAGTGATGTCCGATATCGGTCTTGGTATTAGACTAAGATCAATGCTGGTAAAACAAAATCGAATTTTAAAATAAAAATTATGGCAAAATTGTTACTAATATTGATTGTTTAGTTTAATTTTAGTTACTATAAGTAAAGAATTGTTACAACCATTGTACTTCTGCAATTAACTCTTCTAATTTTTCATTCGGGCTTAGTTAGGTTTCTCCTACCTCAAAAATTACAGTAACATCTTTTTAGTAATAAGCTAATATATAACTGCAAGACTGTTTCGAGACTCTTGCGCAAGACCAAGACTTGTCTTGACGAGTATTGGTCTTGCGCACCCAGTCTTGGTCTAAGTCTTACACAAGAGTCCCACAACATTCTTGCAACAACCTATCAATATAAAGGTATTACTAAAATTTTTCAGGTAGAGGAACCTGACTAAACCCGAATAAAAAATTGGAAGAGTTAACTGCAAAAGTATATTGGTTATAATAATTCTTTACATATAATAATTAAAATTGTCAAGTATTAGTAACTATTTCGCCTTAATTATTATTAACAAAAGCGATCTTTTTTTTTACCATTCTCGGTCTTGCATTGTTGGGCAAAGTGCAACACTAATCCACCAGTACCCTGACAGATTATATATTATTACTTTTATCTTGCTACTCTCTGGTACGGGGAGTATTAGTTAAATTAAAGATTTAAATAATTACATAAACTCCAATAAATCCCAACAAATTACCTTTACCCTTCGTCGTAAACCAAGGAGTTCCTGTCCTACAATTTCCTTTAACAATACTCCACTTATCCCTGTTGAGCAAATCCGATACCTAGGACTCCACCTGGACAAACGACTAACTTGGAATCCTCATACTAGACTGAAACGACAAGAAACCGCTCGACGTTTCCGATTACTTCAGCACTTACTAGACAAACGCTCTAATCTTCCAATTTATTACAAAAGACTCATATACTTGACTATAATAAGGCCTATTTGGACTTACGGAGTTGGGCTATGGAGCTCCACTAACCCATAGAATTCCTCTCGTATCCAATCCTTACAATCCAAAATCCTTCATAAAATCCTCAATGCTCCTTACTTTGTCACCAATAAAATCATACATAAAGACCTTAATGTTCCTTATGTTTCAGATCTGGCCCAATCCAGATACCTATCCTTCCATAATAAACTTGTGAATTATCCCAACCCTCTCGTTTCTAACCTTACTTCATCTTCAATTCCTGATAACCCTCCGAGGCGTCTGAAAAGAAGATGGCCCCGTGATCTCCTAGTTAGTTACTCAGCAAGTGTTTTCATGTCATTGTATCCATTATGTTCAAATTGATTAGATTTATTTATTTGATACAGTTGTAAATGTCATTAAGAAATTTAAAAAAATAAAATAAAATAATTACAGGATACAATCAAAGTTATAAAAATTGTCCTTTATTATTCGTATCTCATGTTAACAAGTTGTAAAGGGGCGAGTGCTCAGAGCTGAAGCTGCTAACCTCACATCGATTTGTCTCCAAGCAGGAACGGTTCCCGACAACCTTATTTATCGTTTCCGTTCAATTTTAAGTCTAAATCCGAGTGGAGCCGTGCCGAGGGGCCCGGAGGAGATAAACCGAGGAAGGTAATGGGGGGTGGGGAGAGGGTGTGGGGGGAGAGAGCTGGGGTGGGCTTAGCGTACAAATTGGGGAAGAGGAGGGAGAAGGTTTAGTAGACTGGTGAATACAGTAATTTGGTAAGCTAATGCTGTAAAGCCGCTTAAAATGCACATTGAGTAGCAAGTATGCGCCGAGGAACATTCAAATGCGAATGAAATGTAAATATAGAGGGAAGTAATGTGGGCCCCATTCTCTCAAGTGTATTCCAGACCATACAATGCCTAGCCTCGAAATGTGCCTTCCCCGCTCACCATTTCCATAAATATGGAAGAATTTTCATTGTACTCCTTCGACAAATACCACCATTTCCCTCGGATAAATATTCTCCAGTTATTTATACAGCACTGTTCCCCATTTTAGCCCTGTCAGGTCCAAATTACCCGAAAGACGCTAACCACCGCGCTTAGCACCCTCGTCCCTTTTTCTCAAATAAATTATTTCACAAAACGTTTCTGCTCACATTTCTTTAGTTGAACTCATCCTTCATGATTTTTTTTTATATTCAAAAAAAATTCCAACCACTTGATTTTTTCATGTTTTCATCTAAAAATATTTCTGCTTTGGATTGGTCTATTGTTTTTAATGAATAAATAGGTAATCATTTTGTTTGTTTTCAATTAGGAATGTTAATATAGAGGGCAATAGTCCTTCATCCTTAATTCAATGAAATGATTCTAGATTCCAATGTTTACTTTCTATGGAATCAAAATGTTTATTCAGTATCATTAGTTCAGTGCCGTTTCTTGCAGCACATTTCTTAGTCTCCGGCTTTTAATTTTTTCAATATTATGTTTAAAAATGCCTCTTAGTGCTGAGGATGTTGCGCCGCACAGAATTAGTTGTTAGTGGAGGGTCTTTGACGGCCATTCGCTATGTAGATGAGATTTTGGAACCTCATGTGTTGCCTATCCTCAACGAAATCGGCAATCATTCTATTCTAATGCACGATAATGCACGCCCACATATCGCTCGCATAGTGCAGACTTTCCTTCAACAGAAAAATATTGAGGTTTTAGCCTGGCCAGCACGTTCTCCAGATTTGAACCCCATTGAGCATTATGGGATAACCTCGGAAGACGAATAAGAGCGCGTGCAACACTTCCTGATACACTGCAGGATCTTGAAAGGGCTCTTCGGGAGGAATGGTCTATCCTCCAGCAAAGGGACATTTCCCGACTGGTGAAAAGTATGCCGAGGCGTCTTCAAGAAGTGGTGAAGGCAAAAGGAGGAAACACGCGCTACTAAACGATGATGTAATTAATTTCTTTTAGAATAATAATGGTTCGTTTTTCAATTTTTTTTTCTCTAATCTTTCCTACCCAATCACATTTTGATTATTAAAGGTAAAAAAGATTATAAAATTCCATAAATACTAAGTATTATCTACAAATACCATGTATTATATACAAATACAACTTTTTTTACAAGTGGGTGGATTTTTTTGCCTGTCAGTGTATATATTTCATTGAAAGAATTTAAAATAAGAGTAAACTCAATTTCGAAAAATATTTGAACAATTCTCAGAGAAACAGCTTTGAGGTATTAATAAAAAAGAATTTCTGTCTTTAAACTCTCTGTGATGGAAATAAATAAAAAGTTAGCAAAGAATAGAACTTAAATTATATATTTTTAAATAATATGTAACTGAAAATCAATGCTACATTTTGTAAAAACTAATAATAACAATAAATTTCTTCTTTTTTTTTTTTGTTTATTGAAAATCTTACAATCTGTCTCAAAGGACATTTATAATAGTGTTCAGAGATCACATTCACACTTTATGTACAATAATAATAATATATATACAATAAATAAGTATAAAATAACCTAAAAATAAATAAATATAAAATAACACATACATAGCTTATTAACATACCTAGCATGAATAGCTTAGTAAGATTTGTCAATGGAACCCCGAGACGTTCTCGTGTATCCCACTATTACGCTGAGTTAGGGTGGCTCTTCCCCTCCTTCAGAAGACAATATTTCCTAGGTACATTCCTATAATCATCGCCCGTCCTACGCATTCAATTTCCTTCAATTCAAGTCATCTATCCACTCCCTCTCCACAAGATCTCGTCCTTCTTACCTTTATACCCCTTTCCACAATCTGCCTTATTTCAAAACTGCTTTATTGTCCGCTCCACCACCTTTTGGAATTCCATCCCACTTAAAATCCGCCATGCACCATCCCTATCCATATTTAAAACCCTCCTATTCCAATTCCTCCTTACAATTCAATCAGGCGCTGGGTAGCCATTTATCATGTAACAAAATTGCATTTTTCTATATGTATCATTTGTATATAAATATATTTATATATTCTTTGTTGACTATGGAAAAGATGTCTAGTCAAAGATGTCTGTAGTAGTTCGCTAGGAATTATAATTATAGAATCAGTTTTCCAATGTATATGATTCTAAATCTTTGGGCAGTATTTAATTCATTAATAATATTGAATACTCTCCTCTATATGTGATTCATCTTATATTTTCTACGATCGATCTATAGCTAAGGATATAGATTATATAACACTTTTATGATGTTTACAATACTATTATTGCATTCATTTGAACAATCATCATTGTATCATTGTAAATCATTTATAGTAAATATTTATCTGGTCTTTGATTATTATTTTTTCATTGATTTAATGGTATGACAACACAAGCAATTTATCGTTCATTTCAAATTTCATTTAGTATTCCAAAGTTTATTGTTTCTAGTAACTAGTTTGAAGTATTGTGACCATATTGCTCATATTATTTCTTTAATATATCTATATAGTTATATAAATACTTTTGTTATCACTTAGTTTTTAGTTTTTTTTTATTGTAATATGTATTTTGGCGAGATGGTATGCTAATTTTTATGTACAAAATAGTTATTCTTAAGGGACTTTGTCCCAGAATTAAGTTGATTCTTCAATTCTATTATATTTTACATACCTATATACACTATTTACAAACAGGCGAGTGAACTCCGAGCCAGACTTGTCCCTCCAACTGTGGAGGGAAAAGTATGACTCTAGGAGATCCCAGCATTTCTCTCTCAACCACGTCACTGGGGCTAAACCCAGTGGAGTTTGAGCGAGATTACTTTAGCCACATACACTCGATTGACAATAATAAACCATAAGGAGTACTTTATGACAAATGCGTCTATAATTATCACCAAGTCAAAAGAATTGGATGAAAGTTACACTGCCCTAAAATTCAGCGATCCGATTTTTCCTGAAGTGAGAAATGTTTAGTATTATAATACTATGTGGAAGGAAAAGGATTTGCATGGGAGATTTTTATCATCAATTACATCATCCTGAGATGATCAATAAGTTCTTAGTTGAATGGTTAAAGAAAGAACAAATATATGGCGAGACCGAAGGCTACTGAGCACTGAAGGTATTCAAGAACTCAAATTCCCCCAGTACCTTCCAGAACTTGAATATCTTCAGTGCTCGAAACACGCCCTGATGATGACCCACATGTTTGGGTTGAAACGTCGGCACCAATAAAAACTTTATGATGACTGCGTCCTGAATATTTATCATTCTTAATCATATTCGCTTTTGTTGCGACTAATTATATATTTCAAACGAAGCCGAATTTTTTTATTATAAAATGTTCACTATTATTATTATTCACTATAATTATTATTATTATTCATACTAGTATGTCCGTGCGAAAAATTCGCACAGCATATTATTTTCAAATGCCTAATTATCAAGAAAAAAAATAATGCAACTTATCAGAAGATAAAAAAATCGATTGTTACTTTATATATATAAACGACAAAGGAAACAAAAATTATTTTAAATCTTCATTAATGTTTGGAACCAACATGTTTACAAATTTCAATAAGCTGTATCTTTGCTAAAAATTGTCCGATTTCGATGATTTTTTTTTCTTTTGTAGGGAATTTAGTAATCTTTTATATAATCATGGGCATAACCAGGGAAAAGTGTGTAATTTTTTAGTTATTCGCAAATAAAGTGTGTTTTCTTTCATAACTTGTTTGCCTGAATTTTCGGGTTGATTGGACTATTTTGCCCGCCTGAAGGAGAAGGAAGCCTTCGAAATTGGTGGTTCAATCTTGAGATTTGGTGAAGAATTAACGATGATATGGCTTGCCGATTAAAAACACCATCGATAAATAATATAAACTCCTCCTCTCTCGATCATAGAGGCTCAAGTCGACGAAATGAGACATGTATTCAATGGCAGTACTACAATTAAACGTAAGGTTGTGTGGATGCGAACCCTATGCCTTGCGTTATCTCGAAAATAGTACGTTTTTGGGCTTAAAAACGCAGGATCCGATAGTTCGGAGGAATATCCGGATCTTGCTGTACGCATCAAAATCTTCAAGGTCCAATTTGTCCCGTATCGATCTACAGACCTACCACGTTCCAGTATTGAAGCCTAGCAAAATGTTTGTATCGACTTTATTTGCTTTAGAAAGAATAACAAAACTGAAGAATACGATTCGCTTACCCCCTGTGAAATTCTGAATCCAACGGTACCCCATTCATGGTATTTGAACATGACAGGAGCTTATATTTGGTACAAAACCAATTTCGAGCCTTAATGTAAGAATATATGTGGGGATTTCTGTAAATATGGTATAAATGTAAAGTTCTGCACTGCAACTAGTGTTGTCCAAATGCGAGACCAGTTGGAGTCCTGGTCTTGCGCACTCAGTCTTGATCTTGGTCTTGCGCAAGAGTCTCGTAACAGTCTTGTAGTTACCTATTAGCTTATTACTATAGGGATATAACTGTAATTTTTTAGATAGCAGAAACCTAACTAAGCACGAATAAAAAGTTAGAAGAGTTAAATGCAAAAGTATGTTGGTTATACCAATTGTCTACATAAAGTAACTCAAATTGTCACGTATTAGTAATTATTTTGCGTTAATTGTTATTGAAAAAAATCGATATGTTTTTACCAGTCTTGCAAATTGGAAGACCAAGACCGATTTTGAGCAACACTAACTACAAACATTGGCCATATTGTGACAGCTTGTATTATTTATTACTACCTTTTTATGGCAATATTCTTTTATCCAGTTTAAAAACAATAACAATAACGTTATGAAAATAATTGTATTTTCTTATACGATTTCCCACCATACACTGCCGAATATTTACTCTCCACCATCTCTAGAATATGCAAAGCAAATATTCTCGAGATCGTAGTGGGCAGAAGTTTGAATAGTTATTACAAGAATTTGTAGGGCATGTTATTATAAGGAAATTGTAAAGCTGGAAAACGCGAAGGGCTTGATGTCTGTTGATCTTTTGCCAAGCCCTAGGGCCAGACCTTCCCACTTACTCTTCCGATTCCCTACTAACCCTCTCTGCCCCCAATGACGATTTGGAATGATTTTATTTAAATAATACAAGAATCGATGAAACGACCTTATTGTTATATATTTAAATAACCTAATCAAATTAAAATTTTAATTAATGAGGGAAACCACGAAGAAACAGATACAATTTGTTTATATTTTATGTTGTAATAATTTAAAATTAAAAAAATAAATTTATAAAATTCCCGTCGATAAAGAACCGGTCAACGTCCGCACAATACAGAATTCATTATGGCAGCTAAAGCAGGATATTAATAGCATATCTTACATCAAATACTAAAAATAAATTAACATTACAGAGATAATACATCAAGTGAAGAAAGTAATTTTATCTTTCTCTGTTCTGACTTTTCCTGGTGAGTTAAACATCAAGCACCGCATATTATCATGCATATCAGATTCTGTTGGAAACCAACGACGCAGAAACCTAAATAACTTCCCCAGGACCCGAACTTTCAAGGACTTCGGATTATCCTGGTTTATTTTTCTAGATTTTTTCTGATACCATAAGAAGTTATAAAAATAACAATCATCACGCAGTAAATGCTAATCTCGTAACAGTTTTGCAGATACATATTAGCTTATTACAATAGAGATATTTCTATAATTTTTCAGATAGGGGAAACCTAAATAAGCACGAATAAAAAGTTGGAAGAGTTAAATGCAAAAGTATGTTGGTTATACCAATTCATTACATAAAGTACCTCAAACCTCCCTTCATCTTAGAACTCCTTACTTTACACTCCTCTACCCACTCTCTCAATACCAGATCTCAACCTATAGATTTATACATCTCCTCCCATAAAACCACTTCATTCAGTAAATCCTTAGTCATTCGTGCTACCTCCTTATCCGGGTCATAGGCATAGTCTCCTTCCAAAGTATGTGGAGCCCCTAATAGCATTTTTGAAAGAGATGCCACTACCGATTTTTTAAAAACTATGTTAAGTCTAAAGACATAATCGGAATATTCATGTACAAATAGAAAAAGCAAACAAAAACTAAAACAAAATAAGCTCATATATATATATATATATTGGGCGTTGGGCCACCTCGCCCTTAAGAAAAAAAAAAAATTGGTCTTAACTCGTTTTCTGTTCGGAATCGGCCCATATATCAATGGAACATTTTTGTTGGAAATTTTGTCTTGAATCTCCCTCCCTCCTCCCTCTCCCCAGAATTTGGCCATTAAAAACTGAGACATCCTGTATAGACAAGTGAAACTAAAAAATAAATAAATGGGAATTCAACGATAAAATATATATTTGGGATGAACAATGCTTATTTTATATTGAGTTTTATCTAATATATGCATATTAATTGTATTTAATATTATTAAAAATAGAAAAGTATTAGAAAAAAAATGAAAAGTAAATTGCAGTTTTTTTAAACTAATTCTGATTGTGGAAATAGATAAAAAAATATAAGTAATTGATGGATATATGAAAAGTATAGGAATGTGGCCACCTGTAAAGTGAGATATATATATTTTTTTTTTAATTTTATTTTATTGAGATTTACAACTGTATTACATGGAAAATACAATAAGTAAATGTGACATTGGTAACATGACAGAGATATATTTGAAAATAGAAAAGTTGATCTCAAAAGTCATAAGGAAATGTTTTTTAATTAATTCAGAAATATTACAATCAAAGACATTTATAATAGTGTTCAGAGAGCACAACAAGGAAAATAAAAACATAAATGGTTGAATGTTTTTCTTTCAGAATCTCTATCATTAATGAAATGTAATGATAAAAATGAAACTGAAATACTATCCTTCAAAATAAAAGTATATATATATATATATATATATATATATATATATATATATATGAGCTTATTTTGTTTTAGTTTTTGCTGGCTTTATCAATTAGAACATGAATATTCCGATTATGTCTTTAGATTTAACATAGTTTTTAAAAATTCGCTCGTAGCATCTATTACGAAAATTTGATGCTACTCGAGGCTCCACATACTTTAGAAGGAGACTATGCCTATGACCCGGATAGTGGACGGTGGACGCAACCATCATGCGGTCTCCCTCAGATTCTTGAGGTCACTTAACTGTTCCTAGACTGGTTTTAATTAATAGGTCTCCATTTTGCCGAGGCCAGGGACGGATGTTTTTACGGAGGGTAGTTCCGCGAGAGGCGGGGGAGGAGGTGGGGGGTGGCTCGACCCCTTTTTTTCCCGCTGCGGCTTGGCCCCCTGCAGTCCCATATATCAGGGGATTCCGCAGGAGCACAGACTCAGCCCTAGACCTAATGCTTAATTCTCCTCCTACACTATCGCTACACATTACTCAAAGACCCGAGTTTTCTTTTTTTCTTTTTCGGTCGAGGGATTACCCATTGAAGGATGCCTCCGGTTCCGGGCCAGCTACCCCCGTAAATCGAGATCAAAACTTTTACCCCATTAATTCCCTGTAATTTAAAGGGACCTTTCCTGTTTTATGGCCGCTTCTTCGGCTTTTAATTCAACAGCTTAGTCCTCCTAATTGCGATCGTTTAACGTTGAGCTGGAAATACATTCACGTTACTTAACCGTTACCACCAATCGGCCTTCAGGAATTTCCATATATTCCGTAGCCGGGCCAGTTTGTCTGTTGTCAGTCGTTGAATTTGATATGATGGCGATTGATTTTTCGATGGTCATTTTCTGTTGGTATAATGTTAAATAAAATTTTAAAAAATATGCTCTGCGTAACATAACGTTCACATACCACCCTGCCTAGATTATAAACTTTACACGAAATAAATCTATGGTTTCCTGAACGGCTTATCTTATAGCAAAATACAACTTTTTTATTCTTGAAAATTCTCGGAGATGGGGCGTTTTCAATACGGTTATGATAATAATAATAATAATAAAGAAACTGTATCTTTTCTGCGACAACTAGAACTACCATCTCAGACGATCGAAAGAATGCAACAAGCGGTGTTGTTGGGAACAGCAAATATTGTCAGGAAGTTCACAAATATTAAATAATTAAGAAAATACACAAATGTAATTTTTGGCTGACCTAATAGGTCCCCAACTATTACATAATTTAAACACCATTGTATATGTGGAAAATAAAGAGATAATAATAAAAGGCTTAGCGAAAACGAAGGTTCGATGCCGATACCACCAATCGCTTATTACACACCTCCCTCCACCTTTCCCCGTCCAAACCCAGTAGCTTCAGATTCAATACGGTTAACTTTGTATATTTAATGACGTACTGAAAACTCACACGTTTGATCATCAAATCGAGACAAAACATATTCTACAAAAACATTGGGTCATATGACCTACATGGCCTCTTTATTTTGGCTTGTTGAATGGCGGTGAAGATCACGCTAAAACGGCCCAATATAATTTCGTATGCCACTCCTTTTCTCATTTCGGTATTCATGAGTACTTAGTATCTAATTAAGTTAATTAATTTAATGAGAAAACGCCGTAGATTTTATCGTAAATGAAAAAGTTGAAGATTAAGATAAGATGAATCCATGAAGTATTAGACGGGTGTTAATAACTTGATGAAAAGGGGTCTGTACCTCGGACTATTACTTTAACCCTTTAAAGAGCGGTGTACTAATAGATGAGTCATGACGGGATCGGACAAGAAATATATGAATCGAGAGCACGTTGGGCTCTTTCTCTTCAAATGACTGAGTCTTAAGTGATCAATTCAATTTTCAAACCACCCTGTGGCCTTTCTATCAATTGTATAAAAGTTGGATAAAAAAAAAAAAAAAAAAAATGAAAAGAAACGGAACCCTAAATAGAATGGCTAACGTGTTGAGTAGAGGTGCTGACAAGTATTCCGTCAGAGGAGCACGGAGAACTGTCAACTCCTCCCCACTCATCTTCACTAAAAGGTTAGCTATAAATATAAACCAATGACATTAATTTAAAGGTGCGCAAATCCTGTGATATTTATTTTTGATGTGTCGAACCAGTAGCGAATTAATAATTTTATTATTATTATTTTTTAACCATGATTACTCTGAATAAACAAAACTTATGTGAAATGTTGTATAAGTGGTGTTTATAATATTTTTTTTTTATTTCTTAATGATATTTAAAGCTAAACGCGATGAAAACTCAGGTCATTATTATTGGTTCCAGTCCTATTCTGAAATCCATCTCCTTCCGTCCTCCTTTAGTCATCAACGACCATCCTATAACATTCAGCTCCTCTGTTAAAAACTTAGGAATCACCATAGACGAAAACCTCTCCTGGAAACCCCATATCGCCTCCATCTCCATAAGTCAATAGGTACCCTTAAGCTATTTCATAGCTCCCGCCACCTGCTCCCACAATCCATCCGCAAGCTCCTTATATCCTCTCTTATTTTCCCCCACTTTGACTACGGCTGTGTGGTGTACGGAGGCATCCCGACGGTACTCGAGGATAGATTGAAACGACTAATGAATACCTGCTTAAGATTTGTCTTCGGTACATCGAGGCGGTCTCATGTGTCCCACCTTTACTATGAGTTAAAGTGGCTCTTGCCTTCTTTATGCAGACAATATTTCCTTGGATCTTTCCTTTTCTAAACGATCAACACCCGACATCCTTCCTACATCTACAGTCTCCTACAGTTCAAAACCGTTATCCACTCCCAGAAAACAAGATCCCGTGTTTCCGACCTTTATATCCCTTCCCATAGAACTAAGACATTTTAATATTCCTTTATTGCCCGATCCACTACCTTCTGGAATTCCTTGCCATCTGATATCCGCCATGCCTCTTCCTTGTCCTCATTTAAATATCATCTCTACCAATTCCTTCTTAAATCCCAAAATGACGTTATACACTGAAAGAAATATTGCGAAACAGATTTTGACTGAGGTGAATCATTATTAAAATTGTTTGAGTTTTAATTTAAAAAATCAGCTGTACTGTATTAAAGAAATAAATTTGTACATATGGATATAATGAGGTGAAAACACTTGTTGAGAAACTACCCAATGGTAGCACTCTGATGATATGTCTACATTAGGAGATCACGGGGCCATCTTCTTTTCAGACGCTAACGGAGGGTTATCAGGAATTGAAGTGGAAGCAAGGAGGTTAGAAAAGAGAGGGTTGGGATGATTCTGAAGTTTATTATGGAAGGATAGATATCTGGATTGGGCCAGATCTGAAACATAAGAAACATTAAGGTCATTATGGATGGTTTTATTTGTAACAAAGTAGGGAGCATTAAGAATTTTATGAAGGATTTTGGATTGGCTACGAGAGGAATTCGATGGTTTAGTGGAGTCCCATAGCTCAACTCCGTAAGTCCAAATAGGCCTTATTATAGTCATGTACATGAATCTTTTGTAATTAATTAGAAGTTTATAGCGTTTGTCTAGTAAGTGCTGAAGTATTCGGAAACGTCGAGCGGTTTATTGTAGTTTCAATCTGGTAAGAGGTTTATGATATTTTTAAAAAAAGAAAAAAGAAGCGCATTTATATGAATAATAATGCTGAGATAATTTTTTCATTTTTTTTTTCTTGATGTGATTATATTTAGTAGCTGTATGTTTTTTATATAAACTAAGAAAATACACATTGTGTTTCGACCTCTAGATTAAGTCGGATCACTCACAGAAACATATAAATAAAAAATCTATTTTGGGTGCCTCTGCCCAAACCCTCCTCCAACGGAACCAGCAGTGTATCAAGCTGAAAACAAATTTTTAAGTTTCCATTCAATAATATAAAAGTAGACATTATTGACTACAAGTATTAGTCATTACTTTTTCTTCCCTCCCCATTACCTTCTACGACTTTCTATAAATTAATTGTTCTAAGCTCTCTTGCATTCCAATGGTATATTTTAGCAGTATATTACTTATTTCATTCAAAATAATTTGTTTTCAATATGGGAAAATATTAATGATAACGTTTTCACATCCTTTCTCCCAACTCTCCTACCTGCTAGCCCACACATCCTAACCTTAATCCTGACATCCTTGATTTCTGTATCCACAGCGGCTTAGGTTGTTCCATTACACATCTAAATGAACTTTTCTCTGCCCATAGTCCTCTGATTTTTAATGATTCACATCAGCCCGTTCCCAAACCTTTTCCACCGTCATTTATCAGGGGCCCAGTTAACTGGAACCTTTTCCGCCAAATCCTCTCCGATAAAATTGATTTAAATATATTCCTCAAAACTCAGGATGACCTTGATAGTGCCGTCAATTCCTTCACTACCGCAATACAACAATCTGCCTGGGCTTCGTCCTTCCCAAAATACTCTCAAAGAATTCCTAAAAAGACCATTCTACCCCAACACCTCCTTGACCTTATCCACATCAAACGCAGTACCAGATTATTGTGTCAACCTACCCGACATCCAACCGACCGCTGCTCCTATAATTATTACTGCAAAAAATTAAAACTGGAATTAGTCACCTTCAGAGCCCAATCTTTTAACTCCTACCTATCCTCCCTCTCTTCTCGTGACAATTCCCTTTGGAAAACCACAACACAAATCCTAAATCCTCACCACATTCCCCGTCCCCTCCGACGAGAGGACGGCTTCTGGGCAGGATCTGACTAAGATAAAACTGAGGAGTTCGCCATTCACCTATCCAATACATTTATTTCACATCCGAAATCCCATCTTGCCCACACCGTAATAGTAGAAGAACTCCTTATATCACCAATCCCACTTTCCTTGTCTCCTAAAGCCATTCATCCTTCTGAAGTAAAATTTCAATTAAAAAAACTAATACCCCGTAAAGCTCCTGGACATGATCTCCTTACACCTCAAATCCTTCGACAACTTCCATCCAATGCAGTCATATTCCTTACATATATCTACAATTGCATCCTACGCACCACCCACTTTCCTCTGTTATGGAAACAATCCACTATTATCCTTTTCCCAAAAACCAGGCACAACTCCCAATAGCTCAACATCCTATAGACCGATTAACCTACTTCCGATCTTTTCAAATTTTTTTGAAAAGATCATTTTGAAACGAATCCTATCCATTATAGAATCCCAAAATATTCCTTCCCATCAATTTGGTTTCCTCTCTCAACATTCTAATCTTCAACAAGGACTCCGAGTTGTTGATCATATTTTCTCAGCCCTAGAAAACAAGGAATAGTGTTCGGGTGCATTTCTGGACATTGCACAGGCATTTGACCGGGTATGGCACACCAAATTGCTCTTTAAGCTTAAAATCCATTCACCCCAGTTCTTGTACCTAGTCCTCCGATCCTACCTCTCTGACGGCTCCTGAACATGAAGAGGATTACTCAACTTCGCTTCAGACAATGGTTTCTATGGTGTAATGGCAGGTTGTCCTTGGCTCCAAAGCCGTTTCCTCTAGAGCCTATCTGTCCTTCCCACCTCACTCGGATTCAAGGACAGTCACAAATCGGGCATTGTCGATGAATTATGAATGCACCGAGTCAGTAGGCGCACGAGGAACTAAATAAATGGATGAAACTTATTAATGGCTAGTTTCATCCTGTAAAACTATTCCGAATAAAACGGCTGCGGTCATCACTCCTTGGTCTGGTATGCATATGCATGATATCATTAATGATTACCAAGATTTTTACAAATGTCATCATTGAAGCCTAGAAATATTATAATTTGAAATAATTAATAATAATATAGTCCCATAGGTGCCGTCAATTATTTAATAAATCAATAAACATATTTTTAATTATATACGCTAAGAATAAGTAACACTGGGAACAATCTCATAACTTCTTTACATGATCGTGTTTCTTGTTATTAATATTAATAACTAATATAACATGATATTTTCGATAACGTAAAAAAAAAAAAAATCACTCAAAAATAATCGAAACGTCGGTGAATAAATTGCACCCGTCTAAAAAGTGCCTTTAAATATTTTTTTCAGCACGTGTTCTTTAACGCCTAAATTGTTTCTTAAGGACCATTTGTAAAAAAAAAAGAAGTATAATAGGAAACAACCAGTTTTGAGATAATAAAACCGGTTAAAAAAAACTTGGTGTTGACAAGGAAGGGGATGAAATCCCTACCCTATACCAATTCCATAATTCTCACATTCAACTTTTTTCGCTTATATGCGTGTGCTTGTGTGTGTTTGCATGTATATATATATATATATGTCTTTTTTTTTCATTTTACTTCTTAATTCTTCAGTAACAATTCGTTTTTATTAAAAAATGTACACCAACTCAAAAAGATTTGACATACTATTAAACATTAACCTATCCAATGCCACTGTGACGCAACAGTTGCGTCAAGCTTTTGTTTCTTGGGTTGTTATTGCGACAAATTTGGTACTGAATGGACTAATTAATACCTATATAATATAATACCACTGTTTATAATGAAATGTATAAATATCCTTTTCTGTATAACCTCTGTTTTTTCTGTTTACGATTCAATTGTGCAAATATATTTATATTTTTTATATTGTACTACATTGTAAATTAATTTTGGATGATATTCATTGTTTTATTATCTGTATAGTTACACGAAAGTTATCAATACAAATGACGAATAATTTTTAAATCGTAAAAAACATAATATTAAAGAAAAGCTTTGTGGTCCTGTAAGCATTACCGGTTATACACGCCAGTAAATGTGACAGTTTTCTTTGGTTGACGAGTAATCAGATTAGAATTTTTTTACTATTACATATATTCCTATGAGGGATTCTTCTCATCATAATCAAACATTATTCCATAATACATTACTCACTAAGACTGAAACTCATAACTACCTTCTGCCAAATTTTTCTATATCAAAAAATATTATAATTTTCTATAAAATCTTCCAAATTCTCAAGGGAATTTTTAATTCTGAGCTGATCTCACAGTATATATAAGGCTATTATATATATATAGGACGAAAATGTTCAATTGGTGTGATGTGTCCAAAGAATGGAGTTTGCGTAAATATTTATGAAATTAATATAACATAGAGGATAGGACAATGATATAAAGGTTTCGACTTGAAAATGGGAAAAAAATGTCTGAAACGTCGTCGAAAAAAATAAAAATGAATTGAAGCATGGAAAGTAGTGTTGCCCGAATGCGAGACCGAGACGGGTCTTGGTCTTGCAAACTCAGTCTCGGTCATGGTATTGGTCTTGCGCAAGAGTCTCGCAACAGTCTAGCAGTTACTTATTAGTTTATTACTATAGAAATATTACTGTAATTTTTCAGATAGAAGAATCTAACTAAGCCCGAATGAAAAATTAGAGGAGTTAAATGCAAAAGTATATTTGTTACACCAGTTATTAACATATAGTAACTAAGATTGTCAGGTATTAGTGACTATTTTGCCTAAATTTTTATTTAAAAAATCATTTTTTTTACCAGTCCTGGTCTTGGTCTTGATACAGTTAGGCGGTCTTGGATTTTGGCCAAAATTAATGGAAATGAGATGAAAGAGTCCAATAAAGTTATTATCTCGCAATTGTTAATTTTATTATCATTTTCAAGTTCCAACCGCATTGTGTCCTAAAAATTCAGGTAAAGAATAAAATAACCCTTCAGCATATCGCCAGTTCAGGCATTGTCAGGATAGAAAATTAAACAAACCCGAAATAACATCTCTCTATGACATCCAATCGTATACTTGAGGAAAGCTGAGGTAACAGCTGAGGAAGGTTATAATCAACCAGCTGTTCAGTTTACATTTAATACATAAATATGCTACATAAACAATACAAAAGAAATCATAATGCGCATTAAAGGAAGGTCATCATCAAAATCACTAGGTCATCATCAAAATCACTAGGTCATCATCTCGGTTACTTCACCGTTGTGACGTGGTGGGTGATGTGATCTTGAATTTCATTTTTATCCTGATGAGGCCTGAAGTAGCAAAACGTTTGGTTTATTTTATTCTTTAATTGCATTTTAAAGATGCCAGACTGTATTAATTTTTCAATGATAACCAGATTCGATTTTATGTCCCTTGGTGAGTTTTTTACTGGTTTATATTTATGAATCTCTTTTTATACAAATGGTTTATATTTTTTTTTTTAATTTTTAAATCTTATAAGTACAATCCAAAATCCTTCGTAAAATCCTCAATCCTCCCTACTTTGTTACAAATAAAACCATCCATAATGACCTCAGTGTTTATTATGTTAAGGACCAATCAAACATCATTTCGTATAGTCATTTTTTTTTCTTTTTCTCCCAGAGTAATTACCGATATAAAAAAAATAAATAAATTGGATGATAGACGGTCACTACGCAGACCGTTTTTTAAAGATTTGTATTGCCAAAGTTTCAATTCAAGGTTGTTGGTCATAGTAATAATAAAATAATAATAATTATTATTACTATTTTTTTTTTTTTAGAAATAATAAATTTTGCCTCAGTTAAGAACATTGAGTATTAGAGCTGTTTGAATCTTATTCATACAATAGATACCAGGGTTCCTAACCTTTTTTCAGCAGCTGGCACATTTATTGGTTATAAATCCCATCAAATTATCTTTTCCCTTTGTCGTAAACCTATGACTTCCTGTCCTACAGGATCCTTTTACAATACCTCACTTATCCCTGTTGAATAAATCCGATACACAGGACTCCACCTGGACAAACATCTAACTTTGAATCCTCATACCAGACTGAAAGGACGAGAAACCGCTTGACGTTTCCCAATACTTCAACATTTACTAGACAAACGCTCTAACCTTCCAATTAATTACAATAGACTCATATACATGACTTTAATAAGGCCTATTTGGACTTACGGAGTTGAGCTATGGGTTTCCATCAAACCATCAAATAACTCTCCTATCCAATCCTTACAATCCGAAATCCTTAGTAAAATCCTCAATGCTCCTTACTTTGTTACAAATAAAACCATCCATAATGACTTCATTGTTTATTATGTTTCAGATCTGGCCCAATCCAGATACCTATCCTTCCAAAATAAACTTCAGAATCATCCCAACCCTCTCGTTTCTAACCTTGCTTCCACTTCAATTCCTGATAACCCTCCGAGGCGTCTGAAAAGAAGATGTTCCCATGATCTCCGAATGTAGACATATCATTAGAGTGCTATCATTGGGTAGTTACTCAACAAGTGTTTTCACGTCATTATATCCGTATGTTCAAATTTACTAAATGTATTTCTTTTATACAGTTGTAAATATCATTAAGAAATAATAAAAAATAAAAAATCTTATAAGTCTCTACTTGTATCACATATATTTCATATTCTTCAAATCCATGTTGATATAAGATTTTTTTATAATTATTATTATTTTTTTTTTAATTTGGTCTCTTTGCCCTCGTTGAAATATTTTTTCTTGGGGTAAGGATTGCCGCGGGAGGAGGAGGCGAGGAGGTGAGAAGGAGGACATTAAGGGTGGCATTCTCACCCCCGAAGAAGCGGTAACGATGACAACGCCCTCCGCACTGCCATATTGACCGTTAGCTTTTGTTCGGCCCCACCTCGGTCTTCTCCTTGTAGCGATACTCCCACGACAACCGAAGGGGGCACCTTCCCTCCTAACGAAAGGGTTGCTTGGCCGAGATCAAAGGGAACAAGAGATAGAAGATCCCAGTCGCATTCGTTATTAATGTCTTGTCAAGGTGTTTCGGTTAGCTAAAACCCTCTTCTGTATATCTGAAAACACAATTAAGGAATGACCATCGAGTGCCAAGAGTTTGATTTTAAGTTATTCATTTTTTTTTTTCCAAAAAACTCTGAACTAAATGTTTTATTTACGATTAAGGATAATTAGATTTATGATAATATTCTATATATATATATATATATATATATATATATATATATATATATATATATATATATATATATATATTAAACCGTTCTTCTTATGAATGAAAATATATAAAGTATATTGAAAAACGTAGAACGTGCTCCGTGTTATATACTCACCTGCAAAAAACGAGCGAAGTGCCAATTTGAAAAATCTTTTTTTTTCACTTTTGCTTACCTATATAGTAAAGGAAAGTATTGCGATCGTGAAAATTTTTAAAAGTTTTCAACGGAAAAACATCTTTTGAGATCCCCTGAGAATAGTGTTGCCCAAATGCGAGACCGAGACAAGTCTTGGTCTTGCGCAAGAGTTTCGCAACAGTCTTGCAGTTACTTTTTAGCTTATTATAGAGATATTATCATTTTTTAGATAAGAGAAAACTAACTAAGCCCGAATGAAAAATTAGAGGAGTTAAATGTTATACCAATTATTAACATGTAGTAACTAAGATTGTCGCGCATTGTTAACTATTTTGCGTTAATTTTTATTTAAAAAATCGATTTTTTTACCAATCCTGATCTTGGTCTTGCAACAGTTAGGCGGCCTTGGTCTTGATCTTGCACTTTGCACGGCCAAGACCGATTTTGGGCATCACTACCTGAGAATAAATAACCTAGTCTCACAAAATTGTCTGTGTGCAAATGTTAAAAAACTAATTAAACTTCAAAAATTTACTATGAAGAACACCAATTTTTTGGTTTGAAGCAATTTTTTCTTGAAGTAGAAATGCAATAAATATAATCTCATAAATATCTCCGTAACCATTTTATTTTATCAAAAAAAATGTAAAGGACCATTTTTATAGAAATTTTGAATTACTCAAATATTACAAGAAAACCCCGATGGTTTTTGAGATATTCTAAAAAATAAAAATATAAATACACCAGTTTTCTGTCTTTTTCCTCCTCCCACCATCAAACCCCAACTCGGAATTCTTAGTTACTTTTTATCAGTATGGGGAGGGTAATAAGCTATTTCTGACAAGTTTCGTCTTTATTTTTTGGCTGTTGGGGTCAATGATTTTACTGGAATAATAGTAGTATGAGGTTTTAGTGAAATATGAAGAATTTTTCTGGGATAAGGTCCAGAACAAACGGAATATTAAGGTCATCGTGCAGGGTTTTGTTGGTTACGTAGAATGGAACTATTTTTCGAAGAACTTTGGACAGGAAGGAATGAATAGTACGCGTTTGATGTTGAAGATTTAGCTGTCCTCCACAGTTCTTGTCCGTATGTCTGGATAGGTTTAGGAATTATAGCGTAGATCAGTAATTTATTGTCGGTAGAAAGTAGATTTTGTTTATCGTACCGCCGGTTAATCTCTTTTCTATTAAGTTTTGAATGATAGCATGAGGGTTCATCTTTAGTCTAATAAAACTGCTGAAATTTTAATTTAATCTTAGAAACGAATTAAAATATTTCTTACTAAATAGATTAGGAATATGGTACATTGTGTGAATTCCTGTTCGTAATGGAGAAAAAATAAAATAAAATAAATAAGTAAAATAACAGATAAAAACAAATATTCATATAAAAAATATAAAACAAATAAATAAAAGATTAATAATAATAAGAAATAAATAAATAAAATAATGGGAAAAGGTAAAAAATATATAAATAAAAAGGGAAAAAAATTAAATAAAAAAAAAGATAAACAGAAATTAATATTATAACTCATTTATTAAATTTACCCTTGTCAGAAATGTTATTATTTTGTAAGATCTATTGCTCCATAAGTCGGGTTTTGACGGAGGGAGGGGAGGACGACAGAATCTGGTGTATTTTTTTTTTTTTTTTGTGAATATCTCAAAAATCATGTTTTTCTTTCGCAAAGATTGTCCTGTATAATATTTAAGTAATTTAAAATTTCTATTAAAATGGTCCTATACATTTTTTTTTTTTTTTGATCCCAGACAAATTCTCAAAATTTCACGAATACCTACGAGCTATATATTTTAATAATAATATTTTTATCAATATCGTGCAGACGAACCAGAAGTTTTGCGCCTAAACATCAAACCAACCAACCAAACAACGTATTTTCATCACTAGGCTGATACTGATTGTTTGCGAAATGACGAGTCTTCCTCATGCCGATGAAGATGTGTTTAGGTAATTTGAGAAGAAGCCTATAAAAATATTGAGGCCAATATAGCCTTGTTATTTTGACAAATGTGCCGGTGAAGATCACGCCAAACGGTCCAATATTTTTGTATGCCACATTTTTTCTGGTATTTTTTCTATTTTTATTGTGATGAAATTATTCTACAATTCAAGTTGAAATCAAAGAGGTGTTTATGAGTTTTTAATAATTTGATAAGATCTATATCGCGTATTAAAAATAAAATAATATTTACATCTTTAAAAAAGTAACATAAAATAGTTAAGACATTTTTTTTTGTTTTTAAATATTTGAATCGATTTAATTGTGAAGTTAAAGCTAAATAAGGTTTCCTAATTTTTTTTTAAGTAATAACATCTATATTAGTTATATATGTTCTAATCATTATGTGCGTATTACTAAACTTTCTTTTCTATCAAAAATACTTAGGCCCGAGTTCGAGTTCAGCTGGAAATTTATTGTTATATCATCTAGTCGACTCAGGGGTCAAGAGACCTTTCTGAGGGAGAGAGCACGCGTAGCGTCTGGGAGGTACCTGACCATCCCTTCGCTACGTTATTATTCATGAATGTTGATAATAAACACAACATGAATAATAAACACATCATCTCCTTTCATAACCCTTATTAAGGTAACAATGATTGTAAGTTATATTAATATGTTCTTACAATAATTTCAACATCGAAAACATACATTTTTTTCAAAAACATAATTTAATAAAAAAAATGAAATCAAGAATATCTACAAAGAAGGCCAGCTGATCGATGAGAAAATAAATAAATTTTTAACAAAATACAAAAGAAATATTAGATTACTTCATTTTGTTTTATTTTTATGGTTGAAAAGTTGGATTGCAGTCACATTGAAAACCAAAATTTCTTTATTCCAACGTTTCGGCCTAAGTTTCTGACATTCGTCAGAGCTGGTCAAAGACTAAATTACACCTAAACGAATACACTTTTTTTAAATTATTTATTATGATATTTACAACTGTATAAAAAATAAATCTAACATATTTGTACAAATGGATATATTGACATTAGTGATGCCCTAATACAAGACCTAGACGAGTCTTGGTCTTGCAAAGTCAGTCTTGGTCATGGTCTTAGCCTTGCGCAAGAGCCTCGTAATGGTCTTGCAGTTATTTATAAGCTTATTACTATAGAGATATTACTGTAATTTTTTAGATAAGAGAAACCTAACTAAGGCCGAATGAAAAATTATTGGAGTTAAATGCAAAAGTATATTGCTTATTACAATTATTTACATATAGTAGCTAACATTGTCAAGTATTAGTAACTATTTTGCCTTAATTTTTATTCAAGACATTGATTTTTTTTTTACCAGTCCTGGTCTTGGTCTTGCAAAGCGCAAGACCAAGATCGATTTTGGGCAACACTAATTTACACGATACACGTGTTGAGAAACTGCCCACTAGTAGCACTCTAATAATATGTCTAAATTAAGTGAAAAAAATTGTGATAATTCTTTTAAAAAAAAAAATAGATGATCGAAAGATTAGATACGGTCTGAAGATGGGATAATAAAGTGATCCCGAAACGTCTTAAAAATGAAGAAAATTTTTTTTAGGAGAGTGAACTGTTACTTAACTTTATTCAAATATCTTATATAATTATTTTTCTATTTTCAGGGGGGGAGGGCGTTCGTGCTGATGCCGTAGATCCGCCTGTGGTCACAATCAAGGGCATTAGTAATAATGATAAAAGAGTTCATAATTAAAAAAAATCTGTATTACTACGGCCTATGGAGAGTCTTGGGTTTAGTATTTTGTAAGGAAGTACTAAGTTTTTCTAGACACTCAACCGCCAGGTTTTCCCTATAACTAATTCATTTACTTTTTAGTGGTTTTTATGGATTTTTATTTTATTTATTTAGTATAAGTTTAACTTATCGATAAACAGCTTATATATCATGGAATGTGGTACCGAATGTAATTATATGTACAATATATTGAATAAACAAAGGGATGTGTACATATGAATCGATGTCAACTCGTGTAGGTACATCATAAGTTTTCCGTGATCGCTTTGGTCTAATCGGCGAAATGTTATTATTCCAGAGGGAAGGAGGAATGGTTAATTATTGGTTTTGGTGTATGTAAACTGCAAAGGTAGATGAAGGGAGTCCGTTACCGAAAAAGGGAGTTCCAAGGCAAATGTTTGAAGAGAGGACCGTGGCATCGCATATCTCACTCCGCATGCCGGCGAATTGATCTCAAGTGTTCTCGCCGCCGCGAATACATAAAACGGATATTCCAGCTTAGCTTGTTATTATTAAACACCGACCGTTCCCCACTCTTCTGATTATATATATATATGTCCCTACAGTGTTGTAAGGTGGGTAGAACGACGGCTCGTGCCGGTTTGGGTGCCATCAAGAATTATTAAAAAAAAAAAAAAATTATATGTAGATATCCGATTTTCATTTATTTAAATATTATTGCTTGATTACTAATAAACAAAATTTTACAAGTAAATAATATTTCATACCAGTTTGTTTATTTGGGCTTCATGGCGTAAAACCCCAGGTTCATCAACGCATGTTGGTCATTTATTTCTATTGTCTGGAGTTCAGAAACTCTTTAGAATAGGAATAGATAATAAAAATTAAATAAATAAATACAAAATTAAAAATTATATGCATTTCTATATTTTGAATACTTAATAGTTGACCGTTGTATTATTAAGGGAGGAGATGGTCCGGGGTGGCGGTCATAAATAGACTAAATAGTGGCAAAACTATTTTATTAAAAGCCAACGTTTCGACCCGACTTCGCAGGTCTTCTTCAGGGCAAGAACGGACAAGATACAAAAAGCTATAGAGAATTGTAGAGGTTACATAATATTTTTTATTTATTTATTTATTTATTCATGATATTTACAACTGTATTAAAAAATTAAATACATTAAGTAAATTTGATAACAGAAAATAAAAACATGAAATGACTTGTTGAGAAACTACCCACTGGTAGCACTCTAAAAACAAAATGTATTTACAATAAGAGATCTCGAGGCCATCTTCTTTTCAGACGCCTCGGAGGGTTATCAGGAATAGAAGAGGAAGCAAGGTTAGAGACGAGAGGATTCGGATGGTTCTGAAGTTTATTATGGAAAGATTGGTATCTGGATTGGGCCAAATCGGAAACATAAGGAACATTAAGGTCATTATGGATTATTTTATTGGTGACAAAGTAAGGAGCATTGAGGATTTTCCGAAGGATTTTGGATTGTAAGGATTGGATACGAGAGGAATTTGATGGCTTAGTGGAGCCCCAAAGCTCAACTCCGTAAGTCCAAATAGGTCTTATTGTAGTCATGTATATAAGTCTTTTGTAATTTACTGGAAGCTTAGAGCGTTTGTCTAGTAAGTGTTGGAGTAGTCGGAAACGTCGAGCGGTTTCTTGTCGTTTCAGTCTGGTATGAGGATTCCAAGTTAGACGTTTGTCCAAGTGAAGTCCAAGGTATCGGATTTGTTCAACAGGGATAAGTGGGGTATTATTAAAGGATACTGTGGGACATGAGGTCATAGGTTTACGTCGAAGGGTAAAGGTGATTTGATGGGATTTATTAGAATTTATTTTAATCCTCCAGTTTTTACACCATTCTTCAAGGCTTGTGATGTGCGATTGAAGAGTTTGGGATGCAATGGTTGGGTCATTATTAACGGATAGGACACATGTATCATCGGCATACGTGGTAATAACAGTGTTAGGATGGGTTGGGATGTCAGCTGTATAAACTGTGTAAAGGATAGGACCAAGGATACTACCTTGAGGAACACCAGCGGACTGGGAAAAGAGGGATGAATAAGCATTATTGTGATTGACTTTTGAGTATCTATCAGTTAGATAGGAACGGATAATGAGGAAGTATGTAGGATGTAGGAATTTACGGAGTTTGTAAAGTAATCCCGGGTGCCAGACTCGATCAAAAGCCTGTTCTACATCGAGAAAGACTCCCGTGCAGTACATTCCGCGCTCTAATGCAGAGGAGACAACATCCACCACACGATGGCATTGCTGGATAGTGGAATGGGATCTGCGGAATCCAAACTGGTGATCTGGGATTATGTGATTAGAATCTAGGATTGGGTACAGGCGTTTTAGGATGAGTTTTTCTAGGACTTTTCCCATGATGGGTAAAAGAGAGATAGGACGGTAAGAGGATGGGTATTCTGGTGGCTTTTTGGGTTTATGTATCATTTTGATAATGGATAGTTTCCAAGGGTCGGGAAAATATGTTGATCGGAGTACAGCATTATATATATATGTAAGGAATAGAATGGCTTTCCGAGGAAGTAGTTTTAGGATCTGGGATGTAATTAGGTCGTGTCCAGGAGCTTTGCGGGAAGGTAACCTGTGAATGATGTTGGATATTTCTGAAGGATGAAAGGCTTTAGGAGGAGGAGTCATTTGGAGTGGGATATCCAGTTCTGCTTCAATACATTCAAGGTGATTTGGGTTAAGAATATCGGGATGTGGATTAAAGGTTTTAAAGAGGTGGTGGGCAAATATTTGGGATTTTTCTTCGTCGGATTTGGACCAGGTTTGGGCTTCAGTGAGTAGTGGATGGTTGCAGTCCTTAAATTTCAGGAGCCTTTTAGTGGTCGTCCATAGTGATTTATCGGTAGGTGTAAGTTTTTCAGTAAAATTTAGTAAATTTTGAATTTTGTATTTTCTTATTTCTGATTTCAGTTTGTTAGTCAGTTGGGTGTAATGCGCTTTATCTGTCGGGTATCTAGTTCGATGCCACTTCGATCTTGCTCTGCGTTTTTCCTTTAATAAGATGCGAATATGCTGTGGCAAGTTAGTATTTTGTGGTTTGTTAATCTTATTGATAAAGGTATTACTATTTATACTGTCTGTTATTGTTGATGTCAGTTTTTTCTATGGCACCATTAATGTCTTCTTTTGTCTTTAGCGGAATTTTGAGGTCAAGTTTGTTTTCCAAATCATCACGAAATTTGTCCCAGTTTACTCGTCCAGTGATCAGTTTGGGAGGTGATGGTTTAGGAGCAAAGTCAGAATGTAATGAAAGCAGAACCGGACTATGGTCTGAAGAAAGGTCATCCAGGGATTTGATTATAGTTTGGGAGGAGGAAATCTGGGAGGTGATAAATATATCCAGGATATCGGGACGTTTTTTGAGGGATGTTGGCCAATAAGTAGGACTCATGGGCGAGAGGATTGAATAACTATTAGAAGATGAGAGACGGGAAAGGATGTTACCGCGGGAGTTGGATGTTCGACAACCCCACTGTTGGTGTTTAGCATTGTAATCTCCTCCAGCAATAAAGCGCGATCCGAGGGATTGGAACAACGTATCAAGGAGATTAAAGGAGAGGGAATTACCAGGAGGACAGTATACAGCTGAGAATGTGAAATGGAAAGGGCGAGTTGAAAGGATTAAAGAAGTTGATTGAATGGCGTCAGTTGGAGTGGAAGGAATAAGGGAATGGGGTAAAGATTTATGTATAAGGATGCAAGAACCGGCGTGGGCAGTGTTGTCTGGATGGTCAGATCTATAAGTGATGTAGTCTCGTATGTGAAAATGTGTCCGTTTTGTGAAATGCGTTTCAGTCAGTAGAGCTATATCAATGTGATTGTCATGAAGGAATATGTCAAGTTCGTCACGGTGGTTGTGTAGTCCGTTAGCATTCCATAAAAGGATAGTTAGGGGCTTTGTGCTCATCGAGGGAAATTAAACGGAATTTCGGTCAGGATTCTGGTTAGTAGAGTGATAAGAGGTTTTATGGTGTTTTGGAGGTCCAATAGGAAGGATGATAGAATGGAAGTTAGATCAGATGGATGTTGATTGTGAAGTGGATTTAGGATAGGTTCAGGTGGCGGGTAAGGAGTGTTAACTGAGAGTGGGATTCGTTGTTGTGTTGTACGAGGTGGGACTGGATTCGACGATACTTGTGCTGGGTTTTTTTTCTGGGCATTAGGATGAGATGGGTGCGATTGCTGTGGCGGTAATTTGACTCGTAGAGGTAGATGATGAGGGGGAATTTGCTGACGCGGAGGATGAAATATGAGAGGATTGGGAGTATGAGGTTTAGCTTGGGAGGCCTGAGGCGCCGGGCGTCGAGGCTGCTGCTTCTTGATGGTGGTATGGGTGCTAGTTTTGGTAGATTCCTGTTGAGGATGGGCGATTTCAGTTGAAGTAGTTGGTTCTTGTTGTGTTGAATGGGTAGTTTGTTTTGGCAACTCAGGAAAATTTGTAATATCAATTTCTGGTGGCTGGATGTAAGTTTCTTTATTTAGTTGGCTGCACTTTAAGGTTATGTTATGAGTTCTTAACTTGTAGTATTTTTTATATACTATGCATCCTTTATAGCTTGTAGGATGGTCTTCGCCACAGAGAGCACATTTAGGAGGCTGGTCTCGAGGGATCTGACAAGTGTTAGATGCGTGTGGCCCGGCACATCTAACGCACCTCGCTTGATGATGGCAATAGGTCTTTGTGTGCCCCAAGTCTTGACACTTGGAGCATTGAACTATGACAGGTTTTTGTCTAGGCTCTTCGAATTTTACTGTGGAATACACAAGCCTCTTAACGTGAAATATGTCAATGTTATTGCTTGCAGGCTCCAAATCAACGAAAAACAGTGGCAATGGATATTTTTGCGTTGGATGTAGGACGCATGCTATATGCCTAACGTTATGTCCTATTTCCTCTAGATCAGATTTGATAACGGATATGGGAGTGGTTGAGTGCAAGCCTCTCAATACCACCCGATATGCCTTTTCTTGTCTCAGTTGGTAACAGTGAAATTCATATTTTTTAGTTGTAAAATAATTTATCAGAGTTTTATAATTTTCTTTAGAGCTCGTGTTAATCTTAATGTCATTAACCCTAGAAAAACAGCGGAAACTGGTTTGTCCGATAAGATTGGCAATTTCTTGAACGAATGATATAAAATTTTCAATTTTAGAGACAAAAATAGGGGGCGGCTCGGGGTCAGTAAAACCTTGAGGTGCCGGAGGCTTGTTAGGTGAGTTACTACCAAGATCAAAATTATTGCTGGCTGTGGTATTTGGTGCAGTTGGAGCTGTTTTTGTGATGTTTGATTTGCTTCTAGTTCTGGGTGGTGATTTATTTTGCTCGGCAGGCTGTTTAGATTTATTTTGTTCAGCTGTCTGTTTAGATTTTGCTGATTTATTTTTCTTCTTGTTAGGTGAATTGCCACCTGACCCAGGGGCAGAGTTTCTGTTACGTTTTTGAAGCGAGCGTCTTTTCAGATATTGCGAATCAGTTTCGCTAACCTCGGAAAATGGTGTCTCGTCCTCTGAATCTTCACATGAAGATTTCTCGTCCAAATTCATATCTTCCATTATGATAAGAAGAGAAAAGAAAGAAAAAAAAAAAATATATATACCTAAATATTAAAACTACAAAATAAGAATTTACAATCTATTAAAAAGAAGTAAAAAAAAAAAATTACAAACTCAGAAACAGAAATAAAACAAAACATTTCTGAGAATAAATAAACAAAGGAAAAAAATTAAATAAACTGTCTCTTGGAGAAGAAAAAAAAAAAAAAAAAAAGGAGTTCTACAAGTCTTTGGTTTCGTACTGAGATCAGCTGACGGAAGCGAGCTAGTATACAAACCTTGGCCGGGAACTTAACGTAAATAAGATAAGAAGCAAGGGAATTAACAGCCACATGGGCTATTCAAACGAGCACTAATTTATCACTTCATTGTTAATAAATTGTAACTCACCTCTTTATCCGTGAACTTAAAAATGTTCAACTGTTTATAATGTCACTGTTAATCAATTATTAACACAGAGTTTTGACTAATAAGCACATAGCAAAGTAATAATCACAGAGCGAACTGAAAACTAAACTGCAGTAGCGGCCATGACACTTACTTCCACATAATATTTAGATAAAAAGTTATAAACAATGTGAATAAACTTATTAAAATTAAAAACAGCAAATACATTAAAATATAAACAGTAAAAACTAAGTAACAAGATCCTAAACTGAAGTAAATAGATGGTAACAATTGTTGTAGTACAATATATAATATAATATGTGCAATTGTGAATATACTCCTACAGATCTACAGGAGAAATTGGAAGAAAAGGAAAAAGGATATAATATGAAATAATGGACATAAAGAAGACCTGCAAAGTCGGGTTAGCTTTTAATAAAATAGTTTTGCCACTATTTAGTCTATTTATGACCGCCACCCCGGACCATCTCCTTCATTTCTATATTTTGTTGAATAATCTACGTGTTTTAAAAAAGTTTATGACTGCTTAAATGTTTGCTTCGTTATTACTTAATATAACTGAAATATCCAGTCTAAGAGATAATCTATTTAAGCTTGAGGTGTAATAGGGGAATTCCTGAAAAATATGAATGACTGTGAGAGGGCAATTGCAGCATTGACATTTTGGTGGTGGTTAGTGTTGCTCAAAATCGGTCTTGGTCTTGCACTTTGCAAGACCAAGATCAAGGCCGCCTAACTGTTGCAAGACCAAGACCAGTACTACTAAAAAAAAATCGATTTTTAGAATAAAAATTAAGGCAAAATAGTTATTAATACTTGAAAATCTTAGCTATATGTAAATAATTGGTATAACTAATATACTTTTGCATTTAACTCCTTTAGTTTTTCATTCGGGCTTAGCCAGGTTTCTCCTATCTAAAAAATACAGTAATATATCTGCAGCAATAAGCTAATATGTAACTGAAAAAGTGTTGCGAGACCAAGACCATGAGCAAGACTCGTCTCGGTCTCGCATATGGGCAACACTTGTGGTGGCTGTGTATAGATAAGATATAAATGAATTAAGTTTTTATGATCTATTCTTAACCTAGTCACGGCGACCTCCTCTCTGCGATTAGGACGATTTGATGTCCAGTGCCTTACTGATTTTGTGATAACTTTTGATTTGCTTGATGTGCTCTCGTTCTACACGGACTGTAAGCTATCCGATATTTCATTTTTGAGAGGAAAACGTAAGTAGTAGTAAGCACAAAAGTAGTGATGGCCCGGAAGAAAGTTTTCCTGGAGATGGTGGTTGTACAATTAAAGAAAGCTTATGAAGTGGCAGGTATAAGGATTAACTTCCAAAAGACTGAGTATATGGCACTGGGAGATGAGGAAGACGACCTACGCATAGGTGAACAGGTATGTAGAAAATTAAAGGCAGTTAAATACCTCGGGTCCTATCTGGACGATGTTGGAACGTCCGAAGTGGATGTCCGAAACAAGGTAGAGATGGCAAGAAAAGCTACTAGAATGCTGCATCCTGTTCTCTGGAACGACACTATTTCAAACGCGAACAAGCGGCGTATCTTCACGGCTATTGTCGAGTCCATATTAACCTACGGATGTGAGGCATGGTCGATGAATGCTGGCTTGTATGCCAAAATTCGGACTGTAGAAATGGATTTCTGGAGAAGGTGTCTACAGTTAACGAGGCTGGACAGAGTCCGAAATGAATGTGGTGAGACAGAGAATAGGTGTACAGGAGACCGTCTCTGAGAGGATCGGGAAACGGCGATTGAGGTGGTATGGGCACTGCAGGAGAATGTCGGAAGAGCATTGGCCGAACAGAGCTCTGGACTGACAGCCACCCGAAAAGCGTAGGCGAGGACGACCGAGAACCACGTGGATGGAAGGAGTCCGAGAAGTGATGGCCGGCCGAGGTCTACAGGAGGGTGACTGGGAGGATAGAGATGGGTGGAGCTCTGCTCTGACCTGAAGAGGTTTCCCACGTTGGAACACCGGTAATAAGTAAGTAAGTAAGAGAGGAAAACTAATATCATTTCATACCAGTATTAGCATTATAATTTATGTTAATACATTGTAAACAAGTTAAATGTGGCGTGGTATCTTCAACGGTTATTTAATTGGCCCTTTCATTAAAGAGAATCTTCTCACAGGAGACTACTACTTAGATTTGTAACGATTTGAATTACAAGATCTGTTCCTCTTAAGATTATGAATGCACTTTCAGCATAACTTAGTTCCCGTACATTTCGCCTAGCAAATGTGGCAACATTTGGTTAAGAAATTCCAGATCATTAGATTGGTCGAACACTGAAATATTTACAGAGACTTCAGACCCTTGTTTTAGCCCAGTAACATCAGACCTGAATCGACTCTAGAATAAGAAGACCTTGGGTACATTAAACGTGTATATATCGTACAAACGTTGGCCCGAAAATGGTGCTTCCTTACAAAGTTCTAAACCCAATACCTTTCACGATTCGCTTTTGGGTATGTTTTTTATCGATTTACTTTTTAGACTCTTTAAACAATTATAGGGAGTGAGGTAGCTCATTGGGTAAGCACTGACTTCTAAAGCTTAAAATCCCGAATTACCTAATTAAAATCCAGCCAACGACTAGTAATTTTTCATCAGCCATGGATTGGAGATCCTCATGAGGCACACCCAGCAACTACAAACTTTGTACTCTTAATTAAAATAATTAGTTAAAAGGGAAAACCTGGCGGTAAAACCCGATCACTTAACTGCGCATTGATCTTGGAACAGTTCTTCCTCACAGTTGGTCTTAATTCTTCAGTAACAGTTCTTCCTCACAAAGTACTGAACCCAAGACCTTAGCCTTCATGGGTTGTAGTGGAACAGGATTTTTTTTTTTATATTAAAGGTCTATTGCAGAAACACATAATTTTATTCTTAAATAACTGGATGACCTCTTTTGGTTAATCATTTCTCTAATAGTAATAATTTAGATTAAAGCTCGAGACCTTTCCAATGCTACTTTCACCGAAGCCAACCTTTTCACTGCGGTCAATTTTGGACATTCCTATTTTTTTTTTTCTCCTGAATCGTATTGAAATGAAGCTGGAGAAAGTGAATGAGTTGTAAATTGGAAGAGTTGTAGATTAGGAAGTTTTTGAAATTGGTAGAACCTTCCACTGCTGGCCCAGGATCCAAAATTAGATTATCCCTCCTCGCCGACTCAGGACAGGACACAGGATATTTGAAAACGAAATTGGGTTTCGTCCTAACTTCCTCTTAGCTTTATTCCTTTACCTGTTCTTTTTTTTTTTTAACACGTAATGGGCTTGAATACTTAATACTAAGGTTAAAAAAAAAAAAATCCACCAAGTCCCATCATTAAAAATATTAATGACGAAAACCCATACAAAACTGTATAATGACCATACTTAATTTTTCGCTCCGGTTACAAACAATTTTACAAGAATGTTAGGTTGTACATTACATTAGTTATGACAGATAATTGACCATAAAAAGTATACCATGGGTAATAAATAGGAAATCACGAATTCGTTCAGTAATTTTTACTTTCACTTCCTTAAATATGTCATAAAAGGAAATAAATAATCGGCAGCAGCAATTTTCAAATCTTGGAAAAATACTTCAAAATGAAAGAGTAAATTGAATTTCGTTTTTGGTTCACCAAAGTGCACATCTAAGATGAACTATGAAAGATTTTGACTTGGGAAAATCAATTATCAAGTTGCTGGAACCGATTATTTATCCAGAACGAAAAAAAAAAAAAAAAAGAAGCGAAAACTGTAAAAACAATTCTTTCCAATCACGCCAATGAAAGAGAGCAATGAAATTCTGTGACTAGTGTTGCCCAAAATCGGTCTTGGTCTTGCACTTTGCAAGATCAAGATCAAGGCCGCCTAATTGTTGCAAGACCAAGACCATGACTGGTAAAAAAAATTCATTTTTTAAATAAAAATTAAGGCAAAATAGTAATTAATACTTGACAATCTTAGTTACTATATGTAAATAATTAGTATAAGCAATATACTTTTGCATTTAACCAGTCTAATTTTTCAATCGGGCTTAGGTAGGTTTCTCCTATACAAAACATTACAGTAATAAATCTATAGTAATAAGCTAATAAGTAACTGCAAGACTGTTGCGAGACTCTTACGCAAGACCAAGACTAGACTGGTCTCGCATTTGGGCAACACTAATATTGAAAAACACTATCTTCTAATTCTGCAAGCCTGGAATTAAACACCTTGACAGTTTGCTATTGTTTTTTATCGTTCATTAATTGAACTATTTTAAGTCATGTGCTTAAAGGTTGCCTTCTGCAATTTTCTTTCTCCCCTTCATCCGTTCTCACACTTCCATAATAGTTCTGCCTCACTGATAACGATAATGTTTTATTACAATACATGATAAAGTACAACCATAAAATAATATATCAAAAAATTGGGGCTTTGAGTCAGCCATCAGCCAATGTCAGTTACCGACTGATTGGTATTCACATATGTTTATATACAGTTAAATGAAATATAATCTGAAGATACTCTCATCTACTAATTATGAAGAGATCACCATTTACATAATAGCTTATTATTTCATCTAGTATAATTAAATTCCCAAACTAGTCTATCTCTATGATTTCAAATTGTGATGTTTTCACCATTCAGCTGTTCAATTAATTCTTCTTTAGCCAGTATTTCTTTAAGAAAACATTTTTTTGTTCCGGGATTCAGAGAGTATGGGACCAAACAGCTATAAAATGAAAATTATTTTCTACCTCATTTCGATTACAGAGAGAAGGTATTCGGAATTGACCATCGTTATATATTTTATAATTTAGGCTTAATAAGTCGCACCTTCCTTTAAAAACCCAAACTTATATCATTGATAATATTTTTTTTTCAAAAGAGTAAACCTTATTTCCGTCCTGCTGCCTCAATAACTGGCTAACGATATACAATAATAGGTAACTAGATAAATAAATAATATCAATATATTAGTTAATAAAAAAAAAAAAATTATTTATTTTTACTATTATTTTTTTTGATCACCCAACCTTACTTCTCTTCAATTATTCACTACTTTGAACTATCAATCCCCAATTATCAATATATTAATGAGTAATCCCGTATCTCTTAGACATTTCTTTGATTTCGATAATATTTTATATATGGCTGAACATAAAATTTCCATCAAATGAGATTTTTTTTAATATGGTGTTTTTTTTTATCCCTGATCTAATTTTTTTTTTATTTATTTATGATATTTACAACTGTATTAATAAACAAAATACATTTAGTAAATTTGATGACAGAAAATAATAACATGAAATCGCTTGTTGAGAAACAACCCAATAACAGCACTCTAAAAAAAAAAATGTATTTATAATAGGTGATCTCGAGGTCATCTTCTTTTAAGATGTCTTGGAGGGTTATCGGGAATAGAAGAGGAAGCAAGGTTAAAGACGAGAGGATTCGGATGGTTGTGAAGTTTTTTATGGAAGGATTGGTATCTGGATTGGGCCAAATTGGAAATATAAGGGTCGTTATGGATTATTTAATTGGTGATAAAGTGAGGAGCATTGAGGATTTTCCGAAGGATTTGGGATTGTAAGGATTGGACACGAGAGGAATTCGACGGCATAGCGGAGCCCCAATGCTCAACTCCGTAAGTCCAAATAGGTCATATTGTAGTCATGTATATGAGTCTTTTGTAATTAACTGGAAGCTTTAAGTTTGTCTAGTAAATGCTGAAGTTTCCGGAAACGTCGAGCGGTTTCTTGTCGTTTCAGTCTGGTATGAGGATTCCAAGTTAGACGTTTGTCCAAGTGGAGTCCAAGGTATCGGATTTGTTCAACAGGGATAAGCGGGGTATTATTAAAGGGTACTGTTGGACAGGAAGTCATAGGTTTACGGGATCTAAATCTAAACTGAAAAAAAAAATACTGCAATCCTAGATACAAATTGGGTATCATCGGCATTTAGTTAATTGCCGAGTTTATTTGTCTGATTAATGCTGACATACAGGTAGACATGAAAAAAAAGCAATATTCCGAGAGTTGGATTTTAAATATTAATAAAGAGGGGCACAGTAACTCGGCAAGAGTTCTCCCCTCCCCCCCGCCGAGTTGACAGATCCAAGAAGCCTAAAACGTGTACCAATTAACTTTTTGTGATTAATAACCCTCGCACTGTCAGTAACAAATGTTGTCCGGCTTTCTTTTGCTCGGGAATAAAGCTTGCAGTGAATTTTCGTTAATTGAATCGATTGTTTAGTATCGGAAAACTGAGTAAAGCATCCTTTATTTGGCCGTTTAACGAACTAATTACAGTGACCTACACAGAAAATGTTTCTTGCTCGAAAATAACTGGTATTTCAGTAATTTTGTCTGATTAACAGGGAAAACATCATGACAAAATTAACTAGCTCTTTTTTTTTTCTTCTTCTAAAATATGACGGGCGCATATAAAATAGAATGTAAAACATTTTATTTTGATTTCATACTTATTTAAATAGGTATGATTGAGTTTTATGTTTTTAATTTTCTTATCTTTAGGTTATTTTATTTTTTATTGTACATGGTTATTATTATATATTGATTATTATTTAGTGATTATTTCACTTTTGTTAAGTTTATGTTTTCTGTATATACGGTGTGTGAATGTGTTCATATTTCACTATAACTATTGCTCACATGACAGATTATTATATTTCTAATTTAAAAAAATAAATAAAAATGTATTTAAATGTTTCAGACAAAGGAAGATTCCCATGGAGCGTTGTAGGGATGGAAGAGAGGTGTGTATTGAAGGTGATAATAAGCAAATATGTATGTATTAAATTTAAATAAAATCTTTAAGAGTATCAGCCTCGTTTATAATATCCCTTTTAAATCCTCGCCCGCACCCCTGACGGGGGAATACCCCGTATAGCCTTAACGGCGAGGAAGGGGAGGACCCAAAAAAAAAATAAAAATAGCCCAACTTCATTCAGTCGTTTTGTTCATTTTTATTTATTTATTGGGAAATATAATATTCTGTATCATAGACAGTAATTATAGTGATGTAAGACCACATTCACACTATATGTACAAAAAATATAAAATAAACACAAGAAAAATAACCACTAAATAATAATCAAAAAGTAGGTATATACAATAAATTTGTTAATTATTGTTAATAAACTGTTCATAAATTACAGTAAATTATGTTTATACTTTCATAATAAAAGACAGACAGAGGTGGAGCAGGCTTGTTGAAGGCGTTAAAAGAAATACATGTTCTGTAATGACAACAGAAAAAATAAAATAAATAAATAAAAGAACTAGGTGAAATTCATTTTTCGGTGTGTCAAAGTAATCTCATATCGGTTCTAAGTAGCTCCAAGTAACGTTACATGTCACATTCACAGTAAAATAAAAAATAAAATAAAAAAACGAACCGACTAGACAGTACCTAATTCCATGACATCTAAACACACCACATATGTCTGTGTATCATAATCTGATGTCTGTGTACAATATCTGATACTCATGATTTCTGCAAATAAAGTATTAACTGGTTTATGCAGAATTATGTAAAGGAGCCTTCGGTTATTGAAGTAGAGTTCGCCAAAGAGGTAAAACAAAACACCCTCTTGCCGTAAGGCTTCAATGGATAAAAGGAAAAAAATAATTACTCCAGCCAGTAGCAAAATGATACCCGATATCGATTATCACCAACTGACCAACTAGTTGGTATTATATGTGATCAGTATACTAGTGTACATTGATCACCTCAGATATACACCAAACATAACCATCAACATGTACTCCGTCCCAACCCGGCATAACTACTGACACAACATGGCAGTAAAAAACACTACCTCAAATGGTTCATAACTATACAGAGAGATGTATATGATGAAGATGGGCAAATACAAGACTTTTAGCATATAATATAGGATTGCATATGATATGTTTTTTTTATGCTATCAAAACTTTTATTTACTAACTATTAAAGGATTTAAGCAGGGGACTAAAATAATTTTTCTTTTTTTTTCAACAAGAATATGCTTAGATCTAACAAATTGAGTGATTAAAGCAGATTTAAGGTCTCTTCAATTTATTTCAATGTGCCCCCCCCCTTCCAATTTTTTAACTTGAATATTTTCTTCTAAAACAATCATTTTATACATTCCTACATATAATATATATATCTTCTGGACCACATCCCGATTCCTGATTTAAGTACACGGGGGTAGGGTCATCAGTCCTACTTTCGGTCGGTGTGAGTTGCCTACAGTAGGCTGACGGGCCTCAAAAACCCTGGGAGGGAGAGCCTCGGGCAGCGTGACTTACCTTGGTGGACGGTCACCCAAATCGGGCGGTCAGCCATCCAAGTGCTAACCACGCTCGGCGTTGCTTAACTGGGTAACCTATTGCAAGTGCCTTAGCCCCCACGGCTACCCCAGCCCCAATATATTTTATATATATATAATAGAAAAGTGGTACTAAAACCTGAATTTATGTAGGCATTTATACTTGAGATTCAGTTTCTGTGTGTATGGTGTAATTGTTAGTATCGTAAACGTTCTTATTTCTTTTTTCATTAATGTTCAATTCAATGTGTATGTGTTTTTTTTTTTTTTACTTTTCTTTAGTTCTGTAGTGCTCTCCATCAGTTTCCACTGGTTTCTAATACCAGTGACGTGGCTGAGAGAGAAGCACTGGGATTTCCTGGAGTCCTGCCTTGGCTTCCACATTGGGAGACAACGCATGACTCAGAGTCCCCTGGGTGAATGTAAATATTGTATATAGGTGTGGATGTGTTTTATTTGCTTTAATTTTATTTAGCTTTTATCTATTATTTCATTTTTTGTACACAGACATATCAATTTACTTATTTCATTTTTCCATATTTCTTTTTCTTTATTATTTCTATCTTAGTTATTATTTGTATGTACATATTGTGCGAATAATTCATGTAGACTTAATATTAATGCCCTTTAATGTGGCAGAATGTATTGATATAAAAAAAAAAATAATAATAATAACCTTTCTTTAGTCAACGCTGGGGTGTCCATCCCTCCCAAAGTCGATGGCGTATAAACCTCCCTCCCCCTTCTCCCAAGATATTTGATTGCTCTCATCTTCTTAAAAACAGTGCAAGCTAAAGTCGAATTTTAAAAATAATAAGTCATATGCAATGACAATCTCGGTGGTCTGTTCTTTGCTTTCCTCTTGTTCCCTCTTTAAAAACTTTTCATTTCGAAAATTCATAACCTCATCGAAATATGGCCCCCCCCCCCTGAAAAATTCAAAACTCCATCAAATGTGCCTCCCTCAACAATTTTGATGGTGCAACTTCCTCTATGAAACTCCCTTGTGGGCACCCCTGTGTCTAAGTATTTTTCAATTTGTTTTATACTTCAATGTAGTGAATATTGATTTTTTTTAATTTAGGTATTGAGTAATATATATATAACATTCTGTCACATGGAAAATGGTTATAGTGAGGTAACATCACATTCACATTTTATATACCGAAAAAATAAAATAACACAGAGATAAGGAAATAAAAAAAACAAAACAGACATACTCATGTACACTATTTATAATCAGGCGAAGGAAGAGGATTATCCTTCCAATTAAAGAATGAAAAGCAGGACTACTAAAGAATCCTGCGCTACTTTCTTAACCATGTCACTGGTGTAAAAGCCAGTGGAGATCGAGCAAAAGCGTTTTAACAATTATAAGTAAAATTTTCTGACTAGTTTTCTTTTGATCTACGTTAAAATTACAAAACATTACATAATCAATTCCTTATCTTTTGATTCTCTTCCATATCGCAGACAAGTTTCACCAGAACCTTACTCATCATCCAGATCCTTTTGTACAATCCCTATCTAGTTCCATCTATTCCAACTACCCTCCTCGAAGCTTTAACGGCATCGGTCCCTCGACCTTTTGTAAATATGTTTTAGTTTTGTCAGAGGTTAGATTCTGCACTCGAGTAACATGCTTCTGTGGCTATAGTGATCTCGGCCAACCTTCATAAGCCACCAGTGATAAGATTGAGAGGGAAGAACTTAGATCTCCTGAAGACTTTCAATTGACAAAAAATTATTGACCTACAAGTCTATCCTGAAACCCTATCCTGACCTACGGACTAAAACTGTACAGCTAAAGTTTCTAACATCCAATCCCTTTAAACTCTCTTACGAATGTTCTATTCTACCTATCCAACAAAACCCTAGATGAATTTAATATTCTATTTGATCTAGAACTTACCCCTGATAAATTCTCAAAATTGCACCGAAACCTTAACCATCATCCAAATTCTCTAGCGAAATCCATTTCTACTATCCTTCCTGGCGGTTGAAACGTCAGTGACCCAGCTATCTTTTGTAAATATGTGTATATGGCGTTCTGGAAATTGCCAGATTCTCCACTCAAGATGTGTGTATGTGGCTATAGCGCTCTCTCTCTATCTCCACTGGCTTTCGTACCAGTGACGCTCTTCAGATAGTCGTGCAAGGATCTCTTGGAGTCCTGTTTTTCTCTCTACAGGTGGAGTAACAAGTCTGATTTGCAATTCCACCGACTGATAGTATATAATTATGTCTGTGTTTAAGATTCCAATAGTAAGTCTGGTTTTTATTTATTTATTTTTTATTTTATCTTAGTTTGTTCATATATATTATATTGCCTTTGTTTAATTTATTTTGTAAATATTGTAATTATGTGTTCTTCCATCACTATTATCATATTCCTTGATCAAGATAAAAAAAAGTTGTTGTTAGATAGTTTTAGTAGGTAATAATTATTTTCTGAAAAATTTCCAATATACCTGTTTTGTTTCATTGTTGTTTTTTTTTCTACTGGAAATTGATATAAGAAGAATAAAGTATTATAACGTCACCAAAATATAGTTCTTTATTTACTGACTGAACCCCGAGATTCTAAGAAAAGTACATCTCCATTATTTTTATTTGTAGCTCTGGAGTTATATAAAGCCATCATTCCTTAAAAGCCTTCCAAGAAACGATTTTAAATCGGAGTAGAAAGAATCGGTTTGTGACAGGACAGATTTTTGATAAAAATTCAGAGAGGGTGATGTTAGGTTTATCTTTATGAAGTCTCTTTCCGAGTGCTTTTGATCAGCGAATTGGGAAACGTCATCTAATCGTAAATATGGACCACCGAAAATGAAAGCAACTTTAACATTGGGTATACCTTATGGATGACGTATGGTATTGGTGTCTGGGAACGTTATCCATGTTCGGGTTGTAGAATATTTATTTTATGTTTTACTAACCGAATATGTTCACCTTGGTAGAGAAAACACTTAAGACCATAGGTGTCGAAGCCTATTGGGATGGTGGGGGGGACGTATCCCCTCTCCCCCACCACAATGTTTGAAATTGTCCCATTCATTCCAACCAATGTTTTGAATGCTCTGTATGTTTATGGCCCTGTACGAGCGTAAAATAACTTAAAATCTCACATAATTGCATTAACCAATGGATAAGAATAAATATGTTAACTATTGTTATTCTCTTTTTAAATCTTTTTATTGAGAAATAATACATTTTGCCACATTTAAGGGCACTGAGTACTAAAGTTGAGTGAGGCTCATTCATACTATATATACAATGCAATAAAAAAAAATAAAAAAATAAATAAATAAAATATATTGTTATTCTAGGCACGTAATATTCAACTGTCTAAATTCAATTCCTGTTCAACCACGTTTACACCTTATCCAAACCATGGCGAGGAAGAGCATTTAAAACTGCAGCATTTGTCTCGGTAATGTTTGTCTGAGATAATCGAGACAGAGGAATTTAACTTTATTCTTTTGTCAACCAATTCCCCGTATTTTAGGCAGTACGGGGATTTTTTCAGAAAAGGGGAGAGGGCGAGTATTATTGCCAGAATTAAAAGCTCCCTTGTACTAGTACGCTATCTCGTAATTATTCTACAACAGGTAAACATCGGTTTATTAAGCATCTGGTTGGTCGGCAACATGTGTTTTCCACACGCGTTAGCCCGCTCGGCCACTCCGTCCCCGAGAAAACTTGACTTGATCTGTATAATGAAGTCTGAAATTTGACATTTTGTCAACCAATTCTGTTGAATAATTAAAAACGAGAGATTACACCTATAATCCCTAACAGCGAATCGAATTCCCAGCATACATATAATTTAACTACTATGATACTATCAATATAATTGATGTTCTCAGAATATGAGCTTCACTGGTTTCTTGCTCTCCGTTATGGGGAAACTTATCAAACAAAATATATCATGTCTGTTCACGACCGTTAGAGAGATCGTCCTGTATTCGGAAGACTTCAATACATCATATTATTTAAAATTTAATCAGGTTTTTAAAATAGTCAGCTATAGAGAAGTGTCCTCTAACGTTTACCTATATATCATGGTTCCCCATAATAATTGAGACAGAATGACGCACATGCTTAAAGGTAAACTAGTTTCCATAATGAGCAGTTGACTTAACCTTAACAGCGCGATCCCTGAAAGAGGCACTACACCAGGATTGGCAGAAATTATGGGACAATAGCCCTCCAAATAAATTAAAGGCGATAAAAAAGGAAGTGAAGCCATGGAGCAGTTCCAGTCGCATTAAACGCAGAGAGGAAGTTGTCCTTACGCGACTAAGAATAGGTCATACCAGGCTTACGCATCTTCACTTAATTACGAAAGAATTTGTTTGAAGTGTGGAGAGAGAATGACAGTGGTTCATATCTTCGAGAGATGCGACTTTTACATTAGATAATTAACATAAGGGGAATACAAGCAAATACACCGGCTGCTTTGGGAAATGATAAAAAAATCCTAGACAAAATCATGTTTTCTCTCCGAAGAAGGAATCTTAAAAAATATCTGAACCTCTCACGCAGCACTCCCCACCTCCTTTTTCTTTTTTACTTAACGTAGCTAGCGATCTCCCTTGATAAAATAATATGTCAAGGAAAATCTACTGATTACAGTAGCTTATTTTGTTTATTAAAAATTTAATACTTTTTTTTTTTTATTTTAGTATCTCGTAAAGAAAATACAGATACGTTTTTGCATTTTAAAACGAAAATGAAGTTACAAACAATGTATCATTTTTTACTTCTTAAAAGTCTTCTTCTTCTTTAAGTTCCTGTTATTGGCTTCGAGTTGATGATTGAGTTGATCCAACCCATTAACTACATCTTATCTCTGTCCGTCGCAAGAATCGTCACCTCCTTCAACTTTAAATAACTAATCTTTAATAGCAATAAACAATTTTTAACCTTAACGTGCATTTTACATTTTTTAAATTTAATCCAATTAACGCCTTTGCACGCCTTTACAGCACAAACTACAAACCAAATTAACCTTTCATAGTTCGTTGTAAAAGAAAGAAAATGATTTGGGGTAGGATAACACAACCTCTTTGAATACTCCAGGAACCAAATCATGAAACTAGTAAAATTATTTCAAATTTAGCATTCAAGGCCCTTGATGGATTGTAGTGCCACAAGTATTTGAATAATATCTAATGGTTGGAATTTTGCGAACTACAGTCTAGACAAGGGTGCAAAAGATATTTGATTACGGGACGGCGCAACTCTCCCACGAGTCGGGAGCAGCGGTGATTAAAACTGCTTCGGACTCATTAGTCGGCAAATGAGGCCTCGTTCCTTCAATTGAGGAATTTTTCAATTCTATTCAAATGCGGTCGGGACAGTACTAGGGATAGCAGTTGAGGGTGGTAGTTGAAATTGAAAGGTGGGGAGGAGGGGGGGGGAGGGAGGTTTCCAGGCTCAGGATTGGTCCTTGAGGCCCGAATGAGGGTTCGCCTTTTCCGATACAATCCGTTGCCATGGTAACAGCCTCCCTCCCCGCCCTCCTTCCTACCGCCTAATTTTTCAAACTCGGGCTTTTCATTTTTACATCCCTTCCTGTAGGAGCAGCACTGATCGTGCCCACGGCTAGAGCTGACTTCTCGATCGGTCGCCAGATCGCACCCTTCTCGACTCTGCCACCCAAATTGTTATGTTTCAAACACTCGTCAATTATTTTTCACTGATATCGCCTTTACAGTTAAGAAACGGACAACAAAGATTCTACATTACACGCTTTTTCGAACATCTTCACTTATCATGGCTGATAAAGGGTCTGGATGCAGTCAGTTTTGTCCAACCCAATCTTGTAGGACATTTTTTGTATTGTAAGTACATATAAATGTGTATGTTCACAGTCATACAACGAATGAATACATAAGAATTGAAAAAAAAAAATGTTAGAAACATCCAAAGTCGTATGTTTTCCACTAATATTCAATAATGATCAGTACTTGAACACCTTCAGTACTGGTAACATACCTTGTTGATGGCCCACAAGCTTGAGCTGAAACGTTAGCAATAAAAATCAGTAAATCTGACTAAGTCCGGATTCCACCCCTAACCACCCCTACCCACCGATGATAAGTATACCAGTCGACTAACTTCCTTTAATATCTTCACTTATCATAAACAAGCATTGAAGAATGTTCATACATTTCCTCATATTTTATATTGATTTTTATATCCAACAAGATTTACTTCAAAGAATTAAAATGGCAACCTTAAATGCACAGTGAACAAATGTAATCATGAGTGTAATTTTTCATCAGTAGTATGATTCTTGTTATAATCCAATCATTAACAGACTCGAAGTTAGGCACCCTTAAATTAAGTAGTGGAAAGCAGATCTGAGCAGTATTTCAATGGAAATATTTAATAATAACAAATAAAATGCATTTTTTTATTTTGAAATTTAAGAGTATATACTCTTCATAAATTTTCAAGCAAATTTATCGAGACGATAAGAGTAGGCACCAGGCCTAGAGGAAGACCTCGGCTTAGGTATGATGGCTATAGTACCAGCGAGTGGAAAGATATAGTAGGAGATGACGACTCTTATGAGGGACAGAGACAGATGAAAATCCTTGGTAAGATCAACTCAACCCTGAAAGCCACTAACATCAACTTAAAGGCAAAGAAGAATTTTAAGAAGTAAAACATGATACATTGTGTGTAACTGCATTTTCTTTTTAAAATACGAAAACGTATCTGTATTTTCTTTCCAATATATTAAAAAAAAATACTTGTATCACTACAATCCATGAAGGGTCTTGGGTTCAGTACTATTTAGAGAAAGCACTTCTAGGTCAACGGTTGCGCAAGGAGGTGATTTGACCGAGATCACGCTCAACCGACAGGTTTTCAGCCCCACTGAAACAGATAAATACATTTTCTGCCATGAGTCGGGATTCGAACCTTTATCCTTTATCATTGGAAGCTCAGTGCTCTACCACTGAGATACCCCACTTCCTTCCAAGATACTAAAATAAAAAAAAGTCTTATTTATAATTTTAAATAAACGAAATAAACTTCTGAAATTAGTAGATTTTCCTAAAAATATTATTTTATCAAAGCTGATCCAAATTTATATAAACCTCCTATGATAGAAAGTCTTACAACATAGAAAAATGTGATCGGTAACAACCTCAATTCCTTATCTATCATCCAAATCTCCTTACAAAATTCCTATCCACCACCACCCATCCCTATAATCCTCCAAGAATGATAAAACGGCAGTGGCCCCATGAATTTTTATAGTTTGTATATATTGGAGTTCTGGTAATGGCCAGATTCTCTACTCACGACATGAGTGTGTGTGGCTAAAGCGCTCTTTCTCAATCTCCACTGGGTTCAGCCCCAGTGACGCGGTTTTTGCTCTTTGATTTATTTTTATTTATACTAGAAAGAGTGTGTATCTAATCCATCATCCTAATCCCTTAACATAATCCTTATCCAGTTTCAGACATCCCTACAATCCTCCTTGAAAGTAGAAAAGGCAGTGGCCTCGAGAGCTTTTGTTACTGTCATTGAACTGTTGACTGACTGTCATTGGAGTCCTGGCAATGGCCAGCTTCTCCACTCAAGTCATGAGAGTACGTGGCTTTAGTGACCTTTCCTAGTATCCACTGGATCCCCATCCCAGTGATACGGCTGAGAGAGAAGCGCTGGGATCTCTTAGAGTCTTGCCTTATCTTCCACACGTGGGAGAAAGGGCCCGACTTGGAGCTCCCTCGGCTGACTGTAAATATTGTAAATAAGCAGGAATGTTTTTTTTTTCTTATTTTTATTTGGGTTGTATCATATTTTATTTCTTCCTTTTGTTATAATTTCTATTATTTTCGTAATTGTATATATTGTATGAATGAGTCTCTCACATCTCAAATACTCAATGGCCTTGATTGAGGTAAAATTTTTTTTTTTTCAATAAAATAAGATGTTTTATAAAAAGGAAAAAGTGTGTGAATGTGTTCTCTGAACACTATTATAAATGGCCTTCGAGACGGATTGTAATATTTCTCAATAAACAAAAACAAGTGAGTTTTTAAAATGTAGGTAACACAATTCACCTGTCAACCTTTCCTCAAATTCGGCATCATCAGAATCAAAATAATCAGGAATGATAATCATATTTAGACGAAATATAGTAAAATATACCACTCCTTATCAAGAGTCCAAAAACGACTTCGATACAGTTCATCACTTCACAAGTTCCAAACACCCACAGGAAAAATATATATCAATCCAAAAGTTATCTTGTAGGAATTTTCTGTTTTTTTTTTTTTTTTACTACATGCGAATCTTATATTTTCTGAAACAGAGCCGGAAGTCTTCTGCCAGCTCCTTCAAACCGCGTGCTCTATTCTTTTTCGTAGTGCTTTTTTGGCACTTAGTGGAGTTGGACTCTTCTAGTGCATCGATTGAAGCTTCGTTTCAGGGTCATTAGTAAAAAACCACGATATTGACGAATATCTGCACGCACTAACGGATCTAGGATTTAATTTTGGGGGGGGGGGACGGCTTCAACCCGAAAGCTTTTTTTCCCATATATATATATAACGATAATAATTTTAGAAAAAAAAAGAAAGATACTATCTACCTGTATGAAATGGCGTATAAGTGATTCTTGAAGTATTATTAAATATAAGTACACGAACAATAATAATTTAAGAGATTTTTTTAAAATTATTTTTTCCATGAAACATGGTTACATTTTACCATATTGGGGGGAAGGCTTCAGTCCGAAAGTAAATCCCCCCCCTCCTCCCACGTAGATCCGCCTGTGTCTCTGCACGCGTTCTGAAGGACCCGAGAGAAGAGGATTTTCAGTTCTCTTTCACTAAATGAAATATTTGCATGTAGTTAAAAATACTATATATATTTTATACAGTGTGTGATTTGAAGTGTAGAAGTGGCGTACTGTATCTGACTCGATTATAAATGTAAAAGTTTTTTTTTTCAAAACTGATAAATAAAAGTTATTGCTTAAAAAAGTTTTTATTATTTTAATACAGATATAAATGTCAGTAAAACAGTATTTTTTTAAAAGTTTACTTATTCTCTCTAAAATAAAAATTGAAAATACAAAAAAATTAAAATTATACTAAAATTTCATAATTATTACACTGCTCAGTACTCAGAGTCACTAGCAGATCCAGGAAATTTTTTTAGGAGGGAGGCTTCAGCCTGAAAGTTTATATATATATATATATAATATTACAATATCTTTTTTATAATTCGACCTTTACATATTATAACTTAAAATGAAATATCATGAAATTTCATGTCCTATTATCCGATTATAATTCATATCTTAAGTTATATATATATATATATATATATATATATATATATATATATATATATATATATAAAGATAATTACTTTGTTTTGGGAAAAAAATTAATTACCTACATGGAATGGGGTTCAGGTAATTCTAGAAGTCCTATTAAATGTAATTAAACGAACAGTAATATTTTTAGAGATAGTTATTTTCATAAGACATGAAGAGATGAAGATGTCAAATATTGTTCTTTAATGAACGTAATACATAATATCTTGGCACTTACCTTGTTAATCTTCTATTTTAAATGCATTGAAAAATTATTGTCATGTTTTATATAGCCATGTACATATACTGATGTTTCCTGTTAATAAAAACATATTAAATATAATTCAAAAGCACATTACGTTTTTCATTAAAACCTACTGAAGTAAATTGCATCGTCCTTCTTATGCCTCAATCCATTCCCTCACTACAAGATCCCGACCCTCTTACCTGTACACCCCTTCTCATAGATCAGCCTCATTCCAAAATTCCTTTATAGCCCGCTCTGTCAACTTTTGGAATTCCCTCCCGATCAAAATTCGACATGCCCCTTCCCTATACACATTCAAAAACCTCCTATTCCAATTCCTGTTCCAAGAACAGTCGGATACCAGCTAACTATTAATATTATATATGTATTGAGTAGCAATCATATAATCATAATACTTGATAAGAGATAGTACATACATTTCCTACTATCGACATAGGAATTTCAATACATACATTTTTTTTTATTCAATTATAATTAATTTTTTATTTATATATATATATTCTGGTAAAGTTTTTTATTTTATGAAATGAACTCATTGTATCTCTTTTTTGTTCTTGATTTCTCAAAGGGTATGTTTATGTTGTTCAACCCTTATATATAATTTTGTTCATAGTTCAAGTGATTCGTTCTTAGTTTTAATTGTTTTGTTCATAATTTTAAATGATCTGTACATAGTCTTATCTGTATTGTATATAGCTTGTGCACCTAAGGTTTTCTTTACTTTTTATTTTATTTTATCAATTTTATTTATTGTTTCAAACGTTTAGGCCAGTAATATTATATTATTTTGTACATTATTATTATTCTGAAGGGTCTTAGTCCCAGAATAAAGTTTTTTTTTCTATCTATCTATCAAATGGTATATAAAAACTTTTATTAATGAGGTTTGATAATAAAAGTTAAGGAAATAACTGTTTTGAAATGGCATATGTCAAGAAAAGTACAAGTTCAACAAAAACGTTTGTACATCTACATACAAATATAAAAGTCGAATTTTTACTTTTAATTATGGGAGCTATCTGTTTCATTCGACCCATAAAAGATATTTGCAGCGTAAGTATAATTTGTTTTTTTCTTTCTATCGATCAACAATAAGCCTATTATCTCAATACCTAACATTACGTAAAAACAATTCCAGGGCTCGTAATTTTACAGGCAACTCGACCAGCTGTGCCCCACACCCACACCCACACGCACACACACACAGAATGACGAACAATCACTCAGACAACAATTGATCCTCGGTCAAAGATGACCCCTAAATTTTTTGTGGCCAAAAATCCGGTCAGTGGGGGTGTGTGTGAGGGGGGTATGTGTGAGGGGGTGGACCATTGTAAACCGGTATGTAGCTCCTCCAACGTACTTATGATAATAATTTGTTATCTCTTGCATTTATAAAAAGGATGACGCCTTTCGAAATCAAAACGACAAACATGTCTCTATGTTAGAAATATTAAACTATAAGAAAAATAATCTGGCGAGGTGCATCACGCCACTTTCACTTACCACATTACATTCAGTAGATACGAGCTTTCTTTTATTATTTTTTTTTTTTTATATTGAGTAATATAACGTTCTGTCAATTGGATAATAGTTATATCGAGATAAGATCAAATTCACACTATATATACATAAAATATAAAATAACCTCTAAATAATAATAAAAAAATATGTACAATAAATACAAATAAAGTAACTTAAACATAAATAGGGGCAATTGGCAGAGTTGGAAAAGCATGACTCCAGGAGATCCCTGCGCTATTCTCAACTCCGTCACTGATGCTAAAACCAGTGAAGATTGAGCGAGAGCGTCTTTTAAATTAATTAACCTTATATTGCTTTGTTTATAAATGCATAATTAAATTTTGACGATTCTAGGTACTGAATTTGGCTGGTTTATCAAGTTTATTAGTTTGTTCATCTCTCATTCGATAACTCATTCGATAATTGGATAACTACAACTAGTTTTGCCCAAATACGAGACCGAAACGAGTCTTGGTCTTCCAAACTCAGTATTGGTCATGGTCTTGGTCTTGCACAAGAGCCTCGCAACAGTCATGCAGTTACTTATTAGCTTATTAGTATAGAGATATTACTGTAATCTTTTGGATAGGAGAAACCTAACTAAGCCCGAATGAAAAATTAGAGGAGTTAAATGCAAAAGTATATTGTTTATACCAATTATTAACATATAGTAACTAAGATTGTCGAGTATTAGTAACTATTTTGTCTTAATTTTAATTTAAAATAACGATTTACCAGTCCTGGTCTTGGTCTTGCAATAGTTAGGTGGCCTTGGTCTTGGTCTTGCAAAGTGCAAGACCAAGACCGCGTTTGAGCAACACTAACCACCACCAAAATGTCAATACTGCAATTGCCCTCTCATAGTCATTCACATTTTTCAGGAATTCCTGTATAACATCTCAAGCTTAAATAGATTATCTCTTAGACCGGATATTTCAGTTGTATTAAGTAATAACAAAGTATATATTTAAGCAGTTATAAACTTTTTTAAAACCCTTAGGTTATTTAACAGAATATAGAAATGCATATAATTTTTAATTTTGTATTTATTTATTTATTTTTTTTAATCAATTTTTTCTATTCTAAGGAGTTTCTGAACTCCCCCAGAGTATAGAAATAAATGACAGACATGCGTTGATGAACCTGTGGTTTTACACCATAAAGCCCAAATAAACAAACAAACTGGTATGAAATATTATATATTTGTAAAATTTTGTTTATTTTTAATCAAGCAATAACTTTTAAATAAATGAAGCATTAGTAACTATTTTGTCTTAATTTTTATTTAAAAGATCGTTTTTTTTTACCATTCCTGGTTTTGGTCTTGCAACAGTTAGGCAGGCTTGGTCTTGGTCTACTAAGTGCAAGACCAATACCGATTTTGGACAACACCAACTACAACAATCAAAATTCATTATTTACATCAGTGATAATAAATTTGACTCCATCAGTTGTTTATTTAAAGTTAGAGGTGAATTGTTGTATTCAGGGCTTGAAACGGAAAAAAAAAACTTTTATTTTTTTCAAGTAAGGGTATTATAGAACTTTTATTTTTTAAAAACATTTATTTATTACAAAGTACTAATCAGTCGATTTTGTTGACATAGTTTATGCAACATGACAGGCGTATGCTTCCTTAAATACGTGATGTCATTCACTTACGACTTTTTATTTTGAGCTAGGCTGCTCAAAAATGAATATGGTCTAGATGCGATCTATCGGCCAATTTGTGGTTTATTTGGCAACAAGAATAAAAACATTTATCAACCCCATAAAACTGACACCGCTTATTTATTTTTTATTTTTTCCAAGAAAGGAGAATAAATATAGAAATTTATGTCTTTTTATATTTTCAAGTCCTACACATCTTAGCCTTCTCGTACATGAGGTATAAACAAATCATTTTTTTTTAATGTCATTATTTGTTGTTCTATATTCTCCATATTCTTGTACTGTGATCCCACATACCTCCGGTTATTGTGATCCTAGATTATCCGGACTTTCCTTTCGAATCAATCAATTTCTATTTCTAAGGTATTGATTAGTGTCTAGGTATGGCAGCAGTATATCATTACTTGCTGTTAGTTTAAGATTTCTAAAGTTTTTTTCGGGATTTCAGTGCTCTTAAAAAAAAAAAAAAACAAAGCTCTATTTCAACATTTCGTACGCAGATGTATCTCAGATAGTTGATCATTCATTGAAGTTATAGTAGAACTCAAGTTTTAAAAACCAGTGACGCGGCTGGGAGAGAAGCACTGGGATCTCCTGGAGTCCTGCTTTGGCTTCCACATTTGGGGGCGAAGTTTAATTCAGACTGATTCAGCCAATGTAAATATTGTACATAGGTGTGAATGTGTTTTATTTATTTTATTATCATTCGATTTAAGTATGAATGTTTTTCTATTTATTTCTATTACTTATAATTTATTTAATTTCTTTACGAATTTCTGTATTTCATTTAATTTTGACTCTAAGTTACATTTCCTTGGTTTATTGTAGTTTTTGCCTTTGTTATATAGATTTTTATATATTTTATTTATTTATTTTTATTATTTTTTTTATTTTTTTTATTTTATTTTTTTCTTATCTATTGTATATATGGTATGAATGTGCCTCACTCAGCCTTAGTACTCAGTGCCCTTAAGTGTGGCAAAATGTATTATCACTCAATAAACAGATTGGTGAAATCCCCCCAAAAAAAATCATTCGGCTAATCTGTTATTTTACTTATTTTGTATATTACTTTATCTTTATATATATATATATATATATATATATATATATATATTTTTTTTTTTTTCTTTCTCTTCTTACTTGGTTATTTTTATTTATTTTCCTTTCTTATGTACATATTGTGTGAATGAATACTATAGCCCTAGTAACAATGCCTTTCAGTGTGGCAGATTGTATTAATACTCGATAAAACAATAAAAAAAACGTTTTAAATGATTTCCTGTATTCTCTCAGAAGATAATATCTTCTACTTAGATACTATTCTTGGTGTGGATTTCTTCGGCATATTATCTTATATTTTGTTTTATCTTCACTTACATTTATCCAATTCGCTCTAGTTTTCTTATCAATTACATAGTATTATAAAAAGAAGTATTAAAGCAGAAATGTAACGAATCTGTAAGATACATGACCCATGATAAACCGGAAAAAGAAATTGCTAGAGAATCTAGATATAGCATGTCTATAGTTAATTTAACCATTGTTTCAGCATGGAGAAAATCACACAAATATTTCTTATACAGCAAATGACAAAATAATCGTAAATACTGCTTCTATTTACTGCAGAAAATATTTTTTTTTTCCGTCAAGGAACCCAATAATGCGAAATGATTAACTTTTTAAAATAAACCATATTAAAGGTACTTTAGAGGAAGACATTTATGAACATTGGGCATTTAAGCCTTGTAAAGTTAAATCAGTGGGGATAAAACTTAAATGATATTAAAGACCACTTAATTATACAATGATACACCGAGTTTAATCAAAATCGTCAGAGCCGTTTTGGAGAAAATTGTAAAAATGTGTTTCAGCGTTCATATAAAGTGGCACTTCCGGTTAGCCGATTTTAACAAAAAGGTTGCTGCCACATCCGGCCCATATACAAACCTTAAATACTTAATATCAGTTTCGTACTATTAATACTCTTGCAAAATCCTTTCTTAAACTTATGCTATCATATCCTGGCAGATCTTCGAAGATGAGGGAGTGATTATGGGGGGGGGGGAGGGGAGGGAATGAGGGGTGGATTTCAGTTTAAAAACGTAAACAATCACAGTATTTTATATTTTAAAATTATAATGCATATACAACTACTAAATATAAGGAGTGTTAGGAAAATAATATCGTTAAACCAAAAAGTTATTCATCAAAGCATTTAGCAGTCATCGCAGCATTCATAGGTCTTCAAGGATCTCTTAGACATTATTTCATATAGTTCTTAAGTAGTATTGCCCGAAATCGGTTTTGGTCTTGCACTTAACAATACCAAGACTAAGGCCACCTAACTCTTGCAAGACCAAGGCCATGACTGGTTAAAACATTGTTTTTTTTTTAAATTAAAGTTAAGGCAAAATAATTACAAATACTTGACAATTTTAGTTACTATGTGTAAAGAATTGGTATAACCAATATACTTTTGCATTCAACTCTTCTAATTTTTCATTCGAGCTTAGTTAGGTTTCTCATTTCTAAAAAATTACAGTAATATTTCTATAGAAATTTAGCTAATATGTAACTGCAAGACTTGCGAGAGTCTTGCGCAAGACCAAGACCTAGACCAATTCTGAGTTTGCAAGACCAAGACTGGTATCGGTCTCGGATTTTGGCAACACTATTCTTAAGTCCTAAGGGAGATTATTTTGTAATCAGGTATACGAAAATTTGACAGTTCGTCTCTCCCAAAATTCATGTTATTTCTTTATATGCAACGTTTCCAGATTTTACATCTGATCTTCAGACTATTCATATCCCCTCATTTATTCATAAGCTTTGTCTTTATTTCAAATATAAATTAATTCCTTAATTTTAGAGTTGACCCTTTTCTTAGGAACTAGGGTTTTAGTGATGACTAGGCTCTCCTTAAGAGATAGTTCACTCTAAAATAAAGGAATTAATTTGTATTTAAAATTATGACGAATCTTATGGATAAACGAGAGGGCATAAATATAATAGACTGAATATGGGATGTAATGGAAGATAAAACCTGTTAGATTTGTACGTACTTTCTTTCTTCTTTTTCCAGAATAATTTCCGATAGAAATAAGAATTTTTTTTTTATTAATAATTTATTAAAATTTACATCTGTATGAATAAATGTATTTTTTTAGTAACGATATGACACATGATTGGAACTTGATATCAACTCTTTGACAGCACTTCAATGATGAGATTAATTTAGGAGGTCCCTTGGCCATCTTCTTTTCAGACGCTTCCGAGGGTTCTCAGGAATCGTTTTGGATGAAATGTTATGAATCAGAGAATTAGGGTGACAGCAACGAGTTTGCAATTAAAGAGGAATATCTGATTCGGGCTAGATCTTCAACAAAGTAATATTGAGGTCTAGATAATTTTATTTGTGACATAATAATGACGGTTAAAGATTCTACGAAGAAAATTGAATTGTAGAGATTGAATACGGGAAGAAAGCCAAATTAAAAAAAAATCTTGAATCCGCTACTGCAGTCATCAACAGTCTGAACAGAAGCTCCTAAACTAGTGTTGCCCAAAATCGGTCTCGGTCTTGCAGTTCGTAAGACCAAGACCAAGGCCGCCTAACTGTTGCAAGACCAATACAAGGACTGGTAAATCGATTTTTAAAATAAAAATTAAGACAAAATATTTACTAATAATCGACAATCTTAGTTACTATCCACATCCCCATCTCCACATATATTATTACAGTTAGGATCGAAATCGGTTTTGTACCAAATATAAGCTCCTGTCATGCTCAAATACCATGAATGGGGTACCGTTGGTATCAGAATTTCACGGGGGGTTAGCGAATCGTATTCTCCACTTTTGTTTTTCTTTCTAAAATTAATAAAGTCGATACAAACATTTTGCTAGGCTTCAATACTGGAACGGTGGTAGGTCTGTAGATCGATACGGGACAAATTGGATCTTACTTGGTAGCTAGTGTTGCCCAAAATTGGTCTCGGTCTTGCACTTTGCAAGATCAAGACCAAGGCCGCCTAGCGGTTGCAAGACCAAGACAAGCACTGGTAAATCGATTTTTTAAATAAAAATTAAGACAAAATATTTACTAATACTCGACAATCTTAGTTACTATCCCCATCCCGATCCCCATCCCCACATATATTATTACAGTAAGGATCGAAATCGGTTTTGTACCAAATAACTCCTTTAATTACTTAACCTTTAACTCCTCTAATTTTTCATTCGGGCTTAGTTAGGTTTCTCATATCTAAAATAATACAGTAATATCTCTATAGTAATAAGCTAATAAGTAACTGTTGCGAGACTCTTGCACAAGACCAAGACTGAGTTTGCAAGACCAGGACTAGTCTCGGTCTCGCATTTGGGCAACACTACCCGAAACTGTAAAGCACTCTTGTGTTTCATTAATTCTAAACGATGAATGCATCGAAATCTAGTCATCGATATTTTAAAATATTGTCAGTGTAGTACTAAGGTGGACCTAACCACTTCCTTTTTATAAACTACAGCTTTTAATTATTGTTAAAGCTGCTGTTGAATCTAAAGGTTGAGATCCCACTAAGCAGGGTGGACTCGGCGGTAAATGGAAGTGCTCTGGTTGGTGGAGGAAGTGAGGATGCTGGATAGAAGGGACATTTTAAGCCTCTGGGCTTGGGGGGGGAGGAGGGGGGTATTGAATCTGAGCCAGGACGTAAAGACAAGGCAGATCGATGCCGCCCGCCCCCACCATTCTTCCCCACCACCCTTAATGTATTAAAGGATTAAGGATTTTAAGGGAAATCCAGTCTAGTTTACCATTAGCCTCTTACTTTATCCCGGACACAGGAACTCTATCCTACACCAGTCTGAATTATTTACTTGGATCTGATCCTTTCCGATAGGGACCCGGGCAAAAAAAAAAAAAAGTTCTCAGGCGGAACTCTGGAATAAAAAGGCCGGTTTACACTTAAGTCGGGCAACTAAATTAACCCTGAAATATTTTCGTTCCGAGTTCCCTGGTCCGTTTTCCAAGCCTTAATGGAAAAGTAGTGTGAAACTGTTCAACTCGGAAGAACGTCCGAATAAAATAGAGAGTGGTTTGCAATGTTTACGTTTTTTGAAAGTTAGAAACAATCCAAAGAGTTACATTATTATTCACACTTTCGTTAAATAACTTTTCAGGCTCGAGGCTCAGCCATAAGATTAGGCTGTCGTTATATTTTCATGTCATAAACGCCACCCACTTCATTTGAACAGTTCGCCTACAAAATGATAAAATAAACATTTTTTTTTTAATATTTAATAGTTGACAGTTGCATTATAAAGGAAGGAGATGGTCCGGGGTGGCGGTCATAAGTAGGCTAAATAGTGGCAAAATTATTTTATTAAAAGCCAACGTTTATTAGCTCACAACCTATATTCCCGATCTATTGTTTTTAATCTTAAACGAAATTTGAAAAGATGATGGTTCCGAAAACATGCAACGTAAAATTGGATTGCCATATTTCTGAAGGTATTATCATCACAAATCATTATCTTGTACAAACAATTAATTAAACGTAAAGTGCTGCTTATTCAGATGTTACACTTTCATTCATTTTTTCCTTTGCATATTTATTTTTCGATTAATGAAAAAAACAACAACGAAATAATGAAGGATTATTTTATCTTTAGTGAACTGAATGAAAAAAATGTTTAAAGGAAGGATATGGTCCAGGGTGGCGGTCATAAATAGGCTAATTAGTGGCAAAACTATTTTATTAAAAACCAACGTTTCGACCCGACTTTGCAAGTCTTCTTCAGGGCTAGAACGAACAAGATACAAAAAGATCGAGAATTGTGGAAGTTACATAATATTTAGACGAAAAATTATAAACAATGTGAATAAGCTTCTTAAAATTATAAACAGTAAGTACATTAAAATATAAACAGAGCAAGCTAAGTAACAAGATCCTAAACTGAAGTAAATAGATGGTAACGATTGTTGTAGTGTAATGATTTTTAATTTATTCTTAAGAGTGTAGTAATGTTTGTTATGTAGTATAAAAAGGAATTGGTATTTCCATAAGGATAATAATGTTTGTTATTATGTGATAGAATCCATTTGTTTAGAGTTCTTCCCTCAAAACAAATAAAGATGGATTGATTGATATATTATACATTATTACTACAATGTTACTTAAATCCTCGAAAGATTGTTTATTATAAAGGAAGGATATGGTCCTGGGTGGCGGTCATAAAGAAAGAAGACGGACTGATCTGATATTTCAATCAACTGTACATCACATCACTCGTCCGCTATCTCTGTAATTATGTTATTTATAAAAAAAAAAACAATAATATAATAAGTAATGAATACTTAATAGTTAACCGTTGTATTATTAAGAGAGGAGATGGTCCAAGGTGGCGGTCATAAATAGACTATATAGTGATAAAACTATTTTATTAAAAGCCAACGTTTCGACCCGACTTTCCAGGTCTCTACAAAAAGATATTGAGAATTGTGGAAGTTACATCTTATTTAGATAACAAATTATAAACAATGTGAATAAACTTATTATAATTATAAACAGTAAGCACCTTCAAAATATTAAGTTGTATAAACAGAGAAAGCTGAGTAACAAGATCCTAAACTGATATAAATAGATGGAAACAATTGTTGTAGTATAATATGTAATATAATATATGCAATCGTGAATATAGTCGTACAGATCTACAGGAGAGATTAGAAGAAAGGGTTAAAAAAAAGGAATAATACGCATAAAGGGATGTGGAGAAAGAAAAGAAAAAAAAGAGAAGAAAATTAAAATATAAATAAATAAGTAAATAAAATTAGAAGAATAAAAATAGAAACTCACAGGTGTGGTCAGTAAGGGGTTTCACTTAGAACTGGAATTCCGCAATTCTCAATATCTTTTTGTATCTTGTCCGTTCTGGCCCTGAAGAAGACCTGCAAATTCGGGTCGAAACGTTGGCTTTTAATAAAATAGTTTTGCCACTATATAGTCTATTTATGACCATCCTTTATGGCCACCCTGGACCATCTCCTTCCTTAATAATACAACGGTCAACTATTAAATATTTATGATTTATTATTGTTTTTATATAAATAACATAATTACAGAGATAGCGGACGAGTGATGTGGACAGTTGATTGAAAGTTCAGATCAGTCTGTCTTCTTTCTTTATGACCGCCACCCCGGACCATATCCTTCCTTTATAATAAATAATCTTTCGAGGATTTAAGTAACTTTGTAGCAATAATCTATATATCAATCAATCAATCTTTATTTGTTTTGAGGGAAGAACCCTATACAAATGGAGTATATTACATAATAACAAACATTATTATCCTTATCCTTGCTCCACATGTGGGAGGATCAGTATGGTTTGGAGTTCCCATGGCCGACTGTAAATAGTGTAAATAGGTATGTCTGCATCTAAGATGTTTATTTTCATTACTTTTTTTTAAAGATAATTTTAATTCTATTTTATTCATTTATTTTCATTCTATTATTACTATTATTTATATTTTATTCTTTCACTATGATATTTTATATTGTTCTTTTATAGCTTTATATTATTTAAAATTAGCTTATTTTATTTTTTTTTTTTTTTTGAATTTGTAGATATGGTGTGAATGTGCTCTCAGAACTCTATTATAAATGTTCTTTATTGAGACAGATTGTAATATTTATCAATAAACAAATAATCAATCTAAAAAAAATTATCCTCATAGAAATACAGAATCCTTTTTATATTACATAACAGACATTACTACACTCTTAAGCATAAATTAAAAATCATATCCGGTAAAGGTCAGACAGTTAAAATAGTTTAAATTATGAAATTAATATAAAATCTAAAATTGTCAACAATATATCTAAATAAATACACATAAAACAATAAATACACATTTTTAAAAAATATTAATATAAAATTATTAAATTTTAAAACTTAAATTAAAAGATTACCTCTTTACCTAAGAGGACAAACAAGATAAATACTCGCATAAATTACATACCGATGTACAATATGGAATTTTAGCCATAATATAAGGAGGACAATATTCAAGATTACCCTAACAATTCTCTATAATTTGATATAATTGAGATAAAAAAATATAATTTTCTCATATCTTCAGCAATAGTTGGCTTTAATATTTTTATTCCATCGAGATTTTCCATACCCCGGTAAATTCTTAACCTTAAACTAATATAAATCGGGCATTTAAATAATATATGATGAAGTGTTTCCTTTTCTTTAGTGTTGCACATTGTGCACTCAAGTTGTGGAGTAATTTTCACAATTTTATTATTAACAGAAATCTTGATAATATATTTTCCCGAGAGTAGGATCTGCATTAATAGTTTCATATATTTAAAATTAGTCAACAAATACTAGGGGATCTGATCATTATTAAGAAAAAAGGTTTAAATGTTCACTATAAGATGAGCTATGCAATGCTATTCTGTCTCCGTCCTGCAAATGTTTGTATTTATTTGATATCCTGTTAATATTTGTTCTAATTGTAGCTGAGTTGGTTTCATAAACTAGATTTCCTCCCCCAATAGTATCTAACAACGCTTTTAGCTGAGAACACAATTAATGTATATTTATATATATATATATATATATATATATATATATATATATATTTATTTGGAAAATATTAAAAGGTCAGGAACCTGCCTAAACATTTCTTTTTTTTTTTTTTTTATTCAACTTGGTTAAGGTTATTCAGAATTTATTTACTTTAAAATCTGCTTTAGGGGTTGTTGGGAGAAAAGTTCTTCAAGCGCTTTAAAACTCTTGAATAAAAATGTAGTTTAATATAAGTTGAGAAGGAAATTAATTCATGCCAGCTGGAGAAGGGGGGCGGAGGCCTTTTAGCAAAGTTGTGGAAAGTTATTCCGAAATATTTTATGACATAAAAAAAACAAGGAAAACGGATGGCCGAGGGTTCCACTACTTCAGTAAATAATTTTTTACTGAAGTTTTTTCTCCTATCAACCAAAGATCCCTCCATTGAATTGCTCAGAAAAGCTTAGCAGATGAGTTAAATGGGTGACAAATATTTGGATATTCTGGAATTAATTTGATTAGATGATTCAAAGACCTGTGTACAACCTACAAACGGTCAACAACTGAAAAAGGTCATAATGCAACTATTGCTTTTCTCCTAAATTTCTCTTCATTAATTAGAAGAAGACGTATTTTAATAACTAACGATTGCTCCTAAGAAGTAACTCATATTTAATTTTTTTTTTATATTTATTTATGAAATTTACAACTGTACATTTAATATACATTCAGCAAATGTGATACAGATAAATACATGACAAGACAAGGCTTTTAGAGAATCTACCCAATGGTAGCACTCCAATAAAGTTTCTAAATTAGAAGATCACGAGGCCATCTTCTTTTCAGACGCCTAGCAGGGTTATCAGGGATCGAGGAGGAAGCAAGGTTAGAAACGAGAGGATTAGAATGGTTCTGAAGTTTTTTATGGAAGGATAGATATCTGGATTGGGCCAAATCGGAAACGTATGGAACATTCAGGTCATTATGGATTATTTTATTTGTTAAAAAGTAAGGAGCATTAAGGATTTTACGAAGAATTTCGGATTGTAAAGATTGGATACGATAGGAATTCGATGGTTTGGTGGAGCAACAAAGCTCAACTCCGTATGTCCATATTGGTCTAATTGAGTTATTTAATACTCAGTAATAATTATTTAAAATTTTAAAAGGTGTCTTACTTTTAAATTACAGAGATACTTTTGGATTACTTAGTCAAATAGAATAAAAAATTGTATTCATTAGCAGATGCAGTTTAATTCGTATCATACATCAAAATGCCAAAATGTATAGCTACATAGGTTCTTGTATGTCAAAAGTAGGGAGACCTAATTATAAAGAGATATATTTATTTTCTTACTCAACCTAAATAATTGTTAAATATTTATGTGAATCCTTGCAGTTATATAAGTACCTTGGAGATATTAATAATCGAACAGACAGTATTATATATTTTAAAAATTTACAGTACCATATTTGTAAATACCCAGAGAAACTTCCTTGTTTCTTGCTTTGATAATTTAAATATCACAATTCATTAGGAGAAAAAAATCAACTTATTTCATTATGAATAACTATTTCATTATTCAGAACTGTGTCGGTAATGAGCAAAGTCCGGAGCGAGGGCGAAGTACAATGTTTGAACTTGCACAGTCAAGGAGGGTCATAACTTTAACCAACGATTTCTTAGGAAATATTTTAATTTGAATTTATATATAATTTATTTTTTCTTCTATAGAAGAATAGTTAAATAAAGAATAATAAAGACATAGAAGTCGTAGAAGTTTTGTTAAATATTTTAGTATATTTTATTAGTTTTTAATTCCATAAATCAAACATAACCATTTATTAAATTCGTCAGTGCCTTATTTCATAATGACTTATGAGCTTTTTCGTTACTTTCTCAAATATTAGAAAATTCTTATTAACAGCAATAGACTTTAGTTACATCTTAATTACTATAACTGTTACGAAGTTCACCGATACACAGCTGAGACTAGACTGGTTGCGATGCAGCATGTCAGTGTTACCACTCGTCAATAATATATAATAGTATCATAATTTAATAAAAAATATTGTAAATTCTTTTACCTATGTTCCTTATGTAAAATTATAAAGATGCATAAAATTCATATAATCGAAGATTAAAAAAAAGGAATAAAAGCTTTGCTTATTAGCTCAACGTAATACAATCATAGGCGTCATATCCATCAATAAAGCAACAAGTGCATATCAATGCTTGTAAGACCATAAATGTACATTTTTTAACATTATATAAAATACATAGGGCGCGTTCTTGTATTCAGCGCTTAACTCATCTACATAAAAGCGAAAATATGACATCGATGAGCTCAGCGCAGTGTATAAGAACTTGCCCATAAAATATAAATAATAATATGTATAAACACAGAATAAGACCAAACTAAGTTTTTTTTAAGAATTCAATATATCTGCCAAAATGCCTATGAGTATTAACTATATTGGTATCAAACTTGGGCGAAATGTATTTTAAAATACTTGGTTTCAAATAGAAAGTATTTTTTTTTCTAAAATACAATTTTAATCACCTAGTATTTCAATTACTACTTACTTTTGAATTACTTCACTTAATTATTTTATTTAATAAATAGTTTGTTTTCAATTTACTTATCTTTAGGTTATTTTATTGTACATAGTTTTTTTTTTATTATTATTTAGTTATTATTTTACTTTTGATAATTTTGTACTTTCTGTATATATGGTGTGAATGTGTTCATTTATCACTATAATTATTGTCCACGAGACAGAATATTATATATATAAATAAAAATATTATAATAAATAAATAAATAGTTAAATGTCAAATACACTTTTTTTGTAAATAATTTAAATATTTGGTAATTGAAATTGTATGTTAGAAACAAAAAATACTTTGCATTTGAAACCAAATATTACGAAAAATACATTTTTGTCCAGGTATAATTGGTATCTACCTGATCCGGGTTTGAGTCTGGATGTTGCACATAATTATTTATTTTTATGTATTTTATATAATTATTTATGACCTTAATATTCCATACCTTATCCCTGAAAATTTTTCCAGATTCTATCCCCCTCCTAATCCCAGTAAGAAGAGGGTACATTTTTTAAAAAGTGAGTGGAATTAATTTGAGGATGGGGAAATTAATCTTTATTTTGTAATTAGTTTCTTTCAGAATGTTGAAATGCTATCAACTAACTGTTTATAAGTATTCATAAGTTTTTTGGTTTTTATTTGTTGCTACTTTATTTTAAATTTGTTTCATGTCCCATAGACAAAGACCGATAAATAATGATACCGCATTCCAATATTTCAAACAAGCGGTTTCCTTAGATGTCAATGCTATAAATAGGGATGTCAATGTTCCGATATTGTTTAGTACTAAGAATAAAGTCATATCTTCCGCTTTCCCAAATATGAATGGATGAATAAAAAAATAATTTTATTCTGGGACTAATGTCGCCTATGTATAATAATAACATGGTACAATACATGGGTCAATTAGTCTGGTTTGGCAAAATACAAAGAGGCCATTTGAATGTTAACTTCAATTCCTATTGCAATCATACCTGAAAAGCAATAGTAAGCAAACACTTTAATACAAGTAAATTGTATATGGTTTACATGTATACAAAGAAAAAGTAAATAAATACGTGAAATAAAATCAAATGAAACTTGTCGATTAATTGTTAGTCAGCAGTTGTAATTAGAGAATCCAATAATTACATAGATATGGAAGTTTGAAAATGAAGTAGGTGGTGAAATAAGAGTTCTTTGAACAAATGTAAGGATGAGGATTGCCGTATGGTGATAGGTAAAGAATTTCAGAAGGAGGTAGCACGAATGATGAAAGATTTGTTGAAGGATGTACTTTTATGAGAAGGAATATATAAATCAATAGGTCGAGATCTGGTATTAAGAGAGTGGATAAAAGAACGTAGAGTGAGGAGTTCCATGATATAGGGAGGATTTTTGGTTCTTAAGACCTGGAAAAGGAAAACACCAAGAAAGAATTGTCATCGATAAGTAGGATAGAGTAACTCGGTATACCAGTGGGAAACGCGAGATGAAGGAAACGCCTGGAACTTCCAAGGATAAATCTTTAATACTGTTCATAGGCCTCTTCAATTTCACCCCCAATCTTTCAGGTAGCCCTCCATAAACCAAGCAACCGTAGTCGAAGTGGGGAAAACGAGAGAGGTTACAAGGAGATGTCTGGTTTTTTGCGGAATAGAATCACGGAATCTTAGGAATTGTTTAAGGACAGTTGTGGAGTTTCGGGTTACCTGGGAAATATGGTTGTTCCAGGAAAGATTCTGATCAAAGATAACTCCTAGATTTTGGACTGTTGGAAAAAATGGATGGGGCAGTTGAGAGTAAGAAGCGAACTAATAAGATGCATGGAACCGATGAGAATAGCCTTAGTTTTGTCTGCATTCAGCCTTAATTAATTTATTTCTGCCCATCTGTTGATCCAGTCAATATTCTCTTGTAGCTTTTGGGTTGTCTCAGGCATCTCAGAAGGGTTTAGAGATTGGTAAATTTGGAAATCATCGGCATATAAGTGGTAACGGGAGTGATTAATAGAGTCAGTAAGGTCACTAATATAAATAGAGAAAAGAGATGGAGAATGTGAGAAGTACTGAGGAACATCTTGTGTTAATTGGAGAGGTGATAATGGAGATTTATTAGGAATGACAAATTATCACCGAAAGAGTGACCATGTCTGTGATCGGAATCGAAGGCTTTTGAAAAGTCGAAAAGGATTAGGATAGAAATTTATTGTTTATCTATGGAGGATTGTAGGTCTTGGGTAAACTTTAGCAAGGCAGATTGGGTAGAATAATGAGAATGAATTGTAATGGATTGAGAAGTCGGATTCGCTCAAGAAAGTTGTTAAACTGAGAGTGAACTATTCTTTCCAGTGGATTACATAGATTGTATAAGATGGAGATGGGTCTGAAGTCAGAAGTTGAGAAAGGAACAGACAATTTGTTCAACGGGCAGACAATGGCTCTTTTCCAGGCTTCGGGGAAGATGAAAGTTTAGATAGAGAAATGTTATATGTGCAGCAGTGCGGGGAATAAGGCTGGAAGGCTGGGTTTAATGATTTGGTATTTGGTGTTTGGACAGGTCCATAATCGTTGGTTTTGTATTTAAGGATGGCCGATTATAGGTCTGTGGGAGAAATATCAAGAAAATAAAACTTATCAGGATCAAAGGAGATTTCGGTGGTTTAAAAAAGTGAGAGGTCAGATGGAAATAGGGAGGTAAGATGGTTAGCGAAAAAGGAATTTAGCTCGTTCAGACCTACTGGATATTATATACAGGTTTTAGAGTTGACAATAGTGGGGTTTTAGGGTTAGGTTCTTGGATTGAAATATTATAAAAGTAATGGGCTTTAACACGGCGAAGGGATATTTGTGTAAGGTTACGTAGGGATGTAAATTTGGAATAATGCTGAAACAGTCATGTACGTCTATAGCGTCTTCTGGCAGCCTCTCTTTTTCTCATGAGCTTTCTTATTTCTGAATTAATCCGGGGTGCGGGAGGGCGTTAAAATATAAAGGTCGTAAGAGGTGAATGACGATTAAAGAAATCAAGGAGCTTAGAGGATGATAGATATTAAACCATGTCATCGATGGAGGATAGGGAAAAAATGGGTTCTAAGGAAAAAAATAGTGAATCGAGAAAAGGACTGATATTTTCAATTTTTAAAGAATTAATATCTCTCCAGGAAATTTTTTTTGGCTTAAGTGTAGGAGTAGAGACGTTGTACGAGATTTCAATAAGGTCGTGGGATGAAAGAAAGGCAACAGGAATTTGCGTGGAGGATAATAGGTTTTAAGGAGAATCGATAATAAATAGTTCTTTCCAGGTATCAGTGGACTGAGTATGATGGAAGGGTACAATAAATAGGTCTAGCGAGAAAACTAGGTCAATAAGATATGTTCTGTCCGGAGAATCAGAGAGGAGGTTGGCGTTGAGTTCATCTGCGAGGATAACATTTTTAAAGAGAGTGATATATGTAAGGAGGGAGGATTCAAAGTTGGGATCATATCGGAGACGAGGTGGAGGTAATTAACGACGAAGAGTAAAGAAAAGTCATTTGAGGAAACTTGGATAAACAGATATTCAATGTGCGGGAAGTCGGATGAAGGAGATTTTAATAGGACTTTGGCATTCAGACTTTCATGGACAAACGATCCTACAGCTCCAGCAGTTCGATCTATCCAATCATGGCGAAAGAGGGTATAGTTGCGTATGGAAACAGATGGGGAAGGAATATCAGGTTTCATTGAGCCAAGTTTCAGAGATGGCTATGATATGATAATAGTTCTGGTGGAAGTAATCAAGGAATTTGTCATAATGTGGAAATTAACGCGGCAGGCACATTATGGTGTTGATCATGGAGGAATCAAGGAGAGAACATATAGTGGAGTGAGATGAAACGAAGTTAGGATTAATAAAGGGGCACATTTTTTAATATACTTAATATATACTTAATAAAACATGCTGAATAAAATTGTATATGATATTAATTAAAATAATTATCGTAAGTTTTTAACAAGAATAAGCACAGATGACTATCGTCTAATTCAAAATAATATAAAAAATTGTTACCTACAAAATAATAGTAAAACTGCAAGTTAAACGAGTATAAATTATGAAAAAGAAAAACAACGGGTATAAAAAATAAAATGAAAATAAAAGATATTCATAAAAAAAGGATTCGGGGAAACAATCAAACCTATATTATTCCAGTACTTCTAGGTCTTCTTTTTTATTAATTGTGTTGAAAGGGGAACCATCTTCTTTTCTATATTTGATTTTTCCTCCAGCGAACCAAATGTACTTTAGTCTACCTGCCACCTTTTTTTGTTTTGCTAACCAACATTACTTGGGCTCATTTCTTCGCCCAGATAATTCCTCTCGTCACTGTCTTTATCCAGATGTCTTGTGGAAAAGTCTATTTTGACTTTACTCAAGCGGATGACCTCATCACGTACCGTCTGGCGGACGAAGCACACTACGATTGGCAGTGGCAGCGGATCCTCTCTTCTAGATCTTTTCTTTTCTACAAAATCTAGGTCTTCGACACCTAGGTTTATGCCTTGTGTCGCACCTATCGAGCAAACTAAGCCCTCCGTTGTTTCTCCCGGGTTAGGCGTAATACTTCTTATCTGCAATGAGTTAGGAAGCTGAGCTTGCTCAGCTTGATCTCACCTCTAGTGTACTTATTTGTGACTTTAATGATCTATTTTCAATCAATAAATTTTCAATAATTTTTGTCTTGCGTATTTAATATGAGGAGCCCTTAGATATTTTTTACACACACGTAAACCTTGGAGTGCTTTTTTTTATTCATTTTCATTTAAAAGTTCTATTAAAATTGAAAACTTAATGTGCCCCCCCCCAAAAAAAAAAAATTTAATGGTGCAACTTGCGCCATACAACCCACCTCCGGGAACCCCTGCCATTATGTAAGCATACTACTTCTCTTGGAAACAATAGTGATTTTCATATTCGTTTTTATGGCCCCAAAATTATAAAGAATTGGCTCATTGGAGTTATTAAACATTTAGGATTTTTTTTTTTGTTAATGTATGTTGTCTTACCATTTAATTCATGCTACACCGCTGGTTGACAAGAAGTCTTAGTGCTTATGTTGAAGTTCACCATTATAAGTCCTTATTATGAAGTAGATAGAACAGTTGTTATGTAACTTTTTCGATAATTAAAGTTGGCTAGTTAGTTATTAATAGAATTAATAAAATGAGCGGTGCAACTAAATTTTAAAGACCAATATCTCCCAAAACAAATTAATTTCAAAACATTAAATAACTTGCAGAATCTATTCAATCTATACGTTAATAGTACCTAAGAGGTTGGTAATTGAATACCTACATTGTAATTTTCCGCACCAGGTATGTTTAGGTATGCCTATATGTATATAGACGCACAATTACCCTTATTTACGTTTAATTATATATGTGTTATGCGTAGGTTCTAATATCGATTTAATGTTTATTTATTTATTTTTAATTATTAATTAATTAGATGAAAATAAATGTAATATTTTTCTTTTCGACTGAAGACTCAAGGCTGAGTGCGAAACTATATAAAAATGTCGCATTTATTTTAGTTCTGTTAACACATAGTTTAAATTATAGTTTTAACGCTTCGACCATATTCTCGGTGATAATACAAAGAATCTTTTTTTTTTTTTTTTTTTTTTTTTTTATTGGTGATATTTACAACTGTATTACAAGTAAAAATACATTCAGTAAATGTGAACAAAGGAATAAAATAGCATGAAATCACATGTTGAGAAACTACCCATTGGTAGCACTCTAAAAATGTATTTACAAAAGGAGATCTCGAGGCCATCTTCTTTTCAGACGCCTCTGAGGGTTGTCAGGGATCGAAGAGGAAGCAAGGTTAGAAACGAGAGGGTTTGGATGGTTCTGAAGTTTGTTATGGAAGGATAGGTATCTGGATTGGGCCAAGTCAGAAACATAAGGAACATTAAGGTCGTTATGGATGATTTTGTTTGTGACAAAGTAAGGAGCAGTGAGGATTTTACGAAGGATTTTGGATTGTAAGGATTGGATACGAGAGGAATTCGATGGCTTAGTGGAGCCCCAGAGCTCAACTCCGTAAGTCCAAATAGGTCTTATTGTAGTCATGTATATGAGTCTTTTGTAATTGACTGGGAGGTTAGAGCGTTTATCTAGTAAGTGCTGGAGTAGTCGGAAACGTCGAGCTGTTTCTTGTCGTTTCAGTCTGGTATGAGGATTCCAAGTTAGACGTTTGTCTAAGTGGAGTCCAAGGTATCGAATTTGTTCAACAGGAATAAGTGGGGACAAAGAATCTAAACTTTTTTTTTGTATGTATTAAAATGCACCTACTTGCAGTAAGTCAATAAACTCATAAATATATTTTATTATGTCATTAATTTAATTAATGACATTAATATGAGTTAATTAATAATAACAAAATATTATAGAAACATAGCAAAATACCCTTTTGATTCAGTCTCATTTTTTTTTTATTTGGAGCTTTCGGTGCCTTGCGCCATATTTATCTAAAGCATTAAATGTATAAAGTAAATATACAAGTAATAGACAGTTTTCAACTCATTAACAAATAATAAACTTTATACACTAAAAAGTAATGTTGTCCAAATGCAAGACCAAGACTCGTCTTGGTCTTGCAAACTCAGTCTTGGTCATGGTCTTGGTCTTGCGCAAGAATCTCGCAATAATCTAAAGAGATATTACGGAGATTTTTTAGATAAGAGAATCCTTATTAGGCCCTAATGAAAAATTATAGGAGTTAAATGCAAAAGTATATTGGTTGTACCAATTATTAATATATAGTAACTAAGATTGTCAAGTATTAGTAACTATTTTACCTTAATTTTTATTTTAAAAAATCAATTTTTTTTACCAGTCCTGCTCTTGGTCTAGCTACAGTTAGGTGGCCTTGGTCTTGTCTTGGTCTTACAAAGTTATTTTAACAAAATAAGAATGGGTTTGTTATTCATTCATCAGTGATTTTGTTTTCTTAGTTGAAAACTGTGGAGAATTTATTTTGGGTTAATTTATTTTAATTATATAAAAGAAAACTATATACCCCAAAAACATAATTGTCCATTACTGGCGTAAAACGCGCTGTCAGAATCCCGTAAGTTTATTTTGAATAATTACCTAATTGACTATGTATAAAAAAAAAAAAAACGATAAAAGACTAAATTTCCAGTAAATTAAACCCATTTGCAAAGATTCACCGTCAGAACTAAAGCTGTGATACAAATTTCTCTTAAAGTCTCTATTACTGGTATATTTACCTTATAAACCTTAAATAATACATCATAATTTCTAATTTTTACAAGGATTCTGCAAATTCTATACACCTATTTCTAATCTGTATCTATCCACTTAGATGTCCACGTTCTTACAAATTTTTTTAAATTTCTTTCCAATCATTGGTTGATTATCGCACCTTTTTGTTAAAAATCTATATCTGTGGTTTAAAATGCAAAAACACAATATAAAAGGTGGTAATACGAATTGTTTTCAGTGATAATCTGCTGTATTGTTAATCAATTAGAAATAGTAATTATTTATAGTACTAAAATACAATACATATTTTAATTACCAATTTTAGCCTATTAAAAAAACAACTATATTAAAAAAATTATGAATGGAATAAAATTCAAATATTAAATAATATAAAACACCTTGAGGTATTAATTTAATTTTTTTGGGGAACTGATAGATCAGCTGACGTGAATGGTTGTGTTTCCACCTCGGCTCCCAGAATTTTCTTGTTTTCCAGAGAAATATCTGTAATTTTTCAGTGAATACAGGTCAAGGATACATCAAAACAGTTATATTTACAGTATATATATATATATATATATATATATATATATATATATATATATATATATAATATATATTTTTATTTCAATAATTCTCCCTTATTACTCAACAGCTATTTTTGTTTTGAATTTTTCATCCACTTTCTATTAACTTTTGTTAAATTTTCCATAATATTTCTGAGTAATATATCTCTCGTCCCTATTTACGCTTCCGGTGCTTTAGTTCTAACTTCGTCGGATAACCGTTAGAGATGACGCCACATACACATCTCTTCTCTCTCCCCCTCCCTTGCAACGACTTTTATTCTCCCTGCAACACTTATGGAGACAGGTAGTACTTCTTTTATTTCTTTCTTATTTCAGCTTTCTCAATTTCTTCCCTCCTTCCTTTCATTCCTTTTCTCTGTTTTTAACTCTTTATTATATTATACATTGTCTGTACATCTTGATAGACTTTACAATATCTCTATTTTCTATCTAACTACTCCATTCTCAATGTCTTAATTTTACTATTTATTTTCATTTCTTATATAACTTCATATTTCTTTTTTATGTTTTACATTTAATTCTAAGATTCCCATTTTAACACTTATGTCACCCTTTTTGATTATGCCTACTTCATCATTCCACACTTTGTAACGGTTATTATTATTTATCTCTTAGTTCTTACTATTGTCATTATTCTAACAATTTCATTTTACTTTATATTTATTTTTTTTATTTTTATAATTTTTTATTTATTTATTTTTTTTTACCATCACTACTTATGTTTCTCATACCTTGTTATCTGGTTATTTTCTTAGCCCTGATGAAGGCCTGAACTTCAGGTCGAAACGTCGGCATATGTAAAAATAAGTATTATCATTTATTTTTGCCTTCTTTTTTGACTGACCACCCCAACTATTCTTCTCTTCATTATCCACGACAGTCAACCATTTGCCAATTATAAAGAATTTTCAGTTGTTGTACAACGAACTAAACAAAATCTGCTCCGGTAGTTATTCATTTATCAACAGGGCCATTCAATCTATCAACTTGAACACAACTCTTATGGGGAAAAGGTATGCAGTGTAGATCTTCCAGGGCGGAATCCACACTGTTACCCGCCTAACACCTCTTCGGCTCTCTCCACAACTCTCTTTATCAGTAATGTTGGTTTGTTTATCATCGTTGATTTATCATCATCAATATTGATTTACAAAGTTATAACCGTGTAGACTGTGCACAATAATGAAATTTCTGTATAGTTTTGGCAATCCAGTCTGACCCCTGTTTTATTTGTTAGAAGAATAACAGCCACCTTCCATTCTTTCATCCCAATCTCCAATATCATTTCATATATTTCCTTGTGAAGTGCCTCTCTTCTTAATGTTAGTGCTTCTGCTGCGATGCCATCGATTTCTGGCGCTTTGTTAATTTTTTAGTTACATAGTTATTTCCTGTACATTATCAAGATCCTAATTTGATGAAATAAATTTTAATTTACCCATCAGCCATCCTCGATACATAGCAATATATAATATACTCTTATTATCAAAATTTCCTTTTCAACCTGAACAAATATTTCTTCCATTTTATTATCAATTAATTATCAAATTCTTTCATTGTTAATATTATCCATATTGTATTACTATTAACAATGAGAGATCTTTAATAATTTATAATATGAATAACAAAAAAAAAATGTACTTCATAGGGAGAAATTTTAAATATTCGGCGTCTAAGCCAGGTCACATTATTTCATTGGGGATAAGACCAAACCGATTTTTCTTCCTATTTAATTTACACCGATATATCGAAATCAAAATCTTAAGAGACGTTTTCCATAAAATCTTGTAACTTATAAAATCTGCTATTTCTAAATATCAGATTTTAGCAAAATAGTTGCTGTAACGCAAGAGCAAGACAAGTCTTGGAGTTACCTATTAGCTTATTGCTATAGAGATATTACTGTATTTTTTTAGATAGGAGAAACCTAACCAAGCCCGAATGAAAAATTATAATAATAATAATAATAATAAGGTTTAGCGAACCCGAAGGTTCGATGCCGACACCACCAATCGCTTGTTACACACCTCCCTCCACCGTTCGCCGTCCAAACCCAGTCCCTTCAGATCGGCTTTAATGCAATCTTCCCACCTTCGCTTCGGTCTACCCCTCAGGACGCTTACCATTCGGCACAGCAAATATTAACCTTTTAGGAATTCTCTCGTTACTAAGCCCAACAACTTTACAAGCCCATTTGATTCGCCGCGATGAAATTACCTCAATTATATTACCCGGATACAGCTCACGCAATTCGGCGTTGTGTAACCGTCTGAACTCTCCGGTTAACTCATCCTTCTTCGGTCCGAATATTCTACGCAATACTTTATCTTCAAAAACCTTAAGACGCTGCTCATCCCTTAATGTAAGCGGCCAAGTTTCGCATCCATAAAGAACTGTAGGCAAGATAATTGTTTTATAGGTTCTAATTTTTAAGTTTCGGACAAGAGGCGCGAACTAAGTAGTTTTGTCACAGAAAAATAACAAGCATTCCCCGCCTTCAGTCTAACCTTAATCTCTTCTTCAATTTCGTTTTTTCTAGTTATCGTAGAACCTAGATACCTAAATTTATCTACCTGTTCAAACATATTACCATCTATATCGATATCACCAGTAGTATCGCCATTTTTGTAGCTAACCATATATTTTGTCGAATGAAAAATTAGGAGAGGTAAATGCAAAAGTATGTTGGTTATACTAATTCTTTACATATAGTAACTAAAATTGTTAAGTATTAGTAACTATTTTGCATTAATTCTTATTTAAAAAATCGATTGTTTTTTTGCCGGTCTTGGTCTTGCAAGAGTTAGGCTGTGTTGGCCTTGTCCTTGCAAAATGCAAGACTAAGTCCGATTTTGGGCAACATTATTATATGCTTGATATCTCTAGTATATGCTTAACTGAAATACATAATTTAAATTTATTATATTTTTTATAGTATATTTTTTTAGTGTGGCATTCTTATTACCACTCAAGAGACCTTGAAACTTGTTTTTACGTTGAAAACTGAGATTCATTTTTTTTCACAATCCCAATACTTTCCTTTTACATATAATTTTATACTTATGTGAGAGAAAGTAAACAAAAGTAAGACGTAAAAATGGAGAAAATGTTAAATATGTTGTTTCCTTAAACAGTTTCTTACAGACAAGTTTCGTCTATTTTGAATATTTATTAAGTTAAAATTAATTATTTGTTAATTTTATTGTTTTAGTTCCGTTTGAAAGTCTATTATGATCAGATCGGAAGAAGATTTAAATTCGATTTTTCAAATTGTTGTCAGACCTATATTTCTCTACGACTAAATACATGTCCGATGATTTTTATATCCACTTTTCAGGGTAATATTAATAATGAAATTGAGTACTAGTAAAACGAGAATGGAAAGGACCAGAATTTTTTCCACAAATCTCTTATCATTGCCACATAAGCTGTTTATAGAAAACTATAGCTTAATACTTCAATAAATCCTTTATACTTGCAATAATACCCAAATTATATCCATTAAGGATTATATGTATTTTATTTAGTAAAATCCCTGGGATACTTGTTTCCTAGTGTTGCCTGTCGTAGGCGTCCGACTATTTGCCACAAAATTTAATTAATGTGGCATGCGGAAATTGTTGCTCTACGTCGCATGCGCGTTGTCGTACATGAGTGATGCATGCGTCTAAAGGCAACATGAGTTTGGTACATCAAGTCATTACAAACAGTCCCGGCTGCTGCATATTTGCTAATCACTCTGAATCGTAAAAGGGCATCAAATCGTAACAAAAACGTCACGATACTGGAGAAGAGATGTATAAATCGATAGTCAAGAAATTCGCTATAATTTGGTATCGTACCATTAAAACTGTTAGTACTTAGTGGAAACGGAATTTGATGCTTTAAACGTTTATTCTATGGGCTTTTTTTTTTTTTTTTCTTAGAGAACTCATTTCTAAGCTGCAGTGAAATATATAGTAATTTGTCTGTTTTTGACAAATTTGGTAAAAATTAGAGTTCGTTGAACGTGGTTACCGGAAATACCACTAGACCAAATTATTAAGTTTAGGTACTCGATCGTTCGACTCACAATTTATTTTTTTTTAATTCCATAAACAAAGCTTTTTTTCTCTTTGTTGCACCGTGTTTAGGGATCAACATCTGCAAAACAAAAAAAAAATGATGAAAACAGTTCCATATAATTCTGACTTCACTACCATTTGATTGGCCTCCATTTTGATGTAAAGTTTCTTGCACAGTTAATCCCAGTTAAGAGTGAAAATTTTAATTTTATTTGACCAAAACTTATTCTAGAAAAAATGAGTTGATAAATCCCAAGGAACGAACTGCACACCATCAGGATGAGCGGCAGGCTACATTCTATGGTTGGCATGCCATGCATAAGCATTCTTGTCCAGAAAGTGTAACTTGTCACACCTTATCATTATAGATCTAGATGAAAGGCACTTTCAAGCCGGTTCCAATTTGACACTACACTTACTCAGGAATGAGTTTTGGAACCAAAGTGTTCTAAAACTGATCAGAAATGCTGAACCCATTGTTCCTGTTATGGCACCTCCCCCCAAAGAGAGATTTTCTCAATTTAGGCCCTCAAGTATTCTTTCATCATGCCGGGCCTTTCCTGATTAATGAATCTGCGCTATTCATATAATTTTTTTCATTGTAGAAGTAGAAATGTACAGAGATAGAAATGTGGGTTTTGGCGCCTCAGAGAATAATTACAAAATAAACAGATTTATATAATGAATAAATAAAAGAAAAGAATATGATTAACCTTCAATATTCGATTAAGAGAAAAAAAAGAAGAAATAAAAGTATTTAAAACAAACTACTTATTTACATACATATTTACAATACCTATTTACAATTTTATGAGAACTGAACTGAAAAGAGGTGATTGAACAGGAGGGATTTAAAGGTCGAGAGGGTATTGGAGCGATGGATGTAAGTTGGAATAGAATTCCATAGGAATGTAGATCGAATAATGAAAGATCTGTCGAAAGTACGGGTTCGGTAGGATCTTGTATAAAAATCTGATGACCGGGTACGAGATTTGCGGGAGTGGACAGAGGATTTGAATTGAAGGAGTTCGGAGATGTGTGTAGGACGGCAGGATTAGATGACTAGGAAGAGAATGAGTACTAGGAAATACGTCGTTAGGAAGGATAAAGCCTTTTCAGCTCTTCGAAATTACGGGAAACAGAGGCATAACTTGGGATCCCGAAGATGAATCGTACAAGGGAATTTATCAAACGTTTTAGTTTCGCCTCGAGATCCCCGGAGATGCTCCCTTACACCGTACAGCAATAGTCGAAGTAAGGAAATATTAAGGAAGTAATCAGGAGTTTACGGGTTTCACATAGAAACAGGTGGCGAAGGTAATTTAGACAGATTAACAAACATATAGTCAGAAACATTTCCTAATTTATTATTAGAGAAACATGTAATTAATCCCCTCCATCGTTTTGTTTCATTAATGTTGCCAGATTCGAAATTCGAATCTTTAAAAAACGACCCTTACAGAAAGGGGAAAGGAGTGTAGCAGAAACCTTCTATAGACCGAAGAATCCCCTTTATGCGGGTGTATGTGGCAGAAACTAGAGGGAAGACTCTGGCACAAAAGTTCTTGCTTAGGTGAAAGGAAACAGGGATGTGCGCTAATTAAGAAAGAAAGGGTATTCAAAGTCATGTTTCGTAGGATGTTTTTCATTTCTCTGAAAAGAGAGAGTTGTTGAAAAGGGAGTCTCTAAGGTAGAGCGGAACAACGAGTAGTTTTATATTGGGGTTAGATTCGAAGTTTCCTTTAATCATCGGGTTGTGGATGAGAGGGGCCTTTGTCCCTTTAAGGGTTGGACTTTGAGGGCCGGTCCCTAAATTGCGGAAATGACGCCCTCGCCCTCTTTCTGGTTACCAGCACATCATTACGGCACCGGCCGGCCATTTTTTCACACTAGCCCCCATCAGATCCTTCAAATGAATTTTCCAACAAATGAAGGTCATTAAGATCCCAAGGCAAAAGGGCTGGATGAAAAGAAAAAAAAATTAAGAAAATAAATCCTGAAACGGAAATTGAAAAAATTTTTAAAAAATCTTCCACCACGGTTTTCTGTAATTACATCTCCTTCCAGCTTCCCTGTAAGAAATCATTTTTTTTTTTTAGATAATTATAATTTTTTATTTTTATGATACCATTCATTATTAAGATATCACATCAAACACAAATTCAATTACGATGTGCAACTAAATGTCTGTACGAACTGTTAACGTATTTACGCAAAGGCAATGTGGCCACCAACATCATATCTTCACGAATATCAAACTACAAAAAAAAAAAAGAAAAAGTAAAGAACTAATTTGTAAAAACAAATCCGCTTTTGATGCGGTCCTCCAATCATGTATTCCTAATTCCCCATAAACACAACCTTACATATTTAGGCTAATTTTGAATTATCATGAATATTTTATATTTATTCCTACTTCCTGGCCATGTGTGGCATATGGGATCCTGATCAGCAGGAGGGGTTAATGCGCGTGCCTCACTGCTATTTAAACTCATTTTATTTGTTATTGTTCTTTAGTTAACATATATTTATTTTTAGCAACAATAAAGATAGGATTTTCCTGAGGCATAATCCAGTGGACTTCTTCCACGTTGGTGAGGTTATGCCTTACATTCTCAGTATGAACGTTGACCAGAGTCAATACTAAGTTTAACGGGGCTTCACTATTGTTTGCAACGTCTTGGACTAGTGCACTTTCCACTCTCTTCTCCGTAGTACAGGTAAACAATCACAGGTAACCTGATGACAGACGCACACCAAATGACAGGTATTCCTGACCTTATTTCATCCAACGCCTTCCCAGACATCATACGATTCTTGCACTTGGGTTGGGAACCGCTCTTCGGAGCCTAGCATTCGTTTGCCTTTTACCCACATTTGCCACACCATCTGCATCTAAGATATTTCTTTCATTTGGCTTAGATATAGCCATATTTCTGACATATTCGGAATAGCAGAGTATCAAAGAAGTCCCTAACTCCCAAAAGCTGACGGGGCTTTCACTCATCTGTAAAAGTTCTATTCTCACAAACGAATCTTCGATGATAGTACAGAAATGTTTCAGTTGTCGCTGAAAAGGATGCATCCCATAGTTAAGTAACAGCCAACTCTACTTAGTACAAAATAAGATAGGGATGACCTTGATTTTGAATTACTGAACTTTACATAGACCCAGAAATTGATCCTGCAGATATGCTGAATACACAGAATATGGATATTTATAATCTGGTAATGGAAAACAAATAAATTTTACCGGTTTTTTCCCGAACACCAAAGACTTTAAATTCTGTAATTCATTGTGGACTAGTTTAATAGAAGCGTAAGGGTGTGTGTTATTCAATATAAAGAAACAAATGATTTTTTTTTTTTCTATCTTGATATCCTGAAAAATGTATTATTTATTAAATCTTTGTATTATATGTTGTATCATTTAGTAAATCATTAGTTTATTGTGTTATATTTATAATCTTTCTACTATCTATAATGCTTAAGTTTAGTGTTGCCCAAAATTGGTCTTGGTCATGCACTTTGCAAGACCAAGACCAAGACCACCTAAGTGTTGCAGGACCATGACCAGGACTGGTAAAAAAAAATCGATTTTTTTAATAAACTTAAGGCAAAATATTTTATAATACTTGACAATCTTAGTTACTATGTTGATAATTGGTATATCCTATATAATTTTGCATTTACCTCCTCTAATTTTTCATTCGGGCTTAGTTAGGTTTCTCCCATCTAAAAAAAAATACATTAATATCTCTATAGTAATAAGCTAATAAGTAATTGCAAGACTTTTGCCAGACTCTTGGACAAGACCAAGACTGAGTTTGTAAGACCAAGACTCGTCTCGGTCTTGCATTTGGACCACGCTACTTAAATTATGCGGTTTTGCTCTTCGATAGAGCGAATGCATTCAAGTATTTATGTGGCATATTCCTCTTATCCTAAGGTAATTTAATGCTGAATTAACTTGTCACACAGTGGATTTTCACTTACAAAACGTGACCACCGATCACATTAAGCGATAAACAACGTCTTAAGGTTTGGTCAATAAATGCCAATAAAGTATTGCGTTGAACATTCAGGCCGAAGAAGGATTAGTCAACCGAAGAATTTAGAATGCCACACAACGTCGAATTGCGTTGTAGTGTACTCGGTCAATATAATGATTGACTGATGAGATGATTTAATTGCGGTGAACAAAATGGGGATGTAAAATTCTTGGTCTTTGTAACAAAAGAATTCCCAAAAAAATAATATGGACTGAGCCGATTGCTAATTGTCGAAGGGTTAGACCGAAGTGAAAGTTGGAGATATAGCAGAGTTCAATTTAAATAAATTATTAACAACTGTATAAAGCTTCGTGAATCGCGAATCTATAATCAAAATCTTATCTAAAGTATTTTTTTATCTACCGAAATTCTCAGAAATCTGACATTTTCTCATTAAATTAGTTAATTTTATGAGGTAATAAAACTCATGAATATCCATTTTCTTTCTACTTGAGTCATTAGATGATATTATGATAAAATATGGGAAAAAAAGGTAGCCTACGAAAATATTGGGCCGTATTGCATACATAACCTCGTTATTTTGACATAATGGGGGTGATGATTACGTCAAACGGTCCAATTTTCCCATAATACAATAATATGTATAATAGAAATATTTTGAAATTATGGAGTTTTGGTAAGTTCTCACAGTAGTATTGGCATCATATATGTCAATGTAATTAGGTAATTAATGATTATTATTAACAATGTTTTTTTTATCATTTGTAGTGAGTGAACTTGAAAATGATCAACCTGCTCGAAACGTCGTTAAATATTAAATAAATTGTTAAACTACAAGGGCTTATGTATATCCTTGGAGACACCAATTTTAACACATCCTTTTTTTTCTTTCTTTTTTTTTAACAAATTTTCTTACCATTCAAGTGTGAACCAAGTAGTTGTTCATGAATTTTCAGTATTATTATTAAATACACTATTTCCGAGAATTTTCATAAATGAAAAGTTATAGTTTATGGTAAGATAAAGCCATTAATGACATTTTAGAAGGATGTTAATTATTTGATAATAAGGGCTCTGGACAGCGGTTGGTGGATGGAGATATGTAGAGAGCAACCGGCATCGAACCTTCGGGTTTACTAAGCCTTTATATTTATACTTTTATTATTTTATTGAGTATTAATACTGTCTGCCACACTGAGGGGCGTTGGTATTAGGGCTATAGTATTGATTCACACAATATGTACATAAGAAAGGAAAATAAATAAAAATAACCAAGTAAGAAGAGGAAGAAAAAAGATACATATATATATATATATATATATATATATATATATATATATATATATAATAAAAAGATAAAGTAATATACAAGATAAGTAAAATAACATATTAAAGGCGAATGATAATAAAATAAATAAAACAATTCTAACACCTATGTACATTATTTACATTGACCCGGGGGACTCTGAATCAAGCTTTGGCCCCCAATTTTGGAAGCCAAAGCAGAACTCCAGGAGATCCCAGTGCTTCTCTCCCAGCCGCGTCACTGGTAATGTAAGCCAGTGGAGACTTATAAGACCTTTATGTTATAATATTATTTGACTTTTCAGTACGTGAAGATTAGCAAAGTATTTATCTTGTCTGATGCTATTTTCATACCACAAACTGAGGTATTTTTTTTTCCCTTCTAACCTACGAAGCTCGCATCCGCCTTTACAACAATGATAATTGTTCCATAACAATAAAATAAAATTAAATAAAAACTCGGACCATGAGGTATGACAATATTTCGATAATTCTCTACTTGCTTCCTTACATTTGTTTCTTAATGGCTCATAATCTCTACAAGAAGGAAGAGAACTTCAGAACCGAATTGGGGACTTGCGGAGGTCAGGACTGGAAAAATCGGATGTGGGCCGATCCTTTCGCCCTTGGACGAGGTGCCTCACACCACTTTATCAAATTTAATTTTTGACAGGACGAAACTGTTGCGCCTGGGGGTGGTTGGGCGGGGCCAGTCGATAGCAGTCACGTGGCCTACAATACACAATCAATGGCTCTTCCATTCGCTCGAGGACAGCATCCATGTACAAATCCCATTAGGAGCTCCTCTGTCCGATACTGCGTCGTCTTCCCATCGACAAATAGTAAGTAATAAATCTATTTTTTTGACCTTTTTTCATATTTTCAATAACAGATTGTTATAATATTATTCAAGGATTACTTATTCAGAAGATGTTAAGTGTTGTACCCATGATCAAGTATTATCGACTTCCGTTGCATTACCTTGTTCTCAAGGAAAATAAATAGTAAAAAAAAAAAAAAATTGTGTGTTGTATGTATATATAAATATTATATGTTTTAGTATTGTTGCACTAGCTGTAGTTCAATCGTTCGAACGGCGTTTCTTGAAGAAGTCCGGCTGTATGGAAGAAGCCGAGAGCCGAAAAGCTGGAAGCAGACTGAAAGGCACTCAGTCTAAAAGTATTTGGAAACAAGGGAGAAAGGATGACCCGCGCATGCCCAGCACCAACCATCACTCTGAAAAGTCTCTCAGCTTCCAAGGAACTGCCATGCGATAAAATCCTAAATTGCAAAACACCCGCAAACATTTCTTTCCGATTTCATTGTGTATTTAACTTAAACGATTTTAATTAATATAAAACCAGTAAAACTTCTCAATATTCCAACCAATACAGGAAACGTTGAAACTCAAACCTAAATAATAAAAAAAAAGTCATTAGCTTCTCGCTATAAAATCATATAACATAAGTCCACATTCAAGTATTATCATAATCGGAGGTAGTTAAGAAATAATCTAGGAGACAAATGTTAGTGAACAGAAGCGGATTTTTTTTTTAATATGACGATAATTATTCTGGCAGAAAAATAAAGAAACTGTATAAAATAATGTTTAAGTGGTACTTGAATGCCTAATAAAAAAAAAAAAAAGAAATTACAGGAACGGTAATGATTTTAGTGATATTTTTATTTTCTTAATCTTTAAATTGGTGTCTTATTTTATTTATATATATATGGAGCGGGGTAGGTCAGTGAGTGAGTACTGACATCAAGAGCTCAAGCTCCCAGGTTTGAATCCGGCTGATGATTATAATTTATCATCAGCCGTTGGTCGACCCTGGGGCCTGGAGACACTCCTGTGGCAAACCCAGCCTCTATAAAGTGGGTACCCTTAATTAAATAATAAATTAAGGGGGGAAACCTGGCGGTTGAGAGTGATATTGGCCCGTCATCTACTTGCACAACCGTTGGCCTTGTAACAGTACTTCCTCATAGTGTACTGAACCCAAGACCCTTCATAGGTTGTATATATATTTTTTTTGTACAGCTTTTTTTTGTATATATATATATATATATATATATATATATATATATATATATATTGTATATTGTATATTATGTAAATAAGGGATGCAATAATACCAATTTAAAGAAAAATAACCACCGATAAAATTCTTAATGAGAGAATATTGACACAGTTTTACAAACATTTAAACAGGTGGTAATAATATGTTTAAAGAAATGTTTGAAAATGGCCAAGGGGCCGAAACGTTACAAATATATGTGATATAACCAAATAATATTAACTTAAAGTTTTTTGGATTTTGATGAAGAAGTTTTTCTTTTTTTATTTATTCAGGATGAAACTTTTTCCAAAAATTAGTCAATTATTACAAATTAACTGTTCATGAATTTTAAAAATATTTTTTTCTTGACAGGTCCTTCTTACATCTAGTAGTTTTTTGTCATAGTAGTAGATATGAAAAAACAAAAAGAGATCGAAAAAATATGACTGTTTTGGCTTTAAAAAGTTTTCCATTGGTGGCACACGTTAGCAATTTTATGTTTTACATCTCTAAACCAATATATACAAGTAAAAAAAACAAAAAAACTATTCCCAAATTTTTTGAAATGAATTTTCTGTTTCTCAAGTTACTGGTCTAATATTCTTTAAATCAGCCGTCATTTTTACAGGTAGCAAGATCCGACTGGAAGACTTTCATTGTTTAAATATAAATTTTATGAATACTAAAAATAATGGTTATAAAATTTTCATGAAATAATGGCGATTTTTTCTAACGGCATCTCGTACCAATATGGATATTATTTAAACATTTCACAAACTATGGGAAATGCAAATATTTAATAGGTTATTTCCCTATACTAATTTTTTGGTTTCATGTATGCTGTTTGTCATCTACTGTCCCTCAATTCACGGTATTACGGTCACAAAACTATATGACTATCTCATCAATAATATTATAATGTTCAATAATGTTTACTATAGAGGTCAGAATTAGAGGTAATGGAAGTATCGTTCGAGTTTTATTTTAGCTCTACAACGAATCAACTATTTCATTGCGACCAGAAAAGTTTCATTGGCGGGAGTTAATGAAAGGGTTCTACCCTTTGTAATTGTAAGCAAGGAGTCTGTTATTGCTAAGGATAAATTATTTAAGATTAAAAGCTTGTGCTCTATGCTGGGAATAGCTCAAGAATAGGACACACAAATCTAACTCATTTACATTTCAATATTAAACAGCCACCACCATAATGCCAACACTGCAATAGCCATCTAACTATCAGTTATATTTTTCAGGAATGTCCTTATTTTTTCATCAAGCATAAACAGCTTGTCTCTAGGACCGGATATATGAGTAGTGTTAAATAATAACGAATCAAACATTAAAAAAGTTTTCTTAAAATCTATAGGCTATTAAATAAAATATAGAAATAAATATAATTTTTATTTTATTGTTTGTTTGTTTTTTGTTTCAATTTTTATATGTTTTTTAAATATTTTTCATTTATTGTTCAATTTATTTATTATTAGCATTTGGTCATTTATTCTCTTTTCTCTCTTCTAAGGAGTTTCTAAAATCCACAGGCGACAAAAATAAATGACTCACAGGCGTTGATGACACTAGTGTTTTACGCCTTAAAGCCCAAACAAACAAGCATGCGCTTTATGCACATTAAATTTTTTTCCTCCCCAATAACCGCTTCCATTCGTTCCAGGTTTAATATTTTTATCTATTTAATTTTTATTAAATCGTCAAGATTAATAAAATGGGCAATAATGAACGAGAGTAATTTTACTTGGCGTTTTCCAGTCAAATTCAAACGTCCTGAGGTCTTTTGCAATACGATGGCAATGCTTGTCTTTTTTGACTTTTTAATTTAAAAAAAAAAAAGTTGTTTCTGTTGTTCTTTAATGATTTTTCTTACAGGTATACAGATGTGAAACATTAACTTTCAAAACTGTTACCCCAACTCAGTAAAGCCTGAATAAACTATAGATAAACTAAATATAGATTCATATTAGAAAGAATCAATAATCAATCTTAAAAAAAAAAAAAAATCTACTTCTCTGTCAGGATTCAACAGAACGTAATCCTTTCTAATGAACTAAAGTGATTGTAAGTATTTGTTGCTATGTCTTCAGATACAAGCATCCACGAATGGATTTTAGAGACTTTAGATAGAAGTCTAGATCGAAAAACCGATTCCACGCTCCAATGCAGAGGAGATAACCTCTACCACACGATAGTGGATAGTGGAAAAAGATTTGCGGAATCCAAATTGGTGATCAGGGATTATGTGATTAGAATCTAGGATTGGATACAGGCTTTTTAAGATGAATGTTTCCAGGAATTTGCCCATGATGGGTAAAAAAGATATAGGACGGTAAGAGGGTGGGTATTCTGGTGGCTTTTTGGGTTCAGTTATCACTTTGACAATAGATAGCTACCAAGAGTCAGGAAAATGTGTGGAACAGAGAACAGCATTATATATGAGTGTAAGGAATAGAATGGCTTTCCGAGGAAGCAATTTAAGAATATGTTATGTAATTAAGTCGTGTCCAGGAGCTTTACGGAAGGTAGTCAGTGTTTGATATTGGATATTTCTGAAGTAGGAATTGATTTAGGTGGAAGAGTCGTATGCAGTGGAATATTCATTCTACATCAATACACCCATGGTGATTTGGATTAAGAATATTAGGATGTGGATTTTGAAGAGGTGGTAAGCAAATATTTGCGACTTTCCTTCGTCAGATTTGAACAAGGCTTGAGCTTAAGTAAGAAATGGATGATTACAATCTTTAAAGTTCAGGAACTTTTTAGTGGTCGTCCATAATGATTTGTCGGTAGTTGTAATTTTTTCAGTAAAATTTTAAATTTTATAAATTCCGATTTAAGTTTGGTAGTTGGGTTTAATCTATTGGATATCTAGTTCTGTGCCGATACCCTCCTTGCAACATTCGCTGATGATACCTCCCATCCTATCGTCTCACCCAGACCCTAAAACAGCATCCCTGAATCTACAAAGACACATATTCCTGATTGAGCAGTGGTGCAACAATTGACGCATCAAAATTAACGAATTCAAATGCAAGCATGTCACCTTTACCCTCCGACGCAGATCCTGTCCATCTATCCTTTTCAACTCTTTCCGTCTCAGACAGTTCGGAGTCTTGGATTCCTTTTAGACAAAACACTAACATGAAACCCACATACAAGACTTAAAAGACAAGAACTTAACTGGTGATTTGGCCAGCTATAAAGACTGCTTAACAGATACTATAATCTCTCAATTGAAAACAAACTACTAATATTTAAGGCCATACTGAAACCCATCTGGACCTATGGACTTGAACTGTGGTGTACAACTAAATGCATTTTTGACATCAAACGCACCCAATCCTTCCAGTCTAAAGTACTCCGTATGCTATATGCTCCTTATTATGTTACGAAAAAAACTTTACATCCTGACCTTAACATCCCTTATGTCCTTGACGTTATTCCATCTCGATTCACAAATTTTCACCTGAACCTAATCCACTATCCTAATCCCTTAGCACAATCCTTATCCAATTCTAGTCATCCCTACAATCATCCTCGAAGGTTGAAACGGCAGTGACCTCGAGATCTTTTGTAAATAGATCATTGGGATTCTGGCACTGGCCAGCTTCTCCACTCAAGTCATGAGTGTCTGTGGCTCTAGAACCCTCTCTTTGTCCCACTGGACTCTAAGTATGACTGTATGACTATTTTAATTAAGTATGACTGTAAGTTTTTCCTATTTATTCATTCCTAATAATTTATTTTCAATATAAATAACAATATCTATTTAAATGTTTTCTCCATAAGAATCTGTGTATTATTTTATTTCACTTCAAGTTATATTTTATTGTTTTTATTACCGTTTTTACCTTTTTCATATAAACATTATTTTTTATATATTTTTCTATTTATTGTATTTTATTGTAAATATGGTATATTTAGAGCTGCAAGGCCTATGAATGTGCCTTACAGCTCTAATACTCAGTGCCCTTAAGTGTGGTAAAATATATTATACCTCAATAAAAATATTTTTAAAAAAAAGTTTTCTGCCACTTCGACCTCGCTCTGAGTGATTTGTAAAGATTGGATACGAAAGGAATTCAATGCTTTAGTGGAGCCCCAAATCTCAACTTCGTAAGTCCAAATAGGTCTTAATATGGTCATTTACATGAGTATTTTGTAATTAATTGAAAGGTTAGAGCGCTTGTCAAATAAGTGCTAAAGTAGTCGGAAACGTCGAGCGGTTTCTTGTCGTTCCAGTCTGGTATGAGGAATCCAAATTAGATGTTTATCCTGGTGGAGTCCTAGGTTCTCCAAGCCTATTAAATTCACTATTGGTTGAATATTTTAAATAATTGTAAAATTGTTTTGTTCTGCTGTATATAAATTCAGTTACTTTGTGAATATTTAATGGCATGGCATGAAGTTTGTCCGATTTCTGTTCTTCAAATAACGAGTTTTAGGAATCCTTTTTAAAATTCAATTTTGGAATTGCTGAAGTCTCTTGTTTGTGTTTTCAGAAATGTAGGATAGTAGAGGAGCACCATAGAGAAGAGAGGGGCAAAGAATGCTTTTTTAGATGAGTAATTTTAATGTGAGGCTGATTTTTTGGCGTTATGAGGAGATGACTAAATTGTTCTCTTTGTTGTAATAGTTTTGATGTACAATGGGCGGTAAATTTTAGATACCTAGTCAAGTTTAATTCCTAGATACACCAAATTACTAGATATTTTGTTTTATGAATCGCCAACTTGTAATGTTTTAGGTATTTTTCCTTTATTTTTTATACGAAAAGATTATAAGATCTGTTTTTGTTAAATTTACTTGTATATTTAACAATTTTAATTCAGTTTGTATGATATTGCAGGTCTGTTCCGCTTGTTTCATTGTTTTCGTAGCGTTCATATTGCTACTGTATATAGCAATGTCGTCTGCATATGCCATTAGAGATGCCTTTATATAATTTTTACCAATTATTTAAACAGTGTAAATGTTGCAAAACGTTGGTGAAAGGACCGCACCTTGAGGGACTCTACATGTCAGAGTTATCGTCTTTGAATAACTATCATCAACAAACACAGTAAGACTTCGTCAGTTTAGAAACGATTGCAAAATAGAATAGTTTTGGGCATTGAAAACAGTTACTCTTTTGAATTAAAATGGAATTCGAAACGGAATCGAATGCCTTTGATTAGTCAATCGAGATCATCGTAGTCGAAGCGTTTCACTCAAGTTTTGAAGTTTTTGTGTGATTTGATTTTGAACTACAGGGTGCTAAAGGATGCTCGATGCATTGCTGAGGTCGAAATCCAGTTTGTTGGTCAGGGATTACGGAATTTTCCTGACAAAGTTTTTGAAGATATTTCAATATTATTTTTTCGAAGACTTTGGGAATATGATCCAACAAACTAATTGGTCGATAATCCTCAGGTTTACCTCCTTGTTTTCTTGGTTTCAGTAACGGATACAATACAGCATCTTTCCAAGATGCAGGAGAATATCCGAGCCTAATACGACTGTTTAGTATATTCTGATCGAATTTTTCTTTTTTTACTGTTGTCTATAAGAGCCTACAGAATTTACGATGATCTCCGTGAGTTGCAAGAGCATTGTCTTCCCATATTGATGTTATTTTGCTGTAAGTTTTTCTATGGCAACATCAATACCTTGTTATTTATCAGAATTTTCAAGTCCTGTAATCAATGTAGGAGGGTTGAGTTTTGGAGCAAAGTTTGAATCAGTGAAGGCAGAACTGGGAAGCAAATCTAAGCTAATTATAAATTAAGAATGAATCACAAGCAGAAAAAAAGGTAAATATCAAATTATAAATATCAGGTAAGCATAAAATATTTTTTCTCTTTGCTTTTTCGTACTGTTACTCCATACGCTAGTTTTGTATTCTTATAAGAAAATATTTCAGGTATTGTAAGAAATTTGCTTCTTCGTGTCGGTTAAAAACCTTTTCAGGATGGAGAATATCGAAATTACCTTAAATACTTTAGTTATTTTTCAATATCGTAGATAAATAAATACAACTTTATTTGATAAACTGCCGCTTTCATTGGAGTTTCACAAAACAAAACCCTTCGAACAATGTAACCTTTACACTCTATTACCTTTACACAGTTATTAATTGTCACGGTCAATGTTAAAACATCAAACTAGTGGATTCAGTGCGATAAATAAGAAGAAAAAAAACGGTTGAGAATCACAGGAAACCATGTAAATAAAAACATTTTGTAACCATGACAAACAGAAAAGTTTCTATTCTGATGAGGCACGAATTGAATGGTGAAGCGTTGACTGATAATTGACAGATATTTTAGAGACTGAAGGATTTATTTTTATATCCACACAGTCATTTTTATCTCTTTTTGAATGTTTGAACTTATAAAATAAATGACACGAATCTGGGCATTAGCGTGAGAAATATTGTATTGTTTGTCAAGAAATTTCAGATTATTCGAAAGATTCTAGGAATAAATGTTGCTTTAATCCATAAAGTACGTTTCGTTAATGTAAAATTTTGGTGAATTATTCGAAAGGAAACTAAGTACCTAAATGAGGTGAGACCCCTGCCCCATAAAAAAATTTTTAGATCCTTTATTTACGGTTTTCTTGTCAACAGTTATCAAATGACCGTGTCCCTGAATCAATTATAATATTTTTATTATTCATTTGATACATTCTTTATCTTTTTTACATAAGTTGCCTTTCATCGCGGAGAGCCTAGAGCCTCTTTCACTACAAGTCTCGGTCTCTTGCTAAAACCTTCAATAAGAGTTCTTCTTTTTTGCTTTCCTAACTATTCGATATAGACCAAGTAGGTTCTTCTATATTTGCATCGGAACCTCCTGCATTCCCACTGTTATATAAAAATATGTTGATATTATTCGCTTTGTTTATCCTGTTGGAAACATTTTGATCTAATTTTCCATATTTTTTATAAATATATTTATTTAGACATATAATAATCTGTCTCATGGACAATAATTATAGTGATATATGAACATATTCACGCCATATGTTCAGAAAATATAAAATTAACAAAAGTAAAATAATAATAAAAAAAAATATGTACAATAAAAAATTAAATAATCTAAAAATAAGTAATTTTTTTTTAAAACTTATTTATTGAAAAATATTACAATCTGCCTCAAGGACATTTATAATAGTGTTCAGAGATCACATTCACACTCTATGTACAATAAATAAAATAAATTATACAGAAAAATAATATATATACAATAAATAAGAATAAAATAACCTAAAAAATAAATAAATAAAAAGAACACATACATACCTATATACAATATTTACAATCTAGTGAGAGAACTCCAAACCAGATTTGTCCCTCCAACTGTGGAGTCCCTGCACTTCTCTCTCAACCGCGGGACTGGGGCTAAACCCAGTGGAGATTGAGCAAGAGTGCTTTATCCACATACACTCATGTCGTGAGTGGAGAATCTGGCCATTGGCAGAACTCCAATATTTACAAACTATAAAAGGTAGCGGGGCAACTGCAGTTTTAACCTCCTTGGAGAATTATAGGGATGGGTGGTGCAATAGAGATTGTACAAAGGGATTTGGATCATCTGTAAGGTTCTGATGAAATTCGGAGAATTTTGATGGGATAAGGTCTAGAACAAATAGGATATCAAGATCATGGTGCAGGGTTTTGTTGGTTACATAGAAAGGAGCATCGACTATTGTTTGAAGGACTTTGGATTGGAAGGATTGGATGCGTTTGATGTTAGAAAATTTTGCTGTTCCCCACAGTTCAAGTCCTTAAGTCCAAGTAGGTTTCTGTATTGTCTTGTAGATAAGTATTTTATTTTCAATAGAGGGATAAGTAAATTAAAAACATAAAAACACAGTCATACCTTTCCATATTTTTTAATTTTAACTAATAATCCACATTCTCGAGAACTTCTAGGTATATAAGTCTTACACCCCATTCATCCTTTAAATCTGGCTACAGTTGTAACATTTAGTAAATGCTTTTGATAAGGATTCCTTTATGAGCAAGTTTTTTTTTCCACTTTGTTTGGCCTATTGTATCTTTTCCTGAGTGTCTGACACCAGTACGATTACGTCTGAACATAAGAACGCCGCAGTACATTCTCCATGTGCATATGTTGTCATCCTCGAATCTATAAATTATAATGGATTCATGCTATCCCACACTCTAAGTCAAATGGCTTGAACATCCACCCACTTATGTTGATTAAACCTGAATATAGATCGTTCGGAAATCTCTTATTCTTTAATTACTCTCCAAATTGAGTACAGAACAGATTTTAGGTCAAGGAAAGTGAAGTACAGGTTGTAACATAAGTAGAGGGAAATTTTTATAGGAGTGATAGCAAACCTCAAGAGCAACAAAAAAGTTCATATAAAGAATGAGCCAATTTCCAGAAGAAAAGTAGCAAATTCAAGTTTTGTGTTTTTTTTTTAAGTGAGTCATGTTTTTTATTTAATCGAAAACGATAACTAAAGGAATATTTGATTTAAGTTATTAATATTTGAATTATTGTAAACAAGATTAAATTTAATTTAAACTTACATATCAGGAGTTTTTCGTTGTTAAAACCATTTACAGAAGACTATCAAGCCGCTAAAATAAGCTAAGTTCTGCTTTTAGACAAATTATAAATTATTCAACATTTTGTTTTATATTCATCCCCAGTCCGCTGGTGTTCCTCAAGGTAGTATCCTAGGTCCTATCCTCAATACAGTTTATACAGCTGACATCCCTACCTGTCCCAACACTGTCATCACCACATATGCCGATGACACATGTATCCTATCAGTAAACAATGACCCAGCAATTGACTCCCAAATGCTTCAATCACACATCATAAATCTAGAAGAATGGTGTCAAAACTGGAGAATTAAAATAAACTCCAATAAATCCCACCAAATTACCTTTACCCTTCGTCGTAAACCAACGACTTCCTGTCCTACAGTTTCCTTTAACAATACCCCACTCATCCCTGTTGAGCAAATCCGATACGTAGGACTTCACCTGGACAAACGACTAACTTGGAATCCTCATACTAGACTGAAACGAAAAGAAACCGCTCGACGTTTCCGATTACTTCAGCACTTACTAGACAAACGCTCTAAACTTCCCATTAATTACAAAAGACTCATATACTTGACTATAATAAGACCTATTTGGACTTACGGAGTTGAGCTATGGGGCTCCACTAAACCATCGAATTCCTCTCGCATCCAATCCTTACAATCCAAAATCCTTCGTAAAATCCTCAATGCTCCTTACTTTGTCACTAATAAAATTATCCATAAAGATCTTAATGTTCCTTATGTTTCAGATCTGGCCCAATCCAGATACCTATCCTTCCATAATAAACTTCAGAATCATCCCAACCCTCTCGTTTCTAACCTTGCTTCCTCTTCAATTCCTGATAACCCTCCGAGGCGTCTAAAAAGAAGATGGCCCCGTGATCTCCTAATGTAGTCATATCATTAGAGTGCTACCATTGGGTAGTTACTCAGCAAGTGTATTCATGTCATTATATCAATTATGTCCAAATTTACTAGATGTATTTATGTAATACAGTTGTAAATGTCATAAAGAAATTAAAAAAAAAAATATTCATCCAACTATACTACAGTTACCCCACTTTTGCAAAAACTTCTTCGTTTAATAAGTTCTAAGTTCGTATTAATTAATTTGACTTTTATTGGGAAAATTTTAAGATTGGGCTGAAAAAAAAAATTATATTATTTTCTATCCAGTCATCTAAAATTACCTATATTTCAGCAAAAATGACTACAATTAATGGTTCAAAAGCTTTTATTTCTTGTTTATCCGTAATATAGGATGTATTTTAATAAACCAAATTGCCTAAACAAACATTTTATTTTTTTATAATTTTATAACAAAAAAGGAATTGAAAAATACTGATTTTTCAAATATTTTTTTCCAGTAAATGGGTTATAAACTGTGTTTTTAACCCAGATCTCTATTTTAATAATTAATCGGTATTTATAAGTGACAAACTAAATGTTCATGATCCTAATATTACCGTTTTAATTATAATAATTGAAGCAATCAGCAGTTTTTAAATAAATGTTAGGACTTGAATTTTTTTTTTTTTTTTGTTACTCACAAATACAGGTCAATTCCTATAATTGATATCTGGGTGAAAAACACAGTTTATAACCAATTTATCCGAAATATATTTGAAAAATCAGTACTTTTCGAATTAATTTTTTTTATAAATAAAATGTGTGTTTAGGCAGTCGGGTTTACTATATGATACATCCAGATCATGGAAAAAAAGAAAACAAAAGCTTTATAACAATTAATTATTGTCACTTCAGCTGAAAACAGGGATACTTTTACTTGACAAGATAAAACATATCATAATTTTATTACACGATTTCAGCATAATCTCAAGTTTTTCCCTAATAAAACTCAACTCAATTAATATGGGCTTAAAGATTATTAAACGAATAATTTTATGTAAGAGTGGAGTAACTGTAGTATAGTTGGATGAATATAAAAAAATGGCGAATAATTTGTGATTTTTCTAAAAGCAGAACTTAGCTTAGTTTAGCCGCTCAAAAGTCCTCTGTAAATGGTTTTAACAATGATAAACTCTGTGTTTATTTATAGTAAATTTCATCTTGTTTACAATGAAGCAATTATTAATTACTTAAATCAAATATTTCATTAGTTATTGATTCCGATTTATCGAAAAAACACGACTCACTTAAAAAACCACAAAACTTGAATTTGCTGCTTTTCTGCTGAAAATTGTCCCATTCTTTATGTACTTTATAAGTATTTTCCTCTACTTACGGAACACCCTGTATATGGTTCGATTTTTATTCCATGATTTTTCTAAAATATTTTGAGGTGAATACATGGTCCTGGATTTACCTCCTCTGTAGGAAACCACCCTTTTCCCTAATGCTTGTTCTATCAGTGGCTTCGATATAAAATAGTGGTGAACAATTAAAGGGTTGTATGTGGTGTTGAATTTTCTTTTTATATGATTCAAAGATATATTCTTCGTTGTCTCATTCATATACACCTTTGTTGTCCGTTCTGCTACTTTCGGGAATTCCCTCCTTTTGGTTGATTGATAGATTTATTTGAATTATAACAATACAATCTGCCACAATCAAGGGCATTTGATATTATTGCTCTATGCTTACATTCATTCTTTATATACAAATTAAAATAAAAGCTAAGAAGAAAACCAAATGGGAAGAAATCCTAAGTAAAAATATATACATTAAAAGAAATAGAAAAGTACTTGTAAAAAGAAGGAAGAAAATATATTGTAAAAATAAAAGAAAAAAAATTACTAAACAAAAAAAAAATACTAAAGAAAAAAAATTACTAAAGAAAAAGATAATAAAATTAAAAAAATTACTAAAGAAAAGAATTACTAAAAGAAAATAAATTACTAGAAGAAAAAATTACTAAAAATTACTTTCTTCCCTTTAAAAATTCATCATGCCCAAATCGTATTCACTAAACGCTTCTTTCTTTTTTTAAGCTCCGTTGCGGATGTATAAACGTGTTATACAGCACATTCATGTGTATATATATTTTTATTTGTCTCTTGAATGTACGGCTATTTAAAAGTATTTAAAAATTGATTTAAATAGCAGATGTAGTGTATATAGGTATGTATGTGTTCTTTTTATTTATTTATTTTTAGAATAGAATAGAATAGAATAGAAAATTAAACTTTATTCTGGGACTAAGTCCCTTTAGAATAACAATGATGAGTTAATACAAAGTAAAGTACAAATCTGGCAAAAAACTATCTTCTAAAAATTTTAATATTATATACATTATTTAAAAAGTATTTAACCAGTAAAACATAAAAAATAAAATATATATACAAATGAACATAAAATCTTCTCAAAATTACTTAATTGTGATGAAAGAAAAAAAAAAAAAGAAGAGAAATTACATATTTATATATACATAACTACACAATAGGCTATCTAATAGAAAACTAACTTAATACAAAATGAAATAATATCTACAGTGGTTTATATAATAATATGCAGACACTAAGATAAAATAAAGTCTTACGATACTTGTGGTGTAATGGAAAAAAAAAAAAAAATAACTAAAAGGAACTATTTATACGTACATTCTCATATTGGCACACATAAAGACAAAGATATAAAATATGAACATATATACCCGAAAAAAAAAACACAACCTGAGGAGAAGAGAAAAATAAATAAATAGTAAAAATAATAGTCAAACTAGGTGACAAAGATCATTGCTGTTTTATGTTAAAACTTAAACAGTAGGCACCACTATTTACTTCACGCAAATTTAGTTCATAAAATGAGATTTATGGTGGTAAATCTTCTGTTTGGGATGTGAGGAGATATTTTATAAAAAAAAAAGAAATTGAAAAATACTGATTTTTCAAATTTATTTTTTCAGTAAATGGGTTATAAACTGTGTTTTTCACCTAGATCTCTATTTTAATAATTGATCGGTATTATTTTTAGGTTATTTTATTCTTATTTATTGTATATATATTATTTTTCTGTATAATTTATTTTATTTATTGTACATAGAGTGTGAATGTGATCTCTGAGCAATATTATAAATGTCCTTTGAGACAGATTGTAATATTTTTCAATAAATAAGTTTAAAAAAAAAATACTTATCTTTAGGTTATTTTATTTTTTATGGTACTTAGTTTTTAGTTAAATAAAGAAAAAATAACAGATGTATTTTCTTTTATTTATTGTGGATTTGGTAATCATCCATTAGAAAGTTTTTTTATTTTAATATTCTCCATTTCTATCTTTTTTTTCCTGTTATATGATGCGAATATAGGAATAAATTTGATTCATTCTCATTTGTTTTTTTATCGTTTTAAGAATCTAGTAAATAATTTCATTTGTTTTGTTTTGTTTGTATTGTTAGTTTACGAAAGTTTTTTTTTTACTTTTTTTTGTGTTTGAAAACTAGGTACTCATTAATTAGAGGGTTTTAATTTTTTATTGTATTCTTTTAATTTTTTCTTTCTAAGCAGTGATTATTTTTATATTTTTTTTATTTGTTTTGTATATAATTTAAGTATCTTACACATAGTTTCATTTGTTTCGTCTTGTATATATTGTTAGTTTACTTTTTTTTTAAATTTATATAAAGTAACAGATCTGGCCAGATGTAATCTTTTTTTTTTTCTGTATTACTCAGTTATTCTTAAAGTACTTCGTCCAAAAATAAATGTAATTTATTCAATTTTCTATTCTGGTATATTCTGTATTTGTTTTTTTTGTTTTTTTTTTTTATTTCTTTATGACATTTACAACTGTATTACATAAATACATCAAGTAAATTTGAACATAATTGATATAATGACATGAATACACTTGCTGAGTAACTACCCAATGGTAGCACTCTAATGTATTTGTTTTAAATTTAAATAATGAAAATCCATATCTTCAAATATTAACAAAAAGCGTTTATTAAAACAAAACCAAACAGACCATCAACATATATATATAACTGAAAACGGATGAAATTTTAATTAAAAACAATGCAAAAAGGTTGTAAAAAATAATTAAAAGTAATATATGAGCAAAGAAAAATAAATAATCAAGATTTAAATATTACTAGTGGTATATAATAATAATGACACGATATATAATAATAAGGACGATTTATTTATTTTTTTTAATGAGGTCGATAAAATGAAAGTGGATAATAGATGATGAAATGGCTTTAGATAGCCCAAACTTATGAATAAATAATAAAGAAAAGTAAATAAAAGGAATTGTTGGTTACCATTAGCTTAACATTTATTTAAATAATAAAAAAAAATCATAAATCATTTCAAAACAAAGCGGATCAATGTATTTTATAATATAATTGTAATATAATATAAAAGGTAATATAAACCTACAAAATAGATATAAAATATTAATTTTTTACATGAATAAAATCAAGTATTTGTTTCCCAGTCTCAATCTGACGATGTGAGAGACATCTAAGGTTCAGTTGAAAGCTTTCCTGGCTCCCTGGTGGTAGTACAACCATTAGAGTGTAGAATGCGCCACACTCCTCAACAACACGTTTCTAAAACAATCAGTCCTTAATATTAAAAAGAAAATATCATAGTTCAGTTGTTTTAAATAATTATTTCAAATAAACAAAACTATAGCTACTTAAGAGGAAGGGATTTTGAAAATAGCCCTGTCAGATTATTTTAATGAGAATATTACCGTGATGTTATTAAAGAACATCCGATTTTACATCGATGTAGCTATAAAAATTATGAAACTGTGCAATATCAATGAGATAATTTGTAAAAAAAGGTGTTGTAATATCCCAGGATTACGCCTAACTTAAATATGAAGTTTCAGTGCTGCACTTAGTTTCCTTTTTAAACTTAGCTGTTCCTTTACAAACAAACCTTTTTGTGAGTCTCAATTTTTTATGAAGTGATTTTGTGGATCAAAGGAACTTCTCAAGGCAAGTGATTTATTATATTTGTATTGTATAACTTTATATCGCATAATATTAACTTTTAAAAATATATATGTTGAAAAAACCTAAGATGCCTTGACTGGCATTTTAGACATTTTTGGAATATTTCAGTTATACTACATTTTTGTCCAGTGGTCGTCAGTTTCAACTGCTTCATTTATTTAATTTTTAATATTTTGTATTATAATTTCTGAAGTTCAGTTAAATGTTTTCCTATGATTTAATGTATGTATTTATTTTTTTTAAATAGTTTCTCTTGCTAATTTTTTTTAAAAAAAAGAAACCCAAATGCTTTTTAAAAAACACTTTGCGAAAGATCAAATAAATATTAGGCTGAACAAAAATAGTTCTCTTAAAAATTTTATTAATTATAAAGTTTATTAATTAAAAATAGGCTTTTAAAATAAACTAGTTTTGCCACTATTTAGCCTATTTAGGACCATCTCCTTCCTTTATTTTTAATAACATCTTTATTTTCTTTTTAAAATTAGTGCATACTTTTCTATTATGTCCCATGTGTATTGTTTGTTTTTTTTTTATAATGTTTAGCTTTGTAATCTAAACAATAAAATACTTCATCAGACGAATATCAAGATGGACGTTCTGATGAGTTTTTAATATTTTAATTTTAACATTAATATTTTATTTTTGAAGTGCCTTAATAATCTCAAAGTGAAATGATAAATTCATATTTTTTTAAAAATACATATAATTTAAGATGTATTACTTGATGATTCATTAATCAGTATAACTTTTAAAAGTAAATTTTGATTGAAATTCACTAAAATATTTTATTATTTTTTTATATTAAAAGCAGCTTAGTACAATAAATAATTAAAAATATAAGTATGACATAAATTCGAAGAATTCGATTGGCGAGAAAATAAAAATAGTCAAAATATTTATTTGTTTTAATATATATTTACTTTTGTATGATTGAGTACTTTAAGGGCTGATACTAGATATCAGCTTTCAAAAATCCGACTCATTTGGCCGGTACCTTACATGGATTATTTGATACATGTGACAAGAAGTAACAGATACATTTAATGAATAGATGGAACAACTTGTCACAAGAGAGATTGTAAACTGTCACTACCTTAGAGTGGAACGAAATTATAAAGCATACATTTTTTTCGGCTAGTAACCTATTAAAGGTTTATTTTTATTTTTTTTTTACATAAACATTTATATCCTATTCTGTCCTAAATTAAAAAAAAAAATCAGAAATAGATTCAAACATTTTTTTTTTTTCGATTTTATTGATTATCAAAATTAGACTTTAATTTACTGCTTTGAAAATCCAAAATATTATTTTTTTTTAGTATAATTGTGGATTGATGGTTGGCTGTAGTGAATCACTAATTGAAGAGAAGAATGGTGGGGGTGATCAGTCAAAGAAAAAAATAAATAATTATATTTATTTTTGCTGACGTTTCGACCCAAAGTACAGGCCTTCACCAGGGCTGGTCGAACGAAGAGGCGTCGCTAGTCCAGAAAACGTCTGCAAAAATAAATATAATTATTTATTTTTATTATTTTTTGTTTGACTGATCACCCCAACCGTTCTTTCCTTTAATTTTTATTGTAGTGGAAATGTAGTCTTACAATATGCTATTTATTGTTCGTGTAATAGAATATTACATTACTATATAAGAAAAAAAATCTATAATTTATCAAAGAGCTCGCTGGAACCTTTATGACGATAAAGCTGATAAATTAAAAAAAAAATCGCATCTAACTACATGAAACTAGTACACTTTTATTTTTATAATTAAAATTTGTCTTTAACATTACTACGATGCCTTTCGCTTAGATGAAACGATTTCTGTTTAGGTTCTTGATAATTTAAAAATAAATAATTTATAAAAAAGTTAAAAATAATGTTTTTAAAACAAAAAATTAACTTCAGTACTTTGTTATCTAGTTCAGCATTTATTCATTATTGTTAACGTCAAGAGCCGTTGTATAAACTTCAGAAAACTGAGTGTATTTGTGAAAATTGTTCCCATATTAGAATTTTTCCTTTTTTTTTTTTTTGTTGTAATTTAATTTAAGATTCCATTTTCATAATTTATTTTCGTTCTTCTATTTATTGTTGCTTTTATTTCAGATATACAAACTATATTTTTGACCAGAAAAAAATTATAATTTTTCATCTACGAGGAATTACAATAAAAAAAATGCAAGAAGAAGTCGAGGGTTCTATTTTGGGAATATATGATGTCATCAAAAATCTTTTTTAAAAACAAACTAACTGGAGACTTTCAACGCTCAAGCAGGTCCAAAAAACATAGGCTTACTGCTGAAGAACCAAGACTTGTATATATGGGTTTCATCATGTAAAACAAAAGTGCTAACGCGAGTCGCTAAGGAAAAACTTTTACAAACAAAAAGCCAGATTTTTTCATATTTTTTTTTTTGTTTATTCACCTATAACTGCTAAACGGTGCATCAAAGAGGAAGACGTACTCTATATGAAATTAAAGAAGGTTAAATTTTGCATCGAACAGGTATCTAAGATTAAGCATTTGATGAAGAAGTATGTTGGAAAACCACCGTCAACGAATGCTGATTTTTACCAACATTTTAAGAAACTGAGACTAATTACTATTAATGACCCTGCAGCTTGGAAATGAGTTCTCTAAGAGGAAAAAACTCGTATAATCGAAGTTTTAGAGCATTATATTCTGCGTCCACTGAAAACTATCATTAAAACACGAATGTGATTTCTTAAAACACTGCAAAACGTAGCATTCCGGCATACCATGCAATACTGTATGGGCTTATACTAATTGGAGAGAACTTTATTTTTCAGAAAGATAACGTTAAACAAACATGACGTTTTGCCATTTTTCTTAAATCAAAGCCAAACATTAAATGTAAAACGTAAAAAAGTTTAAAATACGGAATGTTAAATTAAATTACCATAAAAATACGAAAAATGCCGATATGAGAAAATTGCAAATAACAATAAAAATTCAACCTACTCAAGAATAAATGAAATTATAATAAAAAAAAGGAATAATTTTAAATTTATTGTAATCGAACAATATATACATTGTCTTCAATAATATAAATCAAAATAACAAAAAAAAAAAAAAAAAAATCAACCTTCTGGAATACAAATGGAATTCCAATCAAAAAATCAAAAAAAAAAAAGAATAATTTTGAATTTATTCTTAAAGTCAAAACTTAAACATCAAAAATCGAAATTGTGTTTTTAAATTATAATTTAATAAATATGGAGTATCTTTGTGCAACGTTAGAAAGTATTAGATAATAAGGTATTTGAATAAGAATAGAGAGAGAAAGCCATGGCGGATATTCGATGGCAGGGAATTTCAGAAGAAGCGGGCAAGAAAGGTACGTTCGAAGATTTCAGTTCTGTAGAAAGAAGTATAGAAGTCGGAAACACAGGATCTTGTTGTCTGTGAATGGACGAAGGGTTTGAACTGAAGGAAAATTTAGATCTAGAATGTCGAGAGTTGATCGTTTGTTATAGAAAAGATCCGAAGAAATATTGTCGATGGTCGAAGATTTGAAGGTAAAATTTTAGCTTTCCAAAAATCACGAATATGTATGTATATATAAATAAAAACTAGAAATTCTAAAACATATTGTGTATATATAAACATTTGACTAAACAGAAATAAATGTGTGAATATAGGTATATATTATATATACAGACTTACACAAAAAAACCAAATATATCAGCTCTTTAAGCCATTTTCGAGTGAAAAAATTAATTAAAATTACGAAAATAATTTAACATTTAAAATATTTAGACTAATTTGCTTGTATCATCTTATATAAATTGTAGTATTTATAAGATAATACAGTCCTCCCCAATCAGCTTAAGCCCATACTTAAGCTGATTGGGGGGGAGGATTTATTTTTCTCCAAGATAGTGCTAAAAAATATGACGTTTTGCCATCTTTCTGAAATCAAAGCAAAACATTAAATGTAAAACAAAAACAAAAAAATATGAAATATGGAATGTTAAATTAGATTACCGTAAAAAATAGAAAAATACCGATATTAGATCAATTTTTACAGAACATTACATTTTTTCATTTTTCTAGAATCAAAGCAAAACATTACATGTAAACAAAAATATGAAATATGGAATGTTAAATTAAATTACCGTAAAAAAGAGAAAAATACCGATATTAGATAAATTGTTACAGATACACTCAGCTTTGTAGAGTTTGTACAACGGCTCTTGCCAATAAAAAGCTTCACTCTTTCAGTCTTCAACTGATGTCGATAACAAAGTAGCAACAATATACATAATTCAGGAAATAAAAAAAACGTCAACACAATGGAATGGTCCCTTTTTTATTATTTTTTTTTTTTCTTAATGATATTTACAGCTGTATTAAAGAAATACGTTTAGTAAATTTGAACAAATGGATATAATGATGTGAAAACACTTGTTGAGAAACGACCCAATGATATGTCTACATTAGGTGATCACGAGGCCATATTCTTTTCAGACGCCTTTGAGGTTTATCAGGAATTGGAGAGGAAGCAAGGTTAGAAACGAGAGGGTTGGGATGATTCTGAAGTTTATTATAGAAGGATAGGTATCTGGATTGGGCCAGATCTGAAACATAAAGGTCATTTTGAATGGTTTTATTTGTAACAAAGTAGGGAGCATTGAGGATTCTACGAAGGATTTTGGATTGTAAGGATTGGATACAAGAGGAATTTTAGTGGAGCCCCATAGCTCAACTACGTAAGTAATGTTAATTTAAATTTTACATCTACAATATCTGAAAGTTTAAATCAGTTTACAATTGACAAGATAAAAATACTTTTAATTTGAAATATTTTTATGAAAAATTGATTTGTCCGAAAACTTTTGATCTGTATATGGTATTATCTCACATTAATATAGTGTTACTAAAAATAAAACATTTTTATTTGTTCATGTGTTGTAAAGTTAGTTGAGAGGAACAGTCTATTAAAGAGGGTGCTCAAAGCGGCTATGTTTCAATGAAATCTAATTTACGTTAAACAGTTGAGCAGAAAGTTGGGAAAGTCGGATAATTAACAACTGCCCTTGCTCGACACCTGAATTAACTCTCCTAACCTTAGCAGTTAATTTCAACGTCTGCATTTTGCACCATTCCAACTAACTTATTTGTGATTAATTGCTATTTAAATATTTGCTATATTTAAATATCAATTGCTATATTTAAATCAAGATGTCTTTAAAAACAAATATATGTATTATGGAGAAGGTTATATAGTTGACCGTTGAAATCATAAGGATGTACGAGAAGGAGTTAGTCGAGGGTGCGGTCAAATAAATAAAAAAATTAAAATATATAAATTATTTTAATTTTTGCCGACGTTTCGACCCACTTTGCAGGTCCTCTTCAGGGCTACAAAAGATACAAAACATGTTGAAAATAAAAAATAAATATAAGTATATATAAAATACGAAGAAGTTGTCAGATACAGAAATAAAAGATGGTATCAGGTATATTTATTTCTGTATCTGACAACTTCTTCGTATTTTATATATACTTATATTTATTTTTTATTTTCAACATGTTTTGTATCTTTTGTAGTCCTGAAGACGACCTGCAAAGTGGGTCGAAACGTCGGCAAAAATTAAAATAATTTATATATTTTAATTTTTTATTTATTTGACCGCACCCTCGACTAACTCCTTCTCATATTATATCAACGGTCAACCATCTCTACATCATTATAAGGATGTACATTAAAAAATTTCTTTATTGAGCTAACCGAAGTATCGACCAAAAACGTGGGTCATCATCGGAGATTAAAATAAAAAAAAATAAAATAAAGCATTAGAAAACTGATAAATACATAAATGTAAAATACTAATAAATATAAAGAATAAAAGAGATAAGAGTAATAAGATAAGATAAAAATAATAAGATAAGAGTAAAATAATAAGATAAGAGTAAATAAATAAGATAATAATTATTTCTCATATTACTAATATCTTATTTATTTACTCTTTTTACTATTATCTTATTACTTTTATTTTTTACATTCATTACTTTTATATTTATCATTTTTCCATCATTATAATGTTATTTTATATTTTTTTATTTGTTAGACTTGATGATGACACACATGTTTGGGTCTAAACTTCGGCTAACTTGATAAAAATGTTTTTTACTGCACATTCTGACATTTTTTTCATCCATATATATATATATTTTATGCATGTACACAATCATCCACAAGGCATTATAGAATATCATTAGAAACGGAATTAAAACTGAATCTGTTGCTTTGAGCATTAGATAATGTTACGTGATTCATAATTAAAATGATTTGTGTATTATTTTTTTTTAATGATATTCTATTTTTGTTTGTATTTTCTATATATATAATACTTGATATTTAACTACACTGTCACCTACTGTATTTCTGATGTCATCTTATTGTTTCTTTATCTGAAAACTGTTTCTTATCTAATACCAGCTTACATCCATTTATTTTATTTTCACCATGTACCTTTTATATTTTGTATCTTTTGTAGCCCTGTTGAAGACATGCAAGGTGGGTCGAAACGCCGGCGTAACAATTAAAAATATTATTTTTTTTTTAAATTAATATTTACTTGACCGCACCTCCCTTCCTCCCCCTCCCCCCATTCCCTACCAACTCCTTCTCATATTATTTTTAAAATTTATAAATATTTAATTAAGAGATTGTAAATTTTTATTTTTAGTTATCCCTCATTCTGTCACAGCATTTGTTTGATTAACACCATATTTGCAATAAATGGAAATAAATTAAATAATAATATTTTTTAAAAATGAATATTAACAAGAAAAAAAAACTAATCGAATAACAACCTTACTACAGGCATAGAATGTGTTTTCAAATAAATAAAATGCTCATGCATAATTATAATCAATTATTTGTTGTGAAATCAAAACCTTAGAAAGAAATTTGTATATTTTCATTTACTTATTGTCAAAACTGATTATTGACTTATTATTTTATTAATTGTTTAAACGTTTCAAATATAATTATTTTTTATTTTAACTAATTTTTCTTCTTGAAAATGGCTGATATTTTTGGTTTATTTATGTAAACCAGTTTTTTGTTTTTATTTGTATGTTTATATACATATACATATCTTCTAAACGCATTTATTTTTGTTTAGGCGAATCTTTATTTATTCACAATACATTTTACAATTTTTAGTTATTATTTATATATAAATACATATTTATGCTTTTTGGAAAACTAAAATTTTAACTTTTCCTCTTCGTCCAACGACAATATTTCGTCATATCTTTTCTATACTAAACAATCAACTCCTGACATTCTACATCTAAAATTTCGTTCAGTTCAAACTCTTCTTCCATTCACAGGCAACAAGATCCTGTGTTTCTGACCTCAATACATCTTTCCACAGAACTGAAATCTTCGAATGTACCTTTCTTGCCCGCTTCTTCTGAAATTCCCTGCCATCGAATATCCGCCATGGTTTTCTCTCTTACACGGTGGGCCAGACCCCCTTACCGTGCACCCCCCCCCACATCCCTATAAATTGCATATCGTTGTGTTCCTTGTAACAATTTATTAAAAAAAAGCCAATGTTCCCACAAAAAAAAGTGAACGCACTGCCCCAAAATGGCGTCCAAAGATGGCGGATTGACGACTTTGACTTTAGTTAGTTTTTTGGTCACTGAGAATCAGCATTAAGCTTAATTTCCTCATAGTTGGTCTTTTATTAAAGCTGAATAGTTATAGAATAATAAAACATGAAGAAATATTAAAAACTAATTGGCTAAGGCTATGAAAAACATCAGTAAAGTCAATTTTTTTAACAAAAAAATTTTCAAGTTACAAATCAAGCGTCGTTTGTAATTAAACGGCCTACAATAACGCAAAACGTGCTGAAATAAACCATCTGGAGAATATATTTCTCTTTCTGAAACGCTGATTATTTTTTACAAATGTTTGAGTAGTTCTGTAAAAAATGCACTTATGCGGCAGAAAAGCGGTACTGGCGTGGGTGCCTACAGGCCTCTACCACACCATTCAGTGCCCATAAATGGCTTAGTTATAGTGATATAATAACATTTTTGGTACATTATATTGGTTTTATTAACGAACAAACATTAATGCAATAATTTAATAGTAAAAAAAAAAAATTAATTAAAAAAAAAATTTATTATTATTTTTTTAAATTTTAACCTCCTTTATTCTATACGTAGGTCGTTTAAGAATACCTCAATTGTAAAAATGGTATAATTATAATAATAAAACTTAATTAAAAAATATTTTGCTAAATATCTTGATTTTTTTTTATTTAACGTTTGCAATTTAACACTGTGTTTTGAATATTTACTGATTCTTAGAAGTAATTAAAATTTTTATATACTTCCCAGGAAATGAGTCATATTCATACCTTTTTTATAAACTAAAATAATATATACCTAATCTGAACTATATATAATGAATAGCTACCGGGTTGTTTAGTAAAACTCATATATCACTAATTAAAAAATTAATTTTTATTTCCTCTATTTTGTGCAGAAGTTGGACTATATCATAAATAAATAGGAAATTTTAATATTGAATGAATTATTCTCTATGCACAAAGAAAGATATAAAGGGTGACCCTATAAGTTCTTCTATAAACCAAAACTGATTGTTTGGATTTGATCTCAAAATGAGAAAAAACGTGAACTTAAACGAGAAAATTGGAAAAAGACATTAAGCGAACGAGAAAGGAAGTGCCAAAACCTCGGAATAGATAAAAAGGACCAGTTATATCCATTATATAGCTAAATGAATGTATAGTAGATAGATGAACAGAATATTTCAAGATGCTGCTAAAACGGGATCAATTGCAGTATGGATGATATTAAGTTGACGATGTAGGTTTATTATGGTGAAAACCACTTTATTTTCGATTGCTGAAGGTGCACATCGGGACTATATTAACTTTGAAGATGAATATAGAGATGTACATCGAGAAAGTTATAGCTCATAGCTTTCCTTCTGTTTAGTGGATTTTTAAAAGATTTTTTAAGGTATCTTATATTAGTTGTAGCTCGTTATTCTTCTCGTTATTCTTGAATTGTTCGGAATTTGTACCATATCATAAAAAAATAGGAAATTTTAATATTGAATGTATTATTCTCTCTGCACAAAGAAAGATGGAAAGTGCGAAACCGAACTGCTTTGACAGTTTTGCGCGTACATAGGCAACAAGCATATTAGAAAATAATATGAAAGGACTGTGGTTTTTACCTTTACAAGAAAGGAGGTACTAGGAAATGGAATACCCATCAAGACCCATTCCTGTTTAGTGTACCAAACAAATTATACACAAGAATCGTAGAAATTGGAATAAGAAATATTGTCGAATGCCAGAGTGATATGGATTGAGAAACTCAAGTTGCACATTGGAAGAGAAGTTGAAAATTGGGACTGTCTTCACTTTAAGGAAGGTTATAGAGAAGTCCACATAAAAAGAAAAATAGCTCTCTATCTGCTCAGTGCCTCACACTTTGGATTATGCTAATATCTAACTGTCTTTCAGAAAAACTCGTTTTCCTTTTAGATCCCTTAAAAAATCTTTTGAAAATCCACTAAACAGAAGGAAAGCTATGAGCTATAACTTTCTCGATATACCTCTCTATATCCTACTTCAAAGTTAATATAGTCCCGATGTGCACCTTCAGCAATCGAAAATAAAGTGGTTTTCACCATAATAAACCTACATCGTCCACTTAATATCATACAAACTGCAATTGATCCCGTTTTAGCAGCATCTTGAAATATTCTGTTCATCTATCTACTATACATTCATTTAGCTATATAATGGATACAGGTCCTTTTTATCTATTCCGAGGTTTTAGCACTTCTTTTCTCGTTCGTTTAATGTATTTTTCCAATTTTCTCGTTTAAGTTCACGTTTTTCCTCATTTTGAGATCAAATCCAAACAATCAGTTTTGGTTTATAGAAGAACTTATAGGGTCACCCTTTATATCTTTCTTTGTGCATAGAGAATAATTCATTCAATATTAAAATTTCCTATTTATTTATGATATAGTCCAACTTCTGCACAAAATAGAGGAAATAAAAATTAATTTTTTAATTAGTGATATATGAGTTTTACTAAACAACCCGGTAGCTATTCATTATATATAGTTCAGATTAGGTATATATTATTTTAGTTTATAAAAAAGGTATGAATATGACTCATTTCCTGGGAAGTATATAAAAATTTTAATTACTTCTAAGAATCAGTAAATATTCAAAACACAGTATTAAATTGCAAACGTTAAATAAAAAAAAATCAAGATATTTAGCAAAATATTTTTTAATTAAGTTTTATTATTATAATTATATCATTTTTACAATTGAGGTATTCTTAAACGACCTACGTATAGAATAACGGACGTTAAAATTTAAAAAAATAATAATAATTTTTTTTTTTTTAAATTTAAATTTTTTTTTTACTATTAAATTATTGCATTAATATTTGTTCGTTAATAAAACCAATATAATGTACCAAAAATGTTATTCTATCACTATAACTAAGCCATTTATGGGCACTGAATGGTGTGGTAGAGGCCTGTAGGCACCCACGCCAGTACCGCTTTTCTGCCGCATAAGTTCATTTTTTACGGAACTACTTAAACATTTGTAAAAAATAATTAGCGTTTCAGAAAGAGAAATATATTCTCCAGATGGTTTATTTCAGCTCGTTTTGCGTTATTGTAGGCCGTTTAATTACAAACGACGTTTGATTTGTAACTGGTGTTTTTCATAGCCTTAGCCAATTATTTTTTAATATTTCTTCATGTTTTATTATTCTATAACTATTCAGCTTTAATAAAAGACCAACTATGAGGAAATTAAGCTTAATGCTGATTCTCAGTGACCAAAAAACTAACTAAAGTCAAAGTCGTCAATCCGCCATCTTTGGACGCCATTTTGGGGCAGTGCGTTCACTTTTTTTTGTGGGAACATTGGCTTTTTTTTAATAAATTGTTACAAGGAACACAACGATATGCAATTTATAGGGATGTGGGGGGGGTGCACGGTAAGGGGGTCTGGCCCACAGACTATCTCTATTCTTATTCAAATACCTTATTATCTAATACTTTCTAACGTTGCACAAAGATACTCCATAGTTATTATATTATAATTTAAGAACACAATTTCGATTTTTGATGTTTAAGTTTTGACTTTAAGAATAAATTCAAAATTATTCTTTTTTTTTTAGATTTTTTGATTGGAATTCCATTTGTATTCCAGAAGGCTGATTTTTTTTTTTTTTTTTTTGTTATTTTGATTTATAGTACTGAAGAAAGTGTATAAATTGTTCGAATTTTGTCAATAAAGTTTTTGTAAGGTTATGGTTTTTGTACATACTTCTTATGATTGAAGAGTCTTGTAGCAAAATAAAGTTCATTTTTTATCTATCTATACACCTACTTATCTCAACTAGTGTTGTCCAAATGCGAGACCAAGTCTGAATCTTGAGTACTCAGTCTTCATCTTGGTTTTGCGCAAGAGTCTTGCAACAGTCTTGCAGTTATCTATTAGCTTATTACGGTAATTTTTCATGTAGGGAAAACCTAACTAAGCCCAAATGATAAATTGGAAGAGTTATATGCAAATGTATTTTGTTTCTGCCAGTTCTTTACATATAGTAACTAAAATTGTAAAGCATTAGTAACTATTTTACCTTAATTTTTATTTACAAAAACGGTTTTTTTTTACCAGTCTTGTTCTTGGTCTTGCAACGGTTAGGCAATCTTGGATTTTGGCTACACTAATCTTAAATGATTGTATAAATGGATACATTTATTATTATTTTTTTTTTTTTTTTTAGATTAGTTTTCCTATCTACTTTTCTTCTACTCTTAATGTTCTATAATGTACATAATTAAAAAAAATCAAGATTAAAACTTATTATGTATTACTATTACAAAATATATTCTTTTATTCATTTCTTTATTCGTTATTTTTAATTTCATCGTTTTAACTCTCATTATTTTTTTTTCATCAAGAAGTATTACATGATATGATTAATGGCATTATTTTAAATGCATATGTGTACATGACATCCATGTAATATGTGTACTCCCAAGGAGTATGTATACCTTGCTAATAAACTCAATATGCAACACAGGGTTTCAACGTGCAAGAGAAAACATGTAAGCAAATATAATAATAAAAATATTAATACAAATATCTTTAAGTAATGAACATGGCAATAAATAATACTAAGACAATATTTAAAAATTGTTCTGAATCAGCAGACATTACTTTATTTAAATTTGAGGTATTCTCATTCAACTTTATATAACAAATTTATTTTTATTTAAAATAAAAAAATATAGGAATAAAATAGGGATCCTATAAAAAAACAGAAAATTTATACAAAATATACACAGTTTTTTTTATATCATTTTTATATAGATGAATGACAATATTGTGAGTATAACGATAAATATTATAATATATAATATACGGTTTCCCATAAAGAAAAATTATAAATATAAAAAATTAATATGATTGGCATAATATTATAAATTAAAAAAAAACAAGATATTAAACACTAATAAATCTCACAATTTACAAATGTGATGTTGGAAAATAAGATATATAAAAACTAAAGATTATTTAAACTTATAGTGTTATATTTTCTGTGAGACAAACTTATTTTCAATTATCAGATCTACTTTTATAAGTTGTACAAATATGAATTTATAATTTTGAAATCTAAAGTCATTGAAAGTTTAGAAACACTGTATACATAAATAGAGTATTAAATAAAATATAGATGGAATATAACTCTAGCCATATAAATTTGTGTAGAAAATAATTATAAAGTAATAGAAAAAGTGATTTTTTGGATCGAATTCATTTTTTTTTTTTCTTATGTGTATAAAGTTAATATAAAATGATCAAATTTAATTTAAATTACCGGGACTGTCTTAAATTTCATCATTTGTTTTTTTTTATATATTATTATATTTACGTAACGTCATCCTCCATTATAATTGTTACTTTGTATGTTGTGGTACAATAAATACATACATTTTTCTTAGTGTTGAAAGTAATTCTTGTGAACAGTATCTAAATTTATTCAGTCTTAACCAACAATATAAATAAATATGGATAATGGCCAACATGTTTGCAAACGTAAAAAATAATAATCATAAAATAAACATATGATGACAGCTAAAACTTATAATTTTGATAAAACATTGTTTACCTAATAATTGAAAACAACTAAGCGTAGTTATAATAATCTATAACCGTCGTCGGTTTGAAAAAACCTCGTATACCTATTACAGTAAACTGTTCATTTACAATTTTAAGGTAAATTAAAACTTAAATACAAAAATGTGGAGGTTACACAAACATATAAGAAGTTTTTGTTGTTATGAGAAGTTCATCTGCACGCTTATTTATAGTATTTGGATAATAAATTAAAAGATGTACATACATATTTTCATAGCCCATTAAATATTATATACATATTATAAAATTTTATATTAAATAATATTATACATACATTCAAAGAAAATAGAAGAAATCATTCACATTATTTTATTTTATTTTTTTATTGGTTCTATTTATGTAGAATAAATAATTGGTTTGCCATTCTTATTTTATAAAATGTTTCATTAAAAATCATAAATAAATAATATTAAAAAAATATCACGGTTCTTCTATATTTTTTAGAAATTTTATATATATATATAAATTTATGTATGTAGTCTATTTATTCACTTGTATATATATATATATATATATATATATATATATATATATATAAGTACATATAGACTGTCTTCAATTTTCTTTTTTAAAAGTTATTGATTTTATCCAGTAAATCAATCCTTGTAATTAATCTTATTAATAGAATACAATCTTAGTTTTTATTGTAAAATTGGTATACGAACTTTTTGGTGTCTAAACTCCTTAAGACTCCGAATTTTAAAAATTAAAATTATAATTTACATTGAATAAAACAATATTATTAATATAATCTATCTAACTAACTTAAATAATATAATTTAATTAATTAATTTACCTGCTATTAATATAATTTATCCAATTAAGTATGGATATATTTTTTATTAGTAAATTTGGTATATAGAATAGAATAGAATTGAATAGAAAATAATTCTATTCTGGGACGAAGTCCCTTCAGAATAACAAAAAAGTACAAAATTAAAATGTTGTATCTGGCCAAATAAAAACAAACATAAAAAGTAAAGATAAAGATAAATCAGTAAAAAGAAATTAGTTATACATACTAAATACAAAATAAAATAAAAAAATCGATATACAAAACTCTTGAAACCTTGCCAAGACACTTAAAACTATGTACAATGGTAAAATATAAATATACACTTTTAGAAAAAATAAAAAATACTGAAAAAAATAAATGTAAATTCTTCTTAGCAGTAAACTCTGTGTTTCTGTTGAAAAAAAAAACGTCGAATCTATAATAAGTATTTAAGTTATGAGCTATATGTGAATACATTATTATGAATAATATGTAATTTTACATAAAAGGTTAGCGGGTATCTGACTGTTTTTGGGACAGGAATTGGAATAGGAGGGTTTTGAATGTAGTTAGGGATGAAGAATGCCTAATTTTGATAGGAAGGAAATTCCAAAAATTAACAGAGCGAGCAATAAAGGAGTTTTGGAACGAGGCAGATCTGTGAGAAGGAATGTAAAGGTCGGAAGGTCGAGATCTTGTGGAAAGGGAGTGGACTGAGGACTTGAATTGGAGAAGGCTGTAGGAGTAGGAAGGACGATGATTGTTGATGATATGATAGAGGAATGTGCCTAGGAAATATTGTCTTCGAATGGAGGGGAAGAGCCACTCTAACTCAGTGTAGTGGTGAGAGACATGGTAGTATCTCGGGGCACCAATTACAAATCTCACGCAACTGTTGTGTATACTATCGAACTTAAAATTATCATGTATCGATTTAATCAATTCGTATATACTGTATAATTTAATTTATTTACTTTTCCTATTATAGATAAAAATTTATTTTTTGAACTATGTTCAGTAACATTTCAATGTCATTTTCTATCTCTAAATTAATATTATTTTGAAATATCTGTAAGCGGCAGTGATGTTACTCAAATGGCAATTCAATTTTGAAATTTGAGAAGCTGTTTGTAAAAATATTCTTTATCTAAATTAATATTTCTAAATATTGTGGACATATAATTGGTCTCCTAATCACAGGACATTAAAAAATCAGTAGACTTACAGAACCACGTAGATCTGAACTTATTAATGGTTTAAATGTTTCATTGTTTACCCTTGTTTATGAAAATAAACATTAGATTAGAAAAGAACATAACATTAAAATTTGATAAGTAATCCAAGGCTATTTCGAGAGAGTCCTAATAATTTAATGACATTGTAACAACTCTATTTTAATAAGGCTAATGCAGCGAGGGTAATATTTTGCTGGTAATTTTTTTTTGCTTCTAAGATATAAAACCAAAATTTGGATATATTTGGAGCTTAGTTATGTGGTTGCAGTTGAATTATCAGCAATATACCCCCTTTACTAACATTTCTTGATCCTGAAACAAATAAAAATGATAACAAAATTATTGGAGTAACAATACTTTATTAATTACAGTGATTATAATTATTATTAAAACTACGAAATTGGTCATAAATGCACTATACATTTCATGACAAATATCAAAAGTACAAAGGTTAATGAGAACCCAGAAAAGAAAATATTCCACTTTTTGAAACTTGAAGCTAAGTTGAATATAATAAATAAATTACAATAACAAAATTAATGCAATTAATACTCATTAAACTTCTAAAATTATTCGATATAAATATTTACTTTAAAAAAATAATACAAAATAAATGAATTATATGTTTACTTTAAATATTTTAGGTATTTTTTTACCATAAAAGTTTAAAATAAGTTTTGATTATTAGATTTAAGCAATATATGATTTTTCAAAGGTTTGACAGAAAACCAATTAATCTCACAAGCTTTTATTTTATACTTTAAACATTTGTATATACATTCAAAAATTATTATTAAAGTTTTGACTCTAAGACTCAATTTCAAACATTTTTTTCTCCTTCAAAAACAAAACCGTCATAAAAAATATATATTTGTTGCGATTAATTATTATTTTAAAAAGGCTCTTGGAGCCGAAGTATTAAATAATAATATTTTAATGTATTTACAAATGTTTGAAGTGTAAAATATAAGGTTGTGAGATTAAAAGTGGCTTGTAAAAACTTTTTTAAAAAGTTTTTATTTTGTATATAATTTTTTTTTAAATTAAATCATAACGGAATATTTTATAAGTCTAATAATAGTTTATTATTTAAATTATGGACTTAGTAAACTTTTTACTAAAAAAAAATATATTGCTAATAACAACGATTATTCAGATATGTATTACCTTAAGTCGTTATGGAACTGTTTTTTACCCAGCTCTCTATTATAGGAGTTGAGGCCTATTTGTAAGTGAAACTTTTACCATAAATCTATAATGTTATTACTAAAATGTTCACCTGAACTTTTATTATAAAAAATTTTTTTCCAAAAATATTCACAGTCACTGTTAATATTGTATTTTTTAAAACAGTTTCAGTCCTTATTATCGTCATTAAATTATATTATATATATATTTTTTTAATTTTAATCTCTTTTCATTATGATCTATTTTTTTATAAAAATCAAAAATTAAAGAAACTAATTAAATGTTAAAAAGTATTAGGTGAATTCAGTAAAAATCTAAATTGTTAATTACAATGTAAAAATAAATAAAAAAAAAAAACTAAAACTACAATCAATAAATAAACACTGTTACTACCATGTGGATTATAGTGGATTAAAAAATAATGTTCATATTTAAACTTAATAATATATTCTGATATTTATAGTGTCTACCAATAGACGATATTTAGCTTGATAGTTTTTAATAATAAACTTAATAAGATTTACTCTTCAGTGAGCCCTTACTAATACCATCACACTTGGTATTAGACAATTAATGTACTGTTTTTTGTTGGGATTTTAAGGCGTAAAATATCAGGGCCATCAACGCCTGCAAATTAATTATGTTTACCTCTGGATTAAATTTGTAAGAGATTTTAAATTTTTTTAAACAAATCGTTTGACTAACTGTATTGTTAAATTCCTTAAATTCGTCATCCCTCAAAATATTTGCTATTGGAGGTAGTGTTCCCCAAATGCGAGACCAAGACGAGTCTTAAGTTGAGCTCATGGTAACTTCTACTCGCCTAATACTAAAATAAAGTAAAATATGAAAGTCACTAAAAAAAACTTTTTATATAATAGAGAGAAATGAAGTCCTTCCATTGAAAATGGCCTAAGTGGAACGTTGGATGTAGAGTGAAAATAAAATAAGAATATTGTGATCTAACGTATGTTTTTATTATTACGAATAAAGTGAAGTCGTAACCGACAATATTGAAATATGTATATTTATAGTTTTTATTGCAAGTATGATAGTTTTCCCAGTAGAATCGTTGAGATTTCGCTCTTCGAATAAGCCATTTTTGTGTCCTGTCGAACTACTATTCCTGCAGGAAACGATGGACGGAAAGACCAGCCGTAGGCTATTAGTTGGACAATTAGGGGAAATATGTAAATATTTTGATGACGGTGGTGGCTACGTGTTGAATATGAATGGCTCATCCTCCTAGAAATGAATAATTATACCCTGTCCTCGCCATGGGAGTCATACAACAGTCAATCGATTATAACTCACAGAGCGAAAAACTCTCCCATCGCACAAAGACTCTTAGCTGTATGGCGCACAGAGAGCTGTCCCTACAATTTTTTTTTAGTCACGATTCAGGCCTCCGTAGCCTCTGTCATAAAATAATTTATTATAAAATCTTCTGAGGAACAATTCGAATTTTTAATCAATAATAATGTTTATTGACGTCATTTGGTTATTACAATGAATACACGCCGATAAAATACGGTCAAAAAGAACCTCTATTTAGGTTTCTGTAGTCTCATTCATGAAATAATATATCATTATAAAATTGTCCTAAAATTCACCGATTCAGGCATCATCAGGGATGTAGTATAATTTTAAAACATTTTGGTAATGTTCATCTGAAAAATATAAAAAATCTATCAGACTACTTTTACTAATAGAATTATAACAAGGAAAAAAAAACATATTGTTAAAATATATAAAATCTACTTTGCGTTACCCAGCCTTTCACAACTATTTCCGTTCAAACAGAATAAGATCAAACCTTCCTGGGAAGGAGAGGAGACGCCGCCATTAAAATATCAAATATTATGTATTAAATAAATATAAAATCTAAAAAAATATAGCTATAAAATTATTGTTTTATTTTCATAAAATAATTGATTATATTAATTACCAACAGTAACGGATCAAGAGGCGGAGGGCTTAAGCCCGAAAGCGTTTTTTTATATATATCTTTTATATTTCAGAAGACATTAAAATATCAAATATTATATATTATATTATATATGTGGTAGTATATATTATATTATATACAGATCTTGTTTTCAGTACAATGTGAGGAAGTATTGTTACAAGGCAACGGTTGTGCAGGTGATTGGGCCGAGATCACGCTCAACCGCCAGTTTTTCCTCCTTAATTAATTATTTAATTAAGATTAGCAACTTTATAGAGGCTGGGTGTGCCCCAGGGGGTATACTAGACCCAGGGTCGATATCCCACTGGTGAAAAATCACTACTTATCAGCCGGATTCGTACCTGAGACATTGAGCTCAAGAATTCAATGCTCACCCATTGAGCTAACCCGCTCACTGAGGTTTACTGTTTAAATATAATGTTTTTTATTGAACATAGTAAAATTAATTATCATGATTCACTGGCTTTCAGGCTGAAACCCTCCTTCCACTCCCCAAAATGAAAAAATGATTAATTTTTTATTGGTTGATATTTGTTATTGTGAATAGACTACGCAAAATATTTAAAACAGTCATAATATGTTCTATTTTTTAAATTATAATTCGTATATAGCTGCCAAATATTACCATGTCTTATGAATAAAATATTGAAAAACATCCCTGAAAGCAGGGATCGAAAATATGATTTAATTTTAATTTTTAAAAAAATTTAGTGAAACTCATACTTTTTTTATCTTACATGAAGTTTTTATTGAACTTGAACTTTTTCATTATGATAACTTTTTGATGAATTTATTTTAAAACTTTTATCCAAATAACTTTTTTTTTGTTTAAGTTCACTACAAACAGTTATTCTGAAACTTATTCATAAAAGGTTTTTAGGGGGGAAAAAAGTAATTTCAGAAATTTTTTATATAAGTATACATACATAAAAAAATGAATAATTTTCGAAATGCCAAAATTAAAAATTCATTATTGTATTTTACAATTTTCAATTTTTTTTAAATATATTATGATTGGCTGGTAAAACATATTTGAAAAAACTCCGAACGAATCTGTTTTGTTTACGCACCAACGTGATTCACACTGAACTGTTTACTCACAAGAATTTGCTAAACCTTATACAAAGCTTTCTGGAAAGAAGTAATAATGATTGGACCTGTTTTGATTTGGGAAGAATGAATGAAATGATAGGAACAATATCTATATGAAGAATTCTATCAAAAAGATAAACACCAGTATGTGTAAACATTCACTCCCTCATTTCCTATTATAACAACTTTTATGATCCCTACCAAGAGCAAAAAAGTTGTTAAACTCACACTTCAATTTTAGTTATTCAAAAATTATGGGAGAACCTTGAACTTTATGAAGAAAAACTTTTACCGTAATGGTATAAGAACTGTTTCTTAATAAGTTTGCTAAACAATTTTAAAATCAATCTTATTTAAAAAAGTTTATAACTCTCTGGCCTAAAAGCATTATTGATCTTCTAATTACATATATATATATTTTTTTTACTTTCACTTATCTATATGTAATATATATTGCGATCGTGAATATTTCCGAATGTGAGTTAAAAACATTCAACCTAAATACACGTTTTGATGTCCCCTGAGACCAAATAATCAAATCCCGCAAAATGGAATGTGTGTATGTGTACGTATGTATTTAAAGTTTGTATATGGTTCCGATGTGACAGCAATTTTTCGTTAAAATCGGCTAACCGGAAGTGCCACTTTATATCAACGGTGTTACACATTTTTACAATTTTCTCGAAAACGGCTCTAACTATTTTGATTAAATTCTGATTAGCCTCTACTGGTCCTTAATACCAGTAATTCGACTGCGTTAGAGGCGCTGGGATCTTGTAGAGTCCTGCCTTTCCTTCCATGAGTGGGGAGAAAGGCTTGGCTCGGATATCTTGAGTGAATGATTTTTTATTTTATTATTATTATTATTTTTAGATATTGTATAGAAGCATGTGTGTATGTGGGTAGTTATTTTTATTAGTTTAGTTTCTTTTTGTTTAGTTTAGCTTATATACATTTACTTTTTTTTTTTTTTTTTTTTTTTTTTTTTTTTTTTTTTTTTTTTTTTTTTTTTTTTTTTTTTTTTTTTTTTGTTCTTCCCTACCTCGCCTTTTAGGCTATACGGGATTTTCCCGGACCGGGGGGTGAGGGCGGGGAATTTAAAATCCCCTCCGGCACCGCCGGGACGCGAACTCGTACTTTTTATATCATCTCAAATCTCTGTTATCCGGTTGCCAGGCAACTAGCGGTGCTGTGCACTCGCTTTAACCTATTCGGCCACCCCGCCCCCCATATACATTTACTTATAGTATTATTGTTTTTAGGTATTATTTCTTTTATTTATTGTTGATAGAGCGTGAATGTGCTCTGTGAACACTATTATAAATGTCCTCATTTATGACACATTGTAATATCTCTCTATAAATATATATATATATATATATATATAAATAGTTGTACAATCCATAATCGACGATCGTACAATCCATAATCAACCGTCGATAAAATAAGTAGGATTTTTGTTATTTTAATAGTATTAATGATTTGTTTACTCCAAGCTTTAAGCTTTAGCTCAGTTAAAAATGCACTTCAAAAATTTTAAAATAGCCCAAATCAGCCAGAAAAGAATTTATATTCAAGTAGAACGGTAAGTGAAAGTTGTGTTTTGCGTGCACCACATTTTTAATACGGCTTCAAGAATCATTTCATATAGGTACTTTATTTCTTCCTTTTTCTTCTAAAGTATATAGGATATACATAAAAAAAAGCTTTCGGGCTTAAGCCCTCCGCCCCCAAAATTAAATCCTCGATCCGCTACAGTGGGTAATTAATATAGTCAATTATTTTATGAGAATAACAAAATAAAACAATTATTTTATAGCTTTTATTAAATTATATATTTATTTAATATATAATATTTACTATTTTAATGTCGGCCTCTCCTCTCCTCTTCCAAGGAAGGTTTGATCTTATTCTGTTTATAAGGAAATGAATTACAGAAATAAAGCCTTCAACTTTATTTTTAAATTTTCCTGATTTTAAGTTAATAAAAATAATTTACAAGATATAGAACATTAAATTAAATAGTAGAGAAAATAAAAAAATTTCAATATTAGATCAATTTTTACAGATACACTCAGCTTTCTAGAGTTTATAGGGCGGTGCTTTGCGTTACCAATAAAGATAAAACAATAAAATATATAAAAAAGAAAATGAAATCTAATCAACAATGTAGCATTGTTTAGAGGATAAAAAAAGTCAACACATCAGATTGGTCCCTTGGTTTGTTGTTAATTGAAAATTATTATTATTAAATATATGTTACATCTAAAATGTCTGCAAGCTTTAATCAATTTAAATTTATTTATTTTTTATGTATTCAGAAATATTACAATTTGTCACAATTAAGAACATTTATAATAGTGTTCAGAGAGCACATTCACAATCTATTTATAATAAATAATTTAAAATTAGGAAGATAAAAACACTTTTAAATTGAAACATTTATAATTTTTATAAAAATTTGAATTATTCGATGAATTTTCATTCCTCCTTAAGTATCCCAACCAATCTAAAGAAAAAAAACTATTCATAATATCATTGTCATTTATATTATAAAATATGATTGAAATATGCTAGAAAATACTTCATATGGTTAGTGGGCAATAAATCCGATTAATTAATCTAGGATAAAATTTTAATTGTTACCGAAAAATAATTATAGTCTCATTATACTCTCATAATTATATTAAATTTAACAAAGACAGTTTATATTTATTTATTTAACGTTTTGGTTGGGACATCACTAGTGGTAATTATAACACTTCTTAGATACCTGTAGTCCCTACTTTATTTATTTCTCTTATAACAGCGTTTCAGCCTTTAGACCATTTTCAAGGGAAGAAACCTTATACAAACAAAACAATCACCACAGCCTAACTATATTTGTTCATTAATCATTTAATATAGGTGTGAAGGTGTTTTATTTGTTTTGTTATTATTCGGCTGATCTGTTGTTTTAATTATCTTGTATATTACTTTATCTATATATATATATATATATATATATATATATATATATATATTTTTTTTTTTCCTTTCTTATGTACATATTGTGTGAATGAATACTACAGCCCTAGTACAAATGCCCTTCAGTATGGCAGACTGTATTAATACTCAATAAAAGTTTTAAATAGTAAAAAAAATAATCATTTAAATTTTCTGTTTTATCATTACATAAATATTTTTAAATTGAATTAAATTCACATGGGTTGAGTTGTCCTTGTGATTAGTGTTGCCCAAAAAGGACTGGTAAAAAAAAAAATAGATTTTATTGAATCTTGATAAATTGATAAAAGTTAAGGCAAAATAGTTACTAATACTTGGCAATTTCAGTTACTATATGTAAATAATTGGTATAACCAATATAATTTTCCATTTAACTCTTCTAATTTTCCATTCGGGCTTAGTTAGGTGTCTCCTATCTAGAAAATTACAGTAATATCTCTATATCAATAAGCTAATAGGTAACTGTAAGACTGTTGCGTCTTAGACATGGCCTCTTTACATGAAATTTTAAATCATTTGAAACTACATTTTTAAAAATAAAAATTACATTATTAATTTATCCCTAAGTATTGCTAATTTTTTAAAGCTTTTTTTTAGTTTAGAAACCTTTATATTATAAATAATAACAATTTTTTTTTTTGCAGCCCTATTATTAACTCAACCTTTTTTTTTTTTAACTTATCTTTAAGTTATTATATATTATAATTTTAGAAACGGAAAACGACATTCTTTGAAATAAAAGAATGAATTAGGACCAGTCATATCGTAATGACAAATTTTAAAAAAATTTATGGCGCGGTGCATGGTAGGTGAATGATACAAGTTTATTGTCTGAGGCTATACTTGAATGGTAAAAAGTAAATTAAAATTTAGTTTGCAGGTTCTTGAAAATGGCTCCTGAAGCCGAAACGTTGAATAAACATACATGTAATATATATAAAAAAAAAAAACTGTGTTTTTTTGGTGAACTATGGCCTATAATAGACATATGTTAGATTATGAGAAAATGGCACTAAACCCGAAGGATGGGACTAGAAAATTAAGTTATTTCATTTTATATGCTTTTTATAATTATTTAGTTGTTATTTTGCTTCTGTTTATTTTATGTTTCCTGTATATATATGGTGTGGATGTGTTCTTACCTCACTATAATTATTGCCCGAGTGACAGAATGTTATATTACTAAATAAATAAATAAAAATAAAGAACTTAAAAGATATGATTACAATAAATTCAAATACAAATAAAAATTGTCGTTTTTAATAACGAAATTTATAATAGGCTGAGTTAATAATAGGGCTATGAAAAAAATGTTATTATATATATATATATATATATAAAGGTTTTTTAGCATGTTTAGAAATATTTAGGGATTAATTTCTGATGTAGTTTTTATTTTTAAAAATGTAATTTGAAATGATTTAAAATTACATATGAAGAGGTTTAAATAAACATAACCTTCTGAGTGGAGGTTATAGTAATAGACTATTGTTATTATGAAAAGGGCAATTCACTCCAGTGAATTTTATTTTATTTTAAAATGGATATGTAAAGATAAAATAGAAAATGTAAATGATTAATGAGCAAATATAGTTAGGCTGCGATGATTGTTTTGTTTATCATGGTTTCTTCCCTTGAATATAACCATAGAGCAGAAACGTTGGTGTAAAATAAATAAATAAAGTAAGAGTATTGAGGTCCAATAAGTGTTGTTATTATAAGTAAAGACTGTTTTATTTTACATATGGTCTGCTTATCTTTTAGTGGACACAGGAGGAGATCATCTTGCATAATTGATGACCATTATGAGCGGTAGGGGGTGAAATTAAGAATAAGGAATTAGTAAGAAGGGTGAGGGGAGGAGGGGTGGGGGAGAAGGCGCGATCTGATTGGTGAAGGCGGGGGTTGCCATGGCGACGGATAAGGAGGGGTCCTCAAGTCAGAGGCTAAGAAGAAAATCAATATGAGTGTGGTGTCTTGTGGCACGCCATGTTCGTTACGTCATTCCCCCTAGCTCTTGGACGCCCCTAGGTCTTAGCTCAGCGGCCCCTATTACCCAAGTAAATAACATGCCTCAATATTAAAACAAAAAAACAAAATTAAAAGAAACATTGTTCCGAAAAAAAAAATTACAATTTATGGTTTGTAATAAGGAACAGTTCTGAATTTTTAAAACAAAATTATAAAATATAATAAAACCTTCAAGTTTCAAAACGGACTATTTTTTCAATTATAAAAAAAAAAAATGGGTGTAGTTCTGTCCAGCTGGTTTCCCGGTTTAGAATAGAAAAATAACTTTATTGTCGGGTGAAGCCCTTGAGCATAACAAAATCGAAAAAAAATAAACAACATTCATTTGGTTGAAAGGCTTGATACATTTAGTGAAATAAGAATAAAAACAAAGCAGAAAACATTAAATAAACCAGCTATATACAAAACAAATAAAATTATGTACAAATCACTTCTTACTATGATATGACAAAAAATAATTTCTTCTTAGAAAGAGAAATGATAAAAAAAATCGCAAAATATCTTATAAAAAAAAATAATAATACAAAAGATAAGAGGAAAACAAAATTAAATTACAAATCTCTAACGGATGAGTACCACATCTCCAATAAATAAAAGAAGATACATTTGTTATTTAAATCAATTTTAGAATATATTTATATAGCCTTACTTTCAAGACGAAATATTAAAAAAATATCAATAAAAAAAATTGAATATGTATGAGCTGTATAACACGTTTATGTCAATTATGGAGCTTTAAAAAAAACTTCAGTAAATTACCAGTATATACAAAATAAAACAAATGAAAATCAGTACAAGATACTTAAAATTATACAGAAAACAAATTAGAAATAGAACAAATTTTCGCAAAACATCTTATAGGAAAAAACAAAAAGAGATAAAAGGAAAATTAAATGGAATTAAAAACCTCCAACGCATGGGTATTAACTCTCCAACAAATAAAAGGAAATGAATCTGTTATTTAAATCAATTTTAAAATATATTGATATAGCCTAACTTTCAAGACATAAACAAATAATAACAATAAAAAAAAAAAATTAACATGTATGAGCTGCATAACACGTGTCATCACACATCATTTTACCCGGTACCTGACTGTTTAGTAATTAGGAATTGTTCTTGCATGTTATGTTATATTTATATTAAAAACTATTAAAAAAATAGACAATTTTCTATAAAATCTTGGAATTCGCTTGTTTAGAAAAACCGTGATTTAATACCGAAACCATCAACTATCCTCTATTATCTCTCACTCACCTAAACTCCATCAAAAGTTAAATGTATAAGATAAGACTTATATCAATCCTCCCATTAATTCCTCGGTTTGGTCTACGGCGAGATTCATCATAATCATTTATTTATGAACACAATTTAATATACAACACTATACTTCTTATACCATCCAGTCTCCATGAAATTGTAAATAGAGACTAATGTAAATATATATATATAAATTACTAGTTCGTTCTTCATTATTTTTACTTCATCCTTTTTTTTCAATGTTTTATTTTTTATTATTAACTGATTAAAATTAGAAAGTAACTTATATTTTTTCATTGTTTTACTATGATTGTTTAATTACTCTGTATTTTTATTTATGTATTTCTAAGGCTCCTTAGCCCATATTTATGTCTTTCTGTATTATTCTAAAGGGACTCGTCCCAAAATAAATAAAGTATTATTATTATTATTATACCTTATTCTAAGGTTGAATATCACGAAAATTCTTTCTATTGCTCAGATCGAAGATTTCGATAGATTAAAACCTTCGCGGTACAAAACGGACTATATTGCTAAAAAAGTTTGTAAAACGGTTCAGTTGTTTTCCAGGTTTAGTTGTTAAAACTAGGAAACATATTCTTTTATTTTATAATATGATTAAAACGACCTGTAACATTTTTTTTTTGTTTTAAAGTGCGTTGTATAATATATATGCAATTTATATATATTTTTAAAATTAATAAATATACAATATAATTGTTAAGTGATACTCCTAGTGTAGTTAAATAACTTTAAGGAGGATCTTGTGTTATTGAAAAACAATAAAATTACGAACGATTGCTTGCGATCGATTAAAAGAATGTATCTAAGAAATAAAAAATATTGTTTATAGGTGTGAATGTGTTTTATTTATTTTAATTTCATTTAACTTCTATCTATTATTTCATTTTATGTACACATGCACATTGCATATTAATTTAATTTTTTTATTTTTCAATATTTCTTTTTCTTTATCTCTACCTTAGTTATTATTTGGATGTACATGTGTGAATGATTAATGTACTCCTTATATTAATCAGAGATGAGCAAATGCTACTCTTGGGTACCGAGTACCAAGTATTTTACTCTAATCGAATCACTATTGGGAATTCAATCACTACTTTAGTTAATCGTTCGACATCAAGTGAAGTAGTAATTAAATTCCTAATTAAAGTAAGTAATACTTAGTAATTCTTAATTTGAGTAAGTAATACTTAGTACTCAGTATTCAGAATTGCATTTGCTCATCTCTGATATTAATGCCCTTCAATGTGGCAGAATGTATTAATACTCAATTAATAAAAAAAATGTTTTTTTTAAATTTCTTAAAGACATTTACAACTGTATTAAATAAATACATCTAGTAAATTAGAACATAATGTATATTACTTACTTATTAAAACACTTTATTCAGAAATATTACAATTTGTCACAGTTAAGGACACTTATAATAGAGTTCAGAGATTGCATTCATACCGTATATACAAAAATATAAATAAATAAAGTAATAACAAAAGAATAAGAAGAAAGAACAAAAGAGTAAAGAAAAAGAAAATATATATATACACATAAGTAAATAAAAATAGAAATGAAAGTAAAACAAACACCTTATATAAAACATAAATTATTTACAATTTGCCAGGTGATCTCCGAACCAATCCTGTCCCCTCCACATGTGGAGGGAAAAGGGAGGCTTAGGAGATCCCTACGCTTCTCCCTCAGCCACTTCACTGGTATTTTAAACCAGCGGAGGAATGTATATAATGACATGAAAAACACTTGCTGAGTAACTACCCAATGGTAGCACTCTATTAAAAAAAAAAAATAAATAAATAAACAAGCATTGAACGATTCTCCCGGAATAATCAACGCCATTAAGTCTCTCCCTTAATTTGTTTTGCTATACACGCCTGTCTTCTATACCTACTTCACACACCATCCAATGTATTGGAGGGTGGAGGGAGGGGAGAGAAACCAGGGGAATAGAGTGTGATATGACACACATAACCTTCCTGTTATACCGTCGAGAGACTACTGATTATGTTTAATTAATGGAAAGGTGCTTTGAAGGTTACATTTGAGAAAGATTGCCTGTCTTCCTAATAGCATATGTTGACAGAGAACTCAACAAACGACTTGTCACTCGATGAATTTTCAAATAAAAATTTATTCTTTTAATTATTTATTTTTCGCTTCGGCGGTACATACTAGCGGATCCAGGATTTAATTTTTTTTTGGGGGGGGGCTTCAGCTCGAAATATTTTTTTTCACATATATATAACGATAATTAATTTGAAAAAAAAAGTAAGAAATTAATTACCTATATGAAATGGTGTTTAAGTGGTTCTTGAAGTCTATTAAATGTAATTACACAAACAAGAATACTAAGAATAGTTTTTAATATTTTTTTCTGTAAAGTATGGCTATTTTTTAAAATTTTGGGGAGGGGCGGGCATCAGCCCGAAAGCATTCCCTCCCCCCCCCACCGTAGATCCGCCTATGGCGGTACAAATACTAAAATTATTTATTTTTCTAACCAGAACATTGATTTTTTAAAACCGTGAATAAAAGAATCAAGATAATTTTCGAATTATAACAACACATACACACACAATTTATTTATCACTATTTATTCATTATTTATTGGATGATGCCATCGTTTACTAAGGATGTAAACTTGCGTTGGCAAGTCTTAAGGCAAGAAAAAATTACAATACGACGTTTAAAAAAAAAAATATTTATGTATATTTGTAGCAATCATTTGTTGCCTTAAATGAGCAAATAAACAACAAGTTCTATTTTGCCATAAAAATATTTTATTTGTTAAAGCAAAATAAGACAAACAATAAAGCTAAAATTGGCCGGATACGTTTCATCAAGCAAACGGATAACTTTATTACTTTTAATAAAATATATTATTCCTCATTAGTGTTGCCCAAAAATAACGCAAACATATATTGGTTATACCAATTCTTTACATATTGTAACTAAAATTGTCAAGTATTAGTAATTATTTTGCCTTGATTTTTATTCAAAAAATCGATTTTTTTTTACCAGTCTTGGTCTTGGTCTTGCAACAGTTAGGCGGTCGTGGTCCTACTTTAAGCAACACTATTCGTAATAAAGAAATATAAGCGAGTGATAAATATTTACTGCCTATTTATCACTATGACTTTATAAAAACATAACAAAAGGTGTATTTGTAATATTTTACCTAATTAACTGTCAAAATGGTAATGGTTACACAATTCGTAATAAAATTGTAGTTATTTTTTTTTTTTAATAATTGAGCCCAATATTTTGTTATGTATTATTTACAAAATTTCAATTATCAATAATTTATAGGAAAGGTGATTTTCAACTGATTTATTTTCGTTTATGGTTAATCTTATAAGAAAAATGAATTGCCAGCTAATACGCATAAATCCAATGTATTTATTTTAAAACGCGTACACGAAAAATTAATCATAAATTATTATTTATAATTCGTTGTTAATTATGAAGGATAATAAATAAAATCATATTAAATATTCCTAAGATGATTTAGTGGTAAGTAGTATAGCATACAGTGAAAATTTAATTTTTCATTATAGTTTGAATTTATGACAAATGAAAAGTATTGTTAGTATTTCTACAAAAAGTGCAGAAAGTAATAACAGTTTTAATCAATAAAGAAATACTTAATTCATGTATGTTTATTAATTTGTAATTATGTCATCTGAATATGTGAAAATTAAATGTGAGCATTTCACATAATTGTTTACAATTAAATATATTTGGAGAATATCACTGATTGATCATCTTTTAAAATAAATTTTCATCTGCTATAGTCGGAGACCAAATTTTAAAGCATTAATGCAATTGTGAATGTATCATCTGCTTATTTAATTAAATGATTGTACCATTGAATCAGCCGTTAATAACTCATTAAATATTTTATGTTTTTGTTTCATTGTAAATTCATATAATATGGGAAAACTTGCATATTTAAAGTATTTTATTGAGATACTTTATTGTATTTTATTTTATTTTTTTATTATTTACCCCCCTCCAATAAAAATTATAGATGGAGCAAGAATATTATTTCGCTACTCCCCCCCCCTTCCATGTATTTTGAAGAAAGAATAAAATAAAATTCAATTACAATTAATCTACATGAATGAATAAAATATGTTTATCTTTTTTTCTTTTTGGTGGGAAGTTGTTTGCTATTCTTACATTAAGTTATAATAATAACTTCCAATTTAACAACAATTGATTTATTTGTTGTCTTTCCAAGTTACATGTTTACGTTTCGAGGTATTTACCGCCATCTCTAGAACATTCTTTTCTCAGAATCTTCAGAACGGACACCCAATAATTGGTCTAATGGCATGATGATGCTCTGGATATTATATACTTTAATTTGTTATAACATGAATTTAGTACCTGACAATGGAGCACATTAGACTTAAGCCATGAATTAACCAAAAAACATTGGGATTGTAGTTCTGAAGATGGGAGTAAATATCCCGCAACGTAAACATGTAACTTGGAAATACAACAAATAAATCAATTGTTGTTAAATTGGAAGTTATTATTGCCAAAAACAAGGAAAATATGTTTAATAAAATAATTAAGAAAATAAGAAAAATCAAATATATGGCTAAGCTTAGATATATATTTTTAAATCTTATTTTATTGAGAAATAATTCATTTTGTCTAAATTAAGGACAAAGCTTAGGTCTAGAAGCATATACGCAAGCATTTAACCACACCCAATATTCTTATTATTGAAATTTTAGTTTATATTATATAAAGATAATTATATGTAGCAACATACCTACGATTGTATGATTCATGTGCACCCTTCCATTTTTACGTGAAGATTTTATTATATTTCTCTCGGTAAAATTGAAGCATCGGCGAATTGAGAGTTCATCTTACTGCCTCAAACCTTTAAATAAAAATAAAAGTATGAAGTAAATTTAATTGATCTGTTAACACATTTTCTAATATATCCCTACGAAAAAAAAACTAATATATAAATTTATTTTTATATTTATTAAATTGTTCATTTTATAATAATTATGTTAATTATAGGCATGTATGTGTTCTTTTTTTTACTTTTTATTTATAAGTTATTTTATTCTTATTTATTGTATATATATACAATAATAAATGTTCTATCAATAAATGAATGATAATGTTCTATAGAATAAATGATGTTCTATCATTTATAATATATATATAAATGATAGAACAATTCCATACTGTAAACTTCACTAGGGATATTACAATATCTTCCTACTCTTAATGCCACTGAATGCATCTATTATTTCTTTTTTTATTCTTATACAAAAAAATCTGTACCCATAGTTACAATAAGGTAATGATGTGTTTACATATTATTCATTATTTAAATACTCTGACATTTTATATTGTCAGATTCATCTTTCCTTAGTTACTAGAAACACAGTGCTTATTTTAAGGAAGAACTCAATTTATTTTTTATTATTTTATTTCTTAAAAGTGTATAATTATAATTTTTCCTACTGTACGTAGTTTTAAGTGTTTTAAGTGTATATAGATTTTTTTTTGTATATAGTTTGTTTATCTAATATTTCCTTTACTTTTTCTTTTTTTGTTGTTGTTTTATTTAGGCCTGATGTAGTCTTTTAATACTGTACTATTTTTTTTATTCTAAAGGGATTTTGTCCCAGAATAAAGTTATTTTCTATTTCTATTTCTACATATATATATATATATATATTATTTTTCAGTTTAATTTATTTTTATTTATTGCACATAGAGTGTGAATGTGATCTCTGAACACAGTTATAAATTTCCTTTGAGACAGATTGCATTTATCAATAAACACATTCTAAGAAATAAAAATTATATTAATTAACATTCATAAATTTTATTCATAATAGAAACTCCCGAGATTTCTTTTTGAGGAGAGGGAGAGCTTTCCCTCGCCCAACCATAATGAAAAGTATGCTTCTGTGATAATCATAATTATTTACTTCAAAATTATGTGAACAATCGAGAACTCTTTTTATACTCTGTAATTAGCAGGGAATTACAAAAATTTCAGCTAACAAAAGAAAATTAAATAAAATTAACATTGACATTTAAATCATATCTTAAGGTTTGCATGTACTTTTTTTTTTACGTTGTAGTTTATTTATATACAAAGTATTTTGTTAAATACTTATTACTGAAAATAATTAAATACGGATATGAATATATATATATATATATATATATATATATATATATATATATATATATATATATATATATATATATATATATATATATATATAGATATATATTGAAATCCTTTATTGGCATTTATCTTTCGACATTGCGACAATTTGTATCGATACGATATTGGGAGTTGTCGAGAAAGGAAAATAACGATGTCGATATTACCGCATCATCATGAGACGGAATATTATCCTAGAGTCTGTTATTCATCTAAATCCGTGAACTCTTATAACCACCCCAGGACAGGTTGCTAATAATTTACTTTCGATGAAGAAGATAGGAAACTGTGATCATCACCTTCCAGGTAACTTAGTTGGCTACCAAAAATTACTCCCAGCTAATATCATCAAGGACCAGTTATTGGGCTAACTTGATTAAGGGGGATCCACTCTTGTCAGGCACTTGGAGTTCTGGGGTAGCCATCATTAGGCACCCGGGTTCCATCCTTGCTTACATAACCTAACACGAAGCGGTGAGTGTAGGAATTAAAATTAAAAAAAAATAAATTAAAACCTTGACACCGTCGGACAATGGACTGCCCCAACCAATCCTTGTTTAATAAATTTTAAATTCATGCTTAATAAATTGATGTCTGTCAAACAATTAAATAATTAACAATTATCATGTCAAAATCGGTAAAAAAATAAAATAAAAAAAAGTTTGGAATTCTGTCACCTCTAAGTTTCAGTGTTTTCAGCTTGTATTTTTAATAAAAGCTATTTAATGGGTACTCTACCAATAGGATGCAGTAATACCCCATGCATCATTAATCTTCATTTCCTTTTTTTTAAATTAACTTTCGAATAAATACTGATTTTTCAAAAAAAAAATTTAAAAATCATCACCTAAAGCGATAGGACACCAATATATAGAATTTTATCCACTGCCGAAGGTTGCTAATATAAATATTTAATTGTAAAATTTCTGGAAAAAAGAATATCACCCTTCAGACGTCAAAGTTTTAATTTATATAAATGGAAGACACACAGTGGACTGTCCTAGTCAATCGGATAAAGTCATATTACCGATTGTGAATATTTTTATGGAAAATGGCATTTTATGGCAGTTTATCCGTCGATATAATTAGAAAAAGAAAAATTATTAAAAAAAAAATACAAACGGTATAAGTAAAATTGAAGAAAAACATTGGGAATTGAGAGTCAATTTTATTAATGAAGGATTCTTAATAAACCTTAGTAAAATGTTTCAACTGAATTCATAAAAAAACTGCGTTAAGTGCTTAATATAGAAAACATCAATTAATAATGTGAAATATATTTTTTTTTGTTCTATATTCATAAAGTAAAACTAAAACTCGCTACGACTCTCATAGGAGATGTAGAGCAGATCGGCCTACAAGTAAATGAAGGCAAAACAAAATATATGATAATAAGCCGAAAATTCCTCCCAATAACAGGATCGGCGTAAAAGAAAAATCATTCCTGAGAGTAGAAAAATTCAAATACCTCGGCTCCACAATAACCTTAATGAACTATCAACAGGCAGAATTTTTTTTTTTTTTAACTTCTTTATTGAGATATTACAATCTGTCACATTCAAGGACAATAGTAATATTGATATAGAGTAGCTCATTCATACCATACAATAAATAAAAATAATAAACGGAAATATAATAATAACAGGCAGAAATAGATCAGCGTATAACTAGTGCAAAAATAGCTTTCTTCTCACTCTCAAAGGTATTGAAATCCCGAAAAATCTCAAATTAAGGGTGTACAATGCTATGATAAAGACAGTTCTAATTTATGGCTGTACGGCCGTGACACTAACCTGCACCCAAGAAAAAAAGTATAGAAAGATTTGAGAGGAAAATCCTCCGCACGAAAACCGGAGCGATCTGGAATCAGAGTACTAACACATGAAGAAGAAAGACCGATAAAGAACTGCTTACAGAAACTGGTCAATCAATATCCCGAGATATGAAGTACATTTATTTTTAAAGGAAAGAGATGGTCCGGGGTGGCGGTCATAAATAGGCTGAATAGTGGAAAAACTATTTTAATAAAAGTTGTGTTCTAAGTGAAACTCCTAGCTGAACACACCTCCCTGAAGAAGAGCTGCAAAGTCGGCTTTTAATAAAATAGTTTTGACACTATTCAGCCTATTTATGACCCCCACCCCGGACCATATCCTTCCCTCATAATACAACGGTCAACTATTAATTATTCTATATTTATTTTTATTTTGGCCGACGTTTCGGCCAAAAGTTCAGGCTTCCATCAGGGCTAAGAAAAAAATAGTTAACAATGTGTTTGAGAAACTATAAACATTAAATAATAATAAAAAAATATTAATACGTAGGTGAAAGGTACAGTCTAAGAAATGTAGGTAGAATAAACTTAAAGTAAATAGAATAATAACAGTAAAATAGAACTAAGAAATAAATAATATCGGTAATAAAGTAGGTACTAATTAAATCAGTTAACATAACAAATGAAAAATGAATTAACAACGAAAAGTAATGAAATATATATCCATAAAAAATGCAAATGTTGACATAAAATAAATGGTGTGACTTAGTTGCTAAAGTATGATGTAATAGTATGCTAAAAGGAAATGAGATAATCATAGAGTAAAATGCAAAAGAAAGAAAAATAATATGAAGTTATATAAGGAGATCATAGATGTAAATAGAAAATTGAGATACTGTAAAATCAAGTAAAAAAAAAGTAAGAGACAAAACTAAATATAATTATACTTATAGGCAAAATAAAAATAAATATTATTATTTATTGCTACATTTCTTTTTCGACTCATCACCTTAACCATTCTTCTCTTCAATAAATAAATATTAATATATTTATTTATTATTTTTATATCCGAGATGAAGTGTAACTAGGATTTAAGCTATGATACGATCTATATTTCTATGTTTGAGTATTTATAATAAAGTATCGATTTTTCTATAATATTTTATTTATATTAACTTCTTCATTCAGTAACTTCTTCTAAGTCATACAGTAAAAATAATTATTGATTTTAATGGAACTAGACAAATACTTATGAACTGGAGACAGCAGTTTTATCTTCCGTTCGCAGTCTTACCGATAAAGGGCTCTTCCTTCTCATAGTAGAAATCCTTAATCACTAATCCTGCAAGTGAGCCTTGAACCTAAAATATCAACGAATATTAGACAATTCATATTAAAATACATGTTAAATAAGCAACATCTATTACAGTTATTGCATGATAGTCTATTATTGTTGCCCAAAATGTGCAAGACCATACATCGCAAAACCAAGACCAAGGCCGCCTAACTGTTGCAAGACCAAGACCAGGACTGGTAAAAAAAATCGATTTTTAAAATAAAATTTAAAGCAAAATAGTTAATAATACTCTACAATTTTAGTTACTACATGTTAATAATTGGTATAACCAATATACTTTTGTATTTACCTCCTCTAATTTTTCATTCGGGCTCAGTTAGATTTTTCCTATATAAAAAATTACAATAATGTCTCTATAATAATAAGCTAATAAGTAACTGCAAGACTGTTGCGAGCCTCTTGCGCAAGACCAAGACCATGGTCAAGACTGATTTTGCAAGAGCAAGACTCGTCTCGGTCTCGTATTTGGGCAACACCAATGATAGCTAGTGCTGTGGATCTTTTCTAGGAAAAGACGAATTGAATATAAAATATAAATAAATAAAAACATACCTATGGATTTTTAATTTAATTGATTTAATTCATTTATCTAGTTATCATAGGTTAAATATAATATTAGATATAAAAATGTTTAATGCTAACAATTTTCTTTTAACAAATCTATTAGGTGCGTAAATTTGTTGTTCATTAATGAAACTGCTTGAGCAATAAGAAAAAAATATAATGTATACGTTTGTATGTAGATGAAAATAAATAAATCATTAAAACTATACACATATATATCGTATGTTATAAACCACTTCTCTAGGTTAGAGTAAGGATGATGTTTTTTTAAAATGTAACTATATTTATGTAACTTTATTATTATATTTAATATGATATTTTAAAACTATTTTAGAATTCAATTGGACATTAAACTATTTACTTATTTTATCATAAATAATTTCCATTGATTTGTTTTTAATTTTTAAAAAATTGATCTTCGATTGAATTGATCTTAAGTTACGTTTATTGTATATTTTGCTCGAAAATAATATTATAATAAATATTTTATATATATATATATATATATATATATATATATATATATATATATATATATATATATATATATGAACAAGGTAAGTAATAGTGGAAACCAACTCAACAGTTCTGAATAGTTCATTACATGTTTAGCTAAATTAAAACGTCCATATCATTTATAAAATGGTATATAGACAATGTAAGACTGGAATAAGTTAAAAAAATTTCTTTTCCTTTTTAATTTTATTTTAGAATAAAAAAACCTATTCAGGGAAGGATACTTTGAATATCTACAGATTGGTTTTCAATATTAATTACCTATATATTATTTATCTGGTTTGTCATATATAAGAATAGTAAGTATATACCAGCTTACAAGATGTATACATTCAGACCATACAAACAAGACAAATATCCTAGTTATATGAATATATCATAATAAATATATATATAATGATAAACCTGTATTATTACAAACCATGAAGGGTCTTGTATCCAGTAATTGATAAAGATACATTGTTTTTTGACAAACTGTTATACAAGAAATTGATATGGTCAGCATCCACACCCAACCTCCAGGTTAATTATTATGAATATTATTATGCTATGAAGGGTACTCATTCATCAAAGTACTCATTTGATGTCGGGTGTTGGGTGATCCCAAGGAAGATCTCCTGTACCCAGATTCCGTCTACGCCGGATAGAACAGAAAATTAATTTTTTGTCAGCAACCTAAAATGAAATCGTAAAAAAATAACAATGTAATATAAAATAGATATATTTTTATTTTTAAAGCTATATGTATATATATATATATATATATATATATATATATATATATATATATATATATATATATATATATATATATAATATATATATATATATATATATATGATCACCTTATAAATATCTAGAACAATTTTTGTAATCCCCAAGCACTTCTATGTCTCTGGTTGGTATGGTGAGTTGAAGTGGCTATATCCAGCTTTCCGAATACAATATTACTTAGGTGTATTCCTTTTCCGTGGCTTTACAACTAAAAAACCTTCTAACTTTCCTGATTTGTTTACTTCTTGTTCCTCTGTCCATTCTTTAAACACAATATCCCAGCCAATAAACCTGTATATTCCTTTTCATACAACGGTTTCCTTGTATTGAAATCGATTGAAAAATCTTTATAACGAGAGCTATATTATTTTGTAATCCTTTACCCACCTACGTACTGAAAATCACATCTTTAATATTACCTAAACACCAATTATTTTTCCATTTCCTCATCTATCAATCTACCGAATATATGTTATCATTAAATATTCATATTTAGTATTATATGCCAGCCTTTTATAGTCTGTGGTACAGATCCCTTTTTATCAAATCATAAACATCTGCCTAAAACTTCCATAATGCCTTCATCTCACCGTAACCTAATAATTTTTTTTCCTACTAATATTCTCAGAAGTGGGTCGTTTTCTTATTAAATTAATTAATTTCTCCATATATTATGGAACGTGTATTTCAACAAATTTAAATTAAAGCTTGCTACGTATATAATCCAAATCAATTTGAAACCACGTTCTTACAGAATTATACAAATTAATTAACTTCTACTTTTTACTGGAAGGTATACAGCCCGCTGTAATGACCCCTTTTTGATAAACACCAGTATGATGGGTATTGTTGCCCAAATGCGAGACACAGACGAGTCTTGGTGCAGGGATCGAACCCGCGCCGTATTGGTCTTAGCAATCGAGTAGGGACTGCACTTATTTATTTTTATTTGTTATTAATTGTTTTAGATTTAGCCTCGTAGCTTATAATTTTTGCAACCTCCTTAACACACTGGACCACCCATTATTATTTGAACAATACATGAACTTTATAATCTCGTTATTTTTTGCCTGCCATTATGTGCCGAACGAATCTAAATGTGATAGCAAATGTTCATATCTGTTATTTTTGGGTGATTAATTCCTGCCTCCTCCTCCCAAAAAAAAAATTTTCTTTTATATAGTGTCTTCAAGGAATAAATAGGTCCTTGTATTTTCAACAATTTTTTTATTATACTTCTGATGACGTTTCGAGCTCATTTTCGTATTATCAAGTCATCAAAACATTTTTTTTTTTATTTACTAATTTCATGAAATACAACATGCAGTGTACCCAATGCAGTATTTTAAATTCAATATTTAAAAGTAGACGGAGGTGGTAGTTCCGGACTGGGGACATGCATCAATCAATGCGCACAAATTTAAGGGAGATTATGATGAGGAATACAAGTAATAAGTAGTTCATGAAATTAGTACATAAAAAAAAATGCTTTGATGACTTGATAATGAGCCAATGAGCTCGAAACGTCGTCAGAAGTATAATAAAAATTTTTTGAAAATATAACGGTCTATTTATTCCTTGAAGACACCATATATATGAACATTAAGTGCCCCTGAAAAATACTGCTGAAGTAGCTAAATATTCTTTTCTTTCTTCTATAAATAAAATATTTTGTGCTTTTACTTAGAAAAAAAAATATTTTCACACTTACCTTTAGCTGCGGAGTCCTGACATTTAATATTGACAATGGTTGAAAAGAGGTTCCAGAAGAGATTTGGAGTGAAGTGTTGAGGTAGATGTTGCATTGTTCCAATTAGCCCCATGCTGGCGACGCCACTAATCCTATCCCCTGCACCTCCGCCCCCTCTGTGGCAAATTAAACTAAGCTCATTTGTCATGAAAGTAGGTATATTTACTTAGTGGCTAATTTAAATAAACTTTGGTTAAACAATCCGTTGAATAAACATATTTTATTTAATAATTAACTAAAAATAAATTATTTTCTTAAATAATAATATTTAAGATCTTCAATGAAATAGAGCATTGAAGCATTATAATATAGGAACAAAACTCTTCTTCCTTAAATCTTAAATAAAATACAGCATGGTTTAAACGGAGTTAATTTTCAATGTAACAATACTCTCCTTAAAATTAATGACGGTTAACTTCAATATTAATTTTTTTTATAAAGCCGTTAACAACAAAGGTCATTATCGCCTTGCATCATTGGTTATATTTTATTATATTATATATTTTACATTTTATGAAGAAATTGGAATATAGATTTTTCGCAACTTTATTTTCTTTTTTTATATTTTAATTAGATTGTAGTTAATTAGATATTTAAATAATCATCTTAAGTATAAATAATAGTGGACGATTGTTGACTGTAGAAGATATATTGAAGAGAGATTGGTTGGGGTTTTAAGCTAATAGGAATACAAAGTAAAAATAAATAAATGATATTTGATGATATATGGGGAGTTATTATCTCCCAGGGTCATTATCGCCAAGGGTCAATGTTTATATTTCATTATATTATATATTTTACATTTTATGAAGAAAATATAATATAGATTGTTTGCAACTGTATTTTCTTTTTAAATATAAAATATTTTTTCAATTATTACTTTCTTTATTGAGTATTATAACAATCTGTCTCTTGGACATTGGTTATAGTGAGGTAGGATGACATTCACACTATATGTACAAAAAAAATAGAACAAAATAATAATCAAAAGTATATACAATAGATAATAAAATAAAATAACCTAAAAAATAAGAAAATTAAAACTAAGAAAAAAAAACACATGCATACCTAAATATTAAATATAAACGAAGAATTAGTATTTCTTGATATTAATATAGTTTATTAATGAATTATATAGCGAATAAAATTAGTGGCATTACTCATTCTAAAATTAAATGAATTATTCCTAATTAAAATAATTTATAGATTTTTAAATTTAATCTCTCAACCAAAAAAATACATATTAATTTAAAATTAGTACAAAATTAAAAAGCTCGAGACTGTATTTTATTTAAAATATTATCGTATAAATAACAGCAAGATATTGTGGTAATAGTTATGTTAATACATTTGTATTAAAAGTTATGCTATACCTACTTCTCACACACTACTTACACATATGCCCATACATAAGAAAACTACATGTTTTTTTTGCAGATTTGATTAGTAGTTTATTAAATTTCCTTAGCAAATGGGATGAAGATCACTGAGAGAGACGGATCTGGGAAGAAGTCCGTTAACTCTACCTTAAAAAAAATTATCAGTGTTAGAAATTGAAAAATTAATAAGATGCAATTTTTTTTCACAAAAACAAATTGTTCAAGTATTCATGTTTACTGATAACTAAATCTATGATATTTCCATTGCGACAAAGGTTTGAAGAAATAGTGGTTTCTTTAAGTATTATTAGCACAAATAACTTTTTAATTTGTTTTCTCAAAACATTGTAGTTATTTTTTCATTGTGTTGTTGCAATAACATTGTAGTTATTTTTCCTTTTTTTTATCATTGTAGTAATTTTTTTTAATTTTGGTTATTTTTCTATTTTATCCAAATACTTAAATCACTTAAAAATCGAATTTATTGTTGTTATGAAATATCATTAATAATTATGAAAATTCTATTCATTGCAAAATAATTTTTTTTTAACTAGTTCTAGTAGCTTAGTTTTAGTAACTAGATTATAAAAACTTCAAAAACATATTGAATTTTCATAAAACAAGTAAATTAACAAATAAATTTTAAAAATAGTGTAATACATTTTAAAAAAGTTCTAAAATTAAAAAAAAGAGAATGAAAAATTGGAGACATTTATCTTCTGTATTTTTCTTGTTGTGTGAATGTCAGTAAGATTAAAAGTAAATAATATCCCCCCCCCCACCCAAAATCTTCTAATAATTAACTAACCCCTCCTTCACAATTGAGTTATGTTTACATATTTTATTTATTATACAATTATATACTCTCCTATTTAACATTTTTTTATTGTGTAAGTTAGTTATTCTGTGTCGAAATTTCAATTAAAATGGTCTCTCCAAAAACCAATTATTCCATGTCATGCCTTGGGAATTCGATATAGGAGAAAATGCTGCTTCAACATATTAGTTTATTTTCAAAAACCTTAAGACGTTGCTTATCCCCACAGGCGGATCTAGGGGGGTGGGTGGGTGGGGGGAGGAGAGCTTTCAGGCAGAAGCCTCCCTCCAAAATGGTAAAATATAACCATATTTTATAGAAAAAATATTAAAAACTATGTCTTAAAGTATTCTTGTTCGTTTAATTATACTTAATAGAACTTAAAAGAACCACATAAACACCATTTCATATAGGTAGTTGATTTCTTTCTTTTTTTTTCTAATTATTTAACTTATTTTTATATTTATTTCTTTATTATTTGTATTTATTGTATGAATGAGAACTTTTAGCCCTAATGCTTATAGCCCTCCAGCAGAAAAAAAAAATTATTTATCGTTATATGTATATGAAAAAAAAATCTTTCAGGTTGAAGCCCCTCCCCCAAAAATTAAATCATGTATCCGCTAGTGCTCATCCCTTAGTGTAAGCAGTCACGTTTCGCATCCATGAAGAACCGTAGACAGAATAATGGTTTTCTAAATTCTAATTTTCAAGTTTCGAAACAACAGCCATGAGCTAAGTAGTTTCGCAACTAAAAAAAAGCAAGCATTTCCCGTCTTTAATCTAGCCTCAACTTCTTCTTCAATTTCAAGTTATTGTAGACTCTAAATACCTAAACTTCTCGACGTGTTTTCTTCAATATTTATAACACTGATATTTTCGCTGATTTTGCTGCTAATCATATTTTTTGTCTTGTCTGTATTTATTTCGAGCTCATTATTGTCCTTCGAAATATTGGTTTTGGAGAACGATGTTCTCTAATTTTACTGGGGTGATCACACCCTTGCTCCTCCCCCTTCCGAAATCTCCGCCTATGCCCATCACTTTCATAATGGCTACTGTAGGCATGACTCACTCAGACATTTTTGAATAGATAAACCTTGAAAGATGTCGCTTGTTCTCATCCTCCAGATCACCGTTAAGACCTCCAAACGCCATTGGGGGGAATGCATTGGAAGGTTTTGTAGCAATGGGCGTGAACCACCGGCCCCTGGTGGAACTACCCTTTGTTGGCAGCGGAGCAACAATGGCCTTTGTTGAAGGGTGTGCTGCGATGGAGGTACTCTTCCGAATTCCCAACAATCAGCCGCTATTAGTTAATTGGAGGTGCAGAAGAGTGACCATTTAACAAATTGGACCGCAATCACTAATTCAGTCCTATCTTGAGTGATGGATTTTTTATTGAACCATGGCGGTAACGCTACTTCAATATTTAGAACAACTTTTCTAATGTAGTACTTAAAGTTTTAATGGTTTCGGTTAATTATGATATTAAACTACCGACAGCCTAAATTAGACTACACGAGTTTGACGAGAACGATATGTAATATTTTATAACAACATATTTTCCGTATAAAAAACAGAATTTCATGAAGTGTAAATAGAATTTATTTTCCAAGCAGAGTATATGTAGCAGTAATAGATAATTTGAGAGAAATTGTTAAGACTAATCTGAACCATAGCTTTAGTTCTGACAGTGGATCTTTAAAAAAGTGTTTAATTGACAGAAAATTTAGACTTCAAATTATCTTATTGTTTTAGAAAAAAATGAATAATTAAAAATAAAAAGCTTACCTTTTGATTGAATTGTAGACACAAGTTCAGGATTTTATCATTTCCCACTACGTTTGGTTCGACGATGCCTTAATTTTTCTCGCCATTTAATACTTTCGCTGAAAAAAACAATAAAGATGATTAGAACTTATAAATAATTTAGATTCCACTACATTAAATACAATAAATTAATATTAAATAAACATTAAACTTGTTAATATGTGACCATATTATGTTTAAAATATTTTCAATATTCGGAATTTTATACAGCATTCCAAGTTACCAGTATAAAAAGAATTAATTTAAATTATAATCTTTGTACTTTTGCCTCTCTTTAATAAAAAAATATGTACACATTAATTTAAGAGTCTTAGAAAATTTCATCTATCATTTCCCATATGCAAACATTTAAATAGTTTTTTAAGGAAAACACATATTTCTAGAAAAAATAAATAACTCAGTCATTGTTTTTAAATTTTTGCAAATTATGGTTCATTATATCTTGAAACAAAATGGCGGATGACAATGAGACCTCCTAAAGGAACTTTCCCATCATCATCTTCATATAAATACAAAAATTCAACCTTCCAACATTATCAGGAGGAGTTTTGGAGATGGACATTATGTTCAAAACAAGGGAAAACATGAAAAACCGTTCTTACATGCGAAAATTTAAACGAAATTTATCTAAAGTATTATGGTATTGTTCCGTTATATATATATATATATATATATATATATATATATATATATATATATAACTAACATCTCTAAAAGTTTCATAATCGTGTTTTAGGAGTTCTAAAACGGATAGAAAACGCAACCTCGACATTCCGAGAAAATGCAAAAGTTTATTATTTCAGAGGGAAATTAGACAAACAATTTTCTTGTATTTTTTTAATAATATAAGTAGTATTGTGTAAAAACAGGAAAATATAAGACAAAAAATCTTATTTTTTGTTAAGTAATCTCTTACTTTTAATATCACTTGTTCTATTGGGGATGTACAGAGTTTTATTGAAAATCTTTTGAATACTTTTTTTCTTAAGTGATGAATTAAATTCCACACGTTTTATAAATATATATATTTATATTTAAGTGAGTTTAGTAAACATAAAATATTAAATTTACGATAACGTAATGCACGCTGCTGTAGCAATATCGTCTTCTAGTATAAAATAATAATAATTAGGAACAAAAAAACCAATCATATTTTTCCCTTAATGCATGTCATCAAATTAATTTTCAACTACTCTCTCAAATCTACATTCCAAAAATAAACTTATATTCGCTTCTTGTAACATTTTGCTATAACCAAACTATTAAACTATAGTAAAACCTGATATGATGATATCGGGTATTATTATCGAATAGTTAAAAATATCTCCATTATTATCGTTATTTTAGTAGATAGGGTAAAATAGATCTACTCATAATTCTCTAAATTTTGAAGGTTTATAGTTAACTATCAAACGTATGACATTACGTAAAGGTATTAGTAATATTTTGAAACATCGTGACTGGTTCTGTTTTAGGTATTAATGTTACCCAAAATCGGTCTTGGTCTTGAACTTTGCAAGTCTAAGACCAAGACTGCCAAACTGTTGCAAGGCCATGAAGAATCTTGCTCCAAAAAAAAAAAAAATAGTTTTTGTGAATAAAAATTAAGGCAAAATAGTTACCAATACTTGACAATCCTGGTTACTATTTGTAAAGAATTAGTATAACCAATATACTTTTGAATTTAGCTCTTACAATTTTTTATTAGAGCTTAGTTTTTTCTTTGTTTTCCTTTATTTATTTTTAAGTAATTTTATTTTATTTGATGCTATTTGATTATTACTTATTGTTATTTTGCCTCTATTGATTTTATACCTTGCTATAACAAATGTCCAATTGACAGATTGTTGTAATATTCAATAAATAAATAGAAATTTAAAAAAGTTCTGTAATAGTTCTGATCGATAAATATAATACAAATATTTTAGAAATGAAATATTTTGTGTTAAATTTTCAATTAAATTAAATATTCATAATAAATAAAAATATTTTAGTTAATGAATGATTGTTTTTGTCATGTATCTTGTAGTTTTTACTGTTCGAAAATTGCATTATTTATTAACGTATAAATTGTTGAATACAGTGAAATGAATGCTATTTTAAAAAACAAAAAGTTATTTTTTTATATTGTATGATTGATTTTATTATTATATTATTATTGAAAAATATTAAGGTGGGTTTAGGTATTGCAAAAACAATGGGAGAAACAATTGTCTGACTTAACGAACAGCGATATTATTGCTTCACCAAACTATTGATTTCATTTCTGTTGATACCGACACCAGATAAAAAATATTAAAAAACAAGGAACAAAAAATAACATAGTGAAATAATCATTTATATATTTGTTTTTCCAATAATTTTTGAAATGTCTAAACGCACCTTTATATGTCTTGGAGATAGGTCGGCTGAGCCAGACCCGTATCGACCAGTCATTCCGGTTTTTGCTTAGGAGGGTTTTCAGCGAATTCCGAGCACAATGAATGAACGGATTAGGGGAAATAATCTCAACGTTTGTAAAGAGTAAAAGATTCCCAAGGCCATTCATTTTATAAATGGCCAAAAAGTAGAATGGAGTACACATAGGGGGTGGGTGGGAGGATGTGAATGGGGGTTGCGCACGCATGCGGCCCTGACCTTCCCAAGCTTATTTTTTCCAGGCCACCACCGTTTTCCTTTCCTCTGTTTTTCCGGACATGCGTTGTTATATGAATACTGCCCAGTACGCCTGGGACCAGCAACGAGGAGGTTTACCCCTCCCCCTCTCCATCCTCTCCCGCCCAACCCTTCGTCCATTGTACATTTGGACGACATGAAGTTTTATAAAATTTATTTATTAAATTGTAAATTTAATAATATTATAAAATCAATTAAGATTTCCTTAGTGTTGTGTGAATATATCTTCCAAGTAAATCCATTAAATTTTACTTTTTAATATAATATCATCATTAGGAGATTGGTTTATTTTAATCAATAAAATATTCTTATTAATATTTAAATAAATTGATAAATGTGTGTTTAATTTATAGAGACCAGTCCATTAGCTATCCATCCCTTTACTCCTTAAGTATCTATCAACAAACAATAGTAATGTGTGACTGAAATAATTTTTACATACCTATTTTAGAATATATATATATATATATATATATATATATATATATATATATATATAAAACATACAGGGTGTCCCGTAAGTAGAGGGAAATATTTAAAAGGTTGATAGTAGACATCAAGATATACAGAAAAATTCATATTCACAAACACCCAATTTCCAGCAGTAAAGTAGGAAATTTAAGATTTTTTTTTTCAGCGAATCACGGTATTAGTTGAATAGAAAGCATATTTGATTTAAGTAATTAAACATTACTCCATAACAAACTAGAAAAAAATTATTTGAATTTGTAATGACAACCATTTGTAAAAAAAGTATAGTTTGTCATTGTTAAAACTATTTAAAGAGGTCTATTTAGCGGACAAACAACACAGTTCCGTTTAAAAAAAAGAAGTCATAAATTATTTGCGATTTTGTTTTATCACCCTTAAACTGTACTACATTCACACTACTTTTAGAAAAACCTTCTCGTTTAATAAGTTTTAAGTCCGTATTAATTAAGTTGAGGTCTATAAGGAAAAAGTTTGAGATTCACCTCAAATTACCTAAAGAAATAATATGATTTCCTATCGAGTCCTTTTCTGCCAAAATGACTACATTTAACAAAGCTACAATTTGCAAAGCTTTTATTTCTTGCATTTCCGTGATATGGGATGTATTGTAATACACATAATTACCTAAAAAGAAATTTTATTTATTAATATTATAAAATTAAAAATAATGAGGTCATGCAACTGTGTTTTTCTCCCATATCTCTGGCATAGGAATTGATATGTGTTTATCAGTGACAAACTTAATGTTTCTTACTAAAATTTACGTTTGAAATAAAGAAACCTTCTGATTGATTCAATTATTTTCTTGAAAATGTAAATATTAGGGCTAGAAACATTAAGTTTATCATTTTTAAATACGAATCGATTCCTATGACTAAAATTTGGGGGGGGGAGGGGGAAACACAATTTTATAACCACTCTACATACAAAATATTTCAAAAATCATTATTTTTAAATATTTTATGTTTACAAATAAAAGGTGTTTTTAGGCAATTATGTTTCAATACATACCATATCACGGGAAAACAAGAAATAAAAGCTTTGCAACAGTTAATAAAAAATGTCTTAGCTTCTATATATATATATATATAGAATATATATATAGATGTATAAGATAAAGACCGGAGACTGGCGATATCAGCCTTAATACCATCTTGTAATGTAAATAAACATAGCAATTGTATATAAGGCAGATTATTGGACGAATAAAGCAGTGTTTATTCAGAAGTCGTGAGTATTGTTTCTCGTTCCTCTTTCCTTCTTTTTTTTTATTTTTCAAGCCCGGAGACGCTTAACTGGTGCCGAAACCCGGGAGAACGTCAGGAGAACACGGAAGTAAAATTTTTTTTTCTGTCTTTATTTTAATTTTTTTTTCTCTTCTCCTAGTCATAAGGAAAAGACGAGATGCCGACAGAGGGCATAATTCGACCAGGAGTGTTGAACGCACCTGAAATGCCGCAACCTCAGGAAATGCCGATAGCGCAGATTCCTCAGATCGCCCCTCAGGTTCCGCAGATTCCGCAGATACCTCAGATACCGCAAGTACCGCAGATACAAGAGATCCCTCCCTTACCTAGGGACACATTGGCAGAGGCGCATGCCAATGCATTGGAGTGGATGAAGATAAGGGCAGCAACCACGCAGGATCTACGGAGAGCAATCGCAGACCTGGAGCGATTCGGGGGCGAGATAGGTGAACTTAATCACTTCCTGAAAGGCGGAGACCGCCTCATATCAAGAATCGAAGCAAAGGTGGCGGAGGACCTCGTGAACTTGGGAGACGCAGAAGCACTGAAGGCAGCTCTCGTGTGCCGAGTGAGGAGGAACATCCTCAACCAAATCCAAGCGGACGAGGAGACACCATGGCCAGTGATTAAGGAGCGTTTGAAGAAGGCTTTCGGAGGGGGCCGATGGACGCCGGAAGAAGATATCTTCCAAATGTTTAGGGAGTGTCGGTCCCAACGCCAAACAAGAGGACAGTATGCGGGGGTACTAGTGGCGAAGTACAACCGCATAACTGAGAAAATGCGTGAAACCATGAGTGTGGGAGAGGTCGAGGCTAGGATGGAATTCCTTTCGACAATACTCAAGGTTCAGTTAGCTAAGGAGACTGGGAGAAGGGACGGACTGCCTAGAGAGCGATCGTTCCTCGAGTGTGCCCAAGAAATGATAGATCTGAGTGCAAGAGAGGAAGAGACGCGGATGGAAGTAGAAGAACCAGGGTGGACCCGAGTGAGTGACAGACGACCCCGGACAGCCCAGATAGGGTGGAGGAAGAGGGAAATGAAACACCCGAACGGAGAAAAAGCCACGACGGGCGAGAGAAGATCCGGACAGTCCAGGCCTAGGAATGGACCCCGGAGGGAAGACCGAAAATGTCACGGGTGCGGGAAACCGGGACATTTGGTAGCACAATGTCCGCGCACTAGATGTTTCGAGTGCGGGACTGAAGGGCATATTGCCAGACAGTGCCCGTACATGTTTCGCAGGAGGGAGAGACCTCTAGACGAGCCAATGGAGGTGAACGCTCAAAAGTTGAAAAAACGAGCTAGGATGCAGCAGAGAGACGGATCTTCGGAAGAGGCAACCGAGGAGTCGGGGACGTCGGGAACGGAGACTGACGAGCCAGCCAGCAGTGGAGGCGAAGGAGGCAGGAGCAGCCAACGGAGCGAGCAACGACGAGCGACGGCGGTAAGGAGGAAGCGAGGTGGCATCTGAGAAGGGTGTCAGCAGAGAGGCGACCGCACAGCAACCTGCAACAATATTAGAGGTAAGCCATGCTGGTTGCCGATTATTGAAGTAGATGGGGGAGTGAAGTGTCTCGTGGACACAGGGAGCTCGAGTACTATCTTGACTCGGGGGGCGTTGGGGAGAGTGTGCGGGAGCGAGAGGGTACTCCGGATACAAAACTGTGGCTGCCAGCTAATCACTCTGGGTGGTCCCTGTAAAGTAGAAGGGGAAGCGTCAATTACGCTTGACCGGTGGGCAGGGAAGAAGGGGGAGCTAAGGGTGCATGTGGTAGAGAGCATGGCGCGGGAGTACCAAGTCATAATAGGGTGTGATCTGTTAGGACAGGTAGGGGTAAGCATTAGAAACCGTAGAGGAGCTTGGAGTATCAGGCTGGGAAAGAGGAAATTTGGATGTATAGGGGTCGCGAGAGAAAGAAGGGTGCGGATAGGAGCGGTGAACAGGGTGGAGGACTGGAGAAAGGCGTTACAAGCGGAGTTCGTAGATATTTTCTTCAGGGAGGGCGAGGTATTGGGGGTAACAGGGAAGACGGTACACGAAGTTCCACTGAAGCAAGATAGGGTGACCTACGTAAAGGAAAGGAGATACCCGCAGGCGATGAGGCAGCATATTCGGGAGGAATTGGAAAGCCTGAAAGAGCAAGGGATCATAGTCGATAGCACCTCGCCATTTAATAGTCCCCTGTGGGCAGTGAAAAAGAAGGCAGCGCCAGGGGATAATAAGGAAAAATACAGAGTGGTAGTGGACTATCGTAGGTTGAACGACAACACGGTAGACGAAAAGTACCCGATCCCTAGATTCGAAGATATACTTGATAGGTTGAGTGGGGCCGTGGTGTTTAGCACGTTGGACCTCAAGGCGGGATACCACCAAATACGGATGCACCCGAAGGACCAACATAAGACGGCGTTTACATTCGAAAGGGGGCATTACGAATTCACCAGAATGCCGTTTGGTCTGAAGAATGCGCCCATAACGTTTCAACGCCTGATGGACGAATTTCTGAGGGGGATCGACGACTCCGTATGTCAAGTATATATGGACGACCTGCTGATTTTTAGCAGAACGGAAGCCGAACACGTGGGGCATTTGAGGTCGGTATTCGAAAGGCTGCGACAATTCGGGCTGAAACTGTCAAGTGAGAAGTCCCTGTTGGGACAAACGCGAATCAATTTTTTAGGCCACACTATTTCTAGCGAGGGGGTCAGACCGGATGCGGCAAAGGTGGAGGCTATCACACGAATGGCGGTGCCACGGGACGTTAAAGGGATTCGTAGGCTTCTCGGGACGCTGAATTATTATAGAAGATTCGTACCTGAGATGGCAGAATACTTGGTACCTATCAATAACTTGCTGAAGAAAGGCGCGAGGATCGTGGTGACACCGGAAATGGAAAATAATATTCGGAAATGCATGGATAGGTTGCAGGCAGAACCCGTATTGGCGTTCCCGGATTTTGAGAAGCAGTTCAACGTCACCACCGATGCGAGCGAATACGCGTTGGGGGCCGTTTTATCTCAGGGCAGAAGTGAGGGTGAACGTCCGATAGCATACGCGAGCCGACGACTTACGAGCGCGGAATCACGGTACAGCGCGTTAGAGAGGGAGCTACTCGCGATAGTGTGGGCCATCGACCATTTCAGGCCGTATATATTTGGGAGGAAGTTTCGAGTCCACACCGATCACAAACCCCTTCAGTGGGTAGGAAAACTTAAGGAAACCTCTGCGAGGGTCACGAGATGGAAAGAATTCCTTAGTCAGTACAACATGGAGGTGGTGTATAAGCCGGGAAAGGAAAACGTGGTGGCAGACTGGCTCTCTAGGGCCATCATGATCAACGCGGTAGAAGAGGACGGAGGAGGTCCATCGCGGGACGTGCGCCAATTCTTGAGGGAATGGACTCCTGAGGGTGAAGGGGCAGATGATACCGTCAGTATAGAGGACAGGGAGGGGTCCCCGGAAGAAGATAGCTCAGCGGAGGAAAGACCAGAGGCGATGGAGGAAATAGACGAAATCATCAACGACAAGCATAGACAGGTAATCTGGAAGACCAGGACAACAGGGATCATGAAAATAGATTACCGAAGGTACGGGAAAAGTAGGATTCGCGTCATTTGGTCGCAACCCGGGGTGAGCGAGGAGCAAATCCGTACGGCACTGAAGGACGCCACGGAGCCAGGAAAGACACACCATCTCTATGTTGGGAACAACACGGTATGGGAGAAAATAAAGCGGATGTGGAGATCCGAGCGGATAGGCATGGATAGAACGATCATCCGGTGCAAGTATGCAGTGGAAACCGTACAGGATGAGGAGCAGCAACAAGCAATTACATTGGCATACCACCAGGGGAAGACCAACCACCGAGGCGTCAACGAGACGTTGCAGGCATTACGGCGAAAGTATTTCTGGTGGGGAATGAAAAAATCTATCCAAGGAATCATCGGGAAATGCGAGGTATGTATGCGCACAAAGTATGATCGACACCCCCCCAGAGGAGTTCAGGAAGAGACACCTACAGGGAATATGCCGCTACAAGACCTCCAGATCGATACATTCACCTGGAAAGGGTTCAAGTGGGTCACGGTCATCGACACCTTTAGTAAAGTAGCTATGGCACATCAGGTCATGGACAAGTCTGCCAATGCAGTTGCGGAAGCCCTACAAATCTGGATACAGTTTTACGGAGTTCCCGAGAGGATCACATCAGACGGTGGTAGAGAATTCGACAATACCGCGATTAGGGAGGAGGTGAAAAGGTTAGAGGTTGTGTGGCATTATAACACACCGGGACACCCTAAGAGTAGAGGAGGAATCGAACGCTTGCACAGCACGTTGAGTGACCACATCCGTGTATATCAGGGAGAGAAAGGGTTGGAGCCGGATGTTGCGATGAAGAAAGCCGTAACAGCTTACAACCATTCGATCCACTCCGTAACGGGATTTTCACCTGTGGAAATACTATTCGGGATGCGCAGGCCAAGGAGAGATTGGGGGGAAACGACGACCAATGAACATCTCGTAGAGCAAATCCAGAATACTAGGGTAGAGGTAGGAAAGACGTGGGGGAAGGTAGCGGGGAGAATTCAGCGGGAAAAGGAGAAGCGGGTAGCGCGGCAGAATGTGCAGGTACGTGACCGAATGGGAGAATTAAAAATCGGAACAATAGTGTATCGTAGAATTGGAACCAACAGAGGGAAACAATTGTTACGGTACGAGGGCCCATTCAGAGTGATTGCTATTAGGGAGCATAATCTGGTAACCATTGAAAGCATTAACGAACCTAAGAAGAGGAGAACTGTTCATATTGAACAATTGAAGCTCCCAATGTTAGAACCGGTACAGAAACCAATTGATTCGTAGTACCCTTATCGCGTATTATAAAAAAATATGTTTTTTTTTATTATTATTACTGTTGATGATGTCATTTTTTTTTATTATTTTTGTTGTTCTTGTAAATAAAGATATGGCAGCATAATAGAGGTGATTGTAATTTTTATAGGATTAAGAGCTCTGTTCCATTGTTAATAAGACGTTGTGTGTTTACTTTCTGTGGTTTATTTCTTTTTATTTATTTCTCGTTCCAGCGGAGTGGAAGTGAGGTTTGGTGTACTTTAAGTTTATACTGGTACAAATAATTGTAAAGGGTTAAGGCTGATACCGGTGGCTCCGATCTGGGAATTTACAAGTTTCCGAAAATCCTATTCGTAAACTGGTGGGGGGGAGATAAAGACCGGAGACTGGCGATATCAGCCTTAATACCATCTTGTAATGTAAATAAACATAGCAATTGTATATAAGGCAGATTATTGGACGAATAAAGCAGTGTTTATTCAGAAGTCGTGAGTATTGTTTCTCGTTCCTCTTTCCTTCTTTTTTTTTATTTTTCAAGCCCGGAGACGCTTAACTTATATATATATATATATATATATATATATATATATATATATATATATATATATATAAGAATATATATATATATATATATATATATATATATATATATGTATATATATTCAATGTATATCTTATACAGTCGCGGTAATAGAAATTGCATCAACCATTTCTTTTGATTCTTATATTGATAACGTTGATTCCATTGAATATTTTTATTTTTATTTACTTAAATAAAGTTTACAAGAAAACTTTAAGAACCTTTTTCAGTTCAGTTTTAACTGATGCCAGGAATATTGCCAGGAATATTGCCAGGAAGCTGTAATTTTGGCCAGTTTCAAAAAACTGCTCTCTACAGAAAATTTTAAAATTGTGACGGTGCATGAAATAAAGGAATTTTCACGGGGAATAGTAACGAGGATGGGGTACCACCAATTAACAATAGTCATAGTTTTGAAAAATAAAAAAGGCACCATGGAGCGAACAATTGGACCGCATAATGGTGCGATTGTTTTTAGAATATCGTTTCATAAAAGGCAAAGAAATGTCCGAAGATCTTGCAAATAGCAACCTGGTAAATAAAATAAAATTTAATAACAATTTTTACTGCAGCTAGTCCTGTCATAAATATTGTTACAAGGAATTATATACAGATTTCAACAGAAAAATTATTTATTCAAAAACTTTAAAATGTATACATATAGAGAGTAAAAAAAAAAAAGAAATTACGCAAAATGTCCCCCTTTTGCCATGACACAGGCATTTAATCTCCGTGGCCACTCATCAATAGCAGCACGCAGCACATCTTGAAGAAAGTCCTCAACAGCTCGGACCAGAGATTGCTTGAGCCTTTCCTCTGTGGCATGCCATCCTATCTAGTGGGTTGAGATCAGAGCTTCCTGAGGGCCAATCCGAGGCAGAGTTGAACTCATGAATGTTCTTTTGCAGCTGGCCTTGTGAGATGGAGCGGAATCCTGCTGGAAAGCCCAATCACTTCCAGCAAACAGAGTATCGCTTAGAGACTTAACAACAGGTTCCAAAATATCGTCTTGAAAGTTTTTAGCGGCTGTTTTAACTCCGTTTTCACAAAATTAGAGCTTTTTGTTGCCACCAAAGCAAACTCACCATCACTGAGGAAGGGTGATGACCTCTTTCCACTCTTCCAATGACTTTCTGGGCTTCTTTATAGCTGTGCGCGTAGACATGATCATTTTAGCGATAAAATTTTTCTTTAATTGTAAAAATTTTCTCAGCGCTAAACAAAATCTTTCGATGAAGACCATTGGTGTAACGGCCAAGGAGCAATTAGCATCTATCCACTCTATTTTTTTTTAGGGAGGTGGTTAGCCTTTGTCCTGTCATTGCTTGAAATACACCCATCCAAAGATTACTTTCTACTATGCGAGACACTGATATGGCAGAGATTCCCATTTCCCGATACATGATTTGTTGTTTTCGAATGGGATTTCTTCTGATTCGAGCAGCCACTGCTCTCACTGCATTTGCCGTTCTCAGAGTGCGGGGACGGTCGAGGTCTGTGAGGTCTTTCACATACAAATAGGGTCTCATTATATATATTTATTGTGCGGTAAACAAATATACGACTGATACCCAAATGTTCCAAAGTTTTGAAAATCTCTGACCTACATTTTCCAACTTAGTGTAGGGGGATCACAGCTATTCGGTTTTGTTTATCACCCCACCCCGTGCTAACTGAGCGAAAGAAAAATACAAACTAATTGGGACTATTATCCTGACATGTAAAGAAAATAACCTGATAGAGGTAAGGATTATCTTATTAATACCCAACAATGTAAACAAAGTTCAACTTTTGTAACTGTATGTATAGCTGAACGAGGTATGAAATAATTTCTATGACCGTGACTGTAAATATCATATACATACGGTTGAGTTTTTATTCTTTTTGCTATATTTTATTTTTGCTATTTTCATTTTATTTTTTCTGTATTGGAAGATGGAGAGTAGGAGAGCATTTGTCCTACCGCATTCTTCACCCATTTCCAGAAATTCCACTTCCAGGGATTCTGGCCAATTCACCTCCTTGTACAACCGTCGTCCTGGAAACAGTATTTCCTTACAAAGGAAAATACTTTTTTATTTATTTTTAAGTTTCACAAATTAATACCTCAACTACAAAAACAAAATACCATAAATTTCACATCCTGCGGTTCTTCATTATGTTTAAATGAATTTTTAAAATGGTAATTTACCAAGTTTTTTTTGTGTGTCTTAAGGCCGGGACGTGTCTAATTAAAATTATATTGTGCAGGAATGTTTTTTTTTTTTTTTTTTTTTTTTTTTTTTTTTTTTTTTTTTTTTTTTTTTTTTTTTTTTTTTTTTTTTCCTTTTTGTTTTTAGAAATTATCATTTATTCACATTTTTTTAATACATCACGTCATGTCGTAATGAAAAATTACATGAATATGAATATTCTTTACTAACTACAATGAGTGTCGAAAACCGGGTGGGGTGCCGACAACTTACATTTACCTTATCTTTTATTTACCTTATCTTTCCTATCTATCTTATATTTCCAAGTTATTTATAGAAAATTGTACTCTTGTTTATATTATTATTATTATTTGTGCAATAATATAATTTACAAGTGTACATATATATTGTAAATAGGTGCTTAGTTTGAAGCATAAATAATCTTAAATAAAACCGGTTGGACCAGATCCCCAAGGCTACTTTATGTATTTAAGCCCGTAAATATATTATCTATCTACTATTATATTTACAGTACTTCATTTCATTCAAGTAGCGATTTCTTTTTTTCTTTTCGTTTAATATCGTAAAAATTCCTTTACTCCTATGAAGCCAAATCCAATGAAGTTGAAGACAAATAAATAGATACATTTTTCATTTTCTCATGTTGTGTTGGGATTGGTCATCTTTCTTAACTTAACATATGATCAGTCTTTGTGTTTAATTTTTGTTTTTTGGAAATATCTCCATTGGGAATACTAGTGATACGGTTGAGTTAAAGACGCTGGGATCTCCTAGATTCCTGCCTTTCCCTCCACGAGTGTGGGGAAACGCTTGGCTCGGAGATCTTAAGTGAATGAATATTGTAAATATTGTATAAAAACATTTGTGTATTTAAGTAGTTATTTTGTTAGATTAGTTTATTTTTGTTTAGTTTAGGATCTTTTAATCTATATACATTTACTTTTAGCATTATTATATTGTTCTTTATTTATTGTACATAGTATGAATGAGCTACTTTTTATCGCTATTACTATTGTTCTTAAATGTGACAGATTGTAATATATCTCAATAAAGAAATTTCCCCTAAACAAACAAAAATTTGTTTTACAATAATAAAACAATTGTAATTATTTTCTAGAGCATCTTTTTTTATTATTTTTTGAAATATTATTCTCATTCTTTTACACCATTCCCAATATTATATACGAAGAAAAAGATGGTCCGGCATGACGGTCATAAAAACATTAAAATAATGAAAAAAATATTTTATTTTAAGCCAACGTTTCGACCCGACTTTGTTTATCTTCTTCAGGGCTAGAACAGGCTCCTTTCGTATGTTGTTCGTTCTAGCCTTGAAGAAGACCTGCAAAGTCGTGTCGAAACGTTAGCATTTCCTTCCTCAAAAATACACAACAGGCAACCACAAAGTTTTTATTATTTACATACACGAATATACGGTTGTAGCTATTTTTATTTACGATACAAGATTTGTTATATATTTTTTTAATTTATTCATGATATTTACAACTGTATTAATAAATAAAATACATTTAGCAAATTTTATAACAGAAAATAATAACATGAAATCACTTGTTGAGAAACTACCCACTGGTAACACTCTAAAAACAAAATGTATTTACAATAAGCGATTTCGAGGCCATATTCTTTTCAGACGCCTCGGAGGGTTGTTTTATTTAAATATATTTTTATTGATTTTTAGTTTTGTTTCTTCATTGTGGCTGAATATGTAAACCTATTTCTGTAATTTGAGGTCTCCGTTTTAAAACAAAAAGCTTGGGAAAAATTTAACAAGCATTTTATTCTTGTCGGAATCAAATTAATGTTAAACATCGTCGAATAATTTAATTTAACATTTGCAATACCTATTAACATTCCTCCAACAAAACAATTGCCAAACGTGAATTTATTTTAACTTGGAGACCTAAATATTTGTAAAATATATATTCATATGTTTATTTATAAATATATGCAAACACATTATCTTCATTAATTACTGAAATAGAATAGTTTTCAAAATGGTTGAATCAAATAGTTTTAAAGGAAGATAAACAATGACCTTAATGCTTTCAATTTTTTATTGCTTGTTTATCATTGTTTCGGGTTAACCATCCATTTTCAAAAACGTTTTAATCCATGAAACATATAAATTACATCATACATAATTTTAATTAGTTATATTAATTGTGATATAATTAGTCTTTCAAAATCATTATTTTTATATTAATTTATATCAGGATAGTTATATTGCATAGCTCTTATATATATTTTTTTACATTGAAAAATTAGTCCATTATAGTGTTTCCTTTTTTTCATCATATTTAATAAATGATTTTTATGTTTAATATGCCCATTCCACCAAAAATAATTAACAGTACTTGTATTAAAATATATGGCTTTTGTTCTTTGTAAAATGTCTGTAGGAACTTTAATAATAATACATTAATGAAAAGTTAATTTACTCTGCTCATATTAAAATTGACCATATCAAAAACCTTTATTTTAATTCCATGTTGAGATTATAACATAACTGGCCCACATCCCTTTACTGCCTAATATCGCATTGTATTATCATTATTTTACAAATTATGATTTAAAATCTAAAACGTAAATTAAAATTGTTAATATAGTATTTTTAGCATGAATAATGTAAATTAATATTTTATTAAAGTATAATTTATGTAGTCCTTATAGCAATGGCAAAATAAAAAATCATATATTCTGATATAAACAACTGAAAATAAACAATAATTTTGAACCAGACAAATATAATTTAGAATTCGTTGATACATATGTAGAAAATAAAGTATTACTGTTTTAACATACAAGGAAAATATACAGAAAGAAGTAACCTATACAAAGGCAATATAAATATTGAAATATAAATAATTATAAATCTAATGATGTTGAAAGGCTAATTAAGTATAACGTAATTTATAAGTTTGATAGACTATAATTATTTTGAAAACGAGTCATTAAACTTAAATTAAAAGCAATAAAAAATTAAAAGTAGATTAGTACAGTCTCAATAAATCGTATCCCGTTGGTAACTCATTTTTTTATCTCACAAGTATATATATTATATATTTAATAAAAACGTTGAAATGTAATAATACTAATATATCATTAGTTAATTAATAATAATTAAAAATTTTTTCATCAACCCATTTATATCCCAAAAACCATAACACTTAAAAATGTATTTGGTTACATTAGTATGTGTTTATTTTGTAACGTTTCGGCTTTTTTGGTCAATTTCAAACATTTCTATTACACCTGTTTGTATTACACCTGTCCAAAATATTCTTTTGTCAATATCATCTAGACAAGAAGAAAATTTTTCTTGTTGTCATTCAGGAATTTTTTTTTTGGTGGCTATCTTTTCTTTCTAGAAACAAAAAAAAACTTTTACTGAAAAAAAAATTTATTTCAGTTTTATTTTATTTATAATTTACGCAGCTCATATTAAAATTTTGACCATGTAAACAATTTTTATTTTCCTTAAATGTTGAGATTATAACACAACTGGCCTATGTCTCTCTACTACCTAAATATTATTATACCTCATAATTATTTTACAAATTATTATTTAAAATCTAAAAAGTTAATTAAAATCTTTAATATGGTACCTTCAACATGAATAATGTAAATTAAGATTTTGTTAAGTATAATTTATGCAGTCCATATAGCAATGGAAAAAAAAGTCATATATTCTGATATAAACAACTGAGAATCCACAATAATTTTTATTGAAGGGAAGGATGGTTGTGGTAATCAGTCAGAAATAAAAAGGCAAAAATAAATAATAATATTTATTATTTATTAAAAAATAAAAAATAATATATAATATTATTTTATATATTTATAAAATAATATTAGAAAATAAATATTATTATTTATTTTTGCCTTTTTATTTCTGACTGATCACCCCAACCATGCTTCTCTTCATTATTCACGACAGTCAACCATCAACCCACAATTAATAATTTTTATTGTGTAAATTTATTTTATTAAACATATTTAATAAAATTTTAAATATTTTTATTTATGAAAAAAATTTATTCAGTTGGTTTCAGAAAAAATAAACCTCTGTTCGCTTGGCATTACGAATTATCAGGATTTTACTGTAATATTCCTACTATGACTGTGAAAATATAGAAACAGAGGATGTTGAAGAAGGATAAAATAAAAACCTTTGATATTTGTTTTATTTTATGTGTGGGACTATAACGCTAATGTTTGAGAATTATTCACGATTTTTGTATTTAAAACAAAAAAAAAATTGAAGGCTAAAATTAAAAGTTGACCTAGACGATTAGCTCTAATGTGGATAATGGGTGTTATTATGTAATGTGTGCCGAGTCAGTCATTTAATAATCCCCCATCACATGAGTTTCTTTGACCACAATCAACCCATTTGCCCGGCAAGTATATTTTAATTACCCCATCGGCTTCCCTTCCCCTTATCGAGCAGGTCAAATTGTCCAAGGCTGTCTTGCGCCCTATGCCAAGCCCCGGGAAAATCAATAGGAGCGTCTTATTTGTAAGAAATTTGTGATTTTCTTGTAGGGCGGGGGGGATGGCGTGTCGTCATGGCTACGGCTCATGCGCCGGACCGCCTCGCCCCCCCCCCTCTCCTCCGTCCTGAAGAAACCCCGCCAAACTTCTTAATGCCCTTAGGAGCAGAGCCCCAGGATCCCCAATGTTATTTTAGTCGTTAAAACGAATCAATTTGCGGTTCCTCGTCGGTCGAGTATCCTGCCAAGTGCTCCTACAAACTGATACCAGTAGAAAATATCACGAATACATAACGCCGATAAATACAGGAAAAATATAAGAAAAAGAAAAAGGAGATTATTAAAATTCTCTATTCCCAAAATACCAATTACATCAAATACCAGTAAATAAAATTACGTACAGTCAATAAATTAGTTTTGCCCAAAATCGGTCTTGGTCTCGTACTTTGCAAAACCAAGGCCAAGGCCACCTAACTGTTGTAAGACCAAGACCAGGACTGGTAAAAAAATCGATATAAAAATAAAAATTAATACAAAATATTTACTAATACTCGACAATCTTAGTTACTATATGTTAATAATTGGCACAACCAATATACTTTTGCATTTAGCTCCTCTAATTTTTCATTCGGGCTTAGTTAGGTTTCTCCTGTCTAAAAAATTACAGTAATATCTCTATATTAATAAGCTAATAATTAACTGCAAGGCTGTTGCGAGACTCTTGTGCAAGACCAAGACCATGACCATGACTGAGTTTTCAAGACCAATACTCATCTGGGTCTCGCATTTGGGGAACACTACAATAAATCAATATCTGATTTGGAATAACTTTATTCCAAAATAATCTATCTTCTTAACTTCAAACAATTCCTAAGCTTCCGTGATTTGGTTTACCTCACAGGCGGATATATATTGGGGGAAGATGATGCTTTCGGGCTGAAGCCCCCCTTTCTCCCAAAATGATAAAATATAACCATGTCTTATGATGGAATATTAAAAAATCATCAAAAGTATTATTACTCATATAATTTCATTTATTTTGACTTCAAAAATCACTAATACGCCATTTCATATAGTTTCTTTCTCTTTTTCCAAATTAATTATCATTATATTTATATTAAAATAAATTTCGGGCAGGAGCCCCCTAAAATTAGATCCAGATCCGTTAGTGGTTTACCTTAAACCCTATGATAGGCATGAGATCGAATAGTCTAATGAATTGTTTATTCAATTCATCTTGATCTCGCGGATTTGGGCAGATCCGAATACCTATCCCTTCATGGTAAACTCCAGACCTTTCTTCACACACTTGTTTCCAGTCTTTCTTCCCCTCGCTTCCTGATAATACTCCGAGACGCCTAAAAAGAAGATGGCCTCGGATTTTCTTACTTAAAATAATAGAAAGTCAGTTCATGTAATTATTCTTGATTTGTTCACGTTGACTGTTTCATTTAATAAGTTGTAAATTTCAATAAATAAAATAAAACAAAAACTATTCATATGAGGAGTTTCCATGCGCTCGTACGTCCTATAATTTGTTTACCTGGTTGAAGAGGATAAAGTTTTCCGACGGAAATATTTTCTAGGTATATGGCTTTTCCGAACATTCGCTACCAAAAAATCTTTCTTACCTTCTTGATTTGTTTACTCCTGGTTTCTCTGTGGTAATGTTAGGTTATTATTGTAAAAATTCCAAACCATGCAACCTTATGTATCCAAAATCAAACATCGCTCCATGAAATCCAATGAGTTTGTGTTCGATTAGCTGTTCATTTCTGCCCATTTCACTAACGGATACAGAATTAAATTTTGGGACTGTAGATACAATTTTATTATTGTAAGATATTCTGAAAAATAAACTGTCAAAAATCTTGTTCGGAATAAGTAGGTTTGCTTAAGATAAAAATTAAAGTATCAATGATACATGAAGCGAACATGAATTTACTTTCAGAATGTGAATTTGAGAGTACAACTGAAAATTAATTCCATGACATACAGAAGAAAAATGTAAATAGTTCTTTTTTTATAATTAACTATTATAAATATTTTATGGTAGATGATAGTTCTGCAGTGCATTATTTTATCATAAATGTAAAATATTATATTTACTAAACTATTTTGTAAATAAAGACTATATAATTAATTATATGAATTAATTACTATTGAAAAAAGTTATTAGTAACATTCGTTTCATTGAGGTTGTCAATGAAATGGCCATAATTCAAATTCTACTCTCAAAGGGTTTGAGTTGTACGCTGAACTTATATGCCCCACTGTGCGACATCTGAAAATGACGTGTAAAATTCTTTGGCTTGGCAGCTAACGTAATCAGTGTGTAATCTATTGTCGAATGTATACGAGACATAGATGGGAGGATTTTTTAAAATCTATACTTGTATTTATAATTAGGCTTCGATAGGGATAAGTAGTGGGAGGGAATTATGAACGGTGAATGGTTTATAATATCGCCATCTACTATCATGTAACGTTTAAATAAAATGTTTTTTCCATCCTAGAAGAATTGAGTCAAAACTGAGGGATTAAAATAAATTCCAATAAGTCCCATCAAATCATCTTTATCGTAAACCTATGACTTTCTGACGTTGGTATCCATTTAAGAATACTTTTTCAATATATCCGATATTTAGGACTCCACTTAGACAAACGTCTAACTTCTAACTTGGAATCCTCATACCAGACTGAAACGACAAGAAACCGCTCAATATTTCCGGCTATTCATCACTTATTAAAGCAATTAATTAATTAACAAAAGACTCATATAAGTATACATGACGATAATAAGACTAATTTGGAGAAAAGGCGTTTAGCTTTGGGGCTCCACTAAACTATCGAATTCCTCTCGTTTCCAATCCTCAATGCTTCTTTCTTTGTTGCAAATTAAATCATCCATTGCGACGATAACCTAATCCTCTCGTTTCTAACCTTGCTTCCTCTTCGGTCCCTGATAACCCTCCGAGGCGTCTAAAAAGAAAATGATCTCATGATCTCCTAATTTACAAATTTTATTAGAGTGCAACCAATGGATAGTTTCTCTATGTACTGGATAGTGTTCAAGACAATGATAAGATCATTGTAACACATTTACTAGTAATATATTTAGTTTTATACGTTTGTAAATTTTATGAACAAAATAATAAAAAAATAATGGTTTTTTTTTAAGGTCAATTGTGTTACAAACAACCGTAAAACAAAATCTCGGGGGGTGCGTAGTACCGAACTGTCGATTAGAAGATGCAGCGTGTACATTACGCAGAGTGGTACACTAACGGAGAGCTACCGCTGGGTACACAATTAGTGTACGCAATTAGTCGAACCGAGGTAATGAATGACGGGTTTTGTGTTACGGAAATAATGAGGACAGAGTGAGGCCCTTACATCTCCAAGTCGTAACTCATGGTAAGTTGGGACCGCGAGATGTGTAAAGGATATAACGCGTCGCGCATCTGCCTTCAGGATCGGATAATATCTTATCAAACTGATACAATTAGCGTATGTAATAATATTTTTTGAATATAAATAAATGAAAATAAACAAGACTAAAAAACAAAATTTAGACAATTTTATACTTCACATACAATTAATTTTAATATTAATGAAAACTAATTCTAATAGTAAAGAAAGTGTCAATAATGTGAATTTACAAATGTCTTTGTTCTAAACAGTAGACATTCAGATGTATGAACAATACAAAAATTTATTATTACATAAAAAACACACCACTTCTATACCGCGACATTCGGTGAAGTATGATGTTGGCCACAACTCAGTCATGCTTAACACAACACATAATATATTTCATACTGTAAACAAGGGAGAACATGTTATTTTATACAATTGAAATTTATTTTTATTAAAAATATTCGCTAGTTTTAACAATTATAATGAGATAATTATATAAATACGTCCAATTGAGTATATAACTTTTGGATCAAGAAAAACTACACACTGACGAAAAATATCGGCTGTAGAATGCACTTCTTTTTTTTTTTAGAGATAACTTTCTTATCAACCAGAAATAATAGTAGAAATGACGAGTACAAAAAAAAAAATTAGAAAATTTTATACTTCATATTCAATAAATTCCAATATTACAGAAAAAGTAATTCAAATGATAAAGAATGTGTCAATAATGTGAATTTAAAAATAACTTTTGTTCTAAATAATATCTGACAATAAATAAAATGAACGATACTACATTTATTAATAAATTATTTTTTGTCAATATATATATATATATATATATATATATATATATATATATATATATATATATATATATATATATATATATATATAATGACCAAAAAAAAGGATAAATAAAAAGATAATAAAATAAGTTTTAGTAAATATAATTTTCTATTGGAGTTTTTACTTGTGCGCCTGGCTTTACCAGCCTTTCATCTCTAAAGAGATAAATCTATAAAATATAAGGTACTTGCCCATTATTTGGATATCATTAAATATTTATTCCACCATGCTAGCTCAGGTGAGAAGGGGTTAGGTTGGATATTTTTATAAAGCAGCACAAAAAAGGTTAAGAGATCTATTTACAAAAAGAAATATTTACATAATTGATACTATTTACAAGGAAAAAAAAAAAAAAAAAAAATGAAATAAAATGAAAAAGAGAGAATTTAAACATAACTACTATATACAATTAAAGGTAAATAGGTAGACAATAAAGATAATAAAAATACAAAAAAAAAGATACTTATTCTATATACAACAGTATGGCATGCCACATATAAACATCAAGAAACGAAAGTCAAGATATAAGATGTATGAGCACATGCATATGCTAAAATAGGAATTAATAATTAGTCACAGGAAACAAACGAGAGAAGAGTTCTATTTTTTTTTTCAATGCTTCCTTAATCTTGGTTACAATATATATATATATATATATATATATATATATAACTGATTACTGGCACTAAGCTACGATATATGAAGCACATTCATACCATGTGTGCAATACGGCAAAAACACACAAAAAAACAAACAATAGAAAGATCAACTAACAAAAACAAAAGAAATGAAACTTGAAATAATATTAATTAACATATAAAAATTCATAAAACGCATTCATGCTTAATTACAATAAATTATAATTATTAAAGCAATTAGTTTTAGGAATAAAAAAATAAATTTTAGGTAGGTAATCATTTTTTTTCTAACTTCTCTTGATTTATTGACTTCTATCATTAGTACTCTAGCAGCTACGGGGCTGTTCTATGATGACAGCTATGATCGTTTGGTTCTCGTATAGATATCCAGACAGCACGTGTTTTATAATAACCGGACTCGATCACTATTCACTCCCTCTTCATCATGATGATTGGCAACCATTTTGCAGACCATCCTGTTGATTGTTATGGGATAGAATTAATATGGCTCTGTGCCCAACCCCCAATTTGGAGGATCAGGAGCTATGCTGTTGGAAGACACAGGAGTCGCTCACTTTCCCGTGAATCTCAGGGTGGGAACGTTACCGTCCCCATGCGGGAATCGAACCCGAGCCGTAGTTGTCTAAGCAATCGAGTAGGGACTGCACTTATTTATTTTAATTTATTATTCCCTCCAAGGGTTCTGAAAAGAAGATTGCCTCGAGATCTCCTATTGTATATACATTTTTAGAGTGCTACCAGTGGGTAGTTTCTCAACAAGTGGTCTCATGTTATTATATTCTTGTGTTCATATTTACTTAATGTATTTATATTTGTAATACAGTTGTAAATATCATAAAATTTTAAAAAAATATTATTAATTATTTTTATTTTTTTGTTTAAATTTCGTGAACGGGATTCAAAACTCGTAGCTTAAAATTTTTGCAGGCGCCTTAACTCGTTCTACCACCACGGCCTCTTATCATTATAGTGCATCAATATGTAATGATTATATACGCTATTTTTTTTTTATAAGTTCATTTAATGTTCCAGATAGTGGTATAAATCTTAAGAAAATTCTTCACCAAAATTAAAGAACCTAATGAAGAAAGAAAACATTATAAAAAAAAAACTGTTTTGTTTAGATTTCGGTTCCAACATGTAAATTTAGATTCGGAGAATATTTGCATTTTAGGAATTGATAAATTAAATAAATCGTCTGAAACGCAAGTTATATAAAGATAATTTTAGCAAGAGACTTTAGCCAGGTTAGTTGAAACAAACTGTCTTAGTTTAACACTTGCCCAACATCAGTTAAACTGAAGTTTACTTGTTTCCTGGCCCTGACAGCTCAACTATTTTGAGGCGAAGAACTCCCCCGAGGCTGTTGCAACATCTGCCTCCTGCACCCAACATATCCCCTTCATTAAACCCACCGGCAAACTTTGGATAAGTATCAGCCATAGTGAAAGGAGTGCCCAAGTACGGATATTGTTTACAAGCATGGAAAAAACAACTTTTTTCCAGTCTTCAGAGAACCAAGTTCAAAAAATAGATCTCTAAAACGTTCATCGGAAGCGGACTTGAAATGACGATCTTATGACCCTGCATGGAACTATATGTGACACAAACTACAAGAAATTATGAAGATGCAAAACTTTTGCATGAAACATATATGATTACCTCAAATCATTGGCAAATCTACAGGGTTAAGATTTTTGGGCTGAAAGCCCCGAAAAGATATTTTATTTTTTCATATGTTCATGTTTGTTAGTGTGAGACATCTGAGTGAAATCATTATATACATAGACAAAGACAAAACAGTTCAGTACCTCCTGTGTTTCTCAACCCATTTTCTTTTCCTTTCCTTTCATTAGCTATAGCCGAGCTTTAGTGTTATTAATAAAATAAAAAAAAAATCAAATTCAGAATATTTTTTTTGTACATTTGAGTTTGAAAAATTATGTTTATTAATATCTGAATTATAATTAAAATCAATCAAACTTAGGATTATATTTGAGTCATATTTTATTTGGTTTATACTGGGCGTCTCATTTCTTAATCACCAAACTCAGGGGGGGGGATAATTTAAGACAAAATTTTCAACGAAAATGTTCATTTAATGCATGGGGCGATTTCAAAAAGTGGTTAGATTTTTTTTTTAAAGTGATCACGGTTTTTATTTGATAAGAAGGAATTATTCAAAATATGTTGAAAATAATTAAATTCTAAATACTTCATCGCAATGTAGATAAATTTTTGTTGAGAAAACAATGATTAAATTTGCCAAGATAAATTATAAAAGAGACTTTCACGAGGTCTAATACGGCCGCTATACTGCTGCTTCCCATATTTCCCCCATTTCCCATACCCGAACATCATATCTCTGTAATCTAGATTCGTGAAATAATTCGGCATAATGGTAGGTTTTGCTTTATTGGACCTGTAAAGCAAATTAATATATATATATATATATATATATATATATATATATATTATATCATATGCTCACAAAAAGGATAACTGTGTTACATAGTTTTTTGTCCAAGAAGGTTTGTGCAATTTATTTTTTTTTTTTTGCGAAAAGGGCACATCGAAAAATTTTTGGAAAAAAATAACCACAGAACATATTCAAGGTGAATTTTAAGTGCGTTTCAATATAAAATTATTATTTCCAAAAAACAAAATAATAGTAATCTCTAGAAAAATATGCATTATATAGCCGATATCCTTCGTCAATGAGTGTTTCACGTTGACTCAAAAGACATATATATATTCAATTGAATATATTTATATTATTATTTCGTTATAATTGTTAAAACTAATGAAACCTTATAATAAATAAAAATCAATTTCATTTGTTGATAATAACATGTTTTCCCTCGTTCACAGTATAATATATATGATGTATTTTCTTAAATACAACTGGGTTAGGGCCAAAACCATACTTCACCGGTTCATGGGACCCGAATGCAAAGTATAACTTATTACATTTTGGAGTGCTTCGTAGTACCCAACTCTATTATAATAACTTAAAGATTAAGTATATAACTCAGTGCTTAAATATAAATTATGATATTACATTCAGAGCCTCGGACAAACATCGTAGTAAAAAAAAACAAATCATACACGTATAAATATATACAAGTAGGATATTTATAAGTTGATAGACCAAACGGATTACTAACATGTCAACTACTGGCCTGAAATTCAACATAGTAAAAATATAAATTATAAAAATACAATATTTTTTTTCATGAATTAAATAAATTGTTTATGTTTCTATTTTAATTTAAATTTTAAGAATTTTTTGTGAGAATTATTTCATCCATTTCCCAAAAAATTAAGAACAATTTTTCGTTGAATTCTTATTGTTGAGAGTTATATTGTGAGCATTATAATTTTACGTAATTATTACATGATATGTTGTGTGTAGTAATTCTTAATAGCAATTTAAAATAAACATCTGGATGTGTTAGTAATGTAATTGTACTAATGTGTAAAAAAAAAAAAAGCATGAACAATATATACTGTGTGTATAGCAACCCAATATAATTGGGCAGCAAGTTTTTATGTTTTATATGAAATATTTTTATTTTTTTTTTTATTGAATATTAATGCAATCTGCCACACTGAAGGGCATTATATGAAAATAAAGTGTTAAAAAAAATACCCTACAGAAAGTGTCCTATTGTTAAGTATTACTGGAGATTCCAACACCTTAGGATATTTTGCATTTCTTTTTTCGTTTTTCGTTTTTTACGAAAAGTTCTTTACATTTAATGTGACAAACCAATTAAGAAATACAATGTGCTAAAAATATAAAATATAATTTTCAATTATTTAAAAAATTATTGTTACATTTAAATATTTTCTATACATTTTAAAAATTTTTTGTAAATTTATTTTTTATTTTAAATGTAATTTATTATTGTTTTCTCTAATTTTGAACCTCGTACGTTTTCATTAATATATCCAATAATAATTTTTTTTTTCGTTTTTAAGTAAAATTTTTTTATAAATTCAAATTAATGAAGAAATACAATGTGCTAAAAATATAAGATATAATTTTCAATTATTTAAGATTTTTTAAATATTTTGTTTATTAAGAATTGTTAAGGTTCTCAGTGAATTTATTTATTTATTTTAAATTGTACGTGATTGATTTGATTTATGTATTAATGTTGAATAATAATATTAAATAAAAATGTATATCCTTCTGTCGCTTCCTATTTAATTTTAATAAAAACAATCTGAGAAACCAATGAACAAGCACGATTTCCTAAAAATATGAAATATAATTATAATTTTGTTATTTTTTTTTTTACATATTTTGTTTAAATTGAAATATTACATAGTAAACTTATTTTTCATATTTAAATTGTCCGCGACTGTACCCTATACGTAATTTAATATTGCTTTATATAATTTTTAACTTCATACAATGTTTTCGTTAATACATCCAATAAAAACATTATTAATAATTAATATTAATATTTTTTTTATTTTTTTATTTTCTGACGACACACGAATTATCTAACTACTACTAGTGGGGGGTCCATCACCCTCCGAACGTTTGCAATTATTTTTCTTTATGATTTTAAGTAAAAGTTGTTTTAATTTAAGGTGAGAAACCAGTGAAGAAATAAAGTGTGCTAAAAATATAAAATATAATTTTCAATTATTCAAGAATGCTATTTCTTTTATAATATTTTGTTTAAATTTTTAATGTACCTAGTAACATTATTTTTTATTTTAAAATTGTCCGTGAATGTACCCCAAACGTGATTTAATATTGCTTTCTTTACTTTTGAATTTCGTACGTTTTCGTTAATATAACCAATAAAAAAATTAGGATTAACAAAATAAAAAAATCATTACTAAAGTGAGGAAACAATGAAGGAATACAATGTGCTAAAAATTCAAAATATAATTTTGAATTATTTATGAATTTTTTTTTAATATATTGTTTATTAAGAATGTTTATTTATTTTTTAATTGTTTGTGATTGATTTGTTGTATGTAATAATTTTGAATAACAATACTAAATAAAAATGTAGATACACTTGTAATTTAATTTAGTCTATTTTTCTGACGTTCACTATTAAATTTTAATAAAGACAATGTTTAATTAAATTTTAACACAGATAAACCAATTAACAAGCCCGATTTTTGTGAAAATATGATTTTAAATTTTTTAGGTTTTTAAAAAAATATTTTCTTTAAATTTTAAAATTTCTTAGTAAACTTATATTTCAAATTTAAATTGTCCGCGACTGTAACCTATATGTGATTTAATATTACTAAGATTTTGAACTTCGTACAATGTTTTCATTAATACATGCAATAAAAAAATATATATATATATTACTAAGGTGAGAAAACAATGAAGGAATGCAATGTGCAAAAAATTGAAAAGATAATTTTGAATTTTTAAATATATTGTTTATTAAGAACGTTTCAGGTACCTACCAAATTTATTTATTTATTTTTAAATTGTTCGCGATTGATGTTTTGCATGTATTAACGTTGAATAACATTATAAAATAAAAATCTGAATATGTTAGTAATTTAGTCTTGTCTATCCTACTGATATACCATATTAAATTTTAATGAGGACAATTTAAATTTAATCTGAGGAGCCAATGAAAAAGCACGATTTTCCAAAAATATAAAACATAATTTTTTAACTATGTTGAATTAATGCCGTTATCTTATTATATTTTGGATTATTTTTAAATTATTTAAGATTTAAAAAAAAATGTTTAAATTTTCATAGTACCTAATAAAATTATTTTTTATATTTGAATTGTCCGCGACTGTACCATACACGTTAATAATGCTTTCTCTACTTCTGAATTTCGTATAATGTTTTCATGAATACGTCCAATAAAAAAAAAATTAATAAAAATAAATAAAACATTAATATTTTAAATTTTAATAAAGATAATTTTTAATTAAATTTTAATAAAGACAATCTTTAATTACATTTTAATAAAGACAATCTTTAGTTAAATTTTAATAAAGACAATCTTTAGTTAAATTTTAATAAAGACAATCTTTAATTAAATTTTTATATAGAGAAACCAATGAATAAGCACGATTTTCTTAAAATATAATTTTGAATTATTTAGGTTTTTTTTAAAAATATTTTGTTTAAATTTTAAAATTTCTTATTAAACTTATTTTTCATTTTTAATTGTCCGCGACTGTACCATATACCTGAATTAATATTGCTTTCTATCATTTTGAACTTCGTACAATGTTCTTATTAATACATCCAATAAAAAAATTAAGATTAATAAAATTAAAAAAATATTAACAAAGTGAGGCAACAATGAAGGAATACAGTGTGCTAAAAATTGAAAATATAATTGTGTGTTATTTATGAATTTTTTTAAATATATTATTTATTAAGAAGGTTTACTTATTTTTTAACATTTCTTTTTAAATTGTCTCTGCAATTGATTTGTTGTATGTATTAATGTTGAATTACAATATTAAATAAAAATGTAGATATACATGTAATTTAATTCTGTCTATTAAATTTTAATAAAGACACCCTTTAATTAAATTTTAATAAAGAGAAACCAATGAAGAGGCCAAGTTTTCTGAAAATATTATTTTCAATTATTTAGATTCTTTTAAAATATTTTGTTTAAATTTTAAAATTTCTTACTAAACTTATTTCTCATATTTAAATTGTCGGCGACTGTACCCTATACATGGTTTAATATTGCTTTCTACGATTTTCAACTTCGTACAATGTTTTAATTAAAACATCCAATAAAAAAATTAAGATTAATAAAATAAAATAAAAAAATACTAAAATGAGGAAACAATAAAGGAATACAATGTGCAAAAAATTGAAAAGATAATTTTGAATTTTTAAATATATTGTTTATTAAGAACGTTTCAGGTACCTACCAAATTTATTTATTTATTTTTAAATTGTTCGCGATTGATTTTTATGTATGTATTAATGTTCAATAACAATATTAAATTAAAATCTGGATATGTTAGTAATTTAATCATGTCTACCTTACTGATATACCATAGTAAATTTTAATGAGAACAATTTAAATTTAATCTGAGGAACCAATGAAAAAGAACGATTTTCTAAAAATATAAAACATACTTTTTAACTATGTTGAATTAATGCCGTTTTCTTATTATATTTTGTATTATTTTAAAATTATTTAAGATCCCAAAAAAAAATTGTTTAAATTTTCATAGTACCTACCAAATTCATTTATTTGTTTTTAAATTGTTGGCGATTGATTTTTTGTATGTGTTTATGTTGAATAACAATATAAAATAAAAATCTGGATATGTTAGTAATTTAATCTTGTCTATCCTACTGATGATATGGTACATCAGTAGGATAGACAATTGTTTATTAAGAACGTTTCAGGTACCTACCAAATTTATTTATTTATTTTTAAATTGTTGGCGATTGATTTTTTGTATTTGTTAACGTTGAATAACAATATAAAATAAAAATCTGGATATTTTAGTAATTTAATCTTGTCTATCCTACTGATATACCATATTAAATTTTAATGAGGACAATTTAAATTTAATCTGAGGAACCAATGAAAGACCACGATTTTCTAAGAATATAGAACATAATTTTTAACTATGTTGAATTAATGCCGTTTTCTAATTATATTTTGTATTAGTTAAGATTTAAAAAAAAAAATGTTTAAATTTTCATAGTACTTAGTGAATTTATTTTTTATATTGAAATTGTCCGCGACTGTACCTTACACGTAAATCTAATATTTCTTTCTCTACTTTTAGATTCCGTATGTTTTCATTAATACATCCAATAAAAAAATATAAAATTAATTTAAAAAAAATAAATATAAATAAAACATTAATACGTTCCAAGTTCTATTTTTAGAAAATATATTCTCTTCAGCCTATTATTTAAATATTTAGAAAAATATATAGAAGAAAGATGTCTAAATGTGATCAGTAGCACTCACCTATAAAAAAAATCCACTGAGCTGAGTAGGTCCAGAGTCTGCATAGTACTGAGGGGATGTTGGTCATCTCTCGGAGGAGCAAACTGGTCCATGAGTTCAGAGGTCATGCGAACTGCCGCCGCTCCTAGAACAGGTATAGCATCACAATAATCTTCTATTGAAAGAGTTAAATAGTCCATGGGTAGCCTCATCCCTTCTTCAGGTGTTTTACAATATCGTTGTTCCCAAGGATAAGGTAGACATGTGCGTTAACGACACGTGGATCTTGATAGACCCTCGAAGTAGAGATGCATAGGAATGGTTTAATAACTATACAGGTTTTCCCGTAAGTAGAGAGCATCGGCGGATCCAGGATTTAATTATTTTTGGGAGGGGAAGGGGGGGAGGGGGGGCTTTAGCCCGAAAGATTTGTTTTCATAAATATTAAAGATAATTAATTTGAAAAAAAAAGAAAGAAATTAACTACCTATATGAAATGGTGTTTAATTGGTTCTTGAAATCCTATTAAATGTAATTACAGGAACAATAATACTTTAAGAGATAGTTTTTAATATTTTTTTTTCTGCAAAAAATCTGCATGGTTATATTTTACCTCCCTCTCCCCCCCTACCCGTATACCCGCCTGTGGTATAGGAAAATATTCAAAATTTCCTGATTGTAAATATCAGGATCTAAGAAATGTTTATATAAATGATTGTCCAATTTCCGGCAGAAAAGTAGGAAATTTAAGATTTTTTTTCTTAAGCTAGTCAGGTTTTTTGTTCAATAGGAACCGTATAAGGTAAAAAAAATTTGATTTATGTAATTAAATATTTCTCTATAGTAAAGTAGACAAAATTTCCCTTTGTCTCGACACTAGACAAAAAACGTACACCCCAATATAGAACATCGAATTTGGAAAAAGATATACGGGGGCAGTAACAGGATTTATAGTCCTTGTTACAGACCCCTTTTTATCATATCATTAACATCCGCCTAAAATTTCATGAATTGCATCATCTTATAACATACTATTTTTTTATCTACGAAAATGATCAAAAATGGGACGTTTTTTCAATAAAGAAAATCGAGCTTAATATTTTCCATATTGTAAATAAGTATGAATGTGTTTTTAATTTTTTTCATTTAATGTTGTCTCATGTTTGATTTATTCTGTTATTCCAAGTTTTCTTTTCTTTTCTTTTGTTATAATCTGGAAATTGCATTCAGCAGAAGGGGTTATAGATGTAATATTAATTATTAGTTGTCCTGCAGAACTAATCGGCAATACGTCAGTTAGCGTCCGTTTAATTTTAATGCAAGTATGAGAAATTTTAAGGAAAGATTTCCTCTACATTATCAAATGAAAATGATGGGAACAAAGAGCTCTTTTTGATATCATGTCTATGGTATATTGTCCTATAAAATTTAATTTAAATATTTAGATTGCTTAAATAAACTCCTAAACTGTTGCTTCATTCACTATGGTAGAGATGTTAATATGATTGTGTCACAGAAGTTTCATTCTAATGGTGATCCTTAAGTTCCAATATTCTGCGTTATTGCATAAGATAATTTCAGTTTTCTTTTTTTTTCTTTTCTTTTTATATTATAAGTATCTGTTGGGATGGAAACAATGCTAACGTTGAGAATAAGTTAAAGGGACGAACTTGAGGTCAAAGGTGGGGATGGCCAAGAGGTCATCCTTGGGAACAGATCTCGTCGGGCAGGTCCAGACGCTGAGGCAGTTGAACCCCACCTCACCCCTCACCGCAACAACCCTTTCCTTTTTCTGAACTCGATTAGTATTGCAAATATCTCTTACTCATGTGAAACTTTAACCCTTTACAGACCATTGATCCAAGATGAGAACAAATGTTAAGGAAATTTTGATAAATATTTACCGTAAGATGGGGTAACTTTGGGACAGCTGGCAAAATTTAGTTTGTGCTGATTCCGTGGAGGATTTACCGTGTTAGTTCAGTTAGCATGGAATGTGCTACTACCTTGCGGAAGACTACTCTTAAAGCACAAGCGAAAGTTTCATTAAAAGGAGAATTTTGAAAAAATCAATGGAAATAAATAAAACCTAACTGCACAACGAGTGCAGTGAACTAAGGTTTCCAAACTGCCGTAAGGTAGTAGCGCAGTACATGCCTACATAAAACACGTTTTTGCAGACTGAACCAACACAGTGTACCCACCACGAGCTAATCACCACAAGCTAAATTTTAGCCGCTGTCCTAAAGGTACCCACTCAGTCCCAAAGTTACCCCGTCTTACGGTAATTATTTTTTTAAAAATCCATGGATTATTAAAGTCTCAGAACCATGTGTGACAAAGGGTCTGACAACGTTTCCATATCAATGTATCAGGCGGATCTACGGGGGGTGGGGAGGGGAGGGAGGTTTCGGGCTGAACCCTCCCTCCCCCCCCCAAAAAAGTGTAAAATATATAACCATGTCTTATGATAAAATATAAAAAAAAAAATTATCTCTTATAATAAGACATGGTTATATTTAATTATTTGTATCTAAAAGAAAACCGTGGGTTGAATCTTTTATCGAACTTTTTTTTTAAAAGTTCCATTTTAAAAGGTTTGAAGGAGCTCTTTCGAAATAAAAGTTTTACTATAACAGTTCCGAGGAACATTTTTCGCAATGAAGTTCTAGATTAGTCATGGACGTATAACTTTTGTTTATTTGAGTTCTTAAGAAAAGTTTCTTCTTAAATATAAAACGTCTTTTATAAATTTTTAGATTTACTTCTTGGGGAAACTGATAGCTCTAACGGAACTTCTAAATAAAAGTTTCATAAAAACTTACATCGAAAAATTTACTTGGAAAAAAATTCTAGTTCGAAAAAAACTATCGACAGTATAAATTTCAATGATTTCGGAACTTTTTAAAAATAGCATTTTTTTTTCGCTTCAAGCACTTACATTTTTATTGTACTTTTTTAATAGATGTTTTATTATTATATATTTTCACAAATACAATATTTACAATTGCTTCGGATTTGTATCCTTGAAAATACATTTTTTGTAAAACGTTTTAAATTTATTAGTAAAAAATAAAAACAGAAAAAAAATTTTCTTTACAAGGAAATAAAATAAAGACTATTTTAAAAACAGAATACCTAGGGAGACAATTTTGCTGCCCCCGAGTAAATTATTTTTACTTTAAATAGAAAGTTTATTGAATATGGTTCTAAAAATTTTCGGAAATTATGATTACACGCGGAAGGAGGGAGAAGATCTTTCAGGCTGAAGCCTCCCAAAATGGTAAAATATAACCATGTTTTATAGGAAAAAGTATTAAAAACTATCCCTTAGAGTATTATTGTACGTGTAATTACATTTAATAGGACTTCAAGAATCATTTAAACACCATTTCATATGGGTAGTTAATTTCTTTCTTTTTTTTTCAAATTAATTATCGTTATATATATGAAAAAAAAATCTACTGGGCTGAAGCCCCCCTAAATTAAATTCTGGATCCGCTAGTGGGCGTATGTAAAGATTGGTCTTTTTATTGATTTATACAGAATTAATTTGATTTTGGGTGAGAGTTTTGATTTTTTACTGAAATAGGGAAACAATTTATATATTATTTTTCGGTCGGTGATCAGCCTTATACGACTTATGCTAGATGTTCAACGTTTAAGAATAAAAACTATTCAAATTTCTACCGTAAATTTTTATTTCTTAAAATAAAAAAACAAAAAACATTTCGTCTTTGTTTTTATTTGTACTTATTGTTATTGATTTTCATCTTAATATTCTTTCTGTCATATTTCAAAATTTTAGTGGTAGTTTCATGTTTTTTAATTAAATCATTAAAATCATTTCAAAATTTTTTGAATCGCTTCATTTTTAATTTTCGGTCTGTAGATCAGTAAACACTCATTTGCATTCCACTTGATTGTAAGATAATTTGATAAAAAAATCGAGAACCAAGGTGACGGAAATATTAGGCCGTTTGACATTAATATTTGGCTCAACGTTTCGAAATAACCAGGTGGTATAGGCCATACGGCCCAATATTTTTTAGGCGACTTTTTTTTTTATCGATTTTGTGGTCACACGATAGTACGATAGGTCAAGTGAAAACAGAAATGGGTTTTTAGAGATTTTAGTATCTCATTAAACTAATTGATTTAATGAGAAAACGCCCCATTACCAAGAATATTTATAGATAAAAAAGTTATAGGCTACGATGAGATGAAGCGATTCATCAAGTTTTTGATGGTTGTTAATAATTTTAAAAAAAGAGGGTCTGTACCACGGACTATTGTCTTTATGATAATAAATAATAATAATTACTCGTCTATTTTATTTTATTATATTTCACAATATTCATCTCTATAATTACAGAAAATCAATTAGGATAAATTAATAAATTAATTAATGACATTAACAATTCATGTATTACGTAATTATAATTGTCATGCAATTATTATTACATCATGCCATACATTTTTCTATTTTTGTCTATTTAAGAGATATAAAAGATTTGAACAGTGTTCTTTTTCTTCGTCTGATGTCAACTCTGAAAGGATTTTAGTGTAAAACTTTGTGTTTAAATGAATAAATAATTTTTAAAAAAGTTGATATACTCGCTTCTCCGAGAATGTACTGAGCAACTCTGCAAATAAAATTTTAAAATATAATAGAGACTGTCAATGGTAAACAATCCTGATCTAATAAAAAAAGAAAAAATAAATTCAACTACTCTTAATGTTATTTATTACGGATTAATAATGAACGGAATATTGGCTGAAGCTGGGAGAAGTGGAATATGAAGTTGAGATGAAGGTTGGAGTTGGTCCTCCCATCAGTAAGAGCGAACCATTGGCTAATTGTGTTAGAGATGTCTATTTCCCAACTCAGCCCTTAGGACTACTCATTCTCTGCCTTATTTCCTACAAAATGGCCTCAATGTCACATAACTACATTATAAAAAAAATTGTGTTAAAATCAGGGTTTCACATCTACAACTAAAAAAATTAAAATCAAATCTGATAAAAAATTGTATCTGAATTTTTAATAATCATTGGACGATCTTTATTAAGAGCGATTTTTATTTTATGTTTATCATATATGATAATAATTTGATCATATCCTGAACATTATTTTTCAACAAAATTCTTACAATTAACAATAATAACCATTTTTGAGTAATAGTTTTTTAAATCAGAATTATAATTTTTTATGAGAATTGTAATCTCTATGATATATTTTGAGTATTGAGTAGTAGGTGGAAAATTTTGTTGTCAACTATTAGCAACATAATATCTTCATTTCCGAAATTCATTATAAAATTCGGCTTAAAAAAAAAAAAGTAAATATAAAGGAAGGAGATGGTCCGGAGTGGGGGTCATAAATAGGCTAAATATTGGCAAAACTATTTTATTAAAAGCCAACGCTTCGACCCGACTTTGTAGGTCTTCTTCATGGAGGTGTGTTCAGCTAGGAGATTCACTTGGAACGGAGTTCTATTTGTTAACGACTCATTCTTAATAATAGATACTGAATGAAAAAATCTTTAACATAATTTTCTCCTCTTAACGTAAGTAGTCATGTTTAACTTCTGAAAAAAATAGTGAGAAGTACAAAATAGAGTTGTTTGTAAAATACTGAAATACTACCATCTTGAGATTTCTAAGAAAACCCTTAAAAGACCGAGGTACTGCCATTCGAATCTATGGAAAAATAAGTTTTCCTCTCAAAAAGGATAATTGACAGTCCATTTGGAATGAGTGCCCACTGAGCATATTTAAAATTGTTTTGTTAAAAAATCAATAAAGTCCTGGACCACGTCAAATGGCCCTAATCCCAGAGAAGAGGTCGCGATAACTAGGCTGAGAATAGGTCGTACTAATTTAACTCATTCTCATCTGATTAGTAAATAGCCAAAACCAATTTACCAATACTACAATAGCTTTCTCACAGTCAATCACATTTTCCAAGAATGTCCTTGTAACACTTTAAGCATAAATATATTATCTCTAAGACTCAACATATGAGTGGTATTAAAAAATTACAAAACCAATAAAAAAAATATAGCGTAAGATACGAGTAACTCTGGCACTGGGTGGGTGACTTTGGAACAGCTGGTAAAATTTAGTTTGTGGTGATTCTGTGGTGGATAAACTGTTGGTTCAGTATGGAAAAACGTACTGTGTGTAGGGATGTAATGCCCTTTTTGCAGTTAGGTTTTATTTATTTATATTTTTTCAAAATTCTTGTTTTCATGAAACTTTCGCTTGTGCCACAAGAGTAGTGTGCCGCAAGATAGTAGTGCAGTACATGCCTACACAAACGACATTTTTGCAGACTGGACCAATACAGGGCATCTACCATGGAATCACGACAAACTAAATTTTACGCACTGTCCCAAAGTTATCCACTCAGTTCCAAAGTTACCCCATCTTACGGTATTAATTTTTTTAAAAATCGATGGATTATTGAAGTCTCAGAACTATGGGTGACGAATGGTCTGACAACTTTTTCATACACACAGGCGGATCTAGGGGGGGGGAAGGGGAGCTTTCGAGCTGAAACCCTCCCTCCCCCAAAAAAATTGTAAAATATAACCATATCTTATGATAAAATATTTAAAAAAATTATCTCATAATGCATTTTTACTTATGTAATTGCATTTGATAGGACTTTAATACACTAGTACGCAATTTCATATAATTTCTTTATTTTTTTTTCCCAAAGTAATTATCGTTATATTTATATGAAAAAAAGTTTTTGGGCTGAAGCCCTCCCAAAATTAAATCCTGTATTTAATACACATTAGATAATCCCTAAAGATTCAGAAAAAATGCTACTTACATGGGTAAACCGCAGGATATATGGTCCGAACGTGTGGATATGGACAGTGGAGAATTCGGACTAATGACGAGTCCCGCGGTATGCATGCGAAGCCGAATTTGTTCTCAATTATGAAAAGGAATGAGATCATACGGTTGGGCCATGTGACAGGTTCTGATAGGACCATAGCGCCAAGAATACATAAATAAATAGGCTATTGAATAAAATATAAAAATGCATATAAATCTGTTTCATTTTTTCATCTAAGGAGTATCTCAATCCCAGACAGCAATATTAAATAGAGCTGAGACGAGGGTATGATTCCTTTTGTAACGAAAAATGAAATACAAAAAAAATTAGTTCATAAAATAATTGCTAGTTTTATTATTGACCCGGAGAGTTAATGTCCAGTTCTATAATAATTTTATATTTTTTTCTTTGGTAATTAAAGTCAATTGTATTTTCTTTGTTTTCTTATGAATCTCATTTCTTGTTCATAATTTTCATTTACTTTAACAGTTATTTAAATCAATAGAAATAAGTAAATTCATCATTAGTATCAATAATAGCCAATTTTATTTTCTTCCTTTTCTTCTGTTTGTTTTCACGTTTTATGTATATATTATATTGTTTTTTTTTTTTTTGGTTTAATAAGGAATCGTAAAACCCTATCCGAGGGATTAAGGAAAGTCATTATTAACCGAGTAAGAAGGTTCGATAGGTTATGAGGTTAATTAACATATGTTTTTAAACCCAAAGGTTCCGATTTCGTAGCTCACTCCGCGTCCTAATCTTTTTTTTTTATTAAATTAATTTTTTAAAAATTTTTTATGGTTTTCGCTATTTTCCAAATTCAACCAATTAAATAGAGTGGCGCCTGTTAGATAATTTTTAATATTTAATTGACTCTTGATTGTTTTTTTTTGCGAACCCTACCGTCTCCATTGAGCATCCGGTAAGTTTGTTGCGAAAACGATTTTTCCAAATTTAAAGACCGTAACACTCTAAACACAATCAAACAAACTTTCTTGAGTGTATGTCATGATGTGTTATGCAATAAGGCGATCATGTTTGTGATTTGATAACTCCAATACGGTGAAGGCTGCTTGAAAAATATTTTTCGTCTGAAACTGTGCAACGGCTTCATTCATTGGTAGATCTACCTGACAAATTGGCTGTTCAGTGATGAGGGACGTTATATGCAAATTTAAGACAGTATTTGAAATTTACTGGGCTGCTAGAAGATGGACAGAGTTTAGAAAAAAAAAAAAAGTAGAATTCTCAATTTTCTCCTGTTTTTCTCTTTGGGTAACTTTTTTCTCTTAGATGGCGGACTTGTACTTGCTTGCAGAGGAGTTTGGAGCGTAGGAGCTGGGAAGTATTTGATATGGAAGGAGGGATTGGAACGGGGTCAGTTCCCTGCGGTAAGCGGACTCTGATAAAGGCGAACCCTTCAAGTTCAAACAGCGGCTTTGATTAATCGGATCCTCTCTTTGATGGCCCTTTCCTCTCAACTATTGCTTTTCCCTTCGACTTGGGCTACCGCTCGCCTCTGCTCCAGAACAATGCAACTCTCAGCGCCATAGCCTTCACCTCTGAAGAAACCCCAATTTCCTCCCCACAAAAGTTGTCTTCCATCGATGCGTTTATTGAAATTTACTCTAATTTAGGAACTGTAATAAGCAGTATCGTGAAAAACCTATGGCAATTCTTCATCTTAGAGTCAATATATTTGATATGTCAATGGTTCAGTATGTTCTACAAAAAGTATTCTCTCTGTTATCCAAATATCCTAAGCTCAATGTTTTGAATTAATAGGTATTATTATTTTTTTTTTTTTTTTGTATTTTATTCAAACACATCTAAAATAATACAAGTTTACATGCAAAGCGGCTTTGTAATATAGTCAACCGGAGTCGACACAAATGGAATGAAATGAAAAATAATTTTATTTTGGGATTGAAATCCCCTTAAAATAATAGTAGAATTTACAAAATATGTACCTTAGTACCTTAGTATACACAAAGATACTAAGATAAATACAAATATATATAAAAAAATAATAATAAACCAAGGAAAATATCTACATAACATAATAACGATAAACACAGATATATACAATAAAATACTGAGATATAAAAAAATTAATAAATAAAAATAAAATGGCTTCTATGAATTAACTGCTGGTGGCCAACGTAATTATATAACCCAGAAATTTTTACAAGCTTGCGGAAGTTTGAATTTGTAGTAGGTGGTGGAATAAGCAACAAATAAGTTAAATATAAATATAAATAACTTTTTTTTACATTAAAAAATAAACCTTCACCTCCAAATTATACTTTAAAATATTAAAAAATAAAATAATTAATTAAAGGACAATTATTTTATTTATATAATTAAAAACCAAAAGAAAAATATATAACATCAATAAAAAAAAAAAAAAATGATGATGATTAAACAATAGTTTTAGTTTGTAATTGGAAAATTCCAACGATACACCCTTGTATATAAAATGGAGGTAAAGAATAAAAGAAACCGTCAGCGTTTCGCCAATTCTGGCATCATCCTGACTTTTGGAGACACTGGCGGATCGACGGGGGTGGGGGACTTTGGGGCTAAAGCCCTCCCCCAAACTGGTAAAATATAATCATGTTTTATGGAAAAAATATTTTAAAAATATCTCTTAAAGTATTATTGTTCGTGTAATTACATTTAAAAGGACTTCAAGAATCACCTAAACACCATTTCATATAAGTAGTTAGTAGCTACTCTCTTTTTTTCCAAAGTAATTATCGTTATTTTTAATAAAAAAAGGTTTCGGACTGGAGCCCCCAAAATTAAATCCTGGATCCGCTAGTGTTTGGAGATAACCTTTTTTTAAACTGCATATTCATTTCTTCAGTACTTATTATTATTTGTAGTTTTTGAGGTATACTATGTGTTTACATATTAGGTGTAATGACAATTTTATCACATTCAAGATTTCAAAGAACTGTAAATATTTGAATCCTAATTGACACTTAACAATACTTAATAATCTCTTTAGAGTATTCTCTAAGCATGTTTAGTCCCATTAGACTTCATAAAAAAAAAGCCTCAGTTTAGTTACTTGTTTCATAGAAGAGACATGACAGTGTCCTACGAAATTTTCTTAATTTAAAGACATTACTGGGAAAAAAATTCACAGACGCTGAAGAAACTCTAAGTGAAATTATTAAATATGAAGGGGAAGTTTTCCATGACCTGCGCACTGTGCGGCGTTGGTTTGAAAAATTTAGCAGTGAAGATACGACGTTGGAAAGGAAGAAGGGCTCCAGACTACCATTAATGGATATTGGTGAGGTTCTGCAGGAAGCTGTTGAGTTGGAATTCGTCTACGAGTATTCGCGAATTTGCCACAGAGTGTGTTGTGTCGAAATATTCTATTAGTCGCCATCTACTCTTCATTGAGAAGGTGAAAAACAGCAATAGCCTGGTAAATCACGAACTTAGTCCTCAGCAATCAGCTAAGAAATTAGATATTTGTTGAAAAATCCTTCTGATCTGACTCCTGCCTCGGTCACCATATAGTCGAGGCCTCGTACTACCGGATTATTTCTTATTTAGATCCATGTCGCATTTTCTTCAAGAGAAAAAATTTGATAATTTTGCGGAAGTTGAAATTGCGATCCAAGAGTTCTTTGACAGCCATCCCAAAATATAGTATCAGCTTAGGAAAACAATGGACTATACATTGAGTATTAATTGTATTTTATATCAATAAAATAATAATACAAATATTTGCTTGAAAAGCGGTTTAGCCTCTCAAAAGTTCTCTTTAAATGGTTTTAACAATGATAAACTGCATTTTCATCTAACGTTAATTCTTCTTAGTTAAGTGTGAAGCAAGTGTTAATTACTTAAATAAAATAATTCTTTAGTTATCACTTTCTATTGAACTAAAAACACGACTGACATAAAAAAACACAAAAGATAGATTTTCTTATGAAAATTGGCCCTTTGTTTATATGACCTTTTTAGTATCTCTTAAGGTCTGCTATCACGCCTATAATTTGCCTTTTACTAAAGGAAAATTTGGGGATTAAAAATTGGGGGCTTTACTAAAGGGATTGGTGCCTGCATCCACAGAGTAGAGACAGATGATAAGCCAGTAAAGATATACCATAAATTATTATGATATAAATTATATAATAATAAAATATTATGATATACCATAAATACAAAGATAATATGAAGTTAGATATGACCTGAGTTAGATATGATAAATATTACCTCTCTCATTAATAAAAGGCACAATGTTGGTCCAATTCGTCGAATCAGGGACGGTCGAACTTCCATTAATAGACATTTGAGAAGGGCGTCCTTATTGGGCAGTCCACTTTTCAAATTTCTAATTTCCTTTTAAGGTTCAGGCAGCCCTCAATCCTACGGAAGGGTTCCAATCAACAATCTGCTTCGGTCCTAATGTACAAAGCAGTCGTCATTATTTGTTGTATTTTTTTAGCGATATCGTTTTTCCTTAATGGCTCTCTAACTCGACATTGCGTCAAAATACAATTTTGAATTTATTACTAAACGACTCATTTGGAACCCCCCTACCAGGTTGAAACGACTAGAAACCGCCCGACGTTTTCGACTGCTGCAGCACTTACTAGACAAACGCACTAAACTTCCAACTATTTACAGAAGCCTTATATGTATTACTACAATAAGGCCTATTTGGACTTACGGGATCGAGCTTTGGGGATCTACTATACCATCTAATTCCTCTCGTATCCAATCCCTACAATCCAAAATCCTTCGTAAAATCCACAATGCTCCCTACTTTGTCACAAATAAAATCATCCATAACGACCTTAATGTACCATATGTTTCTGATTTAGCTCAATCCAGATACCTATCCTTCCAGAACAAACTTCTGGACCACCCGAACCCTCTTGTTTCTAACCTCGCTTCCTCTTCTATTTCTGATAACCCTCCAAGGCGTTTGAAAAGAAGATGGCCTCGAGACTTTCTAATATAGAAATATAATTGGAGTGCTACCAATGGGTAGTTTCTCTTCATGTTGTACATGCCATGTTACTTGTTAAAATTTACTTGTATTTATCATTTATACAGTTGTAAATTTCAATAATATAAAAAAAAAAGAATTTATTATTTAATATATTATTTAAGAGGAAGAGTTATAGTGGATCTATAGTGCGAGCTATATATGGTGAAGATCACTAGGGGATCCAGGAATAAATTATGGGGGGCTTCAGCCCGAAAGCTTTTTTTTTCATATATATAACGATAATTAATTTTTTAAAAAAAGAAAGAAACTAACTACCTATATGACATGGTTTTTAAGTGATTATTGAAGTCCTGTTAAATGTAATTACACGAACAATAATACTTTAAGAGATAATTTTTAATATATTTTTTTTTCTTGAAACGTGGTTATATTTAACTATTTTTTTTGGGTGGGGGGGGGGAGGGCTTCAGCCCGAAGGTCCCTCCCCCCCTCCTCGTAGACCCACCTGTGGTGAAGATGGAAAACATCCATCTCGAATATTGGGAAGGAATATATTTTTATTGTAACTTATTTCTAAACAAATGACAAATGTTCCAACATGGATTGTAGGACAACGAAATTGATGATATATCAACTGTCACATTAAATTATCTTTCTTAATCTGTCAGTAATCCGAAACTTTAGACTAAATGAATAAAAATCAAGAATTACATACGGAAGAAATGCTTTTCAATTGTAAATACCAAGTACAATTTTGAATAATTGTTCATTTCTATGAGGATGAAATGCTTAACATTTCCTCCGTTTACAGTATGAAGATCCGATTTTTAGTTTCTGAGATATTTTAATCTAATTGTTAAAAATGAGCTATGGGGCTCCACCAAACCTTCAAATTCTTTTCGCATCCAATCCTTACAATCCAAAATCCTCAATGCTCCTTACTTTGTTACAAATAAAATCATCCATAATGACCTTAATGTTCCTTATGTATCAGATTTGGCCCAATCCAGATATCTGTCCTACCATAATAAAATTCATAACCATCCCAACCCTCTTGTTTCTAACCTTGCTTCCTTTTCAATTCCTGATAACACTCCGAGGCGTCTGAAAAGAAGATGGCCACGTGATCTCCTAATATAGACATATTATTAGAGTGCTACCAATGGGTAGTTTCTCAACCTGTGTTTCATGTCATTATATCCATGTACGAATTTACCGGATGTATTTTTTGTATACAGTTGTAAATATCATATAAATAAATTTGAAAAAAAAATGTTAAAAAAAAACTAGTGATCATTTGGTTTTTGACGCTAACTCTTCCATCTATGCCTTCTATCACGTTGTCGCGTAAAGATACTGTTTTTTATAAGAGGTCATTAAAAAGAGAATAAAATGCTGAACATTTTCCACGCTTAGAGTATGCTGGTCCGATTTTCAGTTTCTGAGATATTTTATTTTAGAGAAAGTTCCTTAAGAATAAAAACTACGGTATGCGCTTAAGTCGGGATTAATCATATGAAATATAAATATTAGTATATTATAAAGAGGATGGAATGCTCCATATTTCCTTCACTTACAGTACGAATGTCCGATTTTTAGTGTCTGGCGTATATTAAGCCAAGTGTAAAAACTAATCGACTCGAGCCGACTATACCCGAATGGAAACACATCCTATATATTATTTCTAAAAGGTGTTTTTTTTTTTTTTCTGTACGCCATAACTTCGTCAATTCTTCATCAAACCCAATGATTGAGCACTCGATTTTAAGATATTCTTCTCCTTCTCATGCGAAAATTAGTCCCATCTCCCCGAAATTTCTGGGAAAAAAGCTATGAAAGAAATGAAACTTCACTTGCGAATGACTCAAAAAGTATGCATTTTCAGCCTAAAATTACTACTAAATTACCTACAAAACAAAACAAAAAATCTTAAAAATCGGACAATTATTAACAAAGATACAGTCCATTAGTTTTGGTATACATAATTTTGTCTTCCTCTTTAAATATATTGCATTTAGGAGTGGAATAGTCTACTACATTTTTTTCCTGACTGATAAATTAACTTTATTGTTTCTTAAAGGTTTTTGTTTGTTCTTACATTTTATTTTTTTTTAATAATCGAGGAAATCGCATGATTAGGTCATTATTTTGTCTTTATTACTTTTATTATCTTTCCAGTCAGGGTTTAAAAATAGATCCTAGCAAAGCAATTCGTACAAATATATTGGTCTATTATGTTAAATGAAATATTGTAATCGACCAAGAAAAAAAAATAATTCCTTCTTTAAATAATACATAAGAACTAATTATTTCCATATTGTTTTTTTATTTCTCTCTATTTATTTATCTGTTTCATTGGCCGTGGGGCGACCCTGGGTCGGGAGACCCTCCTGGGGCACATTCAGCCTCTATAAAGTGGGTAGTCTTAATTAAAAATTAGTTAAGGGGGGAAAACCTGGCGGTTGAGCGTGATATCGGTCAAATCACTACCTTGCACAACCGTTGACCTAGAAACAGTGCTTTCCATATTTATGGAAACTATATGGTACTGAACCCCAGACCCTTCATGGGTTGTAGTGGTACAGGGTTTTTTTTTTTTTTTTTTTTTTTTTTTTTTTTCTATTTCTTCACTTAACTAAATTTTCTGGGAATTATTCGCACGGGCCAACTAGTAATTTCTTATTTTTACGCGTAGTTAAAAAAATTAAATCTAAATATTTATTCATTGGTATATAATGAGACGTCAATTAGTATAAGAACATTATTGCAGCATTGGTACTGACTTGGTATCACGTTAAAATAAAATTTTGAGTTATTGCTCATCACAAAGATGATGGAATGCTGAAAATTTCCATCGAGAACAGTATAGCCCAGACAAATTAGCACAAAAAAGGGGGTGTACCTTGCTAAAGATCGGGTGATTAGAATATCTTTTTTATACTGTTAGGTATGCACTGACTATAAAAAATCCAAGTTTTCAACCTTGAAAGCCTTGTGGATTCGCTGCAGTGCTCCAAAAACGATTAAAATATCGAACTTTTTTTTTAGTTTACTCTAAATATCTTGTTTTTTTAAAGCGACATAGATAAAAAATGGTTATATTAAATCTTCAACAGCTTAAAATTATCCAACATTTTTTCTTAAACCCATCAGGCAGCAAACTATCAAGCTTTCAAAATGGGTAAAGTTTAAAAAAAATAAAATAATAAAAAATTTAATTATTGTATTAATATTTGTTCATCAATACAATAAAATTCAATACAATCATTATAGCACTATAACTATGCCATGAGTACAAAATGATGTGGCAGAGGATCCTAGACGCCTACGCCAGTACCGCTTTTCCGCCGATTAAGTGTATTTTCTAAGTAACTGCTTTAAATATTTTAAAAAGTAATCAATTTATTACCCAGATGTTTTATTTCAGGGCGTTTTTCGTTATTGTTGGCAGTTTATTCATAAAAGACGCTTGATTTCATCTTTTTTCCATGTTTTATTATTCTCTATTAACTATTTTTGTTTTTTATAACAATCTGTCTGTTCGACATTGGTTATAGTGAGGTAGGATGACATTCACACTATATGTACAAAAAATAAAATAAATAGAACAAAATAATAATTAAAAGTATATAAAATAGACAATAAAATAAAGTAACCTAAAAAATAATAAAATTAAAACTAAGAAAAAAAACACATGCATACCTATTAGATTTAATAAAAGGACAATTATGACGAAATTAAGCCAAGTGCCGAATCTCAGTGACCGAAAAAATAGTCGTCAAAGACGTCAATCGGCCATATTTGTACGTCATTTTGGGTCAGTTCGACCGCTTTTTTTATGGAACATTGTTTGTTTTTTTTTTAAATTAATAGTTACAAGGAACACAGCTATATGCAATTTATTGGGATGTGGGAGGAGGGAACACGGTAGGGGGGTCTGGCCAACCGTGTAACATACTTTTCAAAATAACTACCGTCTACCATGTTATGATATTTAATGGAAACCAAAAAAAGTCGGAAATTTCAATGGTTTTTGAAACATTACAGCGAACCCACAAGGCTTTCAAGGGCGGAAACTTGGATTTTTTATATTCACTACATACCTAATAATATAAAAAAGAAATTTGAATTACCCGACCTTTTGCAAGGCAACATGTATAAGTTGACTGGGCTAATGCGGAGGTCAGAATTTAAATTTTTGAAATGTGTTATTCCTTATTATTATTATTATTATTTGAGATATATATGTTAAAAAAAAAGCTTGTTATCATTTGGTTTTTGGGACTTTATCTTATGCAGGCTTTTATTCTTTTTGCCTCTCTAACACGGCGTTGTGTCAATATATAATTTTGAATAATAGCCCATTACAAAGAGGATGAAATGATAAATATTTCCCTCGCTTAGAGTATGCCTCTCGCTCAAACTCCACTGTCTATAGCAGCAGTGACGAGATTGAGAGAGTAGCGGAGGGATCTCTTGAAGTCCTGCTTTTCCTTCTATAGTTGGGGGAGAAGCCTGACTTGGGGTTTCCTGCCTGATTGTATATATTGCATATTGGTATGGCTGTGTTTTTAATTTACTTATCTTCAGGTTATTTTATTTTTTATTGTACCTAGTTTTTTATTATTATTTTACTTTTGTTAATTTTATATTTTCTGTATATGTGGTATGAATATGTTCATATATCACTATAAAAAAAAAAAAAGTAGTATCGGAGTATGCATGTCCGATTTTCAGTTTATGAGATATTTTAATCCAAAATATTAGTTGAATCGGGCCGATTTAATCCAAAAGAGCGTTACACAAAATAAAGTGCTGATGAACTTTTCACCTTAGGAAACAAAAAAAATAAACTTCGTGTTCTAACCCTCCCTCCACCAGTTGCAGTTTAAGATGCGTAAGGCTTTTCACAGATAATTTCATAGACTTATTCAGTTAGGTTGATGTAGTATGTTAAAGAGTCCCCGGCGGGTGGATGAGGAGGATGGGGGATGGAGGATGGAGGATGGAGGATATTATGGGGATGTAATAGGGTGTGAGGGTGCATGATGCAAATAGTGCAGAGCTCTTTCAATTACATGCCACCCCTGAAGTTGCCCGATGGCCGCCTTAACTCCCCCGACCATGTAGTTATTGCCCGAAGCGGCGCCGGACTAGCAATCATAGACCTTATCGAACATCCTCCACCAACACCATGACTCCAGACAAGACTCCGCCCATATCAAGTATTTCCACAAATTAGGAAAACTCTTCCAAAAACTTTACTCGCTTTCAAAACTTCTAAAACCGTTTAATCTTGGTAAAAACAATTTTAAATGTTTTCAAGACAAACGCTCTAAACTTCCAACTATTTGCAAAAGACTTATACATATTACTATAATAAGGCCTATTTGGACTTACGGGATCGAGCTTTGGGGCTCTACTAAACCATCAAATTCCTCTCGTATCCAAATCCTTCGTAAAATCCTTAATGATCCCTACTTTGTCACAAATAAAATCGTCCATAACGACCTTAATGTACCATATGTTTTCGATTTAGCTCAATACAGATACCTGTCCTTTCATAATAAACTTCTGAACCATCCGAACCCTCTTGTTTCCAACCTTGCTTCCTCTTCTGTTCTTGATAACCTTCCGAGGCGTCTGAAAAGAAGATGGCCTCGGGACCTTCTAATATAGAAATATAATTGGAGTGCTACCAACGGGTACTTTCTCTTCATGTTGTGTATGTCATGATGCTTGTTGTATTTGACATTTAATACAGTTGTAAATTTCTATAATAAAATAATAAAAAAATGTTTTTAAATTTTTATTTTATTTTTTTGGGAGAATATATTGTTTAGTGCTTTCGAAGTGAAAACTTCGAAGGTACTTTTAACTCCGAATAACATACGCTTTCGTAATTTACAATCAAACCTTCTCCTACGAAGAGTACGATTTTCGGGCCATGGCTATATCGGACCCAACAGAAAACGGAATAGAAATAGACTTAACTACTCATTTATTTTTTTTACAACAGGTTAAAAAAAAAATCTATATCGACTTCTAATAATTGGTTTCTGAATTCTCCATGGTATTTAAATTTTGAGATATTTTAATCCAAATGTTCAAAAATATGGCGTCGCACTGTGGGCAAAATGAATGATTGCATGGTTTAAAAGAGGATTTGATATAGTTTCTAAATATAACCTATCCAGCTGCTAAAACGTGCAAGTTTATAATTTATTCTCATCTTTTTTAGAGAAAGAGTAGATTGAAAAATAATAACCATTTAATAAATTGTGTTTATAAAGTTTCATAAATAAGCTGAATAGAACGTTGGGATTGGTTTCCGTTTATTAGGAATAGGGGTTACTTGCCAAATTTTAACTCAAGAAGGTATGGTGCCCAACGTTTTTATTATACTTAAAGCAGGCGTAGAATACAATCGAACGTACATGTTTTTAGTAATGCCATTTATAGAAACATTGTTTTTGTTTTATTTATTTATAAAACTAAATAAAAGAAATGAAAGATGAACTGGGTAGGCTGAAAATCACGGATAAGGACTGCTTGGATAGAGAGATTTTTGGAAAAAAAAACTTAAAGAGATTGAGGTTCTTGTGGGGAGGAGGGAGAAAATGGACTAAGGAAGAGTGAGAGGAATAATCCAGGAGGATGAAAGAGTATTGGAGTGGAAAGAAGGCGGAAGGTATGATAACAAGAAATAATATTCGCGTGGTATTTGCTGGTCGTGTCCAAAAAAAAAAACAGAAACAAACTATAAATTAGTAAATTGTTTAACATTAAACTAATAAGCGTTTATGAATAGTACATAACAGTTGTCTTGTATTTACTTTTCTAGTGTGATTTTGAAAACAAAATTATAAGTCGGCTTTTGTACTCAATCTCCAGGGCTAACAGTGTTTCGACAAATTATCAGCCAGAGCCAAGTTTAAAAGGGTAAATTGTATATATTGAACATTTTGTTACTTTAGGAATATGAAACAAACCTGTTTGATGATTTCTTTATCATCCTGTGGTCTTAAGGATTGCACCGTTCCATTTTTCCTACAAGTAAATGTCTGACTCACTGACTCCTCTTTATCAAATTATTAACACTTGTCTGAAACTTGTATCGTTACCTACAACTTTTTTATATGTGAAAATGCTCAGAAATGGGACGTTTTTGATTTTATTAATTAATTTTAATGTTAGACGATATTATTTGGCAATTAATTTTTTTTTTATAGGATCTCAATATAATTAGTACATCTAATCGATATACGATAAATGTTTTTTTTAAAAACTATCTCATTAATCCCACAGTTTTTGTTTAATTATTAAAAAATCCTTGGATAAAGACATTTTACTTCCTCGATAGAGAGAGAGAATAGAATAAAAATAATCTCTATCTTAAATTTCGCCTGTTATTTTTTCTCTTTCCTATTTTGTTAAAAACAGTTTTCCCTTAAATATATAATGTCATTATTTAAAAACTCATATAAATATTATAATTTCATTAAAAATCACTACTCGGGAAACATATATTTCAAGAAAGAAAGACCACGTTTCCCAAAAAGCTATTCTTTTTTTTTTTTTAATTTTTTTCATCCAGTTTCATTTTCCATCACAAAATAACTCTTAAGTTAAGTTAAGTTAAAGTTTAGAGTTATTTTGTGATGGAAAATAAAACTGGATGAAAACAAGATTATAAAAAAAACTTTTTTGGAAACTTGGTCTTTCTTCATTGAAATATTTGTTTGCCCAGAAGTGATTTTTAATGAAATTATAATTTTTATACGAGTTTTTAAATAATGACATTATGAGTAATTTATATATTTACAGGAAAATTGTTTTTAACAAAATAGGGAAGAGAAAAAATAACAAGCGATTAATATAATTTTCGTTATAAATCAAAGATTATTTGATGATCAGATTTGAAAGGATCGTAAAGCGTTATTAATCAATATTTAACCGATTGAATTAGTGAAATATCGTAGGCAACTAATCTATGTATCATAAACGAAAAGAAAATTATTTTTCAAATACCTTCAAAAAATAATTTTTTTCCGCCTTTCAACTAGTGTTGCCCAAAATCAGTCTAGATCATGCACTTTGCGAGACGAAGACCAAGGCTGCCTAACTGTTGCAAGACCAAGACCAGGACTCGTAAAAAAAGAAAATCGATTTTTTATATAAAAATTAAGGCGAAATAGTTAGTAATACTCGACAATCTTAGTTACTATATGTTAATAATTGGTATAACCAATATGCTTTTGCATTTAACTCCTCTAATTTTCCATTCGGGCTTTGTTAGGTTTCTTCTATCTGAATAATTAGAGTAATATCTCAATAATAATAAGCTAATAAGAACTGGAAGACTCTTGCGCAAGACCAAGACCATGACCAAGATTCGTCTCGGTCTCGCATTTGGGTAACACTACTTTCAACCACTGTGCACACTTGTTATTCTCAAGGAATTTTGTCCTTCAATGACGTTGATTTTTTTTTTTTTTCTATTCAATAATTTATTATTTTTATGTTAGTTAATTGTATTTTTATTATTGACGATTGTTAATATAAGTTCATTTTGTTAGCATAACGAGCATTAAGATCATTGTCGGTCGGATGGTGTCCTGTCCCATTTGACCCTTTGAATTTATGTAATACGTTGTTTTCGTCCTTGGTGGACAGGAGCTCTCGTCTTAATACCGAGTCCTCCTCTCCCCCCCGCCTGAAAAGCGTGAAAATTTAATTTAATTTTCTCAACCCCAGCCGAAGGCTTAAATGTTCAATGCGCCCCCTCGTTTATCTGCAGTGTCTGCCAGGACACGGGGATTTAATTATGAATAAATATCTTATTTATGGGGGCTGGGGTTGGCTGGAGCAAGATTAAGCTCTTATTAGAATATTTCTTCCCCGAGCGACTTATGAACTTGCGTTCTTGATTAAAGTTCCTGTTCTTGTATAATTTCGATATCCAATATGGAATCAAAAATATAAATAAAGACGGATACCTTTCTTTTTTACATTCCAATTTTAAAATAATTAATTTATCAATATATTTTTTAAAGTAATGGGTTAAGATTTTAATATTATTTCTAAATTTTATAATTGTAAAGAGTTTTTCAATTACAAAAAAAGAAGGAAATCTTTTACCGCGATTTAAAAATATTTTTTCATAAATGAGTGAAAAGAAAAGTAAAGAACTCTGATTCCCTTCCCTCCTTTTTTTTTTTTTAAGTTTAGATATACAGAATCAATTATTGCATACAAGTATGCCTGTATTTAAGTCGTTATTTTGATTAATTTAAGTTACTTTTTGTTATTATTGTTAGTATTATTATTTTGTTGTTGTTCCATTTAATTTATTGTACATATAGTATGAATCAAATCCAATATCATTATTATTAATGTCCATAGTTACTTACAAAATGTAATATTATTCAATAAAGAAATGTATAAAATCATTTTTTTTTTAACTTTTTTTTTGTTTATTTATTTATTTATAAGTATAACAATCTGTCATGTGGACAATAATTATAGTGATATATGTATCCATATATACAGAAAATATAAAATTAACAAAAGTAAAATAATAATCAAAAACTATGTACAATAAAAAAATAAAATAACCTAAAGATAAGTAAATTAAAAAACATAAAAACACAGTCATACCTATATACAATATATACAATTAGGCAGGGAATACCAAGCCAGGCTTCTCCCTCTAACTATAGAAGGAAAAGCAGGACTCCAAGAGATCCTTGCGCTACTTTCTCAACCGCGTCACTGGTGCTAAAGTCAGTGGAGTCTAAGCGAGAGCGCTTTAGGCACATACATTCATGTCTAAACTTGTTTATTGAAAATATTACAATCTGCCTCAAAGGGCATTTTAATAGAGTTCACAGAGATCACATTCACACTGTATGTACAATAAAAAAAAAATACACAAAACAATATTAAAAATTCAATAAATAAGTACAAAATAACCTAAAAATAAATAAATAAAAAAGAACACATACATACCTATATACAAAGCATAAAATAAATAAATACAAACAAAAATGGACAGAAAAATATTTCAAGGCGTGAAGGGAAAATCTCATGCAGCGAATTCTCTGGGTCATTAAAAAACAAATACAAATAAACAAATATATACAACAAGTCTAGTATCATGATAAAAAGCCTAACATGTAAATTTTAAAAACTGATTTTAAAACTATAAATTTATTTTTTTTTACAAAACTAAATGTCTACACATTACTAGTGCTTATTAAAAAAATTAATAAGTAAGTTTAATACATCTTGAAAAATATTTTTCACTTCAATAGAATTTTAATGTAGTCGGTCAGGACTTGAATCTCTTTCTAAAAATAAAACTTAATAATTGATCCACCTGCCTTAAATTTTATATTTATTCATCGACTTTTAAACCCATTAGACGATAATAAAAAAAAATTAATTATTCAAAAATTAAAAACGTCTTGATGTCTGACCCAGGTCACCCATTCTAACCTTAACAAACCCCCGACGTTAACCTAACTTCAAAGAACGGGCTAGCTCCGTTGGGCTCAATGCAGTATGACCGTATATTAGTAATTTAGCTCAAATATTTTTAATTTAAAAAAAATATTTTATTTCTTTTAAAAAAATTTAAAGAGCAGAAACGTCGATGAATGAAAAAATATATGAGTAAGACAGATGGATTAGTCCGATCAGTATTAACATACAGGTTCGGAGTCCGGGAAGCAGGTGGTGGATTAATTGTGAAGTTTTTTTATTAAAAATAATTAATTAATTTTTATTATGTCTGAATACTAATATAATATATTTTTTTGCATATAAACAATATACAAAAAGACATATTTTTTTATTTTGCATAAACAGTATATTTAAAAATTCAATGTTTATTGTAAATAAGATTTTTGGTCACACATTCAAAAATTTTACTAAGCGTAATTTAACACAAAATAATACTATCAAAGAATAGTTTTATTGGATTGGGAAATTACTAGAGCTTAACTTAAAAATAAAACAATGATTTATTTTTAGTTCTATTTAAGGGTGGACCACATAAATACAGTTCAGAAATAGTACTTTTCACAACAACGGTCTAAAGAAGACAAAAAAAATATATATAGTAAATCATTCCAAGACGGTTCAACTTAAACACATGTTTGTTTTCTCTATTAAAACAAATCTAAAAACGTGTTTCTTTTTTTTTTTTTTTGTTTTTTTAACATGTACCGTTACTTAATAAAAATAATATCATGGAGTTATACATTAGGGCAGTTTCTCAACAAATCTGTCCATGTTATTTTACCAATTCACATCTACTTGTTATATTTTTAGTTAATACAGATTTTTTTATATTGATGCTTTTATTTATTGAATATCAATACATTCTACCACATTGAAGGGCATTAATATTAGTGCTGGATTCACACAATATGTACATACAAATAATAACTAAAATATAGATAATAAAGAAAAAGAAATATAGAAAAATAAAATAAGAAAATTAATATACATATGAACAAAAAATGAAATAATAGATAGAAGCTAAACGAAATTAAAATAAATAAAAAACATTCACACCTATATACAATATTTACATTCGCCCAGGAAACTTTGACTCATGCTTTGACCCCTCAAATGTGGAAGCCAAAGCAGGACTCCAGGAGATCCCAGTGCTTCTCTTCCAGCCGCGTCACTGTTATAATACAGTTGTAAATTTCAAAAAACATATTTATTTAAAAAAAAACTAAATAAAATATATATCGCAATAAAAATACTGAAAGCAAATAATTTTTTTTTTTAATTCATAGGTTAATCTAATGTTTCTTCGTTTGCTTAACTAACCGAAATTTTAATATTGCCTAGAAATCACGAAAGCGTTGTTCCCCTTTGTGAATTTTTTGTTGAAAAAACTCGTTTTACCCGAAACTCATTTCCTAGTTTTCAGAAACAGAAAAAAAACCAGTTAAGCTTCTATCAATCGTCCAGACCTTGTTAAAATATTCCCACACTGCAAGCGTTGCAGTTCGTTCGTTAGTCGTTTGGCCAATTTTAAAGTTTGTCAAAGATTGTATATATGAATATGAATAAAGTAATATGTTTATAAGGGCGTTTCAACCACTAGAATGAATTTTGAGCGTTTGGAAGAATCATGTCTATTAATATTTCAATAAATATAATATATATTAATAATAGAATTTATACTAATATAGAAAATTGGATATTATGCCTGAACGCTCTGATTTCAGAAAATATCATTTTGATTTATAAATTTTAGATTTTTATTTATTCATTGAATAATATAACAATCTGTCACATGGACATTGGTTATAGGGAGGTAAGATAAAATTCACACAATATGTACAAAAAAAAAAAATAAACAGAAGGAAAATAACTAAATAATAATCAAAAAGTATATTCAATAAATTAAATAAAATAACTTTAAGATAAATAAATTATAAAAAAAACATACATACCTATATATAATCAGACAAGGAAACCCCGAGGCAGGCTTGTCCCTCCAACTACGGAGGGAAAAGCAGGACTCCAGGAGATCCCAGTGATACTCCTTCAACCGCTTCACTGGTATTAAAGCCAGTGGAGATTGATCGAGACCGCTTTAACCACATACACTTATGCCTTAAGTGGAGAATCTGACCTTTGCCAGAACTCCAATTTATATAAAGTACAAAAAGTCGCGGGGCCACTGCCGTTTTAACCTTCTTGATAGGGAATGTGCAATATAATTTGGATGACAGGTTAGGTTCTGGTGAAATTTATAGAATTGTTCTGGAATAAGGTCTAGGACAAATTAGATATTGAGGTCATGGTATAGTGTTTTGCTGGTTACATAAAAAGGAGTATCGACTATTATTCGAAGGACTTTAGACTGAAAAGAAGCGTTTGATGTTAGAAAATGTTGCTGTCCCCCAGTAAATTATTTTTAGGTTAAATAGAAGTTTTATTGAAAATGGTTCTATACATTTTCGGAAATTATGATTGCACAGATTCCCGCTAAGACACAGGCGGATCTACGGGAGGGGGGAGGGGCTTTCGGGCTGAAGCTCCTCCGAAATGGTAAAATATAACCATGTTTTATAGAAAAAAATATGAAAAACTATCTCTTAAAGTATATTAAAGTTCTTGTAATTACATTTACTAGAACTTCAAGAATCACTTAAACACTATTTCATATAGGTAGTTAATTTCTTTCCCCTAAAAAACACAACAAATAATTATCTTTATATATATAAACAAAAAGTTTTTCGGGCTGAAGCCCCCCCCCCTCAAAAAAACTCAAAATGGATCCGCTAGTGCACTAACATATAATTTATAGTTACTGCAACCTATATTGAATTCGGTTTAAGAGAAAACTATTTCTCAATAGACAACTAACTGCAGCAGAATCTCTATTTGCCGAATAATTAGGTTCCATTCATTCATTCATTCATGTATGACACAACATCCCGTCACCGAGACTGGGCCTCCTCCAAGAGCCTCCGCCAGTTGGCTCTGTCTTCTGCTGCAGCTCTCCAGTTCCGCACACCAAGCAGGGTTCTCGCATCATAGGCCACGTTGTCCAACCATCTCGTCCTCGGCCTTCCTACCCGTCTTACGAGGTGCAGCTCCTCCATCATTATTTTTTTTGGTATTTCAAGGGTGCTCATTCTGGCCACATGCCCTGCCCACCTTAGTCTGGCCAGTTTAATATACGTGACTACGTCGATGTCTGCATAGAGAGAACTGAGCTCCCTATTTTTTCTTTTCCTCCAGACATCACCCTCCTTTACTGGACCATAAATCCTTCTGAGGACTCCTCGCTCAAAGACACTCAGCTTCATCTCATCCCTTTTGGTCATCGTCCAAGCCTCTGAGCCATATGTCAAAACAGGCCGAACAAGGGTCTTGTATATGATCAGCTTGGTCTTCTTTGAGAGGTACCTACTTCTTAAGTGTCGGCCAAGTCCAAAGACACATCTATTGGCAGCCGTGATCCTTCTTTGTATTTCTTGAGCCATGTCATTCTTGCTATTGATTTCAGACCCAAGGTATATAAAACTTTTCACTCTCTCAAACTTAAAAGAACCTACCTCAAATGGAGAGTTCAGATCAACCTCACCGCCAACTCTCATATACTTAGTTTTCCTCTCGTTGACTTCTAGACCAAGTGGTCTTGCAGCTGCTTCAAGGCTTATAAACGCTTCTCTGAGAGCCCGTTCAGACCTACCTACTATGTCAATATCATCAGCAAAACCAAGAAGCTGTGTCAGGCGATTGAAGATTATATCTTTGGTCTGAATACCGGAGTCTCTTACAGCTTTCTCCTCTGCCAAATTGAACAATAGACAGGCGAGGGTATCCCCTTGCCTAACCCCACTGCTCACTTTAAACTCTTCGGAGTCGTCAGAACCGACGCGTATTCTGCATCTCGAGCTGTCCATGGTCATCTTGATTAGGCGTACGAGCTTCTGAGGGATGCTTAGCTCCTCCAAGGCACAGTATAGTTGCGTTCTATCAACGCTGTCGTATGCTGCTTTAAAGTCCAGGAATAAATGGTGGGTGACTACCTTACGCTCCATAGTCTTTTCTAGGATCATCCTCAGAGAGAACAGTTGATCAGTCGTTGAGCGTCCTCTTCGAAATCCAGCCTGATATTTCCCCAGTTCCTTTTCAGAATACGGGAGGATCCTCTCAAAAAGAATGTTAGAGAGCAGCTTATAAGCACACGAAAGGAGTGAGATTCCTCGATAGTTAGCGCATTCTGTTTGATCTCCTTTCTTATGTATTGGGCAGATAATGGCTGTTGCCCATTCCGTAGGCATAGCTTCCTTCTCCCAGATGGTCAGCATTAAATCATGCAGAGCTTTCTTGAGTTCTTCACCTCCACATTTCAACAGCTCTGACTGGATTCCGTCCGGGCCTGGCGCCTTTCCATTTTTCAATTTCCTCAGGGCGTTTTCCATTTCCTCCTCATCCGGGGGTTCAATAGAATTCAGGGAGTCTTCCTTCATTACACCTACTACTCCAGGCACCGTTCCTCTGTTTAATGCGCCTTTGAAATGTTGTACCCATCTCCTTAGTACGTCATCTTTGTGGCTTAAAAGAGTTCCATTTGTGTCTTTGCATGCCGTCACTCTGGGCCTAAAAGCTGCCCTACCCTCGTTTATTCTCTGAAAGAACAGGCGACTTTCATTTTGGCCTCGCAATGCCTCTGTGTCCTCCATGTTCTTATTTTCCCAAGCTCTTCTCTTTCCGCGGAATAATCTCTTCTCTTCGCGTCTTTTTCTTCTATATGTTTCTTGGGAGAGCCTTGTGGGACGCTGAACCTTCTTTCTGTAGGCTTCATTTTTCACTTTTACTACTTGAAGGCACTCAGCATCAAACCATGGGGGCCTTCTAGATTTAGTCTCGTAGCCAAGAGCTTCTTCTGCTGCCTGTTTCATTGCGTTGCTGCATCTCTTCCACTGTTCATCGACCATAGAGCTGTCATTAATTACTTCTTCATTAAGTTTCGTCTCCACAGCTTGTTGATACGAATATTGGTGGTCTGAATCCTTAAGTTTAACCACATCAATCTTCTTCTTTGGTCGTTGGTAGTGGTTTTTAATCAGCGAAATTCGTGATCTGACCTCGGCAATGCTCAAATAGTGATCCGTGTCCATATTTGCACCTCTATAAGATCTTGCATTTATCATGTTGGACTTGTGACGGGCACTAATGATAATTAGGTTCCAGCAAATAAAAAAAAAAATCTGTATATTAAAATTTCAATACAAATAATGATTATTATAACATTGGAACTTCAATGTCTTATTTTTAAAAAGCACTTTTCGGGTTTCAATTGTTTTGTGAAACTGTTTTCTATTCTTATTTAATTTTCACATATGAAGTAAGGGTCCTTTTTGATGACAATCAAATTTTATATCTTTTAACGGTGACTTTTTTGGTTTGGAAAAAAAAAATTTCGATCGATGTACACGAATTTTTTTCTTTGTAAAATTTGTTTCAGATTTTTTTATTATAGTTTTTTTTTTTTTTTTTTTGAAGCAGCTTTTCAAGAATATCAGGGAGAAAATTTCTCTTGCGTAAATGTGGAAGGCATAACAGTGAGTGAGGACGAGAACTAGCAACGGTTTCCCGCAGACGATGCATTGTGGTGGAGAAACTTTCCTCATCAAATACTCGAGGCTAAGTCGAGTGTGTACAATACTCCGCCTGGGCAGAACTAGAAATGATCGATCTGCTAGTAAAATAATGTAATCAACTCTTTATCAATTGAGTAAGCGGGGAAAAGAGTGGTAACTCAGTGATCTGAATCACGTAGAGCAACTCCTACCTTCCCCTTCCGATCAGATTTTTTTTTATCCTTGAATAATGAAATTTATTGTCCACACCCCATGGGCCGGGAAAACCCCGTATAGCATTAACGGCGAAAAGTGGAAACAAAAAACAAAAAAAATTAAATTTATTAATTAATTTAATGAAGTAGAAGCACTTGTAGCGGCTTAACCTTACTGACTGAGACTCCTCCCACTTATTTTCAAGTTGGTAGGAACAGTAACTACAGTAATTATGTAATTGACATAATAATTAAATTACCTTCCTCGTGTCCTGATAAGAACAAACAAAAAAGGTTATATAGACATTTATTTACGATTCAGTTAAAAATTGTCTGGTGTGTTGCCCAAAATCGGTCTTGGCCTTGCACTGTACAAGACCAAGACCAAGACCGCCTTACTGTTCCAATTCTTTTTTTCCATTGTTCCATATTTATTACTGTGAGTGATCTAAAATAAATTCTAAAACAATCACAATATTATATATATTTTAAATTAAAATGTGTATATATATATACACCAAGACTCGGACCGCCTCTCTGTTGTAAGTCCGAAACCAGGACTGGTAAAAAAAATCGATTTTTTGAATAAAAATTAAGGCAAAATAGTTACTAATAATACAATTTTAGGTACTATACGTAAAGAATTGGTAAGCAAATATATTTTGGCATTAAACTCATCTAATTTACCATTCGGGCTTAGTTAGGTTTCTCCTGTCTAAAAAATTACAGTAATATCTCTGTAGTAATAAGCTAATAGATAACTGCAAGACTGTTGCGAGACTCTTGCGCAAGACTTGTCTTGGTCTCCCATTTGGACAACACTAGTATTTATTATGTGCTATTTTTTCTTTTGTGAATTTCTTTTTCATGTTGCATTACATCTTTTGGCGCCTTAACATGCTTGCTGTAACAATCTTGTGCTATAAACAGTTTATTGAACACTCTATTTCAATAAATTATATATTGTCTTGATATGTATTAGTGTTACCCAAATGCGAGACCAAGACATGTCTTGGTCTTGCGCACTCAGGCTAGGTGTCCATCTTGGTCATCCGCAAGAGTCTCGCAACGGTCTTGGAGTTATCTATTAGCTTATTACTATAGACATATTACTGTAATTTTTAGATAGGAGAAACCTAACTGAGCCGGAATGAAAAATTAGAAGAGTTAAATGTAAAACTATATCGATTATACCAATTCTTTACATATAGTAACTAAAATTGTCAGGTAATAGTAATTATTTCGCCTTAATATTCAAAAAATCGATTTTGTTTTTACCGATCTTGGTCTTGGTCTCGCAAGAGTTAGGTGTTCTTGGTCGATTTTGGGCAACATTAATATGTATGTTACCCATTTAAAAAATATTTATCTAGCTGAAGATAGAAATGAGGGGTCTTGAAACAATAAAAAAAATAACAAAAAATTAATTAATAAAGAAGAATTATAGTGTAAATGTGCTCTATGATCTTTATTGTAATTGTCCTTGATTGAGACAGTATGTAATATTTATCAATAAACAAACTTTAAAAAAATAATTAAAGAAGATTTATCAGTTTAAATGACGTTCAACTTAATTTAAAAGTTCTCAGTTATGATTTATTATGTACTTTTTATGGTTTATTGTATTGTGTTAACATAAAAGTGATAGATTTATATATAAAAAAAAAAACCTGTACCACTACAACCCATAAAGGGTCTGGGGTTCAGTACTATTTAGGGAAAGCACAGTTTCTAGGTCAACGGTTGTGCAAGGAGGTGATTTGACCGAGATCACACTCAACCGCCAGGTTTCCCCCTTAATTAATTATTTAATTAAGGATACCCACTTTATAGAGGCTGGGTGTGCCCCAGGGGGGTATCCCGACCCAGGGTCGCCCCACGGCCAATGAAACAGGTAAATAAATTTTCTGCCATGAGCCGGGGTTCGAACCTAGGACCTTTGCATTGAAAGCTCAGTGAAATTTATATATACAATTTTAATATATATTTAATAAACTTCCCCTTCCGCTACTACAACGAGGCAGATGGACTTCATCCAAGATTTCGCCCGGGACGTCAGCATTTCTTGCTACTAAATTCATTGATATTATTTAAGTAATACAAGTTTCGTAAATTTCTTCTCAAAGCTGTTAAGTAAAGTATCTTAATTAGAGAATATGAGCCGAAATTTTTCAAGACAACCACAACCATATAAAATGAAATCTGCTATGTTCGTTAGTCTGCCTAGCATAGCGTTTATTCATAATTCTTGAAAACAAGAAATGTTTGTTTGTTCCAGAATAATAGATTACAATAACTCTACGGTATTCAGTAAGTTTGGAATTCATGGACTACAACAACATCCAGCCTGGAGAAGTTTGCTATTCCTATAACATCCCCCCGAAGGCATGAATACACAATGACAGGATGCCGGCCCTATATCTCATTATAAACTTTTCGGCTCTAGGTTCTCATGACCGCATTTTTGTTCTTTTGTATATTAAAATAAATTTACGAATTCGTCTATTTGTTTTTAAATGATGATTTCAGCAATTTTCAGCTAAACAGAGTATGTCATATTGGTTATGGATAGTGTTGCCCAAATGCGATACCGAGACGAGTCTTGGCCTTGCAAACTCAGTCTTGGTCGTGGTCTTGGTCATGCGCAAAAGTCTGGCAACAGCCTTGCAGTTACTTATTAGCTAATTACTGTATTTTTTTAGATAGAAGAAGCCCTAACGAAAAATTAGAGGAGTTAAATGCAAAAGTATATTGGTTATACCAATTATTTACAAATAGTACCTAAGATTGTCAAGTATTAGTACCTATTTTGCCATAATTTTTATTCAAAAAATCGATTTTTTTTTACCAGTCCTGGTCTTGATCTTGCAACAGTTAGGGGGCCTTGGTCTTGATCTTGTAAAGTGCAAGACCAAGACCGATTTTGGGCAACACTAGTTATGGGAGTTCATTGCAGATAGGAGATGATTGATTTTTTAGTAGTTTGGATATAATAATGAAGTTTCGTTTTGAAGGAAATTCATTGGGAGGGAACCCAATAAATTCAAAGAAACATTTTACCATAGTACCGCAACCTTTAGGTTAATTGAAATAAACATAGACGTATGATAAAAATGTTTGATTTTTTATGATATAAATATAAAATCCTAACTATAAAACCATGAGTCTCTTGGATAGAGATAAATGGTTAACCTACCGACATTTCGCCAATTCAGAAAAGATAAAATAAGATAACGGATATGCATAAAAACAAGAAAAAAAATAATACATTTAATATATATATTTTTTTTTTTAAAATCTTTTTATTGAGAAATAATACATTTTGCCACATTTAAGGGCAGTGAGTACTAAAGCTGAGTGAGGCCCATTCATACTATATATATACAATGCAATAAAAAAATAAAAATAAATAAAATTATATATCTATATAACAAAGGTAAAAACTACAAATATACTAGGACAAAAGAGATCTAGGAACGGAAATTAGGATCAGGAGACTGAAATTCCACGGACATATGGTAAGAATGGCCCCAGAAATACTTAACAAGGAAATATTCCAAAAAATCCGTAGATACAAAAGCTTGGGAGGATACATCAGGTGAAGGAAGAAACGGAAAGACTTGGAATAGAGGACCGGGACTGTCTGGACAGAGAGGGGTATGGTAAGAGACTAAAGGGATCACGGTTCTTGCTAAGAAGAAAAGTTCGAGAAAGGGAGTCGCGTGGACGGAGGAGAGAAAGCGGCGGCACTCGGAGATAATGAGAGAGAAGTGGAAAGAAAGGAAAAACAAGAAAGAAGCCAAATGTCATGATATTCGCGTGGTCTCTATGGCCGATCCGTGAAAAATAAAAACTATAAAACTAAAGAAATGTAACTTGAAATCAGATTTAAAAAAAAATAATAATAAAAAAATACAGAAATTGGTAGCAAATTAAATAAGTCATAAGTAAAACAAATAAATATATAAAAAAGAAAAACATTCATACTTAATTTACACTTAAATTTACTAGAGACATCTCACGAAGCCATCCATATTCACTAAAGGAAACAGTAGGTTAGGTCCGCAAGGGTGCCCATAAGGGGGTTACATGGCGCAACGCAAAATTTAAATTTAAAATTAAAATTAAAATATCAATTCAACCCAGAATCAAGTTTTTGTTTTTTAGCTACTTCAAACCTCATTTAGCCATTTCAATTTTGGAAAAAATCGAAATATACATTCATAGCACCCAAAATTCATGTTGTTATTACAGTAAAGAAGGGTTAATTGATTAGTTATTATAAACAATGTTTGATCAAATAATGTAGAGAAAAATTTAATTTTTTTTGTACTTGAATTTCATTTTAAAGCCTCTTGGGGAACATCAAGATATAAACATAGAATAATAAAATTTCCTAGTGTTTTTTTTTTTTACACAAAAAGGCAACTTTTGAATGCTATTAGAAAATTTTACTCCGAAAAAAAGTGTTTTCGTTCTATCCTAGTGTACAATGACAAAGCCAGTATATGACACAGCCTTATATGATAAAGCCAGTCCTCGTATACGCTAGCTAGACGTATTGGCAGATTTCAGAGAAAATCTTCCGTACGATAACCCCAACAAGCTGAGACTAGAATACTAACTCACCGAAGTGCAAAACTAATAAAGAACTAATAATTAACTGGGATATCCATCACAAGGATATTAAAAATGTGTTTTTTTTTTAAATAGGGATTATACCTGCATGACTGAATATTTTTCAACTTTAAAGTGTTAAATAGAAAAAGGAGACCCTAGAGATTCTAAATCTCATTCGGCGAAGTTTATAACTATAATAATTACGGCGGCATAAGCCAAAAAAAAAAATCCTTAGCTATGTCCATCAGTGGTGGTCTTACCCTAATTAAAAGTTGTGTTATGCACCTCACCAGACATTTTACATACAACAAGACAGAATACTTTAGAAAGATATTCTTGACCAGGCAAAACATTGACTACCAATAAACCTGTCGAGTTTAAGTTACTATCGATAAATCGATTGTACTCTTTCTTGAATTTTTACTCGTGCACCTATCGATTAGAGGTACGGACTTAGCAATAAATGAATTAGCCGTATACGAGGGAGCTTATAAACAATTCAACATATATTTAACATTGTCTAGTATACCACTAGCAAATGGAGAGGAGTTTGGACAGCCCTTAGTTCCTTGGGTGCCATTGTCAGCGGCGGGGGATGGGGGGGAGGGTGGGGAGTGGTTATAGTCGGAGAAGTTGCCTGGGATCGTAGAAGGGTTGGAATTATTCCTTGGAGGATTACCCGGATCTGCTGAGTGAAGTTATATGTATTTGTATCTGTATAGTCTGGGCTGCAATGAAAGGTCAAACTATTCTCTCAACCTCTTTGACCGTCCGGCTGATATTACATTGCCAACTTATAAGTGGACATAAGGACCTTTTATCTTTCAAAGGATTCAATACATTTTTAATAACAAAGGAAAGAGATGAATTGGGTAGATTTCTACATCACGTCATGCCTAGAATGGTTTTAAAAACTAACAATAAATTTAAAAATGAAAATAAATAACCACATTTGATGAACATTTCAGTCCAAGTACATTCGTGATCGAAATTAACCCAAAAACTTAAATTTCTTTTTTTTATTTATTGATATTTACCTTCTTTTCAGACGCCTCGGAGGGTTATCAGGGATTGAGGAGGAAGGAAGGTTTGAAACGAGAGGATTCGGGTGGTTCTGCAGTTTGTTATGGAAGGATAGGTATCTGGATTGGGCCAAAGCGGATACATATGGAACACTAAGGTCTTTATAGATGATTTTATTTGGGACAAAGTAAGGAGCATTGAGGATTTTGGATTGTAAGGATTGGATACGAGAGGAATTCGATGGCTTAGTGGAGCCCATAAGCTCAAACCCAAATAGGTCTTATTATTGTCATGATATATGAGTCGTTTGTAATTGATTGAAAGCTTAGAGCGTTTGTCTAGTAAGTGTTGGAGTAGTCGGAAACGTCGAGCGGTTTCTTGTCGTTTCAGTCTTGTATGAGGATTCCATGTAAGTTGTTTGTCCAGATGGAGTCCTAGATAACGGAATTGTTCAACTGGGATAAGTGGGGCATTGTTAAAGAATACTGTATTACAGGAAGTCATAGGTTTGCGACGAAGGGTAAAGGTAATTTGATGGGATTTATTGGAATTTAATTTAATTCTCCAGTTTCTACACCATTCTTCAAGGTTTGCGATATGGGATTGGAGAGTTTGGGATGCAGTTGATGGATCATTATTGACGGATAGGATACATGTGTCATGTGTCCACGTATGCTGATGACAGTGTCAGGATGGGTTGGGATGGCAGCTGTATAAACTGTATAAAGGATAGGACCAAGGATACTACCTTGAGGAACTTAAATTTTAAGCGAAAATTCTATTATATATTAATAACCAATATTTTTGTGTTCGTTCGCTTGTTTATTATTCGGAAACATGTTAAGGTGAGTTTAGACATATCACAACCACGGGGTATGGCATACACAATTATCTAAATTAATTAATAGCGACATTAACGCTAAGCCCAATTTTTTTTTTAATTCTCTTGTTACCGACCAGATAAAAACAAAACAAAATCACTAGAATAGAAAAAAAAATGTCGCTTCCAATTAAAAAATAAATAAATAAAGTGACAAAACTTGATAAGACCACAACCTCACTATAATCATTGTCCATGTGACAGAATGTTATATTATTTAATAAATAAATAAGTAAAAAAAAATATAGCAATTATCGCTGCAGATAGTTTGTACATTGTTTTCTCACAGGGTTAGATAAACCGGGTTTTGTTACCACAGCTTCTGGACCGGCCAGACGAGATCAACTCCCAATGACGATGACCTCTTGGTCATCCCAACTCCCAGACCTCATACCCATCCCTCTAATTTATTCAGTACGTTAACTCGAATTGATAATGCTCAGATTAACAATTGGCTAAACCTGAAATACTCGACAAAAATATTATTTATTTATTTAGTTCTTGTTACTAAATATTGTCACTTAATTTTTTAAATTACTTTATTGAAATTTACAACTGTAAACATATATACAACCAATACATTTGCTATAGGAATATATAACATCAAGGTGATTGTGAAGAAGCTACCCATTGGTAACACTTCAAAGATAAATTAATTTAGGAGGTCCCTTGGCCATCTTCTTTTCAGACGCCTTGGAGGGTTGTTAGGAATTGTGTTGGATGAAAGGTGACAAAGATTGGGGTGACCAAAGATTTTGGAATGAAAAGTGGTATATCTATCTAGTTAGGGCCAAGTATACCCCAAGAGGTCTTTGTGGATAATTTTATTTGTTACTTAATAAGGAGCATTTAGGATTTTACGGAGGATTTGGGATTGTAAAGATTGGATACGGGAAGAGTTTGATGTTTTTGTAGAGCCCCAAAGCTCAATACCGTATGTCCAAATGGGCCTGATGATGGTAGTGTAAATGAGTTTATTGTAGAATATTGGAAGTTCAGAGCGTTTGTCAAGTAAGTGTTATAGTAGTCTGAATCTGTTGGCAGTTTCCTGTTTTTAAGTCTAGTATGAGGATTCCAGGTAAGGCGTTTGTCAAGAAGTAGTCCTAGGTAACGGATCTGTTCAGCAGAGACCAGTGGCATATTGTTAAAAGGTACGGTGGGACACGATCTTGTAGGATTACGGCTAAGCGTAAAAGTAATTTGTTTGGATTTGTTTGGATTAATTTTAATTCTCCAATTTGCACACCATTTTTCAATGGCTGAAATGTGTGACTGCAGGGTTCGTGGTGCAATAGTTAGTTCATTATTGACAGACAACACACACATGTCATCTGTATAGTACTTAATTTTAAAGTCGGAACGATGGTATGTAAGTGAAGGGAAATATTTAAAGAGGTAGATAGCCCACCTTAAGAATTACAAAAATGTTTATATAAGCCATGGTCTGACTTTCCAAAGAAAAGTAGGAAATCTAAGTTTCGTCAATTTAAAGTCACTTTTTTTTATTGGAAGCGATAAATATTTTTTTTTCTTAATTTCCAATTACTACATAATAAAATTAGAAAAAAATTACTTCAAAAGCCAGTGTATTTTTTTTTTTTTTTTTGAATCAATTTAAAGTCGGCGTTTAAGTGACTAAACTACGTTACGTTATTTTAAGTTATTTATTTTAATTTTTCATTAAACCATGGATTATTCTAATATTATTTATTTTTTCATCACCTTCCAACTAGACTACAAATACTCAAAATTTAGACAAATATCCTTGTTAAACAAGCTTTATGTTTATAATAATTAAGATGTGTTTTTTTTTTAATGTTTACTTGAGATTCAATTCTAGTTATATAAAAATACATGTGTTTATTTGATGTTTTTAGAACAAATAATTGCAATAATGTATTATAAAAGTTTTACTTCTTATTTTGATGTAACATTTGATATATTATACTTTTTTAAAAATAAATATAACGTATTGAATTTTTTTTAATGTAAATGTGTTTTTCGTTAAATCTATTTTAAGTGGGCATTTAAATGACTAAACTACGTTACGTTCTTTTAAATTTTTTATATATATTTTTTTTTAATTAACCATGGATTATTATAATATTATTTATTTTTTCATCACCTCCCAACTGGACAACAGATGCTCAACGTTTAGAAAAATATCCTTGTTAAACAAGCTTTATGTATAGAATAATTAAGATGTGTTTTTTAAAATGTTTACTTGAGATTCAACTCTAGTTATATAAAAAGCATTTTTTTATTTGTAGTTTTTAATGTTTTTAGAACGAATAATTGCAATAATTTATTACAAAAGTTTTACTTCTTATTTTGATATAACATTTGATCTATTATATATTTTTTTAAAATAAATATAACTTGCTGTCGCAATTTTTTTTTGTTAATTTACAATTGCTGTATAACAAAATTACATAAAAATTACTTCAAAAGCAAGTAGATTTTTTTTCGTTTTATTGTTAAATCTAAATCTATTTAAAGTGGGCGTTTAAGAAATTAAACTACTTTAAGTTTTTTTTTTTATAAAACCACGGATTATTATAATATTATATATTTTTTCATCACCTTCCAACTGGACTACAGATACACAACGTTTAGAAAAATATCCTCGTTGAATAAGCTTTATGTCTGTAATAATTAAGTTGTAGTTTTTTTAAATGTTTACTTGAGATTCAACTCTAGTTATATAAAAAACATTTTTTAAAGTTTATAAAACAAAAAATTGCAATAATGTATTACAAATGTTTTACTTCTTATTTTGATGTAACATTTGATGTATTATAATAATTTTTTTAAAAATAAACATAACATTCTGTCGCTTGGGCGATAATTATAATGAGCTAATAAGGCTACATTAACACTGTATATACAGAAAATATAAAATAAACAGAACCAAAACAACAACTAAATAAAAATCAAAAAGTATATACAGCAAATACATATAAAATTACTTACAGATATGTAAATTTAAAAAAAAACAGACATATCTATGTACACTATTTACAATCAAGAAATCCCAATACATTCCTATTTCTTTAAATATAGAGGGAAAAGAAGGACTCAGGTAAATCCCTGTACTACTCTCTCAAATATGTTACTGCTGCAAATGTCAATATTTTAATAAATTATTTACAAAAATACACTTATTAGATAGATAGATAGATAGAAAGTAAACTTTATTCTGGGATAAGGTCCCTTATGGATAACAGATATGAACAAAAAAAAAAAAACTACATCTGGCCAAAAATTACATTAGTCAATATTAAAGAATATATACAGTATCTTCAGTGAAATTATATTAAAACAAGTAAAAATAACACCATTTTGAGAAAAACGAAATAAAAAAAAAATCATTATTTAAGTGAAACGAAAACAAAATAAAATAAGTATGGGTTGATTTTTAAAATTAAAACTCGATCAATTTTAACAACCATCCACCTCAGTCAAAATCTGTTTCGCAATATTTATTTTATTGTATAACGTCATTTTGGGATGTGAGAAGGAATTGGTATTATTATTATTGGTATTATTGATATTTTTTATATTATTTATAAAAAAGTATGTAAAAAATAATTCTGCTTTTTCAAACTCTTAAGATCCAAATTGAAAATAAACCAGTGATTTTTATGTAGACCCCAATAAATTACGAATGATAGAAATAGAAATAGAAATAGAAAATCATCTTTATTCTGGGACTAGGTCCCTTGATAATAACAATATTGTTTAAACCAATTGACAATAAATCTGGCCAGATGACCTATTATAATAAAGAGTAAATACAATCTAAGTAATAAAATGAATATATACATAGTTTTGGAGGGTACATTAAGGAAAGCAGATGGATACAACGGTTACAATAGTATAATATTGGTAAAAAAAAAAAAAAAAACATAATTATAACTAAATAAAATTGGAAAGAAATGCTAAATAAGTTTTATAGGTAACCAATTTCAGTGCTACAATATAATAAAAAAAAATAAAATAAAATAAAAATATGAATAAAAGAAAATAACAAGAGTAAATAAATGATTTATATATGTTTATGTAAATAAACTAATTATATAGTCCTATTGTTTCTTAAACCTTTTTTATCTCTTGAGGTCTAAATATCGCCTCTCTAAATATTTCCCTTTGCACACCCTGTATACATTCGCTATCAAATACGCAGTGCCAAATAACTAGCGACATGAACTATTATAATTATTATAGTGGTTAAATAGTTGAGTGTCATGAATAATGAGGAGAAGAATAGTTGGGATGATAAGTCAAATAATATTATTAATATTATTATATTATCATTTATTTTTGCCTTCTTATTTGACTAATCACCCCAACTATTCTTCTCCTTATTAAAATTATTCTGGACGTTTTGATTCGGGGCTCAGTTTTTATGAGGCTCTGTGAAGAGAGATATGTTGGCAGTACTGGCTTCGAATCTCCGGTTTAGCTATTTATTGTTATAAAGGAAGGAGATGGTCCGGGGTTGCAGACATAAATAGGCTAAATAGTGGTAAAACTATTTTATTGAAAGCCTTGGGCTTACCACTATTTAGCCTATTTATGACCTCAACCCCGGACCATCTCCTTCCTTTATAATGCAACGGTCAACTATTAAATATTCAATATTTATTGTTATTATTCAAATTCGTAACATTGAGAGTTCACAACCCCGATTTAACACAACTAACCTCTATTATATTCTCGTTTGGAATGGGAAAATATAGAAGTATTTAAAACGCAATAAAAAACAACAATGGAACGAAATGAACTATTGTAACAGTGAAAGACAGGTGGGGTCCCCACCTACAACCTGCTTGTGCCCCACCGCCCACCCACCTACGTCCAACCTCCCAATTTGATTTCTATTCAAGGTACCAATTGTTCACTGACCAGTTTCGTTTCTTTGTTCATTATGTAATACTGTTTACGTTACTATTTCAGACAACATAAATGGTTACAATATTTTCCCATATGCTAAGAATCAGAAAAAAAAAAAAACACAATGGTACAAAATACTGGTTAGTGACATAACCATTGTTGGTTACCAGTAACATAAGTAACAAATAATGGTGTTGTAAACTTAGGGACCGTATGAGAAGCTCTTCAGAAAAAAAAATATATATTTATATAAGACGAGAAAACGGATCCTCACCTACTTAGTTAAATATAGTTTTGGACAAAACTATGAGAACATTTTGGGAATATAATAAATCTGATGTAAGGATTAGGGGGAAAAGGGAAGGAGTAAAAAAAAAAAAAAAAAAACTAATGGCAGAAAGTGAACCAGAAGCAGTTCACTAGATAAATGAACTTAAGGAAATAGAAGAAAGAGCCAAATTGAAAATATCAAATGAAAAACCATAAAACCAGTGATACTCTATGTGGCGGAGACTATGGGATTTACCAATATAGAATCATTACTGAAAACAGAAAGAAAGGTTATGAGAACAATGTACTGGTCGAAAAAGGTGCGAAAAGTATACCGATTTAATAAGAACGATGAACTCTATGAATATATTGAAAACTCAGAATCATCGATAAGAAAAAGGAGATTAAAATTCTTCGAGCATATGAAGAGAATGGATCGGAAGAGGCTAAACAAACATATATTCGATAAAGTAGTGGGGCTGAAGAACACAAAAGATTATCCAAAACAAATAAAAGAAGAAGTGAAAAAATGGGTATCGAAGAAAAGGAATACCATAGGGATAAATTCGGAAAAATAATGAAAAATATAAAGGTTCTTGTAGCGGATAGGAAAAGGAACGAAAGTAAGAAATCGATAAAGGAAACAAGTAGAGAGATAAGAGAAAAAAATAAAAGAATATGGGCGGAAATAGAAAATGTAAAAGACCAAGAAGTGATATTCGCGTGGTCTATCGTTGGCCTGTAAAATAAATAATATATATATATGTTTTTTTTTTTTGTTTTTTTTTAGGGCCACAGAGATCTGATCTGGTCTCCTTACAGAAATTTGTTGCTTGCGGGAGCACAGAGGGCCTGAAGGGGGTCACCCGACCTCACGTAGCTACGAGCCATGGTCTCCATGGTGTCCGTAGCTCCATAGCCGATCCCTTTGGGGCCAATCTGCCAGTGTCCTTTCCAACGACTCACTCGATTTCAAGGACAGTGACAAATCGGTCTAGATCTATGGATTATGACTGCCCGGAGTCAGCAGGTGCACGAGGAAATATATTTCTTTCCCCGAAGCAGACCGTCCATGGACCGAACCTCAGGGGGGCTACTGACATCCTGGTAGACCCCATCCCGATTCCCGATTAAGTACACGGGGTATGGTCATCAGTCCTACTCCCGGTCGGTGTGAGTTGCCTCCAGTAGCCTGACGGGTCTTACATACCCGGGGGGGGAGGGAGCGAGACTCGGGCAGCTTGGCTTTCCCTGGTGGACAGTCACCCAAATCGGGCGGTCACCCATACAAGTACTAGCCACGTTGCTTAACTTTGATCACCTTTTGCAAACGCCTTAGCCCGTACGGCTAACCCAGTCCCCATAATATATATGTATATAATATAAATATAAGGCTGTCTTATTTCTTCACCGTATTTATTTCAATTTACATAGCTACGTTACGGCAGGTAAGCCATCTATAAGATAAACACCATTAATTTTATATTCTGATGCAATTATACACTCTATGATGGTGGTGTTAGTCCTATTTAATTGAATATTACATGAATCATAACCCCAATTAGGTTAATTCAAATTTTTAATTTTTAATTAACAATACCAGTTAATTTGTAAATTAACAGTACCACTATTATTTTCACCTAAAACAATCACATATGGATATATATATATATATATATATATATATATATATATATATATATATATATATATTATATATATTTGATCGTAGAATAAAAACGTTTAGTTTTTCACAGCTCTGGGTGAGAGACCTCGTAGAGTAATAATCAGAACCAATTTTTTTATACGCTATAAGACATCAGATTTTGCCATATAATATATAATAAAATAATAGTAAAATATGTGTTTAGAAAAAAAAATCTACGTTGTGTGCTTAAGATAACACGTTTATTGTGAAAACATCACCAAGACGGAATTAATAATATGAAATATAAATATTTTCTTGTTCTGTATTCTACGTATCAAAATGTTGATTAATTGACTGCAAATTGTTTTCTGATTTCTCCATGGTATTTAAAATTTAAGATATTTTAGTCCAAATGTTCTAAATATTCGTAATTATTATGTTTTTTCCTTTCTTTCTTTTCCTGCTTCCTAGCTCCGCCTCATCTCAAAATACAATTCTGATTTATAACTCATTACAAAGAAGATGAAACGTTGAAAATTTCCCTTGCTTACGATATGCAGCTGCGCTTTTAGTTTTTGAGATATTTTAATCCAAATTTTCAAAAAACTCTTAATCATTTGGTTTTTTGGTAGATCTTTGGATCTTTTTCCTTGTTTCCTTCTCTCACACACAGCTTCAAGTCAAGGTACAATTGTGAATTATAGCTCGTTACATGGCGGATGAAATGCTGAATAGATACCTTGCCCTTAGTATGCAAATCTGACTCTTTGTTTCTAAATTAAATGTTTCAATACCCATAAAATTAAGTTCTAAGCGCATATACAGAAGTATTCACTTAATATATATATATATATATATATATATATATAATCTCCAAATTGCATTAATACTGCAATGATTCGTCCAAATGTGAACAAAACAAAGGAAACGCAAATTAATTGGTAGACGGTATATTTTGCATTAAAATTGGTTGATGAATTTCCAGTTTGTTTCTGAAAAACTAATACATATTTTAATATTTTGCTATTAAATTCTATTTTAAATATTAGTAATATTTAATATTAAAATATTAGTAATATTTAATATTAAAATATTAGTAATATTTAATATATAGAAAGGGAATAATTCATGGGAATATGTAAGGACTTGGAGTTGGTCAGACGTCGGCCTCTACTTAATCAAGTCCCTGTATGAAGTACTCTGTTCACCTTTACGAGTCCCATATATCCAGCCCGAGTTATTACTTGGTCGACGCATGGAAATTTCATGTATATCATTTGCTGAGTAAGATTCATCTCGCCTTTAACACGCGTTCCACTCCGGCTCCAGTCGACCGACTTAATGAAGCTATTTGGACTTTCGAGGTTGTTTCTGATTCATTGATAGGTAATATTTCAACTTATGGGTCATTTAATTTCTTATTTATTATCTATAGTCGGGAAACTACATGAGATCATGGAAAATTTAATTTTCATCTACTTGACGAGAGTAATCAAAATCGCTTGGTCCGTTTTCGAGAAATTGTAAAAATGTGTAAAATCGATGCCATAAATATCAGTTATTATTCATTGTATTCCTGCTATTTGAACTATATAATCTCGTTATTTAAACAAGTTGGGATGGATGTTACCTTTTTTCTCGTTTTTTAGATTAAATTATTTTACGATTAAATTGAAAAGCAAGTGGGTATTTATGAGTTTTAGTACCACATTAAATCAATTAATTTAATTATAAAACGCACCATTTCTGAGAATTTAAGTAGATTAAAAAGGTTTACATTAAAAAAGATAAAGCTATCCACGATGTTTTATTTGGATGTTAATAATTTGATAAAAAGAGTTCTGTACTTAAGATGGGTCTGTACTTTACTAGTGTTGCCAAAATCTGACTGGCTATAAAAAATAAATAAATCTTTTTCGTAACTAATAATTAAGGCAAAATACTTACTAATACTTGAAAATTTTAGTTACTAAATGTAAAGAATTGGTATAACCAATATAAATTTACATTTAACTCTAAATTTAAATTTATCTTATAATTATATTTCTCTACCATATAAATTTCAGTAATGTCTCTATAGCAATAGGCTAATAGATAACTACCAGACTCTAGCGGAAGACCAAGACCATGATCAAGACTTAGTACGCAAGATCAAGCCTCGTCTTGGTCTCGCATTTGGACAACAGTATACCTGACTATAAGAAACAACTTTGAAATTTGTTCGTCTAGTTCATAACCATAATTTCAACATATAGATGGCATTAATTAAATTTCAACAATTCAAGTTCGGAAAACGAGTCCAATACAATCCTCAGGGAGGGAATACTGAAGAAACCAATACCCCTACCTCATCCCCCCCCCCCATTTCCCATCCCATCCTTCCTCCTTGGAGCGGATCGATCGGTTCGGCTACTTGATCAAAGTGACGGAGACGGAAGCAACTAAATGTAATGAAATGGGCGAGGTTGGGTTGGACAGGAAGCGACCAACTTAATGAATAGGACAAACCCGAGGAGGATCCGGCCATTTAGGGCATTAATCAACCGTGCTCCGAGTCGAGCCTTGATTAAGCAATCCTTACACGCCTTGATTAAGCATACCTTAGCCTTATTATAACCTTTCCAAATTTGTCCCAACCAGATCCTATAGAATATAGGATTCGTTTTTAAATCTGTGTATATTTGTACCATTCAATATATAAATAGAACATGATTTCGGGCATCGTAACTTCTCTAAGATTTTCTTTATTATACTATTTTGTGTAAAGATGTTGGTTTAAAAAAAAAATAATAATAACGTCCTCTTATGAATGGAATAATCAGCACACAACTGACGCACAGAGTGGCCGACGGCAAAGCTTGTGCAACAAAATTCCGAAAATGATTAGGAACGTGTTTTGTATGATTAGCTAGGATGTTAATAAACAAGAAAAGAATATTTGAATAAAACACGAAACCATAAGATGGGATAACGTTGGGACACTTTTCAAGCTGCGTCTATCTTTATTTTCAAAGTTAAAATATAATAATATAATAACCTTTATTTGTACATACAATGCAAACAAATGGATAAAAAGATAGATATATACAAAATCTTTACATTTCGATAGATACTTAACATTCTTATGAACAAAATCAACATTTTAGTTGAGGTTTTGAGTTCAATTATCTTTCTTTCTTTTTTTTTTTCCTAACTTTCTTGCAACCACACTAGGTAATGAACCTGTCCCATCCGTTTCCACTCTTTCCTTTCCAATGCTACTCTCTTCCAGCCTGCTCCCCCGCAGATCTTCTTCATCTCCTTGTTGCAGTCCGTCCTCGGGCGTCCACTCTTCCTCACGTGCTCTCTTGGATACCAATCCATAAACTGCCTGGCCCATGTTAATTCATTCCTCCTGATTACATGTCCGGTCCAGGTCCACTTCCTGAAGTGCACTTTTTCCGCAATATCTGGAAGGTCAGTCTTAGCTCTGATCCATTTATTCGCTTTTCTATCACTTCGTATTATTCGGAGAAGATATCGCTCCATTCCTTTGACGGTTATCCTCATTTTGACAGGAAGTACTGTGCTCAACCAAAGTTTTCTCAAAGTTAAAATACTGAATAAAATATTAATATGTAAGGTCTTCCTCTTACAAAATATGGCAGAACAATAACTCTAGAAACAATAACCCTTGATAGGGGTAAAATTTGGACAGTGCATTATCTCCATTAGAAACGGCAGAAAACATTATTTTGTACCAATGTTACTCGACAGTATTATATAGGCTCATTATACATAAGAAACAACAAAGAAAATTAGTATATACCAATTTTATCCAACAATACTATATTTAAGAGCACGTGAGAACAATAAATTCATATTTATAGTATAAAAATATTGAAAATCATAACTTTCTAAACAATTAAGGCTTAGAAATTTATTGAACAAAAAGAAAATGTTACAAAAATTAATCAAACACTCATGCAATTATATTTTTGTTAACTGAAGCTTAGAGATCGCTGTAAACCTCCAGCTCTTTCTCGTTGAAAATTTCTCACCGGCCAATTTGTCCTTTGATTAATGAATTTCATCTGGCGGTGAAGGCCATTTCCAATTAGAAGCCGATTTCTTCATAGCCTATAGCGCTAAAGTTTCATGAAAACAAGGATTTAAAAAAAAAATTAAAAGACCATCATTGAAGATCACATAGTAGTGCATAGCTATAACCCAAGTGTGAGGTTACCTCAACAATCATATGTTTGTTTCATTTTAGAAACTCCAATATGTGTTTCATGGAGTTCTTGAAGATTCAGGGGCTGGAACGTTTTCGGGATGACAACCCGCTGGACTTTGAAGAATGCCTGAATCAAGCGTATATTCAAAATAGGTACAACTCCCTTTTGTCATGTCGCTCTTAATTTTTTAAAACTTTTCATCTCTTTCTGTTTCAGCAGCGATCGTCCCGGCTGTGATGTTATTGTTCGCTATTTGGTTGATAGTCGCAGAACAAATCATGTGGACTTGTTTACCAAGAATGCAATCGACAGATGACCCCGTTTGTTTGAGGGGGCTCTTGATAAACAGTCGACATTTGGATTTTCCTATCCCGTTCTAAATTTGACTTCAAAGACGCGCAGACCGTCATTGCCGGCAATTCGTTTGATTGGCGGAGAATCCTGAGAAGAGGTTGATTGTCTGTTACCAATTGAAACGTTTTTCCCATAAATGTACATACATAAGTGGTTCACCCCAAACACAATCGCTGGAGCCTCTCTAGCTGACTATAATTTCGTAAATGTTAAGAAGAAACTATCAGAAGTCCCCAGGAGGGCGTTTCATGGAGGAATTCGCGTCATCAAAGTTTTTGAGGGGGGCACATTTTTAAGGGATTTTTAACTATTGAGTGGAGGGACATTTTGACGGAGTTATGAATTCTCGGTGTGAAAAGACTCAAAATCGAGAACTAGGTTCAAAACATGGTACAATCACAACTAGTGTAATTGTTTATGATTGACAATATTTCTAATTCTACTTTCGCTTGTACTGAATGATTTATGTGCTATCGATCTTGGGGAGGATGGGCTTCTCTGGGAATTATTATCTGTAAACGCCAAGTTTTAAAAGTGAGTATGACCAACGGTTCGCTTCATAACTGTTGGAGAGATCAGATAATTAGACCTACAAATTTTTGTTTTGGATTATATCACATTTTACAACATTGGTTTTTTTTTTTTTTAGAAATCCCCTGAAAATTCCTTGTAACTCTTGTATCGTCACTTACGGACAATGTTGTTGGTAACAATAGTGTTTTATGTATACTTGGCAAATAGCGTAGCTCACTTAGGGTTGTGTTGATCAGCTTATCTTCCCTTATACAAACTAGAGCCGTGTTAATAAACAAGGTGCTAAGGGCTCTGGAAGCATTACTGCTTCATGGGAGGGATGCTCTCGGCTCTTAGGGATCAGAAATGGTTCGGTATATTCTGTTTAATCCGACAGCCCTTATCTCATTCTATTATTTAATATAATACAATTTAGTTATTATCAATAAACATAAATAACGCGGTAAAAGGTAGACCATATGGTGGTAAATGATCCTCAAGAATAAGTGAAAATAAAATAATTCCCTTGTATTGAGATAATATTTTTATTTAATGTTATTCCATTTTTTACGTATATTCTCATAACTAAAAAAAAAACGTAAACTAAAGCGCACCAGATTTTTCTTTATACATATATATATATATATATATATATATATATATATATATATATATATATATATATATATATATATGTATCGTTTTTTTTTTTTTTTTTTTTTTCTTTCCACTACAATCATAATTGTTCTTGAGAAGTTGTTACTTTTATTATTTGCAGACTATGTTTTTCCATAAACTAGCATGGTGTTTTGAATGTATACCTTTTATATTTTGTATCCTTTATAGGTCTGATGAAGACCTACCAAGTGGGCCGAAACTTCGGCGTAACCAATAAAACACTATTTTAAAATATAGTATTTGTTTGACCACCCCGACCCCTCCCACCAACTCCTTCTCATATTATTATCACGGTCAACCATCTCTACACCAACGTGGTGTTTGAATTTCTTGAATCATCAACTGTGAGGGGTTGGGAAAGTAAAAATTCATATTTTGCAAAAGTAAAATTTCATACTTTGGAATGAAAGTGAAATTGCATATTGAGATTTTTATAAGCCTTAGATTTTACAGCAAAATTTTCGTCAAAATCGGCAAACTGGAAGTGTTACTTTATACATTCGATCTAACAAATTGTTACGATTTTCTCGAAAACGGCTCAAACGATTTTGATTAAACTCAGTAGATCAGTGTATTATTAAGCTAATTTTAAATAAATGTAGGTTTTATTCTCATTGATGTTCTCTAACAGGACTTAAATGGCTAATTTTCTATATTGGCTTCCTCTAAAGTACCTTCGTTTTTTTTTAGTTGAAATAATTAACCATTTCACATTAATCTTTGATATAAAAAATAGTTAAATATAAAATATGGATAGTTAACCAAAGGAGAAATAAGAGATCGTAACGGATAATAATTGTAATAGAGGAATGCAAGGAATACGAGCTTGCCCGAACTCACCCGAGCTCGCCCGAAAGATAACAACAGGCTTTCATACGTAAAATGAGCTTCATATAATACGGACTCCGACAATATTATGTTCATATACATATGCGGTTTTCATAAATGATATTGTTGGTATTATTTAATACTTAATGGTATAGAATACAACGATATAAAAATTAAAATCTGTATATATAAGGGTATTTAAACAAACAAACAATGAATTGTAAATAAATATAGTGTCATTTTTACTTTCACTTCCCCTTTGTCTGAAAATACTTATTTCTGCTATGAGGGTGGTAAGTGAAAGACGTGTGATGCGCCCACCAGATTTTTCTTTATATATATTTTATTTTTTTTCTTTCCCACTACAATTATAATTATTCTTGAGAAGTTGTTATTTGTATTATTTAAAAATTATTTTTTTTAATTATTGTGTATACATACTGTTACAATTTGTATCAAGTTAGTTTTGATTAAGTTAGCCTATTGGTTATGTTTTTAACATCAAAAATCAATGCTTTTTCTGTTCATACTTCTGTTTTTCATTTCTCCAGATTTTTTATTTCTATTCTCACATTACCACTACAAATTTTATTTAAAAGGCTATTTTTATTTTTTTTACTTGTTTCAATATTAATTTAATTACTGTATATATTGTTAGAATTTTTACTAAGTTAGTCCTTGATTTTTTTTTTTATTTTGTTCATTGTTATAAGTATGACTGCGTTTTTATGTTTTTAATTTACTTATCTTTAGGTTATCTTATTTTTTTAATGTACATAGTTTTTGATTATTATTTTACTTTTGTTAATTTTATATTTTCTGTATGTATGGTATGAATGTGTTCATATATCACAAAATTATTGTTAACGTGACAAATTGTTATATTTCTAAATAAATTTAAAAAAATATTTTGTTCATTATTGGTATTCTGAGGGGACTGTGTCCCAGAATAGAATTTCTTTTTCTATTCTATTCTATTCTATACATGCTGCCGTTTGTAACAGACATTATAAATAAAAGCGATATTTTTATACCCTTCACTCTCTGCGATTCGTTAACTATTAGAACTTGTCCCTGAGCCTAAAAATCTCGAAACATGGCTTAATTGCGAAGATAACGCAACTAAATAATTTATAATAATACATGTAAAAACTCTTTCATGATTAATCTCTTCGTCCGGAGTGTAGGGGGTGAAATCCTGTATTTGATAATCCATCGGATAAATCGATCTTTTCTGTGTTTTTCATCTAGAGTTTTTTTTTTTTCTTTCGTTCTTTACACGATTACTCCCTTTAGCTTGAGGCAAATTAGTCTAAAAACAATTCAGAAAATAACATTATTTAAATATAATTTTTAAAACTAATCGGGCGATGATAGTCTATTTAAATCGTTCCGATAATATCGACCCCAAGACTGAGAGAGCGGTTGGTGAAGTTGTCGAGTCCAGCCCTCGGAGCTATATAAGACTAACTCGATAGCCACAATCTAATTTCTGATACGAATCCCGTCTACACCATCCCATAATAGCAAATTTAAGCTAGCAGATTAGTTTCTATATGGATAGAAGACCTAATCAGTTGTCACATATCAGAAAATTTCCAATGTATAGCTTTATACAATATTTCCTTTATTTTAAAAGTAATTTTCTCTTTAAAAAAAAAAATATAACCGCTACATAGAAACACAGTCATAATCCATATACTGGGTGTCTCGTAAAAGAGGGAAATCTTTTCAAATGTTGTTAACATATGCTCAAATGGTGTTAACAAAGAAAAATTATACTGTTGTTTAGTGTTGCCCAAAATCGGTTTGGTCTTGCACTTGCAAGACCAAGACCAAGGCCGCCTAACTGCTGCAAGACCAAGACCAGGACTAGTAAAAAAAAAATCGATTTTTTAAATAAAATTTAAGGCAAAATAGTTACTAATACTCGACAATTTTACTTAATTACATGTTAATAATTGGTACAACCAATATACTTTTGTATTTAACTCCCTTAATTTTTCATTCGGGCTTAGTTAGGTTTCTCCTATCTAAAAAATTACAGTAATATGTCTGTAGTAATAAGCTAATAAGTAACTGCAAGACTGCTGCGAGACTCTTGCGCAAGACCAAGACCATGAATAGGAATGAATTTGCAAGACCAAGACTCGCCTCGGTCTCGCATTAGGGCAACACTGCTGTTGTTAGAAGTAAATTTTGTCAGGTTTATGATAAAATACTTTGTAACTACATAAATTAAATAGCTTTTTATTTATCACTTCCTTGAAAAAACACAAAATTTATTCCCTAATTTTCTGGTGGAATTCGGGCTTTTTTATATAAACCTTTTTGTAGCTTATAAGGTCTACTCTCACTGCTGTTAATATGTCCTTCTATTTACGTGACACCCTGCACACCTTAAACGTTATATATATATATATATATATATATATATATATATATATATATATATTTTATGAACACAGATATTTATTGTAAAGATAAAAATGAAAATAGGAAGGTGAACAAGCTAGGCACGGCGTAGGTCGATATTTTAACAACATACATGGTTAGTAGAGTAACCATTCATCCGTAGATAAAGGATTAAGGGGAGCACCTTAAAACATGTTGAAAGAGTCTCCTTATACAAGAGATCTACAAGATATAAAATTAAAAAACTGAAATTAGAAGAACATCTAAAATTTTTGGAGGAGTATTTCCATGTATCGAAAGTGAATACAAATATATTTTATATTTATTTTATTATATATTTAATTATATTATATACATAAAAGAAAAATCTATAAAACCAAAGTTGTAGGTCACAATAATATGAAGCCATTCAAAATGTTTCAGACGGATGTTATTAATTTCATAGAAAGCTGTCTGCATCGCAGACTAAAGATGCTTAGACTTTTTTCCTACATGCCACCATTAGCAAAAAAAGTTTCTTGAACATCGCAGGCATTCGCCTACCTTAAATACGTAATTTCAGTTTCTTACGAATGTTAGTTTTTGAGCTTAGCTATCTAAAATATTTTGAACGATCAAAATATTTTTCGAAACTATCTATTTCATAAAAGATAGTTTGGTCTGTCTACGCTTGTTGATAAAACAGCCCTATATATTTCAGCCCTGATGAAGGCCTGAACTTCGGGCAGAAACGTCTGCGAATGTGAAAATTAATACAATTATTTATTTTTAGTATTTTATTTTGACTGATATCCCCAAATATCTTTCTCTCCTATTATTTCATAAGAAGTGAGTGAATGTAAAAAGATTAATCTTTTGAATAGCTTCATATTACATTTTTCAATTTTTTTTTTATTTAAATCAAGAAAAGAATGGTTTTGTAACGTGTATACTTGTTTATATTTTTTTAAAGGAAATATTTTGACAAAGATTATTTGGTGGTTTTATTAGAAAAATTCAATACAAAGCCATTACGATCAACAATCGAGTCATTGGCAAGGAGGTGCGAGATAAAGAGGAACTGTATTTCGGGAGGGTGAGGGATGTAGATGGGGTTATTTTTGGCAATTTACTCTGATCTGGCCCTCCTTGGAGGGGGGTGGGTGGTGGGGGAGGAGCGGCCGCCATGTTACACCGCAAGAAAGCCACACAAGAAGCCCCCCCCTCGCTACCAAACCAAGGATTTACCGCTACTAAAATCCTTACTACCGTTCCTGATAGTAGAAAAAAAAAACATCGGCGAAACACAATATATATTTATGGAAATAAACCATATAAAACGGATATAGTTAGAATATTAAAAAAATAAATAAAAAAATATATATCGAGGCATGAGCGGAGTGGACGAGCGGATTAATATGTGTTTACAGCATTGCGCCGGTTAAAAAATAATTACGAGTTCGCAACTCAGTGCCCGGGGGCTTTTAACTCTGACATTAATCCGCCATACTCATTACTCCTTTTCCGGAAAAATCCCGTATAGCCTAGAAAGCGAGCAAAGGGAGGTACAAGAAAAAAGTCAAAAAAGACATGACAGTACGCTTCTACTGTCAGTACGACTAATATTCAACTCCACGTGCAATGAAACCGAATCATCTTGTAGAATAAATTTTCTTAAGCAAATAGATCTGAACAAATAGAACAGTCCGTGTATGTTCTTTGGTTCAGCATTAAGTAAGGTTGCTCATAGGTGCTTACTTTCCATTCTGATTGGAGGGGGGATGGGCAAAAAAAAAATCGTGGTTGTTCATATTATGTATAAAAATTCAACATAATTATTGTGAAACGAAAAAGGTATAATTTTTTTTTTTTTTTTTTTTTTTTTGACTTTAAGACTTGTAAAAGTAAGTTCTATTTTGCCAGTAAAATATTTTATTTGTCATAGTGAAAAAGGTATAATATTCACTATTTTAAAATAAATTTGAATATTTAATATTAAATATCAAATGTATGGACAGTTGTACGGTTATTTTTATGTGTATAAAAATATTCTTGAACACATCTGAACGAAACAATTGGATATATTACAATTTCCATGAACCTATAATAGTTTTTTGTACGAACAATCGAACAATTTTTCAGAAAGACCAAATTAATCAGCTTTGTTTTATGATGTTAGGAACTATATAGTCAGGTACCTTTTTCTTTTTCTAAAAAGATTTATATGCTCTTTCCTTATATTGCTATTACATTTCTGTGAAAACGCAGAAGAAAAAATAAAATAATTTTTCGCTGTTATAAACAATTTATGAAATTCATTGTAAACTTGAATTTATCAGCAGATCCTTTGTCCAAATTTTATTAATTCATTATGACAAATATCAAAATGTTTTAGGCTTTGATTTTAGATAATATAATTTTAAACAAACGATAACTAACAATAAGTGAATAGCGCTAATAGTTTTATAAAAAAATATAATCGATTTTTTTTTTTTTTTTCATCCCAGGTTATACAATCGGTTTATTATTATTTTAAATAATAAAACTTTATGAGACCATCTCCCTTCTAAATCTGAGGTTTACTGTTTTAAGAAATTATTTTTAAAAAATCGAAAATCTATCTTCGATTAGGCATTAGCCATTCACGAAGTTTTAGACGAATACGAAAATGTTAGAACGAGGAAGTTATTTGATAAAAGAGGGGCTGTATTACGGACTATGACACCTCAATCCAATTATTATTAAATGAAGAAGGGTCATTTGTGATCCTGGGATAAAGAAGGTATCTCTTACGTTAATTTATTTTATTTTTGTCTTCGTTTCGTGCTCCGGGACCATATTCAAGGATAATTTTATTCAGTGCAGCTTTATCCATTATATACAAACAAAATGTTCAAACAAATTTTTTTCACATCGTCGATAACATTACTCAGAAAATCGTTTGCCACTTTTACTGATTTCCTTATTATCTAATTGCTTATTAACTTGAATAAAAAAAATATATTAACAAAAACCTTAATCGTACTTGTATTACATTTTTACTAGAGAACCTTTGATCAAACTCGTTATCCACTTTACTTGAACCCTTTAACGCTGAGGAACTTGAGTGAACATTTTGCCCGTAACGTTTGGTGGCCTTCCTGGTAGGTCACTCTATGGAGCTGTTGTATATCCAACCAAAATATGAGTCGAGTTATGGAATAGGTAATGGCCTATCTGATAGGTCACATTGTTAGAATCGATTTTGAACAAAGCGAACAACGAGGTAACAATGAAACCACTAGATTCACTTTAAGTTGTTACAATCTTAATTTCAATTAAAAAATATCGATACAATTCTGTGGTTCTAGCCTAGAAACGGGCAGAATGACCTATAGGCCACTAAACGTTCCAGAAACCGACTCGTGACAACTTTTATAATTGTTTTTATCAATTTTTTTTTTCATTTTATCTAATAAATGAAGATTATTTCTTTGTAACTTTTATCGATGATAGTTATTTAATTAGAAAATGGTTAAAACTTTAAAAAAGATTTTTTTATAGCAGTTATATGGCATTTTAAATGACTCTTATTATTTCATATACTATATATTTTCATTTTAAAATTTTAAATCACAAGTCATTACTGTAAACATGACTAGCCGGGTCTACGTGGGAGGGTTTCGGGCTGAAGCTCCCCAAAATGGTAAAATATAACCATTTTTTATGGAACAAATTACCGATTTTACCGGTTTCCAGAATTACCGATTTCCATTAAGCTTTTTGATGTTACTGTGTCGAAACATATTTTACCCATGTCCAAGGGATCTTGTCGATGAGCGCTAGGAGCCGAGAAAAAAAAGTTATAAAAATTGTATACTTTTTTTATGTTATTGATTTCTGACATTGCTCTGCATGGATTTCTAAGTTATTACATACATATCAATCGGTTTGATTTATTGCTTAAAATAAGAAAAAACATATTGATGTTAAACGAATTCTATTTTATAATAAATTTAACATTATAACAAAAACCCCAAAACTCTGGTTCGGTTTGTGACATTAAGTGCATATTCATGCGACGTTTCGTGTGGATAAGTGGAGCCATGTCGAAGTTATCCTTCTAATAATAGCTCATTTGAGATCTATTTTTATTCAATCTAATGATTTTCATTGCAATCTAAAAATAAATATATTTTGCTCTATTAATGTCTACCATAGATCTATCAACAAAGATGAATCTCATTTTTTTTAATATATACTTTCTTTCCTGATCGGATTAGTAAGCCATACATGGGTATATCAACAATAAGTATATTTTTAACATTCGGCTAAGTGGAGGAATAGTATCATACAAAAGACACCCTTAACGATACATCTTGATCATAGCTATAGGCTAGTGAAGTTTGTAGAATAGATGAAAAATAATACAATAAATAAAGTATGTATTATATTTGAATACAGAATATTCAGAATCTTTTAAACATTTTTCGCTTGTAAGGCAAATTCTTAAAAAAGGTTGTTATATGTACGAAAAACGAAAATCATCTTTGTTTATCCCAACAAATATATTTATATTTATATATATATTTAATAGTATAATTTTAGATGAAGGTTTAGCGTTGCAACTTGCTAGAATACTCGGAGAAAGCTCTCAAATGCCATTAACATCTCCAGATGTTTTTGATTTTGATGAAAATATGTTAGAAGACAAAGATATGGAATGATATATCATTGATTTAGAAAATAATAATGCCCAATTAGAAAATAAATCAAATAATCCCAACTTAGATAATGAAAGTTTAAATATCCATTCTCAAGAGAGCAGTAATGAACAAATATTTATTGTTGATGAATCAGAACCGATCAACATAGAAAAAAATCAAATCCTATATATAGGTATGGCTGAGTTTTTATGTTTTGAATTTGCTTATCTTTAGGTTATTTCATTTTTTATTGTGTATAGTTATTGGTTATTATTTAGTTATTATTTTACCTTTGTTAATTTTATGTTTTCTGTACATATGGTATAGATGAATTCATATCTCACTATAATCATTGTCCACGTGACAGATTATTATATTTCTAAATAAATTTTAAAAAATAGTATAATATGTGTATATACAATACATGCTTTATTCTTATTTTCGGGCAGAATGACGAAAAAAATAACAGATTTTCCGTATGTGATCCTACTTTCGATACCCGCCCGGTTTGAAAATAAAAATATATATTACAAGCTTACAGCTATAGTATGTTTTCAATATTGAAAACATTTTTAGTCACCCAAGGCACAGGCGGATCTACGGGGGGGGGGGAGAGTGGGGGGATTTTGGAATAAAGCCCCCCCCCCAAAAAAAAGGTAAAATATAACCATTTTTTAATGTATTATTGTTCGTGTAATTATAATTAAAAGGATTTCAAGAATCACTTGAACACCATTCCAAATAGCTAGTTAATATCTTTCTGTTGTTTTTTTTACAAAGAAATTATCGTTACATATATAAAAAAAAAAACTTTCGAGCTGAAGCCTCCCCCCCCCCCATAAAATAAAATTCTGGATCCGCTAGTGACCCAAGGAGTAAAATGGGTTCAAATATATTTTCAAGGAGAAATAAAGTTGAGATTTGCATTTCGCATCTCGAAAATTCGAGATACGATTACGAATTTTCGTACCGATCGAAAGGTGAATGTTTTTTTGCTCAAAATTTCCGCCTAGGCTGGAGCCTTCGATTTTTTTCGAAATACAAAAATTATGATAACTTCGACAAGGATATTCACAATTCATTTTCTAGCCACTATCTAGTTGTTAAATAAATATTTTCAAAGGATTGCTATTAAAGAAAAGAAACCCCCTCCAGGAATTAAGTGGTCCAAGATCGAAGTTTCACCTTTCCCCCTATTATAGAGAAGAAGGAGATGGCGAGATCCCCTTGGTTGCTAGGGCGGACGAGCGGTTGCTAGGGCCGAGAGGAGGGATAGGGATAACACATAGACAAATAGGTTGGCTTCCTCTCTCCTAAGCCCCTGAATAGAGTTAATTAATAAAGGGAACCTCTAATACGCGGAGCATTACTCACAGCTTCTTGCGGTGCCTTTCTTGCGGCTCCCAACATGGCCGCCGGTCTGCGCCCACCAATAAATTAGTCTCTTCTCCGCCTAAGAAGTCCTCATGAGGACCCCGGGTCGGCAAGTTTAATCAGGCTGTCGCTACCGATCTCCTACCCACTTTTTACAATATGAGATTAGTAAAATTACAAGCATACTTCTTTGATGCAAAAAAATATATATGTACGAGAAAGTTTTCTTAACTTTTCTTGTTCCCAGTTAAGATGGATGGCAGATGATTGATAATTTCAACATCTAATACAAACGATGATATCGATAGTTTACATTTCTTTCGATTTCAGAGTATGAAAGAAGGTATAATTCATTTTTAAACAGTTAATCAATCTGTTAAAATGATTTTCATGGATTAGATATAGATATATATTCTTTTACCTAAATTAATTTATTATTAGTCCACGGTACAGACCCCTTTTTCAACAAACTATCAACATCAGCCTAAAATTTCGTGATTGAATTCACCTTACCCTTACCTACAACTTTTTTTATTAAAGAAAATTCTCGGAAATAAGTCGTTTCCAATCTGTAAATCGGTAAACTCGTTCTGTTTAATGAGGTAATAATTAATAACTCGTGAACATCCATTTGCTTTCAACTAGAATCGCTAGACAATTTTATTATAAAATCGAGAAAAAAAGTATCCTACAAAAGTATTGGGCCGTTTGACCTGTATAACCTGGTTGTCTTGACTTGTTGGGAGTAGAGTTTACGCCACACAGCCCGATAATTTTATAGGCCACATTTTTTCTCGATTATGTGATCATATTATCTTACGATTTAAATGAGTGTTCGTGAATTTTTGGCACCTCATTAAATATGCAAAGTTCCCTGATACCCAGATTCAAAACGACCCATTTCCGAGGATTTTCATAAAAAAAAAAAAATTTATGTTTTTTAAGATAAGATACGGTTATGATAAGATGAAGTCATTCACGAAGTTTTTGACGGATGTTAATAATACGATTAAAAGAAGCCTGTTCAGCGGACCAATTTGGTCAATTTTCTTACACTTTGTAAAGGAGGAGCAAAATAACTGCACTTTCTTGTGGTATTAATACTTAAATATTATTTCCTTTTTTTCTCGAATATTAACATATATTTGTTGAGGATTTTGAGGTTCATTTAATAATCAAACAATTATATTTGTACGACCATTTGAAATTTTATTGTTCTCATTGGTATGCTATGCAGTGAATAAAAAAAAACAGATTTCTGAAAATAATAATCAAGCACTAAAATTATCAGCAATTAAAACATTACGTATGTCCATTAAGTGGATAAATTCTCCTCATTAATTTTTCCTTTGAACTTAATTTAGTTATACTATCTCTATTCTTGATGCGTATTCTAATTATTGAAAACTTTAGTTTATAACAATTACTTTCTGAAATTTTTTCTATGAACCCCTTTTTTTCACTGTAAGGTACCAATGTTGGAACACTAACGGAAACATTGATGTCGAAAAATAGTTAAAATATATTTGCTTATTTATTTAATGAACCTCAGGATTGTCCGAAAAACAATATATATATATATATATATATATATATATATATTACAATTTTTTTTTATTAAACGATCTTTATACACTAAAATTTAAGATAGTTATTATAATCTGGCCACTAAACAACATTTTAATAAACCAAAATAGCTAATGTTTATTATTTTTTTCAATACATTTCGGTCTCTGTTTTCCTAAATAAATGATGGAATTCTCTTCAGCTGTATTTTAAATTGGCGATCGACACAATAAGCTGGAGACAGCCACAACAATACCGTTACTCAGCAAAGATATCATGCTTAGTAGTCTGATATCCAAAAGGAATAGATATTTTTAGCTAGATTACTTAAGCCTGAGCACGTAGGTTTTATTTAATGTATGTATATATGTACTACATATAGAATAGAATAGAAAATAAATTTTATTCTGGGACAAAACCCCTTAGAATTACAATAACGAATTAAAACAAAAGAAAAAATACACATCTGGCCAGAAACTAACGTAATAAAGATTCTAACAATATATACAATCATTTAACTAATAGTAACAACTAAAAAAATAAAATAAAATCTTCTCAACAATACTTATAGTTGTAATGGACAAAAAAAAAAAAAAAAAAAAAAAAAACATTACATATATGCAAAGAAAAAGTCTCCAGAAAAGAAAAAATATCAAAAGTAAAGAAAAATGTTTGAGCTTTTATGTTAAAATTCAAACATTTTAAACATAAAATTATATACACAGCTCAAAGATATATTAATGAAATCACGTGAGCAATGAGATCACAATATTGCAGTATCGCTGCGTAAGAGAAATAAAATAATAAGTAGGAATACAGTTGGAAACTGACATTAAACTAATTTTATCAGAAAACTATTGTAACGACAAAAAGAAAAAAAAACTAAGTTAAAGAAAATAAATAATTTATATATGTTACTTAATGGCTTTGAATGAATAATTGTACATAGAATATTCTAAATCGAAAAATAAATAAAATCAAAACTTAAAGATTTTATTTTTATTTATTTTTTTTAAAGGGGTGGTTCGATTTATGGAATGGTCCGGATAAGGGAGAGTCCACTGTACATAATAAAAAAGTTGTTTTTTTTGCTCCCGCTAACATATATATATATATATATAATAATAAATAATAATAAGGCTTAGCGAACCCGAAGGTTCGATGCCGACACCACCAATCGCTTGTTACACACCTCCCTCCACCGTTCGCCGTCCAAACCCAGTCACTTCAGATCGGCTTTAATGCAATCTTCCCACCTTCGCTTCGGTCTACCCCTCGGACGCTTACCATTCGGCACAGCAAATATTAACCTTTTAGGAATTCTCTCGTTACTAAGCCCAACAACTTTACAAGCCCATTTGATTCGCCGCGATGAAATTACCTCAATTATATTACCCGGATACAGCTCACGCAATTCGGCGTTGTGTAACCGTCTGAACTCTCCGGTTAACTCATCCTTCTTCGGTCCGAATATTCTACGCAATACTTTATTTTCAAAAACCTTAAGACGTGCTCATCCCTTAATGTAAGCGGCCAAGTTTCGCATCCATAAAGAACTGTAGGCAAGATAATTGTTTTATAGATTCTAATTTTTAAGTTTCGGGATAAGAGGCGCGAACTAAGTAGTTTTGTCACAGAAAAATAACAAGCATTTCCCGCCTTCAGTCTAACCTTAATCTCTTCTTCAATTTCGTTTTTTCTAGTTATCGTAGAACCTAGATACCTAAATTTATCTACCTGTTCAAACATATTACCATCTATATCGATATCACCAGTAGTATCGCCATTTTTGCAGCTAATCATATATTTTGTTTTATCCACGTTTATTTCGAGTCCTAGTTCTTTACCGGCTTTCATTAACGTTGTCGTATTTAGTTTTATAGTTTCAACGTCTTCGCTTAACAGTACCAGATCATCAGCATAGCCCAGCACGGATGTATATGTATATATATATATATATATATGTAGGTTTTTTTTTTTTTTTTTTTTGCGTAAAGTAACATTGTGCAGCATGGGCAATAATTATAGTCAATAAGATTCACACTATATATACAGAAAATATAAAATAACCAGAAGCGAAACAACAGCTAAATAACCTTTAAAAGTTATAAACAATAAATTAAAATAAGATAACCTAAAGATAAGTAAATTAATAAATAAAACCTATTGAGGGAAAAGAGGACTCCAGCAGATCCCTGTGGAGATTGAGCGAGAGCGCTTTAATTTTTATAATTATGTTTTATTTTCGAAATCTCTAGCATTATAAAAATATTTAAGATCGGTCGTATGTCTCTTTTAAATTGATTCATAACTAGTGAAATGTTCCATTGCTTCTTTTCTAATTTTTTTTTTCTAATGTTGTGTGAGGTCAGTAATTAAACGACTGTCTAAAAAATTAATTAATATTTATTAGGAAATAATACATTTTTATAATAATAAAATACATTAAATTTTGGCGGGAGAAGAAAGGGCGGGAATGGGAAGCAGACAGACAGACAAAGGTTATTGAGCGAGGGCCGGGCTAAGTAGCCACCCTTAAGGAGATGTCTGAGGAATTATCGACCCACCCCGGTCACCGCCGAATCTCAACCCTCTCCGCCCTTCTCACTCCCTTATCTTATTCTCCAGGAACCGCTACTCTATACGATAACCGGTTACTCTTGATTCACCGCGATAAAAGAGTGTAAAGAAACCAACTGAAACAAAGAAAAATAATGACAATTATCGATAAAAAAATAAATTTAAAAAAAACTTCATTTTTATTATAAAACCTATAAACCAGACCACCAATATTCAATATTAACACGTCTTAGTTAAATTCATTCATATTTTTTTTTAATCCCTTATGAATGCATGCTCTATTTATATGCAAGGTATTCCGTAACTAGAGGAAAATATTTTAAGGCCAGCGAAAAAAATATCTGTTTTTCCTCATGTTTTTCTCGTAAATATTCAACGCTTCATGTGTCTAAACCATCTTCATAAATATTCTATTTTTCATTGTTCCTAAATATTGTCTTATATGTCATCCATATTTTTTATTTTGTCATTATTCTTAGACCTTTTTACTTCTATTATATTTAGGAACATTCTAATTTTCCATTGTTACCCTGTCTTTGGTTGGAATGTTTCTACATTGGATAGAAGTAAACAGTTATGAGAATGATAACATATATACAAATTGAAAAAAAAATAAATAAATAAGAAGAAAACATGTAAGTAAAAAATATATACAATAAAAGGATAACAAAAATTATTAAAAAAATTGTGGATCATATTTAGGCCAATAATAAGGAAAATAGAATGTAGAATATTCCTAAATATTTAGAATAAAAAAAAAACCTTTGTTCAATGATCAAACCTATGATCCGAATTTCCACAGAAAAGTAGAAAATTTTCACAGAAAAAGAAAAACAAAATCTGGTGTCCACTCACACGACATTCCTACCTATTTCAGAAATGTTTTTATATCTTCACATATGTCCATCAAGAAACAAAAAAAAATTTAATTAGATTTATTTTCCTGAAAATTGATCAAAGAAAAGATTTGAGTACGATTTATTTGATAAATTAAATCAATGTAAACCAGCTTAAAGTAGATCAGTGTAAAATTTTCAATACCCTCTAATATTTCTGATAAAAAACTTTTTGCCGTAGCCTAATTTTGTCAAACAATAATTTCTGTTAAAAGTAGAGGAAATAGTGAAGCTTTTGTGATGCGGGCAACAGAGTTTCTTACTTTCACTTAGTTATCTTTTTTCTCTCATTCGCCCCTTTCTGACACCAGGATATGAACCCGTAATCTTACATTGGAAATTGAATAGCTGTAACTTCGTTAATAGTTGTCCGAAATGAACAATTTTTATATAGTTTTGTAGGAAATTTCATTACCTCAAATATGGAAATTTGACCCGATCGTAATACTTTCCTTACCTAGATTAGGTAGGAAAGTAATAAATTAAAACATGTGTAGAAAATAGAATAAGCTGTATAATCGCCAATACTGGTTCGATTCAGATGATTTTTTTTTTTGTTTTTTAGGAAATTTAATTACCTTTCAAAAGTTGTATTATGGATTTTACCATAGAATATATACTTAGCGAGTTAGGCTCCAAAACATTTTTCAATTCTTTATATTTTTTTTCCTGAATTTTCTCGAGAATTTAGTCCATATACAAGAATTGAAAGGACAATTATTAAAATATTATAGGAAAGTTTCATCAAAATAATTAGAGTCGTTATCGCACTACAATCTAAATTAGAAAAACATGTTTTTCATTTATTGCGCAACAGCTAATGCGCAAGGAGCGCCCAATTTGTGTCACAGGCATTAGTAGTCAAAATCCTACAAAATAAAAAAAGAAGCAACAATCGGTTCTGTAGTTATCAAGAAAATCTTGGCACAGACAGACAGATCAATGACTAAAAATATGTTTTTCTGACGCAGGGGGCTCCGAAACGAATAGATCCGTCGAAAACTGCATTTTGGAAATTTGGCCTGATCGCAATACTTTCCTTACCTAATATAGGTACGAAAGTAAACTGGGAAAAGGTTCAATTATTTTCCAAGGCTTGCTTAACCTTGGCTACACAACTAGCTGTTCTTTTTTTATTATTATTTATGAAATTTACAACCGTACATTTAATGTACATTCAGCAAATGTGATACAGATAAATACATGACATGACAAGGCTTGTAGAGAATCTACCCATTGGTAGCACTCTATTAGATGTTCTTTCAAAATATTTCTAATATTTAAGATTTATTTAAATAATTTTAGCAATCAGCAGGTTGTTTTATTTTAAACGTATTTTTTTTTTTTTCACAAGTTTATAAACTTGTTAACTAAGTTGCGATAAGACATCATGACTTCATGTTCTCCAATAACAATCCGTGACACAATTTACACATTGACACAACACAAGAGGCCGTATTATCTAAAATAACACAAATCAACACGAGCATATAATACCTACAATGGTAAAGCGTGTATTGGTTGAAAAGTAAACAATGGATTGGGAGCGTGACGTCATTCCAGCCACAGCTGTTCACAACGATCTAATTTATAAGACTGATATCACGAATTTGAAAATTGATATATTTCGAACAAAAGATCATAGAACAAAATGATTTTCACCAAAATGTTTTATTATATAAGGAATTGTAATAAATCATAAAAAATAAAACATTATAAAATACCCATTCGCTTCAAATTTTAGATATTACTAAGACATTTTGAACTTGATATGTGCTACAAAATTATAAGGGGGTTGTTAACAACGAAATTAGGTAGATATTTTTAACCTCTTGTTAAGTTATGAGAATTGAGTCAGGCGATGTTAAATTTTATAAAATGTTTGACTCAGTAGAATAAACCTTAGAACAAACTTCATTTCAATATTCCCTAAAGTTTATTTATATCAGGCTAAATTAGTTGTTTTTTTTTTCAAAACGGATAGCCTGCGTATGTTTCTTAGAATACTATTAGTGATTACTTTAGGAGAATTTTTTTTTTAATGAACGTTTTTGAATTTAATAAAAAATGGTGTATTTTGGGGTATTATAAAATTTTACTATAAAAAATTAACGTTTTGTTTACAATAATGGTATATTAAAAATAAATTTCTCTTTATACTCAGCCACCACTGGCTTTTAAACCAGCGAAGTGGTTGAGGAAGAAGCGCGGGGATCTCCTGAAACCTCGCTTTCCCTCCACAAGTGGGGAGACAAGTCTGGTTCGGAGTTCCCATAGCCGATTGTAAATATTGTAAATAGGTATGCCTGCGCCTTAGATATTTATTTTATTTATTTATTTTAATTTTATTACTAATATTATTTATATTTTATTCCTTCCCTATGATATTTTATTTTGTTCTTATTTCGCTATATATTATTTTGAAATTACCTTATTTATTTTTTGATTTTGTAAATATGGTGTGAATGTTCTCTCTGAACTCGATAATAAGTGTCCTTTATTGAGAAAGATCGTAATATTTATCAATAAACAAGTAATCCGGTAAAAAAAAAAAAAAAAAAATCCTTTTAAGTGTAATAGTTAAAAAATCTTTTGATAAGTTTTTATTTTTATTTTTTAAGAATAGTTAAGAAATTTAAATTTTATAACATTCTTAGATAAAAAAAAACTAGCTGAAAAAGCTCATTCGGTTAAAGTTGGGTCCAGTCGACTATTTTATGCAATTGGATTAAAATATCTCAGAAACTGAAAATCGGACCTGCATAGTGTAAGCAAGGGAAATGTTCAGAGTTTCATTCTCTTTGCATTGAGCTATTATTCAAAATTGTATCTTGACACGCCGCGGTGTTAAAGAGGCAAAAATGGAAAAAGATGGAGCGGGAAGAAAACAAATGATAACGAGCTTTTTTTGAACGTTTGAAATAAAATACCGCAACAACTAAAATTAGTGTTGCCCAAAATTAGTGTTGCACTTTGCAAGACCAAGACAAGCAATGGTAAAAAAAATCGATTTTTTGAATAAAATATTTGTTACTATTTGTTAATAATTGGTATAACCAATATACTTTTGCATTTAACTCCTCTAATTTTTCATTCGGGCTTAGTTAGGTTTCTCCTATCTAAAAAATTACAGTAATATCTCTACAGTAATAAACTAATAAGTAACTGCACGACCGTTGCGATATTCTTGCGCAAGACCAAGACCATGACCAAGACTGAGTTTACAAGACCAGGACTCCTCTCGGTCTTGCATTTGGGCAACACTTACTAAAATTCGGACATGAATACTGAAATTTTCAGCATTTCATCCTCTTTTTAATAAGTTGTGATACAAAATTGGAGTTTGGAGTGATGCCAAGTTAAAGAGTTCGAAATAGTAAAAGTACTAATACTGCATAATTCTGTTATACTATTTGACGTCTCATTGTATTCGAATGTGCAAATATTTAGTTTTAATTTTTTTAATCAGCCACACAAAAAAGGAATTAGGTGTTTCTATTCGAGTAAAATTGGCTTGAGTCGACTAATTTTTGCATTTAGATTAAAATATCTCAGGAAATAAAAATCGGAACTGCATAATGCGAGGGAAATGTTCACCGTTTCATCCTCTTTGTGATATTCAAATATTTATATTTGTTATATAAATTAGGCCATTATTCACCAACATTTTATTTATTAGCTATTTATTACGACGTTTCGACCATCACTAGGGCCATTTTCAAGTCTTATTGAGTCCTCCATTAGATATTCATTATTAATGTCGATCCACCCAGCTTCCTTTCTCAGATACAGTCCGGTATCTTGGCTTTCTCTTAGACAGACGACTAACATGGAATCCACATACTAGACTTAAAAGACAGGAACTTAACAGACGATATGGCCAGCTATATAGACTACTGAATAGAAAATCTAAACTTTCTGGTGAAAACAAATTACTGATCTACAAGACAATACTGAAACCCATCTGGACTTACAGACTAGAACAATGGGGAACAGCTAAATTTCCTAACATCAAACGCATTCAATCCTTTCAGTCTAAAGTCCTCCGTACAACAGGCGATGTTCCCTTCTATGTAACCAATAAAACCCTACACCATGACCTTAATATCCCATTTATTCTTGATCTTATCCCAGCCAAATTTTCCAAATTTCACCAGAACCTTTCTCATCACCCAAATCCCGTTGTACAATCCCTATCAAGCACCACCCATCCCTACAATCCCCTTCGTATATTAAAGCGGCAGTGGCCACGAGACCTTTTGTAAATATGGATATTTTGGAGTTCTAGCAATGGCCAGATTCTCCACTCAAGTCATGAGTGTCTGTGGCTGTAGGGCTCTTAATCATCCTCCGCTGGTTTAAAATACCAGTGAAGTGGCTGAGGGAGAAGCGTAGGGATCTCCTAAGCCTTCCTTTTCCCTCCACATGTGGAGGGGACAGGATTGGTTCGGAGATCACCTGGCAAATTGTAAATAATGTATGTTTTATTTAAGGTGTTTGTTTTACTTTTATTTCTATTTTTATTTACTTATGTGTATATATATATTTTTTTTCTTTACTCTTTTGTTCTTTCTTCTTATTCTTTTGTTATTACTTTATTTATTTATATTTTTGTATATACGGTATGAATGCAATCTCTGAACTCTATTATAAGTGTCCTTAAACTGTGACAAATTGTAATATTTCTGAATAAAGTGTTTTATAACCATTATTAATGTCGTATTAATTTTTCACTTTAAATTGGCCCTAGTGATGGTCGAAACGTCGTAATAAATAGCTAATAAATAAAATGTTGGTGAATAATGGCCTAATTTATATAACAAATAAAACCTCAAGACACCAATTTTAGGAATAATAAACAGAAGACAAATATTAATATTTTATATTACTAATCCTGCCTTGTTGATCTTTTCACTTCTATCGTATGGTCTTAAGCACATACCGTAGGTTTTTATTCTTAAGGGACTTCGTCCTAGATTAAAGCTCATTTTCTTATTTTGTTCTATTCTTTATTTGAACTTTTGAGTATACCAAGTCATTGAAAAGAATAATTGTTTAAATATTTTAATTTAATTAAATATCCACGGTTGGAGTATCCCCTATCTGTACAGAGAAGGAAAAGTGGAGAGGATAGAGAAGATCCGACTGGTTTGGTATCCCAGGAGGCCAAAGGTGATGGGGCAGCTGTGTGGACCCTCCCATCTCATCCTTCTCATCCTTCCCATCCTCCTCATCCTCCTCACCGTCCAGATATCCACCCTATATCATTGCATATTTATGATAAATAGCCAAGGATACCCAAGACAATTTAGAATAGTGATAACCCTTCATTCGTTCTCGGTAATTGGACTCCTTTTAAGAAGGGATAACCACATCTGGCATAAGTCTTATAGATATATATTTTTGTTTTCCTTTCGATATTGTTCAACATCGTATCGAAAGAAAAAAAACAATAAAGTATTATGATTTTTTTCTTTTCCGTTCACATTATAAGCTTAAATCAATTTAATATTTAAAAAGAATAATACTACATTTAATTGGAATTTTATTAAATAATTTATAATTTAATACTAGCATATTTTTTAAACCATTCAATCAAAAACCCTTAAATATCTACACTTATTATAAAATGGAGTTACAATACTTTCAAAGAAAACAGCTCGTATATCGCCGGGCTGACGCAAAAAATCGCCAAGTACCTTTTTGATGGAGTTGAACTTTTAAAAACATTTCAGAGAATTTCCATCTTATTTATCGATTTTCCTAGCGTCCAAGAGTGGAGGGAAATGGCTTGGCAGTAGTGTTGCCCAAAATCGGTCTTGGTCTTGCACATTGAAAGACCAAGATTAAGACCAACAATTGCAAGACCAAGAACGGTAAAAAAAATCGATTTTTTGTATAAAAATCAAGCCGAAATAGTTACTAATACTTGATAATTTTAGTTGCTATGTGTAAAGAGTTGGTATAACCAATATACTTTCGCGTTTAACTCTTCTATTTTTTCATTCGGGTTTAGTTAGGTTTCTCCTATCTGAAAAATTGCAGTAGTATCTCTATAGTAATAAGCTAATAGGTAACTGCAAGACTATTGCGAGACTCTTTCGCAAGACCAAGACGAAGAACAAGACTAGTCTCGGTCTCGCATTTGGGCAACACTATTTGGCACGGAGTTCTCTTGAGTGAATGAAATTTTTAAATATTGTATATCAGTATGTGTGTATATAGGTTTTTATTTTTATTAAATTAATTTATTTATGTTTAGTTTATTTTATTTTATTTATATACATTTACTTTTAGTTTTTTAGTTCTTAGTTCTTTATTATTTTATTTTTAGTCCTTATTTGACTAGAATGAGAGGAGGACCACCATAAGTTAGATGATTACCAATTTTAATGAAGAATTTATTAAGATTGGATTTTAATTGTTAAATTTCAAATCAGGTTTTATTATTATTTCATTGCTTTGTAAAAAAAAATATTATTGTTGCTGTTAATTTTATTATTTTATTATTTTACCTGGCCTGATGAAGTTCTGATAAAAGACCGAAACCAGTTGCGCAAAGAGGAAAAATTAAAGAATTATACAGGAAGACGTCTTTTTTTATTTAATTTACTTCTGGTATTATTATATTACTGTTTAATTTATTTTTATTTATTGTACATAGAGTGTGAATGGGCCACTCTATCTCTATTACTAATGTCCTTGGATGTAACAGAATGTAATATTTCTCAATATAGAATTGATTAATTTATTTATCGATTGAAAAAAATATATCTCTCAAATATAGATACAATGACAGCACAATTTGATGATTTAACGAAGGGAAAATTAATCATAGTTCTTAGTTATTTAAGGGGTTATGAAAATTCACTCAATGATTTTTTTTCAATAAACTGACCATATATTTTAAATTTCATTTAGATATAGATATCATTCGATATTGGCGATATCTATATTTCTGATTCGATATTATAATAATATCGATATTTTCTTAAGCATGAATGTAATTTATTTTTTTCTTATTTATTTTTTTTTTAATTTACGTCGTACCATATTATATTTCATCTGTTTTACTAAGCTTTCTCTTCTTATTTTTGTTATAATTTCTATTATTTTTTAATTGTATATATTGTATGAATGAGTTGCTCACATCGCAAATACTCAATGCCCTTGATTGAGGCAAAATGTATTTTTTTCTCAATAAAAAAAAAAAATATCGATATCAATCACAGATATCAAAATCTGTAAGGAATGTCGGAAATTTCCGATATCGCAACAACCCTAGAGATTTAGCAATCGGAATTTATTGGAAATTTTTATAACATTACATGCATGTGTGATTTTTTATAATAAATTTTACTAATTTTTATTTACAAAATCTACATATCTTTACTGCTATATAATATAAAAAATTATGGTATTTCATAAAAAAATGTTCTATTTAAATATTATACACACAGATTAATACAGTATATATTAACGCATAACCCCTGGGCGCCAACCAGGTGGGGCGCCCAGTGGGGGCGCTGGCCGATATTCATGGGCGCTCCCCACTTGTTATAAATTAAAAAATAAATACAAATCGTATTAAAATAATTAATTTCAGCCTACAAATAAAGTAATTTTATTAGCTTAAAGTTTAATGAAATAAAATTCAAGTATTACATAATATAAAACATTGTTGTTAGGTATGTTAACTACTTATTCGCCGCACAATATCATCCCCATAATTGATCGTGGCCCAATCTACTTCAAAGTTCTGCTTCGCAGTGTGGAGATAGCAGAGAAGCACAAAAACCCCAAGCAAACCTCCCATCCCAACCGCCCACTCCCTAACTTCAAAATTTAGAATCATATCATCAAATACTTCAAAAATTTATATCGAAACCGAAAATTCATGCTTTACTGTGGTAAAGGAAAAATCGGTATCAAATTTATTTATTTTTTAAATAACTTTGTATATCATTATTTATAAAAAATTATCATATGATAATGAGAAAGTGTACTTATGAAACCTCGTCATGAAGCTATTTAGGCTAATTTAAAGTTACTATTGGTTCTATGGCGAAAAAAAATAAACAAAGAGATATGTAGTGTACAGGTATATTATTGAATAAACGAATGACTGTATTTTAGCTGACTTTTTTATTATTTTTATTCAACTTTAATTAGCCTTTTTTATTGTGTACTAAATTTTTAATTACAATTTATTTATATATATCCTTTTGTTTGTGAATTTCAAATATTATTTCATTTGTTTCATACTCTATTTCTTTTATCTCTCTTTTTCTTTTACCTCTCTCTTTTTCTTTTATCTCTATTTTAGTTATCATTTGTATGTATATATTGTGTGAATGTTTAATGTAGCCCCAATATTAATGCACTCCAATGCGGCAAAATGTATAAATTTTGAAATAAAAAAAAAATTGTATCATTATATTTTTATCGTTAGTATTTCTCATTATTATTTTATAAATTTATTTATTTATCTTTAATATATTTACTATATGTTTTACTTTTTTCTCTAATCAGGGATGCTCAGAAGGGGGTTTCATGACTAATACAATTTTTGAAGGTGGCTATTTTTAGATGTTTCTTTAAATTTTAAAGGGGGGCATATTTCAAGGAGGTTATGAATTTTCCGAATAAAAAGTTCCAAACTAAAGAATAGCAGGAAAGCATGGAACAAACCGCTGACAGTGTAACTGTATACGATCTACGATTTTTTGTAATTTTACTTTCGCTTGTACTGTTTTTGAGAAGAGGGGAGCAATAAAATTTCTTGAGATGAAGAGGGAATTTCATGCGACATCGACCTTGGGGGGGGGGAGGGTGGCTACCCCTGTCTTTAATTATATATATTATATATCTTATGAATGGATACCTCATACACTAGTACTATTGCTCTCCATGCTGTCATTAAAAAAAAATAATGATTCAATTTATATATGTATTTTTGTTTTTTTATTAAATCAATTAAATATTATATTGATTATATGATATTAAAAACTTGATAAAAATGGGTCTGTACCATGACAATCCCATCTGTTAATCTGAATCATACCCGTTAGAAATTGATATGACTCTTACAATTTTTTTTTTTTAAACATGATCAAAAGTTATGTAATATTACAATCATTACTAACGATGGTTGGTTTCTTTACATCTCTTGTCCGTCAATATAACATAGATCATATGTTCTTGTTGTGCTTTTGTGTTCAATACAGTTGTAAATTTCAACTAAATAAAATAATATGTAAAATAAATAATATAATGATAAAATAAAATAATAATATAATGATTACGATAAATTAATGGTATCAAATCAATAAAATTTAAACTGAAACTGATAAATTTTTTTTAAAAAAAACCTATAAAGCCGTAACCTCACGTTTATTCATGAGTAGTTTGGCAAAATGTATGTCAAAGAAGGAACGCCCTTATTCCACACTGACCTCTGTGAATATTTGCCAACGGCAAACGCTGACCGCAACTCAAAAAGCAAGGGTTCGGATACAAGCAGTGACAAACCGTACTGCACAAACCAAACATCAATTTGGAAAATACTTTTAGCCTAACTCATCCAAATACGTAGTTGTTGATACAGGATTAAATTATATTATTTGTATGTTTTTTTCGCTATAAGAATAAATTTAAAACAAAAAAATGTTATATATGAATAACGAGGGAAAATTAATTTTCTGCATTAGTTCAGCAATTTCAAAATCATATGATTTTATACTACTATTAGCCCAATTCTACCTAAAAAGAAATGCAGTCTTAACAATAATAATAATAATGTGGTATGTGCCACTTCACTCATATGGGAAGAGAAAAGTGTTAAACATAAATTTACAATTAATATTTTGCTACCAATGGGTAGTTTCTCAACAAGCGTGTTTCATGTGATAATATTCCTCTGTACACAATTACTTAATGTATTGATACTAATACAGTTATAAATGTCATAATAAAAGTTTAAAAAAAAAAAATTAATATTTTATGCATACTTCATATTCTTCTGTATTTATACGCACTGTTTATTCATTTGATTTATGTATACTAATTACCTTTTTCTCTCTTACTATTATGTTTAGATTACTATTACTAAAAAAATAAATAATAAAAATGTGATATGTGCCATTCACTCATATGTGAAGGGAAAAGTGTTAAAAAAATAAAATAAAATAAATACTTCTTATTTTTTTGTATTTATTAAATTAATGTGAATTATTTATTTAATATATGTCTACTAACAATATTTTATTCTTGTACTATTATATTGTGTGTACTATTTATCTTTTTCTTTTTGGCTTATTAATCTCCTTCTGCTTAAATCTGATGTAATTTTTTATTTTTAGCCCCGATGATGAACAGCCTGGGTTGAAACTTAGGCAATCAGAATACAAATGAATCCTAACTGTTCGTAAGAAAATAAAGAAAAAAAAAAACGAAATAATAAGAACGTAATATACGTAAATAAGTTAAATAACATAAATTACCTAAAGTTTAATTTAATAAAATAAATTACATAAATTATTCCAATCATGATTTCTCGTTGAAATTTCGAAAATATATAACATTTCTTCATAATTCAACGTAAAAAAATATTATTAGATTAATATTTTAGTAAGAAAATCTTAATCTGACATTCTTATTGGTAAACGAAAAATATTTAAAGTATTTGTTTCATTGATTTAATGAGTAATTATCAAATTAATCATATTTTATGTTGTCAATATTTACAATTATTTTCATATTTTTTTTTTTATTTTAAGGCTAATATAAATACGAATATTAAATATCTATGATTTTCAAAAAGTATTCTAGTAGTTAGTTTTCATTGAAGACATCCTAAGTATCAGCAGCCCGATGTGATAATATAAACCATACAGACAAAATGTTAGAGTTTATATTTTTTACATAAATCTGGAAACAGCGAATCATAATGTAAACATTATTTGTATTGATAAACTTTACATTGATGGCGATTGACAAAATTATCAACAATAGATTTATAATATTCAATCCTTCATAGATGTAAAAATTTTAGAAGTCTTTTATAGCACGTTATAATTTTTTATTTTTTACCTGAAATTTTTAGTATTTGTTTAAATAGATTACTAGTTAGCCCGTGCAAATAATTCGCATAGAATAGTTTTATTCACAGGGATGGTCAAATACTTGCTACTCTGAGTACTGAGTACCAAGTACTTTACTCAAATATTGAACTGTTTAGAGTACCACAGAATTTAATTGCTACTTCAGTTAATCTCAAAGGATTAACTGAAGTAGTGATTGAATCCCCAATACTGATTCAATTAGAGTAAAATACTTGGTACACCGGTACTAACAGTTGCATTTGACCATCTCTGATTTTAATTTAATCTCAGTGAAAAACTGACCAAGTAATCAGGGAATAAAATAATTCAACGTGATTTTTTAGATGGAAGAATCAACTCTTATTTTATCGGTAATTGTGATAAGAGAATGAAAAAAAAAAAATGTTTTTAAAAATTCATACATATTTACAAATTACAATAAGCTGTATTTTTTCTGATAATAGTCTGAATTTCGATTTTATTTTTAATTTGTTGAATTTATAAGTTTTAATTTATTCGCAAATAAAAATTCTTTTCTTTCATAATATTTTTTTTCATGAAATTTCTGAGAGTACGTGACTATTTTTCCTACCTGAAGGAAAAGAAAATCTTCAAAATGAGTGCTCAATCATTGTATTTGATGAAGAATGATCTATAAAGATAGCAATATATTTTAGCCTCTTCTTCCATTATGATTTTTTTTTTTTACCCTAATGTCAACAATTATATACAGTATAGTAATATAAAATGTCTGGCTTGATGCCATTAAAACTAATGGTTTATACTAAAACTAAAAAGAGATAGTCAATAGTATAGGAATAAGGATATAATTCAAAATAATCGTGTTTTAATATCACCAAATCGAAAACATTTAAACGGAACGCCATATTTGCAAACCTTTCTCTTTTAGGAGTTGAACTTGCATCACTAATAATTCGTGACATCGTTTTATAAATTTTGAAAATGTTTTTTTTTTTTTATGCTGGCTACTATCAGTAGGATTTAAAGGAGAAATGTTGTATAAGATTGGAGTCTTTGTTCAAACATCAAAGTATCCAATACTGGAACTAATCCAGCATAAAAGAAAAGCAATGGATCCCCCTCCATACTTCTTTTCTTCCATAATGACAGATGTCTGCGAGGGACAAAGAATGGCAGGATGGACCATCGAGGATAAACAAGAGAAAATCGATTGGTGAGCTTTGAACATGGCCGCGGCCGGGCCACTGTCATATGTACACACTACGAAAAATTATATCCATTAAATAAAAATTCTTGATAAAATAATGTATATAAGTGTAAAATATTAAATCCTACCTGTATATAATTATGAATATATGATAAAATTCCATTCATAAATTCTTTACAATGTATATACTCAATTTAAAAAGATTATAAGACAATTGTTACCAGTTGCGGATCGTAGCTAAATAAATATGAAGAAACTAAATAAAAGGATATTAATGTGATCTTTCAAGGTCTCTTATAAAAATGAAAATCTTAATTACAGGAACAAATATGCTTTTAAGGTTAATATTTTTATATTTGTTTCTTGATACGTTTCTAACTTTAAGTAGAGCTATTATTTTAGAAAAGAAACTCATTTTAATTGTTTCTTTATCTCAGATCATTCACAGAAACAAATGTATACTAATAAAATATATATATATATATATATATATATATATATATATATATATATATTTCTATTTTGGGAGGGAGGACTTCAGGTCAATCCCCTCTCCTAAAAAACACAGTGACTACTCCATAAAAGAAAAGAATAAAAGTTAATATTTTTTCTTTCATTAACTGTAAAAAAAATCATAGTAATTTATGAAAGTTATAAGTTGAGGCGCCAGATAATATTCTTCTATAAATAAAAATAAAATATTTTCCTGTATATATGTTTTAAATATGAGAAGTATATTGCATATCTAATGAATAAATGAAAATTGAGTAACTAAAAAAAAAATTATAAGTTAGTTTTTTTTTTTTTAAATGATTCGTGGCCAAGGATCAATAAAAATTCTTTTTATTTAAAATCCTTTTATTTATTTTGATGTTTTAATGTTCTATGATTGATTATGATTTTTGAAGTTCATTGCCTGGCAATGCTCATACGGCCGAAGCGTCGGTAGCAATTAAAGGATTGTAAATAAAAAGAATATCTTGTTGTCAAAAAGTATATAAAGAATAAATAAATTTTAAATATAGAATAAAACCAAACATAATTGATAAGTTTGTCATTTGATCAAGTTATCATAAAGCACATACAAAACAACATTTATGGATCCAGATCTATTTTCATTGTATTCGGATCCACAATTTATCTATTGCATATCTGATTTGTAAATATAATTAGCTTTATTTCTTTGCTATTTAGCTGTATTAACCATCATAGATGAAAATCATTTACATATATATAGATATGTATACATATAAGAACTTTATTGGTTGTAAGGCAATTAAATAAATCTTGTGAGATACAATTATCATGAGAGAAGACATGAGATAATGCAATTATGAGGAAATGCAATATCATAATCAATCAATATTACATGTATATTCAAAGTATGAGATTAAAGGGGCCTTGAAGACAATGATGGAGGGGGAAGGAAGATCAAAGGATAATGGTGGGGGTGGAGGAAAGAGAGAGGAGAGGTGACATTAATTTTAAGAAGAGGCGAGGGGTGGGGAGAGGGGGTGAGGGGGGCGCCTTAAGATTTGGTTAGATTTACCTCAGCCAATGGGAAGGTGGTGACGTCACCGGTTTCTTATAAGTCCACAGCCACCTACCGGCACAATAGGAGGCAAATGACTGAGCTGCACTTTTTCAGTTGAGCCACCGGTATCCTCGCCCTCTCTTCTCCTTCTTTTTTACTGGTTGACGCCACCCCGGAATTTTTTCATTTTTTTTTTTCCGATTCCTCCGAGGCGGTGGAGGGGAGCGGAGGGGAGAGGGGGTACGGCGCATGCGCAGAGAGCGGCGTATGCCACGCCTTTGGTAGCATTGATCCCCCCTCCCAGTAAGAAAGGGCCCCCACTCCCCTCTTCCTAAACCAATTATCACTTGACTCCCCTTCTTCCAGAATTAAAAGAAAAATATTTGGTAAGCACCTCTTCCGTTTTATTCCGTCTTTCAGCCAGTCGCACTTTTAATGTACCGTTGAAAATGTGCCATTTAAAGCGGGAAACGCTTCCCGTTCTTTCCCCTTAGCATACGTATAATAAAGTAATTTTCTCCAGTTTATTTATTATCAGCCAAATTTACAAATTTTTTTAATATTATAAACTTGATGACTACAACATCTCAATTACGACGTTTCGGCTCGTCGAGCCATTTTCAAGTCTAAAAGAAATTTTTCAATTTACAATCATATCTAAACTTTACATATTTCAAAATATAAAGATTTTTTATATACATAAATACCCATCATGTACCTGTCCATTTCACTTATGCGAATTGCATGCGTCTACTCATACTAAACTGTTTTTATTCTTGTCATGTCCACCTTTAATTATTTTATAACATCATTATTACTCAATTCTTTCTTATTAAACGATTCAAATATGTTAAAATTACCTTCGTGTGTCACCACGTCATCGTTCTCGTTTCTATTCAGTGACTGGTTATTCTTATAGGAATAGGGAAAGACTATTTATTATAATCATATACAATGATGTTTCCCAATATTATAAAGCAGTTTAGAATATTATGAATATCATGCAATATCATGAAACAGTTATTATTAAAAAGAATAAAACAGTTTAGTATGAGTAGACGAATCCAATTCGCATAAGTGAAATAGACAGGTACATGATGGGTATTTATGTATATAAATAATCTTTATATTTTGAAATATGTAAAGTTTAGATAAGATTGTAAATTGAAAAATTTCTTTTAGGCTTGAAATGGCTCGAAGAGCCGAAACGTCGTAATTGAGATGTGTAGTCATTAACTTGACAATATTAAGAATTGGTGTAAATTTGGCTGAGAATAAATAAACTGGAGAATAAATAACCGAGGAGGAAGAGTGAAATATTGAGAAAAGTAATTATGTTAATTTTGCACACCATTTTATTTTTCTCATTCTTCTTTTCTTTTTATATGATAAGTTTACTATTTAGGGAAACAAATTAAAACATAATCATTCCACTCAACGAGAGGAACGGAATAAGCTGCAGTAGTGGATTGAACACAGAAAAATAAATTCTTATACGATTTTGATTTGTTTAAATTTTATTGGCTTATCACAAATGAACAAAAATTCATGAATAAACAATATTTCTTATATAAACGTACCAATTTTTTTTAATGTTACATAACTTTCATTTATTCCTTTAAAAGTTAAGTTAAAAGTTTAAATATACTTCCCAAATAATTAGGCAAAATAGATTCCGTTGATGAATTTTAAACATATTAATACATCTCATGAAACGAATATAAATTTAGGTTTAGTCAGTAGGAAAAGATTTAAAAACATACACACAAAAAAAAATAGTGAATAAACAATAATAATCGAAACTACATAAATAAATAATAATTGTATTAATATATATATTTTAAAGATAAATAAAAATAAAAATTTAATAAATGTTCATTAATACCGGTATTGATTTCTAAACATTTTCGGCTTAGTCTTCGAAGGGTGAAAATTACCGACATGAATGTTTCAAATTTTCGTTTAATGACGGTTTGAGTTCTACCAATGGGTAGTTTCTTCTCACGTTGTACATGTCATGTTACCAATGTCACATTTACTTGTTGTATCTTTCATGTAATAAAGTTGTAAATTTCATTAAAATAAAAAAAAAATCGGTTAATGACGCCTGCATCAATTCACTCGAGTGTCGACTCTCACTTTACATACTTCATCTTTGAACCAGCCCCATTAACGATATTTCGGTACGGTGAGATCTGGAGATCTTGGAGGTCAACCAATTGGACTTGGAGGACCAATCGCGTCCAATCCAACGATCTGGAAACCTTTCATCCACATGTTACGTGAAGATATTCAGAGGAACATCGAAACCTAGACTTTAATAATAAAAACGAAAATCAGAATGTTATCATTGTAATGATCTCTAACGCAATTAACGCACATATGTTTTAATTTGATAGTAACTTGCTTACAAACCGTTTTAAACAAAACGCTAATACCGAAATGCTAATACATGTATGAAATTTTGTTTATTTCATATCAGCCAATTAAGTATGGATGTGTTTTTATTTATTTTTTAATGTTCTCTCAAGTTACATTTCTTTTGTTTTATTAAGTTTTCTTCAGTTATACTAATACTAAATTCCCTCAAATGAGGCAAAATTTATTATTTTTCAACAAAATAAGATTTTAAAAAATAGCCAATCAAATTTATACAAATTAAAATAGGATAAGTACATATGAGTTTTTTTTTAAATTACTTTCATATGTGCAACACACTCCTGAACTTTCACCCTAGATATATGTTTATCCTTGGTCTCTCCGTTAGATCCACTGAATGCTGATAATGTGATAATAAAAATTGTGATTTTTATTTTTATTATAAAGTCTCATCACTTTTAATATTAATATATATATATATATATATATATATATATATATATTGTAAATTAAATGTATTTATGCAGTTATCTTTATTATAAAACGTCCCAAGTCATGAAAAAAAAAAAATAAAGTTTTTAAATCAGTGGTAATTTTTGCTAAAAACAAGGTTACTTTTTGGCATAGGGTATCAAAACAACTATTATAATAATTTTTTTGACTACACAACTTGAGGCTAATTTTAACTTATTTTTTAATAAAACCTCAACTTAATTAATATAACTTTAAAACTTATGAAACAAGGAAGCTTTTCTAAGAGTGGGGTATCTTTATTATCGTTGAATGGTGATAAAAAAAAAAACGGAAATAAAACGTGTTTGTTTTTTAAAAAAACCTAAGCTAAGCTCTGTTTTTTAAAACATCACTATTTATTTCCGCCTTTTTTTTATCACCATCTAACAATAATAAAGATACCCCACTTTTAGAAAAGCTTTCTTGTTTCATAAGCTTTAAGGTTTTATTAATTAAGTTGAGGTTTATTAAGAAATAATTTAAAATTAGCCTCAAGTTGTGTGAGCAAAATGAGTTGTTTTGATATTCTACGCCTAAAAGTACCAGTATTAGTGTTGCCCAAAATCGGTCTATGTCTTGCACTTTGCAAAGCAATACTGGTAATAAAAATCGTTTTTGTGAATAAAAAGTGAGGCAAAATAGTTACTAATACTTGATAATTGTAGTTACTATATGCAAAGAATTTGTATAACCAATATATTTTTGCATTTGACTCTTCCTATTTTTAATTCGGGATTAGTTAAGTTTCCACAATTTGAAAAATTACGGTAATATCTCTATGGTAATTGACTAATAGGTAACTGGCGCAAGACCAAGACCAGGACCAAGACTGCAAGACAGGACCAGTGCGCAAGACCAAGACTCTTGGTCTCGCATTTGGGCAACACTATCCCATATTTGGGGTCATTGATATAACCATTTATATCAATGAAATACCCTACTTTAATTTAAAATAATTTTTTTTTATTATGAAGCAATTAATAGTTACTTAGGTATTTTTTTATTTACAGCTTTCAATTCAACAAGGAACATTTAAAAAAACAAAAATTTAACTTTCCTGCTTGAAATCGGACAATTGTTTATTTGATATTTTTGTAGCTCTGGGTACTATTACTTACTGTTACTGTTTTAATATTTCCATTTACTTAGCGGACACTCTGTATAAAAATAATGCATTCGAAACCTCTATTTTCTTTCTTTTTTTTTTTAGGGACACTAGATAGCGAACAAAGAAATTACCTGAAAATGGTCATTAGGACCTCTCGCTAAGATTTATTTGAAGATTTATTTATTTATTTATAATTGAAGCCCTTCCAAAACGATAAAATATAACCATATCTTATGGAAAAAAATATTTAAAAATTATCCCTTAAAGTATTATTGTTCGTGTAATCACATTTTAAAGGACTTTAGGAATCACTTAAAGACCATTTCATAGAGGTAGTTAGTTTATTTATTTTTTCCAAAGTAATTATTGTTATTTTTATGAAAAAAAAAAGCATCTGGTCTGAAGCCCCCTCCCAAAATTAAATCCTGGATCCGCTAGTGTTTGTAAGTACATATTAAAGTTTATGTGCGGAGGTAAAAGAGTAGGAAAAAAAATTTTAAAAAATGAAAACACATATACATGTTTCTCAAATTTTCAATATAATACGAAATATAAAAAGAAATAATTCGAAAATCTATATTCTAGCTTTGATTATTAATTATTCGTTATAATTAGTTCAACTAATTAATATATTTAATAAATAAATGATTTATTTTAAGTCATCTCTGTATTCATATAATTTTTTTTTTTTTTTTTTTTTTTTTATTGAGTAAAAATACATTTTGCCTCAATCGAGGGCATTGAGTATTTGAAATACAAGGAACTCATTCATACAATATATACAATTACAAAAATAATAGCTATTATAACAAAAATAAGAAAAAGAAGGCTTAGTAAAACAGATGAAATAAAAATATGATACAACAAAAATTAAAAACATTCATGCTTCATATAAATCATTTATTATAAATGCTTTATTTATTAAAAGTTATCTACTCTTAAATTATATGATTAAATAATGTCTCTTAAACTATCAGCTGAGACAATGCTTATTAAGCACTTAGTTGTAGTTGATTGTATTTGACCACTTTCGCAGTTGTTTCATCAACACGTGTCCTTTACATCTAGCAATTATAAACTACTAGAAGTAGAAATAAGTTCATAATGAATTTGTTAATTCTATGTAATAATTATAAACTAGCTGAAAACAGATAACAACTTGGTTAAAATAGTTAGGACTTATTTAGTTTATATCTTGAGATAAAGTGACTGGACATCCTTTTATCTTATGAAATAAAAATAAGAACGAAGAGAATTTAAACGATCTTCTTATACAAAAAAAAAAAAAAAAGAACTTTCACTTATCCCTCTACTTTGAATCGAAATTATTTTCTGGCAATGTTGAGCTATTATAAAATTTTTGAATTTAATTTTAAACGGAGCTAAAGCTTAAATCTTATAGATGACAAATCATTGAGATAATTAAAATTACAAAAAGTCTATTTATCATATCGATGTTAGGCAATAAAAATCTGTTTTTATAAATATACATAACTTCGTTCTCTGAGCCTTTTTGTTGACAGAACGACTAACTCCAATTTCAACATTTTTTAGGAACGTCATTTTAGTGATATTTCTAGTTGGAAAAGTTATATTTATAAATACAGTGAGTAAATTTATAACAGGGTAGGTGATTGCAGCGTTGAAATATAGAACTGTTACTAAAGGTATAAATTTTGCCACTAGAAAGTTCACTAAAATTATTAATAAAGAATGTTGAAATTGGAGTTAGTCATTCTGTCAACTGAAAGGCTCATATATATGTCTTCAGAGATTTGAAAGTACATTTGAATATTTAACCTATAAATGATTATGGATTGTAGGACTATTAGTTATTAAACTGTTATTTTCCATTGTAAAGTTTACTAAAATGAAATTACGAGATTTTCATTGCCTGCCATGGAGAGGTCAAAAGTTGTCACACTAATTGTAAGTGGATAATGTTGGGATTTCACAAAGGGAAAATTCATCAAATTATTCACGAATTTAATTTTCTAAAACGTTACTTGACGATTTTTTGGAATAAACGGTCAATAGATACCTAATTATTTAAATATAATATCATATCTAGAGTTATTAAACTAAAGGAAATGTGTTTAAGGTATAAACATATCCATGAAATATCTTCATATTTCACTTTTTCTTTCACACAAGTACAATTAAATAGTATTTTAAACAATGGCATTGGCATGATTCGATGGATTTTAAACATTTTTTTTTCAAACTCAGAAAAAAACTATAAAGTTCTCATTTAGTAAGAAAATTTCATTTAATTTCATGTGATTTACGTTAAATAATGTTAATTTTTTAAAATTGTTATTTATATTTTTTTCGTCACTCTCCGTTACTGTCAACAAATTCATTTATTTGATATCATTTTTTCTAAAATTCTCAGCTTCCCAACGATATATTATACCTATACCTTCTCACTGTTATTTGCGGGGAATAGTTTTCAACCTGGATAATCATATTTCTTTTTTTCTCCAGTGTCCAATGATCAAATTCTTTCAAACTCCATATTTAGCAATTTTTTATCTATATTGTCAATAAAAGAGCGTTAATTTGTTGAAATGAACCATGTTAAAGTTACTTCAGAGGAAGACGTATATGAGCATTGGGCATTTAAGCTCTATAGAGTGACATCAATGGGGAACATTACTAAATGATATTAGAGGCTACTTAATTATACAATGATACACCGAGTTTAATCAAAAACGTTCTAGCCGTTTTTGAAAAAAATTGTAAATATGTGTTTCACCCTTGATATAAAGTGGCACTTCCGGTAAGCCGATTTTAACGAAAAACTTACATTCTCATCTGAACCATATACAAACCTTAAATACGTAATATCAGTTTCGTACTACTTGTCGTTTTTGAGTTAGACTGTTAACACACACACACACAAACAGACCATGCAAAACTTGGTTATTTGGACTCAGGGGACCTCAAAACATGGATTTTGGTTGAAAACTGAGACTCAAAAATTTTCAAAATCGCCATACTTTCCTTTACTATATATTTCATATATGCGTAAGTGAAAGTAAAAATTGTTCTAAATCAAAATTATATTATTTTAAAATTTACAAGATCAAAGCCAAACTATGAAAATAGAAAACAACCCGAGAAAAGATGGTTTTAACGTTATATTATTTGACTAAGATTGTTATATATAAGAAGGAATAGTTTCATTCCTTGTGATCCTATCCAAAAATAACTAGAAATATTCATCTGGCAAAAATAAACAAATTATTCAAATTAAATTAAATTTTCTTACCCTTAATTAATTTCCCATTTCTGTATAAGAGGGGAGGGTAAAAAATAAACCTAAAAATAAACATATATAATTGACATTCGTATAAGATTAATTTTGAAAAAAATATGTCATAGGTCAAGTTCCTAAACTCAGCGCTGATATCATCGACGATATCGGATCTGTCTCTAAACAGCATTGGTAAAGAATATTGTGATTCCGATAGAATATTGGTACTACGTAGCTTTTGTGTTTTATTTGGTGCTTTGTTGTTATTGACTAGTTAAATACTGATGTGGGGGGGGGGGGGGGAGGGCATCACCCAACCTCCACTTACCATCCTACTTATAGTAAAAATCTGTATTTTCATATATTGGGAAGGGGAAGTGCAAATTATAGATTGTATAACATATTCATAAAGAGGAAGAAATTTGGAAAATTCGGCACTTTAGTTCTTCCTGAGTATATCAATGAACATAATTCGTGACTTAAAAAATATAACGAGTTTAATCAAAATTCATAAAGCCGTTTTCAGGAAAATTGTATAAATGTGTAAATTTAACTATATATAGTGCCACTTTTGGTAAATCGATTTTGACGAAAACGTTGCTAGAGATGAACGAACCAAAGAAAAAGTTCATGGTGGTTTCTGCTTCTGGAGCAAGAACGTTGGCCGATTTCCAGTTTAATGATTAATCGTTTGAAGCAGTTAAACCCTTTACATACCTTGAAAAAATATCAATTGCGAAAACAAGGTGAGAATAGGAAATGGATCATGGTAGGAAAAAGAACGTATTACGGTCTTGTAAAGCTCTACAAATCGACGCTTCTCTCTAGAGCTGCCTAGATCAGGCCATCTGCCTATGACACAAAAACATGGATGCTAACATTTATAGACCGACACATGCTAAGTGTGTTTGAATGGAAGATCCTAAGGCGTATTTTTGGTCCAGTTTACTTCGAGGGTGTGTGGCGCATTAGAAAAAAACCAGGAGCTAGAAGACTTTATAAGGCATGAAAACATATTACGCTTCATAATATAACAAAGAATTAGCTGGCTTGGTCATGTACAGAGAATGGAAGATGATAGAATGATAGAAATAGAATAATGGAAGAAAACGTGTCCGGCAAAATAGAAAGAGGACGCCCTAGGAAAGGATGGCTGGATGACCTTGGGGAGGATCTAGCAAGGATTGGAATCATTGGATGGAGACAGATGGCTTGGAATCGAATTTTACGGGAGGCCAAAGTCCACCTTGAACTGTGGTGCCGGCGAAGTATGTTTCATACGACTTTTCGTTTTTGAGCTAGGTTGTTCAAACACACAGAGAGACTATGTTATGAAACTTTTTTTTTTTGGATTCAGAGGTCTTAAAACGTGTATTTCCGATAAAAACCCTGATAAAATACTATAATTTTCACGATCGTAATACTTTCTCTAACTGTATATTTCATATGTAGGTATGTGAAGTGGAGTGGGGTAGTTCAGTGGTAGAGCACTGGCTGAGCTGCTTATGGTCAAGGTCCCAGGTTCGGATACCGGCTTATGGCAGATAAATTATTTATTCTGTTTCAACACCCGTGGATCGAGAGCCGCCAATAGAATATCCTGGGACATAACCAGCCTCTTTAAAGTGGGTAGCCTTAATTAAATTATTAATTATAGGAGAAACCTAGTCGTTGAGCGTGATTTGTGTCAAATCACCTTCTTGAACAACCGTACCAGAAACAGTACATGACCTAAATAACACATCCAAGACCCTTCATGGGTTGTAGTAGATTTTTTTTTTAAATTGGTTTATTTCACAATAATTATGTTGAATTTTCACGCATAATATGTACTCCCGCCATTATTTTGTTTTGGTCCATCGCCCCCTCCCCCTAATCGAACATCTGCGATTATGATTGTAATTACTTATATAGAGATTAGTTTAAAAAAATTAATATTGATCATGAACGAATCATAAATGAACGATCGCTATTTGATGGCGTTTGACTTCTAAAACAACTTCTAATCGGCATACAAAATATCTCTCGCTGGATATATCCTGGAAAGGATATTGGAAACAGTGCTTTCCGTAATTAGTACTGAACCCAGGACCCTTCATGGGTTGCAGTGGTACAGTTTTTTTTTTTTTAGGTATGTGAAAATAAAATCAATTTTAATCAAGTGTACTTGAGAATATAATAATGTATGACACCATAAATAGCAAATGTGGATAGAATTTACTTACTGATTTTTTTTTTATCAATAAACCGACGTTTTATCTAGTAACAAAACTGTAATCGAAAAAATTAATTAGATTTAAAAATTCGTCGTAAACCTATGATTTCCTGTCCTACAGTATCCGTTAATAATACCCCACCTATCCCTGTTGAACAAATCCGATACCTAGGACTCCACTTGGACAAATGACTCACTTGGAACTACCATACTAGACTGAAATGACTAGAAACCGCCCGACGTTTCCGATTAATCCTGCACTTACTAGAAAGACGCTCTAAACTTCCAACTATTTACAAAAGACTCATGTATATTTCTATAATAAGGCCTATTTGGACTCACGGGATCGAGATTTGGGGTTCTACTAAACCATCAAATTTATCTCGTATCCAATCCCTACAATCCAAAATCCTTCGTAAAATCCTCAATGCTCCCTACTTTGTCACAAATAAAATCATCCATAATGACCTTAATGTACCATATGTTTCCGATATGTTAGCTTAATCCAGATACCTGTCCTTTCATAATAAACTTCTGAACCATCACGAACCCCCTTATTTCCAATCTTGCTTCCTTCTATTCCTGATAACCCTCCAAGGCGTCTGCAAAGAAGATGGCCTCGGGATCTTCTAACATAGAAATATAATTGGAGTTCTACCAATGGGTAGTTTCTCTTCATGATGTACAGGTCATGTTACTTGTTTATATTTACTTGTTGTATTTATTATTTAATACAGTTGTAAATTTCTATAATAATAAAAAAAAAGGTTTTTTTATACAAAAGCTTGGGAAGATACATCAGGCTGATGAAGGAAGAAACGGAAAGACTTGGAATAACGGAGGAGGACAAGGACTGTCTGGACAGAGAAGGGTATGGTAAGAGACTAAAGGAGATCACGGTTCTTGTTAAGAAGAAAAGTTCGAGAAAGGGAGTCGCGTGGACGGAGGAGAGAAAGCGGTGGCACGTGGAGATAATGAGAGAGAAGTGGAAAGAAAGGAAAAACAAGAAAGAAGCCAAATGTCTTGATATTCGCGTGGCCTCGATGGCCGTTCCGTGAAATAAAAAAAATAAAAAAAGTTTTAAAAATGAAGAAAATGAAGTCTATGAAATTCATGGTTACTCTATTTTAATCATCGATCTACTTCCTAACTCTCCAATTTAACCGATTGGAATCAATCCCGTTTTATTTTTGATCAGCGGTGCCACAATTTCGATGCTAACAAAGTTTGGGAGGAAGGCCTAATCCCGATAATCGGAGAGACTATTTAGCTCGAGAGAGAGGAAGTTGCATACAGAAGGGAAATGGATCGAGTTGCCTAGTTTCCCAGCCTTTTGACGAAGGTGACGTTTTATTAATGGAGTTGTGTTCATTAAAGTTGTGAACCTGCCCCGTCAACTGGAGCAGAACATAGTTCATTCCTTGCCTTTCCACGCTTCATCCATTACTAGCCCCCTCCCCTCCTTCCACTTCGCTCTATTTGACCTCTTATTACCTCCTCCCGATCGGATGTTCTTTTCTCCTTTTTATGATGCATCCAGCGAGAGATGTCCCTCTGTAGGCCGGTTTGAACGCCGTCGAATAGTGATCATTCAAGGCAGATATTGAATTTTCAGAACTAATCTCTAGATAAGTAATGACAAATATAGATGCAGATTTTTGATTTTGATTGAGGGATAGGCAATGGACCAAAACAAAAAACGGCGGGAGTTTATATATGCGTTAAAATTCAACATTATTATTGTGATCTTTATTTTACTTTAAGGGAGTGGGGTAGCTAAGTGGTAGGGCACTAAGCTTCCAATGCTCGATGTACCAGGTTCGAATCCCGGCTCAAGGCAGAAAATTTACTTATTCTTTTTCATTGGCTGTGGGGCGACCCAGGGGTAGGAAGACCCTCCTGGGGCACACCCAGCCTCTAAAAAGTGGGTACCCTTAATTAAGAGCAAAAACCTGGCAGTTGAGCCTGATCCTGGCCCGATCTGCTCCTTGCACAACCGTTAGCCTTGAAACAGTACTTTCCCTAATTAGTACTGAACCCAGGATCCTTAATGGGTTGTGGTAGTTCTGTTTTTTTTTTTTTTTGTTTGATTTTTTTATATTACTTTAAGTACATTTTATTTTTATTTTGACTTACTTATGCATATATATTTTTACTTTCCTACCTATAGTAGGTAAGGAAAGTATTGCGATCGGATCAAATTTCCGATATGCGGTGTTCAACGGATATATACGTTTCAGGGCCACCTTCTTTTTAGTCTGTTTTTTGAAAGGTAATGAAATTTCCTACAAAACTATATAAAAATCGTCCATTTTAGACTAGTATTAACGATGTTACAGCTATTTAATTTTCAATGTAAGACTACGTTTACATATCCTGGTGTTAGAAAGGGATGATTGAGAGAAAAAAGATCTGTTGCCCGCATCACACAAGCTTCACTATTTCCTCTACTTTTAACTGAAATTATTGTTTGACAAAACGAGACTATGGCAAAAAGTTTTTGATCAGAAATATTAGAGGGTATTGAAATTTTTACACAGATCTAACTTAAGCCGGTTTACATTGCTTTAGTTTATCAAATAAATCGTACTCAAACCGTTTCTTTGATCAATTTCCAGGAAAATAAATTAATTAAATTTTTTGTTTCTTTATGGTTATATATATAAAGATGTAGAAAAATGTCTGAAATAGGTAAGAAAGTTGTGTGAGTGGATACACCAGATTTTTTTCTCTTTTCTTTTCACTCTCCTTATAGTATTTTATTTTGTTCTTATTTCTCCATATTCTTTTTTTATTACTTTATTTATTTATATGTCTGTATATAGGGTGTGAATGTGCTCTCAGAACTCTATTATAAGTGTCCTTAAGTGAGACAGATTGTAATATTTTTCAGTTTTAAAAAAATTATTGTGAAAAAAACCAATTTGGAAAGAATAAACTGTACCACTACAACCCATGAAGGGTCTTGTGATTAGTGCTATTTAGGAAAAGTGCTGTTTCTTGGACAACGGTTGTGGAAGGGGGTGATTTGATCGAGATCATGCTTAACCGATAGGTTTTTCCCTTAATTAATTATTTAATTAAGGGTACTTATTTAATTATTAAATTAAGGGTACTTATTTAATTAATTATTTAATACACTTCATAGAGGCTGGGTGTGGGACCCCAGGAGGGTTTCCCAATCCAAGGATCGATACTCGGCTGATCAAAATAAATAATTTATCTGCAATAAGCCGGGATTCGATTCTTGCATCTTGACCATAGGAAGTCCAGCACCATACTACTCAGCTACCCCACTACCTATTTTTTTTTTTTTATGCGAATTGGTATACTTGAAAATAGCTGAACAAAACAAATGAATATGTTAAATATATTACATACAAATATGTATATTAAACATGGGGGTTGTAGTTAGCCTCCATAACATTGGTAAATTTCTAGAACTTTTTCAGCTAAAAATGAATAATGATAAAAACTTAAATATTTTTTTGGATTTCGTAGTTTGTACAACCTCAAAATAAAAATTCAACGTTTTCATAGTCTTACAAATTATGTAAAAATGTCCAGAATAGTAATATATTTGCACTGATACTTCTTAAATAAATTTTTTTCGACAGCGGAAAATGTGATAAGAATATTACGTGAAATGGAGGATGAATGGATCATGTTGCTGTGTAATATATTATATTGCTATATATTATTATCTTTGAATGTAAATTGAGATTTAAATAATAGTAACATTTATGTAGTGATAAAATAGTTACACATCTACTCCTACGGCTTAGCCTAGTCAGTTAGTCGTCTTTCGTTATTTTTTAATAGAATTCAGTTTTTATATATTATATTCATTCATTCATCTTAATTATTATTAATTTTGATTTTTTTTACGTTAAATTATTGGGGAGGGACAATAAACGATTTTCTCTCCCCCCTCCAATATTTTTTTTGAGGGGAAAACTCATACCAATTGCTGCCTCTTCCCCTCTGAAGTCTGTGGCTTTAATGACAATAACAACTAACGGATTTTCATATAAAATTGTAATATAAAACGCTAAATATGATAAATCTGTGAAAAAAAATTGAGAAGTCAACGACTTGGAATTATACGTCATATTTCAATAACATTACTCTATGACTTTTTTTTAAACTGCTTTATTAAGTAACATACTAATTAAGTTATCAAATAAACTATTTTATGGAGTAATATAACAATCTGTCACAATAGGGATAATAGGTGTAGTGAGAAATGAGTTCATTTACACCATATTTATAAGAAATATAAATAAATAAAATAAAATAGGAACAAAGTACTAAATGATGTTAGGAAAAGAAAACAATATTGAGGACAGGTTTATTTATTATTTTTTCTTTTCAATGCAGGAAGTCAACTTCTAACTCAGATGAGTATCGTGCTTTTTTTAGAGCTGATATACTTTTCTAAATATTAACTAATAAATATTTATAATAATTAATAGTTAATTACTAATTATTAGTTAGTTAATTAGTTAATCATTATTATTCTCACACGTAAACAGCAAAAAATAATAGGAGTGGATGCAGAGGTATCCGCATAGAATTTAAAAACGGCCACGCACTTGAAGAAAGCGATTTCCACGGGTTCCAACTCAACTTATTATTAAGTCATGAAAACATTGTTTTTCTTTTCATATTTCTGGTCTGTAGGTCAGAATGAGTTTCAGGATTGTCTTGTCGATAAGTAATTTGATGTCAATAGATCTGTTTTTGTCTTTTAAGTTTAATATGTGATTTCCACGCTAGTCTTCGGTCTAAGAAAAATCCAAGGTACCGTACTCTCTTTGAAAAAGGAAGCTGTACGGAATTAATGTGGAGTGGTGGACAGGGGTGTTAAGATAATGTCTTTGCATTTGGATTCGTTTAATTTAATGAGCCATTTATTACACCAGTCCTCAATCAGAGAGAGGCGCCTCTTTAGATTTAAGGATGCTATGGCAGGATTGCGGTGTCATCAGCAAATGTTGCAAGGAAGGTATAGGAATGAGTAAGGATGTCAGGATAAAGAGGATGTAGAGCAAGATACCCAAGACGCTGCCCGTCGTGTACTCCAAAGAAGCGGTCAGAGTGGTAGGATCAAATGATTAGGTATAAGGACTGAAAGTGATGGATTTTAAGCTTGAAGATTAGGCCGGGGTTACATACCCGGTCAAAAGCCTTTGCTATGTCCAGAAATGCACCCGTACAGTATTGTTTTTTTCTAGGGCTGCTGATATATGAACAACGACTCGGAGTCCTTGTCCAGTTTTGTTTTGTTTGTTCTGAAAACCAAACTGTAATGTCTTAGCATTTGGATTCGCTTACTTTAATGGCCTATTTATAACACCAGTGCCCAGCCAGAGAGAGGAGTCTTTGTAGATTTAAGGATGCTACTTCAGAACCAGATGGAACCAATTAATGTTAATTATCGGGGCAATTAGGTAAATTAACAAACTTGCAGATTGCCATCTAGTTCCTCCAACCAACCATCGTATTTGGGATCACTTTGAAAACTATAATTTGGAACTGATACAGCCATTGATGAGTTACATTTTTCTTTCTTTTTCGCACTAACGAATGGTACTACCTTTATACTGATGTATCTGCATTAATTTCTTTGAAGATTTTTAAGTTTATGCTCGAATCGATAGTAGAACCTCAAATTTTGAGGAAGAAATGACGTCTATATAACTTGGTTTGGAAACCCTCAGAGAAAGGCCTACAGATAAGATTCTGTTCTTCATAGATCCACAACCGGTCATTATATCAAAGTATTAATTCATCTGTAAATTAACAGAAAATCCGAAAGGACTCATTTGCCAATCCAATAAATATGAATCATTTTTCCAAAAAAATAATTATAAATATTAGAGCGTATTTCTGAGGATGGAGAAAATTTCTGGTGTTTTAAATGCATTTTAGTTATAAAAGTTCGCGGAATGTACTGTACGGGAGTCTTTCTCGACGTTGAACAGGCGTTTGATAGAGTTTGGCATCCGGGACTACTGTACAAACTCCGAAAATTCCTACCACCTACATATTTCCTCATTATCCGTTACTACCTTACTGATAGATACTTTAAAGTAAATCACAAAAACGCCTATTCATCACTTTTTTCCCAGTCCGCTGGTGTTCCTCAAGGTAGTATCCTAGGCCCTATCCTCTATACAGTTTCTACAGCTGACATCCCTACCTATCCCAACACTGTCATCACCACATATGTCGATGACGCATGTATCCTATCAGTAAATAATGACCCAGAAATTGCATCCCAAATGCTTCAATCACACATCATAAATCTAGAAGAATGGTGTCAAAACTGGAGAATTAAAATAAACTCCAATAAATCCCACCAAATTACCTTTACCCTTTGTCGTAAACCAACAACTTCCTGTCCTACAGTTTCCTTTAACAATACTCCACTTATCCCTGTTGAGCAAATCCGATACCTAGGACTCCACCTGGACAAACGACTAACTTGAAATCCTCATACTAGACTGAAACGACAAGAAACCGCTCGACGTTTCCGATTACTTCAGCACTTATTAGACAAACGCTCAAATCTTCTAATTAATTACAAAAGACTCATATACTTGACTATAATAAGGCCTATTTGGACTTACGGAGTTGAACTATGGGGCTCCACTAAACCATCGACTTCCTCTCGTATCCAATCCTTACAATCCAAAATCCTTCGTAAAATCCTCAATGCTCCCTACTTTGTTACAAATAAAACCATCCATAATGACCTTAATGTTCCTTTTGTTTCAGATCTGGCCCGATCCAGATACCTACCCTTCCATAATAAACTTCAGAATCATCCCAACCCTCTCGTTTCTAACCTTGCTTCCTCTTCAATTCCTGATAACCCTCCGAGGCGTCTGAAAAGTAGATGGCCCCGTGATCTCCTAATATAAACATATCATTAGAGTGCTACCACTGGGTAGTTACTCAGCAAGTGTTTTTCATGTCATTATATACATTATGTTCTAATTTTCTAGATGTATTTATTTAATACAGTTGTAAATATCTTTAAGAAATTAAAAAAAAAAAGTAATAAAAGTTAAAAAAGAAGAATCACAAACACGTACAAATATTGACCTGATTGTCAAAATGTGTGCATAAATTTCTAGGTCAATCATTTTAAGTCCAAGAGAGATCAAAAGTTGTAAATTTCATTTATTCCCTTATTCAGGACAATAAGGGAAGGGGGATCAGAAAAACCTATGTGATATATATTTTCATTAATGTCCTTGCGGGTATTATAATAGTAATTTTATGTTGTATAGTATGTTTATTAGCTAAAAGAAAATTAATTCAGCAGATGTACAATGATCATTTAGTGAAGGGATAGTGGTAGGAATAGTACTAGCCAACTAGAAGGGCTGGCTGCTCTTTGCGGCAACCAACTCAAACACTGACCCTTTGGACCCTAGTCCTTATCTGGGTTAATGACAATCAGAAAGGATTGTACTAATTTCCGTTACGATTGTTTCTCCTATCGAACTATTTACCAGCTTGAAAACTGCAAAATTCATTTGGGAATACGGAAGATCTTGAAATATTAGTTCATTTATATTTATATTTGCCTACTAACACGTAGGTATATGACCTCTGATAGACCTCAGGTAGAAAGAGACCGATTTAACCGTTTTTATGGTAATCCCAGGCTTGAAAATACTTAAAAAATATCACGGCGTTAGCTCCAATATGCCTTAAGAAATTATACAATTCCAAAAATATTTTCCGATGTAGGATCACAGAAAAAAAAAGTTGGAAAACGTTTATTACTTTAGGAAAGCGCATTCTGTCTGGTTCTCCAATCGAGAATAAAACTTGCAAGAATAGATCGATTCCGTTACTCTTTTTTCTGTTTTCATTGTAAACTCCCATCTCATCCATGTGTGGATCAGAATGGGCACTAATAGGCTGTGAGTACAAAAATAAAAAATTATTTACAATTTTTTTTGTTTTTATTATTTTTTTTATCATATGCCTTGATCGTCTTGAGTTCTTTCGGCTATCCGACGTCCAGTAACTTTCACCTTCTGTCCTGGCTTTGTTTCTAATGTCCTGTAGTCCGGGACAAGTCAGTAGATGCAGAGCTGTCATGAATCCTTGTCGACACAGTGGACATGTTGCTCATTCGACAACTCCAATACTGTATGCAATAGATGGCTTTGGAGATAGTCATGTCCGGTTTTTATCTTGAACTGTGCAACGGCCTCACTTCTAGTGAGATCCACTGGCACTCTTCCATTTTCTTCTAGTAACGAAGCCCATTGCTTCTATTTTAACTCCAACTGCCGTTTCTGTTCTAATTCTTTAGTTACTACTGTTTTAATTAGCTTCTTTGCCGTCTAGAAAGGGATCGGCATATCTGGCTGATCTTTTCCGGCACCTTCTTTTGCTGATCGGTCAGCATTTTCATTTCAAACCAAAGTGTCCTGGTATCAACTGTAGAACGACATCTGTGCTTTCTAAAATCAGCTCCTCAATCAATTCCTGGTATGTTCTAATTTCATTTGTGGAACTGCAAGAAGGATCTGAAATGGCAATTATTACAGCTTGCGAGTCAATTAGGACTACAACTTTTTTCGGTTTAGACTTGTTTTATCAGTTCTAGCGATTGAAAAACTGCTTTTACTTCGCTATCAAAGTTACTATCTAGCTTTCCCACAGGCTCTGACATTTGGAAACGTTCTGCATAAACACCAGCTCCCCCATCCTTTCTTGCTCTATTCGCAGAACCGTCTGTGTACACGTGTATCCATGGGGGGGGGGGTACCTCTCCTTTATGGTTTCAAGTGCTAAATTCCTTAGTTCTATCTTAAAGCAACCTTGCTTGTTGATTGGTTGAAGGAGCTGTGAATTGATTGGCGCTGAATTTGTAGGTACCCTGGTTATGATATGATGTTTCTTGGTTGAGAGTGAGAAGAGCTTAAATTCGGTTTTCAGAATATTAACACACATCTCATTCTAATCAACCCATTTCTGGAGTTTTCATCAAGTGCTTTATTTAAACAAATTTCTAATGCTTGTATATGACTGCTCGTTGCCCAGTGTACAAGGTAGTCAGCATACATAAGAACTTCGATTCTTGGTGTAGACCCAACAGTCTGTATGAGGTCATCTATTATCATGCAGAATAGAGTTGCGCTAATTTAAAAAATTTGACATTATCACCAAAATAATTCTAACGATTTTTTGAAAAATTCTCTTAATGCCTTCTTTGGAAAGATTTTAACTATTCAAATATCGTAAAACAAAATTATGACAATTATTTGCACATACAGCAAGAAGTATATATTTAATACAATATCCTATATATATATATATATATATATATTTATAAAGATCGTACGTAATTTTATATAATTTAAAATATTTATCAGGGCACTTACTGTATATACGGGTTAATTATGAGCTGGTACACATGGGATGATGGAAGGACTGAACCTCTTGAAAGACAAGGAAGAACTAAAGCCGTCTGGCTTCAGCTGTGCAGTCGCAGATGGTCCTAGCTAAGAAGCAGGTAAGGTACTAAGTACATATAGAAAAAAAGTACCCAAGAGTGATCAAAAGGATTAACTATACGATTATATCATGATTAACATTCTGAAGGTTGCTAAACTTAGACACACATACACATACATACATACATATATATATATATATATATATATATATATATATATATATATATATATAATAGAATAGAATAGAATAGAAAATAGAACTTTATTCTGGGACTAAGTCCCCTTAGAATAACAAAGATGAATTAATACAAAATAAAATACCAATCTAGCCAAAAACTAACTTAAAAAAATTCTAACGTAATATACATTATTTAAAAAGTAGTATGTAACCACTAAGAAATAAACAAAAAAAAAATATACACATATATAAACACACGCACATATATATACATACACACACATAAATATATATATATATATATATATATATATATATATATATATATATATATATATATAATATATATATATATATATATATATATATATATATATTAGGAATCGACAGATATAGAAATTTTGGCCAATACCGATAATGGGATGATACCGATATTAAAAAGGACGATATGGCAAATATATATATAAATAAATTTTAAGATTATGATTATTCCTATATAAATAAATAAAGCCATTATTCCTGCTAATCTTGTAATCAGCTTCCTCTCTCTTCTTCTTTTTATAAAGAGTGTCTATCATTTCATCATCCAGCTCATTGCCATCTTAGCTTTAAAATCATCTCTTTTACGTCCTTCACTTGAGTTCTCTGCCTTATATTCTCATTTATTATCTTATAACTTAATTTAATATCTATAAAAATCTTAATTAAAATCTCCTTTTATTTTTTCTTTGAGCAACTTGAAGTCTATTAATGTATTTCTTTGTTAAGATCCACATTTGGGCTCCATAGGTGAGACTTGGCATGCATGATACATGTTTCAAGAACTTCACCCTTCAGGCGTACAGGGAAATTTTCCCTCGTAATAATATATATATCGGCCTGACGACTTGATTTTATCGAGATTAGTACAAATTTACTATATTATTAAAGTTTATTTATATTTTTTTTTTTAAATAAAAACTTCTTTAGGCGCGTTTTGCACTTTTTTAGTGGTGAGTGAATTAGATCTGTGTGATTTCCGGAATTTCTGTATTTTCCCAAATTAAGAAAAGGAGGGGCAAGAAAAAAATAAAATAAAAATTTTCTAACTCTACCATAATCGAATAATAACTCATTACAAAGAGGATGGAAAGCTGAAAATTACCCTCACTTACATTATGCAGGACCGATTTTTAGTTTCTTTTAATAGATATTTTAATCCAAATGCAATAATTAGTTGTCGCGAGCGGAATTCACCCGAATGAGCTATAAATAGCCGAGTATCACGGCCATGTCTTTTCACTCGTCTTTTCACACCAAGAGGTTTTCACTTCAAATACATAAATGAAAACTACTTAAACCCTGAAGTTCGTTTCTGATAACACTAACACTAAATAGTACTTTCCCATATTTTATTCCATCGAAAGTCAATTAATAAACAATACTCAAATCCTCGTTTCAGTCAAATCCGTGACGGTTAGCTTGTCGGATCACCTCAGATGAACTTGTTCCATACCTATCACTGTTTTATACTCCCGTTTCAATCATCCTAATCTTATTGTTGTATTATATGAGGTTGGGACTTATGGATTGTTCCTGGTTCGTGAGATAAAAATTAAAATGAAACAAAGTCTTACGATATTTGTATTAAATAATTATTAAGGTTTTCCCCTCATTTCCTCAACATACAAAATACTGTAAATTATTATTTTTAATAGGTAATTTAATTTCTAGAGCTGAGAAAATATCAACATGGATTCCACAAAGGACTAACCACATGCTTTGTTCGTCAGATGAAAATGGGAATAAATGTTTGTGGAAGGAAAGCAATCGAGAAAATTGGTACGAACAGTCATGAGGCAGGGCATATTTAAAATCTGATAGTTTAGATGAGTCTAGTGAAAACGTTAGAAATAGAAATGCTTTTTAACAAGAAAAGTTCAGAGTTTAGGATTCGCAGATGATTTAATCTTGAAGGAAGAATCATGAACGTCGTAAAATCATTTATTTAGGCATGAGAGGAATCCTCAGCAATTCTGGGCCTATTTATAAATACAGAAATGATGATGAACGTCATGTCTCAATAGTGGAGTATAAATTTTAAGATTACGATTCATTTTTTATAAATAAATAAAGCCATTATTCCTGCTACTCTTGTAATCAGCTTCCTCCCTCTTCTTCTTTTTACAAAGAGTGTCTATCATTCCATCATTTGGTTCAAAACTATCTCTTTGACGTCCTTGAATTTAGTTCTGTGCCTTATATTCTCATTTTTTATCCTATAACTTAATTTTATATTCATAATCTCCTTTCATTTTTTCTTTGAGCAACTTGAAGTCTATTAATGTATTTCTTTGTTTGGATTCACGTTTGGGCTCCATAGGTGAGACATGATACATGTTTCAAGAACTTCACCCTTCAGGCCTACGGGGAAATTTACTTTCATAATAAATTTTTATATGATTATTAGTTCCATGCGATTGATGTTAGCCTATCTGTTTCTTTCCCGATCCTTTTTTTTTTTTTTTTAAGGAAAATGGCCGAGGTATAGGCCATCTTCTACTAACACTATTTTGTTTCCTTGTATAACTGTATGTTCTTGGCTTCCGTTTGTGAGCAATTTGGTTTTCGAAAAATTGATTTCAAGTTCTAGACTATAAATTTCCAAAATCATCTCCTTTAGCTCTTGAAATGAAATACAAAATCCGATATACCATCAGAATAAGTATGTGGAATCAGACGTGCTGGACGTACATTAGAAGATTCTCTGCTTCCTCTTAGATATTGAAAAGAAAATATTCAGTAGTATTTGTAATAACGGTGAAGATATTTTTGACCATAGATCGAATATGAGTAGTGTTGCTCAAATGCAAGGCCGAGACGAGTCTTGGTCTTGCTAACTCAGTCTTGTCCTAGATCTTGGTCTTGCGCAAGAGTCTCGCAATAGACTTGCAGTTACCTATTAGCTTATTGCTATAAAGATATTGCTGTAATATTTTAGATATGAGAAACCTAACTAAGCCAGAATGAAAAATTATAAGAGTTAAATGCAAAAGTATATTGGTTACACCAATTCTTCACATATAGTAACTAAACTTGTCGAGTATTACTAACTATTTTGCATTAACTTTTATTTAAAAAATCCGATTTTGGACAACACTAATCATAAATCAATGGCCTTCGTTAAGGATTAGTGAAAAACTATCAGTAGAAAAAAAACATAAAATAGTTCTCATAGTTACAGTTGTACATTAGTTACAGATGTAACAATTTTTATAAGAAAATATCAGTTTTATTAATTAATATCAATTCATAATAGAGATAACCCTACTAATATTCATTGTATCGTTTTTTTCCAGGTCTGAAGTGGATCCCATTTTTAATATGACAAAGATCGAGAATACAGAATTAAAGAACAATTTATTATTATAATTACAGGTAAGAAAAAATATGTATATATTTTTATATCTGTGTGTGTTAATGCGTTATGAATGTGTTAAAATTAATGAGTTATGAGTAAAAAGTGTGTAAATTTGTTATCAAAATCAAATTATATACCAGGGGATAGCTCAGTGAATAAGGCACTTTTTTTTTTACATTTATCTTTTACTTCGCCATTTCTACTATACTGTAGGGAGGGCGAAGGTTATTCTAGATATATAAGCAAACCTATTCTAACAAGAATGAGAAGGTCAAGATTTATTCCCTGGATCCGTCACGAAATAAATTTCAACCCTCTCAGGCCGGAACTGAATCGGCGTCGCTAGACTGGAGAATGTTAAATTCAATGCTTTAACTCGCTCGGACATCACGATCTTGAGAATAAGGCCCTGTACACTTTTATTCTAGGACTCAGGTTCGAGTCCGGCTGTGGTAGGTGTTTATTTATTCTATAACATCATATGTGGATCGACTCTCTCCCCGCCCCACACGGGGCAAACCCAGCTTCAATTGGCCACTCGTTATTAAATTATTAATAAGAGGAAAAACCTGGCTGTTGAACGTGTTCTCGGACAAACCTTTACAAAGGTCTGAGCCCAAGACACTTTATTGGAAATAGTGATACAGATTATTTTTTTACTTTCACTTACCTATATATGTAATATTAGACCCCTTTTTATCAAATTATTAACATCCGACTAAAACTTCTTAAATAACTTATTACATCGAAGCCTACAAATATTTTATTTACAAAAACTCTCGGAATTGGGGAGTTATCAATCTGGAGGTGGGCAAACTTTGTAATTAGGTACTAAAAACTTGTCAATACCCTTTGTTTTGTTTTTTTTCACCTGAATCATAAGATAATGTGAGCAAAAATTCAAGAAAAAAGGTGGCCTTCAAAAATATTGAGCAGTTTGGCGTGACCTACACCCCTAATGTTACATAGGACAAATGTTCCAATATTTTTGCGGGCCACCATTTTTATCGATTTTGAGTTCAAATTATCTTACGATCCAAGTAGAAAGCAAATGGCTATTTACGAGTTTTTAGTAGCCAATAAAATAAACAAAGTTCGTCCCCCTTCAGATTGAAAACGCCTCAAATCCAAGAGTTTTCGTTAATAAAATAGGTGTAGGTTACAATGAAATGAAACTATTTACGAGGTTTCAGTCGGATGTTAATAATGCGATAAAAAGGGGTCTATACAACGGACTATATATAGTAAGCGTAAGTATTTCGATCGTGAAAGATTTTGAATCTGGGTTCTCAACAGAAATATATTTTTTGAGTTATCCTGAGTCCAAATAACCAAGTTCCACATAATGGTCTGAGTGTGTGTGTGTATGTATGTGAACAGCTTGGCTCAAAAATAAAAAGTCGTACGAAACTGAAATTGCCCAAGTTCTTGCAGGGCCATAGCGCCATAATAATAATAATAATAATAATAATATGCCTGGGTTGTTACAGCAACTTTTTCGTCAAGTTTGCCTAACCGGAAGTGCCACTTTATATCTTCGATTTAACACATTTATACGATTTTCTCGAAAACGGTTCTAACGATTTTGATTAAATTCATAATATCAGTGTAAAATTAAACAATTTTTTATATAATGTAGATTTTATTCTCATTGATGTATTCTTGAAGAGTTTAAATGGCCAATTTTAAATATTAGCTTCCCCTAAAGTATCTTTATTTTATTTTATTTTATTTGTTTAAATAACCATATCACATAGACCTCTGATATAAAAAATAGTTAGATATAAAATATTAAAGAATTTGATAACTAACTAAAGGAGAAATATGAGATCGTAACGGAGAATAGCTGTAATGGAGGAACATGAGCTTAATATAATATGGACTCTGACAATATTATGTACATATACATATGCCTTTTTCGTAATGCCATCGTTAGTATTATTAAATATTTAATTTTGTAGATTACAGCAATATAAATAATAAAATTTGTATATGTAGGGATACTTAAACAAATAAAAATACCCACAATGATATATAAATAAATATACCGTCTATAATTTTTACTTTCACTTCCTCTTTTCTGTAAATCCTCATTTCTGCTGAGAAGAGGATGATAAGTGAAAGTTGTGTGATGCACGCACCGCACCAGATTTTTATTTTTGCATGGTGAGTATTAAATCACCTATCGCCTATCATACATAAATAAATCATTTGTAAAAACAGATAATAAATAAAAATAATTTGATTTGCTATCAACCTATATTTTGTTATATTTAGTCTCTAATTAAAAAAATATTTGATCAAATCTAGTTCAATGCAAAATTAAGAGGAAAACTGACTCACCAATATTTCAAAAGTTTCAACCCTGTCTAGGCCAAGCCTAAAAGGGTATAAACTTACCCGAGAACAAAACCTATTAGTAACAAAAACAGCTGCTCTGGCAACAACAGACCGCTTACGCCCAAGACTCCCAACCTAAACTCGGAGCTAAAATCTGATGTAGTGGATGATAAAGAATATGAATGATAGAATATTATCAGAAGCAGTAATATAATAACAGTCACAGCGGAAAGCAGATTTATAAAAATATTATAAATAATAATAAAACCAAGCGAACCCGAAGGTTCGATGCCGATACCACAAATCGATGTGTCCAATCTTCTATTCACCGGGCGCTGTCCAAACACAATCCCACCAGATCAGCCTTAACGCAACTATCTTCCCGCTAGTTTTGCCCAAATGCGAGACCGAGACGAGTCTTGGTCTTGCAAACTCAGTCTTGGTCATGGTCTTGGTCTTGCACAAGAGTCTTGTAGTTAGTTATTAGCTTATTACTATAGAGATATTACTGTTTTAGAAAGAAGAAACCTAACTAAGTCTGAATGAAAAATTAGAGGAGTTAAATGCAAAATTATATTGGTTAAACCAATTATTAACATATAGTAACTAAAATTGTCGAGTATTAGTAACTATTTTGCCTTAATTTTTATTTGAAAAATCGATTTTTTTTTTACCAGTCCTGGTCTTGGTCTTGCAACCTTTAGGTGGCCTTGGTCTTGGTTTTGCAAAGTGCAAGACCAAGACCGATTTTGGGCACTTCCCACACTACTTCCCACCTTCGCTTCGGTCTTCCTCTTGGATATTAACTTTTATGTATTCTTTCGTTACTAATCTCAGCAATTTTAAATGCCCATTTTATTCGCCTCAAAGAAATACTTTCAATTATATTAACCAGGTACAGCCTAGTTGTGTAACCGCCTTAATTCCCCGGTTGACTCGTCCTTCTTTGGTTGGAAGATTCTACGTAATACTTTATTTTCAAAAACCTTAAGACGTTGCTCATTCCTTAATGTAGGAAAAACCCTAGGAAGAATAATGTTTGTTTTTTATTTTAAATTTTAACTTTCGGGATTATAGCTGCGAGCTAAGTAGTTTCGCAACTGAAAAATAGCTACTGAAATTTTCCGTCAATAATGTAATCTCAGGGGAGTGGGGTAGCTCAGTGGTAGGATACTGAGCTTCCAATGCGAAAGGTCCCAGGTTCGAATCCCGGCTAATGACAGAAAAAATATTTATTCTGTTTCTTTGGCAGTGTAATAGTAAGACACTCCTGGACGCTGGACCAAGCCTCTATAAAGTGGGTATTTTTAATTAAAATAATGAATCAAGGGGAAAAACCTGACGGTTAAGCGTGATCTAGATCAAACCACCTCCTTCCATAACCGAGGGCCAAGAAACAGTGCTTTTCCTAAATAGTACTGAACGCAAGACCCTTCATGGGTTGTAGTGGTACAGGAAGAAAAAAAATGTCAACTACTTCTTCAATTTTGTATTTTCTTGTTATCGTAGGCCCTAAATACCTAAAATTCTCTACGTGTTCGAAAATATTCCTTTTTCAATACTTAATAATATACCGTTTTTTTTTTTGTATCTTTTTTTTTTATTTTTAGAGAAAGGAAATGGTCCGGAGTGGCGGCCATAAATCGATTAAAATATGTGTGATGCGCTCAACGCACCGGATTTGTATTTTATTTTTGTGTGATGAATTTATAAATCGATTACATTTAAACACGATATGCGATTTTCATACATAAATAAAGCATTTGTAAAAACAGATAATAAATACAAATATACGTAAATAATTTGATTTACTATCAACCTTTTAATTTTTTTTGTTTGTCTTTTCTTTATTAACATCTTTTTAAGTCAATTATTTCATATTATTTATCCTTTTCTTTCAATCTCCCCTTGAGATCTGTAGAAGTATATTCATAATTGCATATATTATACTACAACAATTGTTACCATTTATTTACTTCAGTTTAGCATCTTCTTACTTAGTTTATTGATTTTAATATTTCAATACACTTACTGTTTATAATTTCAATAAGTTTATTCACCTGGTTTATAATTTTTTATCTAAATATTATGCAACTTTCACAATTTCTATATCATTTTGTATCTTGTCCGTTCTAGCCCTGAAGAAGATCTGCAAAATCGGGTCGAAACGTTGGCTTGAAATAAAATTGTTTTCCACTATTTTAGTCTATTTATGACTGCCACTTCGGACCATACCCTTCCTCTAATATTCCCTTTTATGTCGATATCACCGACAACGTCGCCAATTGTTGTTTTTAGCTTTATTGTTTATAACAATATTATTAGCTATAATTATTCATTATTCTTTTTCAATATAACAAATCGATTTCCACGGTAATTCTGATATAAAATGTTAGGCTTGGTCATTGATTCATTTAGTAAGTTCAGGCCTCTTCTGCTTTCGTTGTTCTTCCGTAAGGATGCTTGATATGCAGATATGCAGTAAAAACATATATTTATTTATGTTTTTTTTTTATTACTTGTTCACGAGTGCATAACCAGGAATCTTCTAGACGACAGTTGAACTGTGAGCTATCATATCTATTAATACGAATTTTCAAATGCAGGTCAGTCTCGATAATCCGAACCTCTAATAAATAACCCCGAACAAGAAAGAAAAAATTGTTAAAGTTGACTGACAAGATACGATATGGAAATGGCTCTGTTTCTCAGGATATTTAACTGGAATTACTTCGTGAGGTCGTGACAAAATCTTATTGCGGTTTCTCTAGATAAAAGGGAAACATGAAAACTATGTAGTCTCCCAGAAGTTGAGAAACCTCTGGAGATGTGGTTTTAGCGACTGATTTCAAGAGGGTTTCCAATTTCAGAGAATATATTAGGTGAAAAGACAAACTGTTTTTTTAATATTTTTTTTAAGAAAGATGTCCAATCAGATTTTAATAAACAAATTTTATTTTCATTATAGATAGTTCATAGAAACGTCATAAAGGCATTTAATATTTGCTTGGATTCTTCGAATGAATACAATGTCGGCTACCGAATCCTGGAACTTTTAACATCGGGTCTTTTCTTCAGCAAAGAAATCAAAAACTCTACATAGATTATATGATCATTTCCAGAAATCACTTTGCTTCCTCACTACCGAAGGTTAGTAAGATTCATGTTTTAGTTTGCAATGTCTTTGTTTTTAATGTTTTAACAGATAATGCGTATATTTTCGTTACCTTATAAAATTTTCCCATCATTTTAAATATATCTTTTTATAATCCGAAGAGATCCTACAAACTACGTGTTCTGATTATTACGAACGCCCAGTAATATCAAATAATATTATATTAATTTGAAAGGTTTGATGAGCATTGGATTTCACTTCTTGTTTTTTTTCTACGAATATTCCACATACTTCGGTTTCGAGAAATAACATGGACATTAATTGGTTGTCCTAGACAAGGGATACTTGTTGAGCGTCCTTTGGAAGGTGATCCGCGGGAAGAATTTACATAGCAAGATCAATACCCCCTCCAACCCCTCCCCCCCTGTGCTGCGGCTGGGGGGCAGGGGACATTACTCTAATGTGTTTTGTCTCAAGACAAATAAAGTTGGCAGCCTGTTTGTTAATTACCTGAGGAGGAAGTGGTAATCCTAGATCTGCCAACCAACTCTTTTCAACTCCTACCGACCCGTGTGTACACAGTTGCTCACGTTCCTTAATGCTTTCCGTTCGCCTTCCAATTCCCTTCGGGACAGAACCTCCATGTTTTTTTGTTGTTTTTTTCATAGATTTGAAAATAATGTATCAATATTAGAATTCTGTCTTCATTATAGGCGCGGATTTTCCATTTTAATTGAGGACGATGGACGAACAAAAAAAAATCGTGGGAGTTTATATTATTTGTAAAAATTAATGGTACAAGAACAAGCCTCGAACTTCGTCCGAAGAAAAATCTTTGGACCTCGAACATTCACGGCTCGAGCTGAAGACTCATAAGATCTTTTTAAAAAAACTTAAATTATTGTGGCTTTTTACATTTTCGTAAAAAAATATATATATTTTTTCTGTTGATAGTAACAATATGAATACATTTCTGAAACATAATGAGAATACATTTTGCCGCTAACTCTTAGGACTTGGTCGAGTTGAGAAACCTGAAGCATTTTGGGCTCTAATCTTATAACCTTCTGACCGAACTCTTTTACAACACTAGTAAAACTTTAACATAATTATTGTGAAACGAAGAAATATAATATTGGGTATTTACAAATAAATTTATATATGTTTGTTATGAAAGTTTATTTTTTATTAATCATTTCGTAGTTTTTACAACATTAGAATAAAAATACGTTTTCATAGTCCGACTAGTTATGTAAATATGGATATGAAGAACACTCTATCAAATATATTTACTTTTAATTTTTTCTACGGATATATATGTATAGAAATAGAAATAGAAAATAAACTTTATTCTGGGGCGATGTCCCCTTAGAATAACAATAATGTACAGTTACAAAAGAAAAAATACACATCCGGCCAAAAACTAACTTAATAAACATTCAAACAATATATACAAAAACTTAAATAATAGTATGTAAATTACTAAAAAATAAAATAAAATCTTCTCAACTATACTTTATTGGAAAAATAACAAAAAGAAAAAAGGAAACAAGAATTACATGTATAGAAAGAAAAAGCAAAACCTCCAGAAATGAAAAAATATCAAAAGTACTTAAATAAAAAAAATTGACTTATGTTAAAACCTAAACAGCTAAAACATACAAAATATATATGGGAGCAACGAGATCACAATATTGCATTATCTCAGCATAAGAGGTATAAAATTATATATATATATATTTTTTTTTTCAGTGTGTTTGGGATTAACCTTGTACCGTAACCTTGCATGTAGAGATTTTGCCGCCTTAACAAGCCTGCTCCATATCTGCCTGCCTATAGGCAGCTCTATTGCATCTTTGTTGATTACATCTATCCATCTTTTTGGCCTTCCACGTGGTCTTTTGCCATCTATTGAGTCATTCATAGTTGCGTATAAGTTTCCAGTTAATCTAGGAATCATTTTATAGCTTATAAAAAATAAACATAAACAATCAAATTTCGGTTTTCCTCGAGCATTTTCTGGGTATCTTTAAGCAAAAAAATAAATAAATTACTTGTGTCACAACCTTAAACAGAAAATATGTCACAACCGTACCCAACGCACTCCTTCGCAAAACAAACAGTCTCCTCGACAATATAAAATTATCAACGTACAAAGTAATCACTAATAATTAAGAAACTAATGTTAAAATTATAACAAAGAAAAACATTCATTACTCTATCTGTGCGTATATACCAAAAATAATTAAAAGAAATACAATAAAAATAGCTATTGTATTAGATTATAAGGACTATCCAGACTGTTATTTTCTGTCCTGATGATGCCTGAATATGCCAAACATTGACAGTTTTGTTTTCTTGCCTACATTTTGGAGAAATGCTGCTATATGGTTTGCAATTTTTCCAAATAATAACCTAAGATTAGTAACAATGTATAGATTGTCTATTTTATTTTATTTGACCTTGCATAAGCCTGTTAAAACGTAATGGAAACCTCTAGCAGCGTTGATGTCGTGCGATGCGTTAGAAATACTGTTTGATTTTTTTTATTGAATATTAATACATTCTGCCACATTGATGGGCATTAATATTAGGGCTAGAGTAATCTTTCAGACAATATATACATACAAAATGAAAATATATATAAATAACTAAAATAGGAAAAATAAAGAAAGATAAATATAATAAGAAAATTAATATACATATGTAGAAAAATAAAATAATAGATGGAAGCTAAATGAAATTGAAATAAATAAAACACATTCCTACCTGTGTACAATATTTACAGCAATACTGCTAAATACGTTTAGACAGGTACTAACATATCTTTCTTCCTAATAAACCTATCGGCCATTACTCATAGTTTTGCTAATATGACGACTGTAACAACCGTAACCTGGAAAAACCCGTACCCAGTCTCCCTTGCATAAAAAAAATTCTGAATTCGATTGCAACGTAATATCAAACATAATTATTGTAAAAGGAACAATATAGTACTGTTTATAAAAATAAATTTTTGTTTCATTATATATTGTTTTTTTTGTTTTTTTTATGTATGGATATGTCTAAATATGTTAACTATGTAATTGAATACATTACATTTTTTTAATCTTTATTTAAAGGTTTGAAGCAGCGACATGAATTCTAATTCTCAGATGCTTCAAATTTGCCGCAGAAGACGTGATAAAATATTTTCGTAAAGATGGAAGGGTGGACATGAATGAATCATAAAATTCTAGGATATATAGCTACATATAAAATTATCTTTGAATATAAACTAATATTTTTCAATATTAGATACATTGAGCGTGGTACAATAATTGCGTACTTACTTCTAAGTCTCAGCTTAGCCATCTAATTGACTTTTCCCGAATTACGAATTGAGTTTAGTTTACATATTCTATTTTTTCATTTCGATTAACTGTTATTGATTTTGATATTTTTTTTTTCTTCGATATATTGGGGGAAGGGGAGAAGGCAAAATATTCTTGCTACATCTTTTTTCCATTTTTATTGGAGTATCGCCCTTCCCCCTCCTTCCCCCCTCCCCTGTGATTTTGTTTCAATACCTGCAGAGAGATTATTTTTTAAAGCATCATTAATAATAAGAAGTCCAACAGACAGATTGTTATAATACTCAATAAAGAAATTTAATTTAATAATAAGAAAACAAAGAAATTGGTTAAGTGATAAATAGAGGCCCAATTTTCGTGCAGACAAAACCCGAAAAACATGCAGTATACAACTCAAATTGTGAAAAATCGTGTTGTAAAAACTCAACAATTCTTGTTGTAAAATCTTGTTTGTAAAAATGCATAGAGTATAGTTTGTGTTTATAAATATAAAAATATTTAATTATAAAATGCGTATCTCCTTTTGTGTTAGAATTAGAGCTCATAAATTAAAGTTAGGTCTAACTTTAAAATGTTGTAACGTGAGAAAACACCTAATTCTAATTCACTAATGGACGGTGATTAAACTAAATCTAGCTGAAAGAAACATAACATAAAGTTAATCGTATACTTTATAACAAAACGAACATTTTTGAATAGAGGCTTCATGTTACAGATGTAGGTCAATTAAAATGTTTAAAAAATGTGGATTTTGAGTTAAATCTACTTGGTTTTTATTAGAATCCATAGTGCTTAGAATAATGCTATGGATTCTACCTAAAACTAAGTAGCAAAGTATGCGCTTGGATGTCGTGGATTGATGTTTGATTAGCTGTTCTTTTCTTCCCTGATAATGCCAGAATAACCGAAACATAAACAGGTTTAGTTTCTTTTCCAAAATTTTGGAGAAACGATGCTGTGTGGTTTGGAATTTTTGTTTTGGAACAATGCATAGACTGTCTTTACTCTACAACTTTCCTATTACACATAATCGGGGGAAGGAGGGGGGAAGTTATCACTATCCTTCTTGACATTGCTTTAATGTATTGTCAAGTTAATTTTATTAATTTGGTTGGACATTACTATGTTTATGTCAATAAAGCATCTAAATGTAGTTTTTTTTTCTAAGATTTAAAGTAACATATTTAATAAATAGCAGTAAGCTAATAGGTGCTTTTGAGAGACTTTTGCGAGACTCTTGCGCTAGACCAAGACCAAGTTTTGTTGACGCAAGACCACCTCGTTCTCGTCTTGCGTTTGGGCAACACTAGGTAGTGGTGGTGGATACATGTGTTGGTCTAGTCTGCAAAAACGTGCTTTGTACTGCGATACTACCTTGCGGCAGTTTGTGAACCCTAGTTCGCTACACTCGTTGTGCAGTTAGGTTTTATTTATTTCAATTTTTTTTTTTTTTTGTTTTTTTCAAAATTCTTGTTTTCATGAAACTTTCGCTTGTGCTTCAAGAGTAGTGTGCTGCAAGCTAATAGTGCTAATAGTAATACCTAATAGTATAAGCTAATAGTATATGCCTACACAAAGCACGTTTTACCAACAAAGTGTATCCACCACGAAATTGACAAAAATAAATTTTATCCGCTGTTCCAAAGTTACCCATCCGTAGTAATATATTGATACATTACAAATTAAATTACATAACATTATTAAAATTGCATTCTCCTTCACTGCTGAGCATACAATGAATATCGACGAAAATACCTCCAAAACTTCATCTCAGAATCTTCTGATAATCACAACAACGAAACCATATTGAATATCGATTGTATAGATAAGTTAAATAAAGTTTACTATTATATGATGAGAATACACAAAGCGCATACACAAAATTGTTGATCATAGCCCATGTTCTATTAAGTATTCGTTTTTAGTTCATTATAAAAGTAATATTTTGTTTACATATATAAATATTTTTATTTTTTATTGTTTCTACCATATTAACAGGTTCATATGACTATTATTATGCAGTAATCGTTTTCTTTGTTCTTAATTTTTATTGTTATTCATGTTTCGTAAAACCCATTCCAAACGTAAAATATTGTAAATTTTATTTATTTTTAAATGATTTGTATGTAAAACCATATTATTCTACAATAGCCATGCTAGGGTGTATTTGTATGTGGAACCCCCCCCCCCAAAAAACACATAAATCTCTATCTATTGATACTTCATCTGAATGTCTCGAGTCTTTGTCTTACATTACAATCTTTCAAAAATACATATATAGGGTATCTACAGCTATCACGGAGGGAAGACGTAGTCCTTACCCGCCTCAGGATTGGCCACTATCGACTTAGCCATGATATTTTATGAGTTAACGAATCGGAGGCAGTGGAGACTTTGTAAGTAATGCTTTTATTCATTAAGTTACAAATGGCATCTAAAATACAGAGTAATATAAATATACTATGGGTTGACTGCATGAGTTCACTCCAGGTCTCCTGCAGTAAAGAGTATGACATCAGGAATGCAACTGCATGAGTGAGTTGGTCTTAGAAGGATGGGGGTAATATACCCAAGAATAGTAGAGGAGGGGTGAAGGAAAGTGTGGGAGAAGTCGGAAGAGGACTGCAAAGGAAGTTATCAATAGTTAATATTCTTAAGGTTTCTATGAGAAAGTGCCCTTTGGCTGAAATCAGTTATTGTTCCCTCTTGATAATGGGTCTTCTGTCCCGTCAGTACATTCTAGATAACTATTTGTAAGTTATCAGAGATAGCTTGACCTGGCTATCTAGGGCTTTTATGTGAGAAACTAAGAGATAAAGCATTTATCAATTGGCATATTAAATATTAAGATATATATTAATAAAAGTTAAATTAATATTATCATTATTATTATTTGTTACGGATTAAGTCCATTCCGTAACTATGGAGAAGGAAGAACAGCCAACATGTTCCTACTGGGGGTGTATCCTAACAGCACTTCACATACTAACAGAGTGTATCACGACTCCTTCTGATTTTCCACAGACCCAGAACAAATATTAAGACAGCATCCTGACAAGACTTCACGAGTTATTATATTTTTAAAAACTGTCGACATATGCGGTGTAATTTATAATAACTGCAAATGACTGAAGAGACTTCAGTGAAAATGAACCCAGTGGTCAAAACAATCGAATAAATAAATAAACCATATATTAAGTTTTTTTTTATTAAGTTACGGCATATGAGTACTTCATCATATGGCCACTTTTAGCCACACTTTCTTTCCGATAGATGGAGAGGGGGGTGTGGTGGAGGGGTACAGAAGACAGCCTAGATGTTATTTGCCAGGTGGCAAGGAGGAGGGGTGGGGGAAGACAAGGGGTATTGATCCGGAGGGGAAGGCTAAGAAGCCTTCAGCTAAGACAGAACTCTCCTTCAAATCAGGGCGGGTCGCTCCCATAAAATGTACAAGCCCACTACTAGCTTCAATAATTCTAAGCATATTATTTGATCTTGACTTCATAAAACCTACTCAATTAGTTAATCCTTAATTCAAAATTAAAAAAAAAAAAAACTGAAAAATAGAAGAAACAATAAATATAGAAAAAAAAAAATTGTAAAACAGATACAATAAATTCAAGCAATCATTGCTCACACACCATATATAATTTATTAAACCACTCTCTAGACAAATCTGTAGACAGTTGTTAGTTGTTATAATAAGTTAAAATTGTTTTTATGTTATTGTATATAGTATGTTTTATATAGTTTGTTTGTTTATTTAGGCTTTATTTAAGGCGTAAAACCCCAAGGTCATCAACGCCTGTGAGTCGGTTATGTTTGTAAACTCTTTAGAGGAGAAAAAGAAAAAAAGAACGAACAATCAAAAATTAATAATAGACAAATAGAATAGTAAATGGAAAAGATATTTAAAAACATATAAAAAATGAAATATAATAAATAAAAAAAAGAACAATAAAATAAAAATTATATTTATTTTTATATTTTATTTAATAGTCTATGGATTTTAAGAAATTTTATCACTGTTTTTATGTTTGATTCGTTGTTGCTTAATACTGCTGATATATCCGGTTTTAGAGATAATCGATTCAGGCTTGAAGTATAATAAGTGCATTATTGGAAAATATGATTGACTGTGAGAAGGCTATTGCAGTGCTGACAATTTGGTGGTGGCTGCTTAGTGATGAGATGTACATGGGTTAGGTTCGTGTGTCCTATTCTTAACCTGGTCACGGCGACTTCCTCTCTACGATTAGGGCGGTTTGATGTGATCCAGGGCTTTACTGATTTTTTAACAACTTTTAATTTGCTAGGTGGGCTTTCGTTCCACATAGATTGCCAACTATCCAATATTTCCTATTTGAGAGGAAAACTCATTTCTGGATGGGTCAGGATAGGGGTACCTCGGTTTGGAAGCGCGAGTGCCTGTTTGGCCGCCGTATCCGCAAGCTCATTACCAACTATACCCACGTGACTGAGAACCCATATAAAACAAACCGATTTACCTAAATTTTCCAGAGTGTGAAGATATTTGTGTATTTTATGGATAACTGGATGTTTTGAGTACATATCATTTAAACCCTTTAATGAAGTCAAGGAGTCGGTTATCAAGACTATCGAGGCTGGAGTTATTGACATACAGAAGTGGAGGGCTGAGGCTGTTGCGTGAAGTTCCGCTGTGTATATGCTGCTTAGTTTATGTAGTTTTATTTTATTGAATATTTAATAGTTGACCGTAGCATTATAAAGGAAGGAGATGGTCCGGGGTTGCGGTCATAAAAAGGCTAAATAGTGGTAAAACTATTTTATTGAAAGCCTGACAGCTGGGTTCAGTGAAGTCGGCGTGATGCTTCGTATTTGGAATATAAGGTGATGAAGGTGATGAAGACGGAGTAGGCGAGTGATGTGAAGCTATCTGTGGAGAATCTGAGATGAGGTGATGTTGGGGTAAAGTCTGCGGTGAGGATCTGATGTTACTTTGGAGTCTGGAACTGCGGCGAAGTGGTGCTGAGTTTGTATCTGGCCGTTGTTGGCCCCGTCGTTTTTGAGTCATATTGAATATTTAATAGTTGACCGTTGCATTATAAAGGAAGGAGATGGTCCGGGGTTGCGGTCATAAATAGGCTAAATAGTTTTACCACTATTTAGCCTTTTTATGACCGCAACCCCGGACCATCTCCAGTTTTATTTTATGTGTGTAGTTATGGGTAAGAAACGAACAAGCTGTAGCATCATCGGATTTCAAACAATCAGTGTAAATTAAAAATGGATCCGGAATATTTTGTAGTAGACGGGAAAATTCGGTTTTGTACTCGTAATATAATGTATTGCTATTTAGTAATCGAGAGAGACGGAGCATCATTTTTGGTGGGTTTGTGGATCCAAGGTGGGTTTTGGTTTTCTATATTGAATAAAGGTAAGTTCTTAAGGGATTGAGCTGCTGAATCAATTCTTTCTGACAATGGGAGTGTGAAATTTATTTTGTTACTAAAAGCGTTTGAAAATTTAGGTTTAAAAATGTAGTTGGGGGATAGGATGTTTATTTTGGGGAAGTAGCCTTGAAATGTTGTTAACGGCCAGTTTTTTCCATCTAAATAAAAGAGGGGCTATTCCGGCCTCAGAGCAGAGGCTAAGGATGGGGCTTGTTCGAAATGCGGCAGTCGCTATCCTAATGCCTGTATGGACTGTATCGAGTTTGTTTAGGATCCGATAGCGGGCAGAACCGTATATAAAGCACCCATAGTCTAATTTCGAACATACCATGTTTTATATACTGTTGCCCAAATAAATACAAAGACAAGTCTTTGTCTTGCGCAAGTCCTGCAGTTACCTATTGGCTTATTGCTAATTATTAAACATGTTACTTTAGATCCCACAAAACGCTACAGAATAGGTACATTTAGATGAATTATTGATGGAAACGATAGGTCATGATCAGGGATGAAAATTTAAAATACATTCAGATATATGATATTATACGATCGATAATGGTAAATGATAATATATAAATATATATATGATGCAATCTTTAAAGGAAAAAGAGTAAAATCCACCAACATTGCCGGAGAAACCTGTTGATTACACTTCCTTATAGACTTGCTTCCGTTCACTAAACCAATTGATAACTTAAAAAAAGATTAATTTAAAAATTAAATGGATGAGGAAGGAGAAGTTTCTATTTTATGAGGTTTTATTTAGTATAAATCCCGTTCCTTAATTATTATGCAATATTTTTATTTTTTTATTTCTTTATTGAGTATTATAACAATCTGTCTCTTGGACATTGGTTATAGTGAGGTAGGATGACATTCACACTATATGTACAAAAAAATAAAATAAATAGAACAAAATAATAATCAAAAGTATATACAATAGACAATAAAATAAAATAACCTAAAAAATAAGAAAATTAAAACTAAGGAAAAAAAAAAACACATGCATACCTATATACAATCAGGCGAGGGAACTCCAGGAGAACCCTGCGCTACTCTCCCAACCGCGTCACTGGTACTAAAGCCAGCGGAGATTGGTCGAGAGCACTTTAGCCACATACACACATGTCTTGAGTGAAGAATCTGGCCATTGCCAGAACTCCAATTTATACAATCTACAAAAGGTCGCGAGGCCACTGCCGTTTCAACCTTCTTGGAGGATTATAGGGATGGGAGATGCTTGATAGGGATTGTGCAAGAGGATTTGGGTGGTAAGTAAGGTTCTGGTGAAATTTGGAGAATTTTTCTGGGATAAGGTCTAGGACAAATGGGATGTTAAGGTCATGATGTAGGGTTTTGTTGGATACATAGAAAGGAGCATCGACTATTGTTCGAAGGACTTTAGACTGGAAGGATTGGATGCGCTTGATGTTAGAAAATTTTGCTGATCCCCACAGTTCTAGTCCGTAAGTCCAAATAGGTTTCAGTATTGTCTTGTAGATCAGTAGCTTGTTTTCAATGGAAAGTTTAGATTTTCTGCTTAGTAGTCGGTATAGTTGGCCGTATCGTCGGTTGAGTTCTTGTCTTTTGAGTCTAGTATGCGGGTTCCAAGTTAGTCTTCGGTCTAAATGAAAGCCAAGATACCGGACTGTGTCTGTGTAAGGAAGCTGGATGGAATTAAAGAATACTGGTAGACAGGAATTGCGTCGGAGTGTAAAGGTAATATATTGCTATTTAGATTCATTAACTTTAATGTGCCAGTTATTACACCAGTGCTCAATCAAGGTGAGGTGGCTTTGGAGATTTAAGGATGCTATTTCGGGATCAGAGTTGGATGACAAGATTGCGGTGTCGTCAGCGAATGTTGCAAGGAAAGTATCGGGATGAACGTAAGTATCGTAAAAAGTATCGATTATGCGATATTAAATGTTAATTTTTTAATTGAAAAATTCTCTAGAAGCGATGACCTTTTTTGTGGAGAGTGAATTAGATTGAACGTCTGTGTTCCTATGTGTAACGTTCGGGTAATGTCGACTGTAGTTGAATAATTGAAGTGTTTTTATATATGGATTAAAATGTCTCAAAAACTAAAAATCATGAGTTGCGTTAACGCCTTGTTAGAGAAGAAAAAAGGGAAACAGTAGTGACGAAATCCAAATGATAACGAGTTTTATGGAAGATATGGATTAAAATATCTCAGAAACTAAAAATCTGACCTGCATATTGTAGGAGAGGGAATCGTTCATAATTTTATCCTCTCTATAAAGGACTATTATCCAAAAATGTATCTTAACGCGACGCCGTGTTAGAGAGGTAAAAAGGGAAAAATAGTGTCGAAAACCAAATTATACAAGTTTTATGGAAGATATGGATTAAAATATCTCAGAAACTAAAAATTGGAGTTGCATACTGTAAGCGAGGGAATCGTTCACCATTTCATCCACTTTTTAAAGAGCTATTATTTATAATTTATATTTCATATATTAATTTCGCCTTGTAATTTTCTTTGAAATATACGTGTTTTTTTTTTTCTATTTCCATAAAATTCTAAGATTTCTATTCTTAAATATTTCATATATTTTGTTTCATATAACGAACTATATGTGTATGTTATTTAGCTTTTCATTTTACATGAAAGTGTGTCCCCTAGTAATACGATTGTTTTGTCTGTTATTGAATTTATTGATGCATTTATTATATATTTTCCATTAACGCATGTGAAATGTGTAGTAATCGAAAGTATGAAAAATTCGATTTTCGAGCCCGAATATTTAATCCGTATGCATTGTAATACTACAATATAAATACTTATATAGGTAACACATGGCATTGCAATCAGTTCTTAAAAAAATAAATAAATGAGGTAATTTATTGTCATTAATGAATTAATTTCATTAAAGTCAATAAATTTTCTTATTTTTCTATTACAAAAAAATAACACTTTGTTGGGAGACCATCCTGGGGCACATCCAGCCTCTATAAAGTAGGTACACTTCTCTCCCTTTCACAACTGTTGACCAAGAAACAGTACTTTCCCTAAGTTTTACTGAGCCCGAGACCATTCATAGGTTGTATTGGCACAGATTCAATGAATTAATTCACATACTTATAGAGAGTAATTTAAAATCCCGACAATAAAAAAAAAATAATAATAAAGCAATTTATATTGACTTGAATTTCTACGAATATTTCTATTGTTCTTGAACAACACAAGAAAAGCTGAAGGAAACTGGGAAAGGTCTTCGGTGGTGAGCGGAACTGCTTGAATTATGGTCAGTCGAGGAAGGAGTCGAGTCGACTAAATTATTCCAGGGCTCTTTTGAGGATGGTTCCTCTTCTAGGGTCCATTGTCGCCCAGTTCCTGTGCTCAGGGAGGCTCTGAATACCGGCCATTGTATTCCGCAAGGACTTGGTCACAACCGTCTAAAACGTTAACAATTCGACTTAAGAATATTATTAGTTGCGCCCATAAAAATGAACAAAAAAAAAAATCACAAAGAACCACGAAAATGAAATCCATGTCATGCTAGCTGCTTTGCTACATCAACAAAGCGATTTGTACACTTCCTAAAATAATTCGTCATACATTAAATTAACTGAAAGGAATATAAATTCAGTACATTCTCTTAAAATATTTTACAAAAAAAAATAAATATATATAATAATATATGTTAAATAAACAGCAATTAGCTTAGGTCGGTAGATTTATCATGACAATGAAATCAGAAAACTTATACATGATCGACTTTTGACATAATTATATTGATTAAGTTTGATAAAGTTAAAATTAAGACTAATCTGTCATATACTAAAAAAAAAGGCTCCTTGTATAAGTGTAATAATTACATAGGTATAGCACTCCTTCCGGTTGCCTACAAGATAATGACCAATAACATACTGAACCGTATATATATATATATAAACTCATTTCTTATATATATCACCCGTATTACGAAAATAAAATAGGTGACCACAAAGCTTTTTTATTTATTTATGATATTTACAACTGTATTAAGAAAAATACATTTAGTAAATGTGATCACAGAAAATAAAAACATGAAAACACTAAATGAAAAACTACCCACCGGTAGCACCTTCAAAAAAATGTATTTACAATAGGAGACCTCGAGGTCATCTTTTTTTCAGACGCCTCGGAGGGTTATCAGGGATCGAGGAGGAAGAAATGTTAGAAACGAGAAGGTCGGATATTTCTGAAGTTTATTGACCACAAAGCCGAATTCGGAAAAGGGGGCAAACCAGATGTAATGGATTTATAAATAACTATCGAAAGGCTCAAAACTAGAAAGGCCGTAGGGATAGACAACCACCACCAGAACTGTTTGAAGATGGAGGAGACGACTTAAGAGCCTAGCTACAACTAATCCAGAAAATATGGGAAGAGGAAAGGATACCTGAAGCTTGGAATATGGGCCTACTCTGTCCTATCCTAAAGAAAGGTTCCATGTAGGAGTGTAGTAATTACAAATGCATAGCACTCCTTCCGGTTGCCTACAAAATAATGACCAATATCCTACTAAATCGGATATATCCGTATTACGAGAATATAATAGGCGACTACCAAGCTGGATTCAGAAAAAGGAGGATCACGCTTGACCAGATCTTCATCCTAAAACAGGTACTCAAAAAACGATGGGAAGTAGCTCAGGACGTCTACCCACTATTTATGTATTTAATAGCTGCCTATGATTCTGTGGAAAGCAGCTGTCTGAGAAATGATGACTGAACCGGGAGTTCCCGGTAAGTTAGTGAGATTGACAAAAGCATCTTCAAATGACGCTAAATTTCTAATGTATTAGGATCCTATATTTGAGTATTAGGATGAGTACCTTGTTCTTCGAAGACGATCAAGTAGTGATGGCCCGGAAGAAAGTTTTCCTGGAGATGGTGGTTGTTCAATTAAAGAAAGCTTATGAAGAGGCAGGTCTCAGGATTAACTTCCAAAAGACTGAGTATATGATACTGGGAGATGAGGAAGACGACCTACGCATAGGTAAACAGGTATGTAGAAAAGTAAAGGTATTTAAATACCTCGGGTTCTATCTGGACGATGTTGGTACGTCCGAAGTGGATGTCCGAAACAAGGTAGAGATGGCAAGAAAAGCTACTAGAATGCTGCATCCTGTTCTCTGGAACGACACTATTTCAAACGCGAACAAACGGCGTATCTTCACGGCTTTTGTCGAGTCCATATTAACCTACAGATGTGAGGCATGGTCGATGAATGCTGGCTTGTATGCCAAAATTCGGACTGTAGAAATGGATTTCTGGAGAAGGTGTCTACAGTTAACGAGGCTGGACAGACTCCGAAATGAAGTGGTGAGACAGAGAATAGGTGTAGAGGAGATCGTCTCTGAGAGGATCGGAAAACGGCGATTGAGGTGGTATGGGCACTGCAGGAGAATGTCGGAAGAGCATTGGCCGAACAGAGTCCTGGACTGGCAGCCTCCCGGAATGCGAAGGCGAGGACGACCGAGAACCACGTGGATGGAAGGAGTCCGAGAAGAGATGGCCGGCCGAGGTCTACAGGAGGGTGACTGGGAGGATAGAGATGTGTGGAGCTCTGCTCTGACCTGAAGAGGTATCCCACGTTGGAACACCGGTAATAAGTAAGTAAGTAAGGATGAGTATTAGGGTCTTTGTAAGGAGAAGTATGTGAATCCTTCAAAATTCGAAAGGGTTTACGGCAGGGATATGGGCAGAAATATACCAGCGTATAACGAGCGCAAACAGAGCTTTCGCTGCTTCTTCTCCCTTTTAAAGGTATTCAAATCCCTAAAAATCTCAAGAAATCTCGAATTAAGGGTGTAAAATGCTATTATAAAGCCAGTTCTAATATATAGCTGTGAGACCTGGACATTAACCAGCACCCTAGAAAAAAGTACTGAAAGATTTGAGATGAAAATTCTCCTCACGATAACCGGAGCGATCTGGGATCAGAATAGTAACACGTGGAGAAGAAAGGCCATCAAAGAACTGCTTACAGAAACAGATCAATTAATATTCCATGATTTGAAGGTACGGATGTTAAGATGGAAGGCCAAAAAGCAGATAGATAGATAGAATAATCTACGATACAATAGATCTGCGTTCAGATAAATGGAAAGAAATAGTCCAAGACAGGCAGAGATGGAGCAGGCTTTTTATGGCGGCAAAAGAACTACAGTCTGTAAATGCCAACAGAAAAAAGAAAATGCAATTATACACGATTTCTTCAATAAATAAATTATTTATAAAAAAAAAAAAAATAATATATAGTGCACTTGTTGAAATTAGCATAACTCTGAGACTTAGACCGTTAAGAGATTAGAAAAGAAAACAACTTTTAACACTGGAAATGGATTACTGAGGTATTTATTTATTGGATTAGAGTAGGATTTTAAGGGTGAAAAGTATGTCGCGAACAGCTAAAGAATTGAAGAAAGAAGTAATCAAAAAAATAAAATTAAAATGGCAATGTAAAACGGATGAATTAAAGTCGAATACCGAAATTGATAAAGAAATGGAAGGCTGGAGTTAAAATAAAGAGGGAATACTACGAATATGGTGGGAAAATAAAGTAAAAGAAATATGCTCGGACATGGATAAACGGATGAGGATACGATTGACAGATATAGAGAGAGATGCTTGGAGAAGAATTTAGTTGAAGAAAACTTCATATTAGAAGAAATCCTTATTTAAAAAATAAATAAAATAATGCTAAATTAATATAAACGACTAAAAACTCACAAAAAGACAGAAAATAGGTGTATTATAATTTAAAATACTAATCACACAACCTTGTATAACCAAAATGCATATAAAGAACAAAATAAGTCGTAAATATTTCGCCAATTCAGTTATAAGGAAAGAAAAAAGTAAAACATCATACCGTTCCAGTTAAGTGTGCGTTTGGATATCAAGGATAGTATTGCCCAAAATAGGTATTGGTCTTGCACTTTGCTAGACCAAGACCAAGACCGCCCAACTGTTGCAAGACCAGGACCAAGACTAAAATACTCAATTACAAATACTTCCAATATACTTGACTTTAAATACTGCCCAAGTCTGATGTAGACTAGTCATAAGATACATACGCCTATGAATCTTCAACATATGTTTTCCTTTTTTTCATCATGTAAATGACATCCTTATCGCAGGTTAAATATATATATATATATTTTTTTTTTTTTTTTTTTCGGTTGGCTCTACAGACCTTGTAGATCTTTGGCCGCCTGAACCAGCCTTCTCCACCTCTGCCTATCTTGGGCTACTGCTTTCCAGTTTGCGGCATGAAGCTCAGCCGTATCTTTGTTTATCCTTTCTATCCATCTGGTTATTGGCCTCCCACGTGGTCTCTTGCCTATATATACTTCAAAGAAGAGGCGCGTCGATAAACACAAACAAAATCGGAACATAAATCTGTGTTTGATGCAGTTGAATAAAATTATCCATCGTTAAATTCACCGAGGGATGATAATTATGAGATCGGATGAACTTTAATCCTATAATCCAAAGTTTCAGATAAAATCCCAAAGTAAAATGGAGTATTTAAGTAACACAATGAGGTTATTGTCTGGGGCATGAAGTAACGTACCTTCATGTCAGTGTATGTTCCGGGATTGCTTAACGGAAAAGAGAGGAGGATAAAGTGAGGAAGAGATAGATCGATGAAGTGCACTATAACAGAGTAAATAATTATTCATCTCAAGTTCGCAACGAGGAAATAAGGGCGGAATATCAGATTGACTCGAACAAGGAAAATGTTGGTAAAAGGAGCCACACATAATTAAGGCCCAATATTTAACTAACAAAAACATTCAAATATGCCTTAACAACTCATGAAAGTATACAATATAAAATTAAACAGTTAAAAAGTTAAGAGTGATCAAATATTGTGGCATAATTCATAAATTTAACATAAGATTTTATATTTCAGAATTAATGGATGTTTTCATTATTTATATTTGGATTATTTTAAGATTTCTTATTTTTTGTTTACTCGTGTCTATTTATGTAAGCATTTTTATAATACATTTCTGTGAAATAAATAATAAGCGTTTGTCTGTTCATGAACATGTATACATAGATTAAAATCTTTTTATATCTACAAATGCTATATGAGCATTCTTCTTTAAATTTTTTTTTCTCAAAGCTAACATGGTGTGAAAAATCTCAGGAAAATAATTAATCTTTTTTTAACATATACAATACTACTTTCCATAAGCGCAGACTTCGAGAGTGCGAGGGGCGATGCCCCCTCCCCCTCAAACAAAAATGTTGAGGGAATGAGAATATCATTCCACATCCCCCCCCTATAATTTGAAGTAAAAAAATAATTAAAATTGATAACAAATAAGTTACATGAATGAATTTAAGACCTATAAGTAGGTACGTAACTATTTTATCACGACCTAGATATCCTATTATTTAAATTTCCATTTATATTGCGGGATAATAATATACAAATATATTCTAGGATTTTATGATTCATTAACCTCTCATGTGGACATCTCCATTTTCACGTGATTTTCTTATAAATTTTCTACAATAAAGTTGGAAAAATATATTTAATAAGAACAAGTAAAGATATTATTTATACAGAATGTTTTTGTAGAAACTTTTACGTTACTAGTTAGATTGTGAAAACATTTTATTTTTATTTTAACATTATGTAAGAAGAAATTAAAAATATTTTACAGTTTTCTAATTTTCATTTTTAGCCGGAAAATGTACCTATATTATGATGGCTGTTTGCTTTACAATAGTTCTGTTGAGTTTTTACTTATAATATAAACTACCACTTTTTTTTTTTTTTTTTTTTAAATCCATCCCCCCAATCAAATTGGAAAGTTGCATTTCTTCTCCGTAGAAAAATCTTGATCGCACTTGTTTAGCAACGCGACATACTGGATTAGTTTTAAAGTAAAAGAACATAAAATAAAATAATATTAATTACAACTTTAATTAAACATATTTAAGATATTTGTAAAGAAAAAACGTAAAGAAAAAAGCAGTCTGGCCTGAGACGCCCTGGTGTGTACATCGGTGTAATTCGTTCATATAATAGACTCAGTTTACTTTAATTTAATTTTCAGTTCAGTTAAGTTCAGTTTTTTTTTTCTTCTCTTTTTTAAAAAAACACTATTATTAATCACGCTATTAAATGTCGGATCTTCACACCAATCGGAGTAAAGAAAGCGCAGCGAGATTGATAGAGTTCTGAGAGAAACGAGCTGGCAGGCGTCTACTAATCCTAACAGCATTAGACCAGCATTAGCGTTGTTTACTACCGTCAACAGTCTTGGTATTTATTTATATTTTAATTGCGAAGTAATTCTCATTAATAAATTTAAAAAATGGTGCAGTGTAATATTTGCAACAACTCTATCGCACGCGAAGATAAGAACAATATACACTGCGTTAAGTGTAAAATAATTTTTCATGGTAGGTGCGTCAACCTTACTGATAAAGACACCGAAGCATTAAAAATAATTAAAAAAACATGGGTTTGCTCTAACTGCGAACAGGTGAAAAAACAAAATACCGAGCCGTCCCCCTCAGAAATACTTGCGGCAGTAAATCGTTTAGACGCTACCGTGAACGAAGATATAAAAAACATGAAAACAGCACTAGATAAATACGGAGAGCTCAGTTTTGAACTAAACGAAAGACTGACGAAGATTGAAAAACATCTGGAAGGTCAAGCTAAAAAGTTTGAGGAGATATTATTAGAAAACAAAGCACTCAAATCCCGAGTGGGCGAATTAGAGGTTCGCTTGAATAACGCAGAGCAAGGACTATTGAGTAGATCACTGGAGATCCGCGGTATACCGGAGCGACCGGGCGAAACGCCCGCTGCTTTGGTGACCAGTATAGGAGCAAGCTTGGGGATCAGGCTTAGTGTGGAGGACCTGGACAACGTACATCGCCGCAGAAGCCGAAAAGATGACTCGCGACCACCGCCTGTTATCGCACGTTTTGTCAGGCAATCAATTAGAGATGATTTAATTACGAAAAGGAAAGTGAAGAGGGATTTCTCCACGCGGGATATCGGTTGGCAGGAAAATGACTGCCACCGAATTTATCTGGGTGAAGAGATGACTCGCACAAACAGACACCTCTATTGGCTAGCCCGGCAGAAGAGAGCGGCGGGAAAAATCAAATATACGTGGTTTGCTTCCGGAAAGGTGCGGTGTCGAAAAGAGGACGGACATAGAGTCATCCTGATAGAACAGGCCTCGGATCTAGATGTATTTGACTGACTACCTAGAAGCCGTCAACCCCTTAGCCTCATTAAAATAGTCTTACTTCTTCTCTTAGTGCTATCTCTACACCGTCACTCATCAATCTATTTATTTTCAAGTACATTCTCTTTATTTATTTTTAATGTTAATATTACTTTTTCTTCACTTAGTTTCATGTACGATAATCGCTTTTCTGTACTTTCTACTCGTTTTGTCTTCTCGCTACCAAACACTGACTGTTTCTCTCCAAATCCACTGTATGTCTAGTTCCCTAATCACATGTCAAGTTAACTCTCAATCACTTTCTGCCCATTATGACGAATTCCTGCAATACTTTACCCAAAACTTTTATCATATCATAGCAATATCCGAAACCTGGCTCAAACCTTATATTCCATCATCTTCAGTCTCCTTGCCTAATTACATCCTGCTCCGTCATGACCGGGTAAACCGGACTGGCGGTGGAGTAGCCATGTTTGTCCACAATAGCCTAAAGACCCGAATCCTCGATTGCTCCCCATCTTCCGATCATCCTCATGTAGAATACCTCTTAGTAGAAATTCTCAGTAATATTTCTCCTATCCTTTACGCCGTGGTATATCGCCCTCCTCTCGTGCCATTTGACCCGTCCTTCGAATCAACTCTATTCAACTTCGTTCCCCTCTATCCCAGAATAATTATCTCCGGTGACCTCAATACCAATTTCCTCTCAAAATCCAATGACAAATCCTATTTAGAAAATCTGTTTTTCTCACTTCACCTATTCATCGTTCCTTTTTCCTCCACCCACCACACCAGCAGATCTGACACTTGGCTAGACTACTACATCATCGACTCAGCACAAAACCTCCTCTCCGCCTCTCAATTGCCAGTATCCTTTCTTTCATCTCATGATCTGATACAAATAACGTATAATATCCGCACTCCTCCAATCCATCCTCGAACTATCACTTTCCGCCAACTGGATACCCTTACTCGAGAAAAAATATTACCTGATCTAGTAACATTGGATTTGAATGGAATATATCATTGCTCCTCTGTCGACACCATGGTTGATATTCTCACCACCAATCTTCTCAATATACTCAATACCCACGCTCCTCTCAAAACCTCCACTTTCCGTCATCGTCCTGCTCCTTGGATGTGTCAGGAAATTAAGGATCTGCAGAAGAGACGCGACGCTGCACGCAGACGCTTCAGACGGACTAGGCTTGCAGATGATTATCAAATATTCAGAGTGCTTCGTAACACGACACAGACAAGGATCCGACAAGCGAAAGCGAACTACTTTCACGAAGCCCTTTCCTCAGCTCCTGATATCAAATCAAAATGGCTTCTACTTCGTAAGCTTTCCCTCTGTGAACCTTCTAGATCCCCTTCCTCAGTTTTCCCAATATCACCTGATGACCTAAACTCCCACTTTATATCGGTTTCCACCTCTTCTTTACCATCCCCTTCCGGCTTTTCTCCAGAGGTACCTTTTAACGACAATAATTTTTATTTTTCCGACATTTCTCCCACAGACCTTATTACCGTTATAATGAAATCCCGTTCCAATTCCGTAGGCCCAGATGGCATTCCTATCAAACTAATAAAATTATGTCTCCCTGAAATCCTCCCAGCACTCCTTTTCATCTACAATTTCTCCCTGCAGAATTCAATATTCCCGACCTCTTGGAAAAAAGCCATTGTCCTTCCTTTAAACAAAAAGCCTAATCCATCCTCTCCCGAAGATTTCCGCCCAATATCAATCCTTTCCAATCTTTCTAAACCCCTAGAAAAGTTAGTGCAATCCCAAGTTTCCAACTACCTTGAACAATCCAACCAACTCGATCCTCTCCAATCTGGCTTCCGTCCTGGCTACTCTACACAATCTGCTCTGATTAAAATTACTAGTGATATCCAGACTGCAATAGATGACAAAAAACTAACCATACTTATACTGCTTGATTTCTCCAAAGCTTTCGATTCCATTATCCATTCCATCCTTTTCAACAAACTAAAATCATTATCCTTCTCCAATAGTTCCATCTCTTGGTTCCAGTCTTTCCTCTCACAACGAACCCAAGCAGTTTCCATACCTAATCAACCTCTATCTGCCTACCTTCCTTTATCCTCAGGAGTTGCACAGGGTTCAAGCATGTCTCCTCTTCTTTTCAGTTCTTATATTAATGACCTAAATGATTCAATTATCCATTGTTCCCACCACCTTTATGCCGACGATTCTCAAATCTATTTATCCTTTTCTCCCGCTGAGTTATTGGTGGCATTTGCCAAAATTCAAGAAGATTTAGATCGAATTAGTGCCTGGGCCAACTTAAATGGATTACGGCTAAATGCTGCCAAAACTCAGGCCATTCTCATTGGTTCCAAGCCCCTTCTTAGATCCCACACCAACTTTCCCTCACTCTATCTAAACAACCACCCCATCACCTTCTATCCCTTTGTTAAAAATTTAGGCTTTCTCATAGATCAAACCCTTTCCTGGAATCACCATATCTCTCATATATCCCGCCGTGCAATTTCTACCCTCAAACTATTCCATCACTTCCGCCATCTTCTACCCCAAAATACCCGTAGACTCCTAGTTTCCTCTCTCATCTTTCCCCACTTTGACTACAGCTGTGTGGTGTACGATGGCCTCTCGGTGGAACTGCGTGATAGACTCAAAAGACTTATGAATTGCTTCGTAAGATTTGTAATTGGAACCCCGAGACGCTCCCGTGTCTCCCACCACTACACTGAGTTAGGGTGGCTCTTCCCCTCCTTAAGAAGACAATATTTCCTTGGCACTTTCCTTTATCAAATCATTACCGATCATCGTCCTTCTTATGCCTACAACCTTCTCCAATTTAAGTCCTCAATCCATTCACTCACTACAAGATCCCGACCCTCTGACCTATACATCCCTTCTCATAGATCTGCCTCATTCCAAAATTCCTTTATAGCCCGCTCTGTCAACTTTTGGAATTCCCTCCCGATCAAAATTCGACATGCCCCTTCTCTGTATACATTCAAAAACCTCCTATTCCAATTCCTGTTCCAAAAACAGTCAGATACCAGCTAACTATTAATATTATATATGTATTGTGTAGCAATCATATAATCATAACACTTGGTAAGAGATAGTACATGCATTTCCTACTATCGACGTAGGAATTTCAATACATACATTTTTTTGTATTTTTTTTTTATTCAATTATAAGTAACTGTTTATTTTTATATATATATTCAAGTAAAGTTTTTTTTTTTTTCGTTCTTCATTTCTCAAAGTGTATGTATAATTTTGTTCATAGTTCAAGTGATTCGTTCATAGTTTTAATTGTTTTGTTCATAATTTTAAATGCTCTGTACATAGTTTTATCTGTATTGTATATAGCTTGTGCACCTAAGGTTTTCTTTACTTTTTATTTTATTTTATCAATTTTATTTATTGTTTCAACGTTCAGGCCAGTAATATTCTATTATTTTGTACATTATTGTTATTCTGAAGGGACTTAGTCCCAAAATAAAGTTTTTTTTTCTATCTATCTATCTATCTATTCCTAATTTATCCAGTAGCGCTATCAAAAATTATAAACAAAGAAAAAGAGAGCCCCCTTCCTCAAAATTGAATTTTTAATCACCAACTGGCAGGGATGTTCAAAATTTATCAACATTTTTTAAGGGGTACATTATTTTCTTAAGGAATTGTGGATTTCTGAGCGAGTGACATACTTATGAGATTGTGAATTTTTTAAATAAAACATATTTTTGTGAGGTCACAATTTATGAGAACTTTTAAATCAAGAGGAAAGATATTATTATTTTTTTATAATTTTACTTTCATTTGAATTGTTTTTAAGAAGGCTCTTCCTTGCACTCTCTTCCGCCACAATATTTCATGCAGGGTGTTAAGAGTTTCAATGACTTTCCAATATTTCACAACAATTTCCCAAAAAAAACCTCACGAAATAGTTATATAAACCTCAAAATTAATATTTATATTATATTATATGTAATACACTGATAACCTTAGTCCATTTTCTCTCCTCCCCTCCAAATATTTTTTTAAATTGATGAACAGAATTGGTGTAATGTACCTCTCTTCCAAACCAACGCTCTGCCCCAAAGGCAAGAAGTAATTAAACAAAAGAAGCAGCAATTAAAAATCCAAATAATCGTTCTTATTTTCTTGTCATATTTTTAGGTTCGATGCCATTTTATTATGTTCTTATTTAGTAGATTTAAAATTTTTTTTTTTTTACTTTCTTTCTTGAATATTAATACATTCTGCCACATTGAAGGGCATTAATATTAAGTACACATGATTCATTCACACAATATGTACATACAATTAATATCAATAATAAAGAAAAAGAAATATAAAAAAAAATAAAATAAGTAAATTGGTATGCCTGTGTACAAAAAAAAAATGAAATAATAGATAAAAGTTAGATGAAATTAAAGTAAATAAATGGCATTCACACATATGTAAAATATTTACATTCACCTAGGGGACTCTGATTCATGCCTTATTCCCCGACGTGGAAGCCAAGGCCGGACTCCAGGAGATCCCAGTGCTTCTCTCTCAGCCGCGTCACTGTTATTTAAAACCAGTGGAAACTGATGAAGGGCCCTATAGCAACAAACGCTCATGTCTTGAGTGGAGAATCTGGCCATTGCCAGTACTCCAATATATACATATTTAAAAAAGGCCGCTTGGCCACTGCCGTTTTAACCTCCGGAAGGATTGTAGGGATGACTGGAGCTAGATAGGGATTGTGCTACAGGATTTGGATGATGAGTGAGTTTCTAGTGAAATTTGGAAAATTTTCTGGGATAAAATGTAGGACAAATGGGATATGAAGGTCATTATGGAGGGTTTTGTTGGATACTTAGAAGGGAGCATCGACTATTGTTCGGAGGATTTTAGACTGGAAGGATTGAATGCATTTGATGTCAGAAAGTTTTGCTGTCCCCCACAGCTCTATTCCGTATGTCCAAATAGGTTTCAGGATTGTCTTGTAGATTAATAGTTTGTTGTCAACTTAAAGTTGAGATTTTCTATTCAATAGTCTATTTTAGTTGTCCGTATCGTCAGTTAAGTTGTCTTTTAAGTCTGGTGTGTGGGTTCCATGTTAGTCTTTTGTCTAGAATAAAGCCAAGATACCGGACTGTGTCGGACAGAGGAAGCGGTATGGAGTTGAAGTAGACTGGTGGACAGGAATTGCGTCGAAGGGTAAAAGTATTATGTTTGGATTTGGATTCATTTACGTGGATTCGCCACTTATTACACCAGTGTTCAATAAGAGAGAGGTGACTTTGTAGGTTTAAGGATGCTGTTTCAGGATCTGGATTTGAAGATAAGATGGCTGTGTCATCAGCGAATGTTGCCAGGAGTGTTTCAGGATGAGTAAGAATATCAGTGGTAAACAGAATGTAGAGGACGGGACCCAAGACGCTGCCTTGAGGAACTCCCGCCTTGATTGAATGACAGTTGGAGGATTCTGTACCATAGCGAACTTGAAAGGAGCGGTCAGAGAGGTAGGATCGGAGGATAAGATATAAGGAATGGGGTAGATGGGATTTGAGCTCGAAGAGCAGTCCGGCGTGCCATATCCGGTCAAAAGCTAGCGCAATGTCCAGAAATGCCCCCGAAAAATACTCTTTGCTTTCTAGGGCTGAGGATATGTGGTCAACAAGTCGGAGTCCTATTTGGACAGTGGAATGTTGGAAGCGAAATCCGAATTGGTGGGTAGGAAGATTTTGGGATTCTATTATGGGTAGGATTCTTTTCAGTAGGTTTTTTTTTTAAATTTTGGAAAGGATTGGGAGTAGGCTAATTGGTCTATATGATGATGTATTATTGGAAGGTTTGCCAGGTTTCAATAAAAGGACGATGGTGGAATGTTTCCATAAGAGAGGAAAATGGGTAGTTCTTAGGATGCAGTTGTATATGTATGTGAGGAATATGATTGCTTTGGGTGGTAGTTGATGAAGGATCTGTGGGGTTAGAAGGTCGTATCCAGGAGATTTGCGGGAAGATAGTTTTTGTAAATGATATTTGATCTCAGATGGATGAACTGCTTTTGGTGGTAAAGAGAGTGGAATTGGTGAAGAAAGAGAATTAAAATAAAAATAAAATTATTAAAAATCCATGTAATTGTTTTTATTATAGTAATAATAATTAAAACAAATAATGAAGACCTAACGAAACGGAAGGTTCAATGCCGAAATCATTTTTGCCGAAAAAAAAATTATTATTTTATTCTATGAAATAATCAATGAACATATCAATCATTTTTAATCATTTTCAGCTCCAGATAGTGTGAACACAAATTACTGTTTGGTGGCTTACCAGCAACTTTCAATTGCAGTTGTACTGGAGCGAGAAAATCTCCCGTTTTAATTTGAACATAACGATCAAAAAATGCCGCCATGATATACGCACTAAAAATTGTTGCCACTCCATCATCGTGCGGATCTGTTCATTAGCCTGCGAGATCCGATAACTGGCAAGCGGGGGGAAAATATGAGCTGGACGTCTAGAACGAAGTATGCCTACATTAATTACCTAATTTCATCTTAAATCACTAACAGATTCAAGAGGAGGCTTTCTGTCTGCAGATCCATCTCAAAAATTAAAAATAGGAACTACTTTCGGTTTTTCAATTGGTCCAAATTTGTTTCTATGAGTGATTGGAGTTAGAGATGGCCATCGATAATCGATATCATCGAAATATCAATATTTTACCATCAATGGTATCTACTTCTATATTACCCAATATCGATATCGTCACTTCCATATTTTAATATTTTAATTTAAAAATTAAAATTAAAACTATCGTTTTCGAAAAACGCTAGGAAGTAATTTACACGCGATCACACATATTGTTTGTTTTTTATTATTTTTTATTCTTATACAATTAAATCTGTACCTATATCTAAGATAATGATGTGTTTACATATTATTCACTAGCTGATGTAACCATCGTTGACGGGTTTATAGTTAAAATTTGAGAATCTTTTTTTGAGATGGATTATGTATTATGGGGGGGGGGGAGAAGGGTCCGAATGTAAGTCCTAAAAATTTATACGACAACATTTGTTAGGCTCGGGAGGTTGAATTAAATGGCACTTTGAACGGGAAGATCGGACAAAATTGAAAAATGATTGTGTTTTACCCGTTTTATGTGACAACGCGTTACAGATGTTCGGTATTCCGGATTTTTCCCGTTGAGTTGTGATAATTTTTTTCATCAGTTGAGTAGTACAACTTTTAAATGTGGCTCGCGGTAGAGTAGGTTGGGATTAGAATCGAAGTAACTACCTAACCAGGATCTCTAAACAAATTACTCAAGAATTCATAACTTTGGTTCTACTCGATATTTTGTTTTCATTCAAAGCCTATATTTTTAGTCAATCAAACCTGAAGGTAGCCATTATCGATCTTACCCCTGAGAAAATTCGTTGGACAATGTGGACATCCTGACAGACAAAAATTTTTTAAAAGTGGATTTGGTGTCTGCAATGTATGAAATGGAAAGATATCAAAAAACGGGTTGATTCTATTCAATGTACAGACAAAATCTTTATTTTATTTATATAGATTATTTAAATACTCTGAAGTTTTGTATTGTCATATTCGTCTTAACTTGGTTAGCAGAAATACAGAGCTTATTTTAAAAAATAACTCAATGTATTTCTTATTTTATTTATTCTCAAAAGTGTATAATTATAATTTTTTCTACTGTACATAGTGTCTTGTCATAGTTTTAAGTGTTTTGTATGTAGATTTTTTTTTTTTTTTTTTTTTGTGTATAGCTTGTTTAACTAATATTTTATTTACTTTTTCTTTTTTGTTATGGTTTTATTTAGTCCAGATGTAGTCTTTTAATTTTGTATTATTTTGTTATTCTAAAGGGGATTTGTCCCAGAATAAAGTTATTTTCTATTTCTATAAATATGAATCTGATCGTTAGAAAAAAATATATATATACTCATCTTGCCTGTTTCATATAGAATATCAACTATCGATGACTATCTCTAAGTAGAGTTGAATATTGCGCGTGGGATCCTTCTTACTCAGTGAACTCAAATAGCCCAAAATTGTTAGTTAGAACCTTTTCAAACCAATGCCACGATCACCAAAGAGATCTATGTAGGATGCGAATCTATGGTTGAATGAAAATTTCTGGGGAAAAAGGCAGAGGAGGACGACGTTGGACAGGAAATAGAAAATTAACTTTACTAAGGAGGGTGGAAGAATTGATATTTCCATTAATTACTTTAAAGATTAAAATCAAATCTTTTTTGATGAGCCTATGTGCTAGAGCATCAATAATTATATTTCGAAAATGTTTATAATATCGATGGAAATATCGACTATCTATATTTCAATTCCAATATTTTGATGGCATCGATTGTTATAAGCCGTTATTAATATTGGACCGTCGATATCCCATTCTTAATCTGAATTAAATACTTCGCAATCAACAACCAACAAGCAGTCACAATGTGTTTTCTTTTTAAATTATAATGCTCCTACTTCATCTAATAAATGTAAGGATATGTAAAGAAAAAAAATACAAAAAAAGAATCATCTTTAATCTGACATTAAAATTTATATTAAAAAAAAATTACTTTGTATTTATGTATATATATTTTTTTCTTTCTCTTCTTACTTGGTTATTTTTATTTATTTTCCTTCTTATGTACCTATTGTGTGAATGAATACTATCGCCCTAGTACCAATGCCCTTCAGTGTGGCAGACTGTATTAATACTCAATAAAACAATAAAAAAAAACATTGGTAAGTCTCCCTATATCTATCTCTATCTCTATCTGTTCCTAAAAAAATAAATCCTAAATGGATATAGCATAACCAATACCGCTTAAATATATTTTAACGGTGATTATTCATCAAGTATTTTTTATCTTGTTTTATATATATATATATATATATATATATATATATATATATATATTGGATATGTGGGGGATACCCCCCAATCCACATAACGGCGGACCAACCCCGTTTTTAAAAAATATACTCATTTAATTGTACTACCTGTTGCTCAAATTGTATAACTGTAATTTAAATGTATTCTATTGAGCTTAATAGTCTTATTTGATTTTTAACAACAAAGTAAACCGAGCGAAACCACAGATCGGACATTTGTTTAATTTATTTAAAAATCTATATTTAAATCGCTCCTTATTGCCAATTTGTAACCATAGTAAGTGAGAAATGATGCTGGAAATAATAAGTGTTTTTTCTTCAGCCCTTCCCGCTTTGTATATAAACTAATAATATACGATAGTCGCTAAAAAAACTGTTTTATATAATATATTATGAAATCATATATAATTCATGAGAGATAACAATCGATAATTCAACTATGGTACAGTATATCTGTCAGTATATTGCTACGAAATGAGGATAAGATTTTGTCACAGATGTGGACGAAAATACAGTTGATGAGCCTGGATTTTATGGAGTAAAAACCCGTAGAATATGGTATATAATGTGCAATGGAAAATCGTAAAATACACAACAAAATATGCTGTAAAACAATCACCATGTATGCACTAAGGCAACTAAAATCTTGAAATGTACGATGTGCCTACGATATGAATTTTTTTTAAAATTTTATTTATGATATTTACGACTGTATTAATATAAACACATCAAGCAAATGTTTACACAGAAATATAATCACATAAAAACGCTTGTTGAGAAACTACCCACTGGTAGCATTCTAATAATATGTCTACAAAAGCAGATCACGCGGCCATCTTCTTTTGAGACGCCTCAGAGGATTATCAGAAATTGGATAAAAAGATTTGGATTGGGCCAAATCGGAAACATGTGAAACATTAAAGTCTTTATGGATTATTTTATTTGTGACAAAGTAAGGAGCATTGAGGATTTCGGATTTTAAGGATTGGATACGAGAGGAATTCAGTGGTTTAGTGGAGCCCCAAAGCTCAATTCCGTAAGTCCAGATTGGCCTTATTATAGTCATGTATTATGGAGTAGTCGAAAACGCCGAGCAGTTTCTTGTCGTTTCAATATTCCAAGTGAGTCGTTTGTCCAGATGGAGTCCTAGGTAACGGATTTGTTCAAAAGGGATAAGTGGGGTGTTATTAATGGATACTGTAGGACAGGAAGTCATAGGTTTACGACGAAGGGTAAAGGTGATTTGATGGGATTTAATGGAATTTATTTTAATCCTCCAGTTTTTATACCATTCTTCAAGGTTTGTGATGTGTGATTGAAGAGTTTGGGATGCTATTGATAGATCGTTATTAACTGAAAGGATACATGTGCCATCGGCATACGTGGTGATGACAATATTAGGATGGGCTGGGATATCAGCTGTTTAAGCTGTGAAAAGGATAGGACCAAGGATACTAACTTGAGAAACACCAGCAGATTGAGAAAAGAGGGATGAATAGGCATTATTGTGATTAACTTTGAAGTGTCTATCAGTAAGGTAGGAAGTGAAGATAAGAAAGTATGTAGAGGGAAGGAATTTACTGAGTTTGTAAAGCAGTCTCGACGATATGAAATTAAAATAGAAATCGGAGGATGGATTGATAAACTAAAATGATTTCATTTCATTTTTTTTTATTTACCTACATGCCGGAATAATTAAAACATAATGTGACATGGAGAATTGAAGACTAAATTTGCTGTCAATAAAACCCATTTGCAAAGATCTACCGTCAGAACTAAAGCTGTGGTTCACATTATTGACAATTTCTCTTAAACTGTCTATTATAGGTACATTTACCTTATATTCTATATTAATTAATATTCTACTATGGAATTGAATTTGGCGGGGTTTGGGGGCGACTGAGAGAGTTGGATGATCGGCCGCTAGGGGTGCTAGCTGACGGCCCGTTCAAGGAACGGGACAGCACCTCCTGCCACCTGTCGGCCGGTCCGCCAACTTGCTCCATCCGGCCTGTCCCGTTTCAGGATATTCCAACTGGGTAATTTTTATTTTTTGTACTTTTATTATTATATCTACGTCACACTTCTTGGCTAAATTTTATCGTTAGATTACGGGACACCCAGTATATCAATTTTTTATATGTATAAGAATGGAGATCAATATTATATTGAATAAAATATGAGGTGGTCAAGAATAAAACATTAACTCAACTAAACTCGAAACCTTCTCTTACAAATGTAAAAATTAATTTATATTTATGATTTTCACCTATCATTAGGATACTCATTTTCCTATACATTGGGTGTCCCATAACTTAACGACAAACAGTAGGTAAAATACACAAGTAAAAACTAAGATAGATAAAGCATAATCTTAAACACTCTAAGAAAGAATAAAACAAAAAATTGGGATGAATCGAAGTAGTCGAAGAGGAAAAGACAAACTCAATGTACGTTGTCCTTATCGATAGATAAGTGTCCCTATGACACTAAGAGGATCATCGTAATTTACCATCCATTATGTTGGTTTCGGTTTCCGGCAACAGAAAAAAAAGTTGTTTTTAAGGAAAAAGACAATTTTTTCAGTTTACCTTAAATAAAAACATCTGAGGAACTGATAAATACAATTTGTTCGTACACTTGAGAATAGTGTTTCCCAAAATCGGTCTTGTTCTTGCACTTTGCAGGCCTAAGGGCGCTTAACTGTTGCAAACCAGGGGCTGGTAAAACAAATTGATTTTTTAAATAAAAATCAAGGCAAAATAGTTACTAATACTCGATAATCTTAGTTACTATATGTTAATAATTGATATAACCAATTTATTTTTGCATTTAACTCCTCTAATTTTTCATTCGGGCTTAGTCAGGTTTCTCCTATATTGCAGTAATAAAAAATTACAGTAATAAGCTAGTAAGTAACTGCAAGAATGTTGCGAGACTCTTTCGCAAGACCAAGACCAAGACCATGACCAAACTGAGTTTGCAAGACCGCATTTGGGCAACACTTCTTGAGAAGTGTACTCAATCCCTTAAATCTGATTGTAATAGAACTCATGGAGGAATTGTAAAATAAGTTGAATTATAATTTTATTATTAGTTATTATTTTGACTTAGTTTTGTATTTCTAAAAAAAAAAACTTAATCCTTTATATATTATATTACCTATAAATATTATATAAATTAATGTAGTTGCCAAATTTATATAACATAGATAATATATTTTTTAAAATAATTATATATAAACCGCTGTACAGGCCCCTTTTTTTCAAATTCAACAACCGTCCAAAACTTCATCTTATCGTAACCAACATTTACTTATCAACTAATATTCTCAGAAATGGGAGTTTTTCTCATTAAATTAATTAATTTAACGAGTTGCTGAAAGCTCATGAATAACCATACGTTATCCTCATCAATCATAAGATAATCTGATCACAAAATCGAGACAAAATGTGGCCTAAAAAAATATTGGGCCCAAATATAATCTCGTTATTTTGACACGTTAGAGGAGATGGTCACGCCAAACGGTCTAATATTTTTCTAGGTCACCTTTTACTATATTTTTTAAACCGAATTATGTTGCGATTCAAGGGGAAAGCCAATGAGTGTTCATGAGTCTTTAGTATCTCATTTAAAAAAAAACCTTTACCTATCTCCAGATTGAAAACGCCCGATTTCTTAGAATTTTCGTAAATAAAATGGTTATAGGATAAGATGAAATTAAGGTATTTACGAAGTTCCGGACGTTTTAAGTTTTAGCGCTATATAGACTTTTATAATTTCCAAACGCCTGTTGTTAATAAATAATATGTGTTATGATTTGTCATATAACCTTGACAAATACCCTTCCAAATCCAAACCAGCTCACACATTTTTTATTTATTCATGAAATGAAGGTGGCTACTTTCGTATAAACAAAAATATAAATAATAATAATTCCGTATTCTGTAATTGGATTGTGTCTTCGCATGTACCTTATATCAGAAAACATTTCTGCATACTGGTTATTTATTAGGTAATTTTTAAATATATTTTTCTTTCTTATTATTATTTTTTTATATACTATTCCATACAGCAGTCATTACAATGGCAGTCTGAGAATCCTTACCACAATATTTTCGATATAGTTAAACAGAACTGAATATATGAAAGAAAAAAATTGTTCAAGTATTTCTTCAAAATAACTGCTCTTAGGGAAGGAATTCGTACAAATTTAATATATTAATTCATAATATATGTAAATTATCATATGTAATATCAAAGAATTGAACTAGACCATTTAAATGATAAAGAATATTTAATCTAGGATACTAAACATTTTACTATTTCTGTATATATATACATTTATATGTATATTTGAAAAAGGCTTTGAAATAGTATATTTATCTCAAAATTTTCAAATAAAATTTACCAGCCACAATAATTAATAATAAATATATATATATATATTAATATATATATATATATATATATATATATATATATATATTTATTTATATTTATATATTCAAAACAATCAACAAAATGGAATTATAAAATAATTAAATACAAATTTCTATAACTCATTCATAATTTTATCCTAATTTGAAAACTCTAACAATTTTTTTGAACAATTCTGAAAGGCCACGTTTACTGTATATATATTGAATTTTAGTTAGTACAAACTGGCTTTAGTACCAATGACACGGTTGATAGAGTAGCGCAGGAATCTCCTTGAGTCCTGCTTTTCCCTTTGTAGTTGCAGGTGCAATCCAGGTATATAGGTATGTAAGTGTTTTTTTTTTTAATTTACTTATATTTAAGTTATTTTATTTTTATGTATGGTATATACTTTTTGATTATTATTTGGTTGTTATTTTGCTTCTGTTTATTTTATATATTCTGTATATATATAGTATAAGCTCTGTGTATATATATAGTGTTGAGGTGGTAGTGTTACCTCCTTTAACAATTGTTCACGCGATGGGATGTTATATTACTCAAAATAAAATAATAAATTTTTAGAAAAATTAAAAAAAGGTTTGTACATAAATTAATTTAAAATTTCAGGAAATTCTTTTATCATTAATTTATCTGCATTGCGAGTTAGCAGCTATGAGACGATATCATTGTTCTTTTTTTAATAAAACAAAGTTAACACATAAGCCTTTTTACTTATACTTCTCATTAAAAAAATAATTTAAATAGCTACGTAAACGCGTTTTTATAGATTTGAAACCGATTATGAGTTAGAGACACCTTTAAGCCATTGCAATTTACATAATTAGTGTTTTACGTCTTTCGAGCAAACAATTTCATGTTAGAAAATTACTGAAATTCACAGAAAACTTCTTCCAACTTTGCCGTGCATGTGATTTCAGATGAATCGTTCTTTGAGGTCAAGTGGACGATAAGACGTCTTCAAGCTGGTGAAAACACTCCAAAAATTATGCGAAGAATCAATAACTTATAAAATGTATTGATGTCCCATAAAATTGTACATCACATAGCAGAATTTAGAGTGTCATTGGCAAATTTTTTTTTTTTTTTTTTTTTTTTTTTTATTTCAATGGAATTTACAACTGTATTACATAGAGAATACAATAAGTAAATGAGAAATTTGTAACATGGCATGTACAACATGAAGAGAAACTACCCATTGGTAGAACTCAAATTAAAGTTCTATATTAGAAGATCCCGAGGCCATCTTCTTTTCAGACGCCTCGGAGGGTTATCAGGGATCGAGGAGGAAGCAAGGTTTGAAAGGAGAGGATTCGGATGATTCTGCAGTTTGTTATGGAAGGAAAGGTATCTGGATTGGGCCAGATCGGAAACATATGGAACATTAAGGTCTTTATGGATGATTTTATTTGTGACAAAGTAAGGAGCGTTGAGGATTTTACGAAGGATTTTGGATTGTAAGGATTAGATACGAGAGGAATTCGATGGTTTAGTGGAGCCCCAAAGCTCAATTCCGTAAGTCCAAATAGGTCTTATTATTGTCATATATACGAGTCGTTTATAATTGATTGAAAGCTTAGATCGTTTGTCTAGTAAGTGCTGCAGTAGTCGAAAACGTCGGGCGGTTTCTAGTCGTTTCAGTCTGGTATGGGGGTATTGGCAAATTTAAGGCTAGCAAATATAAGGTTCATTAAATCCCAAGTTTAAGTGTCTTCTCATAAAATTAATATATTTAAATTGAAATTGATTATGATACAACTTGTATGCTTCTAGCCCAGAGGTCCTCAACTTAGAGCTCGTGACGTCACTCGTGCCCGTGAGCAAACTTGTACCCGCCTACGTCTAAAGGTACAATTTCGCTGCTACTGCCCACCGCACCGACTGCTAGCAGTCAAGCATTGCTTCAGTCGAATAGAAAGGTACACATATCGCTGCCGTGGGCAGTACCAATGAAGTAGTACATTTTCCATTCCATTGAAGTAGTGCTTAACTATCGGCGCGGTGGGCAGTAGCAGCGAAATAATATCTTGACGTAACCTTTATTGGAGATCGTCTTAGCAGTAGTCTTACTGTTGCCTGCTGCAAATCAACAATTTTTTGAATAAAATATTGAATATTTGTTTTAATAAATATCTAATAACTAATTTTAAGTATGAGCAAACACTTTAAAATGGTAATGTATTTTGTATTTGTTTTTCCAATCATCATTATTATTTTACGTGGCATGCTGCAGATCGTAGAGTTTTAAATTCGAATGTTCTACAAATGTTTTAATTTAACGTTTGTATATTTAAAAACCTAGCAAGATTTCATAGATATAAAATTAAAAGTATAAATGAATTTTTTGAAAATTATTCTTTTGTAGATATATACACGAATCAGTGTACCGAAATGAAGTTAGCCAAATTTGAAATTGTATATTCGATGATAAATGCATATAATTACATGTTTGGATGGTTTGAAATAAATAAAAAAATAAATAATATATTTTTTTTTTATTGATGATATTTACTACTGTATTACAAGTAAAAATACATAAATAATAAATTAATGCTAGAGATGAAATTACGTTCTAAAATCGTAGTTTATTTGTCAATCAATAAATTAAAAAAACCTTGCTTTTTATCTCCCCTTCTTATCCTTTTTAAACATTACATTTCTTTTATTTTTTTTACTTATTGCTGTAATATTTATTATTACTTTCTTTGCATCATTTTCTTAAAAATTGAAATATTGGATCAAATCTGATAATTTCAAGGATGAAATAAACTCAATGTCGTTTATTTAATAAAATAAACTCAATTTAAAACTCAAATGTCATTTTCGGCATCTATTGTTCAAAAGTGTCTATTGAAAAGAAGCATATAATTTTGAGGGGATATAAATTTGGTTTCTTATCGGATATATTGGATTCGAAGGTGAAAGTATTTGAAAAGATTAAAGATTAGGTTTTTCAGAAACAAATTAAGAAATCCTTTCATTAATCTTACTACTGAATATGTCGTTTACTAGCCCATTCTTTTTCTTTCTTTTTTTAATTGAACAGTAAATCGTAGAATCTGCCACATTGAAGTGCAACAAGTACCAAGGCTAAATGTGTTGATTAATACCATATATACATATAATAGGGAAATAAAAAATGATAATAAATAAATGATTAAATCAAAATAAATGAGTAAACTAAGAAAAATAAAATATAATAATGGAATAACATACATAAGCGTAATAAGAAATAAGTCAATAAGTAAATAAAATAAATCATCTAAACACATTCGTTCCTATCTAAAATATTTACATTGGCACAGGGAACTCCGCGCCAAGCTTTGTCTTCCAGAAGTGAAAGGCACAAAGCAGGACTCCAGGAGATCCCAGTGCCTCTCTTCCAGCCGCCTCAATGGTAAGCCAGTGGAGACTGAAGGAGGGCACTAGAGCAAGCTAGTCCATTCTAGTTTTATTTTTTTTCGTTTCTCCAATTAATTTTTAAATACAATCATAGATATTTTTTCTTTTATTACTAGTTATCAATTAGAAATTGTTATAATTTTAATTTTTGAAAAGTCATATTATTTTTGTAATTACTGTTAGAGCCGGTATTATTGTAAGCAGCCGGAAACGTGAAGCAGTTTCTTGTCGTTTCACTCTTTTATGCTGAATCCAAGTAAGACGTTTGTGCAAATGGAGTCCTAGGTAGCGGATTCGTTCAACAGGAAAAAGTGGAGTATTGTTGAAGGTTACTGTAAGACAAGAAGTCATGCCACTGTTTTAATTTTAAAAATATGAATGTATATAATATAATTTTCATTATCAAACCTTTAACTTTTTAATATGAAAAAAGTTTATTGAAAAAAACGTGAAAGTATATTAAAATTCTAATATTCTTAAAATCCTTAATGGTCCATACTTTGTCACAAATAAAACCATTTATAAAGACCTTAATGTACCATATGTCGCTGATTTAGTCTGAGCCAGATATCTATCCTTTCCTGATAAACTCCAGTCCCATCCAAATCACCATGTTTCCACCATACGATTCCTGATAATCCTCCCAGGCTTCTGAAAAGGAGATGGCCTCGTGATCTTCTTACCTAGAATTTAGAGAGTACTACCACTGGATAATATTTCATTAAATAAACACACACAAAAATATTCTTAGCTTTCTTTTTTTTTATATATGTTGGGATTTATTATTAATTCCTCATTGGGTCATTGGGAAACAATTAGTATTGCCCAAAATCGCTTCAAGAACAAAGACCAAGATCACCTGATTATTGCAAGACCAAGACCAAGTCTGGTAAAAAAAAAAAAAAATAGCATTTAGTGAATAAAGAAAATTAACTCAAAATATTTACATATACTAGATAATTTTAGTCACTATCCAATTTTTCATTTGGGGTTTAGTTAGGTTTCCTTCCTATATTCTATTCCTAGGTAACATTTTTGAAAAGTTTATTAAATTGCCGACAAAACTATAGAAAAATCTTCTAAATCAGACCAGTTTTAGCAACATTACAGTGTACTGAATATTATACGCTAATTTTAAATATTGTTCATTTGCCCGTTTACATAGCTTTAGTTCATCAAAGAAATATCACTCTAATGATTTTTCTGATCGGCTATCAGGAAAATTAGAACATATTTAAAATAAAAACAAAATGTCCAAAATCGATAAGTTCATGTGAGTGGCGCAACTGAGTTTTTATTTAAATAATTGGTGACATTGTATAGATTGTCTGGCCTTTACAACTCTTTCATTCCAAGATGAGGAAATATCACTATCCTTCTTAACAAAACCTTTAATGTATGATCAATTTAATTTTATTAATTTGGTTGGACTTTACAATGTTCATGTCAATTTTTAAAATGTTTAATTTTTAATTAAAGTAACATGTTTAATAAATAGCAATAAGCTAATAAGTAACTGCCAGACTCTTACGCATGACTAAGACTCGTCTTGGTCTTGCATTTGGGCAACACTAAAGATAGGTACACGCCTGGGATATTACTGCAACTATTTCGACAAAATCGTCTCACCGGAAGTGCCAATTTATATCATCAGATTTTACACTCGATTACAATTATCTAGAAAGCGGTTCTAACGATATCGATTTAACTTCTTAGGTTGATGTCATATTGTATGGTTTTTGTATATTGCATCATTTTTTTTAAGATCTACAGTACCGTGTTTAATAAATAGCAATAAGCTAATCGGTAACTGCAAGATTTGCGAGACTCTTGCGCAAGACCAAGAACAAGACTGATTGCGCAAAACCAAGACTCTTGGTCTTACGGTGTGTATATATAAATGTGTGAATAGATGTTGTGGTATATCCTATTTTTTTTTATTTTTTTTTTATTGGAGGAATAATAATAATACAACCTGCCACAATCAAGGGTATTATGGTTTTATTTTTAATACAAATTGAGAAAAATAAAATAAGATGAAAACATGGAAGTAATGCAATATATACAATAAAAGAATAACAAATAAAAAAAATACTTGTAAAAAGAAAAAAAAAATACTTGTGACACATTCATTCCTATAGGCAATATTTACATTCAGACTGGGGAGTCCCGAGCCATGCTTTTCCGCTCTTAAGTGAAAGGGAAAGGGGGGCTCGAAGAGATCCCAGCGGTTCTCTCCCAACCGCATCACTGACCCCAGATCAATTGGAAGAAACAATGTTGATTTGTCTGACACCAGTTCTATATTGCGTGATTGTATATATTTTAATTATTACACTGTTGAGCAAATCCGCTACTTAGGACTCCACTTGGATAAATGTCTTACTTGGAATCCTCATACTAGACTGAAACGACAAGAAACTGCTCGACTTTTCCGACTGCTCCAAAACTTACTGGACAAACGCTCTAAACATTCAATTAATTACAAAAGACTTATCTACATAACTATAATAAGACCAATATGGACATACGGAGTTGAGCTTTGGGGCTCCTCCAAACTATCGTATCCATTCCTTACAATCCAAAATCCTCCGTAAAATCCTTAATGCTCCATACTTTGTCACAAATAAAGACCTTAATGTACCATATATCGTTGATTTAGCCCGAGCCAGATATCTATCCTTTCATGACAAACTCCAGTCCCATCCAAATCCCCTTGTTTCCACCCTTGCTTCTTCCTCCATCCCTGATAATCCTCCTGGGCGACCGAAAATGAGATGGCCTCATGATCTTCTTACTTAGAATTATTTAGGGTGTGCTACCACTGGGTAGTATCTCGCCAAGCCTGTATATGTCATTATTTATAGTTTGTGTGTATTTACTAGTTGTAGTTGTAAATTTCATTAAATAAACAAACAAACAAAAATTATTACTACACCGGACGGATATTCTATATTCTGTTTACTTTATACCTAAGAAGACCCGATGGATTGGCTAAGACCTGAGTGGAGTGGGATGGGACAGGTTGTGCCGGTAGAACTCGTTGGGTAGGTCCGGGACCCCACCCCACCTGGGGACCAGGCTGTCCCGTAGCAGTGGGTAATGATGAGGGCAACATGCAGCATCCAATGGTGAGCATTTATCGATATTAACTTTAATATATATATATATATATATATATATATATATATATATATATATATATATATATATATATATATATATATATATATATCACGTTATCTGTGGTTACGGTCCCCGGCGTCTATCAGATAAAATGATTATTTGCATTTGTATCTATCTTTCCATCTATACAACTCTCATTCAAATATTTTTAAAAATTACCATATTAGGGACTTCGGTAAGATAGGCAAAATCTCTCGACATCGAAACAATCCCGGACGAAATCGAGACGAATGTCGAAACCCGGTGACCGTAGCCGCAGGTAACGTGATATATATACACAGTCGCGGTCATAGAAATTGCATCACCCTACAAAAATTTTATTAATTTTTTTTTTTTATTTACCAGATTTCTCCGGATATTTCTTCGCCAGTTTTGAAACGATATTTTAAAAACAAACGCTCCATTAAGCGGTGAAATCGTTCATTTGTTATTTTCTCTTTCCAGCCCCTTTCTTTAGCTCCATGGAGCCTTTTTTTTTTTTCAAAATTATGACTACCGTTAATTGGTCGTAACGTCACAATATTTATATTTTCTGACGAGGAAAGTTTTTTGATACTGGTCGTAATTACAGATTTTATCCCGGCATTAGTTAAAACTGGACTGAGAAACTTAAGAAAATTTCTTGTAACCTAAATAAGTAAAAAGAAAAAAAACAAAAAAAAAACACTCAATGGGATCAACGTTATCAACGTAACAATAAAAAAAAATAAATGATGCAGTTTTTATGACCGCGACTGTATAGTAAAAACTTGTATTTATTTATATCACACATCTATTTATATGTAACCTTTCGGATTTTTTGTTTCTCAAACATATCTTTATATGCCATAAATTATAAAATATAAAAAAATAATAAAAGAAAGAAACGATAAATAGACCTATGATCAACGAGTAAGGAGAAAATATGCATTATTTCAGTAAATATTGCGACCATGGCAAGAACTTGAGGAATGTTTTAATATGATATTCGGAGCTTTCAAATTGCTCGATATTCAAGTCGATATTTCCTTGCTGAGTGTTACAGCTTATAATTCTATTGAGTAGAAATTTCCTAATATTTTCAAATCATCTAATTAACGAAGCTAGTTTCACTAGTGTTGCCCAAATGCGAGACGAGTCTTGGTCTTGCAAGCTCAGTCTTGGTCATGGTCTTGGTCTTGCGTAAGAGTCTCGCATTAGTCTTGCAGTTACTAATTAGCTCATTACTGTAGAGGTATTACTGTAATTTTTTAGATAGGAGAAACCAAACTAAGCTCGAATGAAAAATTAGAGGAGTTAAACGCAAAAGTTTATTGGTTTAACCAATTATTAATATATAGTATTAAAATTGTCGAGTATTAGTGACTATTTTACCTTAATTTTTATGCAAAAAATCTATTTTTTTTTACCATTCCTTGTCTTAGTCTTGCAACAGTTGGGCGGCCTTGGTCTTGGTCTTGCAAAGTGCAAGACCAAGACCGATTTTGGGCAACACTAAGTTTAACTCTTGATTAGTTTTTTCCCAAATGATTATTTCAATACTAATAATACATAATAATTCTTTTATTCTATTAAGTTAATTAATTAATAATCAACAACTAGGATCTTTTCCACATAAAAAAAAATAAAATAAAAATTTTTTATTTACTTATGTTATACACCTGTTAATACGTAACCATTCGGCCTGTTTGGAAATTTTCAAGCATATGTGTATATACCATTTACCATCATTGATATAAAAAATGTAATCTCATTTTTGGAAGAATATATACGTCAAATGTTTCCTTTAGACGAAATCTTCTTTTTGTCAGTCGATCCTTAGTGTCAAGGGTGACCATCCCCCTCAAGGTCGATGGTGCATGACAATCCCCCTCTCCCTCCTCCCCCCCCCCCACCGTCCTAATATATTATATTGCTCTAATTTTTCAAAAACAGTGCAAGCGAAAAGATAATTTAAAAAGCCGTAGATAATATTTGTCCACTCTATTTACGCCTATTCCATGTTTTCCCCTTGTTAACTGGTATGAAACGTTTCGAAAATTCATTACCTCATCAAAATGTGCTCCCCTCAAAAATTATTATGGGCACATTGAAACCTTATTTTGGGTACTCCTGCTTGGTGTTATTTTTATCTTGTTTCCAGGGTTTGAAATAAATAATTATTCATTCCACAAAATCATTTAATAATTACTATTTTTGATTATTAATTTAAAAATCATTTCTGATTTATAAATAAAAATTTAAATCGAGCTTTGGTATTTATTGATTCGATTAAATACAATGATCACTCACTGAGTGTTGCGGTTTTACATAAATAATAATGATTAAATTGTGATTAAAAAAAAATCAGAAAATAAAAATCACCTTATACACACAAATTAAAATAAATATCAATATGTATGTATACGATATTGATGTACACACTTTTTTAATATTATATTTCTGAAATCTCTTTAATTGTGCAAGCAGTACCTGCACAATATATATATATATATATATATATATATATATATATATATATATATAATATATATATATATATATATATATATATATATAAGCCAAAATTCCTAATTTATTTCGGAAATAAAGATGTTCTGTGGCTAATTGTTGATGATAATATTCTTCAACTACTCCAGAATCAAAATACATCATAGTGATTACAAAACATTTATATTTCTGATTTAAAAAGTATTATTCAAGAATTTTTTTTTTTTTAATCGTAAAAATTTTGTTCAAAAATAATAATCAGGGTATGATTTTTAACATTTATGAAAAAAAATAAAAACATATCTTAAATAAATGACCAAATGATTTTTTAAAATTCCAGATGAAAATTTTGAAATTAGATTTTATTTTATTTCTTTTTAATTATCAATGTCAAACGCTGCTTGTTTTTGTACACATATATACGGATTAAAATTTAACACAGAATTACACTTTAAAGAGTTGGAGGGTTTTCAGTCAAAAATTAAAATTAATAAATTATATTTATTTTTAATTTGTATTTTTACTGAAAGCCCCAACCAATTTCTCTTTAAAATTATTTTCTACAGTCAACCATCAAACCGATATCAGTAATATACTTTTTTGAAATTACTGTACTCCATATATTTTAAAACATTATACACCAGTAACTAAAATGAAAATGGAGGTACATTTGCATTTTCACAAGATATTGTGAAATGCTGGTGCATAATGTCTTAAAAGATGTTCATTACAATTGTATGTCTTCTTAAAATGTTTATCTGTAAATATGAAAAAAAAAATAAAATAAAATAAAATAACACCAAGATTGACTGACAAAAAGAATATTTTGTCTAAGCGAAAAATGTGATGTATATCGTCGGTATATTGCGAAAAGTCATTAAGTGACTTGAGGGAAATATTTAAAAGGTTGTTAGTAAACATGTGAATCTACAAAAAAGTTTATACAAATAATTGTCAATTCCCAGTAGAAAAGTAGGAAATCGAAGATTTGTCTTTTTTTTAAGCGCGCCACATTTTTCTTTGAATAGGAAGCGATTACTTGAAAAATATTTGATTTAAGCAACTTGTAAACTAGACAAAATTTAATTTAAAAGAAAGTAGAGTTTGCCATTGTTTAAATTATTTAAAGAGGGCTATTGGGCGGACAACAGAGCTATGTTCTGTTTAAAAAAAAAAGTCATAAATTATTGTGATTTTTTTTAGCACACTCCAACTGTACTACAGTTACCCCCCTTTAGAAAAACTTCTTCGTTTAATAAGCTTTAAGTCCATATTAATTACGTTTATTATCAAAAAAATTGAGATTCAGCTCAAGCTATGTAAAGAAATTATGTGATTTCCTATCTACTCACCTAAAAGTACCCGTGTTTTCAGCAAAAATGACTACAATTAACTGAGGTTTTTATTTCTTGTTTTGCCGTGATATGGGATGTATTATAAACAATGATAAACTCTATTTTCATTTAAAGTAAATTTTGTATAGTTTTTTATGGAGCAATGTTTAATTACAAAAATCAAATATTTTTTACGTTAAAAAAATGGAGGGCCCAATGATTCTTTATATTTTAAAGTTGATATTTTTATTTATCCCTAAATACACACACGCACACACATATATACATTCAACTTAACTCTATTAATTTCCAAATTGTCGTTACTTATACGATTAAATATTAATTAATTCTACCACTAGATTAATAAATATCAGGTAAAAACGTTTTGAGGGCGCATATGTCCTCCGAGGCAGCAACTACCTCAAAGATACCACATGCGGCATCCATGGCTGAGGTTCCCCACCTGTGCTATATTCTATTTTTAGTAAATTATCGGTACATATTCAGTGATTTATAGCAGCACGAACCTAAGTGTTTTCAAACATAACAAGATAAGGAATTGGGTCTTTCCTTGAATTTGACGACTGGAGTAAAGTAACCAGATCCTCAGAATCTTTTAATAAGCGTGTTCTATCATTCATCAATAAGTGTCAGTGATATCGAGGCTTCTTTTGTAAAATTTACTTTAGATAGGTTTGTATTTTATATAAAAATGCGTAGCCATGACTATTTATGATCGCAAATAAAATCATATATATATATTTTTTTTCTTTCTCTTTTTAGTTGGTTATTTGTATTTATTTCCCCCTCTTACGTACATATTGTGTGAGTGAATACTATAGCCATAGTACCAATGCCTTTCAGTGTGGCAGACTATATTAATACTCAATAAAATAAAAAAAGTAATTAAATAAAAATCTGTGAAATATGAGATAATTCTTTTCAAAACAGAGAAATCTTTTTTAAAATTATTATTTATTTAAAACAATTAATTTTCCAGTTAACTTTCCTCCTCCGATTAGCTGTTACAGCTTATTAAATAATAATGAAAATATTAAAATTTCTAAAAATTGTTTCTTGTATTAATTTTTTGTATTTTCGAACAAAAAAATCAATCATATATTTAATAACCCAAGTTATTTAACGTTTCAAGTATTGCATCGCTACAGTGTAATTTTGACTTTACAAAAATAATTTGTTAAATCTCTAATTAGTTCTGTAATTGAAGATGTCTGTAGATTAATGGTTTTGTTTTTGTTTTTGTAATAAATTTTTATTTATTTTTTTATTATACTGTATATCTGATATGCATGTGCTTCACATAGCTCTAATACTTACAAGTAGAGTCTGTTGGTCACCGATTTCAACCAATTTTTTTTTTGGTGGTACTGAATTGAAAAATGTTGTACACATATCTTAGCGTTCTTTCCAAATGGGCCCTAGGGAACGAGAAAAAAAATATTCTATATGATTTTAAACAAAATTTATGTAATTTATTTTTGCCTTCGCTTTACCCGGATTTTTAGATTACTATATAACAACCGCTTTACTTTTTCTTTTTTTTTGCATAATAAGAAAAAAAAATTAACTATTGTATTAAATGAGTTATATATAATGTGTCATAAATTTAAAAAAAAACAAATGGTGCTTCCAGTAAGATAGGCCAACTAAATTTTTGTTATGAAAAAGCATATATGATTCATTTTTAGGGAACTTTAAAACTCTTAAATACGAATTGTCATAAAAAATAAAACCTTTAGTACCTTTTCTTGGATGAATTTTATTTAATAACAACAAAGATTAGAGGAATTAACGAAAAGTCTTAAGATATATATATATCGGGAATCGGGATGTGGTTTACCAGGATGTCAGTAGCCTCCCTGAAGTTTGGTCCATGGTTTGGTCCATGGGCGGTCTGTATTGGGGAAAGAAATATAGGTCCACGTGCGCCTGCTGACTCTTAGCAGCCATAATCCACGAAGCTAGACCGATTTGTCACTGTCCTTGAATCACTGCACTGCCAGATTGGCCCCAAAGAGATCGTCTATGGAGTTACAGGTGGCCTGCTGCTGCATCATGGATACCATGGTTCGTAGCAACGTAAACGTTTGTAAGGAGACCACATATCGAGGCCTGTCTTCATGGAGATCAAGATCTCGAGTCAAGATCTTCATGGACTGTTGCACCAAAAGGGGGAAAAAAAATTATATATATATATATATATATATATATATATATATATATATATATATTATATATATATATATATATATATATATATATTTATATATGTGTGTGTGTATTATACGTACGGATATATTTGTAAATATGTCAACAAAACAATTATATATATTACCTACATTTATTTTAATTAAAAGGTTTGAGTCAGTGAGATAAACTCTTATTAATTCTTTGATGGTTCAAATGTGATAAAATCTACACGTTAAAATGGATGAATGCACGTAAATGAATCATAAAATCCTAGGACATGTTGCTACATATAATTATCTGTGAATATAAACTAATATTACAATAATAGGAACATAGGGCGTGCCTAATTCTACGTTTTAACATAGCCATCTAGTCTACTTTTCCTAATTCCTTAATTGATTTTAGGTTACACATTTTATTCATTTATGTAGATTAATTGTTATTGAGGGAGCGAGTTTGCGGTGGGTTGAGCACTGACTTCCAGAGCTGAATGTCCCGGGTTCGAGTCGGGCTGATGCCAGACAAATTATTTATTTTTTCTGTTTCATCGGTCGTGAATTGATCCTGGGGCACTCTCAGTCTCTATAAATGGGCACTCTCAGTCTCTATAAATGGGCACTCTTAATTAAATAATTAACAGAGGGTAAAACCTGGTGGTTGAGCGTGATCTCGGTCAAATCACATCCTTGCACAGCCGTTGACCATGAAACAGTACTTCCCAACCGAAGACGAATTTTTTTTAATAAATTGATATCGATTTTAATTTCCTTTTTGTACTTTAAAATGTTGAGGGGAGGGGAGAGCGAAACGATATTCTCACCCCTTTTAACCTTTAAGCCTTCTATTTAGTGTATATAGGTATGCATATTTTTTTTTTTTTTTTGCTTAGTTTTAATTTTCTTATTTTTAGGTTATTTTATTTTATTTATTGTATATACTTTTTGATTATTATTTATTGTTATTTTGCTTCTATTTATTTTATATTTTTTGTACATATAGTGTGAATGTTATCCTAAATCACTACAGCTAGTTAAAACAGATTGTTTTAATACTCAAGAAATAAAAAAATAAAAAAAAACCGTTTATTATTAGTATATAGGAATAAACAGTTTCGTCGATGTCACGACAAGTGAGAGATTTTACTGGGGTATCGTTGACCTCAACTTCTTCAGCTCCCAAAATCAGATGCACCTCGAAGACCTGATTTGCAACATTACAATGGGGTGCCCTAAGCCCCAAGATGACCCCGAAGTGGTCGTTGGTGACACTGGCATTCTATGGAGATTTTTCGAATTGACCTCCACAATAGAATTCATTAAAAAAAAAAGCATCATTCAAATATTCTGTATATGTTTTAAATTTCATAAAAATTGCTTAATTCAAAATTTCTGCTTTATATACAAAACGTATAACTCCTTTTTTAGACAGAATTTTTCCAAACTACAGTATGTCAACTTGGTTGAAAAATCCTACATTCCCCCCATGATAAGAATATAATAATTAATCATTTTATAATCCAACATAAATTAAAAAGAAAATACATTTTTATACACATGTTATTTATCAACGACAGTCTCTTTTTAAATTACGTAAACCTTAAATTTAAAGCTTGTAATTTCAAAATAACATAAACTTACTTCATTAACAATTTATTTATATTACATAATTTTGTAATTACCATTTATCTCAACTTTTTCTGTTTATGAAATAAATGGTTTGAACAATGCTCTTTGTTTGGTTTTATTACATCTAAAATTGCGTTCAGGTTAAGATTTTTAAAATTTATTTATTTAGAGATATAATAATCTGACACGTAGACAATAATTATATTGATATATAAACAAATTCACACCATATATACAGAAAATATAAAATTAACAAAAGTAAAATAATAGTGTAAAACTATGTACAATAAAAAATAAAATAACCTAAAGATAAGTGAATTGAAAAAATAAAAATACAGTTATACCTACATAAAATATATACAACCAGGCAGGAAACCCCAAGCCAGGCTTCTCCCTCAAACTATAGAAGGAAAAGCAGGACCCCAAGAGATCTCTGCGCTACTCTCTGAACCGCGTAACTGGTCCTAAAGCCAGTGGAATTTGAGCGAGAGCGCTTTAGCCACATACACTCATGTCTTGAGTGGAGAATCTGGCCATTGCCAGAACTCCAAGATATATATTACAAAACATCTCTGGGCCACTGCCGCTTCAACCTTCGAGGAGGATTGAAAATAGATGAGTGAAAATAGATAGGGATTGTGGTGGGAATTTGGATGATTTATAAGGTTCTGATGGAATTTGGAAAAATTTTCAGGGATAAATAAGGTCGAGGACAAATGGGATATTAATGTCATGATGTAGGGTTTTGTTGGTTACATAGAACGGAGCATCGACCATTGTTCGGAGGACTTTGGACTGCGTTTGATGTTAGAAAATTTTGCTGTCCCCTAAAGTTCAAGGTTAAAATTAGTAAGATTAAAATTTTGAATATTTAAATTAAATAAATAAAATTTAAATTATTATGGAACTGTAACTACTTCTTCTCTGAACATCTTAAAAAATGATGATCATCGACCGTCAGTTAATGTTACGGAAACTAACAGCAACCAAAATTACCCAACGACAACTTATTTCATAATCCATTATAAAAAGTTTTATTTTTGGTTAATTATTTGGGAATAATGTTCTAGAATATGAGCCGATTCCGGTTTCGAATTCAGTACTGTTTCCTGTTTTATAGTAGTAAATGTAGATGTTACCATTTTGTTTATTTATTAAAACCGAATTTTTAATACACCTACTTCTTTGTCCAGTCATGCAAACAATATCAGATATGGGATTGATTTTGACAGTATCTAAATGTTGCGTATCTCCCCATGGAAACTTAAAATGTTAAAATCTACAATAAACCAGGAAATAAAGGTGAATTCGAAACAGCAAGCAGCAATTTTTGACAACATTACGCTAAAAAAATCCACCTCAAATAATATTGTTTATAATTGAGAATGAATTAAGTTTAGTGTTGCCCAAATGCGAGACCGAGACGAGTCTTGCAAACTGAGTTTTGGTCTAGGTCTTGGTCTTGCGCAAGAGTCTCGCCAAGTCTATTAGCTTAGTACTATAGAGGTATCACTGTATTTTTTTTAGATAGGGAAAACCTAACTAAGCCCGAATGAAAAATTAGAACAGTTAAATACAAATGTATATTGGTTATACAAATTCTTTACATATTGTAACTAAAATTGTCATGCATTAGTAACTATTTTGGCTTAATTATTATTTACAAAAAAGATTTGTTTTTCCCAGTCTTGGTCTTGTAACAGTAAGGCGGTCTTACGGGCAAAGACCAAGACCGATTTTGGGCAAACTAATGAAGTTATTGTATATATATATATATATATATATATATATATATATATATATATATATAAAGCTTTCGGTGCTGAAGCCTTCCTAAATTAGATCCCAGATCCGCTACTACCCAACAACAACTTCATTAGTTTGCCCAAAATAGGTCTTGGTCTTGCAAAGTGCTAAGACTGCCACACTGTTGCAAGACCAAGACCAAGACTGGTAAAAAAAAGTCGATTTTTAAAATAAAATTAAGGCAGAATAGTTACTAATGATTGACAATTTTAGTTAGTATATGTAAAGAATTGGCATAACCAATATACTTTTGCATTTAACTCTTCTAATTTTTTAATCGGGCTTAGTTAGGTTTTCCCTATCTAAAAAATACAGTAATACCTTTATAGTACTAAGCTAATAGGTAACTGCAAGACTTTGCGAGACTCTTGCGTATTACCAAGACCTAGACCAAAATTGAGTTTGAAAGACTAAGCCTCATGGTCTTAGTTTTGCAAATTGCAAGACCAAGACCGATTTTGGGCAACAAATATTCAGGACGCAGTCATTATAATAGTCATTTTTATTAGTGCCGACGTTTCAACCCAAACATGTGGGTCATCATCAGGACGTGGTTTGAGTACTGAAGGTAACCTGATGATGACCTAAATGTTTGGGTTGAAACGTCGGAACTAATAAAAACTTAATAATGACTGCATCCTGAATATTTATCACCCATATTTTATATTTCCTTTACTTACATATCGTCAGTCTGCCTCTACACGTATTTATGTATAATATGTATACGTTATAATTAAAAAAATATATCATATTGTGACTGTTTAAGAATTTATTTTAGATCACTCACAGTAACAAATATGGAACAATGGAAAAAATATATATAATAAGCACAATTTATTTTGCCTTTTCTTGATGTTTTTCTTAGAAAATAAATAAAGATTCGCGGTTTTATTGGTTTTTAGTTACATAAGATCGTGGAAGCAATATTTGATGAAGCCTTCTTGAATATTGAGAAAGAAATTGAGAAAAGGGGGGGGGGGTGGCGCCTGAGATCTGTGCTAGGGGAGGAAATTGTGAGAGGGGAGTCCAGGAGCAAGGGGTGGAAAAAAAACTGCCCTCTTATTCTAATCCTTCTCTACTGAGGAATAAAAAACTAATTTTTTTTTTCTTAATAATATAATTAATTTTCATATTAGATACATTTAACTATCTTTCAATGAAATAATGCATTTTTGCTTGTTGAACCATGGTGATGACTTGTATGAACTTTTTTGGCAGAATTTTTTTTTTAAAAAATAGACTAGAAATGAATTAGATGGTACAGAACATCCAAGTGGCTTAAATACAGGAAGATCTCCATTGATCATATTTTTACAATGAGACAAATCTTCGAAAACATTGAGAAAAATCTGAAGATTCGTAGTGTATCTTTATTTACCTGTAAAATACAGAGAAACCATTTTCAACGAAGCTATTTTGGGAAGCTCTCAAGGAAGCAAATATATCAGACCCCATAATAACTATTATGAAAGCAATCTACCACATTAGTGGTTGTGTTAAAGTAAGGTCAGGCCTTTGTGAAATATGTCTAATATGTAATAATCCTATATATTATTTCTAAATGGTGTTTTTTTGTCGCTATAACTTCGTCAATTCTTCATCAAATCCAACGATTGACCACTCATTTTGAAGATATTCTTCTCCTTCACATGCGAAAAATAGTCCCATCATCCCCCGAAATTTCTGGGAAAAAACGTTACGGAAGAAAAGAAACATTATTTGCGAATAACTCAAAAAGTATGCACTTTTTTTCTCATGCTTGTACCCATAATAATTAGAAAGATTGCTAAATTACCTACAAAACAAAAAAAAAAAAATCGTAAAATTCGGACTATTTTAACAAAGATACAGTCCATTAGTTTCGGTATACTTAATAATGTCTTCCTGTTAAAAGATATTGTATTTAGGAGTAGAATAGTCTACCACATTTTTTTGTCCTGGCTTTTATATTAACTTAATTATTTCTTAAAGACTTTTGGTTGTTCTTACATTTTATTTTTTTTAATAATTTAGAATATCCTGTGATGGGGGCATTATTCTGTCTTTATTATTTTTATTATCTTTCCAGTACGCGTTTAAAAATAGGTCCTAGCAAAGCAATTTGTATAAATATTTTTGTCTATTATGTTTAATGGAATATTGTAATCGTCCAATAAAAAAGTATTAATTCCTTCCTTATATAGTACATACTTATTTCCATATTTTTTTACTATTTCTTCACTAAACAAAATGTTCTGCGAATTTTTCGCACGTCCCAACTAGTATGTATTTATTGCTGATAATTGATTATATTAGTAGTTTATAATACTATTATTATTCTTGATTACATTATTGATTGTAATTGAGCACCGCGTTTATCGTACGACTATAATATACTTACGAGTATACATACACATTTCATTATGATTTTTTTCGTGCTCGAATCCATCTTTGATAAACAGTATTCATTAGATCATTTTATTTTATAATATTTAAATGCTTATGATCACATATACATTTTCTTTTTTCCTATAAGAGGAAAAACAACTCCAGTTTTTTGCAATAGCGTCTACAGGAAAAGTAAAAGAATTAAAAATCTTCAAAGAACCATTCTCAAAGATAGATTTTCCCTGTCAGGTTGGTCGCCGCAAATGAACTATGTCTTTCCTGACTTGTATGTGCGCGGCTGTCAAGGAAAACATATTTTATAATAATAATACTTTCGACTCTCTCTTAAAAAAAATAATAATACGTTATTTTAAATAATTAGTATTTTGTCCTTTTCTTTTAAAAATAAAAGGAATAATTTTCAAAGCGGGGCATATTAAAAAATAAAATTTCAAAATAAATTATTTCATTCATTAAAACATACCACTTGATAAATAAGCATGGTCGTGGAGTGTATTTATAGTTGAAGAGGAGTTGGTTGGGGTGTTCAGTCACAAGTAACAATGTAAAAATACATAAATTATATTTATTTTTGTTTTTGCCAACGTTTCGGGCCAAAGTTTAGGCTCTCATCAGGGCTAAGAAAAGACTATATACAAATAGAAACTAGTACACGGCAAAAGAATAATAGTATGTAGGGAAAAGGTAAAGTCTAATAACATGCAGGTAGAATAGAATTAATAAATACGTGGATAGGCAGATTAACGATATATAAGTAAAGGAAATATAAAATAACACTAACAAAGTTAGGAACTTATAAAATATATAATAACGGTAACAGAGTAAGGAACTTATGAAATAAACTAACTCTAACAAGATAATGAAATTAGAAAATAAATTAAAAATGTATTTGAGAAGGAGTTGGTGCGGTGCGGTCAAATAAATACTAAATTTATAAAAAAAAAATAGTATTTTTAATTGTTACGTCGTTGTTAATTTTTTAAAAAAATTGTTAATTTAAAAAAAAATCGTATTTATTTGACTGCATCCCCCCCCCCCCTCCACGACCAACTCCTTCTCATATTATATCACGGTCAACCATCTCTACATCAATATGAAAAATGTATTTATTGTAAACACAATAAATAACACACAGATACATATAAATAAATGCACAAATGGATCTATATAAAATAAAGAGATTAATACATCCATTTGCTTAATATATATTGCATTTATTTATATCTAGATATACATACTTGATATAGATATACATACTTGATATATATATATATACATACATATAACAGGGCCGGAACTAGGGAAGAGCAAGGGGGGCACTTTGTCGGGCGACATATTTTAAGAGACTGTAAATTTTAACCGAAATTATAATTAATTTAAATAAAAAATTGTTGTTTTTTCTGTGAGGCCGTGGTGGACTAGCGTGTCATAACCTCATCCACTTTAGCAGTCTGGAGTCCAGCTGCGCTGATTCGTAACCGGACGAGTTAAAATTTTATATATATATATTATATTATTTAGAGCTATAGAGTTAGAACTCAATTAAAATGATGTATATAAATAATAGCTATAATGTTTATAATGACTCTATGAAAAACATTTACGACCGGAACAGGTCACGCAGAGAAAAAATAAAAAGTTATACAGGAGGACAACGTCTTTTTATTGAATTTAGATTTTAATCCTGTGACATCAAGACTCCATTCAAGAATAAATATTTTTTTTAGTTAACGCTTCCTATTAAAAAAACCAAAAAGTGTCTTAAACTTTCTGCTTTTCTGTATACAGTCGGACTATTCTTTGTACCAACTTTTTTGTAGCGCATGAGGTCACCTCTTTATGACACTTATGAGACACCCTATATATATATATATATATATATATATATATATATATATATATATACATACAAAATATTTCATAAATTCAGAGTATTATGTAACTTATTTTATTTACTCATTACGATATGTCATGCCACAACTCTCCCTCGTCCTTTGATATTGTGTGAAGTATTCTTGTTATAAGCGGATTTGTTTGGCTATGTGGAGAACATGAAATAAAATTGGAGATAAGAAACGTGGAGACGACGGGAAAAAAACGAACCATGTTGAAGAGGTTTACTCATCATGTGATATCACGTTGGAAAAGTTACAGGCAATGGATTAATCGCAATGTCCTCAACAATGAGAATTTTATTAAAGTTAATTGTTCTGTTTTCATTAAGATAGTCATTTAAAAATTATCATGATGAATAACATGCATTTTTTTGTGTTTTTTTTTATAAAACCTCGTTAACAAGGTGACAGTGATAGTAATGTCACGACAGTTTACTTAATAATCCACTAAGAATAAAGGTGATGAAAGTTAAAAAAAATTGCACTAGAGACTGAACAGTAAACAACAACCGGCTGTTCGGTGATGTCATAATTATTTTAACAGGACCAATTAATTTAAAAAACAAATTAATCTAAGAACTTAATTTTCAATAACTGGACTTACGTAAACTAAATTAATAAAAATAAATTTAAATACCAAATCTTTTCCTTTTTTTTTCAAATGTATTTACTTTTTATTTATTTTTTCTATTATATTTTTTTATTTATAGTTACTGTACCACTACAACCCATGAAGGGTCTTGGGCTCAGTACTATTTAGGGAAAGTACTTTTTCAAGGCCAGTGGAGGGGATCGGGCGAGCATCACGCTCAACCGCCAGGTTTCCTCCCCTAATCAATTACTTAATTAAGGGTACCGACTTTGCAGAGGCTGGGTGTGCCCCAGGAAGGTCCTCAGGAGAGTGGCCAATAAACAGAATAAATAATTTTTCTGCTTGAGCCGGGATTCGAACCTGGGACATTGATCATTGGAAGCTTAGTGCCCTGCCACGGAGCTACCCCGCTCCCTTAAACAAAAAAAACTTTGAATAATACTCTTCAAATTAAAGTCCATTGTTTTCAACTACTTTCACCCATCTTTTTGTCAGTAATTGGATTTGATGCCGATTTTAGACAAATAACTCTTCATATCGAATTTTAATAAATAAGTTATAATGTATCATAAATTACAAAAACAAAAAGGCGCTTTCTGTAAAATAGGCCAAGTAAGTTTCTGTTATGAAAAAGCAAGTTAGATTCGTTTATTGTAAGTTAGGGATCCATACGATACACGGAATGGTACAAATCCGACATTTAACAAATTATTTTTTATTTTTTTATTGATTAATCAAAATTCTGTTTATTGAGAAATAACACATTTTGCCACACTTAAGGGCACTGAATACTAAGACTGAGTGAGGCACATTCATACCATATATACAATACAATACAAAAAAAAAAAAAATAATAAAAAATATATATATACATCTATATAACAAAGGCAAAAACTATAATAAACCAAGGAAATGTAACTTAGAGTTAAAATTAAATAAAATACAGAAATTCGTAGCAAAGTTAAATAAATTATAAATCAAAGAAATAAATAGAAAAATATTCATTATTAATTACAATATTTACAATCAGGCAAAAGATCTCCGAGTCCAGCCCTTTCCCCCACGTGTGAAAGACAAAGCGAGACTCTAAGAGATCCCAGCGCTTCTCTCTCAACCGCGTCGCCGGCATTACCAGTCCGGTGGAGACTGAGAGAGGGCACTATTTAACAAATTAGAACCAAAAATAAAAATGATCAAGAATTTTCTAGTTTAAAAAGTTATGAAATCCAATTTTTTTATGTGGATTGGAAGAGTGATAAATAAGCTTTTTAAAGGTTGTGCCAACTTTGAATTTGGAGAAAATCCTGAGAGGTTATTAATTTTTTAGTTACCGAACTATAAAAAAATTCCTCTTAGAAAATTAAGTACTAAAATTTATGTATGTGTGATTATTTCTCCTCTGCTCAGCCTCTATTGATCCTTAATACCAGTAATGCGACTGAGTAAGAGGCGCTGGGATCTCTTAGAGTCCTGCCTTTCCTTCCACGTGTGGGGAGAAAGGCTCGGAGTTCTCCTGAGTGAACGATTCTGTAAATATTGTATAAAAGTATGCTCGTGTTTTAGTTGTTATTTTGATTAGTTTAGTTCTTATGTTAATATAGGTTCACTTTTATTATTATTATTTTTTTGTATTATTTATATTTATTTATTGCAAATAGAGCGTGAATGTGCTCTCTGAACACTATTATAAGTGTCCTTAATTGTGACAGATTGTTATAATTCTGAATAAATAAGTTTTAAAAAATTGCAATTTTTTATTGCTTAAAAAATTGGTGTTTGAGAGTTTTAAAGAACACCAAAAATTAATCTTATTTGATTTTTATAATAAAAAATTACCTGGTCTGCTTTACAGGGAGCACATTTTTGTTTTGCTAATTAATGATACATTATAATTCATTTAATACCATAGCCGATATTTTTTCTTATCATAAAAAAAAAAAAAAAAAAAAAAAAAAGAAAAAGAATCCAATATATAATAAACTAAAAATTCTGGCAAAGCAAAGGCAAAAATGAATAACATAAATTATGTAAAAAAAATTTTTTCGGTTTCTAAGGTCCATTGGAACGAACGCCGGGACATATGTCCCAAAAACCCAAAAATAAAATAATGATTGAAATCGGTGGCCCACTAAGTGTGAAGTCTTGGTTAATAATTGTTTGCAATAAATGAACGTTATTATATTATTTATTTTCATATTATATTACTTGTTAACATATTTATATTTCATATTATTATTATATTTTATCCTTTTAAATAATGTAAAAATTTGTGGTCTTTACTTTGAACCTCGAGTTTAATATTTTCCAATATTATAAAATGAGGTGCCAATGTTACATCTAGGATGACTTTTGCATAATATTAATAATTTTTTTTTCCGGCGGTCTTGAAAAGTACAAAGCGAATTCGTGAGCAAACTGAATGAGAGGTGGAGGAAGAAAAATCTAGATCCTGATACATTTAAGACCACCAGAAACATTTGAATTTTTTTTTAATATTATTTCTTAATGATATTTACAACTGTATTTAAGAAATACATTTAATAAATTTGAACATATGGATATAATGCCTTGAAAACACTTACTAATGGTAGCACTCTAATTATATGTCTACATTAGGAGATCACGACGCCTCGGAGGGTTATCAGGAATTGAAGAGGAAGCAAGGTTAGAAACGAGAGGGTCGGGATGATTCTGAAGTTTATTATGGAAGGATAGGTATCTGGATCGGGCCAGATATGAAACATTAAAGTCATTATGGATGGTTTTATTTCTAACAAAGTAGGGAGCATTGAGGATTTTATGAAGGATTTTGGATTGTAAGGATTCGATACAAGAGGAATTCGATGGTTTAGTAGAGCCCCATAGTTCAACTCAGTCATGTATATGAGTTGTTTGTAATTAATTGGAAGTTTAGAGCGTTTGTCTTGTAAGTGCTGAAGTAATCGGAAACGTCGAGCGGTTTCTTGTCGTTTCAGTCTTTTACGTATTTTAATTTAAAAATAAACATTGTTACGAAGTCAGGCCATTTTACAACACAAATAATATAACCCCAGAAATAACCTACTTTACAGATATTCGATATTCATTTAACAATTATAGGCCCAATCAACAATGATAAAAATATTAAAAACAAATTTAGTCGTAAAACTATGACTTATTATCCTACAGCATCCTTCAATAATATTCCGCTTATCTTTGTTGAAAAAATCCAATACCAAGAAATATACTTGGACAAACAAACGTCTTACTTGAAATCCGCGTAAAAGACTGAAACGACAAGAAAATGCTTGACGCTTCCGGCTACTTCAGCACTTACTGGACAAACGCTCTAAGCTTCCAATTGATTACATTCATATACACGACTCCATAAAATTCCTATCATATCTAGTGTTGCCCAAAATCAGTCTTGCAGGACTGGTAAAAAAAATCGATTTTTTGAATAGAAATTAAGGCAAAATAGTCACTAATACCTGACAATCTTAGTTACTATAATAAATAATTGGTATAACCAATATACTTTTACGTATCCTTACACTCCAAAATCTATAATGCTCCATATCTTATCATAAATCAAATAAATAATAAAGAACATAATGTGTCGCTGATTTTGTCCGATCTAGGTACTAATCATTTCATGATAAACTCCAGACTTGTCCAAACCCACATGTCTCCAGTCTTACTTCTTCCTCCTTGATTCCTGATAAACCTCCAAGGCACTTGAAATGAGTATGGCCTTAAAACTATTAAGGTGATACCATTGAGTAATGAATCAACAAGTCTGCTCTTGTCGTTGTTCTTTAAGCAGACCCTACACGGTAATTCTTGAATGAACGTCACAAGAAGTGCCAAGATTGCCCGCGATCGCTTTGATCATGAAGACCCTTACACGTTCAATCATTACTGATCATTACTTATCGTTGCTGACACCAATTTAGATCAATTGTAAACAAAGAAACAGCATAGATATGCTTATTTGGACATTGTCATTTATAATATTGGGCATCAAGAGAAAAACGGAGATATAATAATTACTTTCTAGTGACTGAAAATCGCTTAGACCAAAGTTAGAAAAATATAAGTCAACTACATACAAAAATTTAGGAAAAGTATTGAGAAAATAATCAATTTGTTAAGAAAAATGGAAAAATTAATGACAAATAAACACAACAGTTAAAGATTTTTTTTCTATAATTAAATTTTGAAGTTTCCACTTTTTTTTCTCTTCAATTTATTGCCTACTTGACTATTTAAAGAAAAAATAGTTGAAAATGGTTAATAATAATATAGACTAGGGATATAAAGAACTATTTACTTTTATGAAATTATTTACTTAATAACGAGACCTAGGTAAACTAGCCTATCTAGTAGTAAGGTTAGTCTCATAGAAAATCGTTTTGACAAAAGTTAGTAAAATATAAGGCAACTAATTACAATTTTTTTTTTTTTCTTTATGACATTTACAACTATATTACATATTTGGACATAATTGATATAATGACATGAATACACTTGCTGAGTAACTACCCAATGGTAGCACTCTAATGATATGACTACATTAGGAGATCACTGGGCCATCTTCTTTTCCGACGCCTCGGAGAATTATCAGGAATTGAAGAGGAAGCAAGGTTAGAAACGAGATTGTTGGGATGATTCTAAAGTTTATTATGGAAGGATAGGTATCTGGATTGGGCCAGATCTGAAACATAAGGAACATTAAAATCTTTATGGATTATTTTATTAGTGACAAAGTAAGGAGCATTGAGGAATTACAAAAATTAAGGAATTACAAACTATAAATATACACAACGTTATAGTTTTTTTTTTCTTAAAGTAAATTGTGAAGTTTCCACATTCTTTTTTAATTTGTTGCCCACTTTACTATTTAAAAGAAATAGTTGAAGATGGTTTAAAATTATAAACAAGGGATATGAAAAATTATTTAACTATTTACATATAATGAAAAACAGAAATTTATAATGGTTGTGAGGCCTAGGTAACCTAGGTATCCAGTAGTATGGTTAGTCTCCCCACTACTTTTACCTCAGTCCTCCCTCCACTTCTCGTGAATGAACCTTTGATTTCCGGATGTTCGGATATCCGCAGCGCACCACCATCAGTACTTCATTCACTACCTTGCACGATAATTCGGAACGTCATTAGTGCAATTCCGAATGAACGTGTAGGATCCGCTTTATTTTATTGATACACATTTACTGATTGTATTTATTTAATACAGTCATAAATAAAAATACATAAAAAATAAATATTGTATGTTGAATTGCTGGTCATCGACTCGGTCAACAGAGAGACCGAGTACGATACTTTTCTGGGCGGGGATGTAGTGGATGGTAATTGGGACAGGAGGTGTTGCTAATGCCTCATCCGCCAGCGGAGGGCCAGGACAGGCCACAAATGGTCCAAGTCGAGTGCAATTAGCTCCAGGGGGGGAGGTTGGGGGGAGGGGCTGGTCCTAAGGGCACCCAGTCACCGGGTTTTTGGCCTAGGTCAGTCCTCTCTCTCTCTCTCCAACTATACCGCTCTTCTCCATCATTCCTAAAATCTTTCTAGTGTATGACAACGAAAATTTGTAACCTTCCCTCTCAACAATAGGGCCGATCTGCGCGCCAACAGTGAGTATCTCATGGACAGAAACATTTCCGCAAGGCTGTCAAATATTTAATCTACTGATTACTATTATCTGAAAATTTGATACTTCCTCCTGATACTAAACGTTAGATATGATTGATTACTCGAGACTTCCTAATATTCAAACGTTTGTTGGTTTCTAATATATATAAAAAACTTTCCGAATCGCTAAAAAAAAAAAAAAATACTGAATATAACATTGTTGATATTAATATCATATATATAAAACCTCTAATAAGCTGCAACAAAGTTTGGCTGATGTTAATTCAATATATGAAATGTAAAAGTAATAACCAAACACGGAGGAAAAATTATTATGAATGAATTCCTTGTTTTTAATTTGATTTAAATTATAAAAATCATTAACATATTTATTTTTCAATCCATGCTTAAAAAAAAAAAAAAAAAAAAAATGATCCATCAGGAGGCCTCTACACAACGATGAACGCCTCTATAGTATGCAAGATATGACGCGGGAAGCCAAAAAAACACAGATGAATAGATTCAATCAATAAAGAGACTCCAGGACTATATGCAGAACACTGGAAAGAAATAGCCCATGACAGGCAGAGGTCTTCCATATTTGAAGTATTGACAATTTATATCACATATAATCACAAACGGCATGATAAAAAAAAAAAAGTTAATACAGAATGGTATATATTTTCAGTATAGAGCTAAATTGTTTCAAAATATTCATTCTGATCTTATTAAGAAATTTGATTCATTCGCGAGATTCATTAAATAGTTCGAGCCATTCGATCAATAGGACGTTAAATAACTTTTAACGAAAAGATTAAAACACATTTTATATAGTAACTTTAGAGTGCTACCATTGGGTAGTTACTCAGCAAGTGTTTTTCATGTCATTATATACATTATGTTCTAATTTACTAGATGTATTTATTTAATACAGTTGTAAATGTCTTTAAGAAATAAAAAAAAAAAATATATTGTAACTTGTCAGTATTTTGGGATCATATCATTTCTACAACAATAACGGGGTCTCACCAAATAATTTTTGAGCGATAAGAACTAAAAATAGGTTTAGCCGTTCTTTCGAAAAATCGCTACATAACTTTTAGCGGACACCTTAAACATATAATCATGTAGCTTCTTTGTATGTGGTAAAAATGAAAAATAATAAATGCGTGATTCGGTGATGAAATTTTATTATTCATTTACGGTATTTAATTTAATTTTTATTTATTTTTTTATTGAGTATTACAACAATCTGTCTCTTGGACATTAGTTATAGTGAGGTAGGATAACATTCACACTATATGTACAAAAAATATAAAATAAATAGAAGCAAAATAACAATAAATAATAATCAAAAAGTACAATAGAATAAATAAAATAAAATAACCAAAAAATAAGAAAAATTAGAACTAAGCAAAAAACATATGCATATCTAAACACACTCTGTTATTTTAATTATCTCTGTTATTTTACTCATCTTGTATATTAATTTATCTTTCTATTTATATACTATTTTTTTTTCTTTTTTTTATATTTCTCTTCTTCCTTGGTTATTTATATTTATTTCCTTTCCTTATGTACATATTGTATGAATGAATACTACAGCCCTAGCACCAATGCTCTTCAGTGTGGCAGACTGTATTAATACTCAATAAAACAATAAAAAAAACCTATATACACTTCTATTTAATAATCCTTTTTATTTAATTTTTTATCAGGGTTTATAGGTACGAAAATGAAGTAATTCGTTCTTTGCTATTAAATTAATTTTTATCGGTTTAATGCCTAATTTTGATTGACATATATACCGCCTGTCTTTCTCCCCCATGAAGATCATTGAAGATCCTTTTCTTATGCATAGTTTGTTTTTGATGAGGTCGGGTTTGGTTTATTGTGGAGTGGTCCTCGAGGTCCTGACCATCGGCTAAGATATCCTGTGCAGTACTGGTCCAGCGGAGAGCGGGCAGGTGGTCATCTCGACCGGTTCTCCTCCAGCAACGGATGCTGGACAAAGGGATTACCATAACAGGAGGCAGCCTGGACCAATCCGCCTCATTATCATTTCTATTTTTTAGCCTCTCATTTTACTCGCTAATGCGGTTGCCCTTGGCCTTGGGGACTTTTGGGGCCCAGGTGATGAGTGATCGGGTCCCTCCAACAATCGCCCTCCGTGTCATCTCTGATCCCAGCATCTGTCCGATGTTATTATTCTATTCGGTTATTAGCCGATAATATCAGATTTCAACAATACGTGGAATTTTAATGTCGATTTTAAATATAAAAATATTTAAAATTCAATCTCCGTCCAAATTAAATAGAAAAATTTTTGTTTTATTTTTCACTCCGAGGCGTCAGGAAATACGATGGCCTCGTGATCTACTTATGTAAATATATTATAAGAGTGCTACCAATGGGTAGTTTCTCAACAAGCGTTTTCATGTGATTGTATTATTACTGTGTGCACATTTACTAGTTGTATTTTTTTATAATACAGATGTAAATATCAATGATTAAAAAAAAAAAAAAAAATTTTAATGGCATTGGATAAGCCCACACGGCCGGCTAGAAATTTATGGTGATGTTCTTAGGTAATTTTTACTAAATTTATTCGTTAATTGTCTTAAAATATTTTTTCACGCTACTTATCTCCTATCTGCTCCTCAGTGACAGTATTTGTTAATATGTAATGTTGCTATTGTCTAGGTATGGTGTGTCTAAAGTTTTTGGCCCGACGGCCATTGCTTGTGATAAACTTATACTGTTAATGATACTTGAGCTTAGTGTTGCCCAAATGCGAGACCGAGGCGAGTATTGGTCTTGCAAACTCAGTCTTGGTCATGGTCTTGGTCTTGCGCAAGAGTCTCACAACAGTCTTGCAGTTACTTATTAGCTTATTACTATACAGATATTACTGATATTTTTTAGATAGGAGAAACCTAACTAAGTCCGAATGAAAAATTAGATGAGTTAAATGCAAAAGTATATTAGTTATACCAATTATTAACATATAGTAACTAAAATTGTCGAGTATTAGTAACTACTTGCCTTAATTTTTATTAAAAAATAATTTTTTTTTTACCAGTCCTCGTCTTGGTCTTACAACAATTAGGCGGCCTTGGTCTTGGTCTTGCAAAGTGCAAGACCAAGACCGATTTTGGGCAACACTACTTGAGTTGTGTAGAGCTTGCTAAGAGAAAAAAAAATAATGCAACAAATGCGGTACTAACCTCTTGTATGAGTAATTTGCTAAATTTTACATTTTTTTATGTAGTTTTTTTTTAATGTTACCATACGATCAAAGAAACTTTCTCTGGCCGGATTGGGGTGCTTGCAGCATGATCCTGCTCGCGGGCCGTAATTTGGATAACCGTGGTATAGGTCAAGGAAAAGCGTTTTTTTTTTTTTTTTTGTGAGATTCGTTAGCCTCACTTTCCATAACAATATTTTATAGTGTTTCGCCATTCATAGTTTTCACACTGGACTGAAACCGAAACTAACATACGGTGGAAATAACTATTGCATTATACATGATTTTTTATTTTTTTATTTCTTAATGATATTTACAACTGTATTAAAAAAATTCATCTAGTAAATTTGGACATATGGATATAATGACGTGAACACACTTGCTGAGTAACTACCCAATAGTAGCATTCTAATAATATGTCTACATTAGGAGATCACGGGGCCATCTTCTTTTCAGACGCTTCAGAGGGTTATCAGGAATTCAAGACGAAGCAAGGTTAGAAACGAGAGGATTGGGATGATTCTGAAGTTTATTCTGAAAGGATAAGTATTTGGATTGGGCCAGATCTGAAACATAAGGAACATTAAGTTCTTTATGGATGGTTTTATTTGTAACAAAGTAGGGAGCATTTAGGATTTTACGAAGGATTTTGGATTGTAAGGATTGGGTACGAGAGGAATTCGATGGTTTAGTGGAGTCCATAGTTCAACTTCGTAAGTCCAAATAGACCTTATTATAGTCATTTATATGAGTCTTTTGTAATTAATTGCAAGTTTAGAGCGTTTGTGTAGTAAGTGCTGAAGTAATCGGAAACGTCGAGCTGTTTCTTGTCGTTTCAGTCTATACATGATTTGAAATCGATATACAGTTTATTTTTTACCCGACTAATATTTCGTGTTTAGTTGGACTGGTTGTTGAAAACCACAGCCTGGATGAAATGTTTGGAAATACCCTTTTACAATACTGGCCTGTAAGAGAATGTTGGTATTATTCTTTCCAAGTGCTCTTATAATCTTTTTTGATAATTAAATGAAAGCAAGTATATGGGACCGAAATGTTGACTGCCTCGCCTGTGTATACAGAGTGTTCCGTAAATAGTGGAGAATTCATAGGAGTGATAGCAAACTCAATAGCTACAAAAGAGATTATAAATGGTCCAATTTTCCGCAGAAAACTAGGAAATTTAATTTTTATGTAAGTCACGCTTTTTGACAAATAGACCACAATAACTAAAAAAATACGTAATCTGAGTAATTGCCAATTATTTCTTAGTAAACTAGACAACATTTATTTCAAATGAAACCAAAATTTATCATTATTAAAACTATTTAAAGTGGAATTTCGAGGGAATAAATTATGATAAGCTGCTTCTCTTTTTTTTTTTTTTTTTTTTTTTTTTTTTTTTTTTTTTTTTTTTTTTTTTTTTTTCTGTATAAACGGTGTGAATGTGATCATATATCACTATAATTATTGTCCACGTGACATATCATTATATTTCTAAATAAATAAATAAAATTAAATAAATAGAAAATCATGAATTTTTCGCGATTTTATTTATCACACTTTAACAATACAGATACCCCCACTTAAGGAATACTCCTGTTTAATAAGCTTTAAGTCCATATTAATCAAGATGAGGTTCATTGGAATAGTTTGAGATTCACCTATAGTTTCGTAAAAAAAAAAAAAAAAAAAAAAAAAAAAAAAAAAAAAAAAAAAAAAAAAATGAGATGGCCTGATTCCCTGTTATCTAATAAAAGTACCTGCACTTTCGGCGAAAATGATCATTATAAAAATTATTTCAAAACTTGTCTTTTTATTATAATGCTATAATAAAGATGACTGCACAAATAAACTTTTTTAAAATTTAAAATAATCATTTTTCGAATATTTATCATTTAAATTGATAATGTAACTATGTGTTTTATTAAGATCTTTATTATAAAAATTGAACTGTATTTAAAAATGTTCAACTAAATTTTTCTAATCCTAATATCTATGTTTAAAATACAGAAACCTACTCTGATTGACTGACTAATTTTTATGAAAATGTAATTCAATCCAGGTGATTCTTGGTTGAAGTAAAAGGCATTTCGAAATATTATTTAGGTCCAGATGAAAAAAAAAAAAAAAAAATGAAAATGAAAATTGATCAACATCCTATATAATTGTATAATGAATATTGGTGCAAGGTTGAGACAGATAAGACGAAAAATTCTATTAATAAATATTTTATTGTTTGTAGAGAAATAATTAGTCACATTGATTAAAAAAATGCTCTTCTCATTTTGTTTACAATATAATGAGTTTTCATATTACCTTATCATCCGTTTATCTATTACAAAATTAACCTAGTGAAAATACCATTGAAAATTCCATAATTACGTAATTAAATGGATCAAGGATTTCGAATTACTATGTCATTAATTTCTTAAAAGAAACAAAATCAATAAAAGCCCATTTATTTCTTGAATTTTACTTAACCTGAGACTATATGTATATTTTTATATCTCATTCCCCGCATTTTATATAATATGAAATTAATTTGACAATATAAAAAAAATAATTTTTTTTTTATTATGAAGTATAAGCAATCATAGTGTTTAAAACTTATTTATTGAAAAATATTACAATCTGTCTCAAGGACATTTATAATAGTGCTCAGAGATCACATTCACACTCTCTCTATATACAATAAATAAAATAAATTATACAGAAAAAATAATATATATACAATAAATACATAACAAAACAACCCAAAAACAAATAAATAAAAAGAACACATACATACCTATATACAATATTTGGCGAATGAACTCCAAACCAGACTTGTCCCTCCAACTGTGGAGGGAAAAGTATGACTCCAGAAGATCCCTGCACTTCTCTCTCAACCGCGTCTCTGGGGCTAGACCCAGTGGAGATTGAGCAAGAGTGCTTTAGCCACATACACTATAGTGTTAATCACATCATCATGAGGTTTCATGTTAAAGTCTATATATATATATATATATATATATATATATATATATATATATATATATATATATATATATATATATATATGTATAATGTCTGCTAGGTTAAATAAGTTTACTATTAAGAAGAATTTCAAATTGAAACATTTTCTTTTTTTTTTTTTTTTTAAATATGGTTTGTTGGAATACTTTTTCACATAATTTTATATATATTAACTCTAAGAAAGAAAATTTAATATATTTAATAATAAGTTTTTTTTTTTTTTTTTCTAATTTATAATGAATATTGTACATAGAAATGAATGTGTTATGAAGATTTACTTTATTTTTACTTATGGATTTATTTATCATTTCACTTATGTATGTTATTCTATTTTTATATATTGTTTTTGTTAACTGATGTATTTTTATTTATTCATTTTTTTCACCTGTTATATGTATATATGGTACGAATGAACAAATTTAGCCTTGATGCTTATTGCCCTTCAATGTGGCAGATAGTATTATTTGCTGTTCAATAAAATAAAAATAAATAAATAAAAAACGTTTATAATTGAAGTATTTATACATTTTATAGGGTTTTTCATTGTTAATTTAATTTCGACTATGTTTAAATTCCTATTTCAGATTTTAGGTACAGGAAGGTATATAGTTCATCTCACAACAAGTCTATTAATTCTTCATTTACCTAACTACTCAGTTCAACAGTAAGAAATCATAAAACCATATGCTCATAAATCTTTGTAAGGATTTTATTCTTTTCAACGTTCCCTTTATTGTGTCATTTATTGATTTATAACCTTGTTATCCATAAAATAATTAAAAATTATACCGTGATGAATACAAGGTTAGTTTCTCCGATTTTCGGTAAAAGATAAGTGCTTAATCTTAATTGATGATAAAATCTGGAATCAAACAAATTCACATGACAGTGAGTTATCAATCACCACAGTTTCTCAATTATTGGAGCGATATATTTAAAACGAATGGTTTTATTTAATTTATAGTATACTGTAAAAAAAAACTAAGAATTGTGCTAGATTGTACTGGAACTTTAAGAATATTTATATACATATATAAGCCAAAACACGGTAAATATGATATGATATCTAAGGGGGACGGGGAGGGCTTTCGGGCTGAAGCCCCCCAAAATGGTAAAATATAACCATGTTTTATGAAAAAAATCATCTCCCAAAGTATTATTGTTCGTCTAATAACAGTTAATAGGGCTTAAATAGTTAAAATATAATAATATATTTTAATATTTAAAATATAATAAAATATTTTATTGAGTATAGCATTCAATTAAAAAAAAAATACATTCAGATCTCATTAAGCAATTCGATTCATTAACGAGATTCGTTAAATAGGTCCTACCGTTCACTCAACAGGTAGTTAGATACATTTTAACGGACAAAACACATTTTATATAATAATTTGTCTGTGTGCTCAAATAGTTTCAAAATAATTTTGAGTCATCAAACGTAGAAATCGGTTCAGCCATTCCTTCAAAAGCTACATACCTTTTGGCCAACAGCCTAAACACATAACCCTCCGTGTTGCTTTTCTGTAATCTGTTAAAAATCAAAAATAATAAATGCGCGAATCGATGGAGGAATTTCATTTAAATACAGGTCGGCCTCGATAATCCGAAAAACAAGAAAGAAACAGAAGTTAAAGTTCACTTATGAGTGACAGAATGAAGAGATAACAAAATGAATATAAAAAAAATTATATAAAAAATATACTGATATATGATTATAAAAACATTATATGATCATTTTCAGACATTTTTTTTTTTTTCAATCTGTTTGTATTTGATTGATAATACACATATTTTCGTTTTCTGGTGTAATTTTTCCATCATTTTAAATGGGCATGCCATCTACTTGTTCGGATATTTTTATATGATTATATTTTCGAATATCTTTATATAATATATTTTTGAATATTTTTATATAATTATATTTTCGGATATTTCTATATAATTATATTTTCGGATATCTTTGTATAATTATATTTTCGGATATCTTTGTATAATTATATTTTCGGATACTTCTATATAATTATATTTTCCGATATTTATATATAATTATATTTCCGGATCTTTTTATATAATTATATTTTCGGATATTTTTATACAATTATATTTTCGGATATTTATATATAATTATATTTTCGAATATTTTTATATAATTATATTTTTACGTAGTTATATTTTATATAATTATATTTTTACGTAGTTATATTTTATATAATTATATAGTTATATAATTTATATGAGATGGCAAAATCGTATAATATAGTTTGTTATTAGTAATGTTTCCTGGACTCCATTCTACCTTGTTAATAAAAACTCTTGTATTAACCCTCTCCCCCACTAGTCCGTAGATGAATTGATTGATTGGATTTTCCATACTCGTCGCCAAATCGGATAATAGTTTTTATTCAACGTTAGAAACATTAAATATAGCTTATAGAAACATTTATATCTTTTCTGACAACGATAATAATTATAATGTAGTTCCGTGCGATTTTTTTAGCGCAGGGTTACAACAATTATCTAGGCCGTCCTGTATTTTTATGTATAAAAAAAATTATAAAAAAATATACTGATATTTGATTATAAAAACATTATATGATCATTTTTAGAAATGATTTTTTGTTTGCAATTTGTTTATATTTGACTGATAATACATATATTTTCGTTTTCTGGTACAAGTTTTTCATAATTTTAAATGGGTGTGATATCTACTTGTTCGGATAGTTTTATATAATTATATTTTCAGATATTTCGATATATAACAAAAAAAAAAATATATATATACAAAAAAGTGTTACATAAAAATATGCTGATATATAATTATAAAAACATTGTATGATCGTTTTCAGAAAATTTTTTTTTATTTGTTTGCAAGCTATTTATACTTGGCTGATATCATACATATTTTCGTTTCCTGCTGCAATTTTTCCATCATTTTAAATGGGTGTGCCATCTACTTGTTCGGATATTTTTATATAATTATATTTTCGGAAATTTTTATATAATTATATTTTCGGTTATTTTTATATAATTATATTTTCGAATATCTTTATATAATTATATTTTTGAATATTTTTATATAATTATATTTTCCGATATTTTTATATAATTATATTTTCGAATATTTTCATGTATAAAAAAAATTATATAAGAAAAAATGTTATGTAAAAATATAGTGATATATGATTATAAAAACATTATATGATCGTTTTCAGAAATAATTTTTTTATTTGCAAGCTATTTATACTTGACTGATATCACACATATTTTCGTTTCCCGGTGTAAGTTTTCCTTCATTTTAAATGGGCATACCATCTACTTGTTCGGATATTTTTATATGATTATATTTTTTGATATTTTTATATCATAATATTTTCAAATATTTTTGTATAATTATATTTCCGGATATTTTTATATAATTATATTTTCGGATATTTCTATATAATTATATTTTCGGATATCTTTGTATAATTATATTTTCGGATATTTCTATATAATCATATTTTCAGATATTTCTATATAATTATTTTTTCGGATATTTTTATATAATTTTATTTTCGGATATTTTTATATAATTATATTTTCGGATATTTCTATATAATTATATTTTCGGACATTTTTATATAATTATATTTCCGGATATTTTTATATAATTATATTTTCGGATATTTTTATATAATTATATTATCGGATATTTTTATATAATTATATTTTCGCATATTTTTATATAATTGTATTTTTCGAATATTTTTACATAATTTCAATAAGGTGGAAAAATCGGATAATATACTTTTTTATTAGTAATTTATCCTGTACTCCATTCTACCTTGTTGTTAATAAAAAATCTTGTATTACCCCTCTCTCCCACTAGTCCGTAGCTGGATTGATTGATTGGATTTTCCATCCTCGTCGCCAAATCGGATAACAGTTTTTTATGCAACGTTAGTAACATTTATATCTTTTCTGACTACGATAATAATTATAACGTAGTTCCATGCAATTTTTCTATCACTCGGTTACAACAATTATCAAGGCCGTCCTGTATTCATTTTGGGAATTTAATTTAATTCTTATTTTATCATAATTTTTATTATTTAATTTTTATTAGAGGTTATAGCGCTAGGGAATGATGGGCCTTGCTTGGAGTGGAAATGTTGGATGAATGGTTGGGAAGGTGCAGGGGCAAGCTCTCGATGGGAGAAGTTGGAAGAGGGCTAACAGACTGCCTTCCCTTCTAGTTAGTAATTGATTCTCAGATCCAGGGGCTGTCTTAGTCAGAGGTTACCTATCTCTTACTTAGAAATTACTTGCCCCATCAGTGATATATTGCTCGATATTAGCAAGGGGCTTTGGTCTTCTCTAATGTCTTTCCCCCCTCCCTCACCTGTCTCCAAGACATAAACTATTAGCCTTGTACTTTGGGGCAATTTATTATAAATAAATTTTCTATAAAAATAATCCGAAATGAAAAGTAAACCTGCCTGCTAGCCGCTATTAGAATATAAATTTATCTGTCTTTTGGGGAATTAATAAAGAATGCTTAGATATAAAAATGTAATAACATAATAAATTTACAATTGTAATCAACAAAATATGTAGTACGCCGGGTAATAGAATAACCAAAATGTGCTTTATGATCCTCAGAGATGAACATAAAAAAATCAGGTGTGCCCGTTCACACGACTTTCCTACCTATTTCAGTTTTTTTTTTTTTTTTTTTATATACATGTGAATATTTTCATCAAGAACCAAAAAAAAACAAGTGTTAGATTTATTTTTCTGAAAATTGATAAAATAAAAAAATTGTGTACGATTTATTTGATAAACTTAAGCAATGTAAACCGGCTTAAGGTAGATCAGTCTAAACATTTAAACAATACACCCTAATATTTCTAAGCGAAAACTTTTTGCCATAATCTAATTTTGTAAAACAATAATTTCTCTTAAAAGTAGAAGAAATAGTGAAGCTTGTGTGATGCGGGCAACAGATTTTCTTATTTTCACTTATTTATCTTCACTCAGGGGGCCCTGAAACGTATTGATCCGTCGAAAACCGCATATCGGAAATTCGACCCGAACGCAATACTTTCCTTACCTAGTAAAGGTAGGAAAGTAATAAATTAAAATATAAAATATAATACGCTGTATCATCGCTAATACTAGTTCGATTCCGATGATTTTTTTTTTGTTTTGTTAGTAATTTAATTACCTTTCAAAAGTTTTATAATAAATTTTATCATAGAATATATACTTAGCGAGTTAGTCCCCAAAACATTTTTCTTTTCTTTATAACTTTTTTTCCTGAATTTTCTCGGGAATTCAGTCCATGTACGAAAATTGAAAGGACAATTATTAGAACATTATAGGAAAGTTCTATCAAAATCGTAAGATCCGTTTTTGCGCTACAGTTTGTAGAAAAACATGTTTTTCATTTATTGCACAGCAGCTATTGCGCATGGAGCATCCAATTTGTGCCACAGGAATCAGCAGTCCAAACCCTACAAAATAAAAAAAGAAACAACAAATCGATTCAGTATTTCTCGAGAAAATCTTGGCACAGACAGACAGACAGATCAATGGCTTAAAATGTGTTTTTCGAACTCAGGGAGCTCTGAAACGTACAGATCCGTCGAAAACCGAATATCCGAATTTTGACCCGATCGCAATACTTTCCTTACCTAGTATAGATCGGAAAGTAAAAATATAATTGGTTCATTCAAATGAACAGGGTGTCCCGTAAGTAGAGAGGAATATTTAAGTGGTGGATAGTATAAATCAAAATCTACAAAAAAAGTTCATTTGAGCAATTGCCCAATTTCTACCAGAAATTGTAGAAAATAGAAAAATATAGGATTTATGTTTTTTTAAGCAAGTCACGTTTTTTGTTGAACAGGAAGCGATAGCATGAAAAATATTTGATTTAATTAACTAAGCATAGCTCCATAGTAAACTAGACAAAATTTAATTTAAACGAAAGTAGAGTTTGTCATTGTTAAAAATATTTAAAGATTATATTGGATGGACAAACACTGCGTTTAAGGTTCGTTTAAAAAAAAGTCATATTATTTGTGATTTTTTTATCACCCTTCAACTGTACTACATTTACCCCACTTTCACAAAAACTTCCTCATTCAATAGGCGTTAAGCACATATTAATTAAGTTGAAATTTATTAGGAAAAAATTTGAGATTCACCTCAAACTGTGTGAAGAAATGATTTGATTTCATATCTAGTAACTTCGAAGTACCCGTGTTTTATGTAAAAATTAATAAAATTAACTGTTGCAAAGCTTTTATTTCTTGTTTTTTTTTCTGGGACATGGGATGTATTTTTTGATAAATATCCAAAAAACACATTTTATTTATAAAAATAATGATTTTTCAAATATTCTTTATGGAAGGTGGTTATGCAATTATGTTGTTCTCCTAGGTTTCTTTCATATGAATGTGTATTAACAAGTGACAAACTTAATGTTTCTATCCTTAATATTTATGTTTTCATGAAAATAATTGAAGCAATCTGTAGGTTTCTTTATTTTAAACGTAAATTTTAGTAAGAAACGTTAAGTTTGTCATTGATACACATCAATTCCAATGACCGAGATTTAGAAGAAAAACATGATTTCATAACCACTTTACGTGCAAAATATTTAAAAAATCATTATTTAATTTTTTTTTGTATTTATAAATAAAATGTGCTTTTAGGCAATTATGTTTATTACAATTCATTCCATATCACGGAAAAAATAAGAAATAAATACTTTACAACAGTTAATTGTAGTCATTTATCCAGAAAACACGGGTAATTTAAGTTGACGGGCAGGATAGGGGTTTGTACAGCGGGTTATACCCTCCAGTATTCTTTTTTAATTTACTTTGTTTATATTTATTTCCTTATTTTACGGATATCGGATTACTAGTGTTCGGACACACGAAGTTCAGATTACTAAGGATAATTCTGTATTTATACACCGAAAGGGTTGAATATCATTCAGTTGTCAATGTTAAAGCTTTTAACATATAAAATAAATTAATTTTTTGCCTCTTGGCATAACTAAAATCTGTATGATTAGCTTCCTTAATAAAAAAAACACAACGTTTAGGCAATTGCTATTACCAGCAACACACCAGCTCAAAATTTATTGCACGATATTAATTTTATTTTTAGCGATGGAGGGTATCGTTCCCCATACAAGGAAGAGATAATCGAAATGAAGATGGGGGATGGAAGAAGCTAAAAACGAACCATCCGACAGGAGAGCTTTTTGTCCTCCAGCGAAGTAGAAATGTTTTGAGTTTTCCTTCATTTTATGCAAACGCAAATAAAAAGAGTTCGTCTTAATGAATAGCACTCATTACATTAGAAATAGAGGATTGTTGCCAGGCGAGCAATGGAGATGCCAATGCCGGTCTTTCATCCGGCATCCACCCCTCCAGCCCACCACCCCTCTACCCCTCCACCCCACCATCCATCCAAATCTCCACCCTCCACCCCTCCATCTCTCCAACTCTCCACCCCCCACCATCCCATCCTTCCTCTATGCGTTCATACCAATTTCTTTCTTAACCTCCTCAATATTTCTTCATCTTTTCCTTTCCATATCTTAACTATGTTAACTCAATATATAACATTTCCATTCAGTCTCTATTTTAGGAAAATATTTCCTTCTCTTGGCACGTTTTACCTTGTTTGTTTTCATTCATGGCCTAGTTCTTTTCCATTTTACTCTTTTCTGTATTAATACCGATTAATAAAGTTTTCACTAATATTTTTTCAGTATTGTATCTTGATAAGCTGGTTATTGGAATCTAAAACCCAATCAGTGATTTTCACTGATTCTAAGGAACAATTTATTATTCTATACTATAAATATTAATTAAAAAAAAAAAAAATAAATTCAAACAAAACAATTCAAAGATACTTTGCATTATAATTCAAATTGTTATGTAAGGTTTTATTTATTTATTTTATTAAATTTTTTACCGAATAATAACATAAGCTTACACACTCAAGGTGATTAGGTATTACGGTATATTCCTTCAGTATATAAGTACTAACGAGACTAATAATAATATGTTTATAGTGTGTTAAAGATATCAAAGCAGAAATTAAAAAATACTCTTTTTAAAATATATAAATTTATAAAAAAAGTTATAATTTTACATGAATTTCATTCAACTTTTTCTCGTTAAATATTAAATTTGTAAGGATTTATTAAATTCAATAGGAAAAGCGACTTTAAAAATAAAAATAAAGTATATAATATAAAATAGATTAAAACTTTTTAAAATTAGGTAAGAATACATAAAAAAGCTCTCCAATTCGAAGTACTTGTGTTATGTATAATACATATGTGTTATGTATACAGACTACTATGTATATCATACCAATATTAGTACATATATTTATCGCCGAACTACGAACTAATACTGATACTGACAACTACAATACTGATAACTTTGGACAAAAGGACGGATCTTAAATACTAACATACAAATACATAACTCATACAAATACACTTAACAATAATTACAAAACGAAATGTAGACGTAAATATCTGACAGAACATAGACCATCTTGACATTAACATTTTATTAAGATTACTTAAAAATCTCAATGACGTGACAAAAATTTTGCTGTTAGTAAGCGATTAAAGGATGGGATATTCCTTTACTTTCAGGCTAAGGTACTTATAAATTGTCCATAAGAAGGTATGTCCGTTGAAGAGAAGTGTCCGTTAGGAGAGATTTCACTATATTTATGAATTAAACTAAAATATACAACAATTACAAATAAATACAAAAATTTAAAATTTAAAAAATAATAATAAAAGCGTGAATCCATGAAGAAGTTTTATTTTAATATTCATTTTCAAAATCTAACTTTTATTTATTTATTGTTTTACGAATTTTAGTGGTACTCCGAAGATCTAGAGAAATAATGCACCCATATTTTATACATATTTGTGTTGGTGTTTGTTTGTGTGTGTGTGTGTGCGTGTTTGTGTATGGTAGGTCTAAAATATACCTATATCCATTTTGGTTTAGTGAAATCATTATTGGTATATTATAACTTTCAAATACTATTATTATATATATAGACCTATAATTCAATATAACAACTACAGCCAATAAAGGGTCTTGAGGTACATTTTAAGGAAGTACTTAATGTTACTAAGCCTACGGTTGTACAAGGAGGTGGTTGGGTCAGCATCACGCTCAACGGTTTTATTCCTCCCCCCCCGTAATTAACTAATTAATTAGGAATACCCACTTTGTAAATTTTCAATCTGGACTCGAACATGGGTCCTTCAGAGTAGGATCATTGTAATATATAGATATCATTCTAAATATTTAATGAATTATTTTTTATTAATCATTTAAAGCTAATAATATTTTTTTCTGTTTTTTTTTTTTAGTTTTTACTATCGTTAATTCATTATATATTAATAATATTATATATGATATATTAATCATTAAGATAAATAATATATAAGGATATATGATAGTCATTCGGTAAAATGTTATACCTTAAAATTATGTATCTTGGAACAAAAAGGGACAACATTCAAAACTATGAAATTCGAATTTTTTATTTTTATTGTAATTTACAACTATATTACATGAAAAATACAACAAGTAAATGTGAAATAATACATTATAAATAACAAGCTTAATCACCTTCCACTACTGACACTAAAACTGAAAGAAATTTGGCACTGATAAAAATGACCTATGTTTTCTTGAAGATTTCAAAAATATTTAATGATTATTTAAAAAAAAAAGTATACGTATTATATCTTTTGAAGTTAATAATTACTCATATATTTTTATATATTGACGTTTAACACCATAAAACACGATTTTCATTTTTATTAGTTCATATTATATTTAATGAACACAAATAAAATAAAACCTATTTCGGATGTTTAAATTCTTTCCACTCGGATTAAGATTTTATAAAGCATACACTATATATCGTTTGTTTGTTTGTTTTTGTTTATTGTAATATACATTTTGGCCAGATGTAATGTTAATTTTATGTACAATATTGTTATTCTCAAGGGACGTAGTCCCAGAATAAAGTTGATTCTTCTATTCTATTCTATTCTATATTCTATAGAAATTTCTGACACTTTGATTTTTTTTTCTTATCAGTTGAATAATTGAATTGCTTACTTTATTTTCAAACAAAAATCTGAGAATAAACACGTAGATATTTTAGATTCAGAATCTAATATTGGATATGGTGTAAACATTGTTTTTGAATTAAAAAGGCAATTTTACAATTAATAACAAAATATTTAGTAAACACAGATATTAAATAAATAGCAATATAAATATGCATTAACCATATAATATAACATATAACATATTATACATATAGCAATATAAATATACATCAGTTTGTGATACCATATTATATAACTTAACAATTCATTGAGCACTTAGTGATGAAATAGTACAGTCCGTTTATTTTCCACACTAATGTCCATCTTATGACTTTTCAAAACATGGCTTTATTTAATTGTTGCTTGCGAAATAAATAAATAAATAAATATATATATATATATATATATATATATATATATATATATATATATATATATATATATATACATACATACATATAATGTGTTATTAAGACCACACGAATTAAGAGAAAACATAAACAAAGCGGGATTAATAATATAAAATATCTTTTTTTTTAATCTATATTCCCAAAGCATACTCTATGCTATAAATATATATATTGACTTCTGAATTTTCCATGGTATTTAAATTTTGAGTCATTTTAGTCTAAATGTTCAAAACAGTCGTAATTATTATTTTTTTTTTTTTTTATATATTTCAATTTTTGCCTCTTTAACATAAGGTTGCGTTAAGATACAATTTTGAATAATGTCTCATTATAAGTAGGATGCAATACTGAACATTTCTCTTACTTACAGTATGCAAGTCCGGTTTTTTCGAAATGCAAAAATTAGTCGACTCGGCTCATCTCATAAAGTGCTGAGCGCTCATGAAGAAGTTTTCGCTTCAAAATTATGATGCAATGAATCAAATCATGACATATATCATCAGCGTTAAAGCAGTTACTACAAACTTCTCTAGATTTAACAGAAAGAGGAATATCTTGTGCACTCAACTGATCCGGTTTTATTAAAGAAACATATTTTCTGTAACTGGAAATCGAACCAGAATTCAGCGCTCTGTGTTTTTCCTTGTAGGCATGATGATCCCCCATTTTTATATTTATTTTGGATAGCCTAGAGAGAAAGTAAATGAAAACAGCTTCTTGCATCTTATCTTCGCTACAATTGTCTTTACTTCAATTATATTCAGGTATATTAGATAATTATATTATCAGGTTTTCATGAAGCTCAGCTTCGGAGATACATAAACTAAACAGTTAAAATAAATTCAAGCAACCATTGAAAATATTACATTGTATTACATGGAATATAATATTATGTATGATTTGGTACTATTAAGTGGAAGTAGTGTTGCCCAAAATCGGTCTTGGTCTTGCACTTTGCAAGACCAAGACCGGGACTGGTAAAAAAAATTATTTTTTAAATAAAAATTAAGGGAAAATAGTTACTATTACTTGACTATCTTAGTTACTATATGTTAATAATTTTTATAACCAACATACTTTTGCATTTAACTCCTCTAATTTTTTATTCGGGCTTAGTTAGGTTTACTTTGGATTAGGTTGGCTTTGAAAAGCTATATACAGAAGATACAAAATAACAACTAAAATAATCATAAAGTGCATACAATAAATAAATAAAAAAATCCAATCCAGGATTGTCCCCCCCCCACTATAGAGGGAAAAGCTGGACTTATAGAGAAAGTAGTCCGGAAATAAAGTTCTTTAATAAATAACAATAAAATTATTGGAGATCAATCAATTGCTTTAAAAAAAAAATAATTAATATATATTTTACAAAAACTTGCTTAAAAAAAATTAATAAATATTTTACAAAAACAATAACTTATTATTATTATTATTATCCCCATGCCTGTCATGTCATTATATCATTATCGCCATCACATTTGCTGATTGTCAACTTATTGTTGACAGGCGCAAATACATATTTTATAGACAAAAAAAAAATTATTATTATACAAGGAAAACTTATAAAACTAATTATAGATTTTTTTTTTTAAATCACATATGGTAACCGCAAATTGATGAATGATAGGACAGCTTGGCTGAAATGGGACTAATGTTCGAGAGATTTCAATACTTTGATAGCTGAATTGCGTGAACTATGATTGCATTGCAGGGAATAACATGGACGTGTATAATTGTTGGGCTTAGTAGCGGAAGAATCCCTGAAATGTTAATATGCACTGCGCCGACTGGTAACCTTCCGAGGGACAGACCCGAGCGAAGGACAGATGGATTGCGTTAAGACTGATCTTGCGGTATTGGATTTGGACGGCGTTTGATGGATGGAATTATTTAGACTGCGAGTATTGGTATCGACATTTGACCTATATCGGTTTTTATTATATGGAATATATAGTGTCATGGTAATAGCATCAAAGACTAAGATTCGTATCATCCACTGGGGGGATTAATACAGATCCTTAACTTCTCGATGGAATAAGCTAGCAGATGAACATTAGTGGAGTTATTGGAAGGTAGGAGCAAACCCGTGGGCAAGAAAAGGGTGAGGAACAATGGAGGGCGAAAGGTCAGGGGTAGTGAGTGAGCTGGTCCATGATGCTGCACAACCGGTCGGTCCCGTTCGCCAGTGTACCCTCCAAATCCTACCCTATATATATATATATATATATATATATATATATATATATATATATATATATATATATATATATATATATGTATGTATATATAATTTGGTAACTTTAATTTGAAAACTCAACAATGCGGAGCAGAGTATGCAAGACATTTATAGTAGAGATCAGAGATTCGCACCATATTTACAGAAAACAAATTAATTAAGTAATACAAGAATAAAATAAAATAGCACAAAGAGAAAAAAAAATAAAATAAATACATAGAAAATTAAAGAAAAAAAGGCGAATTCAAAAGACCAAAAATATTCATCCGAGGTACCTGAAAATATTCAAATTTCAATGGATGGATTTACTTTTAAATCTGCATCAGCGCACATTAAAATAACAGAAATTCTTATATTATTTTGAATTTAAAATTAATATAAATCGTAAAATTTAAATAAATAAACACAACCTTTATTCGTTCCAATATTATAAAATATCTTCCTTCGTCCCTTAGGAATTAGTAGTGTTGGCCAAAATCGGTCTTGGTCTTGCACATTGCAAGAAAACAACCAAGGCCGCCTGACTGTTGCAAGACCAAGACCAGAACTGGTAAAAAAAATCGATTTTTTGAATAAAAATTAAGGCAAAATAGTTACTAATATTTGACAATCTTATTTAATATATGTAAAGAATTGGTATAACTAACATACTTTTGTAATTAACTCTTCTAATTTTTTATTTGGGCTTGGTTAGGTTTCTCATATCTACAAAATTACAGTAATATCTCTATAGTAGACTTGCGCAAGACCAAGACCATGACCATGACTGAGTTTGCAAGACCAAGACTCGTCCCGGTCTCACATTTGGTCAACACTAGGGATCAGGAATAAAATAAGTGACAAATTACACAAATAAAAAAATAAATAAACAATTTAATATGTTTTAATTATAAATGTTTAAAAAAACATAGAGCCAAGAAATTTTACCAGATTTTTTCAATCTTTCCTTGAATTAATTTTTCTTCATCATCGAAATTAACTTTTTAAAATAAAAAATGCAATAAACAGTATTGAAACTTTAAAATATCCTTACATTGTAAAGTGTGAAACACATCAGATATTTGACAAGTAATCAGTGGTCTTCCAAGTATTATTATTAATTTTATAAATATTATTTTTGAGAATTTCTGAATGAAGTAGACTCTCTACAAATTAAAACCATAATGAGAGTCAGGAATGGACCAGCTTAACAAAATGCCAATTCCATACCATTTTTATAAGTTGATCATTTTTGATTGGGACAAGTTCGAAGTAGCTTATTTATTTATGATTTTGGGTCATATTTCCACCTCTTCAACATGCTATGCATATGATCGTAAGCGTGAGATTGTGTACAGTGACTCAATTGCTTACCCAACATACAGCCGACTTGCTGTAAACTGTTACAATTTTCTTACTTTTATTTACAAATATGTAATGCATATTTGAAAATGGATCTGTGCTACAATGTTGAACTAAGACTATATATTTTCTTTCTTTTTTTTTTTTAATTTTTTTTTTTATGATTTATATTAATTTTGAATTCTATATAAAATAAAAAACTTTTATTATTTTAATTATCACTGATGTAGGTTCTAATTCATCCAAAAGTATTCGAAAAAAAGTATATGTTAAGATTATTTTTTGGTACTTTGATTTCTCTATTATTTATAATTTACAATTTGAAATTATTTTAATTAAAGGAGAAAGGCCATTGAAGAAATTCATATATAATTTTTTTGTGCGTTGTTAATATGTATATGAATATATACACAATTTGAAGCATCTTGACATTGTAAAATGTGAACCTCATAATTAACAATTCATCAATATTTATTAATGTTTAAATAATAGATATTGGAGTGCTACCAATGGGTAGTTTCTCCTCATGTTGTACATGTCATATTACTTGTTCATATTTACTTGTTGTATTTATTATTAATTACAGTTGTAAATTTCGTTAATAAAAAAAAAAAATAATAATAGATCAGACATTCAAATTTTCCTACCACAAGTTTATTTTAATTTACATATATTTAACCATTATCAGAATATCTGCTTACTTATAACCAGTATTCTCATTTTTATAAACAATAACTATATTCCTTTCTTAAGTTGTAGATAGATAGTTTTAAATATGATGTAGTCCTAATTAACAATTCTTATAATTTGGTTGACTGTTGTTTTTTGAACAGTAAAATTGACTTAACAAAGGAAAATTGTTATTACTTTGGTCATGCTGGAAACGTACGATAATATGTAGAGAGAGAAATAATATCATAAAATGGTCCTGCCCTGCCCAACTATATTGGGTTGCTACATACTTAACATAATTCTAACTCTCTAATGGTAACGCACATAAATTGATATATATTTAACAACATCGATTCTAAAGTGTTTAAGGATGAAAAATGTGCTGTCAAGAATTTCTGTATTGAGTTTTCGACGTTTCGAACTAAAAATGTGGAGAATCATCAGGGCTAAAAATTAAAAAATAACATCAGAAAAATGATAAATAATTAATAGTATAAACAAAAGAACTGAAGACAAAAAAAAAGTGAAACGTACAAATGAGATATAGGTTAAATAAACACACAAGAATAATAAAAACATCAACATAACAGTAATGAAATATTTCAATATGAAAGCCTACCTAGCAAATCAAAAGTTGTTAAAAAATCAGTAAAGTCCTGGACCACACCTAATCGTCTTAGTTTAATTTAACTAATTTGCATCTCATCACTAAGCAGCCACCACCAAATTGTCAACACTGCAATAGCCCTCTCACAATCAATCATATTTTCTAAGAATGCCCTTATTATACTTCAAGCTTAAATAGATTATCTCTAAAACAGGATTTATCAGTAGTATTAAACAATAACGAATCAAACATAAAAACAGTAATACATTTTCTTAAAATCTATAGGCTATTAAATAAAATATATAAATAAATATAATTTTTATTTTATCGTGCTTTGTTTTCTTTTTCTTTATTTCAATATATTTCCTTTTTTATATGTTTTTAAATATTGTTTTTTTTTCACTTATTATTCTATCTATTGTTATTAATTTTCCATTATTTTTTTTATCTTTTCTGAAGAGTTTATGAACTCAACAGATAACAAAAATAACCGACTCAAAGGCGTTGATGACCCTAGGGTTTTAGGCCTTAAACAACAAACAACAACTAACAAAAACAAACAAAACAATATTGAAATATGCTAAGAAAATGATTTTGTATTATAAATAAATTAAAAAGATAAGTATATCAAAAGTATATCTGGTTTATTTATTTTTTACTTTTGATATATCTACCTTTTTCATTTATTTATAACACAAAAACATTTTCTCAGCATATTCTAATATTTAATGTCGATAAATCAATTGTCAACTATATAATCTTCTCTGAAATTTATAAAATTATATACAATAACAAAAATTGAACATACAACTAAAAGTAAATATGATTAATATACACTAATATAGTATACATATACAATAAATATTCTAAACATAGTAAATAATTGAAAAACAAATAATCGAACATTCGTGTATTATTAATATTTAATAATTAATACTTAACAAATGTTATAGTTTCTATGAGATATACTCTGGAATTACATCGTTAAGTGAATTCTCAACAAGCTAAAGTCGTAATGAATAGTAGGAATGGATCAGCTTTACACCATTTCAATCTCTTCAGGAGAATCATTTTTTCTAAAGACAAGCCCAAGTAGCTGCAACCAACCGTGTCGATTAATGGACAATTGAAAGCAGAGTGGAGGAAGCGGGGACGATGGCCACACACTCTGCTACGTTCGAGACGAAATTAGGTCACCTCTGACAGATTTGGGGCTCGGGGACACGGCTGCTGCTAAGAAAAAAAGGAGAGGGTGCAGGCGGCCATGATGCAAGCGCTAAGGGGTGCACCACCCCCAATCGATATAAGGGAGTCAGCCATGTTGCCCATCCGAGGGAGAGGCTCAATCTTGCGTGAAGTCAAAGAATGGTCGAGGGGAGGGCCAAGACGGGGGCACAAAGGGAGTCAAGGTGTGCCAGGATTTAATTATAACCATGTCCCAACATGGACCTAATCTTGTTACAAACTATCGACCAAGTTATATTAAACTGGACTCGGCTGGCTATATGAAGCTCTCCCTTGCCAAGATCTAGTGTCTGATGCGTCTTAGCGATATGAGACCGTTATCAATTAGGCGTCCCTTTCACTAATAGTCTTAGTATCCTCTCGTCTTTGTGTCGGCGGGGTATCAACCCTCCTAGGGGTCTGGATCGATTCTCGTTCGCCCTTCTAGAAAACTCGGTCCCGCAACCATCTCAGAGCTGCTGGCAATGTTATCGATTAAAAATAAAGTATGAAAGTGACCTTGGTATAATAAATATTTCAATCGGTTTTGATAGGACAAGAGCAACAGTTGATTCCATAGGATTCACCATTCTATGTAAGAATATTTTCAAATTAGCTGTCGTATCGTAGCAGAATTTTATTGAAAATACAGATTAATTTAAGAAACTATTCCAGTCGGCACCTGCAATGAACTGACCCATAAATCAAATCCTGTTATATTCTGACAGCATTGTTACAAATAGTTGTATTTCGTGTTACACTCTGTCAACGCATAGTTGACAATCGTTCAATTTTTAGTTTAAATTTTCATAGCGGTACTGTATATAGATGTGAATTAGTTTTTGGTAAATTTTATTTACTTCATTTTTTTGTAATTACCTTTAATTTACTTTTTTTTATCTACAGATTTTGTAACCATATATATATATATATCATTTTATTTGCGAAGTCATATATTTTTTTACTTTTATACTTTCTTCATTATTAATTTATATTTTGTTTGTTTATTTTTACTTTCATTAATTTTTCTTATATATTTATGTTTTATGAATGGATGGATAGCTTTAGCCCTAATACTTATTGTCCTCGAGTGTGGCCGATTGTGATACAGTATTATTCAGTAAAAAATAATCAGAGACAAAAAAAAAATTCCATAGCTACCATAGTACTTCATCCACACTTTTCACTATCCTATTTTATGTCTGACGATTTTGGTGAACTATTGTTCAACTGTTGTGAACTATTCGACGGATTGGTTTGGTTTGGGTCAGTGATATAAAGAAGAATAAGCTACATGTTATTAGATAAATTATAATATTTCTACAATTCATATGACTATAAGATACTAGGATTTCTCCCTCCCCCCCCCAAAAAAAAAAAATAAAAATAGGAATATATATGTATATTTAGATTTTTTTTTAACGAGTTCCCATACTTTTTCACCATTCTTTGTTTTTCTTATAACTATCCTTAGCTTGATTAAATTAATACTAATTGGTTTCAGCATTTAAAAAAAGAACGCTTAACCACAAAAAATGAGATATACCGCGGACATGACTTGGCAAGAAGATTTAGGAGTGTTTAATGGGACGCAATCGTGAGAGTTCATAGTCTTGGACGGCTAAATATGTACAAAACTATACTAAAATCGAATACAACTATGGAAATCCATTGCTTTAGGAGATAATATGTTAAATATTAATAATATAACAATTAGTCTTTACCATAGTATTACGTACTTAATGGTATTAAAGAAGGTTTAAACACACACACACACACACCACTTACCGATTTCTACCTCAGAAGTTAAAAAATTCTCACATTAATTCGGAAACCGCTTTGAAAAATAGCCTTCATTTGGTCGCAGTTATCTATCATAAAACAACATAAACACAAAATAGACCACTGGAAATGAACGAATATGAAAAAAAAAATTAAGATTTTTCAACCTGCAAAGAATCTATAGCCAGCCAAAAAAACATTAAACTTGATATGGGAAATAAAATCGTTTAAGACGAACACTGAAATAGATGTAATCTATTTATCTACAGCAGTCTATATCCACGTATTACATCACACATCCATATTACTCCACTACTCAATAAATATAGATCATCTTTAAGTTATTTTATTTCTATTAACTTCAATTTGCTTTATTCTTAATTATTGTATATAATTATTGTTTATTATTTAGTTTTTATTTTGCATTACTTTATTTTATATTTTCTGTATACACAGTGTGAATGTAGTCTGACCTCACTATAATCATTGTCCATGTGACAGAATATTATATTACTCAATAAAAAAAATTGAATATATATATATATATGGCAATATCTAATTTCTAATTGCGCTCTTTGAAATATTGTAACAATTCTCTATATTGACAGTAAGGATAAGCTAAATAAACATATATTATTATTCTTTATTCCAGTGCATATATCACTCTGTTTAAAATGTTTATATTTCATTTTTATAATTTTGACTTGAATTTTCACACATTCTTCAGTCCTTCAGTATTTCCTCTGACTTTGAAGTGAATTAAAGTAATTTTATTATTGTTAAATATTAAAAAAAAATAATGCAAATGCTGAAAGAAGAATCTAGTGTTAATTACACAATTTTTTCAGTTTTTTTAGTATTTATGACAGTATTTTGAACATTTTTAATTTTTCGTTTCAGGTTTTTTTGATTGATCCGATCTCTACCGATAACTGAACATTGCTACTATATAGTAAATACCCGAATTACACCTATAATGATTTTATAAATAAATTATGGAAAGAATGTTGTATATTTTAAGCAGCAATGAACATCGATTATTTATTAAATGATTCAGATGAGCACAACCATAATTCATTGACTAATTCCATTGTATACTGTGATGTATTAAAATACTAGACGCTATTAGCAATCGAATGCCTTTTTAGTATCGATATTAAACTAGTAAACCTGTCGTATAATTAAATAAATTAAATTGTGTTTTATATATATATATATATATATATATATATATGTTATATCTTCTTCTGTTAGACAGTCTCTAAAATACGTTTATAAAATGATCAATTTTTTTAATGGTAAAAACGCACCACTGACTCGACTTTGAGGCTAAAATGATTTATTAACTTTTCTCAGACGAAAATCGACGGGAGGGAATTTTCCGGGAACATTAATAATTACGGATTATGAATGAAATTACTGAGGCAGCCAACTGATAAATAGCGTCTTCAAAGAGACTATCAGGTATTAATGGACTAGCGAGGCTTATGTGTTCACCGCACCACCCCAATTAATTATGTGAACAGATTTCCCACTTGAAAACTTGTAAAACTCGAATAGTAACAATACTATTCGGAATAATAATATATATAAATATTCATATACTACATAATAATATATTTAATAATAATATATAGAACTTCATTAGTAGATACGGCATTTTGTAGACCAGTCAAATTATGCATGTTATCCTGCAAAAGGTCGGGTAATTCAAATTCGGGTGTGCAGTGAATATAAAAAATCTGGTGCACGCAACACACAACTTTACTTACCGCTCACCTTTGAATTGAAATTATTTTTTTGCCATGTTGGGCTATTATAAAATTTTTGAATTGCATTTTTAACTGACCTAAAGCTAAAAGATTGCTGCTAACGAATCATAAATACTATTAAAATAACAAAAGTCCTATTTATTATATCACGATTCGTTGATTATGGATTGTTCGATCCGTTGATTATGGATTGTACGATTATTAGTTATTAAACTGTTATTTTCCATTGCAAAGCTTATTAAAAAGGAATCAAGAGATTTGCATTGTCTGTCATAGACAGGTCAAAAGTTGTCACTCTAATTGTAAGCGGATTCTGTTGAAATATCGTAAAGGGGAAATTTATCAAATTATTCACTAATTTAATTATCTAAAAGGTTAGCTAATGATTTTCCGGAATAAACGGAAGAAAGCTACCTAATTATTTAAATATAATGTCAGATCTATATTTATTAAACTACAGTAAATATATTTAAGGTTATAAACGCATCCATGAAATATTTTTATATTTCACTTCTTCTTTCACACAAGGACAATAAAATAGTATTTTAAACAATGTCATTACCTTGAATCCGTGGGTCTTAAATACTTTTTCAAACTTAAAAATTTAAAAGTTTACATTAAGTAAGAAAATTTCATTTAATTTCCTTCAAAACATGTTATTGTTTATATATTTTTGGCCATTCTTCGTTACCTTCTACCACTTCTTATATTAGATATTGCATTTTTTCTTAAATTCTCTGCTTTCCTTATATATATATAGTATACCTTCTGACTTGTTTTTCCGGTTATTCATTTTCGACCTGTATAAGTATTTTTATTTTTTTATCCTTTATTCAATTATCAAATTCTTTCAAAAGTTATGTTTAGCATTTTTTCTTAACTTTTAATAATGAGATATAGTTGATTATTTAAAATAAACCATATTAAAGGTACTTTAGAGGAAGACGCATATGAACATTGGGTATTTAAGCCCTGTAAAGTGACATCAACGGAGATAAGACCTTATAAGAAGAGGAAAAATTCATCAAATATTCACTAATTTAATTTTGTAAACGGTTACTTGATGATTTTTCGGAATAAACAGCCGATAGATATAAATCGGTATATCTTTCACACAAGTATAATGAAATAATAGTGGATACTGTTGGAATATCAAAAAGGGAAGATTAGTCAATTTTTTTTCGTCAATCTTCGTTACCTTCTACAACTTCATTTATTTTATATAATTTTTTCTAAAATTCTTCGCTCTCCAACGATATGATATACGTATTCCTTCTGATTGCTATTATACCACTTAATTATACAATGATACACCGAGTATAATCAACATCGTTAGAGCCGTTTTTGAGAAAATTGTAAAAATGTGTTTCAGCGTTGAAATAAAGTGGCACTTCCGTTAACCGATTTTAAGGAAAAAGTCGACACAGAACATCTAAGGCATATATTTATCTTAAATATGTAATATCAGTTTCGTACGACTTTTCAGTTTCGAGCTAGAGTGTTCACATACACACAGACAATTTTTCGGGACTTGGTTATTTGGACTCAGGAGACCTGAAAACGTATATTTTCGTTGAAAACTGGGATTCGAAAATTTTCACGATCGCAATACTTATACTTACTGTATATTACCTGTATAGGTAAGTGAAAGTAAAAATCCAAGTTCCTCGTGGGTTCGCTGCAGTGCCCCAAAAACCATTGGGATTTGGGACTTGTTTTGTTTACTCTAGATATCTCCTTTTTAGTACAAGATAGATAAAAAATTGTTATATTCAATCTTAAACAGCTTAAAATTATCTATTTTTTTTTTCTAAACCCAAAAAGGAGCGAACTATCGAGATTTAAAAATTCACCCAGTTCGATTTATTGACTATAGTGCTCTTTCAGTTTTGAACTAAAGAATTCTGTAACTCCATTTTGAAACTCGTTCAGAGAATTCGCAGGTTTTTCTCTAAGATAATGAGCCATTGACTGGAACGGTAGACGGTAGTAGGGAGGTGTTTTGAAAAGTATGTTATATTACACTGTGGGCCAGACCCCCATACCGTGCACCATCCCCGCACATCCCAATAAATTGCATATAGTTGCGTTCCTTGTTATCATTTATTAAATAAAAGCCAATTTTCGCACAAAAAAAAATGGGCCGCACTATCCCAAAATAATGTTCAATCTTAGCAGATTGCCTTCTTTTTTTTTTTTTTTTTTCGGTCACTAAGTTTCAGCGTTTGGCTTAATTTCACCATATTTGGCCTTTTATTGAAGCTGGATAGTTAGAAAATAGTAATAGACTTGGCAATAAAAAACACCAACGAAGTCAAGTTTTTCAAGCCGTTCAAACTAAGGTTAAAAATCAAGCGGCCAACAATAGCGAAAAACGCTTCGAAATAAAACATTTGGAGAATACATTTCTCTTTCTAGAACACTGATTAGTTTTTAAAATATTTGAAGCAGTTTCTGAGAAAAATTTATCACCCACGATATATAATTTAACATATATGACCCCAAATTCTTTTTATTTAGTTTAAATAAAATATATTCGAGACTTAGTATTATTTTATATATACTGGAACTTACAAAAGGAGAAAATAATTTAGTTATACGGGCAGATAGACTTGTTTGCACAGGCGGATTTACGGGGGGGGGGCTTTCGGGCTGAAGCCCCCCCCAAAATGGTAAAATATAACCATGTTTTATAGAAAAAATTTTAAAAACTATTTCTTAAATTATTATTGTTCGTGTGATTATATTTAATAGGACTTCAAGAATAACTAAGACACCATGTTATATGGGTAGTTGGTTTCTTTCTTTTTATTTTTCAAATTAATTATCGTTATATATATGAAAAAAAATCCTTCGGGCTGAAGCTCCCCCCCAAAAATTAAATCCTGGATCCGCTAGTGCTTGTCTGTAAACGATCCTTGTTACACATTTAAGAGGTAATAGACAAATAGCTAAGATTTTATATGTTACAATATAAATAAACCTTGTATTTATAATACTGAGTTCTTATTTTTTTTTTTATATTACAAATATAATTAAATAATATATTTATTCTAAATGATTTACTTTGTTGAGAGAAATACTTCATATATTGGGTATTTTTATTAAATGTATTTATATTATTAACTCTTTCTGTATTGATTTTTGCACTATTTTTTTCTCTAAATTTCGGTGTGTAACTCCCATCATAACAATTACTCAAACTACATAATCAATTTTTTAAATTTATTTATTAGTAATATAAAACATGTCCTTTGAGACAGATTGTAATATTTTCAATAAACAAGTTTAATTTAAAAAAAGTAATATTATATTCTGTCACATAGACAATAACTATAGTGAGTCACATTTACACTATAATTACAGAAAATATAAAATAAATAGAAACAAAATAATAATCAAGAAGTATAAAAAATACATTAAAATAAAATAACTTAAATATAAGGAATTAAAAAAAAAAAAATTATACCTATATACACAACATTAGCAAGTAAAACCATATACATAATATAAGAAAACTAATTTCTTATTTCTTGAGTATACACATCCTTATTATACATATTTTAGAGAAAATTTTAACAATTAATCTTTCATCATTACATATATTCTTTCACTATCACATAAATATATTATACCTGTAATTAATTTTGAAAAAGTAGCTGACATATCCCCAGGATATCGGAAAGATAAATATAAAATAATTGATCAGGCCCAATATGTATACAATCGAATTGTATATAACTTTCCAATAATTTTTTTAATTATAATAAAACGTATGTAAGTATATTTCCAAGTAATGTTTATATAATACTTTTTTTATAATTAAATTTTTTATGTATATTTATATATATTATATTGTTTGTTTTTTTCATTTCTTCTCATGAACTTGTGTATATTCTTAAGTGTACATATGAACTTGTCAGTTTGTCTATTTTATTATTCATTATCAGTCTATTTGTTAAAGGTTGCGTTTTATTCAAATTAACTTTCTTCACGATTTCCATAACTGCATTAAATTATATCAAATTTAAGATTATGAGACGTAATATGTATAAGAAAATTTTATGTATCGGCAAAAAAAGATATTGCAGGATAATTCAAATATTTGATTGAAATATGAACTTTATTCTCTTGTGATTTCTCCTAATGCAAGTACCAAGATACCTTGCCTCATGTTTCATATGTCAGCAAAAATGAGCTGGGTATCGTACAGTTACATGTTTTTAAAGAATTAATTAATAACTGTGTTGAATTGATATCAGAACATCACATGAAAATATAGGAGAATCATACACACATCAAAATGGATCATAAAATCCTCCAGTAGGCAGGTGATAAAGCTTCTCGGAAGCTATCGAGTGGATATTAAGAGATTCAAAAAGACCCCGATAAGAGAAGCAGTCATTGTTTTCTTAATATATTTTATTTATTAATTATTTATTGGATATTCACACGATCTGCCACACACATAAGCATTAGAGCTAAAAGTATCCACTCATACAATATATGTATAAATATACAAGAAAAATAGATGAAAGTAATTAAGAACAAATTAAAAAAAATAAATAAATGAAACAAAGTAAATAAAAATAGTAAAGAAAATATAAAATAATAGTAAGTATACTGATACAAGTAAAATAAAAACATCTGGTGTGTCCACTCACACGACTTTCCTAACAATTTCAGAAAAGTTTTTATATCTTTAAGTATGTCTATTAAGAAAAAAAAAAAAAATTGATGACCAATTTTGACAAACAATAATTTCTGTTAAAAGTAGAGGAAACAATGCAACTTGTGTGATGCGGGCACTAGATTGTTTTCCTTTCGCTTACTTTTCTTTTTTCTTTCTCCCCTTTCTAGTGCAGGGATTACAACTCTAATTTACCTAAGAAATTCAATAGCTGTATCTTAGTTAATAGTTGCTCAAAATGAACGATTTTTATATAGTTTTGTAGAAAATATAATACTCTGTATCATCGCTAATACTGCTTCGATTCCGATGAATTTTATTTGGTTTTGTAGACAATTTAATTACTTTTCAAAAGTTACTGCATAAATTTTACCATAAAATATATACTTAGAGAGTTAGGATCCAAAACATTTTTTTTTCCTGAATTTTCTAGGGAATTTAGCATATGTATGAAAATTGTGTCACAGGCACCAGCAGTCAAAACCCTACAAAATAAAAAAAGAAGTAAACAAATCGGTCTAATAGTTCCCGAGATAATCTTGGCACAGACAGACTGACAGACCAATGGCTGAAAATATGCTTTCGGAATCGAGGAGCTCTGAGTCCTATACAGAACCCTCGAAAACCACACATCGGAAATTTTACCCGATCGCAATACTCACCTTACCTAGTATAGTTCGGAAAGTAATATATATATATATATATATATATATATATATATATATATATATATATATATATATGACTTAGTGTTGCCGAGCTACCTAACTGTTGCAAGACCAAGACCAGGACTGGTAAAAAAAATCGATTTTTTAAATAAAAAATTAAGGCAAAATAGTTACTAATACTTGACAATCTTAGTTACTATATGTTAATAATTGGTATAACCAATATACTTTTGCATTCAACTCAATTTTACATTCGGGCTTAGTTAGGTTTCTCCTATCTAAAAAAATACAGTAATATCTCTATAGTAATAAACTAATGCGTAACTGCAAGACTGTTGCCAGAGTCTTGCGCAAAACCAAGACCATGACCAAGACTGAGTTTGCAAGACCAAGACTCGCCTCGGCCTCGCATTTGGGCAACACTAATATGACTTCATAAATCAAGGATATATATATATAGATAATGGTTACAAAAGTAAATAAATAATTCTTAATATCAAAACTCCATATATCAAACGGTTTACGTTCGAGGGATTATTCCTTTACATGGGTATCAACGCACCAAACATCTCACAAACAAAAAATATTTCTTATCTTCATTTCATAAGTTCTCATTCAGACTTTACTAACATGAGATTTCAAGGCGTGCTTTTCGACTATTTTCGTTTTACGAGTTTAAACTCGGTCGGAACTGGGAACAAACGGATAGAAACATTAATAACACGTAGAGATGACAGCAGTGTGAGCGAGTGCAAAGTTCAACGACGGTTTAAATAAATCGAGAACGAGATTTCAGACAAAAAAAATTCCTTGAAGACAAAAATGGTCGAGGAAGGGTTTATTCCTTTGATGACGGTCTTCTGCGACCCGTGGTCGAAGAAAATCTCATAACAACTGTTAAAGAGCTTGCAGAGCAACTCTGGAAATCTGTTTCATCAGACCATCTTAACTAGTGTTGCCCAAAATCGGTCTTGATCTGGCACTTTGCAAGACCAAGACCATGGCCGCCTTACTGTTGCAAGACCAAGACCAGGGCTGGTAAAAAAACAATCTTAGTTACTATATGTTAATAATTGGTATGACCAATATACTTTTGCACTTAACTCCTCTAATTTTTCATTCAGGCTTAGTTAAGTTTCTCCTAATTAAAAAATTACAGTAACATCTCTATAGTAATAAACTACTAAATAACTGCAAGACTCTTGCGAGACTCTTGAGCAAGACCAAGACCGAGTTTGCAAGACCAAGACTCGTCCCGGTCTCGTATTTGGGCAACACTAATCTTAACGCAATTAAAAGAGTAAAAAAGCTCGGAGCTTGGATTACTCATCAATTAAACGACCGCCGAAATATTCGTTGTTTATATCTTTCCTAGACTTCTTTGCCGAATCAGAAACAATTCTGATCTGCTCTACTCTTTAGAATTATAACGATTTAATATCACATTTAGTGATATAGGAAAATTTACCGACACGTGTTCAGAGAGTAATGGAGCGTATTTTGATTAATAAAACTAATTTTTAATTTTAAAACCATATCCTGCATAAATTCCCTAACACATCAATAAATTTAATACCATTCAGTATGATCAGAATGGAAATTTCGAAGTATTTATTAAATTTTTAATCTTGATCAATACCTTAATCTCAGAGCCCAAGGCATCACGAGAGGATATGAGCATTCCATTAGGAAGAGATTGCCAAACCTCAATGGTCTTGGACTGACTTGGACCCCCTTTGGATTGGGCTGGGCGGATTGGACGCACCCCCCATGCAATATTGAGGGGCGGTGTAAGAACATAAAGAATCCTAAGGAGGGTTCCAACTCCCCTTCTCGGCCAACCCCTACCAAGGAACTTCCACTTCCTCCTCAGTCCCTTTTTATTTCGTCTGAAAATTCTTTAGCATAAAAAAACAATACAAACAAACCCTTAAACGCTGCGTTTGCTCCAATATTATCAGCTAAAATACAATTATAATGCAAACTCTTCTAGCTAATTTAGTGCTGTTTTTATGAATTAAATATCGATCGCGTTTATTGTGATATCAAAGTAGTTTTTTTTTTATTATTGAAATTTACAACTGTATTAAATAATAAATATAACAAGTAAATATGAAACAAACAACATGAAGGGAAACTACCCGTTTGTAGCACTCCAATTATATTTCTATATTAGAAGGTCCCGAAGCCATCTTCTTTTTATACGCCTCGGAGGGTTATCAGGAATAGAAGAGGGAGCAAGGTTGGAAACAATAGGGTTCGGGTGGTTAAGAAGTATATTATGGAAGGATATGTATCTGGATTGAGTTAAAGCGTAAACATATGGTACATTCAGGTCGTTATGGATGATTTTATTTGTGACAAAATTGGGAGCATTGAGGATTTCACGAAGTATTTTGGATTGTAAGGATTGGATACGAGAGTAATTTGATAGTAGAGCCACAAAGATCGATCTCGTAAGTCCAAATAGGCCTTATTGTAGTAATATATATGAGTCTTTTGTAAATAGTTGGAAGTTTAGAGCGTTTTTCTAGTAAGTGTTGCAGTAGTCGAAAACGTCGGGCGGTTTCTTGTCTTTTCAGTCTGGTACGGGGGTTCAAAGTGAGTCGTTTGTTCAGGTGGAATCCTAAGTATCACATTAGTTCAACAAGGATAAGTGGAGTTTTCTTAAAGGATACTGTAGGAGAGTAAGTCATAGATTTACGACGAAAAGTAAAGGTAATTTGATGAGATTTATTGGAATTTATTTTAATCCTCCAATTTTAACACAATTTTTCAAGATGATGTGTGATTGAAGAGTTTGGGATGCAATAGATGAATTACCTTTAACCGTTATTAACTGATAGTATACACGTGTCATCGGCATAGGTGGTGATGATAGTGTTGCAGTGATATCAAAGTAATGCCATGATATACTGTGTATTTTTTTTATAATTATGTTACATCCAAATTCAACGTTATACATTGAAGCACATGTTTTTATTTTATTCCATAGCTTACATTTCCACAAAAAATCTAAAATCCGAGGTGAGGAAATTAAATATCATCACCAAGGCACGGATTTGTATGCAATTGCATATTCTATTTGTGTTATTTTTTTTAACCGCTGATTAAATATGTACAATTTGTACACTGTGATGCAATTAGTCAAATTTTATTTTATTATTTTATTTAAATCAAGGGCCTTAAACATCGTAAATAAACACCTGTCCTCTAACAGTGAAGCCGTGGTCAACATCATGCCCTAACCTAATAAGTTATAAAATAAGTTGTCTTAACCAAACTCAGAACAGGCCATACCAATCTGATTCATCCCTATCCCATTCGCAAACAGCCACCACCGAAATACCAACACTGTAATAATGCACTTACAGTCAGACACATTTCACAGGAATACTCTTTTTAAATCTAAAATTTAGCCAGTCCAGGATATACAGCCCTAATATCAAACATCCTTAAAAATTATAAAGTCATTAATACATTTCTTACAATTGTTGAATTTTACAAGTTAAAATAAAACAAATTGTTTAATTTGTTAAATAAATTTGAATTTTGTTTTACATATAGTTAAGAGATAAAACAAAATTAAACATAGGCGCTGATGACCTCGAGGTTTTACTCCTTAAAGCCTCACAAACAACAACAACACCCCTCTCCTATCCCTACAACGCAGGGTTTGAAATCGATAATCAAAAAATTCAAAGTCAAATCTGATCACAATTTTTATTTGGAATTTTAAAAAAATCATTTGATGATTTCTTTTTTAAACGATTTTTATATTTGATCATTAGTGATAAAAATCATATCCTGATTATTGTTTTCGAAAAAAAAATGACAATTAACAATAATAATAATTCTTGAATAATATTTTTAAATCATAAATATATTTAAATATACATAAATATATACACTTAGATGACTTAAAACAACTTCTGTTTATTCCATTTTTTCAAAAACGTTTCGATCCCTGTTTCAATATTTCAAACATATTTCAATATTTTCAAAAAAAAATTTAACGCATTTTAATCATTATTATTTACGATAAGATGGAGTAACTTTGGTACTGGGTGGGTAACTTTGGGGAAGAGGATCAAATTTAGTTTGTGGTGATTCCGTGGTGGATACACTGTGTTGGTTCAGTTAGCAAAAACGTCCTTTGTTTAGGCATGTATTGCCTTACTACCTTGCGGCACACTACTCTTGAAGCACAAGCGAAAGTTTCATGAAAACAAGAATCTTGAAAAAAGGAATGGAAATAAATAAAATCTGACTGCACAAGGAGTGTAGTGAAATAGGGTCCCCAAACTGTCGGAAGATAGTAGCGCAGTATCCACCACAGAATCATCACAAACTCAATTTTAGCCACTGTTCCAAAGTTACTTAATCAGTCTCGACGTTACCCCATCTTACGTTATGTGAAACCGTATCACTCGGTTTTTATTTATTTTTAATCAAATAAATAAACATCAAAGATCGATTTAAACTTCTATTTTTATATATCAGGCGCGATTTTAAATTTTTTTATTTATTTTTTTATTTCTTAAAGACATTTACAACTGTATTAAATAAATATATCTAGTAAATTAGAACATAATGTATATAATGACATGAAAAACACTTGCTGAGTAACTACCCAATGGTAGCACTCTAATGATATGTTTACATTAGGAGATCACGGGGCCATCTACTTTTCAGACGCCTCGGAGGGTTATCAGGAATTGAAGAGGAAGCAAGGTTAGAAACGAGAGGGTTGGGATGATTCTGAAGTTTATTATGGAAGGATAGGTATCTGGATTGGGCCAGATCTGAAACAAAGGAACATTAAGGTCATTATGGATGGTTTTATTTGTAACAAAGTAAGGAGCATTGAGGATTTTACGAAGGATTTTGGATTGTAAGGATTGAATTCGATGGTTTAGTGGAGCCCCATAGCTCAACTCCGTCAGTCCAAATAGGCCTTATTATAGTCAAGTATATGAATCTTTTGTAATTAATTGGAAGATTAGAGCGTTTGTCTAGTAAGTGCTGAAGTAATCGGAAACTTCGAGCGGTGATTTTAAAATTAAAAATCAAATATAATGCGCCGCTTTCTTTTTCACTTTTACAAAAGAATCAAATCTTGTTGAATTTAATGAAGATTTGCGAATTTTTTACGTATGATCCTGAAGCGCAGTGCCAATCCTTGCATTGGAATGACCCGGATGAAGGATCGTGCACCTTCACTAGTTTCCTGGGTCAATCTAGTAATCAACATTACCACATTCTAAAAAAGCATGCGGCACTTGTCCAGAAGGAGCTGACAGAAGAAGACTTCCAGCAGTTTCAGACACTGGAAGACTCGCATGGAGCGTAGTAAGGATAGAGGAGGGCTATATATATTGAAGGTGCTAGTAATTAATTATGTATGAAATTAAAATAAAATATTTCAATGCATCAGTCTCGTTATTTAATAGTCTCACCTCGTATACGGCTGCGGAACAATACCAGTAAAGATATAAAACTAATCTATTCATAAGATTTGCTATTAGATGAACATATCTGATATTAATATGTTATTATCTTCATATACGAATGTAATGATCAATATATTTAAAAATGGATAGCTGCATTCATCCTAAAACTTTTAGATGATTATGTGTCTCATTGTTCGTACATATGTCACTAATATTAAGTTTTCTGAACACACAATACATTCTGCACTACAATATAAATAAAATAGGTTACAGCATAATTGGATCATGGAAAAGTAAAAGGATAGTAAATTGAAACTTCTGCAAATTTTAAATAACATTTTTTTTTTAGGTTACGCCCAGGGTCACTCCGCGGCCATTGTAACAGAATAAATAACTGCCTGCAGCAATCGGACTCGGACCCTACTGCTGGATATTAGGAGCACAGTAACTTACTCACTTCTCCCTATCGCAAAGGTGATTTTATTATTCATAAAATAATTATAGAAATTATGCAATTAATAGTTAAATAAATAAGATAGAAGTAAAATAAAGTTCTAATGGTGCTCAACTGTGTTGAGTTTCTAAACGACACAGCGTACTGATCAGCCTTATTGATAATGAAAACAACACAAAAAGGATTGTTTGATTTCCATCTTCTTTCCCTCCTCATTTTCTTTTCCTTTTATTTATGTCTCGCAACGTAATCCACAGAGTTCATATAGATGATGATTTAGGATTCCCAGGGAGTCCGAAACAATAGATTCTGCCAATTGTATATAATAGATAATTATTAAAGATAAATCAGCTCCTTGCAAAACCGTTGACCTAGAAACAGTGCTTTCCCTGAATAGTACTGAACCCAAGACCCTTCATGGGTTGTAGTGGTACAGGTATTAAAGATAAATTATAGATAGAAAAGAATTATATATTATTTCTTATTAATCCTGTCGTACTCCATTAATATTGTTGAAGTTGGAAGCAGCCATGGACAAAAAAAGTACTAAGTTATTTTTATATTTTACTCAAATATTGGCTCTGTTTGAGTACCGAGGAATTTAATCACTATTTAAGTTGATCCTCGAAGTCCAAATTCCTAATAAATCCATTTAAATTTTTATTTTTGATTACTATAAAAAATTAGTATGTAAGAAATGTACGAAAAACGAACATCGACTTTGGTTCTGTTTAAAAAAAAAATATATCTAACTCCACATTGTTAAGTCGTTCAGTCCACTTTGTTCAATATTGAACTCATACTATAGTTTTCTGCCAAACATCATACTTTTTCCAAACCGTACGTTTATCTAGCCTAAAATAAAAAATAATGGATGCTAAACTATAAGTGGTTTTAAAACATAAAAATGGGTTTAACCGAGCTAAAATCTAGCAGAAATAATAAAACAAAAAATAACTAAATACAGTTACATTTATAGTGCAAACACGGTATTTTAACAAAAAATACATAAAAGTAAATTGTGTTGAATTGAAACCTAATTAATATGATAGTGTATATAGGTATGTATGTGTTCTTTTTTCTTAATTTATTTTTAGCTTATTTTATACTTATTTATTGTATATATACTATTATTATTATACACAGTGTGTAATCTCTGAACACTATTATAAATTTCCTTTGAGACAGATTGTAATATTTTCAATTTAAAAAAATTAATCTGATATGATTGTACTCGATTGTGCAAATAACTAATGAACTTTATGGTGACGTTGCGATCAGATATTTCTTGTATCATGCATGATGAAATAATCAAATCTGCCGATTTTTTTAAGTTAAGACTTCTTTAGGCGCGTTTTGCACTTTTTTCTGGAGAGTGAATTAGATTGAGCAGTCAGATTCCGACGTGTAACGCTCCGGTAAAGTCGCCTGGAGTAGATTAATTGAAGTGTTCTGTATATGGATTAAAATATCGAAAGAATTAAAAATCGGACCTCCATATTGTAAGCGATGGAAACTTTCATCATTACATCATCTCTGTAATGGGTTGTTATTCAAAATTGTATGTTAACGAAGCGCCGTGTTAGATAAGTAAAAAGTAAAAGAATAAGTGATTGAAACCAAATGATAAAGAGTTTTATGGAAGATATGGATTAAAATATCTCAGAAATTAAAAATAGGATCTGTATACTGTAACTGAGAAAAATGGTCAGCATTTCATCCTCTTTATGATAATGAGCTTATATTTATAATTCATATTTCATATTATTAATCCTGGCTTGATATTTTCACTTCCATCGTGTGGTCTAAAGCACCGTAGTTTTTTTTAAACTTTTTTTTCTGCAGATGGCAACATGTTATTATCAAGTGTTTGGAAGAACAGGTGATGATTCGATGTTTTGTTTTTAGTTTATAATTTAACGTTTTGCTACGGCTTGTTTCAACCTCCCAACATATCCGTGCTATATATTAATGTGAAAGAACATATGATGATCATACCTAGATGTACGTTTACACATATAACAGACTATGAAAAACACGAATGTGTAAATGAGTGTTTTTGTCCGTCTGTTTCTGTCGGATCAATCTACTGCTGGCTTCTCAAGAGAAAACAAAAGAATTTCGGGTCAGTGCTAGTGTTGCTTTTACACATTTATTTAATGTTCCTGTAGCTTCGACAGCTTTTTTTTTTCTTTTTGATTGAAGTATTAGAAGATATACTTTTTGAGTTATTCACAAATAAAATTCTCGATTCGTCGTATATTTTATAACAGCTTCTTTTCGAGGAAGTGTGTTACATAAATAAATTTTAAAGGACTTGATGAGTGGAGGGGGGAGGGAGTGGAAGAGGGGAGGATGGTGACGTCGAACTTCGAGGAACATTCTCGGGTGACGTCTCACATTAATACCATACAAGGTTTCGAATTTGGTGAAAAAGTTGCATTTTTAGGGAAATTTCAATGTTTGGAGGGGAAAAAATGGAAACAATTGTTATCGATCAAAGCCTATTCTTGGCACTGTTTAATCTATTATTTGATAATGTAAGGAAAACATGAGTATTTACACATAATATTATGTTTATATATAATATATTATATTGTATATATTTTGAAGTTCGTTTTGTTGGAATTTTTTTTTTTTTTTTCCATATGGGCTTGTTTAGGTGAAAATTTTCTAATATTATAAAATAAGGCTCTGTGTATTTTTTCACCATATTTATTTTCATTTTCATAGATAAGTTTCGTAGGCCATCTTCCAGCCATTTTATTCAACCATGCTTTAGACTTTGCACTACATGTAAAAAGCATGGTCGGATAAAATGGCTTGAAGATGGCTTACCGGCCTAAACGTAGCTATGAAAATTAAAATAGATATGGTGAAGAAATAAACAGAGCCTTATTTTATATATTTTTTTTTCTATTAGCCGCGGACAGCGCATAGTGGGGGCAGATTATCAAAATTCGGGACACAGATTATTATAACGAATTTTTATCTAAATTTATCATTAAAATGATATTTAAATGGATTGTACAACAACATGAAACCTCTGTTATGTCCATAAATCTACGGCTTTCGAGCTGAACCTCCCTCCCTCCCCTCCAAAATGTTTAATAGAAATTCAAGAATCTATAAACACCATTTCACATAAGTAATTAGTTAGTTTCTTTCTTTTTCTACCAAGGTAGTAATCATTATTTTTAAAAAAGAAAACGTTTCGGACCGCATAAAAAAAATTCAATCCTGAATCCGGATAAAAGGATTTTTTTTTTTATTATTATTCGATTTTCCAATTCTGCATATCTTGAAACATAAAACGTCAAATTTCAAGCGATGGTTATTATTTTTTTCCATTTTTGGATCTATTACAAAAGTCCCTTATTAAAAATGATAAACAGAAATTACGTAGATACCGATATTATTATCAGATTTAATTTATTCATGTGAAGTTTACGGTAATCAATACCAGGATTAAGCCCAGAGGAGGAACAGAAAAAAAATTCTAGTTTTTAAAAGGGTATCATAAATAGCTTTCAGGATTATGGATATCAATTTTGTGGTAATAGGCGATAGATACAAACGCTAGTTAAATAGAACTCCCCCTCCCCTATTCCAGGAGTGGAACGCAGAGCGTGGATTGGTCTCTAATTGCGATCTGGGAAGGAGTTGCTCTTGACGTTCTAATTGCCCCCACCCCATCCCTCAACCCTCAACCCATCTTCCTCTCGGATCTTCCCTTTTTTAACCCCCTTTTTATTTCTTTTTTTTTTTTTTTTTTTTGTTCCTCCCCACTCAATATTCCTTCTCTCTCCCTTTCAGGCTACCATGGAGTAATGGATTGTCAGTCACTGTAAAGACACCATTCATGGATTTTTTTTTTTTTCACCCGATTCGTGGAACATTTGACTGTTACCGTTCGGAAAATACAGTCAATTTCTGATTTTCCATTCAGAACTCAGTTTAAATTTCTATGGGTCCTTCCTTTTTTTTATTTTTTCATTTGAATATAAGGTAATTCCGAAAAAAAAAAACCTTATAGCTGTTTTTATTAACTCAAATGTGAATAAATAATATTTTTTAAAATGAACAAAAATTGATAAGCAGTTGACTATTGATTTTTTAGTAAAACGTCCCATTCGAGTTTTTAGCCAAAGTTAATATAAAAACAACAAACACTGAATTTATCTTCAGTGTGGAGCACCGACTCTTTATAATGATTACCCAAACTTTTATCAATTTTCAGTAACGGAAAAGACAAAAGAAAAAATATATTTGAAGATTTTTTTTGTTGGCACACTTAAAATTTTTTTTTTTAAATTTTTTTATTGAGGTATAATACATTATACCACACTTAAGGGTACTGAGTATTATAGCTGTAAGGCACATTAATACCATATTTACAATATAATATAAATAAAAATATGTGTATAAACGGTGCCATATATTGTATATTTCTTTATATATTGTATTTTCATGAAAATTGTTTTCTTTTATGATAATTTTATCTATTTCCAATAAACATTATAAAACACTCTTTTCATTATTTTTGGTAATTTTAGTAGAACTAGATTATATACATTAATTTGTTATCATATAAAATAATATACAAAAAGTAAAATCAAATAAGAAGTACGAAGAGTAAGTTTACTTTAAAACTGTATTCTAATACATGATTATCAAATTCAGCCGTTTTACATGCCTAATTTTATTTTATCAACATTATTTTGGAACAAAGTCCCTTAAGAATAACGATATTGTTCTTACAAATTAGCATTTTATCTGGCCAAAATAGCTATTACTATAAAAGAATAACTAAGAAATAAGTTATCTTATTTTATGTATTATTTATTTATGTTCCTGTTAATATGGTATGAATGTGTTCTCTGAACTATTTTATAAGTATCCTTAACTGAGTGAGATTGTAATATTTCCCAATAGAGAAGTTTTAAAAAAATGAATCATCTGTAATAAAACAGATATATACAGAGATAAGAAGATGAGCGATAAGTACACAATATTGAAATATGCCACAAAAAATAAAATAAATAAATAAAATTGGAAAGGAACGTTAAATTAGTTTAAAGAAGCAAACACCATTGTTGAGACAAAAACAAAAGAAACTAAAAGCAAATAAACAAAATAATAAATAAATCTGTTACTTAATGGGCTTAAATGATTTAATACTCATAATGGTATGGAAAAAAAATCATTGTATTGTAAACTATATACAAATGCGTATATATATATATATATATATATATATATATATATATATATAATTATAGTTACTATATATATAATTATAGTTACAATATATATAATTATATAAAAAAGTCTTTAGTCATGATCATATTTTATTTGACATACACAAAGCGGGATGGACCGTAACGAAGACACCACACTTCTTATTTTCAGAATTATTATAATTACAAATTCGCAATACGAATAATTATAATAATATAAATTGCCAATAAGGCGCAATATATTATATAATTTTTTTTTAAGAAATTGAAAATTTCTCCGAACTGTGGTTTCTCTCCGTTTATTTTATGTTGATAAATCTGAACTACAGAATATTTGTAAATTACGGTTATGTTAAAAACGACAATATCTGAAAGGAAAACCAATACCTGAAACCCTCCTTGAAAATGGGAATAATAAAATTTCAGGACCTCCTATATATCCTCTATTTCATATATTTTTAGTGTATATATTTTCTCCTTGTATTTTTGTCAGCATTTCTTTAGACTTGCCAAAAATCGCAACCAAAATAACAAGTGGAAAATTAGGGAGGTCTCTCACGGTCCACTTAGTGTCCGAGGAACAACCATCCGTCAGTAAGTGCACCATACCCTTGGTTTGCCATTTTCTCTTTATCTACTCCGATTTATCCTAAAATATTTGTTTGTTTTGGAGTGTTTGTAAATTATGTTTTATTTATTTTTAGCTTATCTTGGTGAAGGAATTAGATATTTAATGGGTGCCAGCTATTGGAGCCTTATAATAGGGACTATTGCTAGTAATTGACAGACCTGTACTCTCTTAAATTCAAAGATATATACTCAACATCGTCATGGTCATAATATGGTCATAAAAATGGGACCATTTCTTACTATCTCGTTAAAAAAAAAGCTAATGATTTAGACTAAATATAAAGCCAAAATGGGTTTTCCTATTGCAAAAAACAGGGTCTTTACAGTGACCAGCATTTATTGATAAATTTAAGTCGGGAAATGCAAGAAGTTAATTTTATAGTAAGTTAAAGGTAATTTTTGTTAATCTTAAAGTGAAGAATAAGAAATTTCCCTTAATTACATCATTTTTCTCATCTCTGTCAGCCATAGGGACATTTTAAATCAAACGGAATCAGCCACTGGTACAACACAGCTATTACTCCATATATATATATATATTTTTTTTTTTGTTTATTTAGAAATATAATAATCTGTCAGATGGACAATAATTATAGTGAGATATGAACACATTCACACCATATATACAGAAAACATAAAGTTAACAAAAATAAAATAAAATCAATAACTATATACAATAAAAAATAAAGTAACCTAAAGATAAGTATAATTAAAAACATAAAGACTCAGTCATATATAGAATATATACAATCAAGCAGGGAACTCCAAGCTAGGTTTGTCCCCCCAACTATAGAAGGAAAAACAGGACTGCGCTACTCTCTCAATCGTGTCACTGGTGCTAAATCCAATGGAGATTGAGCGAGAGCGCTTTAGCCACTTAAACTCGTGTCTTGAGTGGAGAATCTGGCCATTGCCAGAACTGCAAGATATATACTGCAAAAGATTTCTGCGCCACTGCCGCTTCAACCTTCGAGGGGGATTGTAGGGATAGGGATTGAGCAAGGGGATTTGGATGATTTGTAAGGTTCTGATGGAATTTAGAAATATTTTCAGGGATAAGATCTAGGACAAATGAGATATTAAGGTCATGATGTAGGGTTTTGTTGGTTACATTGAACTGAGCATCGACTATTGTTCGGAGGACTTTGGATTGAAAATATTAGATACGTTTAATTTTAAAATTTGGTTGTCCCCCAAGGTTCTAGTTTCAATATAAATTAATACTTTTAATATTTAATTTTTTTTATAAATTTAGATAACTTCGTGGATTTGAAACATATCTTGGTAAGGTGAGAAATAGTTCTAAAAGATTAATCCATAAAAAATTTAATAACATCAATATTTAGGTTTTTACACATATTTAAGTTCAAAGAAATATACTTAAGCATGTCAGCTACTGGTACATTTACCCTATGCAATCTGAGTAAAAAATAATTAAATTGAATGAACAGCTGTATAATTTACAAAATGGGTGTTTGTCATTCGGGGTGGGAGTATCCATCTAGTATATATATATATAGTAAGGAATGGGTTCAAGATTAGAATGATATACATTAGTAAAATATTAAATACATTTCGATGATCCCAACACTGTCGTCACCACCTATGCCGATGATAAGTGTATCCTATAACTTAACAACAATTGCATCCCAAACTCTCCAATCACACATCAAAAGTCTTGAAGAATGGTGTCAAAACTGTAGGATTAAAATAAACTCCAATAAATCCCATCAAATTAATTTTTACTTTTATTCTTCGTCGTAGACCTATGAATTTCTGCCCTAATGTATCCTTCACTAGCGGATCCAGGATTTAATTTTGGGGGGGGGCTTCAGCCCGAAAGCGGTTTTTTTCACAAAAATAACGATAATTACTCTGGAAAAGATGAAAGAAACTAACTACCTGTATGAAATGGTGTTTAAGTGATTCCTAAAGCCCCTTTAAATGTAATTACACAAACAATAATACTTTAAGAGATACTTTTTTAATATTGTTTTCGATAAAACATGGCTATATTTTACCATTTTGGGGGGGCCTCAGCCCGAAAGCCCCTGCCCCGTAGATCCGCCCGTGGTATCCTTTAACAACACCCCCACTTATCCCTGTTGAACAAATCCAATACTTATCCACCTGAACAAACCACTCACTTGGAACCCTCGTACCATACCGAAACGATATGAAACCGCTCGACGTTTTCGGCTACTCTAGCACTTACTAGAAAAACGCTCTAAACTTCCAATTACTTACAAAAGAGTTATATATATCGCTATAATAAGGCCTATTTGGATTTACGGAATCGAGCTTTGTGGCTCTACTATACCATCAAATTCCTCTCGCATCCAATCCAAAATCCTTCATAAAATCCTCTATGCACCTTACTTTGTCACAAATAAAATCATCCATAACGATCTTAACGGACCATATGTTTCCGATTTAGCACAATCCAGATTCCCATCCTTCCATAATAAACTTCTGAACCATCCGAACCGTCTTCTTTCCAATCTTGCTTCCACTTCTATTCCTGATAACCCTCAGGGGCGTCTGAAAAGAAGATGGCTTCGGAATCTTCTAATATAGAAATATAATTGGTGTGCTACAAATGGGTAGTTTCTCTTCATGTTGTACATGTCATGTTACCAATGTCACATTTAGTTGTATTTTTCAAGTAATGTTGTTGTAAATTTTATTAAAATAAATAAAAAATATTTCGATGATACAGAATTTTGTAAAAATGAAAAAAAAAAAATTAAATTAAAACAACCAGATTTAGATCTCTTAATAAACGTAATTACTGACCGATTAAGCTGTTCCATATTTGAGCTTAAATATTTACCAACAATCGACTCCCATCCCCAACTCGGTTGATAAGCTCATCAGGACTTAGTTGGTTATTAAGTGTAAAATCTGATTAAAAACTCTACAATAGCTCTCTGGAGCAAGTTGAGACTGATAGAAGGGGCAACTCCCTCTACCTGGATTAAGCTAGTTTGAGAAGGAGCAGCGTCAGGGCTAGCTTACCGCAACTTCTCCACCCCATCTCAAGATTAATTTAATTCTACTTAAGTTAGCCAGCATTACTGATTCAGAGAACAGCTTAGGCCATAGTTCTAATCGGACCGAACCTGGGGGTGTCTGGGCGGGAGTCTTCCGAGGATGGGGGGGGGGGGAGGGGGGTCTGAGAACTTGAAATTGCCAAACTTTAATAACGTCTCCCGGTGTGCCATTTGTAAGACTTGTTGGAATGGACTGGAGAGGATACAGTAATGCCCCTCGCGCACTTCATATACTGCCCGAGTGCTGTTCTGTTTATCTTCTCCTCTATTGCTTCCGACCGGTAGTACACAGGCCGCCCTTATCATCCTACTATACGACAGCCTATCACATACCATCTCACAAATTGCCATACTTATGAGCAAGGGCTCACACAGTTATTATTACACAGTAAAAACTCTCAAAACATACCATATGATATAAAGTTTAAAAAAAAAAAATGTCCACTCACACAACTTTTACATCTTTAAAGTTTTTATATCTTTACATATGCCCAGAGAGAGAGAAACACTTTATTTTCATAAAAATATACAATATAAAATAACCCAATTATATTGGGTTGCTATATACACAGCACACTCTTTAATCCTTAGGACAATAAATGAACTTATATATAAATATACAGAAGTATTAGTTTATATTAGTAAAATAGATATATATATATATATATACACATTTTTCATTGTTCATGTTTTTTGTTTTTGTTTTTTTTTTAACATTTAACATTCCCTTTCTCTCACTTCTCTCTCTTTATCTCTATTGTTTCCAATTTTTCATTAAATAAATACATACATTAAAACTCTCAGGCTAGCCATGCACGTGGTGCTGAATGATTCCCAGGGGTCGAGAACTATATTTTCAGCCAACCTCGCTACGTCTTTAATGTCGACACCTAGTTCCTCGAGGAAGCTCCTTGTTCTTTTTGGAATTGTTCCGCGAAACCCAAACCAGAGGCCTCTCACGGCGAACCCTCTCTCTCGAAAGGTCTTTCGGAATTTCTCTTTTAGGAAAGGGATACATTTATCGTACGTGTTCTTCTTTTCCCTTTCCACTTCACCCGCCTGATCGAGGTCATTGCTCTCAAAGCGGACAGTTGGATCCAAGATCAGCGCTGTCCTTCCTGTCTTGGGAAATGCGACAATATCCGCGTATCTCATAGAGCCTTCACTACCGATGCAATATACCTCGTCAAAGCAGGTGGATTTCCTTTCCCTAAGGAGCCTCATCAACTCGAACTTGACGGTGGTGACAACGTGTTATGAGGAGGGAGTTGTTGGGGGCATTTTCCCAGCACATAGGCTGGCGTTTCAGACTCTCTGCCGCATTACAACAGCATTGTATGAAACAAAAAAAAATTGTATTAGATTTATTTTCCTGAAAATTTATCAAAGAAAAGATTTGAGTACGATTTATTTGATATACTAATGCAATGAAAACCGGCTTAAGGTAGATCAGTGTAAAATTTTCGATACCCTCTAATATTGCTGATCAAAAACTTTTTGCCATAGCCTAATTTTGTCAAACAATAATTTCTGTTAAAAGTAGAGGAAATAGTGAAGCTTGTGTGATGCGGGCTACAGATTTTCTTACTTTTTCTGACACCAGGATAAGAACCCGTAATCTTACATTGGAAATTGAATAGCTGTAACTTCGTTAATAGAAGTCCAAAATGAACGATTTTTATATAGTTTTGTAAGGAATTTCATTACTATAAAAAAAGCTTTAAAAAAACGGTGTTTTTCTCAGGGGGCTCTGAAACGTATAGATTCGTCGAAAACCGCATATCGGAAATTTGGCCCGATCGCAATACTTTCCTTACCTAGTATAGGTAAGAAAGTAATAAATTAAAACGTGTAGAAAATAGAATCATCGCTAATACTGGTTCGATTCCGATGATTTTTTTTTTTTGTTTTGTCGGTAATTTAATTACCTATCAAAAGTTGTATTATAAATTTTACCATAGAATATATACTTAGCCAGTTAGGCCCCAAAACAATTTTCTTTTCTTTATAATTTTTTTTCCTGAATTTTCTCAAGAATTTAGTCCATATACGAAAAGTGAATGGACAATTATTAGAACATTATAGGAAAGTTTCATCAAAATCTTCAAAGCAGTTTTCGCACTACAGTCTATAGAAAAACATGTTTTTCATTTATTGTGCAGCAGCTATTGCGTATGGATCGCCCAATTTGTGTCACGGGCATCAGTAGTCAAAACCTTACAAAATAAAAAAAGAAGCAACAAAATCGGTACTTCCCGAGAAAATCTTGGCACAGACAGACCAATGGCTAAAAATGTGTTTTTCGGACTCAAGAGTCTCTGAAATGTATAGATTCATCAAAAAAAGCGTATTTGAAATTTGACCCGATCGCAATAATTTCCTTACCTTGTATAGGTAGGAAAGTAAAAACTGTAAAATATGCAGACAAATACACGATATTTTTTTTTTTATTTTAATGAAATTTACAACTGTATTACATGAAACATACAACAAGTAAATGTGAAGTTGGTAATTTGACGTAGATGTTGTACACAACATGAAGAGAAACTGCCCATTAGTTGAACTCAAATTAAACTTCTATAATAGAAGGTACCGAGGCAATCTTCCTTAATAAAATATAAAAATTAAAACTTTAACCCCAAAAAAAATTAATTCTGTATAAATACATAAGACCAGTCTTAACAGCCTATCCCATATGGAGCTTCACCAATAGAACTAACATAAAAAAAACTACAAATTTATCAAAACAAGTACTTGAGAATAATCAATAATTATCCTTATTATACCAAAATAAGTAAGATGCACTTAGAATTTGATATACCCTATATACACAAATATATTTACAAAACAATCCTAACTTTCTTTCAATTTCAAGAACACTCGAGAAATTCATTAGTAGCTGAAATAGAAAATTATACAACGGCAATATCCAAATATGAACATAAGCGAACGAAACCTATTCTGCTCTAAAATATTATCTTATTGTAATAATATTGGATTTTTTTTCCATAGTGTTAATTGTTTACAAATAAATATAATATATTTCAATTGTAATATATTGTATATGTATATGTATATAACTATAAAAATGTTTATATTTTTAAAAATTCTATATGACTTGTATCATATTCCAAAATTCAAAGACAAAATTACAAAGAAAAATGAGAATTGCTGAAGTGGCCCGAAACGTTGTGAAGTATAAAAGTAACGTTTGTGAAATATACAAGATTTTTTTATGTGTTCCTCCGAATAATAAACTTATATTAACAAATTATATACCCTTGAAAATTTAATATTAATAATTTGATGTGAAATTTAATTTTAATTTTTTCTCCCGCTATTTCGGAATTTTCATTTCCTACTTTTCAAGTATAGGTTCTACTGTTTTTTTTAAAAAAAAAAAAAACTTTATATACAAGTTCTGTTGAATTCGCTAAAACTTCAATTTGTAGAATGACTTTTATTCTTAAAAGACTTTGCTACTCAAACAAATGACAAATGAGAATCAAGTATTTATTTAAGATTAATTTGAAAATTAATTTTACACTTGACGTAACTTTTTTTAGGAAAATAAATAAATAAAAGTTAAACTACTACAAAAACGTTTACTACAAAAAAGTTCACTAAAACTCTTTTTCGAAAAAGTTTCCACTCCATGTATTTTCATATTTTATTCCTAACCCATGTAAACATTTTTTTAAATTTTATTTTATCATATCAAATCACTTAACTTTACATATTAGAGATATTGTCCAAATTAAATCAACTAATGCAAATTTCATATAAACATTTTTTTTAAAAGTAAAATAGAGTAAAATAGAGGAAGAATATTTTTTGTTATATATAATATCTAAAGTATTTTAATAAATAAACTTTTTTTTAGACTTAATTATATTATTATAATAATAATAATTAGAGCCATCCGCACGGTCTCGTTTCTAACCTTGCTTCCTCTTCGATCCTTAATTATCCTACCATCTGAAACAAGATGGCCTGGGAACCCATCGACGTAGAACTTTTATTAGAGTGTTACCAACGGCTAGTTTATTGGAGTTACATTCTGTAACAATTATGAATATTAATTATAATGTTATAAGTACATTATTTACAGAAAATAATAAACAGAATAACAACAAAATAGTACCATTATATATATATATATATATATATATATATATATATATATATATATATTGACATAATTATTTAAATTGGGAATTAGGTCACTAAATTATAATAAAATAAACCAAAAATTATTACTGGTGTTTATTTGACACCCGTAATAATTTCAAAATTTAACATACTTCATATATATATATATATATATATATATATATATATATATATATATATATATATATAATAAAAAGATAATTATTTCTAAATTACTTTAAATAAGAAACTAAATACAGGCTTATAAACAAGAAATAAAAATAATACCGTGGTAGGATATGTGCCTCCGTGACTGTATCCAATAGCAACAGTCGTTTTTCCTACCGATTTTATTTTTATTATGTATTAGAATTCATCAAACTACATATCGACACTTTGAACTGATTTTATTTTATCTATCAAAATTCCAAAAATCAAATCAATATAATTCTAAACCATATAACATTTACGTTATTAGATCATTCTGTTCAGGGATCAACCTCTGAAACACCAAAAAAAAAATTTAGAAAACAATTTCTATATAATTCTGGACTTCACCACCATTTTATTGGCCTCCATTTTGAAGTCCACAGTTAATCACAGGCATCAGTAATGTGTGCACACTTTTATTTATTTTTCCAGAACATATCATGAAAAATGAGTTTGCAAATACCAATGTAAACTGCCAGGTGGAGAAAGTATGGGAAAGAACAGAAAGCCAAACAATTAAGCTCAATTCTTAAGCACCAAGTGAGTCCAAATTCAACTTAACAAAATTTTTCTTCTGGAGCAAAATTACTCCCAGCCCTGAGATGCCAAACTATAAAATTTTATTTTCTTACTATCAGTAATATTTCCTCCATTTTCCAAGATTAACGAAATTGTGCACAAATTTTATTATTTTGTTGTGTCCATTATATACAATATAATCATTTTTTAAATTTAATTTTGAATTTATCCATATGTGTTAATCTCAGTGATCCAAATCCCATACAGTCCACACAAATTGATACATTAACCAGGCCACTATTAGACACGTTTTGGTCAATGGGTAATATTTGGCTCACACCAAATTAACATGGTCAAACAAATTCGTATTTTTTTTTTTTTTTAATATTCGTCTCAATTTTACTTTCAAATTGATTTATCCAGTTTCTGGAACTTTCTCTTAAATATTTCTCATTTATTGAAACATATTTTTGGAAATATAGCTAATATATATATATATATATATATATATATATATATATATATAATATATATATATATATATATATATATATATATATATAAGATAAAGACCGGAGACTGGCGATATCAGCCTTAATACCATCTTGTAATGTAAATAAACATAGCAATTGTATATAAGGCAGATTATTGGACGAATAAAGCAGTGTTTATTCAGAAGCCGTGAGTATTGTTTCTCGTTCCTCTTTCCTTCTTTTTTTTTATTTTTAAAGCCCGGAGACGCTTAACTGGTGCCGAAACCCGGGAGAACGTCAGGAGAACACGGAAGTAAAATTTTTTTTTCTGTCTTTATTTTAATTTTTTTTTCTCTTCTCCTAGTCATAAGGAAAAGACGAGATGCCGACAGAGGGCATAATTCGACCAGGAGTGTTGAACGCACCTGAAATGCCGCAACCTCAGGAAATGCCGATAGCGCAGATTCCTCAGATCGCCCCTCAGGTTCCGCAGATTCCGCAGATACCTCAGATACCTCAAGTACCGCAGATACAAGAGATCCCTCCCTTACCTAGGGACACATTGGCAGAGGCGCATGCCAATGCATTGGAGTGGATGAAGATAAGGGCAGCGACCACGCAGGATCTACGGAGAGCAATCGCAGACCTGGAGCGATTCGGGGGCGAGATAGGTGAACTTAATCACTTCCTGAAAGGCGGAGACCGCCTCATATCAAGAATCGAAGCAAAGGTGGCGGAGGACCTCGTGAACCTGGGAGACGCAGAAGCACTGAAGGCAGCTCTCGTGTGCCGAGTGAGGAGGAACATCCTCAACCAAATCCAAGCGGACGAGGAGACACCATGGCCAGTGATTAAGGAGCGTTTGAAGAAGGCTTTCGGAGGGGGCCGATGGACGCCGGAAGAAGATATCTTCCAAATGTTTAGGGAGTGTCGGTCCCAACGCCAAACAAGAGGACAGTATGCGGGGGTACTAGTGGCGAAGTACAACCGCATAACTGAGAAAATGCGTGAAACCATGAGTGTGGGAGAGGTCGAGGCTAGGATGGAATTCCTTTCGACAATACTCAAGGTTCAGTTGGCTAAGGAGACTGGGAGAAGGGACGGACTGCCTAGAGAGCGATCGTTCCTCGAGTGTGCCCAAGAAATGATAGATCTGAGTGCAAGAGAGGAAGAGACGCGGATGGAAGTAGAAGAACCAGGGTGGACCCGAGTGAGTGACAGACGACCCCGGACAGCCCAGATAGGGTGGAGGAAGAGGGAAATGAAACACCCGAACGGAGAAAAAGCCACGACGGGCGAGAGAAGATCCGGACAGTCCAGGCCTAGGAATGGACCCCGGAGGGAAGACCGAAAATGTCACGGGTGCGGGAAACCGGGACATTTGGTAGCACAATGTCCGCGCACTAGATGTTTCGAGTGCGGGACTGAAGGGCATATTGCCAGACAGTGCCCGTACATGTTTCGCAGGAGAGAGAGACCTCTAGACGAGCCAATGGAGGTGAACGCTCAAAAGTTGAAAAAACGAGCTAGGATGCAGCAGAGAGACGGATCTTCGGAAGAGGCAACCGAGGAGTCGGGGACGTCGGGAACGGAGACTGACGAGCCAGCCAGCAGTGGAGGCGAAGGAGGCAGGAGCAGCCAACGGAGCGAGCAACGACGAGCGACGGCGGTAAGGAGGAAGCGAGGTGGCATCTGAGAAGGGTGTCAGCAGAGAGGCGACCGCACAGCAACCTGCAACAATATTAGAGGTAAGCCATGCTGGTTGCCGATTATTGAAGTAGATGGGGGAGTGAAGTGTCTCGTGGACACAGGGAGCTCGAGTACTATCTTGACTCGGGGGGCGTTGGGGAGAGTGTGCGGGAGCGAGAGGGTACTCCGGATACAAAACTGTGGCTGCCAGCTAATCACTCTGGGTGGTCCCTGTAAAGTAGAAGGGGAAGCGTCAATTACGCTTGACCGGTGGGCAGGGAAAAAGGGGGAGCTAAGGGTGCATGTGGTAGAGAGCATGGCGCGGGAGTACCAAGTCATAATAGGGTGTGATCTGTTAGGACAGGTAGGGGTAAGCATTAGAAACCGTAGAGGAGCTTGGAGTATCAGGCTGGGAAAGAGGAAATTTGGATGTATAGGGGTCGCGAGAGAAAGAAGGGTGCGGATAGGAGCGGTGAACAGGGTGGAGGACTGGAGAAAGGCGTTACAAGCGGAGTTCGTAGATATTTTCTTCAGGGAGGGCGAGGTATTGGGGGTAACAGGGAAGACGGTACACGAAGTTCCACTGAAGCAAGATAGGGTGACCTACGTAAAGGAAAGGAGATACCCGCAGGCGATGAGGCAGCATATTCGGGAGGAATTGGAAAGCCTGAAGGAGCAAGGGATCATAGTCGATAGCACCTCGCCATTTAATAGTCCCCTGTGGGCAGTGAAAAAGAAGGCAGCGCCGGGGGATAATAAGGAAAAATACAGAGTGGTAGTGGACTATCGTAGGTTGAACGACAACACGGTAGACGAAAAGTACCCGATCCCTAGATTCGAAGATATACTTGATAGGTTGAGTGGGGCCGTGGTGTTTAGCACGTTGGACCTCAAGGCGGGATACCACCAAATACGGATGCACCCGAAGGACCAACATAAGACGGCGTTTACATTCGAAAGGGGGCATTACGAATTCACCAGAATGCCGTTTGGTCTGAAGAATGCGCCCATAACGTTTCAACGCCTGATGGACGAATTTCTGAGGGGGATCGACGACTCCGTATGTCAAGTATACATGGACGACCTGCTGATTTTTAGCAGAACGGAAGCCGAACACGTGGGGCATTTGAGGTCGGTATTCGAAAGGCTGCGACAATTCGGGCTGAAACTGTCAAGTGAGAAGTCCCTGTTGGGACAAACGCGAATCAATTTTTTAGGCCACACTATTTCTAGCGAGGGGGTCAGACCGGATGCGGCAAAGGTGGAGGCTATCACACGAATGGCGGTGCCACGGGACGTTAAAGGGATTCGTAGGCTTCTCGGGACGCTGAATTATTATAGGAGATTCGTACCTGAGATGGCAGAATACTTGGTACCTATCAATAACTTGCTGAAGAAAGGCGCGAGGATCGTGGTGACACCGGAAATGGAAAATAATATTCGGAAATGCATGGATAGGTTGCAGGCAGAACCCGTATTGGCGTTCCCGGATTTTGAGAAGCAGTTCAACGTCACCACCGATGCGAGCGAATACGCGTTGGGGGCCGTTTTATCCCAGGGCAGAAGTGAGGGTGAACGTCCGATAGCATACGCGAGCCGACGACTTACGAGCGCGGAATCACGGTACAGCGCGTTAGAGAGGGAGCTACTCGCGATAGTGTGGGCCATCGACCATTTCAGGCCATATATATTTGGGAGGAAGTTTCGAGTCCACACCGATCACAAACCCCTTCAGTGGGTAGGAAAACTTAAGGAAACCTCTGCGAGGGTCACGAGATGGAAAGAATTCCTTAGTCAGTACAACATGGAGGTGGTGTATAAGCCGGGAAAGGAAAACGTGGTGGCAGACTGGCTCTCTAGGGCCATCATGATCAACGCGGTAGAAGAGGACGGAGGAGGTCCATCGCGGGACGTGCGCCAATTCTTGAGGGAATGGACTCCTGAGGGTGAAGGGGCAGATGATACCGTCAGTATAGAGGACAGGGAGGGGTCCCCGGAAGAAGATAGCTCAGCGGAGGAAAGACCAGAGGCGATGGAGGAAATAGACGAAATCATCAACGACAAGCATAGACAGGTAATCTGGAAAACCAGGACAACAGGGATCATGAAAATAGATTACCGAAGATACGGGAAAAGTAGGATTCGCGTCATTTGGTCGCAACCCGGGGTGAGCGAGGAGCAAATCCGTACGGCACTGAAGGACGCCACGGAACCGGGAAAGACACACCATCTCTATGTTGGGAACAACACGGTATGGGAGAAAATAAAGCGGATGTGGAGATCCGAGCGGATAGGCATGGATAGAACGATCATCCGGTGCAAGTATGCAGTGGAAACCGTACAGGATGAGGAGCAGCAACAAGCAATTACATTGGCATACCACCAGGGGAAGACCAACCACCGAGGCGTCAACGAGACGTTGCAGGCATTACGGCGAAAGTATTTCTGGTGGGGAATGAAAAAATCTATCCAAGGAATCATCGGGAAATGCGAGGTATGTATGCGCACAAAGTATGATCGACACCCCCCCAGAGGAGTTCAGGAAGAGACACCTACAGGGAATATGCCGCTACAAGACCTCCAGATCGATACATTCACCTGGAAAGGGTTCAAGTGGGTCACGATCATCGACACCTTTAGTAAAGTAGCTATGGCACATCAGGTCATGGACAAGTCTGCCAATGCAGTTGCGGAAGCCCTACAAATCTGGATACAGTTTTACGGAGTTCCCGAGAGGATCACATCAGACGGTGGTAGAGAATTCGACAATACCGCGATTAGGGAGGAGGTGAAAAGGTTAGAGGTTGTGTGGCATTATAACACACCGGGACACCCTAAGAGTAGAGGAGGAATCGAACGCTTGCACAGCACGTTGAGTGACCACATCCGTGTATATCAGGGAGAGAAAGGGTTGGAGCCGGATGTTGCGATGAAGAAAGCCGTAACAGCTTACAACCATTCGATCCACTCCGTAACGGGGTTTTCACCTGTGGAAATACTATTCGGGATGCGCAGGCCAAGGAGAGATTGGGGGGAAACAACGACCAATGAACATCTCGTAGAGCAAATCCAGAATACTAGGGTAGAGGTAGGAAAGACGTGGGGGAAGGTAGCGGGGAGAATTCAGCGGGAAAAGGAGAAGCGGGTAGCGCGGCAGAATGTGCAGGTACGTGACCGAATGGGAGAATTAAAAATCGGAACAATAGTGTATCGTAGAATTGGAACCAACAGAGGGAAACAATTGTTACGGTACGAGGGCCCATTCAGAGTGGTTGCTATTAGGGAGCATAATCTGGTAACCATTGAAAGCATTAACGAACCTAAGAAGAGGAGAACTGTTCATATTGAACAATTGAAGCTCCCAATGTTAGAACCGGTACAGAAACCAATTGATTCGTAGTACCCTTATCGCGTATTATAAAAAAAATATGTTTTTTTTATTATTATTACTGTTGATGATGTCATTTTTTTTTATTATTTTTGTTGTTCTTGTAAATAAAGATATGGCAGCATAATAGAGGTGATTGTAATTTTTATAGGATTAAGAGTTCTGTTCCATTGTTAATAAGACGTTGTGTGTTTACTTTCTGTGGTTTATTTCTTTTTATTTATTTCTCGTTCCAGCGGAGTGGAAGTGAGGTTTGGTGTACTTTAAGTTTATACTGGTACAAATAATTGTAAAGGGTTAAGGCTGATACCGGTGGCTCCGATCTGGGAATTTATAAGTTTCCGAAAATCCTATTCGTAAACTGGTGGGGGGGAGATAAAGACCGGAGACTGGCGATATCAGCCTTAATACCATCTTGTAATGTAAATAAACATAGCGATTGTATATAAGGCAGATTATTGGACGAATAAAGCAGTGTTTATTCAGAAGCCGTGAGTATTGTTTCTCGTTCCTCTTTCCTTCTTTTTTTTTATTTTTAAAGCCCGGAGACGCTTAACTTATATATATATATATATATATATTTTCGGTTGGCTCTGCAGACCTTATAGATCTTTGGCCGCCTGAACCAGCCTTCACCTCTGCCTATCTTAGGCTACTGCTTTCCAGTTTGAGGCATGAAGCTCAGCCGTATCTTTGTTTATCCTATCTATCCATCTGGTTTTTGGCCTCCCATGTGGTCCAATTGATACGAGTTACATGCCTGCCCATCTCAACCTCCTTGCCTTCATGTCATGAGATATTGACTGACCCGTTTCTTTCAACAGTTCTTTATATATATATAAATATTTAAACCTGTACCACTACAACCCATGAAGGGTCCTGGGTTCAGTACTATTTAGGAAAAGTATTGTTTCAAGGCCAACGGTTGTGCAGGGAGGGGATCAGGCCAGGATCACACTCAACTGTCAGGTTTCTCCCTTAATCAATTATTTAATTAAGGGTACCCACTTTATAGAGGCTAGGTGTGTATATAGGGTATATATATAGGTGTGTGTGTGTGTGTGTACATAATTAACATTTTATTTTACATGAAAAAAACACACAAACATCTAAAAGCGCTCATTAAGATAAGTTTGTTTTTTCAAATCCGTTTTAATAAGATATTTGAAGATCGGAACTGATTCTCCAAGAAAAGTTTTGTTTTTTTTATGAATATTTCATTTTAAGTTGGAATCCATGGATAAGTATATGGGATCAAGTATATATATATATATCAATGGATAGATTAACAATGAAAATTAATATATATCTGCGCCATGCGTTTGTTTATGGAGAAAAAAAAGAAGAGATACACGACAAACAAACAAAAATTGTAACTTAATTTATACTCCTATATGAACAATAACATTTAAACACTTCTATGTATATGTATATATATATATATATATATATATATATATATATATATATATATATATATATATATATATGAAATGAAGGGGAAAACAAGTAAATTAATTTATCAGAACTCAAATGAATTTACTCAAATGCCGATCTTCTTGTGTAAATTTATTAGTTGAATTTATTAGTTGAGTGGGTAGTTTCTCAACAAGCGTTTTCATGTTATTATATTCCTGATTGCACATTTGCTAAATGTATTTTTTTTTTTTTTAATACAGTTGCAAATATCATGAATGAATATAAAACAAAAATAAATAAATAAAGGGGACCATGGCCTGGAATATGGGTAGCTTTCAAGCATAATTATTTGTGTTACTATACCAAAAATAGAACATCTTCAATGATACCAACATTATAATAGAAAGAACATGTGATTTCGGCAATTAAATATTCTGAATGAAACGGAATCAGCGAACCTTTAAATTTATTTAATTTTATTTTAAATTTTAAATTTGATGCATTTATTTTTGTTCTGCTTCTTCACTCTCCCAAAATCTAAAATAAAATTGAGACTATTATAATTATTTCTGTTTATTTCGGATGCGAAACGTAGACGTTTAGATTAGTGGGAGATCAAAGTCTGTTCTGGAATTTAATAAATAGTCATTGGGAAGAATCCTACTGTATATAAATAAATTAATAGTATCGTGGTGACTGAAGCTGGTGTGTTAAGTTGTTTGGATTGGACAGAGAACTAATCACTAAACTGATAATCAGCCCTAAACCAACCTGCAAACATCCGAGGGTTGCGTTGCAGGATTTTGTGAGAGCTCATCTTTAGTAGATATTTATTTACAATATTATACTTGGGAGACTAATTTCGATATGTTACTTTCCAATATGTCAAGGCGCATTTAGATATTTCACAAACAATGAAAAATAAAAATATTAAAATGTTTTTATTCCCAATGCTAGTTTGTTTGTTGTGGTTTTAAGCCGTAAAAAAAAAACATCAAGGTCATCGACGCCTGCTTTTCTTAACTCTATTAAATCTAATTAATTTTGTCAACTCTGGATTAAATGTTTAAACATTTTTTAACATTGTATCATATTCCATAAAATAATTAAAATTACAAAGAAAACTGGGAATTGCTGAAGTGGCCCGAAACGTTGTGAAGTATTAAAGTAACGTTTGTGAAGTATAAAAGATTTTTTTTTTTTTTTATGCGTTCCTCGGAATAATAAACTTATATTAACAAATTATATACCCTTGAAAGTTTAATGTTAATAATTTTATGTGTAATTTTATTTTAATTTTTTCTCCTGTTATTTCGGAACTAGAACTTTTCCTTAGTTACTTTTCAAGTAAAGATCTTACAGAACTTTTTGTTTAAAAAAAAAAAGTTTATATATAGGTTCTGTTGATTTCGCTAAAACTTCTATCTATAAAATGACTTTAATTATTAGCTCCTCAACAAATGACAAATAGGAATCAAGTATTTATATAAAATTAACTCTACTGTTAATTAATCAATTAATGTTAATTAATCAAACCTAATAAAATCTACTGTTAATTTCTCGTTTAACGTAACTTTTTTAAAAACTTAAATAAATAAAAGTTTAACTGTTATCAAATACGTAGAAGTTTATTACAAAAAAGTAAATGCTTCATGGATTTGGAAAACAACGGCCACATTTTATTGGTCGCGGCCCATATGGAATTAAAGGAAAATGAAATGGCTGATATGAGCAGCAAAGGAAGCTCATACTTTCAGGCAGCAGGTTAAAGTTTTTTGACCCATCCTTAACTTGCCCGACCTCTGAGAGAAACCATATTCCCAAGAATGGCAAAGCGGTGGACCACCAGCGCACATAGCAAATTAAAACAAAAAAGGGAAAGAGGTGGTGCAACGTGGACCTGCTCCGAGAGACGCAGAGTCGTAGTGAAGAGGTCGTCCTCACGCGGGTGAGATCGGACATACTAGACAGACTCACTCCACTCATACAAAAGATTCTATCCCCGATGTCAAAAGTAGAAACACTCATAACTATAAAGACACTCTTTTGGAAGGAATGCCTTTTTTACACCGCAAGAACGATTAGAAGATTTTGGAATACCCAGGATTATATCAAGATCCTGGGATATCAGTAAGAAATGGTTACCAAAGGTCATCAAGTTTATGGATAGTGAAAGACTATAAAAACACATTTGGACGCTTTTTTTATATTTATTAATTTCCTTTTTATTATTTATTTTTATTATAATATATTTTTATATTATATTATATATATATATTATATATTATATGATAATATATATATACATATATATATCTATATATATTTTTTTTTTTTAATTTTTTTTATTTTATTTATTTATTTATGTATTTTTTTATATTTTTTTTGTTAATTGATTCTACTGTTTTTTTAAAGTTTATTTAATTATACATATTTATACATCTTATTACTTATAATGTCTATTATTATCTTAATTATTTATTTTATTTCTATCAATCCATAACTTTATTTATTTTATTTTATTTTATTTTATTTATTTTATTATTTTTTGTACCAATACCAATTTGTTATTAAATGATGTAATTTAGTTGAATCGGGCGCTTTAGACCCCTGGAATGTTCTTGCGCCTAGATGTATCGAAACAAACAAAACAAACAAACAAAAAAAAAAAAGTTATTGAATCTTTTTATTCCAAAAAGTTTCCACTACCAGGTATTGACACATTATATTCATAAGCCATGTACTCTATTCAGCATTTTTTAAAATTTTATTTTATGTTTCATAAAATTTAAAGGCCAATAAAGCATTGCATATTTACCATTTACATTTTTTTTTAAATGAGAAATATTGAGAAAGAATTTTTTTTATAATACTTTTTTCTTTTATATATATAAATATATATATTTATATATAAGAATTATATAAAATATATATATATTTTATTATATAAATTTTTTTAAAGATATAATTATATTATTATAATAATATTGATTAGAGCCATCCAAACGCTCTCGTTTCTAGCCTTGCTTCCTCTTCGATCCCTAATAACCCTCCGAGCCGTCTGTAACAAGATGGCCTGGGAACATACGACGTAAAACTTTTATTAGAGTGCTACCAACGGCTTGTTTATTGAGTTACATTCTGTAACAATTATGAATATTAATTATAATGTTATGAGTACATTCCCCATATTTACAGAAAATTACAAATAGAATAACAACAAAATAGTACCATTATATATAGTAGCATAATTATTTAAATTGGGAATTAGGTCACTAAATTATAATAAAATAAACCAAACATTATTACTGGTGTTTATTTGACGTTTCGGTCCCGGTTTTTATGCCAACAATGGGTTCTTCAACCAATGCTAGAACAACAAATATCTCCAATCGGTACAAAATCACGTTCCTATATGGTTCAATTAGTAATTTCTAAATTTTACTCTCTCGTTTCTAGGCTTGCTTCCGCTTCGATCCCTAATAACCCTCTGAGGTGTCTGAAACAAGATGGCCTGGGAACGCATTGACGTAAAACTTTTATTAGAGTGCTACCAACGGCTTGCTTATTGACTTACATCCTGTAACAATTATTAATATTTAATATAATGTTATGAGTACATTCACTATCTTTACAGAAAATAATAAATAGAATAACGGATAGAATATCTGGATTAAACCTAACACTAAGTTTATTATCTTAATTTGTAAATATGGTGTGAATGTGCTCTCAGAACTCTATTGTAAATGTCCTTTATTGAGACAGATTGTAATATTTATCAATAAACCATTATAAAAGTTTATTATGTCTTCGTCATCCTTCAAAATGTTTGCTATTGGAGGTGTAAGTCCTGAACTTTTTAGAATCGATACGTAAAAAGGACGCTCCTGTAAAATTTGGCTGACAGTAAGTGTATTATTGCAGTGTTAGCATTGTGGTGGTGGCTGTTTGTCGATGAGATGTGTATGGGTAAGATTGGTGTGGCCTATTCTCAGTCTGGTTAAGACAACCTCTTCTTTGCGGATATAACGGTTTGATGTTGAAAATGACTTTATTGTTTTTTTTAGATATATTTTAATTTCCAACGATTCCCACGTGTCTCGGTACCCAAATAAAGTATACCGATTTTCCTAGAGTTTCTAGCATATTTGAATATTTACGAATTTTTAAGATGGTTCGGGTATAAATTATTTATTCCTTTCAGATAACTTAAGAGAGTCAGTTATTATTATAACGTTTTGGGGATTATTGTCATAGAAAAGTGGAGGGCTATGACTATTACATGAAGTTAGGCTGTATATATATACTGCACAGATTATGAAGTTTTATTTTGTAGGTCGAATTATGGGTTATAAATAGTTTTGCCCAAATGCGAGACCGAGACGAGTCTTGGTCATGCAAACTCAGTCTTGGTCATGGTCTTGGTGTTGCGCAAGATTCTCGCAAGAGTCTTACAGTTACTTATAAGCTTATTAATGTATTTTTTTAGATAGGAGAAACCTAACTAAGCCCGAATGAAAAATTAGAGGTGTTAAATGCAACAGTATATTGGTTATACCAATTATTAACGTTTAGTAACTAAAATTGTCAAGTATTAGTAACTATTTTGCCTTAACTTTTACTAAATAAATCGATTTTTTTTACCAGTCCTGGTCTTGGTCTTGCAACAGTTAGGCGGCCTTGATCTTGAAAAGTGCAAGACCAAGACCGATTTTGGGCAACACTAGTTACAAAAGAAGACGCTGTGGATTCTTCAGATTTAAATCCATCAGTATAGATTAAATTTGGTTCTTATTTTTTTTTTAAGGATATGTGAGAATTTAGTTTTGTACTCAGTAGATAAAGTTTTAGTTTTTGTAAGCGACTCAAGTTTAGGATTATTTTAGGCGGCCTGTGAAGCAAAGGAGAACCCAATGATAGTGTTTTTATTTTTTATGTATTTCACATGCCTTATGTAATAAGAAAAATACTAAAAAAAAGTTGGGTTTAATGCTAATGTCACTATTGGTTAAGTTAGATAATTGTGTATCCAATAGTTTATGAAATGTCTGAAAGCGCCTTTAAAAAATATATTTTATCGGATATGGGTATAGGCAAAATGAATGTAAATTGTGTTAAAAATCTTGGTGAAAATGATGTTACCCATGTTGTGTTAAATCAATACCAAACATTGTATTGTTGCGGAATGCGAAGGGGCAGTAAGGCATAAGGGAACTGCTACAAAGGATCTTGGCCAGGCCAAGCGGAGGTTTTTAATTATAGGATCAATTATATATAATAAGATGGCGGTGAGGGGTCTTTGTGGGCCCTTATTGGGTCGACATCTCCTTTAAGGGTCCAGTCTTGGAGAGGGGGGCAGAGGGGAGGGGAAGGCACTCTCCCATTTAGTCCCAGGGGGAAGAACGCCGCTAATCGCGTTACTCTCCTACTTCGGGGGCACCTCCAAAGTCACTCTAAATGACCGTGGAACTAGCTCTTGGAGCACGGAGGGACATATTCATAAGAGGAGAACAGACCTCGAAATATTTAACATTCTACACATATGCCTACTTCAGGGGTAGAAGCGGTTGTAACATATATAAAAAGTCCCAGGACAGTACAACACATGATTTTTTAGTGAAATAAGCTCATAATTTTCTCAGGACTTTGTTTTAAAGTACCAGATTCAGCATAAAATATTTATGTGTATTAATACAGACATAAGGAGTATACATATTTGAGCAGCCTAGAAAGTATTAAAGGATTTGACAGAAAAATCCTACGCACGATAACCGGAGCGATCCGGGATCAAAATACTAACGCATGGATGAGAAAGACCAATAAAGAGAAAATGATCAGTAAGAATCACATTATATGAAGGCAAGGAGGTTAAGATGGGCGGAACATGTAGCTCGTAGCAATCCATCTGGAAGCCTCTACGTAACAATGAATGCTTCAATAGAAAGAAAGACCAAGTGGAAGGTGAAAAACGCAAATGGATAGATAAAATTAACAAAGATGCAATGGAGATGCGTGCAGATAACTGGAAATAAATAGAGATGGATAAAGCTAATTAAAGGGGAAAAAGATTTGCTAGATCCGAATGCCAACGTAAAAAACAAAAATAAAAAATGTATATTTTAATGAAAAGCCGGTAAAGAACTAGGGCTCGAAATAAACACGGATAAGACAAAATACATGGTTAGCTGCAAAATGGCAATATCGCTGGTGATAGTGATATAGAAGGTAACATGTTTGAACAGGTAGAGAATTTTAAGTATCTAGGGTCTACGGTAACTAGAAAAGACGAAATTGAAGAGGATATTAGGATTAGGCTGAAGGCGGGAAATGCTTGTTATTTTTATGTGACAAAACTACTTAGCTCGCGCATCTTGTACCGGAATTTAAAGACTAGAATCAGTAAAACCATTATCCTACCTACAGTTCTTTATGGGTGCAAAACGTGGCCGCTTACGCCTTATTGTTTTTGAAAATAAAGTATTGCCTAGAATATTCGGACCGAAGAAAGATGAGTTGACCGGGGAGTTCAGAAGGTTGCACAACGCCGTGTTGCTTGAGCTGTATCCAGTTAATATAATTGAGGTGATTACATCAAATGGGCTTGTAAAATAGTTGGGCTTAGTAACGAAAGAATTCCTAAAAAGTTGATATTTGCTGTACCAAAAGGTAAACGTTCGAGAGGTAGACCGAAGCGAAGATGGGAAGACAGCGTTATCTGAACGACGAACGGTGGAGGGAGGTGTGTAATAAGCGATTGGTGGTGTCGGTATTGAACCTCCGGATTCGCTAAGCCTTTTATTCTGATTATTATTATATTTTAATGGACTTCCTACCTCATAGCTCTAACAAGGGTTATTGCAATATTAGGAGATTTCCGATAATCCATAACGTATTTTATAATATCGAATAACAATTTTGATATCGCCAATATCAAATGATATTCATATTTAGAGGAAATCACTGAATAGATTATTCATTGCACATTAAAACTAATTGAAGATGAAGAAAAATGAAACGTGGATGTCATGATTGAATAACTTCATTAATAATTTCTAGACAATTATCAAATCAACGATAAACTTTGTACATTCATGAAACGTTGTTGATATCTTCTTCTTGTTAGTTGGAATCAAGATCTGCAGAGTCTGCTCAAAATGCGAGGGAACAACCCCCAAAGGGAGAGGGTCCGCTTTATTTGCAAAATAATTTTCACAAAGTCGAGTAAGGGTCGTTAAGTATAGTTGTTTTGTATCTAAAACAGTTTCAGATATACGGGGAGAGGGACTTTCGGTCTGAAGCCCCCCTATAAAAAAAAAAAAAATTTCATTGGTACATATTTGTTACCTTGAGTGATATAACCTAAATACTTAAAACGATCGCAATATGTTATATATTCTAAATTATAATGCATAAACAGCTACTAAATACAACCATGTGATAAAATTATTTTAAAAGCATTAACAAAAGTATTATTGTTTGGATAATTATTTATTTTTTATATGGCTTCAAGAATCATTTCACTTTAGTTTCGAAAATAAGTTACTTTTTTGGTAATTACTTCAGAAGCAATAATCTCTCTCTCTCTCTCTCTCTCTCTCTCTCTATATATATATATATATATATATATATATATATATATATATATATATATATATACACATAGATTCCTTCAGACTGAAGCCTCCAAAAATTGAATCCTCGATCTGCCAGTGATTACAATATTTTTCTGAATGATGTTATTTTAGAATGAAATAATAAAAAATATTACCTCTTAATTAATTGATGGTTCCAAGTAAACAAGAAACCGACAGATTTCTTATCGTAATCAAAAACATTTGTTCCTATCACATAGAATAGAATTTAATTCTAAATGCAATCAATATATATATAACTGTTTACTTTGATATCCGATTAAAAGTTTTACCTTTGATATTAAGTACAATAAGCAGAAATGTTAAATTTCTGAACAACCTAATGTTAATTAAACAAATGGTATTTGCTATTTTTTTAAAGGTTAAAATAGAAACTTCAAGTAACATTTTAATAACATCAATAGAGTTAAAAAAAAAATTGATTGTTACATATTGTTTTTATGTAATAGTTTACTTCTAAATATAAGTATTAGTTAAATACTATTCACAAAATATAAGTATTAAATAATATTAATTATACAAAATGTATTTAGGAATTTTTCTTTTCTTGTTTTTGAGAGATATTTCATTATGTCTTAATTAATGACATCAACAATATACATCAGAGATCATATTTACACAATATTTACAGAAAAGATAAGTAAATTAATTAAGTAATAGCAATATAATATATATATACAAATAAGATCAAAATAATTAAAGTATGAAGAGAAATAAAAATAAAAGTAATAAAATAAAAAAGTAAATAAGAAAAATAAAGCTAAAATGTACTTAAAAAGTGAAATAAACATCTTAGACAAAGGATTGCCTATATACAATACTTAAAATCAACCAAAGGAAATCAGAACCCACTAATTTTGGAAATTAAGTTTAATATAGATGAATTTAATTAACTGTTATTTAAATACATATTTATAATAAATCAATATCTAAATATCCCTGACCCTAATGCCTAGTGTTGCCCAAACGTGAGACCGAGACGAGTCTTGGTCTTGCAAACCCAGTCTTGGTCATTGTCGCATTGGTCTTGTGCAAGTCTCACAGTAGTCTTGCAGTTACTTATTAGCTTATTACTGTATTTTTTTAGACACCTAAAGAAACCTAACTAAACCCGAATGAAGAATTAGAGGAGTTAAATGCAAAAGTATATTGGTTATACCAATTATTTACATATAGTAACTAAGATTGTCAAGAATTTGTAACTATTTTGCCTTAATTTTTATTCAAAAGATTGATTTTTTTTTACCAGTCCTGGTTTTGGTCTTGCAATAGTTAGGTGGCCTTCTTGCAAAGTGCAAGACCAAGACCGATTTTGGGCAACACTACCCTTGAGTGAGACAGATTGTTTTATTTTTAAAGTTTTATCTTTCTTTCTTCCTCCTTCAAAAAAAAAAAATATAGGAAAATGGGTTCTAGTCCAAAAATAAAAAAAGAAGATACAATACATCACAATATCTATTAAAATATAATAAAAAAAACACCATGACTAATACATATAAGACTGATTAAATAAAAAAGTTTTTTAAACAATAATTTTATAGATATTAAAAATAGTTTAGTAATATGGGCAAGTTTCTAAACGCTGTTATCATCAACGGCATCGAAAATCTACCAGGTCGCTCCTAAACGATGCAATTATATGGAAACGATCGATAGAATTCAGCGGTCTCTTTATTCATCGATTAATGAGACTCAGGGGTTCTATCAGATATTAGGGTAGATGGATCAGCTGGATGTAATCTTACTATAACCTCGATATTATTATTATTAAATTTATTTTGTGTATTTGTTTCCAATTGACTCTCTACCTATGTTTATTATACTTTTTAAATTCAACAATTCATTAGGTAGATTTTTTTTTAAATATTATTTTTCATGAATTTGGTTACCTTCCAGAAGTAAATCTTCTACTGGAATTCAGTAGGTACATCGGTGCTTGACTATCTCGATGGAATTAACGCTGTTTATAAATTTTCCATATGTTTATATTTTGACATTACTATTCATTGGTAACTCATTGCAGAATAAAAACTGACTCGAACAACAAAACAAATAAATAAAGAAGTGTGGAAGAAAGTTTGTTTATGACTCAGTATCTGTATGAACGTACGGTCTAATAAAATCTCCTTTTTCCTGTTCGGTCTAAGGAATGTTATTATAGAAGGAATTTATATCAATATATTTAATTTCATCAGTACTCTATCTCTTAGCACAGAAGTACTTTTCGTACATGAACTCGTTTATTGAATAATAGCTGGGATTACAAAATATTTTCTGTAAAATCATAAACTGAGCATATTAAATTTTAATTTTGTTCAATATGTCTGTATAATGGGTTCCTAAATGTTTAGTGTCTGTTTTGTAGTTGACTGTAGTTCTGTTGTTTTTTGTAATGTGTATTGCTTCAAGTAATTTTCTGTTGGTGTTCTTTGGTTCTGTGCCAATTATTTGTGGTTTGTTGAAGTTAAATTTATGCTGTAGTTTTATACTGTGATGTGCTAAGGCTGTTGTGTTTATGTTTTTTGGATTTTTACAGTTGGTGATGTGTTGTGCGATTCTAGTTCCTAATTGTTTGGATGTTTCACCAATGTAGATTTTGGGGCAGTTTTGACAGTTTAATTTGTATATTGCATTTTTCTTGTTTATTGGTTCTATTTTATCTTTTGTGTTGGTGATATCACCGAACAGAAGTGAAATCACAGACACATAAAATAACACTAACAACAACAATCAAAATAGTCAGATAAAACATTTAGATCTAAATGTCAAATTTTCACTATGGCAGAAACCCAGTTATTGGTCAAAAGGAGAATGTTGCTCTAGATGATAAATTTTAGAACATAAATTAGAAAATTGAAGATGGAGCACATTATTATTATCATTAGAATTAAGGTAATTACAAATTTATTGTAACAAAAATAGTACAAATATGTAATATAACAAGCACAATATTGTAACTTAAAAAATTTTTAGCCTTGCATCCACAAGAGTATTGGAATTGCAGTTCTGTAGATGGGAATAAAAGGTCCCGAAACGTAAACTAGACTGTTAACATGTAATGTTAAAAATATATTCGTATTGTTAATAATTGGAAGTTATTATTGCCAAGCAACTAAATAAATTGACAACTTCCCAGGAAAAAAAGAAAAAAGAAGTATATTTATTTCTATATTTGCCGACGTTTCGGCCCGAAGTCCAGGCCTTCATCAGCGCTAAGAAAAAAAAAACAGATAACAATAGATATGAGCAACTATAAACATTGAATAATAAAGAATTAAAATAAAAAAGGTGAAAGTTATGGACTAAAAAATGTAGGTAATAAAATGATAAAGATAATGATAATGATTAAAAATAAAATGAAGTAGATAGAGTGACCAATAAAGTAATAACAGCAACAAAATTCGGACTAATGAAATAAACAATAAAAATAAGTTAACATAAGAAATGAAAAATAGTAATCTTAAAATAAAATGTAAAATACATTACATTTTAAAATACATTAAAATAAAATTCATTTTACTCTAAGATTACCATTTTTCATTTCTTATGTTACCTTATTTTGATTATGTTTATTTCATTAGTCCGTACTTAGTTGACGTTATTTTTATTTATTTCTTAGTTCTCTATTACTGTTATTATTCTACCTACTTTATTTTATTTTAATTTTCACTCAATCTACTTCATTTTACTTTAAGTTTATTCCACCTACATTTTTTAGTCTATACCTTTCACTTTTTTTATTTTAATTCTTTATTATTCAATGTTTATAGTTACTCATACATATCGTTATCTGTTTTTTTTTTCTCAGCCTTGATGAGGGCTTGAACTTCGAACCGAAACGTCGGCAAATATAAAAATAAATATAAATATGCTTACTTATTTTTACTACTTATTATTTTGAATGATCAGCCCAGCCACCCTTCTCTTTAATTATTCACTACAGTCAACCATCAATCCACAATTAAAATATATTTATTGGACATCCGTTCTTTTGCGCCAAAAACTAACACAATGAAACTTAAAAATAAAATCTATATTTAATGGTTATGCGGCAATTCACCATGATTTAGACATGTGTGCATTTGATCAATTAACACTAATTTTACTAAATAAAACAACTTGAAGGTGAGTACATTAATTCAATTTCACGGAAAAGTTGACATCTGACCATTATCTTCTGAGGACACACATACATACATACATTATATATATATATATATATATATATATATATATATATATATATATATATATATATATATATATATATATATATATATATATATATACGGGATTTTATTTTGTTGAATTTTATTAATTTATTTTTTTTACCGTAATTAATCTGGAAAAAAAATAAAAAAGTGATAAGATATTTTACTTATTAAATTATTTTTGTATGATCCCAAAGCCTTGATTATCTAAACTAGCAATTATTTTTTAAACTTCAATGGGCATAAATAGACTGACCTCGGAGGTACATTATAACACTGCAGAACAGCGCAAAATAATGTATGGGAGTAAAAGAGAGGTCATATTAAAATTGCTGAGAGAAGTGACATTTGAATTGCTGATCAGCAATACCACAACAACTAAAACTACACTATCATTATGTCCAACAAGTACATCAGAACCACTTTATACGAATAAGAAATTGACATGCATCGGTATTAATAAATTGGGAAATTGGCAGCATTGGTTTGCATTGTTTTTATTTAGAAGCATTATGCATTTCAGAAACATATAATGAATTTCACGAGATGGAAGTATATATTCATGCTGTTGAAGTTTACATTGCATTATTGCTATTAACTCCATTTAGTTTTATTTCTTCATTTTTGTGATTTTATTTCAGATATCCAGTTGAGATATGGTCGTATATATTTTTTATTTCACTCTCATTTGATTCATTTTTTACCTTTTTTTTATAAGCTGGTGAATATGTGTGTTATCAGTTAATAATGACCCATTTATTACACATTAAAAACTTTTTAGAATGGTGTCAAAACTAGTGAATTGAAATAAAGTCCAATAAATCCCATCAAATTTCTTTTACCCTTTGTCCTAAACCTATCACCTCCTACCCTACAGTATCCTTTAATAATACTCCACTTATCCCTGTTGAACGGATTCGCTATCTAGGACTCCATCTGGACAAACTTCTTACTTGGAATCCGCATACAAGACTGAAACTACTTTCTGCCTATTTCAACACTTACTAGACAAACACTCCAAACTGCCAATTTACTATCAAAGACTTATGGAGTTGAGCTTTGCGGCTCCGCTAAACCTTCAAATTCCTCTTGTATCTAATCCTTACAATCCAAAATCATTCACAAAATCCTGAATGCTCCTTACTTTGTCACAAATAAATTCATCCATAATGACCTTAATGTTTCATACGTTGTCGATTTAGCCCAATCCTGATACCGATCCTTCTATAATAAACTTCAAGGCTATCCAAATCCACTAGTTTCTAACCTTGCATACTTTTCGATTCGACAACCCTCCTAGGCGTCTGAAATGAAGATGGTCTATGGAACTTTTGATATAGATCTATAATTGGATAATTTTTCACACAACTACATGTGAATTGAACTCAATCCTGCAACAAACATCAACTGAATTGATAGAAAATCGAAGCATATTAAACAAGGACGATTTCATATAAGTGGGGCATCTATTTTCCAGTTGTAGGATGATAAAATATAAATAGCTGATAATCCATAATTTAATAAAACCGGTTAGTTCAGGTTCGATTCAAAGGTTCCCTTTAAATGTTCATGCCAAAGACAACCTCTACTTGTATTTGTTAAAAATCTTGCCTAGTTAACTATGAAGCAGTTTTTAATTATCTAAATTATATAATTTTTGTGTTATCGATTCCTATGAAAAGGAAAACATAATCAGTTAAAGAAAAAGCAAAATTGGACATAACTCCTCTTCCGTTCAAAATGGAACCATGCATCAAATGAACGTTTTGATAAGAAACTTTGCCTAGAATCATCTTCCACTCAAAAGACAAGAACTAAACCGACGATACGGCCAGCTATGCAGACTACTAAACAAAAAATCTAAACTTTCTATTGAAAACAAATTACTTATCTACAATCCTGAAACCTATATGGACATGCGGGCTTGAACTGTGGGGGACAGAAATTTTTTCTAACATTAAACGTATCCAATCCTTTCAATCTAAAGTCCTTCGAACAATACTTAATGCTCCGTTCTATGTAACTAACAAAACCCTACACCATGACCTTAATATCCCATTTGTCCTAGACCTTATCCCAGAAAAATCCTCCAAATTTTACCAGAACCTTACCTATCATCCTAATTCCCTTGTACAATCTCTATCCAGTACCATCCGTCCTTATAATCCTCCTCGAAGGTTGAAGCGGCAGTGGCCCAGAGACCTATGAATAAGCATATATTGGAGATTTGACAATGGTCAGATCCTCCACTCAAACCAAGTATGTGTGATTATAGCGCCTCTCTTCATCCTCTACTGGTTCTAAATATCTGTAATGCGGCTCAGTGCGAGGCACTGGGATCTCCTAGAGTCCTGCCTTTCCTTCCACGAGTGGGTAGAAAGGCTTTGCTCGGAGCTCTTCTGAGTAAATGGATTCTTTAAATATTGTATAGTATGCATGTGTTTTAGTTGTTATTTTGAATAGTTTAGTTCTTTTGTTTATATACATTTACTTTTATTATTATTAGTTTCTGTATTATTTATTGTAAATAGAGTGTGAATGTGCTCTCTGGACACTATTGTAAATGTCCTTAATTGTGACAGATTGTAATATTTCTGAATAAAAACAAAAAAGTTTTCTGACAAAGTCATCTTCCAGAGTTTTTTCATTAAAAACTGAATCACCCTGTATAAAACCCCTGTATTTTTATTTTTATCTCTCATATTATTTAACAAATTTTCTATTTTATTTGTTCGTTTATATCCGAAATCACATTAATGTACTAGATACTTATTTATGTCCCACAGGTCCTTTATCTGTAAGTTTATCCCAGGAATAATTAATGAACATTTATGCTCTACGAACCCCGAGAGTTCAATCACGCGTACTATAAAATGTTATTAGTAAGATTTCATTATTAAGATGTTTGGAATGTCGGGAAGTAGGCGCCCTATCTAGGGGCTGCCGAATCAATGCCCGATATCATCATCACTTGCTTAGAAAATTTCAACAAGGTTTATTCTATTTCATAGCTACTCAAGTTTATTGCGAATGAATGCGATACCGTGGAACGAGAGGATGTCTATCCTAAAGAATCATAAGTAGAGCGGAAGATTATATTCCACCATTAAACACTGGCGGATCCAGGATTTAGTTTTGAGAGGGGGGGGGGAGCTTCAGCCCTAATAATTTTTTTTTTTAAAACAACGATAATTACGAAAGAAGAAAAAGAAGGGAACTAACTAGCTATATGAAATAAAGTTTAAGTGATTCTTTAAGTACTATTAAATGTAATTACACGAACAATAATACTTTAGAGATAATTATTACAATTTTTTTTTACCATTTTGGGGGAGGCTTCAGCCCGAAAGCCGCCCCCCCCCCCGTAGATCCGCCCGTGCCATTACAGAAGAAAATAAAATCTATTCTCAGAACAATCATCTGCAATAGCCCGCGGTACAGACCCTTTTTATAAAATTATTAACATCCGCCTAAAATTTTATGAATGGCTTCAACTAATAGTAATCTACAAATTTGTTATTTACAAAAATTCTCGGAAATGGGGCGTTAAAATAATTAAATTTAATTAACTAAATTAATAGATTAATCGATCTACTAAAAACTCATGAATACCTATTGGCTTTCCACTTGAATCGTAGGTTATTTTGATCCCTGGGAATGTTCACCCTACCCCCGTGTAAATCAGGAATCGGGAGGAAGTGGTCCAGGAGACTGCCTGTACCTATTTTATTAGGTACTAAAAACTCATGAATACCCATTTATTTTCTTTACACTTGAATAGTAAGATAATTTGATCTCAAAATGGAGCAAAATACAAAAGAACTAAACCAATTAAAATTACAACTAAAACACATGGATACTATACAATATTTACAGAATCCATTCACTCAGAAGAACTCCGATAAAAGCCTTTCTCCCCTCTCGTGGAAGGAAAGGCAGGACTCTAGGAGATCCCAGTGCCTCGCACTCAGCCGCATTACAGATATTAAGAACCAGTAGAGGATGAAGAGAGGCGCTATAATCATACATACTTGGTTTGAGTGGAGGATCTGACCATTGCCAAATCTCCAATACATGCTTATTCATAGAAGGTCTCTGGGCCACTGCCGCTTCAACCTTCGAGGAGGATTATAAGGATGGGTGGTACTGGATAGAGATTGTACAAGGGGATTTGGATGATAGGTAAGGTTCTGGTAAAATTTGGAGGATTTTTCTGGGATAAGGTCTAGGGCAAATGGGATATTAAGGTCATGGTGTAGGGTTTTGTTAGTTACATAGAACGGAGCGTTAACTATTGTTCGAAGGACTTTAGATTGAAAGGATTGGATACGTTTGATGTTAGAAAAAATTTCTGTCCCCCACAGTTCAAGTCCGCATGTCCATATAGGTTTCAGGATTGTCTTGTTGATAAGTAATTTGTTTTCAATAGAAAGTTTAGATTTTCTTTTTAGTAGTCTGTACAGCTGGCCATATCGTCGGTTGAGTTCTTGTCTTTTTAGTGGAAGATGATTCTAGGCAAAATTTCTTATCAAAAAGTTCATTTGATGCATGGTTCCATTTTGAACGGAAGAGGAGTTATGTCCAATTTTGCTTTTTCTTTAGCTGATCATGTTTTCCCTTTCATAGTAATCGATAACACAAAAATTATATAATTTAGATAATTAAAAACTACTTCATAGTTAACTAGGCAAGATTTTTAACAAATACAAGTAGAGATTGTCTTTGGCATGAACACTTAAAGGGAACCTTTGAGCAGCTAAACTGTACTAATATACATATATGTATAAATGTAGATGTTTAGAGAGTAATATAATGACGAATATTATGAAAATTAATCTTTCCTGTAAATTCTCGGAATTGACATATAAAGTTATGATTCATCTAACTTTTAAACCATTTAAGATAAACTATTAAAATAATATATATTATTGAAGAAAATTATTAAACATTTTCTTCCCCATGTCTTAATGGTAAAACGATGCAATCAAGAGTTAGCTAGCCAGATACAGTAAATAACATGAGATTTTTTTTTTCTGAGTAAGGTAAAAGATACATATAAATATAAATAGTGATATAAAATTAGCGATGATTGGGGACGGATATTTTGAAAACCAAGCGACTAGCAAAAAAAGTATATAATCAATCATATTGTAAATTTTATCAGCTTTAATTTTTTATAGAACGTCTTTGTAGTTGCGATGGATAGTTTTCCTAATATAAGCCTCCCACCTATTACCTGCTTACTACTACTCCAAACAATGTTCCAAATCCAAGAATTGTGCCACCGCCATTTCCTTCTTTAATCATTTATTGACTTGACTACATTGTGACTTTTATTTTAGTTTAACTTTTAAGTTCCCTGTAGAACAAATCCGATACCTAGGACTCCAGCTGGACAAACGTCTCACTTGGAATCCTCATACAAGACTGAAACGACAAGAAACTGCTCGACGTTTCCGCTTACTCCAACACTTACTGGACAAACGCTCTAAACTTTCAATGAATTACAAACGACTCATATACATGAGTATAATAAGACCTATTTGGACTTATGGAGTTAAGCTGTGGGGCTCCACTAAACCATCAAACTCCTCTCGTATCCAATCTTTACAATCCAAAATCCTTCGTAAAATCCTCAATGCTCCTTACTTTGTCACAAATAAAATAATCCATAAAGACCTCAATGTTCCATATTTTTCCGATTTGGCCAAATCCAGATACCTATCCTTCCATAATAAACTTCATAACCATCCGAATCCTCTTGTTTCTAACCTTGCTTCCTCTTCGATTCCTTATAACCCTCCGAGGCGTCTGAAAAGGAGATGGCCTCGTGATTTCCTCATGTAGACAAATTATTAGAGTGCTACCAATGGTTAGTTTCTCAACAAGCGTGTTTCATGTGATAATATTCCTATGTACACATTTACTTGATGTATTCATACTAATAAAGTTGTAAATATCATAATAAAAGTTTAAAAAAATAAACTTTTAAGTTTCGGTTTGAGTGGAATCTTTATTTTTAATTTTATTTCTGACATTTCGGAGCTAGAATGTTATCCATTGCAACTTTTCAAGTAACGGTTTGACAAAGTTTTAGTTTTAAAAAAACAACTTTTATTCAACAGTTCTGTGGATTTCGCCAAAAATGCTTTATTAGTTTCTCGAACAAAGGACGCATTAGAATTAATGATTTATGATAAATTATAACACTAACATAAGCCCAATTATTGTTTTGGTTTATTATTTTAAATAATGAACCATTGTAATCGAAAACAAAATTCAAAAACTTAAACCCGTCTCAAAGTTTGAGGCTTTAAGTTTCAGGATACGTAGAATTCGAAAAATGAATAATTTTTTTTTTCCGTCCGCCGTCCACTCATTATCGCCGAAACTGCTTGACCGATTTTTTGCAAATTTGGATTTAAAATCAGAGGTCACCCGAGGATGATCCTCCTTCATCGACATTACTATCCGTCTTTTAATTTCAAAATGGCGGCCGAAAAACCTATGTTGCTATAAACTGTAGCGCCTAAACGAATGTACCGATTCCAATGAAACTTGGGTAAAGTCTTCTTCTTGATGCCCTTTAAATTTATTTATATAACATACTTCAACGAAAAGATGCTGGAAAAAAGTTACGAGGGATGGTAAAATTTGATTCCGAATAACTCAAAAAGTATACAATTTTTTGTCGATATTGTGATAAGATGTTTCAAAGTAATTTAAATTTCTTAAAATACGAATAAAGTTTCATGGAAATCAGAGCACTATTATTGAAGATATCGCGATTTTTAAATATTTTTTATTTATTATTTCAATAATGAACCATTGTAATGGAACAAAAAATTCAAAAACTTAACACCGTCTCAAAATTTGAAGTTTTAAGGTTCAGTATACGTAAAATTTGAAAACCCAATAAATGTTTGTTTTTTTGTCAATTTCATTTAACGTAACTGTTTCTTAGAACTTGAATAATTAAAAGTTAAACTTTAACCATTATACTTTATATCAAAAAAGCTTCATAGGACTTTTATTTTAAGACATTTCACAGAAAATGTTAAAATAGAACTTTTTAAAGAAGTACAAGCCCTACTATTTATAAAATTACTACATAAAATTCTAACGTAATACTTTTTGAATTAATTGTAAGACAGATAACATTAAGTGCTCAACTAATTTATGAACTTAGAACATATGATTATTAAATAAAGTTTTATTAATAAAGAGTGCATTGGTATTTTTAGTTATATTAAAAATACTTTGTGCACTTTTATGTATTGTTGAGAAATACATCTGACAGTTTATATTACTTTTGTTTGTTTGAATATTATTGAGTTTTAGATCTAAGATATTTTTTTTTTTTATTTAATAGGAATGTTGGAAAAATGAATCATAAAAATTTAATATGTTTTATTTTAATAAGAAATATTAAAGAAAACGTTCCGTTGTAAATCAGTAAACAGCTTGCCCGCCAAACTGAGGTCTAGGATTTGAGCAGAAATCGGTTGTTAAATGACGTAACGACTTCGAAACGCTTTATAAAATCACAATAAAAATGGATATTTCAGAAAAATCACCAATAAATATTAGTTGAATTTTAATGCTCATGAAGAATTAAACACGGCAGTAATTGTTTTAAATTTTCAAAAAGGACTTGAAGATAGATAAGATTATCTTACAAAATTGATAAGAATGGCCTGCGTCATGAAATATCTCCTTGCTCACATTTTAATTAAAAGAAATAAATCATTTCATAAACCAGTGCTTTATTATAATTCATTTTTTATTTTTACTTCCCTACATATATATATATATATATAAAGTAAGGGAAAAATTTCGAATCCGAGTTTTCAACGGAAACACACGATTTTAGGTTCCGTGAATAAAAATAACCAAGTCTTGCTATGTGATTTATGAGTGCGTGAACAATCTACCTCTTAAACGAAACCTAAAGCTTTATGAAACCGAAACTGTTTTATATGTTAAACATATGCCTGGGATGTTACAGCAATTATTTTGCTAAAATAGACGTACCAGAAAAGTCATATAAATATACTTTTTTCAGTATTATATAAAAATATATAATTTTTTTTGCAAAATACTAAAAACAGCTTTAACGATTTAATTTAAACTCTTTATGGTCTTTATCGTTTTATGGTTTTTATTAATATCAGCTATATATCAAATTCATTGAAATTGTCAGAAATGGTTTAAATGTCGAAATTTTAACTTTAAGATCTAAATCAGATCTGAACAAAAGCTATTTTAATTATTATTTTAAAATATCATATATTTTATGGTTTTAAAATACAGTTGATTTGAATTAGAATGTATTTCATTTTTTTTTTTTCAGAAAACGTATTTCAAATACAAAATACTGAAAGTATTTTGTATTTTAATAACTAGAAAACAAAATACTTTCTGGTAGACGATCAGCATATAATTTAGGGAATTTATTTTGTGTATTTAAAATACAAAATAAAATAGATTTTTTGTATTCTAGTATCATGGAAATAAACTAGAAATATTTTTTTTTGTATTTAAAAAAAAACAGCAGTTACAATCTTTTTTATGTTTTACTTCTTAAAATGCATAAATTAGAAAAATGCAAGAATTAGAAAAAAATCATTTTATTTTGTATTTTAAAATACACTTTTTTAAATACTGCCCAAGCCTGAAGGACCATTAGTTTTGTTTATTTAAAATAATTTACCATATTTTATTGCAAGTGGCAATTAATAACGAATAAATGTAAATTATTTAAGAATTTGTAACTGTAATTTGTATATGAATTTAAAATGTAAAGAATTTGATGATTAAATAAACAAGAAAATTATAAAACAAAGGTTTCTTGGTAAAAAAAAAAAAAAAAGAGGATAATAATATTAAAATAAGTTACACATTTATAAATTCGGAAAGCGAAGGGTATTACAAAACGTTTGCCAATCATAACAAATTTTAACTAGATAAATGTGCTTTATATTATTAAGCAATTGTTTTATCTAAGATCTCTGGATGAATATATAGAATTTAAATTGAATATTAGGTAAGTCTTTATTTTTATATGATGAGTCATATAGTATCTCTCTAGCATTTAGATTTTATTTACTCGTGATCCCATCATTTCTTTATCTTGAAATTTTAACTGAATCTAATAAGTATATGTGTGAATAACATATCGGCAGCCACACTGCAAAATCCTGTAAGAACAAAAACTAAAAATTTTCAGGAGACAAAAAAAATTGCATAATTTTTGTTCTATGAGCATTATATTTTCGGTTCGTTTTTTTTCGTTTTTTATATATATTTTTTTTTGGGCCTAAGACAAAGAAGCAATGCTCTATGTAATATTTAATCATATTTCTGTCGAATAATCTTTTAGAGCCATTAATTCTAATTTGTTCTCCATTAGGGAGAAGCGCAGGGATCTCCTGAAGCCTCGCTTTTCCCTCCACATGTGGGGGGGCAAGTCCGGTTCGGAGTTCCCATGGCCGATTGTAAATAGTATAAATAGGTATGCCTGCGACTAAGATGTTTGTCTTTATTATTTTATTTTATTATTTTTTCAAGAACATTTTAATTCTATTTTATTTATTTATTTTTACTTTATTATTCCCATTATTATTATTTTTTTCCCTCATTATGATATTTTATTTTGTTCTGATTTCGCTGTATATTATTTTGAAATTACCTTATTTATTTTTTAATTTTGTAAATATGGTGGGAATGTGCTCTCTGAATTCTATTATAAGTGTCCTTAATTGAGACAGATTGTAATATTGATCAATAAACAAGTACTCTATAAAAAAAAAAAAAAATTCTAACTTAACGCTTTTTAGTTACTATGAAAATATGGACATTGTTTGATTCACGAATGTTTGGTAAGTTCTAGGTGACCTAATAATGTGTAGATCACTTCGTTTCTAAGTTTCTAGGAATTTCGAAGAATCATCGGTTTGAAAAAATGAAACTAGAGTTCTTTTTTAGTCGCGTGTTAAATATGTCAATTAATGAAATCAATTCTCTGTCTCCCACTATCTGGAAATCGGCGGCATTGTAGCTTTTTTCCAGTCGAGCTCATTTTGCAGTGTCCAGGAGGTTTCGATTGTTTTGAAGGCCGTTTAATATTATATTCCCACTTACCACTCTCTTCTCCGTTTAGTTCCATGATAAGCAGTGCCAACCTCAGTGTAGGGTAATCCAGGTATTTGTCCAGAGCCGCCGGTCTGGAAGTGCCCAGCACGTATTAAAAATTTAAAGAAATAATAACAATAAGTGTATAAGAAAAATTAATTTTAGCCTATTAATAAAGCTAATTGATACTGTATGTGAATGTGCAAAACGCTTTATGCATTCTGTATTTACATGACCACCTTTCTATGAGTATTTCATTACGTTTTTTTCGGTAACGACACAAAATCTATAATTTTCACTGTAACTTACAGGTTTTTACGTCATAATTTGCTGTTTTTTTTAAATTACAGGTTTTAACTAAAACACATAGAGAAGAAATGAAACATGTTTCATTTTTTCGGATTAGAATATGCACCAGGACAAGATTAACCAGAGAAGCTCAAAACCTCAGTTTCCTTAGAAATTGTCCTTACAAGATTTTGCAGTGTGGCTGTCGATATATTTTTCAATAAAATGTAATAAGACCTTTTTTGAAATATTCGAAAATGAGTAAAAAAAAATTGCTATGTTACTTCGAACGCATCAAACGAAAGCTCATATAATAAGCTTTAAAATGAGCTATCAAACATACCTCTTGCACCATCAGTTGTAAATCTCCAAGCATTTTTAAAGTTAAAAACAAGTTGGAAATCTGTTGTTTCCGCCATTTTAAAAAATGTATATTAAAAAAATTTCCAAGATTTTAAAAAAAAAATAAATTTGTAATGTATTTAGTAGATGTAAATAAGTACAAAACATAACATAAAAACAATAGATGAGGTTTCAAATTTTATTTTTCTTTGCTTTGCATTGAAACTTATTAATAGAAATACTATTCCGTGTCTCCTCTAGTGTTGCCCAAAATCGGTCTTAACCAAGGCCGCCTAACTGTTGCAAGACCAAGACCAGGACTGGTAATATGGAAATCGAGTTTTTGAATAAAAATTAAGGCAAAATAGTTACTAATACTTGATAATCTTAGTTACTATATGTAAATAATTGGTATAACCAATATAATTTTGCATTTAACTCATCTAATTTTTCATTCTCCTACCTAAAAAACTACAGTAATATCTCTATAGTAATGAGCTAATAAGTAACTACAAGACCGTTGCGAGACTCTTGCGCAAGACCAAGACCCTTATCGGTCTTGCATTTGGGTAACACTAGTCTCCTCCCTAAATACAATTTCTGGACCCACCCCTGAATCAAACAATGCTGTGAAAGAGAATAAAATATGTTTATCTTTAGTTCCTTTCCAAATGTTCCGTATATTTCAAATAAACAAAGTGGAGTATTTTCAGACATTTTATTTTTAAGTTTAAGCTTATAAAATAGTTGTTTTCCTCAAAAGTTATCACCTGTAAACCTACAAGCAGTTTTATAGTCAAAATCTTCAAGTTGGAAATCTGCTGTCTCCGCCATTTTTAAAAATCTATATTAAAAGGATACACAAGAAAATATGATTTTAATCCCATTCGAATGGTAACCTACAAATGTTTAAACATAGCTAGGTTGAAGCATAAAAAGTTTCATGAATGTAATTATAAAATTATAGGAGTTTAGACTGAGCTTCCATAGAAGTCTCTTGGCGGACTTAAAGCTTCAAGTATGGCAGGGGAGTCGGATTGAGCCATAGTTCCCTTGAAAAGTTTGTCAGAAAGCCACTCAGAGAAAAACCAGTACATACTTAACCTTCCCTCCCGTAATTAACTTGCCCTTTTTGTTTTATTTCTCGAAAATGTATCATAGCGGACTTTTTAATTTCACTTAATTAATGAAAGTCATAATTATTTCCCAAACGGGAGGAAAAAGGAAGAGGAAAAAAAAAAAAAAAAAAAAAGAAAAACTTTTCCTCAGGTTCAAGTTAATATCAAGAGAATTTTCCCGAACAACCTTATTATGGAGAGTTCTTATAGGGCTGAATTTATCCTTCATTGCAAACTTCAATTCCGGCTTTGAACGAGGAGCTTTTATTCTGTTCTCGTTGAAAGTCCGGTTTTAATAGGGGAGTGGATTTTTTTTTTTTTTTTTTTTGTTTTTTATATAAACTTTGAAACGAGTATCTTACGATTCCAATGAGGAAAAATTAATTAATATATTGACTTTAAAAATATATAAATCGTTTTCATTACGGCTTTGGAGAAGAATGCTCGACGAACAACTTTCCCATTGGACCTAACTTTTTGTATAATTATAAAAATGAATAAGTATATATACCGTCATATTTTATTTAAAATAAAACGCCTGGTGAATTGATCAAATACAATACAGAAGTAATAAATCAATATTCTCTTATTTAATAACTTATTTTTAAAATATCATTTTGAAATCGACATGAATATGAGTTGTAACATCGTATTAGAAACAGTATTTTAAGCATTAAGACTACACTATAGTGTTTAAAATAATCTAGTGCACGCAACACACAACTTTCACTTACCGCTCTACTTTGAATAGAAATTATTTTCTGGCATTTTCGGACAATTATAAAATTTTTAAAGTGCATTTTAAAATGACCTAAAGCTTAAAGCTTACATATAACAAATCATTGAAACCATTAAAATTACAAATAGTCTATTTATTATATCGATGGTGGGCATTAAAAATCTAGTTACTCCATCTGCTTTTATAAACCACACAACTTCAGTCTCTGAGCCTTTCAGTTGACAGAATGATTAACTCCAATTTCAACATTTTTGAGTAATGCCGTTTTAGTGATATTCCTAGTTGGAAAAGTTAAATCTATACAGACTTTGAGTAAGATGAATTCAGAGTATATGATTGCAGTGTTGAAATATAGAACTGTAAATAAAGGTATAAATTATGCAACTAAAAACATCACTAAATAATGAACAATGTTGAGATTGGAGTAGTCATTCTGTCAACCGAAAGGCTCAGAGAAATTTGAAGTATTGTATATCTAAATATTTAACCTATAAATGATTAAGGATTGTAGGGCTATTAGTTATTATACTGTTATTTTCCATTATAAAGTTTACTAAAATGAAATTACGAGATTTTCAATGCCTGCCATGGATAGGTCAAAAGTTGTCACACTAATTGTAAGTGGATTATGTTGTGATTTCACGAAGGGAAAATTCATCAACTTGTTCGCTAATTTAATTTTCTAAAAGGTCACTTGATGATTTTTATGAATAAGCGACCTTATAGATAAGTAATTATTTAAATATAATATCATATCTGCAGTTATTAAACTACAGTAAATGTATTTAAGGTTATAAACATATCCATTAAATATTTTTATATTTCATTACTTCTTTCACTCAAATATTATGAAATAGTATTTTAAACAATGGTATTGGCTTGTTTCGGTGGATTTTAAATACTTTTTCTCAATATTAGAAACGAATTTAAAAGTTTACATTTAGTAAAACAATTTCATTTAATTTCCTTGGAAACATGCGATTTATGTTAAATAATGTTAGTTTTCTGAAATTATTATTTATATATTTTATGGCACTCTCCGTTACCTTCTACAAATTTCTTTATTTGGTGTTATTTGTTTCTAAAATTCTCCGCTTTCCAACGATATATTATACGTATACCTTCTGACTATTATTTGCGGAGATTCATTTTCTTTTCTTTTTTTTCTTTTTTTCACCTTTATTCAATTATCGAATTTTTCCAAAGGTTATACCTAGCCATTTTTTATAGCTACTATCAATAAAAGAGAGTTAAATTTTCAAAATAAACCATATTGAAGGTACTTAATCCATATGAACATTGGGAATTTAAGCCCTGTAAAATTACATCAATGTGGATAAGACCTCAATGATATTAAAGACCACTTGTTAAATTAAAGCCGTTTTTGAGAAAATTGTAAAAATGTGTTTCACCGTTGATATAAAGTGACACTCATACTTTATATCATACTTTAGGCGTCATATCTATGGCATATACCTATCTTAAATACGTAATATCAGTTTTGTACGACTTTTCGTTTATATAGGTAAGTGCGGTTTCATAAAATATCTGGTATTTGATAAAATATGCCCATTAAAGTAGCCAAATTCGGAACAGACCGAGAAAATTATCGGAGACCACGTTTAACCATTGATTAAATGTTTTAATTATTTATGAACAGTTAACTATCAATAATTAACTAATATTTGGATCTATTTTCATGGATAATAAATAAAGAAATAAAAATTAATCTTAATCAATTTTATAAAACTTTTATTTAGTTATATAACATATATTTGTAACGCTAAGGACAATTTACAAGCATTTCTTGATAAATACTATTACCACCTTTCGAAAATTTAATAAAACTACTATTCGTCGGTCGAAATTTTTAATATTGGTTATTTTTTATTTCTTATTTCATACACATATGTAGATAACCATTTAACAACCCGAAAAAAAATTGTCTAAATGAGAAGATTTTGACAAATTGGTTTACATAAATTTATACAGATGGTAATTATATAAACGTTACAAATAAAGCTAAATAAAAGTTTTTTAAAATTTATAAAGAAATTTTTATTAGTTTATATATTTTGGGATGAAAAATGGGACCAAAAATTTGTTAATTAACTGTTCATAAACTAGCATTGTTGAATCCCGTCTTATGTAATATACAATATATATTTAAAAAAATGTTCAACCAATTTTAAGGTGAAAAAAATAAATACAATAATTTCCTTAAGGGTGATTTTTAATCAGCTTTATTTAAATATCAAAATGGCGAGGGGGAAAACGCGCTTAATGATAATAACCAAATCTAAACAATGAAATCAAACGTTCAGACATAAACCGTTCAACTATGTTCTTATCTACTTATATAAAATAAACTGAATAAACAAGAATTATAATCGCCTTGATTCTAAAAAACACTGAAATATATACCAAGTTCAGAAATTTGATTAAAAATTATATTAATGTTGGCAAGTATAGACTGAATTAGGAATGCTGGCAGATTGATTAGAAAATTACCAAAAACTGGTGGGAGGCCTTTGCTCAATATTGAGCTTACTTCAGAATTTAACAGTTTATTATTTTTTTGAAATTAATATAATAATAATCAGGTTTTGTTAGTTAGTCTATATAAACTCTGTGTTAGTGATTTAAAACTACGAAAAATATTAATTATTGAAAGTCATACTTATTTCCCAAATGGGAGAAGAAAGAAAGGAAAAAAAAAAACACTTTTCCTATATATTTATATTTTTATGAATAAAAGCTTTATTAATTATTAATATAAAAGAACAAATACGGTCATAATTCAATCATTAGAATATAAACACAAAGTCTTGATTCTCTAACAAACCATCCAATATATCGTTAATACAAGACATAAAACATCAATAGAACAAAAAGTAATTATTTTTAAAAAGCATGTCCCGTAAAGAAATGTTGAGGAATCGTCCACCGCGAAAATACAGCTCAGTGCCGCTAACCGCACATTCATATCTCAACCCGTTGTCGATATGTGATTTTTAAAGGGATTTCCGTGAAAACCACGTTTTTCGTATTTTAATCCAAATTTCGTGTAATCTAATTTTAAGTTCTTAAAAATATGGATACAAATATTATATTTAGTTTAAATATAAAAAACATTATAATATATTTATTTATACAGAACGAATAATATATTTATAATAAGTAGACACTCTGAATGGTCTCTGGAATGGACGGAAAATTACTTCCGTTCTTTAACAAATTAAAAAAAAAATCTGGTGCGTGCATCACACGACTTTCACTTACCACCCTCTTCTTAGCAGAAATAAGTATTTTCAGACAAAGGAGAAGTGAAAGTAAAAATTATTGATGCTATATTTATTTACATTTCATTGTGGGTATTTTTATTTATTTAAATACCCTAATATATACAAATTTTGATTTTAATATAGCTATATTCTATACAATTAAATATTAAATAATACCAACGATAGCATTTATGAAAAACGCATATGTATATGTACATAATATTGTCGTATTATATTAAGCTCATGTTACGTATGGAAGCCTGTTGGTCTTTGATTCCTCTATTTCAACTATTATCCGTTACGATATTTTATTTCTCTTTTAGATAATTATTCTTTCATACATTATATGTAACTATTTTTTATATCAAACATTAATGTGAAATGGTTAATTATTTCAAATAAAAAAAAATTAAAGGTACTTTAGAGGAAGCAAATATTGAAAATTAGCCATTTAAGCCCTGTTAGAGAACATCTATGAGAATAAAACCTACACTATATTAAAAACTGCTTAATAATACACAGATATACTAAGTTTAATCAAAATCGTTTTTTTGAGAAAATCGTAAAAATGTGTTAAATCGATTATATGAAGTACCACTTCCGGTTTGCCGATTTTGACGAAAATGTTTCTGGAATACCGGAGGCTTAGAAAAACCTTAAATATGCTATTTCACTTTTATGCAACTTTTCATTTTTGAGCTAGACTGATCACAAGCACAAAACACACACAGACCATTTTTCGGGACTTGGTTATTTGGAATCAGGAGACCTCAAAACATGTACTTCCGTTGAAAACTCAAATTCGAAAATTTTCTCGATCGCAATACTTACCCTTACTATACATTGCGTATATAGGTAAGTGAAAGTAAAAAATAAGAACGACATTTACAATATATGATTAGAAAAAATCAAAAAGAAAAAAAAATTACATCCAGGTGAATGGATAAATTAGCACAGATGAATATGGTACGAAGCATCGAAAACCACTTGAAATGTAAGAAATGAACTTAACAGTTGAATAGGAAAATCTCAAAAATAATATATTTCTCGGGATCAGCCGTCAATGTATTCACTCTGCATATAATAACCATAATTTGGTTTTATCCTCATTTATTTGATAACTAATTCTTTACCGGTTTTCGTGAACGCTGGTTTTCATACTGAAATAATTAGATAACCCAATAAAAATAAAATGTATAACTAAACAATACTAAAGTCTTGGACAAAACAAAATATCAATGGCAATCCTGTTCCACTAACAATCCTGTACAAACTTCCCTCTCCTGAATCCCAACAAATATATCACATACAGTATTTACCGTGTATGCTCAATACAGGTACGGTAGAATTTCGATAATTCGTATCACGTTAATTATTAAATCCCACTGAAATAAACTGCTTTGGAAAAAATTGAAATTTTGTTTTTCTCGATTTTCATACCCGATGCACAGAAGGGGGTTTCATGGCGTTCAAGTTGAGCCATCATAATTTTTGAGGGGGGCATATTTTGGCGGGTTTTTGAATTTTTGAGGAGGCAAATTTCGACTTTTGGGACGAATGGACAAGGATAACACACGGAACTGACCGCAGCAAGCGTATTTATATATCATCTAAGATTTTTCTAATTCTACTTTAGCTTGCTCTGTTTTTAAGAAAGGTGAGGAATAAAATATCTTGGGAGAAGGGGGGAGGGGTAGATCCTTGTCCCTTCGACTTTGGGGGGGGGGGATGGGTACCCCTGCTCGATGGCTATTAAATGTCTTCTTATTCGTAAGTCGCTGTTAACATTCCCGTTTATTCAGAAGAAAACTTACACTTCCCCATTTTCGATCCTCTGAATATTTTTTTTTTACATTTTTGTCTGTTTACACTGGATTAGATATTTTATTCGGTTCAGTGTGGGTTTACCATGAGTACAAAACGTATGCATAAGTGTCTTTCCATTTGAGATAAAAGGAAATTATAAAAGAAATTGACGGTGGTGAAAAAAAAGTTGATGTGGAAAAAATATTAAATTATATCTACGCCTACAATTATGTCAATTTTATAAAAGAAAATCATCGCTGGAATATCTTCAAGTAGAAAAATGAAACGCTGTTTGAGGTTCTCCTATCAAGTACCTATAAAAAAGCAGACTTAGCAGTATTTCAAAAAATGTATTTTAAAATACAAAATAAAAGAAGTTTTTTTAAACCAGAAAAATGTATAGAGTGAGGGAAGGAACAGAAAGGGACGTATAATGCTAATAAATGAATAAAATAAATAAATAAAAAAAATAAAAAATAAAAATAAATAAATAAATAAAAATATAGGGAAAAAAAATTATGATAAAAAAAAATATATATATATAGATAAAAAAAAAAAATTGTATATTATGCTCATACATGTTGTTAATACAATATAATTGTATATTAGTTTTGGAAAATTGTCTGTAGCGATTAATAAGTATGCTGTGTTTAAAGCAACCCAATGTAATTGGGCAGCATCCTTTTATGATAGTAAAGTGATTCTCTCTCTGTATTTTAACACGTTAGTCACAGTCTCCGGGTTCCGATATTCGTTGAAAATCAAGTGTTGTTTGTAATTAAACGGCCAACAATAATGCAAATAATGCATAAACGTACTGAAATACAACATCTGTAGAAGATATTATTCTTTCTAAAACACTGATTACTTTTTAAAATATTTAAAGCAGATTTGTTTGTGTTTTTCACGTTGTTGATAACAATTATTAATTGTTGATAACAACTGTTGATATATGAAAAATATAATATCGGTGTAAAGGTTGTTTTTCCGGAGCTAAATTTATCAGAGTGGAAGGCATGGAAGGGTGCAAAGATAACAAAGGAAAGAAGAAAGAAGAGACTGGATCGGATGTCTTCCGAGGGCTTATAAAAATTTATCCTTTGGTCCCCAGGGTCTGGCCGAGGGGTAAGGGACAATAGGGCTGAAGACGACTACACATCGCCAGACAGAATCCATTAAATATTTTTTCTTTAATACTCCTGCTCGGGGATGGAGGGGGGGAGGGTAGTAAATCAACTTCATTCCTACCCCTTATTAATATTTCATAGGGCGAGGTATTAATTTTTTGTTATGCCTTATAGAGTGGAGCGGTGAAGCTTCATTCTCCCTTCTTGTGATAAATGTTTGACTTTTGCCCTTACCACAAAGCTTTCCTTACTCTCTTCTTCTTCCAATGCCGCTATTGTAAGGGCATGCATAAGGAACCGATTTTATTCTTCTCAAAATCTCATTTGAAACGAAACGATATATGTTAATGAGAATAAAAAAAAAAGAAGAAATAAGATTCAAAGAGAGGAAATAGACGAATATTGGATGATTTTTTAAATCTGTTTATACAATAATATTTACAACTGTATTTAAAAAATCTGGTGCGCGCAACACACAACTTTAACTTACCGCTCTACTTTGAATAAAAATTATTTTATGGCAATGCTGGGCTATTATAACATTTTTTGAAGTGCATTTTAAACGGAGCTAAAGCTTAAAGCTTACAGATAACAAATCATTAACACCATTAAAATTGTAAAAAGTCTATTTACTATATCGACGGTAGGCAATAAAAATCTAGTCACTCCATCTGCTTTTATAAACCACACAACTTTCTTTGCTTTTATATATCACAGAATGACTAACTCCAATTTCAACATTTTTGAGTGATGTCATTTTAGTGATATTTTTAGTTGAAAAAGTTATCTATGCAGACAGTGAGTAAGTTGATTCAGGAGGTGGTGATTGCAGTGTTGAAATATAGAACTGAGAATAAAGGTACAAATTAAGGTACTTATTTCTTATGATAGATGTTCTCAAGAAAGGTTCATTATTAAATTTCTGTACAAAAAATGTTTTTTTAGTCTCAATAATTAAAAAAGTATATTTTAAATTTATCCGAATTTTCGCCTCTTCAGGGAAAAAAACTAGAGACCATATCTTTCCTCCTAATTATCCGATTTTAACGATTTTTTGTATTGTTTTTTTAGGAAATTCCATAAACTTTTAAAAAAACATCCGCCATTATATAAAATATCCGCCAAAAAGTGTATACTTTTTGAGTTATCCGGAATTTAATTTTAACATCCGTAGTAACTTTTTTTCCAGCTCTTTTCGTTGAAGTATGTTATATAGATAAATTTAAAGGGTATCGAGAAAATTACTTTAGCGAAGTTTCATTGAAATCGGTACATTCATTTAGGCGCTGCAGTTCATAGTCACGCAGGTTTTTCTGCATTTTTTTTTTCTCCTTTATTGACTCATCAAATTCTTTCAAAAGTTATATGTAGCATTTTTTCTTAACTCTGAATAATGCGAAATGGTTAACTTTTTAAAATAAACCATATTAAAGGTACTTTAGAGGAAGACATATATGAACATTGGGCATTTAAGCCCTGTAATATGACATCAACAAGGATAAGACCTAAATGATATTAAAGACCACTTAATTATACAATGATACACCGAGTTTGATCAAAATCGTTAGAGCCGTTTTTGAGAAAATTGTAAAAATGTGTTTCAGCGTTCATATAAAGTGGCACTTCCGGCTAGCCGATTTTAACGAAAAAGTTACTGTCACATCCGGCCCACACAAACCTTAAATACTTATCAAACCTTAAATATCAGTTTCGTACTACTTTTTGTTTATGAGCTAGACTGTTAACACACACACACACACACACACACAGACCATTTTGCGATACTTGATTTTTGGACTCAGGGGACTTCAAAACATGTATTTCCGTTGAAAACTGAGATTCGAAAATTTTCACGATCGCAATACTTACTCTTACTAAAAATTGCATATATATGTAAGTGAAAGTAAAAAATATGGTGTGTGCTCAATCAAGTAACAACATTTCCAATATATATATATATATATATATATATATATATATATATATATATATATATATATATATATATATAGAGAGAGAGAGAGAGAGAGAGAAGATAGAAGATAGAAAAAAAAACTTTATTCTGGGACTAAGTCCCTTCAGAATAACAATAATGTACAAAATAATAGAATATTACTGGCCTGAGCGTTGAAACAATAAATAAAATTGATAAAATAAAATAAAAAGTAAAGAAAACCTTAGGTGCACAAGCTATATACAATACAGATAAAACTATGTACAGAGCATTTAAAATTATGAACAAAACAATTAAAACTATGAACGAATCACTTGAACTATGAACAAAATTATATTTAAGGGTTGAACAACATAAACATACACTTTGAGAAATGAAGAACGAAAAAGAGATACAATGAGTTCATTTCATAAAAAAAAAAAACAAAAAAAAAAAACTTTACTTGAATATATATATAAAAATAAACAGTTACTTATAATTGAATAAAAATAAAATACAAAAAAATGTATGTATTGAAATTCCTACGTCGATAGTAGGAAATGCATGTACTATCTCTTACCAAGTGTTATGATTATATGATTGCTACACAATACATATATCATATTAATAGTTAGCTGGTATCTGACTGTTTTTGGAACAGGAATTGGAATAGGAGGTTTTTGGATGTGTACAGGGAAGGGGCATGTCGAATTTTGATCGAGAGGGAATTCCAAAAGTTGACAGAGCGGGCTATAAAGGAATTTTGGAATGAGGCAGATCTATGAGAAGGGATGTATAGGTCAGAGGGTCGGGATCTTGTAGTGAGTGAATGGATTGAGGACTTAAATTGGAGAAGGTTGTAGGCATAAGAAGGACGATGATCGGTAATGATTTGATAAAGGAAAGTGCCAAGGAAATATTGTCTTCTTAAGGAGGGGAAGAGCCACCCTAACTCAGTGTAGTGGTGGGAGACACGGGAGCGTCTCGGATCATATATATATATCGGACGGATATATATATATATATATATATATATATATATATATATATATATATGTATGTATTTTATTTCTTACTGATATTTACAACTGTATTCAAGAAATGCTGTATTAAAGAAATAAAGAAGGACTATCTATATGCTGTACTTTATTATTGATGGTTACAATAATAAAATACAGAAATAAATAATTTACTACAATAGATCTTTAATTTTTTTTTTATATTAATGGTTGCTGTTTGCTGGTAAATCGTGCTTTTAGTTTATTTCACATAAATCCATGTCAATATGGCTGATGTATTTTTATTTTTGTTTCAGATTCAAAAACCAGACATTCTCAACGCATCAACGAAGACCAACGCTGTCAATAAAACATATTAAAAACACACATACGTTATTTTCCTTTTCCATACAATATTGTGGACTAAGTCACCTGAGAAAAACACTATTCCCTTAATATTTTATATGTTTTCTTTTTTAAATTATAATAATATTATTATATGAATGGATATAATATCATTGTATCGTTTATAAAAACGAAACTTTATATATAAACATTAATTATGGAAACCTATTCAACCGTTGTTATACATGAACAAAACTGTATGGTGAAGGGAAATGTCTCAGACACCTTCAATATTGTTCACTTAAAAATAATTTATAGGACAACATATAAAACAAATGTCACATAATATAATAAATGATTTTAAAAAATAATGAAAAGGGACTTCTTCCTTATTCTATTTTTCTTACTGAGTCACTGTATTTCAAGTATGTTGCCATAAATATCGCTACTCTCGATATTATTGAGTCATCATTTCTCTTTAGAGAATTTACAGGAATTTTTTTGCTGAATAAAAAAAGTTCCTATGAACAAAGTCTCGTAAAGCAAGCCTTCTCTAAGTTAAAAACATGCAATTGAAATGTATGCTAAAAATAAATATTTTGGGGGAGAGCGGGGCTTAAAGTTACCGGGTTAAGATATTTCGAGTGAGATGGCTCCAAAATGAAAAGAGATACAAATGGGTTATTTTATGATTAAATGTTAATGTATTCCTGTGATTCTAATAAGTCTAATTATTATCTAAACTATGTTTTTTTTGTTTATTTTTTATATAGTAAAGGCGTAAAAACTATTGGTTATCAAAGCCCCTAACTAGGATTACAGGGAATCACTTTATTTTCATAAAAGAGTGCTGCCCAATTGAATCGGTGAGTGCAGAAACCACTTCAGTCAAAAATATGCAAAAAATCATTTTCAATGAAAAGAATCATATAAACGCAAGATTCGTGTTGATTGTAAGAACCACGTTAGTCTGTTGAGTATTTTCGTAAATACATGACCTACATGATCTATGAGCGCAGAAATAACATGAGTCAGTGACTGACATGGTTTCTGCACCCACCGCTGGATCGCATGACCAGCAGAGATGGGCATATTTATATTCAAAATGTAAATGAGAATTCCATTTATATTTATGGTACTTATGAATATAAACATAAATATATTTATATTCTTAAAAAGAAATAGGAATGCAGATGATGCGTATTCATGGCTGTAAATATAAATACGGCCATATTCACGATTGTAAAAGTGAATACGGCTGTATTTACACTAGTAAAAGTGAATACGGCAATATTGACGTTTATCAAAATGAATACGCTTAAATTTACTGTAGTGGATAGAAATATTTCCGCTTTCTTAATGAATACTCTTATTTATTAAAAGAAATATATTTACTATATGTATAATTTTATTTTTGTAAATAATATTATATTCTTTGTTTTACAATACGTTATGTTAATTATGTTACAATGTATTATGTTATGTTAATTATTATATTATTATTTAATTATTATTGATTCGTAATGTTTGTAAGTAATGCAAATTCCCAAGCCTTTGTATTTACACTTGTAAAAGTGAATACGACAGTATTCACGTTTATAAAAATGAATACGCTTAAATTTACTGAAGTGAATGCAAATATTTTTACACAACCTTATTAATGAATACTCTTATTAATAAAAAACTATATATTCATTAAATTATTTATTAAAAAAGTGTATTTACTATATATACCAATTTATTTTTATATAGAGTATTATATTCTTCGTTTTCCAATATCTTATGTTAATTATTACTCATAATGTATGTAAGTTATATAAATTAAATTTTAAAATAAATTAAAATTAATATAAATTGTTGTAAAATAAATTGTTTATTAAAAAATATAAACTTTTAATGATTGGTTACCTTTTTCCAAGTTTTCAGCTATCTGTAAAAAACAGTAGAGTGCGGAAACAGCGTAAGTCCTAATAAAATTTTTAATTTTCCTGAGCCTAATTTATGTCAAAATTAGGTAAGTTTTGCATGAAAGCAACATAAATGCATGTTATGACAGAGGAAATGAAAGTTCAAATATTTGAAAATTTGGAGGAGTTCTGACGTTTTTTCGCTCACCTGAAAAATTTGAAATTTGTGACTGAAGTGGTTTGGCTTAGCGCTAATGTTGGTATTAGTTAAATCAGATAATTTTGTTTCCTATAGTTTTTAAAATATCTAAACGCACCTCAAGATACGAAGAATTGTCTCTGACGAGCGGCAACGCTGGCTGTGTTACTTCTTGGGGTGAGCTTGGGTTTCTTTACTTTTTTTCCCCATTTGATTTCTGAATCAAACGTATCAAACTGGTGATACGTTGACTGGTTATTTTATTTTCAGCAATTATTTTATTTTTTGCCAACACTTCAGATAGGCAAAGTTGTGTGGTTGAAAATTTTCCAGTTATAACCTAACCATAGAGAATATTTAAAATTAAATAACTAGAAAAATTATCACTTTTATTATAAATTGTTCAAAAATAATACAAATTGAATAAAATAATTTATTCATAATCGATTATGTTAAAAAGTACATCCACTGTCTTCTAATTTCATAAATTCTTTCATCGCTAGAATAAAACTATTTTTTAAGGAATTAGTCGTCATACAAAACATTTTTTACTCAATAAAGTCTGCATGTTGAAATAGCATGCCAGTGGCTAATCCGGCATTCAAAAAAGTAATTATTGATGAAATTCCCTATCGGGAGGAGGGAGAGGGGAGTAGGAGAAGATTTTATTACCATCATAAAACATAAAATGATATTGAAATGATATGGGACAGATGTGGTCAAGTATCACTGAAAATAAGTTGAAAGATTTTTTTTATTTATTCAGTAATATAAGATTCACACGGACAATAATTATATTGAGGTAAGAACACTTTCACAACATATATACAGAAAACATAACATAAAAAGAAGCAAAATAATATTCAAAAAGTATGTACAGTAAATAAAAATAAAATATCATACAGATAATTCAATTAAAAAAAAAACCACTAACATACCTATACACACTATTTACAATCAGATGAGGAAACTCCGTAGCAGACTATGGAGGAAAAGCAGGACTCCAGGAAATCAGACTAAGGATTGCGATGGTCCCAATGGGTCATGACGCAATACATTAAATACAGTTTATTTTAATTAGATTAAATGATTTGATTTTTTACAGAAATATATTTTTATTTCTTATAATGATACCTACAATTGTATTAAAGAAATACATTTAATAAATTTAACATATGGATATAATGACGAGAAAACACTTGTTGAGAAACTACCCAATGGTAGCACTGATATGTCTGCATTAGATCACGGGGCCATCTTTTTTTCAGACGCCTCGGAGGGTTATCAGAAATTGAAGAGGAAGCAAGGCTAGAAACGAGAGGGTTGGGATGATTCTGAAGTTTATTATGGAAGGATAGGTATCTGGATTTGCCCAGATCTGAAACATAAGAAACATTAAGGTCATTATGGATGATTTTATTTGTAACAAAGTATGGAGCATTGAGGATTTTGGATTGTAAGGATTGGATACGAGAGGAATTCGATGGTTTAGTGGAGCCCCATAGCTCAACTCCGTAAGTCCAAATAGGCCTTATTACAGTCATGTATATGAGTCTTTTGTAATTAATTAGAAGTTTAGAGCGTTCGTCTAGTAAGTGCTGAAGTGATCGGAAACGTCGAGCGGTTTCTTGTCGTTTTAGTTGGGTATGAGGGAAAATAATTTTAAAGCGGATATGAGGTAAAAATCTAGAGTGTCTGGATTTCATGACATTTATAAGGATTTAAACAGCGACTTAGGTGAAAGGCATTATATATCGGATTTAAATAAAATGCATTTTATTAAAGTTATATTTAAATTGCTTGGACAATTCTTATTTAAAAACAATAGTGTTATGGGGAGTGAGCAACAAAGATTGTGTAGCATTTGTAATTTAAATGAAATAGAGGATGTATACCACTAAGTTGCTTGTCCGATTTTACAGGAATATCGAATCAAATATTTTAAGAAAAAATCATAAAACGAAATGAACTTATAAACATACTCAATGACAAATATTGGAGCAGTTTATATATGAATCATATATACGTTTATAAATATAGGATGTTTTTGATTCAGCAATACAATATATAACATTCTTTAGTTATATGTAAATAAAAACAAGTATAAGATTAAGATTATGCAACAAAAATTCTTTTTTCTTATTGTTTAAATAATAATTAAAAAAATAAATTACAAAAATACTAAAAATTAAAAGCTTTTGGCTATATTTATTTCACTATTTTTCTGTTCTTTTATTGCTCATATTTTCTATATATACACAGTCAAAACCTTTTATTATACATCATAATTTCACCTTAAACAAAAATATATAAAAGAAACAAGTACTTATAAAAAGAATTGAAGAAAAAAATGCCGATAAAAATAATAAAATATATTAAAAGGAAAAGGAAAAATACATATTAAAACAGTAAAATGAGTTGATAATAATAATTTTAATAATTATAATAAAAAGTAGTATTATACTAATAATAAGTATTTGTCTTTGATTATGTTCAATCAAAGAAAAAAAACTTACATTTAAAAATAATAAAATGCATTAAAAAAAAAAAAGATAAACACTAATAAAAAGAATGAAATGCATTAAAAGAAAAGTTAAACTTTATTTAGATTATATGTATCAGATAGTTTTCAGTTGTTATAAATAACATAAGGCTGTTTAAGTTTCCAAAGTTGACTGTTGTTATTTATTTTATTATTATTATTTATTTACATTGAATGTATTTTTAGGGTAACTCCAGGCAGACGGTTTGCAGACGGTACCATTGCAAAAAAAAAAAAGTTTTGTTATTAAAAAAAAAAAAAAAAAAAATGGAATATGTAAAATGTATATGAAGTAAAGCTTTCTTTCTATCTATCTATCTATGTATACGAAACCCACAGCCTTTCGGGCTGAAGCCCTCCCCCAAAAATGGTAAAATATAACCATATTTTACACAAAAAAATATCTCTTAAAGTATTCTTGTTCGTTTAATTACATTTAATAGGACTTCAGGAACCACTTAAACACCATTTCATATAGGTAGTTAATTTTTTTTTTAAATTTTTTTTTATGAAGATTTATGGAAAAAAAATCTTTCGGGTTGAAGCCTCCCCCCCCCCCCAAAAATTAAAACCTGGATCCGCTAGTGACGAAACCTATAATATCGGTATAAAAATTGGTTTTCTGGAGTTGAATTTTTTAGAGTGGAAAGGCGCCCAGACAACAAAGGAAGAAGAGACTGGATCGGATGTCTTCGGAGGGCTTATAAAAATCTATCCTTTGATGGAATGAAAATTGTCACAACCGTACCCAGTTTCCCCTACCAAGGACTATTGGATAAGTCGCAGATGGCTATTATAGAGAGACCTGAGGAAGAAGCTCTAGAGACCAGTGAGGTGGAATGTTTGTAGGTAGGAAGGTTTGGCGTAATCTATAATTCAAAGGAGAGGCAAGTAGTTGCCGGTTAGGGATTGGTTATTGGGGTTGTCTTGGCCACCGCCTTAAGCGCTCTAACAATGCACAACTCCAAAACTAAGTTTATTAATTAATTAGCTTGTAGCCGCCCGCCGCCCCCCCTTTCACTAAGGAATAACTTCCTCCCCCTCTCTCCCCCCCCCCACTTCTCTTACATGACAAAGGGAAAAATTTATAGGCAAATTGGTCCGAGTTGAGACCTCAGTGAAATATATCTCTTATCATCTTCATTTATTAGATACCTACGCAATAAACATTCTTGTCCATACTGTCTTTCAATACGATTTCTTCGCCGCAGGGTTTACTTACGACACTGGATACTATAATAATCCTCTGTTAAAAAAAAAAAGTATATATATATTTAAACATAATTATTTAATTGGGAATAAGGTAACTTATTACTTATTCAATAGACTACTAAATGTTCATTGCTTCTGTGTTTATTCGACGTTTCGATCCCGGTTTTTTTTTTTTTTAAGTTAACAATGGGATCCTCTTGAGAGTTTTAAAATAGAGCCTCGATACCTCATGCCAGGGACACACTGACAGTCTCAGCGCCGTCCACCAGCACATATATTAAGCTACTCATACTCAAAGATACCTTTAATACTCAAAGGTCGATTAAAGAAAAGTTGTAAATATATGTATATATAGAAATGTTTTGATTTATTATTATTATATCATTTTTTCCATTCTCGGCTTTATGCCGGATAAATCCACTGACCCAGACCGAGGTCAAGGGTACTAATTTGAAATATTAAAATTTGCGGTTCCCAGCATTACCGCTTTCTGGATTTCCTAAAGTTCCCAGCTTAATCCAAGTAGCTTAATTGATTTTAGAGTATCTTCAGGAATCAGGCCATTGCTGGATACGATAATGGGTAGTACTTTTACTTCCAGCAGCCGGTATAACTGCCTTAATTCCTCGCAAAGCTTTTGATACTTCCTAAATTTTTCACTTAATGTTTTAGCTACATTATCATTAGCAGGAACTCCAACTTCGATAATGATGGATTTTTTTGTATCTTTGTTAACGAGCAGTATATCTGGTCTTTTGTGAGGAATACTGTGGTCAGTTATCATTGTTTGATCCCAGTATAGCTTGACATTCCCTTTTTCCAATATAGCCTCCGGCTGATATCTATAATAAGGCTGATGGTCTGTTATTAATTTATATTTTTGTGCCAGAGCCTGATGCACAATTTTTGCCGCATTATTATCTCTCGCTAGGTATTCTTTACCAGCTAATGCCTTGCAGCCAGAGGTAACATGCTGAATGGATTCATTTGTGGCTTTACATAGACGGCATCTGTCATCGACTGCTTCATGTAGAATATACTTCCAGTAGGAGGATGTCGCCATTACCTCTTCTTGTATTGCCAGAAGGAATCCCTCTGTCTCTGGGAACATTTTTCCTGGAGTCAACCAACGGACTGAGGCTTCTAAATTTATGCCAGGTGTTTTCAGGGAATTGTAGAATCCTCCATGAAGTGATTTACACTTCCATGATTCTGTGAGGCTCTCCTCAGTGGGCATTGTCATTGGTCCTTGCCGAAGCATATTAAGTGCTGTATAGTTGCAGTCAAGGGCAGCAACGGTCGACAGCACTGTCGAAGTACTATTCATGAAGTAGGTTCTAAGCCTGGCTTCTTGTTCACGGCAGGCCTTCATTAAACTAATAAGTCCTCTACCTCCATGTTTTCTAGGCAAATATAGTCTTAGAGCTGAAGAATTTGGGTGACGTTACCGTGATTTTATCATTTCCGTCCTTAATTATTATAATTTTATTTATTTATTATTATTTTATTTATTTATTATTATTATTTGTTTATTTGTTCAATTATCGGCTTTATGCCGGATAAATCCACTAACCCGGACCGAGGTCAATGGTACAGTTTATTAACTATTTAATTTGAAATGTTAAATAATTTTCGAACAATGCTGGCGGTTCCCAGCATTACCGCTTTCTAGATTTGCTGAAGTTCCCAGCTTAATCCAAGTAGCTTAATTGATTATAGTGTATCTTCAGGAATCAGGCCATTGCTGGATACGATGATGGGTAGTACTTTTACTTCCAGCAGCCGGTATAACTGCCTTAAATCCTCGCAAAGCTCTTGATACTTCCGAATTTTTTCACTTAACTATGAATTATTATTATTATTGTTTTATTTATTATTATTATGTTATTTATTTATTATTATTATTATTATTGTTTTATTTATTTATTTAGTTATTATTATTATTATATGGATATTGAATGAATGAATATTATTGAGTATTTATCCAATAACATACACAAAAGTATCCAAGCTCAATAAAAATATTTACGGCTTGGTTCTTGATACCGTCAGCCGGAGGCAAAATAAGTATTATCGATACAATAATATAAACTAAAACTAATATATTAATGTGAATAAATACAGTGTCAATGCTAACAAATACAGAAATACAATGTATCAGCTCATAATATCATAAATATAACTACACATATATCAACATATAAATGCATACACATTTTTAATATAGATATTTTAATATAATTACATAGATAATTTTTCCGGCTTACACATTATTCATCTAATAATTAAGTTCTTGGCATAAGGCATATCTGTATTCCCAGGTTCCGTTACAATAATTGGATAGACTTAGTCAATTTTTTCCTTCTAAATATGCAATTATTTCCCCAAATGTCAGGTCTTTTCCAAAATATTTTTTCCTAAATTCTTTCAGAACAGGACATACACCAAGAAAATTCACGATATTCTCCATTTCACTACTACTGTATAATGAACATAATTTATTACTTATACGGATATTATATGGATATTAAAACAATCTGCAACAATAAGGTGTTTTAATAAGGTATTATAAATATTCAAGGTGTTTCGGTTCTTAATAAACTCTGGTGAGTGATTCTAAACAAAATTTACAACAAAAAAGTTCATTTGACGCATAGACCGATTCTGGACGGGAAAGAAATTAATACCGATTTTGTGGGGGGTTTTAGTATTGGTGGTTGATGGGTGTAATGGTTTTTATTGAATAAGAAGGAATTGAAGGAACAAAAACTGTTCAAGATAATTAAATTCTTATTACACCATCGTAAAGTAGACAAAATTTCCTTTGATAAAACAGTGATTAAATTTACTAAGGTCAATAATAAAAGGGACTTTTAAAATTTCTAATAACCCAAAGCTTACCATTTTGCCAAATTATATTACGAATCGCGAATACAGATATATGAGCTGATCGTACAGCGGCCGTATCAGACCTTCTTAGTAAATATCACTGTTTTATCGAATAAAATTTTGTCTACTTTACGATGGAGTACTTAGAATTTATTTATCTTGAACAATTTTGAACAATTTTTCTTTATTCAATAAAAACCGTGGCTACCTTAAAAAAATACAAAATTGCTGTTTATAAACTCTTTTTCCATTCGGAATCAGAGAATGCATCACCCTCATTTGACCTATATGAACTGAGACATCCTATATAGACATGTAAAATACAAGTTAAAAAATGGAAGACAGTACAAAGGTAATAAGCAAATAAAACCAACTACAATAAAATAAGTAGATAATAATATTAAAAGGAAAAAATACTTATAAAAAGTATAAAAGAAAATATACCTATAAAAAGAATAAAACACATTAAAAGAAAAATACTCATAAAATGAGTAGGAAATAAAAATTCAAAAAAATTAATTACAAAAATAATATTAAAAAAAATTAAAAGCTTTTGGCTATATTTATTTCTCTATTTTTCTTTTCTTTTATTGCTCATATTTTTTTATATACACTCAGTCAAAAGCTTTTATTATGCATCATAATTTCACCTTAAACAAAAATATATAAAAGAAAAAAAGTAGTTATAAAAAGAATAGAAGAAATAAATATCGATAAAAAGAATAAAATACATTAAAAGGAAAAATACTCATTAAAACAGTAAAATGATTAGATAACAATAATTTAAAAAATACATTAGGATAATAATAAAAATGAAAAAATGTTTATAAATAGAATTTAAAAAAATACTTATACAAATAATCAAATAAAAAATATGTACATTTAAAAATAATAAAATGCGTTTAAAAGAAAAAAAAAGACAAATACTTATAAAAAGAATTAAATGCATAAAAAGAAAAATGATAAAGGAAAAAATATTTATAAAACAACAAAATTCATAAAAAGAAAAAGAATAAAAGAAAAATGCCTATAAAAACTATAGAATACATAAGAAGAAAATTAATAAAGGAAAAAATACTTATAAAAACAATAAAATACATTAAAATAAAATAAGCTGTTTGTAGAGCTGCTCATTGCATACTTTTAATTACTTCGGCTCATGCCCAGTCTTATTAATACCATACATATTGAATACGGTCAGTAGTGGATACAGAATTCAATATTTTTTTTGTAATGTATTTATTTATATTTTAATAATTATTCTGGAAGGAAAGGAATCTGTATGATGTTTAACTCGTCTTAGAAGAGCTCTTAAAGAGAAGAAAAAAAAATAATAAAAAATAAATTGTTCGAAAGAAGAACGATCGACTTCCCCACCAATAAAAATAGAGAGGGGGCGAGAATATTATTTCGCCTTCCCCCAATATTTCGAAGCATAAAAATAAAATCAAAACCAATACCAATTAATCTACTTGAATGAATAAAATATGTAAATTAAAATCAATAAAAAAAAATAAGAAAAGTCGATTATATTGATAAACTAAGGCCTTATATAAGGCCGTATTTTATCACGCCTTATATCCCTACTATTGAAATAAAGTTTATATGTGACCCCCATACCAGACTGAAACGACTAGAAACCGCCCGACGTTTTCGACTACTGCAGCACTTACTAGACAAACGCTCTAAGCTTTCAATCAATTACAAACGACTCAAATATATGACAATAATAAGACCTATTTGGACTTACGGGATTGAGCTTTGGGGCTCCACTAAACCATCGAATTCCTCTCGAATTCAATCCTTACAATCCAAAATCCTTCGTAAAATCCTCAACGGTCCTTAATTTGTCACAAATAAAATCATCCATAAAGACCTTAGTGTTCCATATGTTTCCGATTTGTCCCAATCCAGATAACTATCCTTCCATAATAAACTGCAGAACCATCCGAATCCTCTCGTTTCAAACCTTGCTTCCTCCTCGATCCCTGATAAACCTCCGAGGCGTCTGAAAAGAAGATGGCTCCGTGATCTCCTAATGTAGACATATCATTAGAGTGCTACCATTTCTCAACAAGGATTTCACGTCATTATATCCATATGATCAAATAGTTGTAAATATGATTATGAAATAAATAAATAAAAAATATTTCTGGAAAATCAAATTATCATATCTAATTAAAATACACTGTATTTAATGTATTGCGTCATCAACCCTTGAGGCCATCGCAATCCTTAGTCTGATTTCCTGGAGTCCTGCTTTTCCTCCATAGTTAGATGGACAAATCTGCTTCGGAGTTCTCTCATCTGCTTGTAAATAGTGTGTATAGGTATGTTTATGTTTTATTATCTTTATGTTATTTTATTTTTATTTATTGTACATAATTTTTTATTATTATTTTGCTTCTGTTCATTTTATGTTTTCAGTATATATGTTGTTGAATGTGTTCTTACCTCAACATAGTTATTGTCCGTGAGAATTTTATATTACTGAATAAATAAATACAATTATTCTAACTTCTAATATAGAACTTTAATTTGAGTTCTACCAATGGGTAGTTTCTCTTGTCATGTTACCAATGTCACATTTACTTGATGTATTTATCATTTAATACAATTGTAAACATTCAAACAAAAGAACTGTTCGTTTTTCAATAATCATTTTGATTATCACTCATAATTTTTATAAATAATATAAGTTCCTGAATATTTTTTTTGGAAGGGTCCAGCGGAATGGAGGTCTGATCCTATGAGTAACCGTATACGTGACGCAAGTGTGAACACACCCGTCCCTATCAAACCTCTCAGACGAATTGTTATTTCAAGTGTTTAGCTAAATATGAACCTTTTTTTATTATTTAAGAAGTGCAATGTCAATTTTATATACGATTTTTATTACTTTAGTTTTATCCTTTTTTTTTTTTGTTGTTTTCGATACAAATAACCAATTCTATCTTCTTTATTTTTTGTGGGTTAAATTTTGTCGTAAAAGGTTGGATTATCAACATGTAAACAAATATGTTGAATCGTTTTCGATTACCACATTTTTGGAATCAAGGGGCCTTGAATCCTATATTTATGGCGATATCTCAGAAAGCTGTTCGCATTTATTTTCTCCATAGCAGGAAACCATCCCAGAATTGTGAAATTTTCTGAAGGGAAGATAACAGATACTATTCACGTATCTTTTAAGGAAAAAGAACTTACTTAATTTTATTAAAATAAGTTTTTCAATGAGAGTCCTCAAGGTAGTAAGTATCATTGGTCCTTTACACAGTTTATACAGCTGATATCCCAACCCATCTTAACACTGTCATCACCACGTATGCCGATGTATTCTTACAGTTAATAACAATCCATCAATAGCATCCCAAACTCTTCAATCACACCTCACAAACCTTGAAGAATGGTGTCAAAACTGGAGGATTAAAATAAATCCCATCAAATCACCTTTACCTTTCGTCGTAAACCTATTACTTCCTGTCCTACAGTATCCTTCAATAACACCCCACTTATCCCTGTTGAACAAATCCGATACCTAGGACTATTACTTGGAATCCCCATACGAGACTTAAACGACATGAAACAGCTCGATTTTTCCGCTTACTCCAACACTTACTAAACAAACGATCTAAGCTTCCAATTAATTACAAAAGACTCATATACACGACTATAATAAGACCTATTTGGGCTTATAGTGTTGAGCTATGGGGCTCCACTAAACCATCGAATTCCTCTCGTATCCAATCCCTACAATCCAAATCCGTCGTAAAATCCTTAATGCTCCTTACTCTGCCACAAATAAAACAGTCCATAAAGACCTTAATGTTCCATATGTTTCCGATTTGGCCCAATCCAGATACCTATTCTTCCACTATAAACTTCACAACCATCCGAATCCTCTTGTTTCTAACCTTACTTCCTCCTCAATTCCTGATAATCCTCCGAAAAGAAGATGACCGCGTGATCTCCTAATTTAGATACTTTATTAGGGTGCTACCAAAGAATAGATTCTCTACAATTCTTTTCATGCTATAGTTTTTATCTATACACATTTACTAGATGTATATTTAATTTATACTGTTGAAAATTTCATGAATAAATAAAATTTTTTTTTTATTATTTTATATAACTTTATATTCCTTCTTTCTCTCTTTCGTTTTTATTATATGCTTATTTCACTTTCTTTTAACATATTAATACATCAACTTATAGCTATTACAACTTATAGTGGTTATTTTCTCAACAAGCGTTTTCATGTGATTATAAATCTGTATACACATTTACTTGATGTATTTATATTAATACAGTTGTAAATATCATAAAAAAATAAAATAAAAAAAAATAAAATGTGAGTCCAGTTGTTTTTATTTTACAACCACACATATACATATGTTGTATCTTGGTTTGTTTGTTTGTTTATTTAGGCTTTAAGGCGTAAAACCCTAGGGTCATTAACGCCTGTGAGTCCTTTATATTTGTAAACTCATTAGAGGAGAATTAATAATTAATAATAGACAGAATAATAAATGAAAAAGATATTTAAAAACATATAAAAGTTGTTGTATCTTGGTCTTTAACAACTTTTATACTTTAGAACTACTATAATAATATACAAATGTATTTAACAAACTAAATGTTATTAATAAAGCTGAATCTACGTATGGAGGCGGAATGCATTTGTGAATATTCGTTTGTCTGTATTTGTTGAAAAATAGTAATCCGCAACCTTGGCGGATTTACGGCATCCGTTAATAACGGAAGGGGGGGGGGCATTCGGGCTAAAGCCCCCCTCCCCCAAAATGGAAAAATATAAAACAAATAAAATATTTTGATATGGCTTCAACAATAAAGGAACTCTTCCTTTTCCCTTCTAAGTACTAATTCTTATACACTAAAAAAAAATTAGATTAGTAATTTTTAATATATTCATCTTTTTATTGTCCACGTGACAGATTATTATATTTCAAAATAAATAAATAAAAAATACATTTTCAAAAAACAAAATTAAATCCTGGCTCCGCTACTGTTTGCAACTGAACCTTATTCATATCATGTTTCTTGCCGAAACCCGAGGAAAAAGAAAGGGGCCATTTACAAAGAGCGGCAAAATTAAATTTGCGGCAGATGTCTTACGAAATTATATTTTTATGTAAAATAAAAAATATTTCTTTCTGTTTTTTTTTTTTGTTTTTTTTTTGTCATATTTAATTCTGTCAATAACATAAGAGGGGCTGAAGTAAAAGAAGGGCAACAATCTTAAACTTATCCCTCCTTAAAAAATCTTAATTCAGGCCTTGATAAAGGAAAATATTGACACTTATCCATTCTTTGCGTATTTTGACATGAGCGTACGAAGGGCTGGCGAAGGGGGGGGGGTTTCCTTAACCCCTCTCCACTAAAAATATTTTAAATAAGAGATTGTAAAAAAAGCCCAAAATTCAAGGAAAATGTTTTTTTTATTTTATTTTATGTATCTATAGTGTTTCATATAAAAATATTTGTATATTGCAATAATAATAAACCACTTAATAAAATATTTTTTATTTTGGAATCATTTATCTGCCACAAATTTTCTATTATTCAGTCTTTCCCTCCCCCTCCAATATGAAAGCTGCGTGTGATCTTGCTTTATGAATAAAAAATAAACTCGTAATTTACTCTCTTCTAGTTAATAAAACCAAGTTTAGATTAATTTCACAATATTGGGCTTACAATCCTGTTGTGGTTTTGTACAGCTACATCATAATCCTCTCTGCGTAACCTCGATAATCGATTAGATAGCTCAGGAAGTCTGGGTTCAATTCTAATAAAATTTATGCCGAAGTCAAATTGTTGACTGCTTGATGGATTCCAACTCATGAGATTGCAAAAGTATATAAATACCAATAAAACAACAATATATTAAAGAGATTGAAAATATTGACGCAATACGATACTGCGTATATGATATCTTTTGAATTGATAGCATCAAGTGATATTTGTACATATTATCTCTTATGCTTTATCAGTATATCGTCAATGAGAAATTCTCAGAGGAAATAAATGGGCAAGGAACGGGCAATTTTGAGAACTTCGGGGAAAAGCTTGCTGTTAAAATATTTTATAATGAATATCAATAAATAAAAATTATTATAAAGCAGTTGAATGTCATGTTATTAAGTATTTAATTTGAATAAAACAAAGATTTAAGTAAAAACAAATAATTATCTATACGAATTTTGTATATTCCGTTGAATAAAATTAAGTAGGTTTCCAAAGGTTGAATTTATTTTGTAGATCACAATATCAGAACATTCCTGATTCGTTCAATTATATTTGGCCCCTTTAGGAATCTCTGGTTTTAACCACATCTTTCGTAACTTAAATTTAAAAAATATTGTATTAATGATTACTATTATGTATTGGACTTGGTATTTATGAAAAATACATGACAGGTGTAGACAAGGAATATATATGTATATGTTATAAAGTTCTCATAATTTCCAGAAACGTTGTAGCTATTTAAAATTTGCATGGGTATCTTCATTTCTGATTTCTACGCACTTGCAATTATATTAGTTATAAAACAATTTTTTTTTCATTGATATTTACAACTGTATGATAACATGAAATCGCTTGTTAAGAAACTAGCCACTGGTAGCACTCAAATAATAAATTTAAGTGTTCGGATTGTATTGATGTTTATTGTGGAAGGATAGGTATCTGGATTGGACCAGATCTGAAACATATGAAACATTAAGGTCATTGTGTATGGTTTTGTTTGTAATAAAGTAGGGAGCATTGAGGATTTTACGAAGGATTTTGGATTGTAAGGATTGGATACGAAAGGAATTCGAGGGTTTATTAAAGCCTTATTATGGTCATGTATATGATTCTTTTGTAATTAATTGGAAGTTTAGAGCGTTTGTCAAGTGCTGAAGCAATCGGAAACGTCGAGCGGTTTCTTGTTGTTTTAGTCTGGTATGGCTTAAAAAAAAAAAGAAATTGGAAATAATCAAAATATCATTATTATTATTATTATCAATATATACATACAAATACTTATGTCACCTTATTTTGATTATGTTTACTTCATTATTCCACACTTTATAACGGTTATTATTATTTATTTCTTAGTTCTTGTTATTGTCATTACTCTACCCACTTCATTTTACTATAATATTTTTTTACCTACATTGTTACCTTGTTATCTGGTTCTTTTTTTTCCCCTGGTGAAGATCTGAACTTCAGGTCGAAACGTCGGCAAATGTTAAAATTAATATTATTATTTATTATTGCCTTTTTATTTCTGTCTGATCACCCCAACCATCCTTCTCTTCATTATTCGCGACAGTCAACCATCAACCCACAATTTAGTTATTATAAGTAAAGAATTGGTATAACCAATATACTTTTTCCATTTAACTCTTCAAATTTTTGATTTGGGCTTATTTAGGTTTCCCCTATCTGAAAAATTACAGTATTATCTCTATAGTAATACCGCAAGACCAAGACCAAGACCATGACTGAGTGTGCAAGACACATCGTGGACTTGCATTTGAACAACACTAATCAAGAGATTGAGCTCTGCGCACGACAGATAATGATTATTATTACTACCTCATCTCTTAGTAATTATAAGATTGGAATAGTTTCGAAAATAGCCTAGAATTATGGAACGGAGTAATTGTAAGTGGGACTCTTGAAATCTCCACTCCAGGCATTCCAGTAGCTCCACTTTATCGTTCAATTGTTTAATCTGAAATGATCTCGTTAACGTCCTTATTTACAGCAGTTGGAGTAAAGAATGGATTACCTCTCACACAGTATTTATCTTCCCAAATGCACTTGAGAAATGATAGAAAAAAAATTAGTAAAAGGCCTTATCATTAGAAATATTCGATGAGGCCCCTATATATTTCGACAGGTAGCTTTAATCGGTTATAATATAATTCAGACTTAATTTTACCACGGCTCTATCCTATTTCCGTTTAATTTATCAAATTCGAGGAATGGATTAAAACTGGACAAGGTGGCTAGGGGGTGGCAAGATCCAGTGATAGGAATATCTCGAGGAGGAAATGACTATTTTCCTTTATCGATCCAATATCTTAGCTTCCTTTGAGGGATTCCCCTCCAGCCCCCGTTCTGTGATTAGCATTGGGCCGTAATCCTCCGTCAGCTCTGCTACAATTACCAGTAGTCGGCAGTCAATAAATAAATACTTGAATGATTATTTTAAAATTATAAAAAGTCTGCCAAGTACTCCAGTGTAACTCCTTCATCATTTATATTAAGGAAACAAGAAAAAAATAATGTTTTAATCGGTTGTTCGACATGTTTGGGAAAGAAATTATACTGTTTAACACCATTACTGCTAGCAATTCAGGAATAGCTAATCGCCACGAAAACGTACAGGGGATATTAGTGTTGCCCAAATGCGAGACCAAATGCGGATTATATTATAACCGATTTAAGCTACCTATAGAAATCTATAGGGCCTCATCGAATATTTCTAATAACGATAAGGCCTTTTACTAAACTTTTTTCTATCATTGCTTAAGTGCATTGTCAAGATAAATACTGTGTGAGAGGTAATCTATCCTTTACTCGACTCCAAGAACCACAGGCGGATTTTTCGGGGTGGCTTTCGGGCTGAAGCCCCCCCCCCAAAAAAAAAATTAAATCTTGGATCCGCTAGTGCCAAGAACTGCTGTAATTAAGGCCGTTAACGATCATTTCAGATTAAACAATTTAACTATAAAGTGGAGCTGGAATGCCTGGAGTGGAGATTTCAAGAGCCCCACTTACGATTACTCCATTCCATAAGTCTAGGCTATTTTCGAAACTATTCCAATCTCATAATTACTAAGATATGAAGTAGTAATAATAAACATTATTTGTCGCGCGTAAAGCTCAATCTCTTGATTAGTTTCGTTCAAATGCGAGACCAAGACGAGTGCGCACTCAGTCTTGGGCTTGGTCTTGCTCAAGAGTCTCGCAACAGTCTTCCAGATACCTATAGCTTATTAATATAGAGATAATACTGTAATATTTTAGATAGAAGAAACCTAACTAAGTTTAAATGAAAAATTAGAAGAGTTAAATGCAAATGTATATTGATTATTCCAATTCTTTACATATAGTAACTAAAATTGACAAGTACTAGTAACTGTTTTGCATAATTTTTATTCAAAAAATTGTAATTTTTTTACAAGTTTTGGTCTTGATTTTGCAAATTGCCGATTTTGGGCAGTACTAGGAGACATATCTGTAGAGATGGTATCAGTGACATATGTCGCTAATACAAAAAGCCTGTCGAATCAACGCAACATGTAACGACGGTGTGTTCGGTACTTGCGGGTAAGGAATACTTGTTGAGACACAACCATGCAGCTAAAGTAGCGCACCACGGCTCCGAAAATGGAAATCATAGATACTGGTACGCTACAGGTGGGAGGAAGGGGATGACTAGTCCAGCAGGTGACCTTGTTGTGGTCCGTTTTACCAACCATTGATGGCAACCTTGGGGTTGCCGCTACGTACTTAACAGAATGGGAATGTCAAGATTCATTTCCCGTGGCCGCTGAGAAATAAATATTAACCAACTTAGGAGAGATTCGAACCCACAACCGTAGGCGCAGACTACGGAGGAGGGACGATCGTCCCCTCCCCTTCTTAATAAAAATGTTTAGTGGGCGAAAATATCTTCTCGCCCTCTTCTTGCTTTCTAAATCATCTGTTTTTTCGAACTTGATCTCTTGTTCCGATCATGTCTTCATCGGCCTTAATAAGTGGTGAATAAACCAGGTAAAGTTTCGCTCCCAATGCTCCAATACCAGGTATTCATAATTATATGAAACATATCCTGTTTCTCCAAGGATTAAGAAATTAACATGACAGCTAACGAATTTTAAAAAGTTTTTTTTTTTTTTTTTTTTTTTAATAGCTTATTTATTGAAATATATTACAATCTGTCTCAGGGACATTAATAATAGTGTTCACAGATCACATTCACACTCTATATACAGTAAATAAAATAAATTATACAGAAAAATAATATATATACAATAAACAAGAATAAAATAACCTAAAAATAAATAAATAAAAAGAACACATGCACACCTACATACAATATTTACAACTTGGCGAGAGAACTCCAAGCCAGACTTGTCCCTCCAACTGTGGAGGGAAAAGTATGACTCCAGGAGTTCCCTGCACTCCTCTCTCAACCGCGTCACTAGGGCTAAACCCAGTGGAGATTGAGCAAGAGTGCTTTAGCCACATACACTCATGTCGTGAGTGGAGAATCTGGCCATTGCCAGAACTCCAATATTTACAAACTATAAAAGATCGCGGGGCCACTGCCGTTTTAACCTCCTTGGAGGATTATATGGATGGGTGGTGCTGGATAGAGATTTTGCAAAGGGATTTGGATGATGGGTAAGGTTCTGGTGGAATTTGGAGAATTTTGCTGGGATAAGGTCTAGGACAAATGGGATATTAAGGTCATGGTGTAGGGTTTTGTTGGTTACATAGAAAGGAGCATTGACTATTGTTCGAAGGACTTTTGATTGGAAGGATTGGATGCGTTTAATGTTAGTAAATTTTGCTGTTCCCCACAGTTCAAGTCCGTAAGTCCAGATAGGTTTCAGTATTGTCTTGTAGATCAGTAACTTGTTTTCAATGGAAAGTTTTGATTTTCTGTTTAGTAGTCGGTATAGTTGTCCGTATCGTCGGTTTAGTTCCTGTCTTTTAAGTCTAGTATGAGGGTTCCACGTTAGTCGTCTGTCTAAGAGAAAGCCAAGGTACCGGACTGTGTCCGAGAAAGGAAGCTGAATGGAATTAAAGTGTACTGGTGGACAGGAACTGCGTCGGAGCGTGAAGGTGATGTGTTGGCATTTGGATTCGTTTACTTTAATTCGCCATTTATTACACCAGTGTTCAATCAGGGAGAGATGTCTTTGAAGGTTTAAGGATGCTATATCAGGATCTGAGTCGGATGATAGAATGGCGGTGTCATCAGCAAAAGTTGCCAGGAAGGTATCGGGATGGACAGGGATATCAGCGGTAAAGAGGATGTAAAGGACGGGACCCAATACGCTACCTTGAGGAACACCTGCCTCAATTGGATAGCAATTCGATAATTCACTACCGCAGCGAACTCGGAAGGTACGATCTGAGAGGTAGGAACGGATGACAAGGTACAAGGACTGAGGAAGATAGGTTTTCAGCTTGGAAAGAAGCCCGGCGTGCCATACCCGGTCAAAAGCTTGAGCTATGTCCAGAAATGCACCCGAGCAATATTGCTTGCTTTCCAATGCTGCGGAAATATGATCGACCACTCGGAGTCCTTGTTGGACTGTGGAGTGTTGTGAACGGAATCCGAACTGATGTGAAGGAAAATTTTGGGATTCTATAAAGGGTAGGATTCGTTTCAGGAGGATCTTTTCAAAGATTTTTGAGAGAATCGGAAGTAGGCTAATTGGTCTGTAGGACGTTGAGGTGTTGGGAGGTTTGCCTGGTTTCGGAAACAGGATAATAGTGGAATGTTTCCACAAAAGAGGAAAGAGGGTGGTTCTTAGGATGGCATTATATAAGTAGGTGAGAAATATAACAGCTTTAGGAGGAAGTTGTCGAAGGATTTGAGAGGTAAGGAGGTCGTATCCAGGAGATTTACGGAGAGGAAGTTTTTGTAAGTGATGTTTGACCTCAGAAGGATTAACTGCTTTAGGTGGCAAGGAAAGTGGAATGGGAGATGTAAGGAATTCTTCTACTGTTCTGGTATGGGTGAGGTTGGATTCCGGATGAGAGGTAAATGTTCTGGAGAGGTGTCTGGCGAATTCCTCAGCTTTATCTTCATCAGACGCTGCCCAGGAGCCATCGCTTCGACGAAGGGGATGGGAAATATGATGGGATTTTAGGATTTTGTTGGTGATCTTCCATAGGGAATTGTCATGAACAGAGAGGGAAGTAAGGTAGGAGTTGAAGGATTGGGATTTGAAGGTGGCCAATTCCTGCTTTAATTGTTTACTGTAAAAATTATAGGAACGACGATCGATGGGGTGTCTAGTACGTTGCCATAATTTTAATTTTAAAAAGTAAACAAGAACCTGTTCTTGGTTCTTGGGTTCAGTGAAGAAGAAATCTCGATAATCCGAACCCCTAGTGATTCGAAACCCCTTTTAATCCGAACAAGAAATAAAAAAAAAGTTAAAGTTGATTGAAGAGAGACGGAATGGGAATTGCTCTATTTCTCAGTACATACTAGTGTCGTCCAGAAGTTTAGGAATCTCTTTACGTAAGGTTTTCGCAACAGAGATCACGAGGGTGTCCAATTTCCGGTATATATATTTACTGAAAAGGCAAAGTTTTCCTTTAATATTTTTTAAGAAGGATGACAATGCACATTTTAATTTTTATTTTACTGAAAAATTTCTTTACACCCATTTTATTATTTATTATAGATAAGTCATAGAAACGCAGCAAAGGTACTTAATATTTGCTGAAAGTAGACATATGGATACAACATAGCCTACCGAAGCCGTTTTCTCCACCAAAAAAATCAGAGACTTAACGTACATTTTAGAAACAAAAATTTACATTGCAAGTTGTTTATATCTATTTGATAAGACATATATGTTCGTTACCTTATGTAATTTTCCCATCGTTTTTAAATTTAATCCGAACATTTTGATGATCAGAAAAAGAGGTGATCTGGCCGGAATCAAATTCAACCGCCAGCTTTTTCCCCTAAATTCATTATTTAATCAAAGGTATCCACTTTATAGAGGCTGGGTGTGTCCCGGGAGGGTCTTCATCCGAATTCGAACACGGAACCTTGAGTAATGTTGCCCTAAGCCGATCATGGTCTTACACTTTGCAAGACTAAGACCAAGACTGGTTAAAAATAAAAATTTTTTTGTGAATAAAAATGAAGACAAAATAGTTACCAATTCTTGACAATTTTAGTTTTTATATATAAAGAATTGGTATAACCAATATATTTTTGCATTTAACTCTTCCATTTTTTTTAATTCGAGCCTAGTTAGGTTTCCAATATATGAAAAATTACAGTAATATCTCTATAATAAAAGGCTGATAGGTAACTGCAAGACTGCTGCGAGACTCTTGCGCAATACCAAGACAGAGTGCGGAAGACCACGACGAGTTTTGCTCTCGCATTTGGACACTAACCTGCGCTCCCCATAATAAATGTTTCGATAAAATAAAATGGTGCATTTAAAAAAAAAAAATCTTATATGATGTTGTATAGTTTTGAAATTAGATTATCCACAATATTTTTTATGTAATTAAATAATTCAGAAATAAAAGAGCGGTTGTCATTTAGTAAAGTATATAAATGCTTTCGAATACCAGTACCTTTCAATCTCCTTCATTCAGTCAGTAAGTGATTAATAGTCATGGGTAGATTGGACTGTTTACAGATTGGTCTAGGTGTTACAGTCAGCAAATATTGACGGATGAGTCATGCGTGTCCGATTCCGAGTCTTGCCAGTTCGGCTCCTTAACATGTCCTATTCTAAATTGACGAATGCCCACACTTCAAATCGTCGGTGATTGGATATTTTACTTTATTCTTTATTATTTAAATCTAATAAATCTCGAAAAGAGTGAAGACGTAGGCAATTTCATTTTTATGTTTGAACTTATTCCACTGTTACATACTACGGTACATATTTACCAACACTTAAAGACAATTTTGTAAATGTCAAGGTGCTTTAACATATTTCACAAGCTATAGGAAACCCAATGATCTTACTTAACTAACAGCTAAGTCCTAAGCTGAACATTTTTGTTTTATTTCTCTTGTTTTTTTTTTACATATATGTATATATATAAAACGATAATTACTTTGAAAAAAACCACTGAAAGACACTTAACTATCTATATGAAATGGTGTTTAAGTGACTCTTGAAGTCCTATTAAATATAATTACACGAACAAAAATACTTTAAAAAGGAAGGAGATGGTCCGGGGTGGCGGTCATAAATAGGCTAAATAGTGGCAAAACTATTTTATTATCTATAATTATATCTATCCATATCTTCAAATTATTTTCCAGGCTTTTTTTTTTTTTCCATTACCCAAACAGGTCAACAAATTTCCCCAATATCTACCCATACCCTGATTTTCCAGTTCTAACTGAAACTCCTTGCTGAACATATCTGTAAGTCTATTTTTATTCTTCTTATTTTACATACTTTTTTATTTATTTTTTTGTAATATATTATTTATATAATATATTACAGTACAACAATTGTTACCATCTATTTACTTCAGTTTAGGATCTTGTTACTTAGCTTACTCTGTTTATATTTTAATGTACTTAACGTTTATAAATTTAATAAGCTTATTCACATTGCTTATAATTTTTTGTCTAAATATAGTGTAACTTCCACAATTCTCTATATATTTTTGTATCTTGTCCGTTCTAGTCCTGAAGAAGACCTGCAAAGTCAGGTCGAAACGTTGGCTTTTAATAAAATAGTTTTGTCACTACTTAGCCTATTTATGACCGCCACCCCGGACCATCTCCTTCCTTTATAATGCAACGGCCAACTATTAAATATTAAAAAATACTTTAAGAGATAATTGTTTAATATTTTTTTCCATCAATCATGGTTACATTTTACCATTTGGGGAGGGACTTCAGCCCGAATCCCCCACCCCTCCCATCCGTAGATCCACCTGTGACGAAGGGAAACAACCGTATAAATATTTCTTTTTCCCATAGTTTGTGAAATGTCTAAACGCATCTTAAGAATTATAACTAGGGCTCGGAAATTTATGCATGTCCATACTTTGTTTGTTTGTGGTTTTTAAACTGATGATCAAATACGAGTGCCTTCATATCAAAGACGGATATCTGCCATTTTCAGAGACCAAAGAAAAAGTCATCTTTTGTTTTATAGGTTCAACTCAAATAGTTCCTGATGATTTTATTTTAAATCATTAGAATTGGTTTGAATAGATGCTATGTTACAGAAAATTGATTTTTACACAACTTTTTAAAAATGACAGATGTATGTCTTTGATGTTAAGTCACTCATATGTATACGTATCAGTGTATTCAGATGGAATTTGTTAAATTTTATATTACATATTTGAGAGTGCCTCAAGGCCGTGCAAGCGGGGAAATTGCTGTGGGGGGGGGGCGCCGACCGCTAGATATGAATTTTTTTTAATTTATTTTTTTATTTATTTATTGAGTATTCTGTCACATGGACACTAGTTATAGTGAGGTAGGATAACATTCACACTGTATATACACAAGAAATATAAAATAAATGGAAGCAAAATAACAATAAATAATAATCAAAAAGTATATACAATAAATTAAATAAAATAACCTAAAAATAAGAAAATTAAAACTAAGTTAAATACACATGCATACCTATATACAATACGTTATGAATTTTTAAAAAATTACAAAGTTTATGAGAATAAATGATTTTAGCCAATTAACAAAGTGACTAAATTAGAGACGTACTGCTTTAACTAAAATTGAAACAGTACCACTTTATGTAAACAAGTTTAAGTAATAATTTTTTTTTGGGAGGGGGGAGGATGACACGTCTATGGCCGGTACTGAATTTGATGATGAATGCATATAATTGCATTTTTTATTATTTAAAAAATAATAATAATTAGAAATAATGAATTTATAAGTAAAATTGAAGATGAAATTACATGCTAAAATCGTAAAATAACGCTACTAAAATGTTCTAAAAAATAAATAAGCCTATGATGCCAGTTTTGCCTTATTCGTCCCACTGTGAAATGGCTCTATAGTTTTGTAGTCCAACTTTTATCTCGATTTTATGGTCAAATTATCTTACGGCTCAAGTGTTTTTACTTTTTAGTACTTATAAAATTAATTAATTTAATCCGAAAATCAGACGCTGGCTAAGTATTTATTATGCAATAAGGCTTTAATTTTCTTTAATTTTTTTTTTTTCTTCTGTGTTAAACATGAATTTCCATCACCATTCTCAAAGCATTGTAAGTATGTATACTTTGTTTTATTAACTTTTCCTATTCATAATATTGTATTTCTTATACGTATTTTATTCCTCTCTATGTGTATGTATATATATATTTTTTTTTTTTCTTCACCAAATTTTTATGTATATTCACTTAAATTTCTTAAGGAACAAATGTAAATCATTAATTTACAGTATTTATTTTGTTTTATTTTTTATTGCATCACTACAATGCTTTGCCTATAAAATTTATTTAGCGTTCCTTTCTAATTTCATTTAGTGATTATTATGTTATTGTTTTAGCTCCAATATTGTAGTATTGTTACCCATCTGTTTTCGTTAATATATCCTAAGAGTATATATTAATATATCTTATTTATATACTTATTTTATTAATTTAGTATTTTAGTTCTTCTTCATTGTAATAAGTCTTTTGGCCAGATTTGTTGTTAATCTATATGAACTATATTGTTATTTTTCAGGAACCTACTCCCAGAATAAAGATGTTTTTCTATTTTCTATTTCTCTCTTTCTCTCTCTCTCTCTCTCTCTCTCTCTCTATATATATATATATATATATACCATTTTTCAACGAATTATATTTTTTAATTGTGAATGTATAAAAATGCTTATAGGTACAACTATCTTTTTTTTCAATTTTTTTTGTTTTTTTGTTTTTCATGCAAAAAACTTTCCGATATAAAAATAGATACTTTTTTTTTAACTAAGCAAAATATAATTACTCAAAGGGTATTTAATTATATTCATATTATTTTGTTTTGTTTTTTAAAGAATAATAACAGGAGCCTCATTAGTCGATATTTTCGTCAAACCTTTGTAATTTTTAAAAGATGTTCTAATGAAAAGCTTTCTACGGCGGATTCCGTACAATGCTTACCCAATTACTTGGTTTCACTTTGACATTCTTAATTATAAGTTTCTCATTAAAATAAGGGAAAATATATATATTTTTTTTAATTTACAGGGAACTTTTTAGGAATATTTTTCGAAAGAGGGAATGCAATAAAATTAGGACCAGTTAGCTTAATTCAATGGAAAAGGCGTTTATCATCAAAATAAGTTCGGTGAGGAATGATTTACAGTATGATTGTATATATTTTTTAAAGTAATAATAACCTTAAAATAACTTTCTTATCCGAAGCAATGCGCATTTTTTTTTTTTTTTTGTCTATCTTCGTTTCTTACATGGCATTTTATATACCCCCCAAAACAGAGGTGAAGCAATATGGGAAACAAAGGGGTTACTTTCCCCCTCTCGTTCTCCACATTTTTTTTTCCTCGAAATATTTCCGTGAATTCATTAAGTAATAAAAATCACAACGATTATGCCATAAGAATTGCGAGATGAAAAATGTGGAGGTTTTAGGAGAGATAAATTATTATGTTGTGTAATTTTTCAAAAGTAAAATGATATGATCAGCAAACGATTCAGTTAATTCTCAAAGGTGTGATCCTCTGTTTCAGTTGTTTTGGACGGTTAATTCATTACAGTTTCACAGACATTAGTAAATTAGTAGAAACATCAAATTCATATCCAAAGACTTATTTTGAATTTCAAGTTATAAGTGATGAGGACAAATGAACTTCCATCTTGTTTAAATAATCAACAAGAGACCAGATGGGAGGCAGAAAACCATATGGATAGATCGAATCAACGCAGCAGAGTTACATCCAGGCAACTTTAAAGCAGTAGGCCAAGAGAGGCCGAAGTGGAGAAGGTTGGTTAAGACGGCCAAAGATCGACAAGGTTTGTAAATCCAAGAAAAATAAATTGAAAAGACTATAATAATTTGATTGAAGAGAACTTAGTTAGAGTTTTCAGTCACAGAAAGAACCAAGTAAAAATAAATAAATTATTTTGATTTCCTTCTGGTCGACGTTTCGGCTTTCATCAGGGTTAAGAAAAGACAAGATAATATAAATATGAGAAAGTAGTAGGCGGTAATAATAATAATATGTAGTTAAAAGGTATAATCTCAATCCATGAACTTGGAGTAAACTTGACATAAATAAATATGTGGAAAATATATGATTTATAAACAAAAAATGAGATGTAAAGGGTAAGTGGTAAACATAAAATAAATAGGGCGGCGTAGTTGCTATAAGTTGATGTCTTAATATGTTAAAAGAAAGTGAAATAAGCATAGAATAAAAACGAAAGAGAGAGAGAAGGAATATAAAGTTATATAAAATAATAAAAGTTTTTTTTTTATTTATTCATGAAATTTTCAACAGTATAAATTAAATATACATCTAGTAGTAAATATACATCTTTTCAGAAGCTTCGGTGGGTTATCAGGAATCGAAGAGGAGACAAGGGTAGGCAACGAGAGGATTAGAATGGTTCTGAAGTTTATTATGGAAAGAGGTATCTGGATTGGGCCAATTCGGAAACACGTGGAACATGAAGATCGTTATGGATGATTTTATTTGTGACGAAGTAAGGAGCATTGAGGAATTTACGAAGGATTTTGGATTGTAAGGATTGGATTCGAGAGGAATTTGGTGACTTAAAGGAACCCCAAAGCTCAACTCAATATGTCCCAATAGTCCATATTATAGTCATGCATATGACTATTGTAGTTAATTGGGAGTTTAGAGCGTTGGTCTAGTGAGTGCTGATGTAGTCGGAAACATCGTACGGTTACTTATCGTTTTAGTCTGGTATGAGGATTCCAAGTTAGACTTTTGTCCAGGTGCAGTCCCAGGTAACGGATTTGTTTAACAGAGATAAGCGGAGTTTTATTAAAGGATAGTGTAGGACAGGAAGTCATAGATTTACGCCGAAGAGTAAAGGTAATCTCGTCGGACGTATGGGAATTTATTTTGATTCGCCAGTTTTGACACCATTCTTCAAGATTTGTCATGTGTGATTGAAGAGTTCGGAATGCAATGCGGATGGGTCGTTATTAACTGAGAGGACACATACGTCATCAGCATAGGTGGTGATGACAGTTTTATGATGTCAACTGTATAGACTGCGAACCTAGGATACTACCTTGAGGAACACCAGCAGAATGAGAAAAAGGGTATGAATACGCATTGTTGTGATTCGCTTCGAATTATCTATCAGTAAGATAGGAACGGATAATGAGGAAATATGTAGGTGGTAGGAATGTACGGAGTTCGTACACCAGTCCCGTATGCCAGATTCTATCAAACGCGTGATCAACGTCGAGAAAGACTCCCTCCAGTGCATTCCACGAATAATAAAAGTTAATAAAAAAAAGATGTAATGAAATCTATCGAAACATATTGTAAACATAGAAGCTTATTGTAAATTTAAGTTGTTTTTTTTATTGATGATATCTACAACTGTATTACAAGTAAAAATACATTCAGTAAATGTGAACAAAAGAATATAACAACATGAAATCACTTGTTGAGAAACTACCCACTGGTAGCACTCTAAAAATGTATTTACAAAAGAAGATCTCGAGGCCATCTTCTTTTCAGACGCCTCGGAGGGTTGTCAGGGATCGAGAAGGAAGCAAGGTTAGAAACGAGAGGGTTAGGAATGTTCTGAAGTTTGCTATGGAACACTAGCGGATCCAGGATTTAATTTTGGGGGGGGCTTCAGCCCGAAAGCTTTTTTTTTCATAAACATTACGATAATTACTTTGGAAAAAAAGAAAGAAACTAACTACCTGTATGAAATGGTGTTTAAGTGATTCCTAAAGCCCTTTTAATATTAATCACACGAACAATAATACTTTAAGAGTTACTTTTTAATATTTTGTTCGATAAAACATGGTTATATTTTTCCATTTTGGGGAGGGGCTTCAGCCCGAAAGCCCCCCCGTAGATCCGCCCGTGCTATGGAAGGATAGGTATCTGGATTGGGCCAGGTCAGAAACATAAGGAACATTAAGGTCGTTATGGATGATTTTGTTTGTGACAAAGTAAGGAGCTGTGAGGATTTTACGGAGGATTTTGGATTGTAAGGATACGAGAGGAATTCGATGGCTTAGTGGAGCCCCAGAGCTCAACTCCGTAAGTCCAAATAGGTCTTATTGTAGTCATGTATATGAGTCTTTTGTAATTGACTGGGAGCTTAGAGCGTTTGTCTACTAAGTGCTGGAGTAGTCGGAAACGTCGAGCTCTTTCTTGTCGTTTCAGTCTGGTATGAGGATTCCAAGTTAGACGTTTGTCTAAGTGGAGTCCAAGGTATCGAATTTGTTCAACAGGGATAAGTGGAGTATTATTAAAAGATACTGAAGGACAAGAGGACATAGGTATAAAAAAAAAATAATTTAAATTATATTAATAAAGTGATTGTTTTATGTATTGTGTTTACTTTAAATTGATGAGTTTGTTTGTAAATTGTAAAATATTGTTAATAATTACTAAAATAAGTATATAGCTCGAGAAGAGACATACAATGGTTGCGTCATAAATGGAAATATCCAAACTACAAAACGACGAGTATTTAACATACAGGCGGACAGTTAACCTTAAAACGTTTCACCAATTCATGCGTCACCAAGGCAGTGAAAAAGCAAGATCACATATATGTATGTACGGGTACCTTCGAGCTTTTGTATTTATTAGTTTGTTCTTTTTTTTATTTATTTAATTTAATCAATACATTTTTTTATCATTATATTTTAGGTATAAGTATTTTGTTTTCCTTTTATTCCTGCTAATCAGCTGTTTAATATAACCTTCCTCTGCTATGAGACCCCGTTTTTCCTTCAGTAGGTATTTCGATGGCTTGGTAATATATCAATAAATTTTTTTTTTATATGTGATATTTGTTTTTTCCGTCATGAAGATGCCTCAATTGGCGATTAACAGTTCATCTGTACGTTAGAGACTCGTGGCCTTATAATTTGGATTTTTCCAATTATAACGTAAATGTTTATAATATATTTATTTACAGTTTGTTGTATTTTCCTTTGAAAGTATATAAATTTAAGTAACTTAAATTTGGTTTATTTAAAAAAAATAAATAACTGTCTCTAATCATCATTAAAAATAAGAAATGGCTGAATATAAAGTATGAAAGAATTTGATAATTGGCTAAAAGAGAAAAAAAGGAAAACAGTGTGAGAGACTGATTGTATACGTATAATATATCGTTAGAAATCTGAGAATTTTAGAAAAACAATATCTCTAGTGTTGCTCAAATGCGAGACCGAGACGAGTCTTGGTCTTGCAAACTCAGTCTTGGTCTAGGTCTTGGTCTTGCGCAAGACTCTCTTAACAGTCTTGCAGTTGCCTATTACTTTATTACTAGAAAGATTTTACTGTAATTTTTAAATATGAGAAACCTAAGTAAGTCGCGTTATAGAAAAAACAGATAGGCGATCTTGGTCTTGGTCTTCAAAGTGCAAGACCAAGACCAAGATCGATTATCTGTTTTTTCATTCAGACTTACTTAGGTTTCTCATATCTTGGTCTTGGTCTTGCACTTTGCAAGACCAAGACCAAGACCGATTTTGTGCAACACTAAATATCTCACAAAGTTATAGAAGGTAATGGAGAGTGACAAAAGAAAGTAATGGAGAGTGACATGGCATTGTAAAAAACTATTTCATTGTACTGGTATGAAAATAAAAGTGAAATATAAAGATATTTCATGGATGGGTAAAACATATGTTTATAACCTTAAATAAATTTACTGTAGTTTAGTATACTTTAAGTGGAAAGCAAATGGTTAAACATGAGTTTTTAGTACCTAATTAAATAGGCGAATCTTGACGATCTCCAGATTGAATATGCCCCAATTCTGAGAATTTTTGTAAATAAAATATTTGTAGGTTACGATCAGATGGCGCTATTAACGAAATTTTAGGCGGATGTTAATGATTTAATAAAAGGAGCTCTGTATTCCACATGGCCTTTCAAGTGGTGCCCATCTGTCAAATTGTTAGTGCATAACCTATTCATAACCGATGAATAACATAGATTAAGAAATATTAAGACTAGCCAGGAATGGTTCAAGAGGTAGTACGATCAGTGTGGAAACAGAATTTGGGAAAATATTACCTTATCTATGGAAGGAATTGAAAGACCGGGGTAGTTTAGTGGGTAAGGACTGGCTTCCAAAGTTCATGGTCTCGGCTTCGAATCCGACTGATAGCAAATAATTTTTTATCAGGCACGAATCGATCCTGGATTCGGGGTACCCTCAACCTTAATGGGTAATATTAATTAAAATAATTAATTACGGGGGAAAATCTGGCACTTTAACGTGATCACGGCCCGATCACTTCCCTGCACAACCGTTGACCATGAAAAAGTACTGAACCCATGACTCATCGTGGGCTTTAATGGTACAGGTTTTATTTTTTTATGAGAGTAATTTAATTATTTAATATCTCGAACTATTAAAAATCGACTGTTGCAGGCATAGACAAAATGATTAATTAATTTCATTTGTCCATCTACAAAGATCGATTACCCACAAGAAGTGGCAATTCGTTTATTTTTTCCCTAACCAATGAATGATAAGTCACGAGTACTGCGAGTAAAAAATTTCCCCTTTTTTCCCTCCAGTGGATCCGCCAATGGTACTAAGCATTTGAAGGGAACTTTAAAGACTGATAAAAAAATAAATAAAAAAAACTGTTGAAATCCTTAAAAAGGGCCAAGCAAAGGTTATTTACAATCAATTCTTCTCTGAGAGTACTTGATGATATCTTATCACAACAATTGATTAGATAACTCTCTACTAATAAATGTAGCCTCTAAAGCAATGATTTAACACATTTCTGGCTCGCTGATTTGGTACACCCCGACAAGGTACGTACAGGCAGTTCATGTTTAAGTAAATTAATAATTACTAGTTAATTACTCATCCATATTATTATTTGCTATTTATTTAGAAATTAATATATTTTACCGACTTGAGTTGTCCTCAATTGCCTTCTAAAGACCCCAACCCAACTAAGTGTCCACTAATCTTGTACTCCAAGATTAAATAACAAAGCTTTAAGAGTTGTCATCCGTACAACATCAAAATATTTGTTGTTTGCAATGTTATATTCAGTACCTTTAATACTTATTCATTACATCATTTTTTTTTAAATCGTGTAATCAATCACGAAGCCGCTGAAACCTATCAAAACTGATCAATGCATTTCTTGATATCTTGAAACAGTTTTTATATGAAAGAGAGGCATTTATTACTTGATGTGCATTGAAACATGGCATTCTTCTCTTCTTTGTTGTAAATAAACGAAACAAATAATTTTAAAAATGAAAAGTAGCTCACGGTTTTCTTAATAGTCTAAAAAATAATGACATTCTTCACTTTAAAGTGAAAATTCGTATAAGAAAATTAATTAACAATTCTTATATACTTTGGAAACTGTGATTAATTTTAATAACATTATATTATTTTAATAATCACACATTGAGAAGAGAGTTAATGCATCTTTATTTTTGAGCTCGTACGAAAATGTGCAGAAAGGGTTCGAGAAAAATTCTCAAGCCAGTCTCAAACCTTTCTATATCGAACTCAGTCATAAATTTAAATTAGAGCTCAAAAATTAATAATAAATTTTAAAAATCAACTAGAAACGTTATGCATAATAATATAGCTCCTTTTTAACATTTAACAGGGAAGATTTTTTAAAAGAAATTAGCAAAATAAAAAAATCGATACATTGATGCAACAATTTCAATAAAACATAATGTTACATTAAATACAGGATGGCTTCAAAACAAATGGTCACCTAAAGTGCCAAAAACTTGAGTATCAAAATTATTTAAACAAAAATTATTTCAAGTTAAAAAAATACAAAAATTAAATAAAAACGATGATATATACGTTCCAAACAGTTCCAATCACAATCCATTTATTTCTGTTTCCATTTTATCACCAGTATTTAAATTTTCAAAAATATCAAAGCACATACATGATAAATGATAAATAGGAAATCATAAATTATATATATATATATATATATATATATATATATATATATATATATATATATATAATCATGCGTTATGGTTACGCGTTTTCAAGATTTTATACTCGTCTTTTATTAAAAATGCCATGAAGAGTTTTCAAAAAATTCATTCTGGTACTTTCGGCGATGTCCATAATCGATTTCTCCGAAAAAGCCTGACAAAAAGTAGAAATTGTGTCAGTTATTTTAAAAGTAAAATATGTCTGTTTATTATTTTTTTTTAATTATCTTGACGAAAATGCAAACTTTTTATGTGCCAAAATTTCTGGGAAGAAATGTTTTTCAAATTATTTTAGATTGTGAAAATGTCAAAATATTATAGATGATAAGCCTGTAGTAAACAGAAAAAAAAAAATTAATTCATTTCCTACCAGAAACAATTTAGTGGAAGCCTTGTATTTCGTGTTCTAGTTCTTTAAAAGCAGAAATAAATCCATCATGTTGCTAATTATACATTATAATTATTTATCATAAACGAATATCATTTGTATACAAATTCTAAATGATTTGAAAATTATCGATTAGACTATCCCTTATTTGTGAAAAATAAATTTCATTTTAAAAAAACAAAAAAAAAAAAAACTGCACCACTAAAATTCATGTAATGTCTGGTATTCTGAAGTTTGTAAAGAACCTACAGTTTCTTAGTCAATAATTGTGCAAGGAGGTGATTTGATTGAGATAACGTTCAAACACAAGGTTTTTCCTCTTAATTAATTAAAAGTAGCTACTTTAGAGAGGTGGGTGTGCCCCAGGGAGGGTCTTCAGACCGTGGGGTCGATCCACGGCTGTTATAACAGAATAAATAATTATCTGTCAGTCTTGAATCCGAGACCTTAAGTATAGGATCACAGTGTCTTGTTCACTGAGTTAAATAAATGTTTTTACTAAAATCAATAGCTTCGTTATAAGTACTAGCGGAACTACTGAAGTGATTTGTATTCTTTGTTACTATCAGTGACCTAAGGCAGGATTTGTATTCCTAAAAAAAAAAAAAAAAAAAAAAAAAAAAAATCCTTTTTAAAAACTGTAGAAACTAGATCTTTACACAAATGAGTGCTCCTTGTTTGTGGTAAGGTAAAGGGGCTCTCTATATTAATAAATTTATTTTCAAACACCGTAGGGTTATAAACAAAAATAAAAATCATACTAGTCAAAATTATTATTTTCTATAATATTTAAAAAACAAACAACGCTTTAAAAAAAAAAAATGAATTTATACAAGGGATCGATTACAATTGCCACAATTCAAACTACTTAATATCCGATGAATGAAATTATTTTCAATGTAGTTGTAATGTATTAATAAAACAGCATAAAATGTATTAAGCAAAACAGGATAAAATCTAACTATCTTCCAAAAATTATAATAATAAATACATATTGAATAATAGTTATTAGGAAATAAAGAAAACAATTTTTTTTTGTGAATGAAGCTATTAATTATAATAATTAAAATTGTACAATAAAATTTTATTTTTAACTTTAATTCCAAGCAAGACATTTTTTTAAATAAACAAAACAAAAATGAGAAACAATACATTTTAACAATTGGTAAAAACCATCAGGAAGATCATAAGACCAACCAATCTAGACATATTAAACTAAATATAAAGTTTTAATTTATAAAATAAAAGAAATCTGTCTAAAAGTAAGTCACAGATTAAACAAAACATGGATAAATGATTAATGATGCAAACATGTCTGATTTTTAAGTAGTTATCAGGGGATTTTAAAGTCTCTATACTACAAGTATGATTGTATACCATAAGAATCATTTTATCTTATTTCTATAAGTATTAAATATTTAATTATCATTTAGCAATATATTTTCGGGATTAAAATTATATATTTTTAAAAATATTCAAATACATCAAAAAATATGAAAATAAAATTTACTTTAATTATACTTAAATTTACTAATTTAGATTTATCTACATATATATAATTAGATAACTTACAAGAAAAAAAGGCATAAAAATCCAGTATCTGCCAGTAAGACGTTTAACAGTTTGCCCTGTTGGTAGCAGCACTATCCAAAGGATTTTATCTGCTCTTCACAAGTTTTGGATTTTGTTTATAACTTTATTTTAAAAAGCTAAAGAATACTTTAATCCGTTTGAACATTATTTATTTATATTATTATTGAAACAGACTCAGACTAGGACAAACTATTCAAAAGACACTTTCTGAGTTTGTAATAAGATTAAAAACAATTAGTTATTCATGAATCAAAATAATTTTTAAAAAATATATAAAATTAGTTTTCTTCATCAGCATTTTAAAAACTTTAATGTAATTAATTATTTAATTTACTTCATTTATTTTTTTGGAGATGATAGTAGGTTTATGAAAATTGTTCACATTATGTATGTATGATATAGACATCACAATTGGATATACATTTTGTGGACCAGAATATAAGTGTTAATTGTCATGGTTATTTTTAAATAAATACAAAGTTATTTCAAAATATTACTAAAATGATCAATACATCTGATGACAGATCTAAATAAATTATCACAAATTTCATTTAAATAAATCTTATTCAAGTATAGTAAGATTTAAATTTAAATTTGCTAGAATATGATTTAATTTATTAACATATTAATAGGATTTAATATTGTACATATTTTTACAATTTATTCATAACGATAGAATGATTGGTATTATAGTGGACCAATAGTTGAATGCATCAGATATATTGAAGAGAAGTTGGTTGAGGTTTTTAGTCAGTGAAAATACAAAGTAAAAATAAATATTTTTTTTTTTTTGTTATTTCCTTTGGACCAAAGTTTTATCCTAAGTTTCTTACCTTCATCAGGGCTAAGAAAAAATATATAAATATTGAGAAAGTAGATAGTAATAATAATAGTATAAGAATAACAAATTAATCTGTGCATAGATTTGTATTCATGACTTTAATTAGGATAAACTAACAACACCAGGTTGTTAAAAGTATAATTTTAAACGAATTAAATGCTTAAATGACAACAAATGCTACATATTAAACTTTTGGCAGCCCCAGATTCCTAATTCATGAGGTGTTCCAACTGTCAGTTTAGATAGCAGCACTGTCCAGGGAGCCATATCTAGATGTTTACAATTTTTACTAATTTGCACATATTTATTTATAATTTAGTTACTATTTTGTATTTTTTTATGTTTTTAATTGTTATTATATTTTACTCAAAAGAAATACAGGTCCACTTAATAAATAGTTTACTAATCTTGCATTTTTTTTTTCCATTTAATAATTTGGAAAACCAACTTGTTCAGTTAACACTTAAATTAGTTTTAATATGTATTTACGTATCTGTTTGTCATTTTTGGAAAAGATATTATTTAACAAATAAAATATTATCACTTAACAATAAAATTGAAGAAATACAGAAATTCATTACTTTGATTGATATTTGAAATTCTTATATCAGCATAAGACATTAATAAAGCAACAACAAAAAAATTATATATTTAAATATTGGCTGTCATCACCCATATGCATTCATGTTTATAATTCTAAAGAAAAAGTTAATCTTGTATTATTTAATACTAATTTTTTTTTTTCTTTTACAGATGAAGGCTCAATTTTTGTTGTTATGCATAGCAGTTATTCCAGTCATTTATGCTTGGCCATATAAGCAATGTCCAGAAATACCAGATAATACACTGAGAGAATTAAGCTATAAACAGGTATTTAATCTTCATTTTAGCTTCCAGAGATATTTTGTGTGATGACTTCCAGCCAGCGAACAAAGAGATGATGTACTACTTGGGTAACACAAAGAGTACTACTTGAGAATTTCCCAAGCAGGTTTCCAACCACATTCTTAGGATCCATTCCATAATCAATAGATTCCTTAAATACCACTTGACAACCAGCTTGCCTATGTTTGCTTCCTTTAAGATCTTATTTAAAAAAGGTTAATCAGACTCATTCATCTTAACTACCAATTATACCTATTCTGCCTATTCAACTTAAATGTGTACTCCTCCATATTTTTAAATTCTGATTCCGGCTTAGCAATCAATAGTTTTGGTAGACCTAGCAACAAACGCAAATTAAGGAGATTGGTATTAAAATGATATGAGGATGGATTAAGTTAAATATGATTTGTCCACCAGGTATCTTTTGTATTCTTATAAATTAATCAATATGGTGGATAGGAAATCTCCTCAAGAATAAAATAATGATTATTTTTTATTTTATTATTCTGTTGGCTTTACAGACTTTGTAAGTCTTTGACAGCCTGAACTACCATTGGACTATTGGTTTCAAGTTTGGTGCATATAGCTATGAGCCATCTGTGTTGATTCAATCTATTCATCTGGTTTTTGGCCTCTCACTTGGTTTCTTTTCAACTATTGAAGCATTAATTGTTGTTAAGGATTGCTTCAAGCTACATACCTTTGGGTGCCCATTCCCCTTTCCACCCATCCCTCACCACCTCAAGGAAGATGGTGCAAGAACCTATCCCCTCGTCAGCAGAAGATATTTTACTACAGAAACAGGGAAAGTAGAATTAGAAAAACCGTAGATCATACACAATTACACTTGCTGCAGTATGTTCCACGTTTTCTCCTTGCCACTTATTATGAAACTTTTCATTGCGAAAATTCATAATCCTGTTGAAATTTGCCCCCCTCAAAAACCCGTTAAAATATGCCCTGCTTAAAAAGTTTGATGGTGAAACTTGTGCCATAAAACCCCCTTCTGGGTACCCCTGTACAGCCTTCATCCATCTTAACTAACTATAATCATTTGATATAAAATAATGATATAAAGCTGAATATACTAAACTGGAACCTCATTAACAAGAAAATTCTGTAAAAGATTCTGGTACAGGATGTCTACAGGGACTTGAGAGCAATTGAAGCAACTGTGATGTGAATTTAAGAGAGGATCATAAGATAATATCAGTAGCACTTAAGGTGGCAGGGAATAGAACATTAGCAGTTACAGTATTTAATTTAGGGCATTTTTTTTATAACAGTAATTACTCTGGAACAAAAATAAAAAATTAACTATATGAATATACAGATGCTTATGTGGGCCCTGAAAGTAAAAAAACGGTGCATTGTAATTAGCTTAAATCACACACAAAAACAAATATGGACCAATATAAATCTAATACATTATTTTTCCATTTTGGAGACTTCAGCCCGAAAGTCCCTCCCCTGTAAGATCCACCAGTGGACTAGAAGATGCAGCAATCGTCGGGAGAGATAAGCTGAACGTGGGAGATAAATATTGCAACTAACGGTCCATTATCAGTTGTCAGCGGTGGAGAAAGTTCTTATCTCTTGAAGTTACCATCTGAAGTAATGCCTGACACTAATGAAGTTGTCGATTATATCAATGTTTCACTTTTGCATAAAGATATTTTTTTATTCAACACTAATAAGGCTTCAGGCTGCACAATACTTTTCCATGAGTACACTCTCTAATTTGATGTTGATGGCTTCCACTGCAAGCAGCTGTCTCCTGATTAGGAAGTTATCATTATTCAGAAAGCCAAACAGAACGGGGGCAGCAGAGCTTTCCACGAAAGATTGGATTTTTCATTTTTTTTTTTTTTTAGTCCACCCCTTCCTCGCCTTTAAGGCTATACGAGAACTTCCCTAGGAAGGGGAGAGGGTGGAAGATTAATGCCAAAGTTAAATGGACACCGGGATGCAAACTCGTAATTATTTTTAAAAACTTCTATTTATCATGTGTTTATTTTACGTGTTTTATTTCTCAACTTTTTTTATTTCTAAATTATTAAAGAGAGCGTGCGGCAAACTCCTCTTCTCCTTCTTCTCCCGTATCGACGTCCCTGAATGGATAAAAACAAAACAAAAAAAGTTAATTTCATGAACAATAATGCTTTTAAGAAATGTATTTTTCTACAGACAATTTTCTTAAATTTAGTAGCTGTAGTAGTGTATATTGTGAATTATTTAGTTCAAATCGCTCAGAGAAATAAATATGGACCAACGAAAAAATAATTTCTATTTCGGGGGAGAGGGGTTGATTCAGCCCGAAAGCCTCTTCCCCTTGTGTTATGACGTATTCAGGATTTAATAGTTTTTTTTTTTTTTTTGGGGGGGGAGCATTTCACCCCGAGAGATTTTATATATATATATATATATATACTATATATAGAGACTGTATTAAAAGTAATGCTACTCTATTGAACACGGTTGCTTCATACACAACGTACTTATTAGTGTTGCCCAAAATCGGCCGCCTAACTGATACAAGACCAATTATTAAGGCAAAATAGTTACTAATACTTGACAATCTTAGTTAATATAAGTAAATAATTGGTATAACCAATATAATTTTGAATTTAACTCCACTAAGTTTTCATTTGGGCTTTCTCCTATCTATAAAATTACAGTAATATCTCTATAGTAATACACAAATAAGTAACTGCAAGACCGTTGCGAGACTCTTCCCCAAGTCCAAGACCATGGCCAAGACTGAGTTTGCATGACCAAGACTCGTCTTGGTCTCGCATTTGGGCAAACTAATATTTATCGATCACATAACACTAACCCTATAAAGCATCAACAATAAACCATATCAAGCTATTAGCATTGCATAACATATATTTCCAAAAAAAAAAAAAAAAATCAAATACCAGGAATTCAACACTAAATCGCACACATAAGGAATATACCATAGTAATTCCAAGAATAAAGATAAAAAGATAAGACGATGCTTAAAAAAAATTATAATTGAATAAATAATTAATATATTACAATAATTACTTTGGAAGAAAAAGAAAGGAACTAAGTATCTATATACCGGTGTTTAAGTTATTCTAGAAGTTCTGTTAAATATAATTAGACGAACAATAACACTTTTAGATACAATTTTTTTCATAAAACATGGTTATATTTTACTTTTTTTTGGAGGGGGGAGGAGGCTTCAGCCCGAAAGCTCCTCCCATAGATCTTTTAGTGCCCTCTGTGGATCCGTCTGTGTAAATATGTAAAATTTTCTTTAAAATTTAAATATGAAAAATTTTGGTGCCAATATATAAATTTTTTTTTTTTACTTTTACTATTTTAAAAATCAAATCAAATTGTTTTAGTTTCATATTTTTCTTACGAGTTAGTGTTAAACTTGAGATGGTGATGAAAATTGTTAAGTAACTCAACTCGAAACCCTACTACCCATCACCCTTACGGCGAAAAATACTTCTTCAGTTTGTTTTCAAGTTTATTTATTATCAGACAATTTTACACAAATTTTTAAAGTTTGTCAACTTAATGACTACACATCTAACTACGTCGTTTCGGCTCGTTGAGCCATTTTCAAGTCTAAAAATTTTTTTTTAATTTACAATCATATTTAAACATTACATATTTCAACATATAAAGATTAGTATGCGATAAAGATGAGTAGACGCATGCAATTCGCATAAGTGAAAAGGACAGGTACATGATGGGTATTTAGGTATATTTTAAAAAAAATCTTTATATGTTGAAATATGTAATGTTTAAATATGATTGTAAATTGAAAAAAAATTTTAGACTTGAAAATTAAGTCTAAGCCGAAAAGTCGTAATTAGATGTTTAGTCATCAAGTTGACAAAATTTAAAAATTGGCTGATAATAAATAAACTTGAAAATAAATAGTATGCACCGAAGATTTGCTTTTTCTTAGAAATTGATGGATTATTTCTTTTATTTACTTTACAGTTATTCGATTCTTTTACCCAAACTAGATTTTGTCCCGATGGAAATCTGTATAATCCAGTCTTTTTTCATACGCAGCTCCCTAATCGCCAGCGTTAAAAAGTTTACAACTTTTTTTTCTATGTCACCAGCTCGTTCTTTATAATTATTTTCTTCATATTCAATTGGAAGAGCTTAAGTGCGTTCGGCTGATTATGTGGCGGCTGGCGCAAGATCCATCCTTCTCATTAGAGACTGGTGACAACAAAAATATAACAAATAGAAAAAAAAAAAAAAAATGACTGGTGACTGATGTTACAGGGGGCTTTGGCAACTAAAATGGTGATGATGTTATTCCGTTGCTAATATTGATAGGTTTTCCCAAATATTTTCACCCAGTTCCTTATGTCCATATGGGGCCCAGAAGAGGGTCTTATGGTGCAATTCGCGTCATCAAAATTAATGAGGGGGAGGCACTTTTTTTATGGAGTTTTCAATTTTTGAGGGTGGCACAATCCGACGGGGTTATGAATTTTCAAAATGAAAAGACAATCATGGAACAGACCACAGGATGTTTAATGGTATATAATCTACGAATATTCAAATTCTACTTTCGTTTGCACGTTTTTTAAGAAGAAGAGAGGAATAAAATATCTTAAGAGGGGTGGGGGGAGGTTTATGCGTCATTACATATGCCTTGGGGGGAGAGGGGGAGGATGGGCATCCCTGCTCATATGCAAATATATTTCAGGTCTAATGATTGTTTCTCTTTTCTCAATCATCTGTTGGACCTCGGATGGTCATTTCAATTAAGTTAACAAATCATAATTATTTACATAAATATTCAATGAAACATTAGGTGACTGCAAAGATATCTATTTTGTTTTCAATTTCTATTTTCAAATAGTAGGTTTAACACTTCCTAGACCCTACTCTTCCTCCTCCAATTTTATAACAAAATTCATAAATCATATCGCAGCATTATTGAAAACTAGTGTTTCCCAAATGCAAGACTCCCGCAGTTACCTATTAGCTTATTTCTATTTATTACTACTACATGTTACTTTAGCTTTTAGAAAAACGATTCAGTATACATTCAGGTAAACATCTGAAGATGTTTGTCTTCAGATGTTTATCTGAAAGTATACTGGATCGTTTTTTTTTTTTTTTTTTTCTATTATTTCTTTTTTTATTTCATAAAATATAAAGAATAATAAAGAATACATTAAATTAAATGCAATATCTATGATATTCTTTTATTTTTCAGATAGGAGGTGATTGGAAACTCATTGCAAGCAAGCCAGCATTTGATGACAAATGTATAAATATAAACATTGATGGTTATACCCTTAAAAAGGAATACTACTCAAAGATCTTCTTTTTCTGGCGCAAGAAGTCCTCAAAAGAATACTCCATTGTTAATGAAATCAAACCACATGGCTTAAATTTAAAAGCAAAGGCTTGGTACTGTAAGTATCTTCACTTTAGCCTATTTTATTGCAAATTTTAGATCCTTTCGTTTTTAAAAATAATTACCATGAATACTGTTTTATCATCGTTTAGATTATGTTTGAATCTTATTTCTTGTTAAAGTTTTTAAGGATTAAATATACTTAATGATGTAAATATATATTACGCGGCAAAAGTTTTCATTCATATTCATATATAACTGCTTATAGAGGAGAAGGTGGAGGAATGCAAAAGTTAAAAGCTCCCCCGCGGCACCGGGAAGCGAACTCGTAATTATTTTGTTATTTTTTTTCTCCAGTTAACTGGTTGCCGGGCAACGTGTTTTGCACACGCGTTATCCCGCTCGGCAAACAGGCAGGTAGGTGAATAGGTAAGAGTCACGTTGAAGTTATTCCATTTTTTGTGTTTTTCGATAAAAATAAACAGACTCTCTACTGCAAAAAAATTTTATTTTCCGATTTCTATTATATTTTGTATTTAAGGATTTTTCGTGGCGCAAAATACAAATCTCAAAACATTTCGAATTGTTATCGAAAACCAAAATAATTTAAATACTTCAATGTAACATAAAGGACGCTAGAAACGAATCTGAATCGATTTTTAATGACAAAAATGACTTGGCCTTCTTTACTGGAGGTGTAATTTGGTTTTTGTATTGTATTATGTATTTAAAGTCGTTTAATACAATCAGCAATATGTTTTCCTTATTTTATACAAAAGTTCAATTCGATTATTTTATTGTAACATGAAAATTGCAGAGCAATGGCTAAATAACATAAAAAATATTATAATTTTTTTTATTCTCCGCTCCTAGGGGGCATTGACTAGAACCCTCGAATATAGGTCAAATATTTTTCGACCTAGTATCACCAAAAAAAAATTCATTGAAATTGGTGACCCACGTCCGTAATCTCCCCTTGTTAGTACTCCAATATAGTAGACTGCTAAAAAATAAAAAAAAATCAATGGGAAGAGTTTTTAAATTTTGATTGGGTCTTTTTATTAATGGATGTTCTTTTATCACAATGAATGTATTCCTTCTCAATATCCATGACGCACTTCCTGCACCTCGAACTAGTTTAAGGAAATAGGGTTAATCCTAACGATATTTCAAGAAAGAACATTTTTATATCATTTATTGATACATAACTTATTTGTTTAATGTCGAAACCATATCACAATAAAATTTAAATAATGGAAATAAAAAAAACATAAAAACAAAGATAAAATCAAGTTAGGAAATACCTAGTGAGGAGAAAATCAAATACTACTACATTTAAGAAGAATTAGCAATTTAATTAAAGCTTGAAAGTCTAGATCATAGTTTATCTATTATGTACATACTGTATCTCATTTCTTAATGGCAAAACTATGGTGGGCTTCTAGACAAAGTTTCCAACAAAAAAGATCATGTGAGCCGATTCCAAACAGAAAAGAAAATAATAACAATTTTGTGTTTTTCTTTGGGCGGTAAGGTTTTTTCATTGAACATGAAGAAATTGCTCAAAAACTGTTCAAGATATTTAAATTCTAAGTACACTATGGTAAAGTAGACATTTTTTTTTTTTTGTAGGAAACATTGATTAAATTTAACTAAGGTCAATGAAAAGGGGGACTTTTAGAAGGCGTAAAACTGCCGCTGCACAGTGTGGCCGATCGCCAATCTAGGACAAAAACAACTTTCAAAATATGAGAAATGTAATATATCTTCCTTTTTATAGATGTTTGATGACCTAAAGTGTGGCCTAGTAAAATTTCAAAGTTCGTTTAAACTCTAACTGTAGAGTAATGAAGAGGGAGGTTTGGGAGAGCGGGGCCCACCATTTGACAAATAGTTCCAGCATTACTTTATTTTTACTCTAAATCAATGCCTGTGTGCGTTACTGCTTAAGAATGATTTTGATAATTCAGTTAATTATCTTTCTTTTTCACAAGATTAATTTAGGTTCAACCATTTTGGTGTCGGTTAGAATTGCATTTAAAAAATGTCATAGATCAATTCTTTAAAATACATAAATAATGCTTATATAGTCTATGAAATATCCTTCCCGTTATCCTGCCGCTACATTTTTTTTCATTTTGTAGCATTTTTTTATATTCTTTCAAAAAATAATCATCAAATTTTTCGCGGCTTTGCACTAAGCACAGTTTTTTTTTTTAATTATTTCAGAAAACATAAACGTAGGTTTTGGAATCTATTTTGTTTAATCTTATGAAAACCTAATGAGTTATATAATAAAATTTATACAGGTTTAAAAGACAATGTAACTCTCTTAATAAAATGATAAATGAGCTTTGAAAAATGCCCAGAAAATAATTTTTTTTTTTTATAATTGGTAAATTGGTTGACTGTAGTGGATAATGAAGAGAAGAATAGTTGGGGTGTTCAGTCAAAAAGGAAGGCAAAAATAAATGATAATAGTTATTTTTTACATATGCTGACGTTTCGACCTGAAGTTCAGGCCTTCATCAGGGCTAAGAAAATAACCAGATAACAAGGTATGAGAAACATAAGTAATGATGGTAAAAAAGATAATAAAAAATAAAATAAAAAAAAATTAGAAAAATAAAATAGATAAATATAAAGTAAAATGAAATTGTTAGAATAATGACTAAGAACTAAGAGATATATAATAAAAGCCGTTACAAAGTGTGGAATGATGAAGTAGGCATAATCAAAAAGGGGTGACAAAAGTGTTACAATGGGAATCTTAGAATAAAATGTAAAACATAACAAAGAAATATAAAGTTATATAAGAAATGAAAATAAATAGTAAAATTAAAACATTGAGAATGGAGTAGTTAAACTACTCCTACTTCATCATTCCACACTTTGTAACGGTTTTTATTATTTATCTCTTAGTTCTTAGTCATTATTCTAACAATTTCATTTTACTTTATATTTATCTATTTTATTTTTCTAAATTTTTTTATTTTATTTTCTATTTTTTTTTATCTTTTTTACCATCATTACTTATGTTTCTCATACCTTGTTATCTGGTTATTTTCTTAGACCTGATGAAGGCCTGAACTAAGAGATAAATAATAAAACCGTTACAAAGTGTGGAATGATGAAGTAGGAGTAGTTTAACTACTCCATTCTCAATGTTTTAATTTTAATATTTATTTTCATTTCTTATATAACTTTATATTTCTTTTTTATGTTTTACATTTTATTCTAAGATTCCCATTGTAACACTTTTGTCACCCCTTTTTGATTATGCCCACTTCATCATTCCACACTTTGTAACGGTTTTCATTATTTGTCTCTTAGTTCTTAGTCATTATTCTAACAATTTCATTTTACTTTATATTTATCTATTTTATTTTTCTAAATTTTTTTATTTTATTTTTTATTATCTTTTTTAACATCATTACTTATGTTTCTCATACCTTGTTATCTGGTTATTTTCTTAGCCCTGATGAAGGCCTGAACTTCAGGTCGAAACGTCGGCATATGTAAAAAATAAATATTATCATTTATTTTTGCCTTCCTTTTTGACTGAACACCCCAACTATTCTTCTCTTCATTATTTTTTTTTTAGAAGACATGTGGCATAGCTAAAGCATATTTTCTAGACCTGATAGCAATTGACAACTACCAGTCTTCTCGAGGTTTCGAGAGAACAGGACAGCCGAATAATATTGTTTCTTCGCTTCGAAAAACCAATGAGCGAAAGTATAAGATATAATACAGCAGGGGTGCCCAGAAGAGGTCTGCAGGGCGCAAGTTGCGTAAACAAAACTTTAAAAGAGCACATTTTTACTGGTTTATGAATTTTTGAAGAGCGCAAATATTTTCAGACTGTGTAGACAAGGAAAGAAAAAAATATATAAAAATAAAATGAAAACACCACTGTGCGCTGTACAGAAATATGCTGCTCGTGTATGGCTACTGTAACTGCAGCAGTACAGCGCCCGTATTAGACATCCTCAATGTCTCTTTCATCATTTACTTTAGTAAATTTAAATTCCCTTTTGTCAAAATTTAATCACGATTTTCTAAAAAAAAAATTGTCGACTTTACGATAGTGTACATAAAATTTAATTATCTTAAACAGTTTTTGAGCAATTCCTTCTTATTCAATAAAAACCGTGACTACCTTAAGAAAAACAAAAAATTGGTCTTAACTTCTTTTCCGTGGGGAATCGGTCCATGCATCAAATTCACATATTTGTTGAAAATTTGTCTAGAATCACGCCCCAGAGTTTGGTCATTAAGAACCGAGACACTCTATATATATTGAGTTGGCATAAAAGTCATATCGGTTTTTCAGGGTGAAATAAAACTCAATGTATTATAGATATCAATTTTATTTTAATCTACAATATATGGACCATTATTTAATATGACTTTTCCCCCATATTTCCACTAACTGCATGATGCGATGTTCATAGAATGCCTGCAGTTTATTGTTAAAAAACTGAATCATGTGGTTTTTGTTGTCCTCTTCCTTTTGGAATTTCTTTCCGTTCATGGAGTTCTACAGAGACCGGAATAAGTGGTAGTCACTTGAGCTAGCTCTGGTGAATAGGGAGGGTGGGGCAAAAGGTACCATTCAAAGCTCAATAATTTATTGTGAGTGACCACTGAGGAGAGGGGCCTAGTTGGTGGAACACAACACCTTTCCGATTTGTCAGTTCTGAACGATTGTTTTTAATTGATTCATTCAATTTTGTTAATTTTGAGCAGAATATAGTTGAATCAATTGTTTGTCCTGATGGCAATAGCTTATAGAAAATAACACCCTTGAAATCCCCCCCATATGGAAAGCATTATCTTCTTTGGATGAAATCTCCGGGTTTTGACGTTCTTCTGGGAGCTTCAATACTAGGTCCCCAAGATTTTCTATGGACTAAATTATCGTAAAATATCCATTTTTCATCTTCTGTTACCAACATTTTCAAAAATGGGTCGTTTTGTTTCCGTTTCCGTAGTGAATCCAAGTTGACTTCGGTTAGAGAGTGAGGGACCCAAACATTAAGCCTGGAAACATAGCCGAGCTTGTGGAAATGGTTTTTTAAGCTTGTGTGTGAGACATTTAAGGCTATAGCAATCTCTCGCACTGATTGGGTGGGATTTTGATCAACAATGGCCTTAACATTGCTCGTTTCAATTTCATGTGCGCAACCATACCGTTAAGCATCATTGATGTCAACATTTCCTGAATGAAATTTGGCAAACCAATTTTGACAGGTGCGTTCGGTTAAGGCATCCTCCCCGTAAACACTGCCAATTTTTCTATGAGCTTCTGCAACACGCCTATCTTTTTTAAATTAGTACAACAAAATATGCCGATAATGAATGATATTTTCTTCCATATTCACAGTGCAATAGCAAACACAATACAAAGCTAGTTTCAACTAGAGTTATTAGATATAGTTGTTGAGATATTACAAACAGGATAAACAATCCACCTTAGGGATTAATTCGATGGTTTAGTGGAGCCCCAAAGCTCAATTTCGTAAGTCCAAATAGGTCTTATTATTGTCATATATATGAGTCTTTTGTAATTGATTGAAAACTTAGAGTGTTTGTCTACGAAAACGTCGAGCGGTTTCTAGTCGTTTCAGTCTGGTATGGGGGTGACATAAAAATAAACAGAAAAACCGAAAGGTCTTATTTGCCAACCCAATATATATCTATGATATTGGGTTTGTTCATTTATTTATTTATATTAGAAAACAACGTATTTTACTTAATAAATATTAAGTTTGTCGCTGAAAAATACCTATACATTTTCATAACCACTTTATGTGAAAAATATTTATAAACAAAACACGTGACTCGCTTAAAAAAACACAAAACTTAAATTTCTTATTTTCTGTTGGAAATTGTGTAATTGTTCATTTAATCTTTTTTGTAGATCTTGTTGTCTAATATCAAGCTTTTAAATATTTCCCTTTGCTTACGAGAAATCCTGTATATATATATATACATATATATATATATATATATATATATATATATATATATATATATATATATGTATATATATATATATATATATATATATATATATATATATATATATATATATATATAAAATAATAATAATAATAATGCTTTATTTATTCCGGGACAAGTCCCTTTAGAATAATATACACAGATAGATATCTGGGTTTTGGAGCCTCAATGAATAATCACAAAAAAAAAAAAAAAAAAACCAAATGTACATAATAATTTTTTAAAAAAGTATAGATTACCGTTTAACGTTGATCAATTAAGAAAAAGATAATAGAATATATATATATATATTATAAAATTTCTCTAATCGACCTTTGAGTATTATATTTTAACATAAATATTTCAATACGGTATTAGGTCATTAAATTGGCTATCAATAAACTACATTGATTTCATGGGTGATAAATAGTCAGGACGCAGTCATTATAAAAAATTTTTTATTTGTGCCAACGTTCCAACCCAAACATGTGGGTCATCATCAGGGCGTGGTTCGAGCAAAGAAGGCTTTCAAGTACTGACTCAGTTCTGTAAGTGCTCGAACCACGCCCTGATGACGACCCACATGTTTGGGTTGAAACGTTGGCACAAATAAAAAAATGTTTATAATGACTGCGTCCTGACTATTTATCAACTATGATATGTAGAACAGTCGACTAGCTTATTTCAATAATACATTGATTTTAGTATTTATTCAAGCAGTATCTTGATACCAGTGCTGGAAGACGATGCTGAGGCAGTCAGCATGTCTCAGTCTTGAGATATCGCGGTTGACTTTAGAAATACCGAAGGGGATCCCATATTGTTAGTATTAGAAAGAAAAACGGGATCGAAACGCCAAGAATAAACACTAAAATCAATGTAGTTTATTGAATTATAGCTAATTTAATGATCTAATACCGGATTGAAATAATTATGATATATATAAGTTTAAATTCTCTTCTACTTTTTTTTTTCCATTTACAATCATTTACTTATATAATACTTTTTTTTTCAGCTTTTGAGAAAGAGAAACTGTCCCTCTTTGGTGCAAACTATGATTCTTTTGCTATATTTTATAGCTGTACTCCAGGTCTTCTTCACTATTCAGGTATTTTGCATACCTACTTTTAATAATTTCATAAACTCAAAACATGAAATACTCAGTTTTAAATATGCACATACTAATACTTAGTTTATTAAATAATTTTTAGAAACCTATCAATTATGGACTCGTGATGAGGTTGATCCAAAGAATTTGCCAGATGGTCTTATTAAAAGGCTTGCTGTCTTGAATGTAAACCCTGAAGAACTTACCTTCAGAACAGCAAAGGACTGCAATAAATAAATTTCTAATTCAGATCCATTATCTGTCCAGCTAAATGTGAATTTACATGGTGGTTCTTAACAAATATTGAAAAAAATTACTTTCAATGATGTGTTAACATAAAAAAGTCTTTAAATTCTGACTTTGATATCTAGTTTAATAAATGGACATGATCAAGAAACTTTTACGATTCTTATATTTAAATTTACATATAATCCAATTATTACTTTACAATTCTGAAATTAACTTAAAATTTAACCTTGTATGCATATATGAATTAAAACTATATACAATAACAACCTTGAGATAGTACTTTAATCAATATTAGTGTTCTGAAACAATTACTTATTTACATTGCTTTAGTTGAGTGTTAACTCGATAGTAAGGGAGTTGACATTAATACATTATACATTCCAACCATACTCCTCATATTACAATATTAAATGTATACAATCATTAATAATAAAAATATCACTTTTGCAAAAGTATCAAAGGATAAAGATGAAATTTGTATTTAAATTTTAAAAAAGGATTATTACTGTTAAATAAATTAGGTAGCTATGATATTAATACTTCATTAATAAATCTATTACTCAATACCTAAATTTTTTATAAAATGTGTGCAAAGATTTTTAAATATCAGTGTGTAAATATGGATGATTTGGAATATCAACAATCCCTGACTTATTTTTTAATCTCCATTTAATCATTACGGAGTGAGATTTCTTCATTATTAGTCTTAATTTGGTCTTCTAATGACAAAGCACACCTTTTCTCTTACAGCAGTATTGTTTAAAACATTTCAATTATTAATAAAGAGAATTAGAAGTTATTAGAATTATGTAAGAGCTATTACATACTGTTAAAATATAAAGCCAGTATGAGAGAGCCTGAAGGTTCTGGTTTATCAAATGACAAATTATTAGAGCTATGAAGCAGTAAAAAGATAGGTTCACACTTTTGACGGTAATATCAAAAACAACTGATGTCTACTAGCTATATGAATATGTACGACCGCATTCTGGAATTTAGAATTGATTTGAAATAAATAAACCAACCCAGAAGTCTAATCTAAGTTAAATTTGCCATGAATCAATTTCCATTTGGACAGTGAAAAGATTAACTGAAGGTTAAATAAGTACAGGAGACATGATTAAATGGAGCTCAGGAGTGTAATTGAGAGGTTCTCAATTTGTATATAATTACTGAGGTAGTTGGTATCATATTTCTATAGTACCCACTCACAAAAATCTGGCCATAATGGAGCATCATATTTGGTTACTGTTAAAGGTCTGTGTATGGAACAAGGATTTCATTCCTAGTTTACTTGAAAAGTTAGAAACAGCTGTTATTAAAGTGTGACTATGTAGTGAAGGAATTGGGTAATAAGCTTTTTAAAGGTATAGATAGTGAATTTATTGTCGCAATTCACGCGATAGGTAGTAGCATGGAAGGCTATTAAGTTAACTGAAATAAAAATTTTAGTATTTATTGTGTATATAATTTTATTTTCACTTACTCATATATGAAATATATAATATAAGGAAAGTTTTACGATTATGAAGAATTTTGAATCTTTATTTTAATTCTAAATTAAATATTAGAAGGTACTTTCTATAAATGACTGTTATGTTCCTTATGATGACTTATTTCCTAAAAACATAAATTAAATAAAAGCAATCTAAATTTCTTAAAAATACAAATTTGAGGCGAGGCATAAATTTTGTCCAGCAGTTTACTCACAATCACCAACCAACTTCATTTTTCAATTCTTATTTAATTGACTGTAATATTTTGTATGTAATTCATCATTTATTACATATAGGAGGCTATTTGTGGTATTTTGATAACTTTTTTAGGATTATTAGACCTTTACTCCCTGATTAGGAAAACAAAGAAAATATATCTTCCACGAAATATTTTACAATGGATTTAAATAAATGTGAGGGTTGGGGAGAGGGATTCCATAATAAAACACTTAATTTTGGTGCATTATTTATTGGCCACATTTTCATCTAAAGTGTAGGTATCCATGAGGACAACAAAAAATGAAAAAAGATAAGGACAAAAATGCCTCTTTTGGAAAAAAAAAAAAAACACAATAAAACAGCAAAGACTTTTTACAACTTTTATTTTCCTTTGTAAAAATACCCCTAATATACCAAAACATAGTGCCAAGGTGGTACATAATAAGCAATCTGAAAATAAAATTGATATGTAAGCTAAATATATGATACAATAATACTCTAGTAGAATCATTAGTACAAATGTTTTTTGGTATATAATAGTCTTAAGTTGCACAACAATAATTAATGCACAATCATACTACCTAAATACTAAATAGGAATCAAAATAAATAGTTTGCATAAATTTAGTCACAATACACATATAATGATAAATATATGCTAATTAGCTTTGAATAATCTATTACTATCATAATATGTATAGTCATGGGTATATAAATATATATACAATTGTAATCCATGTGTTAACAGCTTAAATGGAACGCCCTCAAATGCTTTTTCTTCTTTTTATTTTTTATAAAATAATAAAATCTAACCGTATTTGAATTCAAACACTCAGTCATCCTCTTTCATACAAATATAATCAAGCACACATGCTATGACAGGAACACCCAAGGTTCTTAGAGTATATACAGTCGACAAAGAGGGTGCTTTATTTAGAAAAAATTAAAGTAAACAATAATAAGAAAATTACAAGGCAAAACTACATAAACATACTTTTATTATGAATGCTGGAGTACCTAAAATCTTATGTTTCACACAAAAATCTTAAAATATTTTTGTTCTAGCACTATCTCAAGATTTTTAGAGAACATCGTTAAAAAACAAATAATAATATTAGGCCAATAGGTGAAAGTTAAAAGAGGGAAGATAGAAAAAGCAATTGTAATCTAGAATGAAATAAAACACAACTAATTGAAAGGAAACATATAGGAACCATAGGTGTTTAGTTTTGTGTTTACATTAATGTAGTACCTTCATCCCTAAAATGTATGTATTACATATATACTATGTACTCATCCATGAAAATGTATGTTTATGTTGGTGAATGCCCATATTCTTTTATGCTACAAATATGGTGAATTACTTTAATACAATAATGACACAAACTGTTATTGTAAGGCGTCCAAATCCTAGGCCATAGCAAGATATCAGTCACAAAATGATTAATTATGGCTTACACTTACTAATACCTACATTATATAAGGCTTTTCAAACACAACTTTTACAAGTTGTGACTAACTTAGAACTATGACATTTGGAAGCAAATTAATGTCCCCAAGCACCTTACAATTCTTTGGCTGTATATACATTCTATTAATCCATCTAATATTCAAATCATCTCTTATCAATAGGGAAGTTCAAGTTTAGTCTTTTTTCATAACAAATAGATCACACTAAACCACTATATTAAAATTTGTCAAGGTATATTTAAAACTAATTAAACTATCCAAAAAAATAGTACTGCAAATACTTTGTCATAATTGTTATTAAAGACATATAAATGCAATTCTAATTTATGATATAATATTTTGGTCCATATAAATGATTTAAACTCCCCAATTGATAAATAAATATTTACAATTTTATTTAACCTACATTAGAATCTAAATGTTTTGCTTAAGCTTATAGAGGGCATCATAAAAAATGTACAAAGCAACCAAAGGAAAGTAAGTCTAAATTAACTTTAAGAAGGCACAAGAGACAATAAATGTTTAAAAATCAATAGCAATAATACTTAAAGAAAAATATACAATTCCAACTGCAACAAATGAATTAAATGATGTAAAAACACTTCTATCAGACATTTTATTTTATGTACCTTAAAGGCGATTACAAGTAAGGCAAAATTATCTCTTAAAGGAACTTTTTAAGTATTTGAGTAAAATAAATATTATTTGCTAAAACATACATACCTATAAACAGCAAATAACAAAGAATATCTTAAACCAACAAGTTTATACAATAGTTTACAATAATGTAAATTCAATACAGCAAATATTATTAATTGGAAATTGATCTCAAAAGTGTTTAGTTTTATCACTCAAGATTTGATCACATATATTCATTATTTTTTAAATGAATCTTACATCCCCAATTCAGATAATATAGAATAATGACTAAATATACAACAAACACAAGCATTTGACAGAGATTAAATCAGTTCAGTTATGATGTAATACTTCTGAAATAATGCATAAGTAATTAATAAAAAAGAAAAACTTAATTAACAGTCTAAAAAAAGACCAAATTATTATTTCAACAATTTATTAAAATTCAATAAAAAAACTTTACTAAGATTTATCCTTCGTATCTTTAACACATGCGAGACCAATAGTAGTATAGTTTAAAGCATTTTCATCCATACATAAAAGATTAATCAACTATAAGATGCATAACATATTGAAAAAAATAAAATGGCCTGTTAATAAAAATATGAAATAATTACTTCTACAGAAGACATCATGCTTATTTTTCCTTTAAAAATATGCCTAACAGAATGACACAAATAGCAAAGAGATGATCATAGAAAAAAATAATACAAATCCAAAATATATTACTGAATTTGAAGCGGTGAAATGGAGTATTAATAATCATTGAAAATTAACCACCAAAAACAATTCTTAAAAAATATAAATGTATGTAAATATTATTAAAATTCAGACACGTATAAATATAAAAATATACTAAGAGATAACATATTGAACTTTAATAATATAGAACCATTGGCAACTGAAATAATTGCATTTAAACCTCACGAAAGTAGTTTCAATAAAGAAAAAAAAGTATGTGAGCAATACGTAACAGATCGTTCGAAAAGACAGCCAGAAAAAATGAAGAATTCATATATTTCAGAATTCTCATTTGAATGTTATCAAATTTCACAACAGAAAACATTATCACACTTGATAGAGGAGGCACTAGTGAATTGGTCAGTTAATTTTATCATATCCTGACATGAAATTAGAACAAAATAAACCTTTTGTATTTTTAAAAACATTATTTTTTTTTGTATTTTTTTATTTAGAACACACAATTGGCATACCCATAATCAGTTATAGAAAATCAATAATCACTCTATGCTATCCATTATCTTATATCACAAAGTATCCACCAAAAATTAAATGCTATTCCTTTTTATAATTAACGAAACATGAAAAATTTAATTAACTTTTTCCTTGATTTTCACTTAATAAAATGCTTAATTTATTATAACAGTTATAGGCCACTAATCATACAAGCTGTAATCATGTAAAACAGTTATATACTTGAAAATAAAAGTGGAAGGTAGTGTTTAGATTAAATATCCATAAATAATAAATTAAAAAATAAAATACTACCAGAAAAGCTTATTTTAATTAATTTATACTAATTAAGCATATACTTTATTCAGAAACTAAATAATGTTTCAATAAAATAAACTTTATTTACTCACACACTAGAATTATTTTCATTATTTATTCAAACACTAAAATTATTACTAAACACAATATCAAAAAAACAAACCAATGCTTAAAAAGTGAATAATCAAAAAAACAATGAAAATGCGCACTACCAGGATCATTTAATCAAGAGGAACCAACAATTTCCAATGCTAAGCTTACAAAGTTACTCAGTATTTTTTATATCCAGGATTATTATAAAAGTATAAAATGCACTCAAAACATATTCTTTTACATTTTGACATCACTTTTTTTTTTTTTTTTTTTCATTGCATTTATAGTAAAAGAATGATTTGTAATAATTTACAGGAACTAATTAAGTAAAAACAATTTTAAACCTTACCTTAATAATTGTTTGTACAGGTATTAAAAAAAAAAATAGCAACTACAAGCTAATTTCATTTAGTACAAAGAATGAAAGAACCATTAAAAAAAAATAATAACAATAAATAACGGTTTGTTGATAAATTTTTAAAAGACATAATAACCAAATCTATGTCCTTTGATTAACAAAATTTAATTACTGTTTATGAAATCAAATATTAAAAAGAAATTAGGTTTTGCTAAATTTAAATGATACACAGTTTTGGAAAATATATATAACCCAATACATAACCTCCCCCTCCCCCCCAAGCATGCTTTATAAAATACTTATTACATACATTAGTCTGTTCTCAATTTATTAAGACTTTATTCCATTGACAAAACATAGAATAAACAAGCATAAGAAATTTGTTGCTGAGTATTTATGTATATATTACCTGAATAATTACTGTCCTGTTATAAATGGAGTACTACAAAATTTAATTAAAACTTCATCTTTTTATTTAGTAGAAATGATTGTTGATTTAAAAGTTTGATAAATAAATATCTTATTCACAAATACAACATAATTCACAACAAGTTTTTATCTCAATCATAAAGCATTAGAAGTAGATTAACTGGCTTAATTTTCATCTTTTAAGCTTTCCACAGTATCATGAAAATAAACATTAGTAATATGTAAGACAAGAGTATATCAACAACAAATAAAATGGGTACTTATACTCAACTAAGACAACTTTAATTTATCAAAAAGGTATATAAATTTATCAATAATTAAAATAGCATTCACAAAGTTTAATAATTAAAAATAGATACATAAAAACTAATTGAGAAAATGCTGCAATTCTTAGTGAACCTAAGCAGTATATTGGTGCTTAAATAAATAAAATATCTGTAAAAGTTAATGTAAGTTCATCAAAAAATAGGAGAAAAAAGTAAATAAAATAAAAGAACACATCAAGTAATTTAATATTATGAATGCAAGAGTTCATCAGAGTAATCTAGGAGATAGTAGAATGGGATTCAAAATCAGACAAAAAATAATATAAACTAATTAATTAATGCAAACAATTCGTTCCAAAATCACCATAATCAGTTATGCTTATTCCATAAGTCTTTCAAAGGTCTTCTTGTACCCCTGATAACCTAATAAGTGGGCTGAAACATCTGTATTCATTAAAAAGTTATATAAATTTTTTGATGTTTTGACCACCACCAAAAATATCCAAGTAGTCCTACCTTTCATATAGTTGTCTCCACCTCAATTTATATTAAACAATTATACAAAACTACACTTAAATATAGAATGGTTAAATAATCTAAATTTGAACAGGAATATTTTCACAAAAAATAAATAAAAATAATAACAAATAAAATAAAAAGATTAACATGAGATCAGAATAATTAAAAAAAACAGTAATGATTTAAAATTGTTTAAATTATAAAATTTGCACAAGAAAAAGTATTAGGCTGAAGTTATGCTTACCAAACCAAATATAAACCACAATTTCCTTCAGAAAAACAATAGCTTTTTAAATTTAATTCTATCAATGAAACAGTTATTATAAATCCTAGCTAATATTACTTAGTTTATCAATGCAACAATAATACAACCTAATTGGTCGACAGTTGGTTTTCAAAATAACAAAAATTATTTTGATAGAGAAGCTAAAATATTTTCACAATATATAATGCAACATAAAATTTCCATGTACAAAATATTTCATTATATATATCAAATAATTATTATCTTTAAGATATTAATACAGAGAGTAAATTTAATTAAAACAATAAATGTCATTTACATAAACATTAAATTAAGATTTCAAAATATTGTATAGGTTATTTGGTTATTAGTCACCGTTATTTATTAGGATTTTCAACTAATATTGAACTAGTCAAATAATAATAATAATTGAATACCAATTAAACCTGTTTTCTTGTTACAAGGGTACAGCAAAACAAAACAAATTAAGTTTTTTAGACCAGTTAAACTGTTTTAATGAAATAAAAAATGAAAATTAAAGTCTCGAAGACCCCCCTCCAGCTTATGGAGATAAGTTTTTCTTTCAATTTAAAAATTGTCTTTTAGTTAAGTACCTAATTATTCATATAGCAATCAAACTATCCTAATAAACAAAATATTTTGTACCCTAAAAGAATGCATTATGCGTTATGAATAAAAAATAAATAAAATGTAAAAAAAGAATATTAATAACTGATAAATTTAAAGCTAAAAACTTTATAATTCAGGTTTCCCTTATAAAATATCACTGTAAAAGAAAGAGATAGTTCTGAGATAGGCACAGATAATTAAACAAAACTAAAAATAATACACGGACATTTACTGTAGATAATGAGAGAAATATTAGGCCATAATTTATACAGTTTTGAGTAGAATAAAAATAAAACCATACATATTAATAAAGCAAAAAATAAATAACTAATACATAGAATGTCTTTATTTATTATAATTTTACTTTAATTTATATCACCGCTTAATTAAATTCCAGCAATAAAACATGATTTATATTGTTAAAGAATGAAAATATTACATAAAACATAAGCTGATATTTGTATTTACTCATCAAATCAAAGATATTACAATTTTAACAAAAATATTAGACTAGTACAAAACATTAGATCTGATGAATGTCGCACCAAATCGTGCAGATAGAGCAAAATCAATTCATTACCTCATTATGATTATACAGAGCAAATCAAATAGGAATTAAACATGCAACATTATTATTTTTTTTTTTTTTAAGAAAAGGACTTTTGGTCAATAATAGTAAAATATAAATGGTATTTCATAAAATGAAAACTCTTGCTACCTGAAAACATTGCTATCTTTCCTAATAGCTATTTTAATTAGAAATTTAAACACAGCAACTTAAGGAAAAGAAAGTTATTCTTACTAAGCACTACACCTTATTTCAATATTGTGGGATAAATAAAGCATTATAAACCCATCCTAGTGGTTAAATCAATGGTTAGATAATGCAATAAGATAGTTAAGGAATGATAGAACTGAACATTAGTTGGGCAATCTGCGAGGCTCATCCAATAGCTAAGATTAAAAGTAATCATATAAAGTCAGTATCTAAATTAAAAGTATTTCTCACCAACACTTAGTTTATTTCAAATAAATTCCAAAATAGTATATTTGTAAACAGCAACACAGATATACAAACCTGTTAATAGCTATAACAACAGCATAACTATAAGCATTAACCTAGCAAAATAATTAGATATAAACCAGGTAGAGAGTAAACTTTGATTAGTAAACGCATATAGTTCAATAACTTAACCATTGTTCGAAGTGCAACTTTCTTAGAATTTCAAAATCTCATTAATAGTAATCTAATTAGTGAAGGCGACAATTAAAAACCAAACATTGCATAAAACAAATCTTATTCTTGTGACTAAAAAATTAGAAAAAAATATGAGTTTTAGGATAATTCTACATTTGTGGTCTGGAAACTTAAACAATACCCACAGAATGATGCACTTCCATGACATTTGGGCAAAGAGAACTGATTAGGCTACACAGAGATGCAATAAAACTAGATGAAAGAAAACTTTGAATTCTCTTTTAGGAAAATCAATTTAGATTATTTATTAATTATAATAAAAAAAATTATATATTACTATAATAAATGAATAAACTAAACTAACTTTCCTAAAAGTTAATTCAAATTTAAGTTTGAGACCAATAAATCCTGTGAAATAATCAGCTCACAACCCTTTAATGTAAAATAAGTATTTTTACAAATAATAAAAATAATTTAGAAAATTTCAGAAACAAGCATAAACATTATTTGATTGATTAAAAAACCTAAGATCTGCGTTTTCCACAGTTCAAAAAGCACTGTTCATCCTATATTATGGTTACAACAAAAAAGAAAAAGAAATTGAAGCAATTCCATTACTATTGAAGCAGTTTTGCCACTACCATTACACAAAAATTATTTTAGGAACAGTAATTTATTCTGTAGATGAGGAAAATAGTAAGAACTAAATAAATAAGATAGGGTTATTAGAGAATAGAGTATTCATTCATAAATAAGCTATCATCCCACAAGATTGAATAGTGCAATATAATTATCCAGAACTATTACGAGCAAAATAATGCTTAGTGTCCACTAGATATGTAAAATATGATAAATGACGATTTGTAATAACTTGCAATGAGTAATTGAAAGAAACTCTTAATTCTTTACTCAATCTTTGGATGGATTACTTGAATTCCTGTTGTGTTTTGTATAAATATGACTCAAATACATTTGCTTCACCTATTCATAATGCGGAATTAGTCACATAATTTTACAAATCTAGTGGAGATGAAGCCCTATCGGTGACATGGAAAATAGAATTAGCATAATATTAATAAAATACTCATTGAGTTAACTGACAATCATTTCCTTCAAGAAGCATATTCATAAATTAACTGAAGGACTTTTAGATTAAATACAATTAGTATCAATGGAATAATATAGATTAATTAGTTTATACCAATAACAGACCAAAATCCCTTCTTTTCCCAACTCAACCATATCAATTTAAAGTCACTGTGTATCATGTTATACTTAGAAAGATAAATTGGTGAGAAAAATGTTAAAACCAATAAGATATTCAATTACATATTATTATTGATCCAAACTGCTTCTTAAATATTCATAATTTTATAAACTGAATGAACACTAATTTCCAGTTGGTAAGTGGAGTCACGAAAATGATGCAAGAATTCATTAGAACTGAAAATTTGACTACTCAATATACAACTTAATCAATAGAACATTCTGAATATCCTAACACTTACAATTTGGAGATCAGAGAAAAAAATGTTAACAAACGCACAATGAACATTTATCTTTGAAAATTAAATATATTACATAGGAAGTAATCAACATAGATCTGAATTAAACCTAACAAAGTAAAATGTAAGTATACTGCCAATATCTTTGAAAATTCAAATGAGATAAATTACTAATAGATAGACAGAAAATAATGCTTCATATAACAAAAGTAATTCATCGGTGTTTAAATAAAAATTCTGATAAGGAATTAAATTTAAAATTCATTTTAGAGCCAGTTTTCTAAACTAAAATAATTTTAAAACCTGGAATTAATTTCTCATAAGATATTTTTTAAATATTGGACAGCAAAATAGATATACTTTCAATGATACAAATACTGATATTGCTATAGGAATTAGTTTGTCTATAACATATAATCATTAAAATTCAAACAATTTTAAATAAAGTACACAATTTTGACAAACATATGATTACTAATAAATATAATATATTAGTATAGAGAAACAAATTAAGATGTTATTTAATGATCTAATTTCCTTTATTATTTACAGTTGGATTCTAAAAATAAGAGTCTGTATTGCACCAGATATTTAAAAAAAGAAATGTCTTATTAAATTAAACAAAGGATACATACAAGGATATTTAAAAAAATAAACATTAGTATAAAATCAGTTTCCTTTTTTTAACTGAAATACCAAAGAATTCTTTTCTACTCAGGTATTTATTGAGTATTTACGTAAATACAAGAATAAAGTGATAATATTTAAACAAAATTTTAAAACAAGGTGGGGACATTTATAAATACATAAAGTACACACAATTTATATAAATTACTTAAATTCCCAACTCTCATCAGAACAAAAACTTCTAAAAAAATTAACCATTTTTGCAACCATTGTATCAATATAAAAATACAATTTAACTACTGTTTATTAATCCAGATTATCTAGAACTGGAGGCGGTGAGAGGCAATACAATTATAATACAAATACAAAAAATGTTAAAATTTACTTCTATTGTTGGTTAATGCAATTTTAAATAAATTAAATATAAATTTAAGATTCTTAAGTATTCATATGCATGAGAGCAACAGAAAAATTAAAGTATTTTAAATAACCATAAAAAACTAAAAACATACAATTTTATTTCTTTTGACTCAAATTTCAAAGCTTTGGTATACTTAAGAGGATAATACTTTTAAACTTTGGATATTAATACTATACAAATTAAGAAAAAAAATTACTTAAATGTAAATAATTCCTTTCAGTCACTTTAGATAATTTTAATTTTTTAATTTTAATGAAAAATAAAATCACGTCATTAGGGATCAATATGTACCTAAGACTAATCTAAGCATAACAGTTAATTAATGATAATTTTACGTATCTTTAAGGAAACTGATTTAAACAGATTCATTAAAGAAAAAACATTCCAACTAATAAATGTATGTGTATTCTCTATATAATGTGTGTGTATATATGTGTATAAATACAGATATATACACTGATACAAATACACTCACACATAACATCCTAAATAGATTACTTCCAAAAATCTACAGCAACCAAAAGTAGTTATTTTCTTACTTTTGCTTTTACTACAAATATAATTAAAATATACGTGCCCTTTCATATCTAAATAATACATTTGTAAAAATTTATAAGGTTATGAAAAAAATACTAAAATAAATTCAAGTCTTCCATAAATCCATTATATATATATATATATATATATATATATATATATATATATATATTCTATATCGCAGTGTACCATTAAAATATTAAGTTTCAGAGTTTGTAGATGATGTAATAATAAGCTCTTCTGTATCTATCAATAATTGAGAAATACAGGAATTTAAAAAAAATATATAATCAACAATAAAACATACAAAAATCAATAACTGGGAAATACAGACATGAGGTTAAAGCTGTTAATACAATGTTTGACACAAAATGAGTCACCATTCAATTCTACCTTGAAGAATTCATGTTTAGGTGGTGACTTTTAAGAATTATAACTGAAATAATAATAATCAGCAATATAGAACATATCTCTCTATACAATGATAACCATTGTATTTTCATTGAACTTCTTTATTATTAACAATTGTAGTTTTGTTAATTTGTATAAATAATCAAGGTAAAAGTTGTTCATAAAATGTTTTTCAGAACACAAAAACATAAACATTTATGGAAAAATATTTAACAGTATCTTATGATCATTGGTATAAACTTCTTACTCAATTTAAGAATAAAATTCTTTAAACATTTTAACAAGTGGATACCTATTTTCAAAAAAAAAATTCCAAATTAGGAATATGATAATAGGTATTTAAACAGGAATGCAAAAAATGAACTGAAATATGAATAGCCTATACTGAACTTGTAAGGGTTCAGTAATTAAAATAAACGACACTTTCTAATTATATTATATATAACTGTAAAATATACTGTGATTTGGTCACAATTTCGAGGTTTGTGTATTGAACTCATTTCTGATAAAATATAAATCAATTGAAAAATGAAATTTGAAAAGTATTAACAATAAAGATACTAAAAAAAAATATCATAAAAACGGTTATAAATTTAGAAACATTAATAACAAACAGTCTTTTCTTTATTACTGATCATCTTAAACCAATGGTAAACATGAGAATTAAAAATAAAACATGAAACCTTTAGCAGTTAAACAATCAAAACATTAACTGATAATGGCAAATTATTTCTGGTATGCATTTTAAAAATCATAGTATAAAGCTTATTAAGTTGTAAACTGGGCAAGGAGGAAAAATAAGTATCTTTTTAAGCATTCCTGAGAAACAATAATATTAATAGAAAATTTCTACGATAATAATGTTTCATCAGGAATAATTAGAGAAAGGATGTATTGCAATCCTATAAAGACCTTTGTGTATATAAATACACACATAAATATATCAAAACAGTGACTATTATTTCAGTTTTAAAATACTAAATAAATTTAGTAAAATAGATGGGAAAAAAATCATCAGAATGTTATAAACAAAAACAGAAAAATAAAAATGATTTTGTGCAATAGCTGCACGTAGTACAGATATAATAACTTAATAATCCATTAAAAATAACTTAAATTTAAACATACTTCTCATAAGTATTGTAATAACCAGAAGTTTTTTTTTTCTTCTTCTGGACTAAAAATTAATTAGACACTTATTATTTTAATTTTCCAAACAACTAGAAATGTTTTTATATTGCCAATGTTAATTATGCTTACAAAAATAAAATAAATAACAGTCTTATATATAGAAACAGAATTCAATCTTAAATTTTTAATAAGCATTACCTAAAAATAAAAATAAAATAATAAATAAATTTAAAATAGGTAAAAAAAAGGAAACATGTTTTTGTGCAAATATACTCTCAATTCATAAATATAAAAAAAAGTTAAATCATAACTCATGATTCATTAATATTTATATTTACTAGGAAATACCAATTAGCTTACTTGAATTCTCAAGTAAAACACTATCCATTCAGAGACTAAAACAAAATGTAGTACCTTTTAGAAAAGCTAGTCAATACGAAATGTATAAAAATTTTAAAGAAAACAGCCATGATACAAATCAAATTAGCATCAATCTACATAAGTGAAAAATCACTGATTTATAAGTAGCTTATAAAATACCAAAATAACTTAAACTGAAGAACAGTAATTCATTTATATAGCTTTATATAGTCGACAAAGCTTGCAATAAAAAAAATCTAAAAACATAAATCAAATTAAAATGTATATCATAAGTGTACTATATACCGATGACTACAACTCAATTTCATTTCAGATCAAATAAATAAATATATATATATGTATTTATACACACATACATATGTATATATAAATAAAAAAACAGTTTCCACACTATTAGTTAACATTTTCAACAATAAATCACTAATTATTTCCATTCAAACTAGTTGACGCATCATCCGGCTTTTCTTTTTTTACAATTGTTATGTCAGGGTTCTTACTAAGAGCTTGCTGAGCACAAGCTACACTATCCACTGTTTCTTCATCATCATCTTCAACGTCTTCTTTGTTTAAAGCAGCAAGGTAATTAGCCAATGTGGTAACAGTCACATTCAACATTTCAGCTGCTTTAAATAATGATAGTTCCTTACGTTGTAGTCTACTGATTACCTCAACGGATGGGGGCTCATGCCAAAATTCACGGACCCTAGAAAAAATATACCATGAATAGATATAGATTGTGCTTTATTGTCTATAGCATTAGAAATACTAAAAACGAATTCCTGAAAAATCAGGGTGTTATATTTATACAAAATAAGTAGTACATAAGTTTAGAAGCACTATTATCATAATTTCATCAAGCATATAGCCCAAACATGATAATCTACAGTGGTAATGGAACTGAGGTTTAGTCACCATTATTTCTGGTCTTCCCAATGACTAGTATATCACTGGGACATTCTAGTTTTATTTTTAAAAAAAGTCTAATAATGAAATTTATTGAAGTAGACAATACTGAAGGCACTGACAAACAATTAGTCTGCAGAAAAGTATATTATTACATACCAAGTGAAGAAATTAATGATGCAAGTTTTGTATTTTGAAAAATAAAATAAAATAAAAAATAAGAGAAACATCTATTCAAAGAAATTTCCATGGCAAACTACATTTCTTCCATATTTAATGTAATTTTAGAATTGCATCCTATTAGAACTTATTTTGGTTTTAAGGCAAGAGTCTCCCAACTTCTTAGTCTACGGGCCACATCACATAGAGACCTCCATTAAGTACTGTGGGCCAAGGTGTATGATTTAAAAAAAAACTTGTTCTATAAAAGACACTTCAGTTATGAAATGAACTTTATAAGAAAAGCAACTAGTGCAATAAAGTTGGGAGTAACCTTCCTTTGGGTGATTAAATGAATTTCATATTTTTCAAAATCTTACAATGTAATCACAGAAACTTTCACGGACCATAGTTTGGAGACCTCTGGTTCAAACCCCTATTTTCCACTTCTTCATGTTCTGAAGAAGTGCTTGGAAAGTATGTATACTATTGATCAAAATAAGCGGTAACTTGCAGGAAAAAGATCTGATAAACAAAGTAATAGAAAGAATACAGCGGAAGGATGAATACTTTCCAGACAAGACCCTTTAATACGTCTAACTAGTTTTGAAAAAAATAACAGGGCGTTCTCACAAAGCAAAAATGCTTTGTCATACCTTTTGAGTCATTTTATGATCAAAGTGTGATTCATATTGATTGGTTTGTCAGCAGCAATCAGTATTAATGGTTTCACCTGATTAGAGAAACTCATAATACACTCTATCTTCCCACTGACATGTATATACTGAAAAATGCTTCCTTTATAACGTTAAAGCCACATTTCACAGGTGAATATTTGGTTTCCTATTTATCCTTATTCATATTGCAAGGATAACACCACATCAGAAACCTCATAAGATACTAGATAAAAAAAGGCACCTATTCCACCAGAAGAGTGGGAAGACCCCGGTGCAATAGATGCGTCCATCCTGGGTATCCTTAAGAGGAAGGCAGCAGCTCCCTTTTTGGAGCCTTAGATTAGGAAAATGATGTTCATTTTGGGATTATGCCACTGCGTTTCGACCTATTTGAGTTTTTCGGATTCTTTCATATGTGGGTCAATTTATGTTTTCGGAGCTGTAGTTTTTAAAAATGATGTCCATTTTGTGAGTCCAAATAACCAAGTTCTGCAAAACAGTCTGTATGTGTATATGTATGTGAACAGTCTAGCTCAAAAACGAAAGGTCCTATCAAAGTGAAATTAAATATATAAGGTTTGTATATACTTGGGGTGTTACAGCAACTTTTTCGTCAAAATCGGCTAACCGGAAGGGGTCCTTAATATAAGTGATTTTCTACACTCACAATTTTCTCAAAAATGAGTTACAATTTTGATTAAATTCATTATATCAGAGTAAAATTAAGCAGTTTTTAATATAATGAAGGTTTTATTCTCATTGATGTTCTCTGACAGGGCTTAAATGACTAATGTTCAATATTTCTTCCTCTAAAATACCTTTAATTGTTTTTATTTGTAATAATTAACCATTTCACAATTAACTCTAATATCAAAAATAGTTAAATATAAAATATGAAAGAATTTTAAGATTAACTAAAGGAGAAATAAAAGATCGCAACATACATGAACATATGTGGTTTTCATAAATGTTACCATTTGTATTTTTTAATATTTAATTGTATAGATTACAGCAATAAAAATTTAAAATTTGTATATATACCGGTTATCATTTTCAAAATCTATGGCTCGGAGAACATATAAATAGATCCTTATATGACAGAAATCCGAAAAACTCAAAAAAGTCAAAACGCAGAGGCATAACCTCAAAATAGAGATTATTTTAAAAAAAATAAAGTCTTTAAGAACAAATTACAAAACTATATGAAACTTTTAAATAGATGTATATGTATAACGGGATCGTAATGTTGATTTTATTTAAGAAAGAATTACGAAATTTGTTATTAGTAGTGAATTAAACAATTAAAAGTCTTTATTTAACAATATTTATGTAATTAGAACAATGGCACATCTGTTAATATAATTTATTTATTTAACTATAGGCATATGGTACTTGAAATTATAATTTATAATAGAGTGTGAGTAAAGTACTCAAAATGGCGCAGGTCAGCTATTTGAGTAAAATACTAGGACTCAGTACTCACTTTGGCATTTGCCCATCTCTGGGTAGAACCACAATAAGTTTCCAATAAGAAATAAACAGATTTCTAATGCTAACACACACATAATGGGAGTAAAACCCAAATTGGTTTATCAACTCTTTCAGCATACTTTGCATGTCTTGATTAAGTCAAGAAGCAAGATAAACAAATGCACACACACGCCATAATCTAAATACAGATTCATAGAGTAAAATATTTCTATACAGTTTATATTAATATATTTAAATGATTTAGGTAGAGCTACTATATGACAACTAATTAGAAAGTGCCTTAGGTTCCGACATAGTAGTGAATAGAGATGTTGCAGCCATTTTCGGTTATTTTTCTGCTAAAAGGTCCCAATTATCTGTTAACTTATAGCTCTAGTAACCTGCAAACTAATATAATACAGTGATTTTGGAAATGTGGACTGAAATAGAAAATCTCACAAGTTGTGGGGGAAGTTTTTATTAGGTTTTAATCACAAAACAACACCAACCAATTAAAATTCACTAACAATTTTGTGAGGCGTATGGAGACAACAAGTGACCATAATGATCAGTCAAGCCTTGTGATTGACAAAATCAAGAAACAGAGATCTTGTTTCATTTTCCTCAATTTTTACAAGTTTATTTGAGATATTCAATGGGGAAGCTTTATTTTGCATGCTGAAACTTTTAACGGAACATCACAAAAGTTATTGTATTGCTAATATTCTTTGGAGCTGATCACAAGTATGATTTACAAGTACAGGAAACCTTGTATAGCCAAAGGCGATGACAAAAAAATAAAAATCTGGTCACAAACAAAATCACACAACTTTCATTTACCATCTTCTTCTTAGCAGAAATAAGTAAGTATTTTCAGACAAAGGGAAGTAAAAGTAAAAATTATAGACGTTAGGAAACATAAAACAATTAATTACGATATGTTTTTCATGGCTGCCTAATGTATTATATTTGTTTTGTTTGACATTAGCAATTTCCTTTTACAACTGTATATTTCAATTATTTATTTGATTATAATAAATGATTAAGTGCCACAAAATAATTTTAGTCCGACAAGAATGCCACTATATTTATTTGTATTTTATTGTAGGTATTTTTATTTGTTTAAGTATCGGTATATATACAAATTTTAATTTTTCTTATTGTTGTAATCTATACAATTAAATATTAAAGAATACAAACGATAGCATTTATGAAAACCGCATATGTTCATGTATGTAATGTTGTGGTAGTCTGTATTATATTAAGCTAATGTTACGTATGGAAGCCTGTTCTAATCTTTTGGGAAAGCTCAGGTGAGGACAGGCGTGCTCATGTTCCTTTAGTACCTTTATAACAACTGTTCTACATTGCAATCTCTTATTTCTGCTTTAGTTAATCATCAAATTCTTTCATATTTTATATTAAAACCATTTTTGATATTAGAGTCAATTGTGAAATGGTTAATTATTTCAAATAAAAAAAATTAAAGGTATTTTAGAGGAAGAAATATTGAACATTAGTCATTTAAGCCCTGTCAGAGAACATTAATGAGAATAAAACCCACATTATATTAAAAACTGCTAATTTTACACTGATATAATGAATTTAATCAAAATTATAACTCATTTCTGAGAAAATTGTGAAAGTGTATAAAATCGCTTATATTAAGTGCCCCTCCCGGTTAACCAATTTTGACGAAAGTCGCTGTCACACCCCAGGCATAAATAAACTTTAAATATGTAACTTTACTTCAATACGATTTTTCGTTTTTGATCTAGACTGTTCACATACACACACACACATACAGACCAATTTGCAGGACTTGGTTATTTGGACTCGGGTGACCTCAAAACATTTATTTCTGTTGAAAACTTAGATTCGAAAGTTTTCACGATTGCAATACTTTCCATTACTATATATTTCTTATATAGGTAAGTGAAAGTAAAAAAAAAAAAGACAAGTATGATAAATAACTAAAGATGAGGCATAGTTTCAGCATGTCATTTGGGAGACAATCTATGAAATGGGGACACACTGACTACTCAAGAAAATGTTAGTAAGCGCTGTCAACCGTCAACCAGAAGGAAACTTTTTATTAGAAACTAAGAGTGGTCAAGGTTGATTTCCTTGAATGTGGCTTAACAATAAACATCAATGGATATTGAGAAACTAAAACATATAATGGGGGGAGGGGAAAGATGAGCAAAGAGATAGAAAACTGAAGAAACAAAAGCTTTATTTTTTTTCAATGACACACACTCATACTCAGGCTAATCATCCTAAAGAGCTATCAGATAGGAGGTGTTATGACTGTTCGCCATAAAATCAGAATATGGTGCAAAGCAATAACAATATATTTATTGCAATAAAGCTGGCCTGGAACACAGTGCTTTAATAATAATACAGAACAGCAAATTTTTAAGACATCCATGATAATTGGCTCAATTTGAACAGGGACTTTTTTTTATTATTATACATATATTTATCTGTCTTGTAAAACAGCTCTTATAGAATCTAATGTTGAATGAATAGATTTGCAATTAACATAAAGGAAGGATATTCTTCATTTTTTGTAACTTTACATTTAAATTCATGGTGCAATTATTGAGAATGGTGGAGCAATGGTTGAATGTAGATTTTTCCAATTATTGCAATCCCCAATCAACTTCTCTCATATAATTATTTTTTTTAATATATATATATATATATCTTTAATTAATTTAAAAATGAATAAAATCTTCATGGATGTCTAACATACACACAGTGGGCCAGACGCTCCTACCGTGCGCCTTCCCCCCCCCATATCCCTATAAATTGCATATTGTTGTGTTCCTTGTAACTATTTATAAAAAAAAAGCTAATGTCCCCACAAAAAAAGTGAACGCACTGCCCCAAAATGGCGACCAAACATGGCGGATTGACGACTTTGACTTAATTTCCTCATAGTTGGTCTTTTATTAAAGCTGAATAGTCAGAGAATAATAAAACATAAGGAAATATTAAAAAATAATTGGCTTAAACTATGAAAAACACCAGTAAAGTCAATTTTTTTAACAAAAAAATTTTCAAGTTAAAAATCAAGCGTCGTTTGTAATTAAACGGCCTACAATAACGCAAAACGTGCTGAAAAAAAAAACATCTGGAGAATATATTCCACTTGCCAAAACGCTGATTATTTTTTAAAAATTTTGAAGCAGTTCTGTTGAAAATGCACTTATGCGGCAGAAAAGCGGTACCGGCGTGGGTGCCTACAGGTCTCTACCACACCATTCAGTACACATAAATGGCTTAGTTATAGTGATATAACGTTTTTGGTACATTATATTGGTTTTATTAACGAACAAATATTGATGCAATAATTTGATTGTCAAAAAAAAAATACTAAAATTTTTTAAAAAATATCTTTTATATTTAAATATTTTTTTATTTTTAAATATTATATTTTTTTTAATTTAACTTTCTTTATTCTATACATAAAAAATAGATTCTTTATTCTCAATTGTAAAAATGATATAATTATAATAATATAACTTAATTAAAAAATACTTTGCTGAGTATCTTGAATTTTTTTTATTTAACATTTGCAATTTAAGGCTTTGTTTTGTATATTTACTGATTCTTAGAGGTAATTTAAATTGTATATTCTTTCCTGGCAATGAGTCATATTAATACCTATTTTATAAACGAAATTAATATTTATCTAATCTGAACTACATATAATGAATAGTTGCCAGGTTGTTTAGTAAAACTTATTGTACAGAAATTGTGGAATAATTTGTTCGGAAGTTGGACTATATCATAAATAAATAGGAAATTTTAATATTGAATGAATTATTCTCTCTGCAAAAAGAAAGATAGAAAGGGTGGGGCTATAAGTTCTTCTATAACCCAGAACTGATTGTTAGTATTTAGTCTCAAAATGAGAAAAAACTTGATATTGAACCCAAAAATTAGAAAAATACATTAAGTGAACGAGAAAGGAAGTGCCAAAATCCCGGAAAATAAAACAAGGATCAGTATCCATTAAATGGCTAAACGAATATATAGTAGACAGATGAACAGAATATTTCAAGATGCTGCTAAAAAAGTCAAATGCTGGAGAAGTTTGGATGATCTTAAGGGGACGATGCAGGTTTAGTATGGTGAAGACCATTTTATCAGCAAAAAAGATTTGTTCGAAGCAATTGGCAAGTCAGCTGGTCTGGACAAACTAAACCGAACTGCTTTGCACAGTTTTGCGCGTACATAGGCAACAAGTATATTAGAAAATTATATGAAAGGACTGTGGTTTTTACCTTTACAAGGAGATACTAGGAAATGTAATACCCATCAAGATCCATTCATGTTTAGTATATCAAAGAAACTCTACCAAGAATCCTAGAAGCTGGAATAAGAAATATTGTCGATTGCTAGAGCAATATGAATTGAGAAACTCAAGTTGCACAGAGAATTGGAAGAGAAGTTGCAAATTGGGACTGTCTTCACTTTAAGGGAGGTTATAGAGTAGTCCATATATAAAAAAAAAGCTCTCTATCTGCTTAGTGGCTCGAACTTTAGATTGTGATATCTTTTTTTTTTTGTTCTTCCCTACGTCGCCTTTCAGGCTATATGGGATTTTCCCAGGCTGGAGGGTGAGGGCGGGGAATTTAAAATTCCTTCCTGCACCAGGACGCGAACTCGTACTTTTTAACCTTCTCAAATCTGCTATCGGTTACCAGGCAACTCACGGTGCTGTGCACACGCTTTAGCCCATTCGGCCACCCCGCCCCTATTGTGCTAATATCTAATTATCTTTCAGAAAAGCTTGTTTTTCTTTTAGCTTCCTTAAACAATCTTTTGCAAATGCACTAAACAGAAGGAGAGCTATTTCCCTTTCTCGATATACCTCTCTATATCCTGCTTCAAAGTGGAGATAATCCCAATGTGCACCTACAGCAATCGAAAATAAAGTGGTTTTCATCATAATAAACCTAAATATTCTGTCCACTTAATATCATGCAAAACTGCAATTGACCCCCTTTTAGCAGCACCTTGAAATATTCTGTTCATCTGTCTACTATACATTCATTTAGCCATATAATGAATACTGGTCCTATCTTTTCCTTTCTCATTCGCTTAATGTATTTTTTGCAATTTTCGGGTTCAATTTCGCATTTTCCTCATTTTGAGACCAAATCCAAATAATCAGTTCTGGTTTATAGAAGAACTTATAGCGTCACCCTTTCTATCTTTCTTGGTATAGAGAGAATAACTCATTCAATATTAAAATTTCCTATTTATTTATGAGATAGTCCAACTTCCGCACAAAATAAAGGAAATAAAAATTGACTTTTTAATTAGTGATATATGAGTTTTAGTAAATAACCCGGCACCTATTCATTATATATTGTTAAGATTAGGTGTATATTATTTTAGTTTATAAAACAAGTAATTATATGACTCATTTCCTGAGAAGTATATACAATTTAAATTACCTTTAAGAATCAGTAAATATACAAAACAGTGTTAAATTACAAACGTTAAATAAAAAAAAAAAAATCAAGATATTCAGCAAAGTATTTTTTAATTAAGTTATATTATTATAATTATATCATTTTTACAATTAAGGTCTTAAACGACCTACGTATAGAATAAAGGTGGTCAAATTTAAAAAAAATAATAATTTTTTTTTTAAATTTTAGTATTTTTTTTTACAATTTAATTATTGCATTAATAATTGTTCGTTAATAAAACCAATATAATGTACCAAAAACGTTATTATATCACTATAAGTAAGCCATTTATGTGTACTGAATGGTGTGGTAGAGGCCTGTAGGCACCCATGCCAGTACCGCTTTTCTGTCGCATAAGTGCGTTTTCTACGGAACTGCTTAAAATTTTTAAAAAAATAATCAATGTTTTCGAAAGAGAAATATATTCTCCAGATGTTTTATTTCAGCACGTTTTGTGTTATTGTTGGCCGTTTAATTACAAACGAGGCTTGATTTGTAACTTGAAAATGTATTTGTTAAAAAAATTGACTTTACTGGTGTTTTTCATAATTTAAGCCAATTACTTTTTAATATTTCTTTATGTTTCATTATTCTCTGACTATTCAGCTTTAATAAAAGACCAACTATGAGGAAATTGAGCCAAATTCTGATTCTCATTGACCAAAAAACTAACTAAAGTCAAAATCGTCAATTCGCCATGTTTAGACACCATTTTGGGGCAGTGCGTTCACTTTTTTTTAATAAATAGTTACAAGGAACACGATATGCAATTTATAGGGATGTGGGGGGAGGGGGTGCACGGTAGGGGTGTCTGGCCCACAGACTAACACAACAGTTTTTGAAATTAGACCAGTAAATATAATTTAGAGTCAAATTAACTAATGGTAAAAGTCCTACCTATAAGGATGTTTCAAGCAACCATAGGCATCCCTGTATCTCCCATATAATGTTCCATATGAAACTCCTAATAGTTCTGCAGCTACTTTCATTTCAATCTCTTTATTTTTTATCGCTTCCATCACTCTCTTAGTTGATGATGTTTCCCAAAAATGTGGTCTCCTACCTCCTTGCTGGATATATGCAGTCATTTTAATTACATCCATTAAATCTAGTAAACAAAATACATTTAGTTAAAAACATCAAGACGAATCAAATTCCACATACAATACCATGTAAATTAAAAAAAACAAGAAACAACTAAAATAAATTTCTGAAAGGTCATTTAAATGAAAAATAAATGTAAAAAAACTCTAAAATATCTCACACAGAAATATAACGCATATAAATTTAAATAAACCACATTTTTATACTGATCGATGAATCTCACAACTATATACAATATAATAAAGTTAACGAGATGTATTTGAATTTAACATGGAGAGAAGTTAATCATTGGCAAGATTTCAATTAACATATTATGGAAATAAGTCATCGGACCACTTTATTTTTAGAAGGGAGATTTAAGTGATATTGCAGGTCATTTTGGATATTTAATTGACCAAATTTACATACTAAGGTCATTACAGTTACTTCCAATAATCATCGTTTCTCTCAATTCAAATATCAAGTGATATTTCTCAGAGATCCATCTCACCAACCTTTTACTCTTCCTACACTAATGATCTTCCTGATTCCATTCATCGTTCATAATTTCACTAATCATTTGTTTCTTTCAAAAATCCCAAAACTCAAAAAATCTCATTTGTTTCCTTTCCTCTCCAAATGGAATGCCTACTAAAATGGCTTTTTCGCAATAACAATGCTTCCTTCTTAAGTGTCTATCTCTTCTGATCCTTTAGAACCGGAAAGCCTCTCTAAATTCTTTATTTATCCAGCCTTTGTTGTTAATTTTACCTTATAAACATAACTAGCCAACAAACATATATATTCCTTAGCATATAACTACCTTCAAAAATCCTAAATAATTATAACTACCTCCTTATAGAAATCCTTACCCATCTCCCTTAGTAAAACCTCATCTTCATTTAAACACCAATTATTTCTCTATCTTTCCAAATATCAATCTTTCACATGCATTTAAGAATAAAGTTAACTGCATTTTTATATTATTTATTGAATATTTTATTAAAATTAATTTTATTTTATTTTTTATGTATCTGTATACATAGATATCTATTTAATATTTCAATACCTTAATTTTCTACACATTCTTCGCTTTTATTTTATAATTAATTTATTTCATAAATACACTAATTTCAGTGTAGTAGCGCTCCAAGCACACATTATCGAATACACGTTAACTGACCTAGTGAGAAAAATAAAAGAACAATACAGAGAAAGGGAAATTTCGGCTTCCAGAAAGTTGATAGGGATCCATTGTTTACTGGAGCTAGGATATTTTTATAATTCATAGAACGTCATATAAACGTGATTCAACCAATAGTGATCCTTTTTTCACAAAAAGAAGATTCTCTTCCATTTTAACTCTGATTTTTTCATATTTTTGTACTCATGCTTCACATTTTAGGATTAAACAAAAATTAAATGTACCATAAGAAGAGCTTCAAAAACAGTATTTTTAAATCACAAGAATACTACTATAGTAAAACATTTCAGGCCTGGTTTCAAAGAGTCTGGATATCCATTCATTTGTATTAATGAGGAAGAGAATAGCCTATTTTAACAAAATACACTGACCACTAGTCAAAAAGTAATATACTACTTATAAAAAGTTAAAAATTTACAGGTGTTCTGTAGCTTGAGAACATGACCAGATGAATGAAATTCAATAAAAAATCTTATCTGCTACACTGCAGATGACCACTAGGTGCCTGAGTAAACTGAATTCTGTAAAGAAAATGAGCAAAAATATGATATGAATCCAGTTATAGCAATTCTTGGTAGGAAAAATGATTAGATAGACTGATGGAAAAAGCAACACAGCTTACACTTAGCTAGTGTAACTGATAAGAAATGGTCTACTAAAGCTATCAATGCTGCCAACTTTAGAACTAAATTTGAGGAAATGAGATCAATGAATGAATTAAATCCAAAACAAGTTTACAACATGAGCAAGACTAGGCTGAATCTTTAAATGTTCCCAAATAAAATTTTATGGGCAGAAGAGAAAAATCAAGTACCGATTTTCAAAAACCAAGAGTGTATCACAATGGGTGTTACTAATATAATAAACTATAATATTACAGTAGGATCATACAAACTCCCTGTTTTGCGCATTCATAAGTTGGTCAAATCAAATGCCTTCATGATACTATAGTGAACTACAATAATATTGCACAGCTGCTCAACTGTGTTGGGTTGCTAAATCACACAGCATGCTCAATCAATAAATAGATAATCATTTTTAAAAAATAAGAGAGTTAGGTGGGGCCACTGCAAAAACTACTATGCCATAAAAACTAGTATGCCAAGAACAGTTTTCAGGATTGAATAAGAGAAAGCCAAGATTAATCAATATATGTGGTGATGGAAGGAGTCTAAAATAATAGTTTCTGCCAGGGTCTGTATCTGCTTCCTTTCGACACCTAGTCACTGCAAGAAATTACTTGTAGTAAGAGGAATGGATCCCCTGCTTCCGAACCATAGTCCTTTAACTGAGAATTCTCTTTCGCTGAATCCATCTCTATACTTTTCCTTCAAGCAAGGGATGCATTTCTTATAGATAGAATCAAATTTTATCTAAAAATGATCAATCAACACTAAAAATAAAAAATAAATTGCTCTATTTTATCACTTCCGGTGATTACTAACTTCACTATTGTATTTTATTTTGTGAACATAGATAAATAAAAGTGTCAACAAAAAAAAATATCTCAATAACGTGAATCTCATGCAACTGACTTTACCCTTGGTTTATCAAAATTTGAGATACAAAAATCAAGAATCATGAGAATTTGACTAATTGAGGTTTAAAGTGTGTTAATCAACATTTTGAAATTGACACTGTTGGACCTCCTCTGCTCTGATGTAAGGTTAGTATGCTCTACTCTACTAAAGTATATTCCACCAGAACTTCTTTCCTCCTTAAGGAAATGCCAAGTGGTACAGGCTTTCAAGAAATTAAACTTCAAGATATCAAGACTTTGTGGTTTCCTCCCCACTCACTTTGTGATTCCCACCCCCCTTGAAGCACCATCTTACACTTAGGAAACAAGAAAAAGTTACATGGTACCAAACCAAGTGAATAAGGGGCAATGTTCACTGATGTACAAATAGCGACAATCTTTCTTTTTTTAAGCAGGGACACTGTGACGATGAAGAATATACCACCCTTCTCATGCCATATTTAGTCGACCCCGAACCAGACATATTTTAAAGAAGCTAGTCAGTGAGATCTTTCCAAGAACAGTCTCGATTTCCAAGACTATCATCCTTAGCTCCTAAGTTTGTTTCTACTCCTTGATTAGGGATGGATTTTCCAGTCATTCATACCCAGTTTCACAAGAAATTTTATATTGACTCACTATTCTTCAACAATAGAAAACTCCATGCTGATGGCACTTCAAAAATAGATATTTGAACAACCGCATTAAAACCCACATGAATCATAATGTCGGCATAAGTGGATTGTATTTCAGGGGAGTCTTTTGAAGATGAGAATATGGAATTATTTAATTAAGTATAATTTTTTTTGACCTATATAAAAACATTTTGGACACACTTTATCTAATATCATCAAAATAAAAAAAAATGTAATCTATGATTTTATTGATTACAGATCTTCCTAAAAATCCTTGAGGAACAATCTAAACAAATAGAAAATTTATACAATTATAAGAACTGTAACCTGTTTTGGTATGGGAAGGAGCACCAGTAGAAATCCTGGCTGCAGAAGCAGCAGCTGTAGACACATCTGCAAAAAGATAATATAATTAAAGCGAATAGAACTATTAAAAAATACATATATTTATTATTAAGTCAGAACAGGATATACTAATAGTAAAAATGTTGCCTTTATAGCAATAATGGGTTTCAGAACCAAGACCTATTTTGTGTTTCATTCCTGGGGCCGCCAGTTTTGTGTAAAATGACATTCATATTCGAATAACATTCTAAAACAATGAAAAAAACTCAATAGCTTGACTTTTGAAGTTAGAAGAAATTACAATCATTTAGACTTTAGAGAAAAGAAAATACTAAAGAGGACTAAATGATATTTCAAGACACCATCTAAATAAACAGGATGCATATCCAAGATTCTTCAACATTAGTGTTAGTGTGTTTTCAGAGGATCTGATAAATAGCTGAGATGGCTTCAATACAATTTAACTTGGACCAAAAGAATATAATCCTTTCACCTAGTCTGATATTTACTGGAGTCTCTATTTCTTAATCACAAATAATGTATTTATAATACAACTAAAAAAATTTTAAAAAGAATCTTTAGGGGATGGAGGGGAGAGGGAATTCATAAAGGTTCTTACACTGCAGTTTACTTTATGGCGGAATTTCTCCACATTTTTTAAAACAAACATTATCCCTCTAAAAAAACCTCAATTTTGTCACCCTGCTATCTCACACAAACCTTGTAAGAAAATGCTTCAAAACTATCAACATCAACATAATTTTTTAATGCCTTTAGATATTTAATTTTATTAACTAAACTAAATGAGTAATATAGACTATATTTCCTCAAAAACAATTTATAATAATATATACTTTTAAATGCATAAATAATTTTAAAAGTCACCATGGTGCTCTGTAGATGTCTCTGGATTGGCAGTTCCTTCTCCTTCAATAACAGTGGGAACACACATATTGGTAGCATTATTCTAAAACATAAAAACAATCCAATTCTTTAAAAAATACCTAAACTTAGAACTACTACTAGCATTGTCAAAAGAATATTAGATGGAACTGAGTGTGATGAAAATATGAACTAAATGAACTTAAAATACATAATAAATCATTAAAAAGAATTTGAAAGTAATTTAATGATTGGCTTTAATGCCTCAAAGTTATTTTATATAGCTTTTAAAGTTGTTTATATACTTTTAAACTTCATTTGCAACACTTATCTTAAACTAAAAGCAAACACTTTATAAATAGATACAAATATTAGAAAATATAAATAGATAATGTGAATATAGAATAAAATAAGAAAATCACATAATGTAATGTTGATTTTTCATATGTTTTGAGTTCTATAAAATATAAAAAGGCTACAATGTTGATGTTGGCCTCAAGTTATACGATATGATAGCCAGGCTATTTACCATCGAACCACTAAGATGAGGTTTTAGAAAGTAGCAAAGCCAGAAACTTGCATTATTTTTGCATCAACTCAAATCAAGATTGTTAAAGAAAAAAATTCCAACTTTTTCCGATTTTAAATGTCAGATTCCCCCACCCCCTTAGACATCCCTTACCCACCTTAATTGAGACTTTTTAATAAATGTCACAGGATCTTGTTTCTAGTACATATATATATTCTTCACAGACAGGTTTAAGTACTTTTTGTTCCCACGCATTCAATAATCTTTCAGTTTCTTTGGCAAGTACTCAAGTTTCACTTGGTTACTGTTGGTCTTTCTTATATTTTACCTTTCTATAGTTTTCATCAATTATTCTCTATTGGCATTATCATAATCCTGTTTAAAGTCCACTGGATGGTGGGACAGATTTACATTAAATTCATAAGTCTTTCCAAGAGTTTACCTTAGGGCGAATGAAAGCCACCATTGATTGGCCATCCCAGAAACCACAGTGATATTCTTAAATTTTTTGATTTTTAAACCATTTTATGATTTTTAAACTATTTTTCGAGCTTTTGATTAAGAAGTACGGCGAATATTTTATGATGTTCTTAGAGGAGATATTCCTGTAATTATCAAATTTTGATTTATATATTATTTAATGAATAGGATTAATTATGACTAGGCTCTATATGACTAGGTGGCATTTCTTCTTTATTTAAGAATAAATTATATATACTGCATACCCTTGTGCATTAATATTCTTCAGAAATTGGGTCATTTCTTAAAATCCTTCAAAATCTGATCGTTTCACATCATCTTTCTTAGACCAGCCAACTCTTCTTTCTAAATATGTCATATTCCTACTAGTATTTAACTCTTTGGAATAAATGTGCCTAGCTTCAATCACTTTCCCTGTTTTCACTACAAAGTTCCCTTCTCTGCCCCAGTAAACATTAATCCTTGAATAAAATGAGTTTTCTTTTAAATTATTTACTTTTTTATTAAATTTTATTGATTTTTTAATTTCATATTCTATCTATAACACTCCAGTGGTGTTATTTCTACATTAGAAAAGTACTGGTTCCTGGTACTGAAACGTCAGTATCAATCATATATTTTAAACAAACCACAGTATAATGAATAAAATGTAGGCTCGCAATTTCAGATACTAAAAAATTGCAAAAACATATTTTCAACAACACCACATAACTGTAGAATCCAAAGTTTTTGACAAGACACAATTTTTAAGTTTTTAAATTATGTTTAAAACATCTATTTTTTATCATATTGAGGTGCTATTTTTTTTAAAAAATTAGTATGTAGTAGCAAGTAATAAAATGCTGAATAGAAAAAATTAACAAACTATTTTGGTAGGTAAGTTCACACAAAAAATAAAATAATAATAAAAAAACTCATATCAAACTATTTTTGACTTACATGCTTTCACACTGTTGCTAATGATATATTCACTGAAAACAAAAAGTAATGATTTGAAATAAAGAAATTGTGATTTATGAAGACTCCCAGTATTTTTTTTTTATTTTATTTTTTTTAAGGAATTGGTTTTAGTTTGGTATGGTAAAATTTATATTGCCTGTAAGTAAGTTGATGAAGTAACTGGAAGGATATAACATTTCACAAGGACACATGAGCCAGGAATTTTAAAAGAAATGCCACTACATGAAATATTGAAAAAATAAATGTTTGTTTCTTCATTTATTGATCAGTTTCATAAGATGTGACTTTTTTTACCTGTCCTTTTAAAAAGGAAATAATGTAATAACATTATTATTTTACAATGGTTACAGCCAAAACTATTAACAATTTATTTCAGTTTATAAACAACACTAGTGAGAAAGAAAATTAAACTTCCAAGATTTTCAACTAATTTCCCCAGTTTCCCATACCAAAGTTGAACATTATTTATTTACATTTGTATTGTATAAAAGACACTCTTATGTTATATATAACAGAACATATTACTGTTAACAAAATAGTTTTAATGGATGTAATCTTGACAAATCCAGAGTGAGTATTATGAACTAGGTATGTATCTTTCATTAGATTGAAGTGATAATCTTGGAACAGTATGTTTACTTATGAGGATGGGAGAACATTCTGAAATGTAATAAATAAAGAAGGTTCTCCAATTTTCACATACCATTGTTGACATGCAAAAGAAATTCTTCTAATTTTTGATAACATATAAATTAAATTAATAATAAAAAATAAATCACCAAGGCAAAATACCAAGTATCCTTTCCTACCACAAAAAAATTATATCATAGCAATTAATACAAGCCATTGCTTAAATGTCAAACAGCACCATCTATATAAATACAATATTGTAGATTATATTTGACAATAAAGCAACAAATGAGACATATAATTACAAATTTTGTTTCTTTCAATTTTTAATTAGTTTAGAAATACTGAAATACTTCCTAAATAAAACAAAAGAGGAAAATACTGAACTTCGTTTTTAAAAAGTCAAATTTTCTTCAAAGCCTATTCAAATAATTATAATGCTATTTTCATTTTTAAGATAAAATTATAACTAATTAAAATAAAATTGTATTGAGTTGGCAAATAAGTCCTATCAGTTTTTCAGGGTGAAATAAAACTCAATGTACTATAGACATAAAATTTATTTTGATCTACAATATATTGACCAATATTTAATATGACTTTTTTCCACCAACTGCATAATGCCATGTTCATAGAATGTCTGGAGTTTATTGTTAAAAAACTGATCCAGGTGGTTTTTGATGTCCTCTTTCTTTTCGAATTTCTTTACATCCATGGAGTTCCACAGAGAACGGTATAAATGGTAGTCACTTGGAGTAGGTTTGGTGGATAGGGAGGGTGGGGCAAAAGGTCCCATCTAAGGCTCAATAATTTATTGTGACTAATGAGGTGTGGAGCCTAGCATTATATTAATGGAACACAACACCCTTCTGATTTACCAGTTCTGGGCATTAATTTTTTATTGATCGGTCCAATTTTGCTGATTGTGAGCAATATAGAGTTGAATAAATTGTTTTTCCTGATGGCAATAGCTCATAGAAAGTAACACCCTTGAAATCTCACAATATGGAAAGCATTATCTTCTCTGGATGCAATCTGGGTTTTCACATTCTTCTAGGAGCCTCACTACAAGGGCCCCAAGATTTTATAAGAACTACGTTATCGTAAAATATCCATTTTTGATCTCCTGTTACCAACCTTTGGAAAAATTGGTGAATCACTAACAGAAATGTGTGCTGCCATGTTGACTTCGGTTAGAGAGTGAGGGACCCAAACATTTAGCCTGAAAACATAGCCAAGCTTGTACAAATCGTTTTCTACGCCTGTGTGTCACATTTAGGGGCATAGCTATCTCTCGCACTGATTGGGTGGGATTTTGATCAACAATGGCCTTAACATTGCTCATTTCAATTTTACGACCAACCATTGAACATCACTGATGTTAAAATTTCCTGAATAAAATTTGGCAAACCAATTTTGACAGGTGTGTTCGGTTAAGGCATCATCCCCATAAACACTGCAAATTTTTCTATGAGCTTCTGTAGCACGCTTACTCTTTTTAAAATAATTCAACAAACAAAATATGGCGATAATGAATATTTTCTTCTATATTCACAGAGCAGTAGCAAACACAATACTGAGCTAATCTAAACAAGAGTTAACAGATATCGTTGTTCACATATTACAAACAGGTTAAACAATCTACCTTAGGGATTAATTTATCAGATAAGAAGTATATCATAGTGATATAAAAATAAACAGAAAAACCGAAAGGACTTATTTGCCAACTCAATAGTAAGTATTATAGAGTAATATTAAGTATTATAAAAATGCAGTACCTAATAAAGTAATAAATGTAGTACATTAAAAAAGATTTAATATGAAAAGTTCATGAAGATGGACAGATAGTACAAAACATCAACCTAAATCTTCCCCTATCTAACAGTGTCCTAAATTGGTTCAAATCCTTTTTCTCAGATCGGTACTAGTATGTAGTTGTTCCCGGCCAACCTTCTAACATACTTCTCTTCTCTTGTGGTGTCCCTCCCTATCCCTTACTCAGTTTGATATGAACATTAATGAACTTCTCCTCCTGATCCATCACTTCCAATACCATATTTATGCAGATAATTTCCAAATATATCTGTTCTTTCCGCCTTCTGACTTATTATCAACCCACAAAAAACAAAAACAAAATAAAAAACTTCAAGATATCTTAATATAATCTGTGACTAGATAGAAGCTAACAAGTTGAAGCTGAATGCAGAAAAGAAAATGCAAATTTTAACATGCTCCAGTCATCGCCTTAAAACTGTTCTTCATATTTCAACCCTGATCCTACATCAAATTTTATCTCACCATTAAAAACCTTGGAATACCATTGATCAAACCCTTTCCTGGAAAAACCATGTATCCAATACCCACCAACATGCTTAAAACATCTAAATTACCTCCACCACCTATTTCCATTTGAAACCACAATACTTCTAATCACTTCCCAATATTTCTCCCCTTTGATTGTTGCTATATGGTATATGGGGATGTCCCTGGAGATCTGGAGGCAAAACTAAAACGTTAGGTGAATTGCTTTGTATAATTCATCTTCAGGATCCCAGGGGACGCCTCTGTCTGCCACTTCTATGAAAAGTTAAAGTGGCTTTCCAATTGTCTCAAGTATTTCGTGGCATTTTCCTTTTCTATGTCATATAATCCCCCTTTATACACTGACAGGCAAAAAATTCCACACTTGATTTTTTCATGTTTTCATCTAAAAATATTTCTGCTTTGGATTGGTCTATTGTTTTTAATGAATAAATAGGTAATCTTTTTGTTTGTTTTCAATTAGGAATGTTAATATAGAGGACAATAACCCTTAATCCCTAATTCAATGAAATGATTCTAGATTCCAATATTTACTTTCTATGGAATCAAAATGTTTATTCAGTATCATTAGTTCAGTGCCGTTTCTTACAGCACATTTCTTAGTCTCCGGCTTTTGATTTTTTCAATATTAAATTTAAAAATGCCTCTTAGTATATCTTTGCTGGAGGATAGCCCATTTCTCCCGAAGAGCCCTTTCAAGGTCCTGCAGTCTATCAGGAAGTGTTGCACGCGCTCTTATTCGTCTTCCGAGGCTATCCCATAAATGCTCAATGGGGTTCAAATCTGGAGAATGTGCTGGCCAGGCTAAAACCTCAATATTGTTCTGTTGAAGGAACGCCTGCACTATGCGGGCGACATGGGGGCGTGCATTATCGTGCATTAGAATAGAACGATCGCTGAATCTCATCTACATAGCCAATGGCCGTCAAAGACCCTCCACGAACAACAACCAATTCTGTGCTGTGCTCCATTGAAATCCCAGCCCACACCATTAAGGAACCACGTTGGAAAGGTTGGCTCTGGGAAAAATTACAGGCTGCATATCTTTCGTTTCTTCTTCTCCACACCCTTTCACGCCCGTCTGGAGATCGAAGAGCGAATCTTGACTCATCTGTAAAAAGTACAGCACTCCATTCGTCCATAGTCCAATGGCTGTGTTCTCGAGCAAAAGCCAGCCGTGTTACTCTGTGAGTTCTGGTCAACTCTGGTCCTCTTACTGGACGAAAAGCCATTAATCCATACTCATTTAATCTTCGCCGAGCGGTACGTTCAGAAATTTGCACACCTCGAACTTCTTCGAGCTGATGAATCTCTTGAACAACGGTAAGGTGCTGGTTTCGTAAAATTCTCAAAGTCAAAAACCGTTCATCCTGTGGTTCTGTTACCCAAGGCCGTCCAGAACCGGGCCTTCTATTGTAAGAACCAGTTTCCTGAAAACGCCTGACGGCGTCTCGTTAAGTTACATATGGACCTCCGATGGCATTAGCTGCATATCTAATGGAACGTCCATCATCAATAAGTGCCACATCACGCGCAACATCCTCAGCACTAAGAGGCATTTTTAAATTTAATATTGAAAAAATTAAAAGCCGGAGACTAAGAAATGTGCTGCAAGAAATGGCACTGAACTAATGGTACTAAATAAACATTTTGATTCCATAGAAAGTAAACATTGGAATCTAGAATCATTTCATTGAATTAAGGATTAAGAGTTATTGTCCTCTATATTAACATTCCTAATTGAAAACAAACAAAAAGATTACCTATTTATTCATTAAAAACAATAGACCAATCCAAAGCAGAAATATTCTTAGATGAAAACATGAAAAAATCAAGTGGGTGGAATTTTTTGCCTGTCAGTGTATATCTCCAAGTTCCTTCAATTCAAATCCTCTGTTCACTCCAGAAAAACCTAATTCCTAGTCTTCAGCTTTATATACAAGGGTCCACCGAACTGTTGCTTTTGACAGATCTTTCATTATTAGATCCTCATTCCTATGGAATTCTATTCCTTCCTACATTCATCGTTTCAATAACCTTATCACCTTCTTTAAATTCTGCCTGTCTAATTACTTCCTATCTATTCACTCCTCATAAAATTTTAAATAAATGTTGCTATAAATATGAATATGAATTATTAGTTCGTTTTATTTCATTTGTCTATATTATGCCTATTTGTTTATTTTGTGATTATTCTTATAAATCTCTAAACCTCCAAATCTCACATTCTATCTTAATATATTATTCTAAAGAGAATTGTCTCAGAATAAATAGAGCATTATTATTGAAAAGTATTTTGAAGTTTAGAATATATTCTAGAAATAAAAATAACATTATAAAACATTGAAATACATAATCAACCAGTTTGAAGATAAATGTTTTCATTTAAACAGTACTTTTAATTATTATTTTTAACTTACGTTAGTTATTTGTGGTTTCACATCCTCAGGTTCAGAATAAACGTCTTCATGTGATCTAGTATCCCACATACCATCTTGGCTGTCTTCATCACTTTCTGACTAAAAACAATTAGGCATATTAATAGGCAATTCTAATGGCTAAAAATTAGCTTCGATAGTAAAAAACAGGTTAAGTAAAACTAGTAGGAATTAATATAAATTAGTAACAAACTAACCAAGAGATAGATCATAAATGTTGGTTCATAATTGGAAAAATTCCAAACCACACAGCCGTATGTCTCCAAAATGCAGGCAAAGAAAAAAAAACTAACTAGTAGTATGAATTTAAAACAAAATTATATCAATATGAACATTACTAAAATCTCAATAAAGAAAAAACTAATAATTTCACAAATTTAGAAAATTAAGGAATATAATATTAAAAGATGACTCGTCACCAAATTCCCCCTAACCATTGAATCCAGACCATTAGTACACAATGACGGATCCCACCCTCAGTTAACACTCCTTACTCGCCACAAGAACCTATCCTAAATCCACTTCACAACCAACATCCATCTGGTATAACTCCATTCTATCATCCTTCAACACTATAAAACCTCTTATCACTCTACTCACCAGAATCCTGACCGAAATTCCTTTTAATTTCCCTCGATGAGCACAAAGCCTCTAACTATCCTTTTATGGAATGCTAACGGACTACACAACCACTGAGACGAACTTGACATATTTTTTCATGACATACACATTGATATTGCTCTACTGACTGAAACTCATTTCACTAAACAGACAAATTTTCACATACAAGACTTCATCACTTATAGATCTGACCACCCAGACAACACTTTCCGCACTGGTTCTAGCATCCTTATACATAAATCTTTACCCCATTCCGTTATTCCTTCCACTTCAACTGATGGCGTTCAATCAACATTAGTAATCTTTTTAACGCGCCCTTTCCATATAACTTTCTTAGCTGTATGCTGTTCTCGTAATTCACTCTCCTATAACCTCCTTGATTCATTATTCCAACCCCTCGGATCACACTTTATTGCTGGAGGAGATTACAATGTTAGGTACTCATTAAATAGCTGGTCGGGTCAAAACCTCCCTTGTTATCTAATCTTATATCACATAACCTCTCTTCTTATCTCATCTAACTTAAGTTATTCCATTGTTTATTTTTTGTTCTTCCTGTAAGCTGTGAGTGACGTGTTATTTTCATAAAATTATGGATGTTGTTTGTTACATTGTTCGAATTGCCGACTTCAGAAGAAGAGGCTATAAAATATTTTCAAGATGCTGGGATAATTTCAAAGGTGAAATATTGTGATGAGGGTCAAGAAATGAAGATGGATGGGAAGACGAAATGGAGATGCTTTCATACTTGTAACAAAAACGTTTCTATAAGAAAAGGAACGTGGTTAGAGAGGTCGAATTTCTTTTTTAACGGCTTTAAAATTCATTTATGGGTGGTTCCATAATTTAACTATTTTCCCTACCAAAATAAATTAAGTTAAAATAAAATTGTTTTTTATGTAAATATTTTGTTTATATTGTTTCTTTTATATGTAAATATGTTCTTTATAGTCTTCATAGTGTTTCTTTTATATGTACATATGTTGTTTAAGTGGCTTTTTATTATTTCATTTATTTTTATATATATGTTGTAATGTTTTTACATTATATATGTATAATGTTTTGGTCTATTTAATACATCTCTTATAAAATAAAAGTAGTTTATTATTATTACATTTGTTTTTGTTTACAATTTCAATAATATGAATATAGTACAATAAATATGAATACGAAGATATAATAATATGAATATAATTCAATAAAAATGAAAACGAAGATATTATCAGTGCCTGGTCAGAATTATCAGGTTATAAACCTTGGCAGATAGCAGTCGGACCCAACCAGCTATTTAATAAGTACCCAATGTTAAACACCAAAGATTGGGTTGTCGAATAAATCAAAAACTAGTAACTCTAGATGTTTCAGATGATCATAATATTGATCGTATATGGGATGCGTTCAAAGTTTCGCTGGATTCGGCAGCTGAAGAAGTTCTAGGTAAGCAGGAAAGGACAGTCAGATCTCCCTGGTTCGATGAAGAGTGTCATTTGGTGACTGCAGCGAAGAATGAGCCTATAGAAAAATGCTCCAAAAAAGAAATACTTGAGCTGCAACTGAGGAATATCGTGAAAAAAGAAGAATTGAAAAAAGGTTGCAATGAGAGAAAAAAACGGGAATACGAAAGCAATGAGTTGGAGGCCATTGAAGAGCACAGGAACCTAAACAAAGTGAGGAAACTCTACCAAAAAATTAATGAAGGGCACAAACCTTATCAACCACTCATTTCTTCATGCAGAGATGGAAATGGTAATCTTCTGACGGAGAAGACGGATATTCTAGATAGATGGAGAAGATATTTCGAAGACCTCCTTATTGAAGGATTGAGAAATAACAACATTGATGAGGATGCTGTAACACCTGGTTATAGTGCCGATGATGATCTGGAACCACCAGATGATAAGGAAGTAGAGGAGGCAATAAGAAAGCTCAAAAACAACAAGATCCCAGGATTTGATGGACTCCCAGGTGAACTATACAAATATAGGGGAACCGAGCTAATAAAAATCTATTCTTGAGTATCTGGACAGAAGAGAGATTACCTAAGGATTGGAACAAGTCTGTGATATGCCCTATATACAAGAAAGGCGATAAACTTAACTGTGAAAATTATAGAGGCATTTCTCTGCTCTCCAGTGCTTATAAAGTTCTATCAAATGTGCTCTTCCAGAGGCTTCTGCCGTTTGCAGAGCGAGAGATCGGCAAATACCAGTGTGGATTCAGAAGAGAAAATCGACCACTGATCAGATATTCACCCTTAGAATGCTCCTGGAGAAAATGATGGAATATAATGTTAAAAGTCATCATCTCTTTACAGATTTTAGAGCTGCTTATGATAGCATTGATAGAGAGCAGTTATACATGGCAATGATTGTTATGAACATACCACCAAAACTAGTCCGCCACGTCAGGATGACCATGATGGGCATAGAGTGTGTCGTCCGAGTACAGGGAGACTTATCACAGAGGTTCATGACAACTAAAGGACTGCGACAAGGAGATGCTCTTGCATGCCTCCTATTTAACCTGGCACTTGAAAAAGCTCTGAGTGATTCTTCCATCCAGACTACTGTTACGCTATTTAATAAGACTTTACAGCTACTTGCATATGCTGATGACATCGACATAATGGCCAGATCGATGAATTCTATGAAAGAAGCGTTTGTCCTAATATAAGCAGCAGCTGCAGGGTTAGGACTGGTCGTTAACGAAGAAAAAACCAAATATATGTGTATTTGAGGTAGTGCTACCGCCCAAGAACAACATCTGCAGATCGCGCACTGTAAGTTCCAGAGAGTTAATGAGTTTGCATATCTGGGATCTCTAGTAAATAGAGAAAACAAAGGAAACCTAGAGATCAAGAGAAGAATAGTAGCGGCAAACAAGTGCTATTTTTGCTTAAATGAGCATTTCAAAACTAAACTCATCTCTCACAGCACAAAGACACAGCTTTATAAAACGCTCATTTGTCCGTTACTGATGTATGGCTCTGAAGCCTGGACCATGACGCAAGGAGACGAGCGAGTCCTAGCGTTATTTGAGTGGAAGGTACTCCGCAGAATCTATGGTTCTGTGAGCGATGAACAGAATTGGAGGATTACACACAACACAGAGCTTTACAATCTATTCAAGGAGGCAGATATCATAAGAATCATAAAGCTTGCAAGTCTGCGATGGGCAGGGCATGTGGCGAGAATGCAAAATGATGAAATCCAAAAAAAAACTATGGAGAGCAATGAACAAGGCTCTAGGAAAGTAGCAAGACCACGGCTGTGATGGCATGATTGTGTGGCAAGGGATGCACGTGCACTAGTTGGTGTACGTAACTGGAGAGCGGCTGTGCAGGATAGAGACGCCTGGCAGACACTTCTTGAGGAGGCCAAGACTCTTCATGAGTTGTAGTGCCGTGGAAGAAGAATTCACAAAAGTCTAACTTGCAACAGCATATTTGTATCTTATTAAAGGAAAAACACAGAGCAAGATCGAAAATGAATAGAACTAGGTGTCCAACAGATAAAATTACACCCAACTGACTAACAATCTAAAATCATAAATTAAAAAATACAAAATTCAATTTTATTTTACTGAAAAACTAACACCTACCGACAAATCACTATGGACGACCACTAAAAGGCTCCTGAAATTTAAAGACGGCAATCATCCACTTCTTACTGAAGCCAGAACCTGGTCCAAATCCGCTGAAGAAAAACCCTTAATATTTGCTCACATCTCTTCAAAACCTGTAATCCAGATCCCGATACTCTTAAATCAAATAATATTGAATGTATTGAAGCAGAACTTGATATGCCTCTCCACCCAAAAGCCTTTCATCCTTCAGAAATATCTACCATCATTCACAGGTTACCTTCCCACAAAGCTCCTGGATACAACCTAATTACATCCTAGATCCTAAAACTACTTCCTCGGGAAGACATTCTATTCCTTACTTATATATATATAATGCTGTATTCCGACCCACATATTTTCCTGACCCTTGGAAACTTTCTATTATCAAAATGGTAACACAAACCCAAAGAGCCACCTGAATACCTATCCTCTTGCCATCCTATCTCCCTTTTACCCATCATGGGCATAATCCTGGAAAAACACCTGTATTCTATCCTAGATTTGAATTACATAATCCCAGATCACCAGTTTGGATTCCACAGATCACATTCCACTATCCAGCAATGCCATCGTATGGTGGATGTTGTCTCCTCTGCATTGGAGCGCGGAATGTATTGCACAGGAGTCTGCCTCGATCGATGTAGAACAGGCTTTTGATCGAGTTTGGCACCAGAGACTGCTTTACAAACTGTAAATTCCTACATCCTACATACTTCCTCATTATTTGTTCCTACTTAACTGATACTTATACTTTATAGTGAATCACAATAACACATATTCATCCCTCTTTTCCCAGTCCGCTGGTGTTCCACAAGGTAGTATCCTAGGTCCTATCCTTTACACAGTTAATACAGCTGATATCCTAACCTATCCTAACACTGCCATCACCATGTATGGCGAAGGCACATGTGTCCTATCAGTTAATAGTGACCCCACCATTGCATCCCAAACTCTCCAATCAAACATCACAAACCTTGAAGAATGGTGTCAAAATTGGGGGATTAAAATAAATTCCAATAAATCCCGTCAAATCACCTTTAGCCTTCGTTATAAGCCTATGACTTCCTGTCCTACAGTAACCTTTAATCATAACCCCACTTATCCCTGTTGAACAAATCCGGTACCTTGGACTCCACTTGGACTAACGTCTAACTTGGAATCCTTATACCAGACTTAAACGACAAGAAACCGCTCGACGTTTCCGACTACTCCAGCACTTACTAGACAAACGCTCTAAGCTTTCAGTTAATCACCAAAGACTCATATACATGACTACAATAAGACCTATTTGGACTAACGGAGTTGAGATTTGGGGCTCCAAAAAGCCATCGAATTCCTCAAATATCCAATCCAAAATCCTTCATAAAATCCTCAATGCTCCTTACTTTGTCAGTAATAAAATCATCCATAGCGATATTAATGTTCCTTATGTTTCCGATTTGGCCTAATCCAGATACCTATCCTTCCATAATAAACATCAGAACCAACCAAATTCTCGATCCCTGATAATCCTCCAAGGCATCTGAAAAGAAGATGGCCTCGAGATCTCCTATTGTAAATACACTTTTACTTTTTTTTTTTTAGACTGCTACCAGTGGGTAGTTTCTCAACAAGTGTTTTCATATTTTTATTTTCTGTTATTACATTTACTGAATGTATTTTTTCTTAATACAGTTGTAAATATCATAAATAAATAATAAAATAAAAAAAAGAATAAACACATTAAAAAAAACGATAATTTTAATAAGGATGGTGATGAAAAGGAGACAGTGATAACACTTCTAATCCTAGTCTCCTTTTTAAAAAAATAGGATTGGAAGAGAGAGGAAGGTGACCTGATTATAATGATTTAGTTGTAAGGAGGTACAGAACTTTAATTGAACTAACAGCGATCCCTTTTTTGTGAGAAGTTGAGATGGAGGAGCAGGATAGATTAAGAGATTTATACAAATGTTTAGAAAAAGAGGGTTGATATCTTCAAGAAAATTCACTGAGAAAAAAATAGAACATTTAATGATGACTTATTAAGAAGGCCTTAAGGGGTGAATAGGAAAATGCTCACCAGGCAAACCAGAAAAAAAACTGATGCGGGATCTTATCCATGGAAATAATTGGGTACTAATGCATAAATTTTCAAGTTTTAGTCATCAGTGAAGATTAGGTTATAACAATAAAACAAAAAAAGTCCTAAATTTTTATGATACATATTTACACAGATAATTAGTATTAAATAAAAGTGGTGAAGAGTGAGCTACATTGTGAGAGGTATAGCTACATCAGAGGCTACCAGCACCTAGCTCATACCATGGATATCTTAAGTTTTTTACTAAGAACAGTGTTTCCAGCTTTAAGACTTTCCCATCCAAGAAATATTTATCTGCTTTTCCTTTCATTTCTAAGTAAACATATTTAGTTTAAAAATTATTTTATTATCTTTAATAAATAAATAAAATAAGCTAGGTGTAAAAATACAGAAACAGCAAACCAAATAAGTAATTCCGTGTTTCTTAAATATTATACGTTCCCCCCCCCCATTATTTTATAACTATTTAAATTAAAGTAACGTACATTATTAATTTTAGGGATTTAAGTAACTTAAGTAGAAATAAAATTTTTGCCGAGTTATAAAAACTCAATTCCAAAAGGTTTTTTTAAACAGATATTCGGTACCCTACAAAGATACAATAAACAATAATGAGCACAGCTGCCTAGTGTAACGTAAGCTCTTATAGCAACACATACTCATGTTACACTTTTTATTTTATTTTATGAAAAGTATATTAGACTACTGGTCTGCACACATAAATGAAAATTCTGGATAGGTCATATATATATATATATATATATAAATTATTATTATTTTTTAAAGGGAGTATGACCCTTTATATCAAATAGGTTTTGTATTTAAATCGAGATTCTTTTGAATTTTCATTTTCCCCTGCCGGGAGGGCAGGAGATCAATGTCAGAATTTAAAGCCCCGACAGCACCAGGACGGGAACTCGTAATTATTATATCTTGTAAACATCTGTTTATCATTTTGCCGGGAAACGCGCGTATTGCACACGCATTAGCTCGCTCGGCCTCCCCGCTCCATATTTAAATTGAGCTGGAGTTTGAGAAGTACATTTTGACACTAACAATTTTTTTCACTTTTTAAAGCTATGAGCATTTCTATGGATCCTCTAAGTTAATGTATCCAGTTAGAAATTTATAAATTGAATTGATGTGAGAAAAGTTCCTTATAAACTCTCAACTTTTTTTCCCCACCCTCCTCTACGTTCCGACATTTATAATTCAAAACCAAATAATAAAATGTTCAAAAACAAAACATAAAAACAGTATTTGGCAGCTTAAATGATTTCAAAATTCTATTTAAATTCCCAGGAAAGTAAATACTTTGTATAAATATACACCTATTTTCAAAACAAAAATAAAGAAAAATGTGACCCGAATGAAGCTAATCTGTTGTGCATTTTATTTATTTTTTAAATTTTTTAATCAATTATTTAAAGTTTTGTCTAAGCGGTTAAATAGTTAAATTGATTAATATTAACTACAAGAAATATAAGTAAATTGTTCATAACAAGAATACTTGAAACTAATTCCTCACAAGGGAAGCTTTGCATTCATGACCATGGTGCAGACTTTTGATTTTGATTGGGGGGAGGGACCAAAAAAAAAAAATGGCAGTAGTTTTTATTATGAGTAAAAATTATAATATTAATGTTTAAAATTAATTTGTTTATATGTTTGTATAGTTTTAAGGATTATTATTTATTTATTTTGTTTTACTTATTATACAGGGTATTTCAGAGTTAAGTGGCCAAACTGCAAAAATGAACTAAGGACCTCAAAACAAGAAAAACATTTTCTCTTAAGGTATGTCCACTACTGCTTTGTTTAAGAGATATTCACACCTAAAGATTTTTGTTGTTATGAATTATTTACGTTATATGAAATAAATAAAACCTATTTATTTGTTTTAACTACATTATTAATTAAATGTAAACATTAACATTAAATGTTGTTCAAAGTGAAGGTGTTCGCAAACGAAGACGGATTAGATAGAATACTAATATGGCCTTTCATCTCTAACTGTATAAAAACATTTGACAACATAAGGATAATTAATATTTAGAATTAGCATTGGGAACTCTCAATAACATTTATCAGTCTGTAAGAGGCTCTTGCAGAGTACTTATCATTATGCCTTCCATTTATATATACTAATGGTATTCTTAATGACAGTATAAGCTCACAACTGAGCTTATGCTGTTGCAGATCAATAGCAGATATTACTATAATTAGTTCCACTAAAATAGTGGAAAAACTATTTTATTTCAAGCCAACGTTTTTACCAGACCTTGCAGGTCTTTTCCAGGGAAGTGCGTTCAGCAAGCATTACAGAAGCTTCAGTCCTAATAAAAGGACCATTATTTACATGATGGTCAGGAGGGAAAAAACAGGGAATCTCTCAGATGATAGTATTGGGCAGAGATTTAAGATAAGAATTAATCACTATCTTTTCATGTTGAACAAAATATGAAAAAGAGGAAGCACAAGCAAAACTGTCAGATAGAAGAAAATCATTAAATCATATCGTCTGAAGCCAGAACCTGCGGTTCAATATTGCCAGGAAGAGGTAGAGGAATGGTACAAAATCCTTTTCATTCATGGGACGGTATATTAATTAGTGCTCAACATTAAAAAAAAAAAAACTAACTTAAAGCATCACAACATTCTTTAGAACAGAAAGAATAAGTAAAAATTTAAATTAACTGGTCAGTGAACATTATACAAGAAAAAGTGTAAGAGCTTTTTGAACTGGAGGATGGCCCTTGCCAACCAAAAATACTCTTAGCATTCAAGCTATCATAAAATTTTGACCAAAAGCTTTAACAAATGTTAAAGAGAACCAGAAAGTTTTCTGAGGCCTTTCTTTTCTAAGCATGAGAAAATAAAGGCCCCAAAAGAAATTTTATGTTCTCGATTGTTGCGGAATGAATAGATCATTAAATATTAGAGGGGGTCACTTATAAGACAATATATAAGTTAAGATGAAAGTATAACATCAATGATTCCTGAGAATTATATTTTTTTTTAAAATAGACTTAAAGAAGCCATCACCAAGATATCTACCAGGTCACTTGATCTAGATGAAGCCACTACCGCCATATATTAAAGCTACTCTAAAAACAGTTTCATCCAGGGAACTACATCCAAGAAGAGATTGTAATAATAAAGAAGGCATATGTTATCATTGTGCTATAATGCCCTTATTCTGTCAGGAAAGATATACTACAGAATCCTGGAGGTGAGAGAAGAGTTGCTGGTTACCAAAGGTAGGAGAGGAGTAGAACAGATTCAGGAGCTAGAGAAGCACACAATCAATACCTAATTTTTACTAATGCTTATCACCATGTATAAACAAGGATAAGGAGATTTCAGTATACTTTGTCAATCTTCGCAAGTCCTTTAAAAGTCAGGAAAGAAGAAATGGTAATTGCTTTGACCAAGAAAAAATATAGAAATGAAATTTATTCATGTGGTGAATAATCTTTACCATAAAGCTAGAAATGCAAAATTATATTATTGTAATGGGAGAGAAAATAAGGAAATAAAGGGGAAGAGTCTGTTAGCTAAGGGAATCTGAGAAGTTGGAAAAGACTTTATGGAAATATATGGCTATTGGATGGTGGATGAAAACTGGGATCAATTATGGAGGAGGGATTTAGAAATAAGTGTTTCTTTAGATTGTTAACTATGAATGGAACTCTTTACAGTGAAAAAAAAAAAGAAGAATATAAATGCCTTCCTCTTATAGACTTTTTCATTTCAGGTATTATCAACAGTGTTGAAGAACATTTGACACTACAATATTATTTATAGAAGAACAATTTTATTAAGATAAAGGTTTGGAGTGGGGTCTACTATCAACAAGCATCAATGAATTTAATAAAGTAAAAGGTTTTTTGATCGATGGAAGTTTTTTAAGTTAAATAATACTATTCTAATTCATTAGAAAAAAAAAGTAACGAGAAATGTTAAATATCAGCATAAAAAATAAAACATGTATACCAAGGCCTGCGTGGCCAATTAGGAAATAGATGTTTGAAATTTGAGCACTGTTACTTCTTTAAAGGGTGGCTACTGGCTGTAGAAGACATTACTCACCACTGTTTGGTGAAATTACCTTTTTGAAGCTTAAGCTAAATGACCGATAACCTATATATATTTACTACTGAGCTAACCTTGACATAGCCATTAAAAATTATTTTGACGAATATTCTGAGAATAATTTAACATAAAACTCTAGCATAAATATATTAAAGATATATTAACTTTATACCCACATCAGTGTTTTCATGGAAAAGATTATCATACAATGAAAAAGTAAATTCAATTTAAAAAATAAGACTTTAATAACTATATCACAACACAATAATAGATTTAATTGACTAACTGGAAAATCATCTGTTGAAGTTGCAGGGTTAGAAATACAAGATACTTTTGGGCTATAAATCTCATTAAAATCTGGTCTCCTTTTTCTCTTTCTTCCACTGGGTTGCTGATAAGCACTATAAACTTTATGTTGTCCCGTTTGAGCAGCATGATGAGTTTCAACACTCCGCCAAGAACCTTCTTCAGACCTCCATGACACAGCAGCTAAACCCTTAATCCTAAGTTCTTCAGCTGTCTGTAATAGTGTGTTTAATTGTGACTGAAAATAATAAAGTAAATAAATAAACCAGAACATGAATGAACGAATCACAGAATATCAATAACTTGAAGTATTTTGAAAAACTAAAACAATAAATTATGAACCTGATTTTTTTTTTTTTTTTAAAGATAAACTATTTGCAAGGAATATCTGTTTTAAAAATGTTTGAGAAAATAGGTAGAATCTAAATCTACTTTTCCAGAAAGTAAAATAACAGATTAAGCATATGATGGTTGGCTAAGCTTAGCAAATCTAGGATATTCATGTCCAGAACTGTTCAAGGTAAATAAAATACACGATTCATTATGTTGTTTTATTAATGTTCTTATAAACAGTTTTAGTAGCAGTGCAAGTCAACGTATGGAGTATCATTTAGTCACCTTACACAACTACTTCATATTTTCTTATTACATTTTTTTTAACAGTCAGACCACAGCTGATAGAACAAAAAAAAAAAAAAAAAAAGGTGACAGACAAATTGAATCTATCGCAGTTAATGCATATTTTACAAAACAAAAAATAGGTTCTCTTGTAAAAAGAATTAATTTTCAAAGAAAATACAAGTTAAAAAAAATAAAATTGAAAACAATTTCTTTTCCTGCATTCATTTATATTTTTGAGTATTTTCATAGCAGGCATTAATCATGTAAATTTAATTCCTTTTAAATTTAAAAAGGCAAACTTTTGATTACTTGAATTGAAAAAAAATGTTGATAAATTGCTAAATAATATTTTTTAATGTTCCAAAAAAAAAAAAAAAAACCATTATCAACTATTTAAGGGTTTAATCTGGACCTTGGCAAGCTACACCAAGCACTTAATTCTAGCATCATTCAGGTCCACAATACCTGCCCTATGAGATATAGGTTTGGCATTATTCTACATGAGAAAAAATTTCTCACTGATGTAATGCAAATGCCACTAAATGCTTAACAATTATATTTTTTTAATTACATCTTATCCAAAGAATGGCTTAGGGAAAGTTGCTGATAGATAAAAAGAATGGTGAAAACAAGGAAAACCTACGGTGAATCTTAAGGAAAGAGATGATGAATGCTAACATAGGGTAGAAAACATATGTAGGTCTGAAAATTTTGGCATTTAGAACTTAAAAAAAAATTAAGATTATGGTAAGGAGAAGAAATTAATAACTGACAGCTTGAAAAGATTTTTCATATTATTTAAGAATACTAACTTTTCGCTGATATTTCGTGACACTAAAACTGAGACCCGACTCTGACTTCCCCATACTACACCTTAATGATTAAATAATCTCCTTCTCAGTTAAAAATTTAGGATTTTTCATTGATCAAACCCTCTCCTGGAATCACCATATGTCTCCCATCTCTTGACGGACAATTTCTACTCTAAAAGTATTCCATCACTTCCGCCATCTCCTACCTCAACATACACGTAGACTCCTAGTTTGCAGTTTCATCTTCCCCCACTTTGACTAAAGCTATGCGGTATAGGATGGCCTCTCGGTGAAGGTCCATGATAGGCTGAAAAGACTAATGAATAGCTACGTAAGATTTAAAATTGGAGATACTCTCATGTATCTTCCCCTCCTTCCAAAGACAATATTTCCTAGTTATGTTCCTCTATCAAATCATCAATAAACATCGTCCTTCTTATGCCTACAACCTTATCTAATTTAAGTCCTCAACTCATTCCCTTTTCACAAGATCTTCACCTACTGAACTTTACATCCCTTCTCAAAGATCTGCCTCATTCCAAAACTCCTTTATTGCTCACTCCACCAATTTCTGGAATTCTTCCCTATAAAAATTTGGCATTCCCTCTCCATATCCACATTCAAAACCCTCCTATTCCAATTCCTATCCCAAAAACAGTCAGATACCTCTCTAACCTTTTGGCATTATACAAATGTTAGAAATGTTCTTTGCTAGGGACACTACAAGAGTTTTCTAATCTTGATGCCAATGAATGCATCTATTGCTTGTTTTCAATATTATTATTACTTTTTTCTTTTTTTTTATGCCTTTAAATTTGTATCTGTAGTTACGTCAAGAAATGATCATGATGCATTCAGATATCATTTAAATACTCAGGCATTTTATATTGTCAGATTCACTTTTCTTTTCTCTTAGAAGAAACACAGAACTTATTGTATATGTATATATATTTTGAACCATAAATTTATAATATTTAACCACTGTACATAGTTTTAAGGGTTTTGTATATAGGTTTATTTCTTTTGTATATAACAAATGTTTTCTTTACTTTTTTTTATTTTTTCTTATTGTTATTATTTAGGCCAGATGTAATCTTTTAATTTTGTACTGTTTTGTTATTCTAAAGGGACTTTGTTCCAGAATAAAGTTAGTTTTTATCTATCTATTAATCTAAAGTAAGTTGTAAGTAGTAATTAAGAGAGCTGACAAAAGGGACAACAAAATGAGAAGTTACACTGGAGAAAGCTAACACAATAGAAGTTTTCAGAATATTGGATAATTAGGATTTTATCTATTGAACGACAGAGGCAGTTTCAAAAGGTTTACAAGGTTGCTTTTCATTTAGTCAGGAAATACATACCTTACCATCTAAATATATTTCTTTTGACAGATTGAATAATGAGATCAAGTGAAATACTACATTGCAACAGCATCTACTACCTAACACTGTCAATAAACCAATAACAAATATGGATAAAAAATAAATACTTACATTTTCTACATTAATTTCACCTTTGTACATAAATTCAACTAAAGCCTTGATGTCATCAAACTTTACATCTTTCAAAATAACAATAGGATCTTTTTCTTCATGTTTAGAAAATATCGAATCAAAGTATGTACTACATGCTGACAACATAATCTAAAAAGTAAAGAAAATACACATAAATTACAAATTATTATGTAATATGAAATAAAGTAAAACTTCACATAGAGATTGTCCCTGAATCAATCAGAATTTTATCCCTGATCTTCGTTTATTTATGTTTGTTTGAATAAAGAAGTAAAAAATAAGCATCTATATCCGCTGAATGTCAATTTATTATAACCAATAGAATCTCGGTGAGGAAAATAAAATATTCCTTTTACAAGAAGTGTTTAATTGTTGTAAGTGTCCATTAAGGAAAGTAAATTTCACTATATATGCAAAAACAAAAAATCTTTTAGAATATATTATTGCCTAGTTAAATCTGAAATTCAGAAACATGTCATATGCACATATTCCATAAAAACTCAAAATTTAAAAAAAACAGAACAGGAAGTACAAAATCCAGCATTGGCTACCTACGGAAATAATGATTTTAAATGTTAAATGTTTTAGTGGAATATGAATTTTAGGAATCAACTAATAGAGGAACAGGAGAGCTTGAGAGAGAGATTTACCGCCACTCTTATTTTTTCTGTTGGCATTACAGTCCATGAAGATCTTCTGTCCCTTAACAAGCCTGCTCCATCTCTGCCTGTCTTGTGCTATTTCTTTCCAGTTATCTGCATGCAGCTCTATTGCATCTTTGTTGATTCTATCTGTCCATCTGCTTTTTTGGCCTTCTACATGGCCTTTTGCCATCTGTTGAGATAAAGTTACATTCATAGTTACAAAAAGGCTTCCAGATGGATTGCTAAGAGCTACATGCCCCTCCATGCAGCATAAGCTAAATGAGGTATATAAATACAAGACTGGAATTATCAAATAGAAAATAAACATTTATTGCATAAGAATGTAAAAAAACATTTTATTCAAAATATTGTCCATAATTAGCTATACATTTTTCTTATATCTCTGGTAATTTATGAATGCCATGCCAGAAAAACTGTAGCTCTTTTGTGCGTACCAGTGACCAAGCCATTTTCGTACATTCTCATAAGAAGTGAAGTACTGATAAAGTATTGGCCACATCGATGCAAATAAATAATCAACAGAGCCAACTCTAGTGAGTAAGCTGCAAGCAATAACATTTTTAAACTGAACACCTGAATTGTTTCCAATCAATGGTTTTGCTCTGTGTGTGATAGTGCATTATTATCAACCAAAATCACTTTGTGTTTCCTATTTTGATATTGTGGTCGTTTTTCACAAAACATTTTATTCAAATTGTTCAGTGGTCGTTTTTCACAAAATATTTTATTCAAATTGTTCATTTATTGTTGACAGCAATATCAAATGAACACTTTAATAAACGCCTTCCCTTTATGAGTTGGGTCATCTGCGAGGACGGGATACCAGCCTTCCTGGCCGGCAGTCGGGTCTCTGGGGAAACCAGAATACCTTCCTTCCAGCCTTAGCCATCGCCACTAATAGCAGTAGGAGAAAACTCCGCTTACATCGTTTGCCTTGAGGCTGGGTTTCCACTGATTAGTACTCTGGAGTTTACTCAGATCAGTCGTTCCGGTTTCTGACCATTTGTTGGAAGCTATCAGTTGCAGATTTATTCTGAACCCAAAATTAAATAAAAAGGTTTTAAATGCACTTCTGAAAGCTAATATCTTTCAAATCAAATTAGTATTTTAAACAAATTGAAGGGATAAAAAAATCCATTTTTCTGAACGTCTTTTTAGATTTCGGGACCCATCGTTGGGAAGAAACAATCGTTATGAGGTATCGCCGTCAAAGGGTTAAGGATGTACAATGCTATGAGAAAGCCAGTTCTAATATAAGGCTGAGACCTACCTGGACACTAACCAACACCCTAGAAAAAAATATTGAAAGATTTGAGAGAAAAATCCTCCACACGATAAACGGAGCAATCTGGGATCGGAGTATTAACACACGGAGAAGAAAGACTAATAAAGAACTGCTAACAGAAACTAGTCAATTAATATCCGATGATATGAAGGTACACAGATTAAGATGGGTGGTGCATGTAGCTCATTGTAATCCATCTAGAAGCCTCTACGTAACAATGAATACCCCAATAGAAGGCAAAAGCCAGGTTTTAGCAGCTCATAATATTAGGGAGACCGGAAAGTAATGTCAAATAATGTCATTTTCTTACTTAAATTCAAACACATAAATTTTTAATGAGTTCTTATTTTGAATCAATGATGTAATCACCCTGATTATCAATAACCTTTTGCCATCTAGTGTGCAAATTTTCAAAGCTGGATCAATAAAAATCAATTGGTTTTTGAGCAAAATATAAAAGAGATGATGATTTGGAAATCATAACAATTAAATAAAATAAAGAAATGAGTACAGATAGTAATTTCAAAAGACCCTTTAAAATTTGATAAAAACATGAGTTTTTAAACAATTGTCAAGTCCACAAGATCAGAATAAACTTATTTTAAATAAACAATTTTACCTTGTGAGCACGAAGTGTCCTTCCTTCACATGCTAGAGTTACATCACAAAAACTTTCTCTTTCAAGCAACTGAGCAAACATAACTTGCAAATTAGAATGATGATACTTCCATCTTAAACAGTATTGCTGAGCTGCCGAGTCTATTTGCTCTGGTAATGGCATCTTGCTGTCCTTGAATATTAGATCTAAAAAAAAAAAATGAATTCTAAATAACTATTTCCATCAAGCAACAAAAATTAATTTAAGGAGAAGTTGGTCAGGATTGCCATGAATAAACACATACTATATATTATAGTAGCATTTATTTTGTTAGCCTACATTTAAAAATACATTGTAGATATTCATCATGGTATTACATCCAGCATTGTCACAACAAAAATAAATATTATAGAAATGAAATAGGGTTATTCAGAATTTTAAAAGCTCCTCATAAATTACCTCAGAATTATGTATAAATAAAGAAGAATGTATAAATAAATTATGTTTAAAACTCAATTAACACAAATTAAAAAAGCTTGTTTCATTTTTAGTTAAGAGCATTAGTGTTAAGTTACAGCCAACAACATACATTGACGTGCAGGCTAAGCACAAAGAGTAAAATATTATTTTGTTATATATTAAATTAATAAGTTTTTTCTATCCATGTGCATATTTTTTATAAATAAGTTCATTTATGAAAATTAATTTCCTATTATTTATAAATTTATTTAGTTTATAGTTGCTAATACAATTCAATAATTCTTTGGACCAACTGGTGGTAATCTGAAAACACAAGTTCTGGTTAAAAGCTAGTACAGTGTGTGGGCAATGTTCAGAAACTCCAGAAATTTTATCACTTCTCCAATTCTTCATAAGCTCATTGCCTGTGGATACAATGCTTTATTTCAACTTCAGAGACCCACATAGCCACCTCCTGGAAATGCATACATACATGTTTCCTTCAAAATTATATGTGGCCTGTGTACATGACTCATTGGATCAACCAGCTACAGAAATGTTGTAATACTATGTGGTACAGAGCCCATTTTTGTGTAGCACCTCCTCCTTCCCCACACATCACTATAAATTGCATATTGTTCTGTTCCTTACAACTATTAATTTAAAAAAACAATATTTCCAAAATACTAAGTGATTACAATGTCCTACAAAATGGCATTCAAATATGCCAGACTAACAAATTTGACTGACATTCATCTTTTGGCTTAATTCAATTTAATAGGTCTTTTATTAAAGCTAGATTGTCAAAGAATCATAAAACATAAAAAATATAAACAAATAGTTTGCTTAGGCAAAAAAAAAAAAAAAACAGTAAAGTCAATTTTTATTTTTTTTTTAAGTCCTGTCACGAAAGTTGAAAATTAAGTTACTTTAGTAAATTAACCAGCCAACAATAAAAAAGAAAATCTAAAAATAAAGCACCTGCAGAAATCATAATTCTTTATAAATCACTGATTATTTTTAAGATATTTGAAATGGTTTCTAAGAAAAATCACAAGAAATTACTTGTAGTAAGAGGTAATTTCTTGCAGAGGCTTGGTGTTGGAAGGGAGCAAATGCATACCATGGCAGAAACTATTATTTTGGACTCATTAGGAATCCTCCATCAACACAAATATTGATCTTGCCCTTCGCTTATTTGATTCTATAAACCATTCGTGGCATATTTGGTATGTACTCCAATGGTCCAACCTAACTCTCTTATTTATTTTTTTAATATTATCTGTTGATTGATGAGAATAATGTCGCAACTCTTCACAGTTGAGCAGCAATATTTTTTTAGTTCCTTCTTTGGGTATTTAAATTATTTCATTAATATGGGCTTATTAATACTTTCAAAACACTATCCCAAAAACGTTTCGATAGCACTTCTATTTAAATATTTAATTATTCCATTTATGCGTATTTGATGATGAGTAGCAGACCATTTCACCATTTCAAATTCTTCATAAGCTCATAAAATTCTTCATAAGCAACCATTTCAAATATAATCAGTGATTTATAAATAATAATGATTTCTGCAGCTGCTTTATTTCTATAAGAGAGAGAGCAAAACAGCATCTTTTCCCAGCAGCCATTGTTGATTTCAATTCTTCTGTCATTTCATTACTTTCTGTAAGTAAAGCACCTAAATACTTTTTTATTTATTTATTTATATGATATTTACAAGTGTATACAAAAAATACATCTGGTAAATTCGCACATGGATATAATGACATGAAACACATGACCTAAATACTTAAAAATTTATACAGTTTTCGAGGTGTGATCACCTATTGTGACATACTCCTCTGTTCCACTCAGCGTTCTTGAAGTTTGCATGTAAACAGTCTTCTTCTCATTTATTTTTAGCCTTAGTTCTTTTGCTCCTGTTTCAAATTCTTTAAGTGCCTCTGCTAATTCTGTTATATTTCTTGCTGTTTTTACGACATCAACAGCATAAGCTAGATGGTGTCAACCTATTATATATGAGCTGAGCGTAGCAAGAGGGGGTCGGTAACCGATTGCGTAGTGGAGCACTGGTCAATCAGCAACTTGCCTTGTATCAGTATCCTTTTCATAATCCTTATAACATTTTTAAAAAATCTGATACGCCCAACACACAACTTTCACTTACCCCTCTATTTTGAATATAAATTATTTTTTTATTATTAAATTAAATTATTTTGGCAATGTTGGGCTATTATAAAATTTTTGAAGTGCACTTTAAACGGAGCTAAAGCTTAAAGCTTACAGATAACAAATCATTAAGACCATTAAAATTACAAAAAGTCTATTTATTATATCGACGGTAGGCATTAAAAATCTAGTTTTATAAACCACTTAACTTCAGTCTCAGAGCCTTTCAGTCTAACTCCAATTTCAACATTTTTGAGTAATGTCATTTTAGTGATATTTCTAGTTGGAAAAGTTATATCTATACAGACAGTGAAGAACTTGATTCCAGAGTAGGTGATTGGAATGTTGAAATATAGAACTGTGAATAAAGGTATACATTTTTCCACTAGGAACATCACTAAAATTAATAATAAAGAATGTTGAAATTAGAATTAATCATTCTGTCAACCGAAAGGCTCATATATGCCTAGAGAAATTTGAAAGTACATGTGAATATTTAACCTATAAATGATTATGTGATTGTAGGACTATTAGTTATTAAACTGTTATTTTCCATTGTAAAGTTTACTAAAATAAAATTACAAGATTTTCATTGCCTGCCATGGATAGGTCAAAAGTTGTCACACTAATTGTAAGTGGATCATGTTGGGATTTCACAAAGGGAAAATTCCTCAAATTATCCAATAATTTAATTTTCTAAAAAGTTACTTTATGATTTTTTGGAATAAACAGCCAATAGATACCTAATTATTTAAATATAATATCATATCTAGAGTTATTAAAACTCCATGAAATATTTTTATATTTTATATTTCTTCTTTCACACAAGTACAATTAAATAGTATTTTAAACAATGGCATTGGCATGATTCGGTGAATTTAAAATTTTTTTTTCAAACTTAGAAAAAATTTACAAGTTTACATTTAGTAATGTTAATTTTTTTAAATTATTATTTATATTTTTTTGCCAACTTTATTTATTTGATATTATTTTTTCTAAAATTCTTCGTTTTTCCAACGATATATCATATGTATACCTTCTGACTGTAATTTCCGAAATTCATTTTCAACCTGGATAAGCATTTTTTTTTTTTTATTTCTCCAGTTTCCAATTATCATATTCTTTCAAACTTCATATTTAGCATTTTTTTATAGTTACTGTCAATAAAAGAGAGTTAATTTTTTTAAATAAACCATATTAAAGGTACTTTAGAGGAAGACGTATATGAACATTGGGCATTTAAGCCCTGTAAAGTGACATCAATCGGGATAAGACCTAAATGATATTGAAGATCACTTAATTATACAATGATACACCGAGTTTAATCAAAATCGTTGAGCCGTTTTTGAGAAAATTGTAAAAATGTGTTTCACCGTTGATATAAAGTGGCACTTCCGGTTAGCCGATTTTAAGGAAAAAGTTGCTGTAACATCTAAGGCATATACCTATCTTAAATACGTAATATCAGTTTCGTACGACTTTTCGTTTTTGAGCTAGACTGTTCACATACACACAGACCATTTTGTGGGACTTGGTTATTTGGACTCAGGAGACCTCAAAACATGTATTTCCGTTGAAAACTCAGATTCGAAAATTTTCACGATCGCAATACTTACTTACCTTACAATATATTTCATATATAGGTAAGTGAAAGTAAAAATACATATAGCATATATAACATTTTTAAAAACTAGCGAAGTTGATCATGTCAGAGTTGAAAAGAAAAACCAAATATTTGTGTATAAAATCGAATATTTTCCCTTACACATTCGATTAAGAATTCTTCCACATCCATTGCATATTTTACACTGAACCAAAATAAAATAATTTGAGAGGTTGTGCAGTGAAAACAAGCGGAAAAGAAAGGATGACACTGAGGAACAAAGCCACACGGTTGTGAGGGAGTGGTGCGTAGGTGTGGTGGTGGAAGCTCAGCGTAGCTTCAAAACAGAGCCAAAGCTCTGGTGACCAGCCTTTCAATAAAAACCTTTGATTCGGTTTTGGAAGCTGACTTAGCTACATTCAGCTCAGCTGCACTATTAAGTTTTCGGTAAATATGTATGAACAGAATAATAAACCCTTGAATTAATAGAAACTTTGAATTTAATTAATTGAAAATATCTACAAGGTTAAAAAGTTGGAGCTTATGAAAGTAACTGGAATACAATTAATATTTATATTTAACATATGTGGAATAAACAATGAGCCAGTACATTCTACAAATACAATATACAAACAATAAATATAGCCCAGACAATGAAGTTTTTGTGTTCGAAGATATTTAAGACAAGCTATATTTTCCATTTGTAAGAACTCATTAATAGGTGCATTTGCTCAAAAAATTCCACACTTCCCCCTTTAACTCCCCTAGCCTCCCTTGAATATTCATAACAAAACTTCTTTAGTATTTGTTTATAACTGTTAGAAAACACTAACAAGAAAAAACTCCAAGCCAACAAGGCATCCAGCAGGTTGCAACAAATTATATTTTTCAATAGACTTTTTACAAACAAGTTTTCAAAACAGCTAATTAACATATATGTCAACAACTTTGATATACATAATAGTTTATAACAGGGGTCTCCAAAGCTTTTGGCCGATGGGCCATATTGAGACCTCAAAAAAGTTCCGTGGGCCACATGGAGACCTCCACTCCAGTCCTGCGGGCCATGGCATGTGATAGAAAAAGATCTGGTGCGCATCACACGACTTTCACTAACCACCTTTTTCTGAGTAGAAGTAAGTATTTTCAGACAACGGAGCAGTGAAAGTAAAAATTATTGACACTATATTTATTTACAATTCATTATGGGTATTTTTAAATATTAAAATACTCTTATATATACAAATTTTAATTTTTATATCGCTGTATTCTATATAATTAAATATTAAAGAATATCAACGATAGCATTTATGAAAACCGCATATGTATATGAACATAATATTGTCGAAGTCCGTATTATATGAAGCTCATGTTACGTATGAAAGCCTGCTGTAATCTTTCGGGTGAGCTCGGACCAGCTCGTATTCCTTTGATTCCTCTATTATAACTATTATCTGTAACAATCTCTTATTTCTCCTTTAGTTAATTATCAAATTCTTTCATATTTTATATTTAACTATTTTTTACATCAAAGATTGATGCGAAATGGTTAATTACTTCAAATAAAAAAATGAAAGGTACTTAAGAGGAAGCCAATATTGAAAATTAGCCATTTAAGCCCTGACAGAGAACATCAATGAGAATAAAATCTACATTATATTAAAAACTGTTTAATAATACACTGATATACTGAGTTTAATCAAAATCATTAGAGCCGTTTTTGAGATTATATAAAGTACCAAACACTTCCAGTTTGCCGATTTTGACGAAAATGTTGCTGTAACATCGAAAGCTTATAAAAACCTTAAATATACAGTTTCATTTTCATATGATACGGCTTTTCATTTTTGAGCTAGACTGATAACATATATACACACACACAGACCATTTTGCGGGACTTGGTTATTTGGACTCAGGAAGCCTCAAAACATGTATTTCCGTCGAAAACTCAGACTTGAAAATTTTCACGATCACAATACTTACCCTTACTATATATTGCATATATAGGTAAGTGAAAGTAAAGAAATCTTCTTCTATAAATGACACTTCAGCTGTGAAATAAACTTTCTAAGAAAAAAAAAACCATGCAATAAAGAGACACCTTGTATATCCACATGACAACAGGTTCTATGGTGATGAATCATCAAATAATGAACAACAGGATGTTCCAGAGGCAACAATATCAGCATTCTAAAACGGTATAGAGGTTGTGGTAGCCGAGTGTGTTGGAGAATGCTCTAAGTTCTAATGCTCTAGGCCAGTTCTAGCATCCTCGTGCCTAGCGACACAAGTTCGAATCCGGCCTAGGAGGGGTTGACTTTTATTTCGTGGCAAACCCATAGAAAGGAACTCAACCCTCTCACTCTGGTCAGAATATGCTTGGTTGTACCTCCAGAACAACCCCCCTCCCCTCCTCCCCCATATGCCAGAATTGGTAGGTAGGGGGGTTATCCAATTAAAAAAAAAGGGACCACGAGTTCTAATGACCTGGTACAGAAAGGGAGCTAGAAAGTATTGATGGCGATAGGTTGGATAGAGCCACTTCAACTCGATGTAACTGGGTAATATGCATATCTCTTGAGATTCCAAAAACAAAACGTATTGCGCAATTCAATAAGCGTTTAATTTTGGCTTCGAAATCTCCCAAGAGTCCACTGTACACAATACAGTCATAGTCAAAGTGGGGAAAAACAAAAGAGGAAACTAGGAATTGTCAGGACTTATGGCCCTTGAGCCAGGGCCCTAAAATCGACCTGATCGCAGGCAAAGGTTTGATTCTAAATGACGAAAATGTATGTTGTTCTAAGTAAAAAAAACCTTTTCAGCCGTTCCAATATTAAGCCTAAGTAAAGAATATTATGCCAGTAACTTGAATGGGAGAAAAAATTTTCTTTTATTAACTTGTATATATGGGTTTAGACATGTAAACAAATTGCTAACGCGGGCCACCAAGGAAAAACTTTTTAGTCAAAAAAGTCACATTTTTTCGATATATTTTTGTGTTTTTTTTTCACCTATAACTCCCAAATGATGCATCAAAGTAAAAAATATACTTTTAAAAAAATTACAAAACATTAAATTGTGCATTGAACAAATACATAAACTTAATAATTTGGTTCCGTGGTGAAGTATAAAACCACAGTCAACCAACGCGGATTTTTACCAAATTTGTAAAAAACTAAGACAAATTACTATAAATGACTCAATGGCTTGGAGTTCCCTAAGAGGAAAAACCCATAGAATCAAAGTTGTAAAGCATCAAATTTTGCATTTACTGATAAAGGTGGAAAAGGGTGGGGGATGATGAGGAACGGCCTTGTGGGACGCATCTGGACAAGGGTAAAGATTTTGATGGAGAGCTATTAGGGATTACAACATACTGGGAGGGACCGGTAAGGAAGGATTGGAACCAATTAAGAGCAATAGAAGAAAAGGAGATATTTTTAAGTTTGGTTAGGAGGATGTTGTGATCTATTGAATCAAAAGCTTTGGAAAAGTCAAGGAGAATAAGGATATATAGTTTCTGTTGATATATGGCAATATGAAGGTCTTGGGAAATTTTGATTAGGGCAGACTGAGTAGGATACCCAGGCCTGAAACTGAACTAGTAGGAATTTAGGAGATTATTGTTCTCTAAAAAATGGGAGAGGTTTGAAAGAACGGAAATCATTAAGAGTTGATGTGGGTTAGAAGTCTTTAAGGGGGGAACTAGGGCGGTTTTCCAGGACGTAAAGAAGGTAGCATTTTGAAGAGAATAATTATAGATATGATAAAGGATTGGAAGAATGGATAGCTTTAATCAGTCTAATTGGGATGTTATCTGGACCATAATCGCTGGTATGGGACGTCTGAATGGAGTTAAGGAGATCATCAAGGGTTGCGGAAAAAAAAGAAGTGATCAGGATTAAAAGAGAAATACATAGGAACAGGAGTGGACACAGGGGATGAGGTTGTGAAAGGGAAAGAGACAAAGTGAGCGTTGAGGTTATCAGCAGAAACGGAAATGGACTGGGACTGAGGTGCATTACTAATGGTCAGTTTTCTAAAAATAGCCCATGTGGCCTTGGTATTAGGGAAATTGGATAAGGAATGATGGCAGTAACGGGGTGTTATGTTATGCAACAGGATAGTATATGCTACATTTTTTTATCCTATAAAGGTGGATGTAACATCCCAGGCATATACCTACCTTAAAATCGTAATTTCAGATTTTACAGCTATTCGTTTTAGAACAAGGCTGTTCACACAAAGAGACCATTTTGTCAGACTTGGTTATTTGAACACAAGGAACTTCAAAATGTATATTTCCTTTAAGCTAATTTCTTTCTTTTGTAATACTTTTCCTTATTATATATATTCCATATAAGGGTAAGTAAATGTAGGAAATAGAGAGTAAACATATTTTGGTGGAATGAAAATTTATTTTGTTATTCTACCACAAAAAAAACCCCATAAAAAATGAGAACTGACTCTGTAATACTTTCAGATAATGGGCCAAAATTGCTGCTTTCTTAAACATGACCATATAATAAAACTTAAGTAATAACCAAAACATTATTATTATGTTTTATTACCACATTCTTTTAGACTTCAGATTTTAAATTAATTAAAAATTTAATAAAGAGGGTGAATGCTCATAGTAGAACCCCCAGCAGATGACTTAGATTAAACATTAGGAAACATGAAAAACAGAAAATCACATAGATGATAAATGCCTAAACAATTAACAATCTGCCGATGACCAGGTGATTATTGTTATTGATGAAGAAGATTCATCCTATATGATGATGAAGTAATTGAAAGCCTATAAGATAGGAGACCTAGAAATTAGTAAAACAAAAACTGAGTATTTGGCATTCAATAATAGTGGGAACTCCTTACTAAATGTAGAGGAATAGGATTTGAGCAAAAATGAAATTTAAATATTTAAGCAGATAATATTTTTCGAAGGGAATCAACAGCAAAAGAGACTGATGAAAACGTCATCAGATCTAACAAGGTCATACAGACTTTAAAAGTCTGTTCTCTGGAATAAGAGTGTCAAGCTTCAAACAAATAAAAGACCATCCATTTTCCTGAATTGTATGCCTCAGAAACCTGGGCTATTTTAACAGACTCAATAAGAAAACTTTAAATGGATTTTTGAGACATAGAAGCAGAATATCTAACCTACAAAACTATCTAAATAACGCTATCAGGAAAAAAAATAAAATAATCCCTTAACACCTATACTACAGAATTGGTTTGGGCACGTCACGAGAATTTCAGATGACTGATGGCCTAAAAGGATGCTTAAGCATGTACCATATGAAAGGAGGAAGCAAGATCGACCAGAAAAGAAATGGTTGGAAGGTATACTATTACCTATGCAATGGTAGCAAGAGGAAAATTTATTTTTATAACAAAAAAAAAAAAAAGAAATGGCAGCAGGGTTTATTGGAAAGAATGCACAACCTAAAGAATGGCAGGAGAACTAGAAGATGGTCTTCGCTGGTCAAGTGACTATTTCGCCAGGATGAGTTTTATATTTTTTTGTTAATTTTATAATATTAAACTTTAATATTACCGAATAATTGGTGAGAACAGATTATCAAGAGCTACTTGGCAAAATTCGTAGAGTTGATCAGTTGTCAGAATTCGACCAACATTGTCTGAACTTCATAAACAACCCGAAAAAGGATCTTATTAATAAGGTATAGAAATATATTGGTAAGGAAAACTTTAAATCTTGGGCACCACTAAATTAACTTCATTTGCTACTCAGATTACCGAAATTTAGTTACTTCCAATAAGTTTTATAGCATTTTGAAAAAGAGCTGCTCGATGGTCTACAAACTGCTGGCACAAAACAACTAAATCTTAAAACTGTGTTATTGTTGAAGTCATACATTAGGCGTCAAATACACCATAAAATTATTACCTCTCAAAAATACGCATTTAGAACTTAATTTTCAAACTTATTTTAGCTGGATATTATGTCCCCTGATTAACATATGCATCAGATTATCATTATGTACAATTAATTACTATAACAACAAATTTGGACCGTTCTCCTCCCCCCTCCCCACCAGTCAATGGTGTATCGCTTTACCAATGTTAAAATGCCATCTTAGACTAGACAGACTAGAAGGAGGTCCATTGAATGTTTTAAACAGGACTCAAGCTCAGTTGACAGCGCACAGTGAGATAGTGAACATTGGGAGAAAAATGAATGTTAAAATTTGTAAGTTTAATTGTAACAGTGACAAACTAACATTGTTTCCTTGCCATGATCAGCAATTTTTGATGAATTTTTTCCTTACTAGGTAATTCCTTAATACTAGATAACAATGAAAGGAATGAAATCATGCATATTTTGTTGGAGTTTATTTAGAGCCTGTTTACCTATATTTCTATCTTAAACCTAATGATATTTGCTGGGCAGAATAAGGCACTACTAGCCAATCCTAAGACAGCTGAAACATTTTTTAAAAACACATGAAATTATTATTACAAATAGAAATTGCTTAGTTAAAGACATATTGACAAAATTATTTTAATTCTTAAATATTGGTTTTTAATACATCAATATGAAAACGGAATCGTGTATCATCTTTCAAATTATTATATTATTTAAATAAACATAATATTCAACTTTTGATAGAGAAAGAAAAATGTTCAATATTTATTACTATCAGGAGTGTGTATGTATTATGAGTCAGCAGGTTGAACCTTACTAGTTCCAACAGAATGCATGATGATACCAGAAATATTTAAAAATTTGGAAATCAATTCTAATCCACCCATCATATCAATTTTACAACCTCAATTTGGTTAATAGTACAATGTCACAGGACGTGAGAAGTTTGCATTCAGACTATGAGAGTGAAACTAAAAATAATTTCACGAAATCCTTAATACAAAAAATAATAAAAAAAATGATATATATATATACATGTACATAGATAGATAGGCAGATACTATGCAAATTCGTTCCAAATTATAATTTACTTTATATCAGAAGATTATAGTGCTGCAGTATGCACCATGGTTTTGTGAACATAATATTTGATATGAACTAACTGAAGTGTTAAACAAAAAATTTAATGAATATGAAATAGCATTAAAAATATATTAATTATAATTAATTCAATATTCGTCATTTCATTCTATGAGGTGAAGTCAACTTACTGCACTGTATAGCATTAATCGAAAACTATTACTTTCTAAGTAAGCTTAAAAAAATAAGTGATTTTTTTTAATTGGTATACAGATAGCTTACAATATCTCAATTATATACTAAACAACTGTCAGTTAGATAAGCAAACAATATGAGTTAGATTAAACATTTTAATTCATACAGAGAGCATAACTTAAGTCATACACACCTTTGACTGTGCATATTAAAAAAATCTAATAAATAAATAAATTAGACCAATTTAAAAAAAAAAAATTTAGGTAGGTACCTATTATTAGACATTCAGATGGTCGAACTAATTTCGTAAAGAACTAAATAATTACAATACCTAATAAAATTAATTATAGTCAGAACAAAACATTTTGAAAAAGCTTTCATTTTTTAATCTGCATCATTTTAAATCTAAATTAGAAGAACACTGACCTAATTGCGCTTTCATTTCCATATAAGTTACCAATAAAAATACAAATAGCTCAATTAATTTAATCAATGATTCAAACAGTACAACATTGGCAATAAAGGGATTTAATACAAAATATATAAATTTAAAGTTATTAATTTATTTTATAACTTAATTTAATAAAAAAACTTAAATAAATAGATTATATTTTCTGATTAAAGTAAGCTAATTTTTATAAATTAGGAATGATTTTAAAGTTAAATGAATTTTTAACATAAGCAGTATCTGAAATAACCATTCAACCATACTATAAATATCAGAAAAAATACATAATAACCAGATAAAACAAATTAAAATTGGATAATTTTTCTTAAAACAAAAAAATATTTAGATATAATTCCATTAAATATTAACTAAAAAACTAATGAATTTGATAACAGATTCGTAAAGAGTTTATTAGAAAAACATTTTTTTTTCTTTTAAATCTAACAGGTAATTAAGGTAGGTTAGATTCTCAAAAGCATGGGCTAATAGAAACCAATATTTGATCATGTCTGAAAACTTATTACAATAAAAAATATACGACTCTAAAAGCAAGCTAAACATGTAAACAACAAACAACGTAATACATTACAATTAATGAAAAGCTGGTTAACAAACATGAACAGCAACTTAAATATTTTTTACTAAAAAACAATAGTTTCTAACTGTAAACAAAAAACAGTAAGCCATTTTACAGTTTAATAAGAAAACTATATCGCAAAAATCAGACCACAAGAGAAAGTTAAAATTCTTAACTATAACAAATATGTCACTTATAAGGACAAACTATATAATTAATAAAAATGGGGGAAAAAGAGAAGACAACAAAACAATCAGTGTAGATGAAATTATTGAATATTTGTTTTATTTTTTCATTTCATATGATTTGCATGTTTTCAAAAAAATAAACATCAACTTCACTATGTCTAAGAAATAAAAGTAATGATTTAAACAAACCTATAACACTTGTATAGATCTTAATTTATGACCAGAAGATAGTAATTGTATCAAAGCAGTTTTAATAAACAAAGAAACTAATGACTGACAACAAAAAGCAAAACAACTGACCGATAATCCATTCATTTTATAATGTCAACATTAACACTTAAAGAAACATTTGATCATCATTAACTAAATATATAAATCATTAATAACATGGTATTCAGATCAACACAACTTAACTAGTACTTTATAATGTTTACAACATACAAATTATGATATTCTCAACTAACTAAATGTTTGAAATTCCACTTACTTTAAAACACCATAAATTAAATTTTTCATGTTAAATGGTGAGAACAACTCTATGAAAACAACAAAAACTCCAAAACAAAACGAAACTTGTTTAATATGTGAAATTCGTAAAACAATTCACATGTAGCACAATTAATAAAGATCAAAACAAACATTACTTACTTGAATATGTTGATCTGCTTAGTATTTGAGTTCTAAGCGCAGTCAGAAATATTTCCTAAATAATCCTCCTGGAAGAAACAAACATTTGATGTCTAAGGTATTAAACCAATTCGCTTATGCTCAAGCAATAACATTTCTTTGAACACTCTCATCACACACACTGAACTTGAGCCTCTTATCAATCATAATTATTCATCGAACCGAACTAACATCACGATAAGTACACAAATGATGGCTTTTGCGAACGTAGTTTTTCAGGCTTCTCACTGTAAGAATGTGACAGCGCCATATTAGCTATAATCAACTAAAGAGATGGCAGAGAATATTTGCGATCTTGTTATTCAGATAGCAAGTGTTATTATTAATAATTTTTATCTATATTTCGCGTCATCTTTTGATTAAAATAGGTTCTTCAGTAAATAATTTGGACAATTAGTACATAATACTATATTTTAAAAGGGCTTTTAGTTCGTTTATCGTTATTATTGTGAGTAGCGGTTATATTTATGATTTATTTCAAATATTCAAAAAGTCGCGGAAATTGATCATTCTCATAGGTATTAAAGAAAATATCATATTGAATAATAAATTAAGTATTTTAATGTCTTAATTAAACAAGTTTAACATTATTTTTAGTAAACATGTTCGATTGCCGGATAGGAAATGATAAGGATTAGGAATACCGAGCGCTTCTCTAACAAATTAATCTCGAGCTTGGTTTTCATATTTTCTAAATTCATTGTGACTATGTATCATTAATTTGAGAATGAAAGCATAACTATGCAAAAATATTGCCTTTGATACTTGAGGTACCATGATTTTGAAAATTACTATACTTAATATTATCGATAAGTTTTATTTTAGTAAAACCCATTCATATGCACAATGATTGTATAGGTAATTTATTTTGTAATTTGTGTAATTTAACTTCGTGACCTAAAATATCATATATTCACGACTTTTTTATTCTTCCGCTAACATCTCAGCGTTTTTATTTTATTTTATTTTTTTTATAGTATACGACGACTTTGACTCTAAAGTCATATTAATATTTTCTTTGTATTAAAATATGGTCAAACGTATGTTTTAATGTTTTCATTTTATTTTAATGTGTGTGTCCACCTTGTCGGTCTAGCGGATCTTGTTCAAAAGACTAATTCAATTTTAATGAATCTCCTGCAGAATAATATTTGTTTTAAAAGAGATTTACTGAGATCGACTTTTTAAATAATAGGTTTCTTATAAATAGTTAGCAAATTAGAAAAAAAATCATCTATTTCCCGTTATCGTGAACACCAATCATAATTTCTTAAATTACTTCAATATTTCTGTTATAATAATTAAAACAACCGATGAAGAAATCCATTGTAGAACATTTACTACTGCTTACTTCAGCAATGTCGAGCAAATATTGTTGGGGTAGTTTTGAAAAGAATAATCTAATTATGGCAAAAAAATAATTGAATCTAGAGAATATGGTTGGGAAGTTGTATTGGGATCATAGTCTAGTGGAAAATGTTAAAGATTTTTATTTTATATTATGCCTATATAAGAATTTTTTTCCGCTGCGACTGAAATTCCTAACCATACAATACAATTACTATTTAGTCTTCTTATTAATGAGTAACTAAGTATAGCTGTATCAAAATACAAGCATTTTTTCTGTTTTTAACGTCAAATTAAAACATCACTGGAAAATAAAGTGTGTGGACTTACAGGTAGACGCCAATGATAGAGAAGTGATTTATTTTTCATTGGTCGATATTTGTTTCTATTAGTGATCTGTGACAGATACTCTAACAAATACATGTTCTGATTTTTAATTATAACATTTCGGCTAGATGACAAGATTTTGTAGCTATGGTTTTGTTACGTTTTTAAACGACTAAAAACTGATAGTTAAAACTAGTAGACATTAAATATTACTTCATTTGCTCTTTACGTGTGTAGAAAACAATATCTACAATTGTACAACTCAATATAGAGAAGTGTTTTCAATAAACAGCCGAATCGTAAAGGAAACAGTTTAAGTATCGCATGGTATCTTTCCTGAGTTGACATATATATTGTAGATGTATAACGAAAGATATAAGATTATGAACTTCTAACGAAGTGCAATCGGTGCAAGTTTGTTTTCTCTGGTTTAAAATAGTTTTACATTAAAATAAGATTATTTCATCACGCAAATATATTCTTAAGATTAATTCATTATATAAATACTAAAATAAATTCATTTAAAAGGTTAACAGAGAAATTTGATCCGTTATACTTTAAGTATCATGCTCAGATCACCACATCTGCAACCACGATATGGTAATAAAATTACTTATAGAAAAACCTTTCTTTTTTATATTTTTATATTTATAATAAACCATCCATTCAAAAAGTGATAGCAAGAATAGGAAGATAATTTCTTGTCATAAGTGATCATAACTGTTTTGTTTTTTTATCTTCTGTTCTTGACTGACTCTCAACTATCATTTAACATAGCAAGTTGAGGTTCAGTTAGAATTATAATCCGAAAACTGTGAAAAAAATGTTCATTATCTGACGAAAACATTGAAAACAATTTTTTTAATGTTCATAGCATTTGTGTTTAAAAATGAGAGTTTGCCAATCCGATGATTGAAAATACTTGAAAAGATGGCAATAGTTTAGAAAAAATAATTTAGATGAAGACGATTAATTTATATTTCAAATAGTTGAAACCCTTGAACCAACACAATAGTCTGTTGCACTAGCGGATCCAGGATTTAATTTTGGGGGGCTTCAGCTTTTTTTATCATATAACGATAATTACCTTGGAAAAACAGAAAGATACTACCTATATGAAATTTTGATTAAGTGATACTTGAAGTCGTATTAAATGTAATTAAACGAGCAATAATACTTTAAGACGTAATTTTTTACCATAAAACATGGTAACATTTTACCATTGGGGGGGGGGGGGCTTCAGCCCAAAAGCATCATATATCAGGTATTTTATGCTAAACAATAAGTGTTTTGTTCAAAATAATTCAATATGAGTACAGCAAGTATAAGTATCTCACGTAAAATAAATATTCGTGGTAGGCACCAATAGATTGCTTAAGATTCATGTCTTGTAGTTTGTATTTTAAGCATTACATTGTTCAGATATTGTATAATTTATTATCTATTTCGAGAAGACATATTATAATAAAATATAAATTTATATGTATGCAATAATAAAAAAAAATATTTTTTTATTTTTTAAAACTTAGCTATTAAACTCGTGATATGTTTATAATTTGGCCAATATAGGTAATTAGATTTAGCCAAAAATTGAGTTGTGATAGTAACTCGAATACGCAAGTAAAAAAAAGAGCTTAATTTTCAACTTAGGATTGAACGACTTAAAAAAATTGACTTTACTGGCGTTTTTCATTGCCAAGGACAATTATATAAAACAATTTTTTAATGTTTTATTATTCTCTGACTATCCAGCTTTAATAAATGACGAATTATTACGAAATTAAACCAAATGCTGAATCTCAGTTGCTGAAAAATTAACTCATCTTCAACTTCAAGTCATGATCGTCAATCCGCCATGTTTGGACGCCATTTTGGGACAGTGAGGCCAATTTTTTATTTAGGAAACATTGGCTTTTTCTTCTAATATATAGTTACAAGAGACACAACGATATGCAATTTATAGTGAGGTGGAGAGAGGGTCCACGGAAGGAAGGTCTGGCCCACGGACAAAAAAAACCCTCTCTCACTAAACCTTCCCCTCCCTCCCATCTTCCCCTCCTTCAAAATAATAAAATGAATAATTATTCACTTCACTGACTCACATCAGACAGATTATTGAAGATAAAAGATAATTGCATATGGTCAAACATAAAAAAAAATTTAAATGGAAAATAAAATTTTTCAAGATTTGAAAACCTGTATCTCGTAAACTATTTTATTTACTGAGCCTGTTCTGGTCGTAAATTGTTGGATATTTAATCTAGTTTAAAAATTTATAGGATGGTTTTGTCTATAACGAGCTGTTTCACGAATAAAATGGGGGAAAAACCGAAAAAAGTGCGACAATATCAGTTTTTGAGATATTCAAAAGTGATCCTGGAGGGGGGTGGGGCGCCGAAGTCCAAAACTTGAACTTTGCATCTCAGTCATATCTCCTACAATAAAATAAAAATAAACCTTCTAACCCCATTCAATGCAAATTACGATTTATAAGGTTACTGGGCTTACATAGCCCAGTGCATAGCCTGTCCTACATGGACAGTATCAAATCTGCAAAGGATACCTATTGATTTTTTTTTTCGATCAAATAATTAATAACACGATTAATTCAAAAATGAAAAACCATATAAAATTTTATTACCAAACTAATATAGTGGATGTTGACTCTAATTACTGAGTTCTATATTATTTACAAACTAAGTTATATTACATGACACTAATTATAAATTTCAAATAATTTTCATTTATCAACAGAATAGTCGGCATTTTCTAATTTGTTTTATTACTATTGGCTCATGTTAACTACAGTCAAGGGTAGTGTTGCCCAAATGCGAGACCGAGACAAGGTCTTGATCTTGGTCTTGCAAACTCAATCTTGATCATGGTCTTGCGCTAGAGTCTCGCAGTTATTTATCAGCTTGTTACTATAGAGATATTACTGTATTTTTTTAGATAGGAGAAACCTAACTAAGCCCGAATGAAAAATTAGAGGAGTTAAATGCAAAAGTATATTGGTTATACCAATTCTATACATATGGTAACTAAGATTGTCGAGTATTAGTTACTATTTTGCCTTAATCTTTTTTTTGAAAAATCGATTTTTTTTTTACTAGTCCTGGTCCTGGTCCTGGTCTTGGTCTTGCAACAGTTAGGTGCCCAACAGTTGGTCTTGGTATTGCAAAGTGCAAGACCAAGACCGATTTTAGGCAACACTAGTCAAGGGTGTATCACTTTTTGTATTAAAACAAACAAATTCATGTAATATATTTGATAATTCACAGTAATTATTCTTTTTTTATGCTAAGGAACTTCTATACCTCTCATAATGTTCGTTTATTTTTCATGATTGAAAAGATGCATTCTAAAAATTGATAAATGAGATAGTCTGAGTAATTAACAATCGAAACCTCGTTATATGAAATCTAAATTCCAGTAATTAGGAAAATTCAAAGCGCTAAAGAACAGAAAGTAGGACTCTTGTCTTATAGTCCTTCCGAAGTATGCCATGTAAGGACGCATGGCAACGCTTGCTGGTCTTACAAACCATTTTTAGCAAAAATGAGATTTTATTTTTTTTATTTACCTCCCCCAGGAAACTTTATTTATAAACAAATACAGCATACAATTAATATAATACCATAATATATAAAAATGTATATATAATTGGTAATTGGTTGACTGTCGTGGATAATGAAGAGAAGAATAGTTGGGGTGCTCAGTCAAAAAGGAAGGCAAAAAATAAATTATAATATTTATTTTTTACATATACCGACGTTTCGACCTGAAGTTCAGGCCTTCATCAGGGCCAAGAAAATAACCAGATAACAAGGTATGAGAAACATAAGTAATGATGGTAAAAAAGATAATAAAAAATAAAAAATAAAATAAAAAAAATTAGAAAAATAAAATAGATAAATATAAAGTAAAATGAAAGTGTTAGAATAATGACTAAGAACTAAGAGATAAATAATAAAAACTGTTACATAGTGTGGAATGATGAAGTAGGCATAATCAAAAAGGGGTGACAAAAGTGTTACATTGGGAATCTTAGAATAAAATGTAAAAACATAAAAAAGAAATATAAAGTTATATAAGAAATGAAAATAAAATAAATAGTAAAATTAAAACATTGAGAATGGAGTAGTATTTCCTTTTTGACTGAGCACCCCAACTATTCTTCTCTTCAAAAATGTATATAAGTGTATACCCGGGTTCTATAGGCCTCTTATTATCCGAAGGTAAAATCGAAGAATTTTAAATGGAGCAGCTAAGAAGGAAAGTTAGTGACAACTCAGGTAGAGAATCCTTGGAACCTCTCTAACCCAGGATCCTTTATGGGGTAAAAAATAGAAAATACACAAGGGAGGGCCATGGGACCGTTCAGTGCCTCGGACAACTAAAGCAGACTCTATTCGATCAGTCATGAATGACAATCACAAGGCTGGCAAGAATCACTTCAATCATGATGAGCCATATACGTATCAGCTCAGTTGACGTTGAGATATCAGTCAGTATGGATCCGGTACATTGTCCATTAATAATGTGTTTCATTAAAAAATATCATTTGGCCATTATCCTTTATAGCATTGGATACCAGTTTTGACAAAAATTATGGAAAAATATTGCTAAGACAATAAATTTGTTGGAAACAAGAGAAAAGAACTGACTAATATTTCTGATTTTAATTTAAAATCGAAAGCTTTTCATTTGCATAGTTTATATTTTTATTAACGAACTTCAACTGATTTTAATTACAAATATTCAGATGGGCATTAAATTAAAAAAAAAAATTGTGGAAAACTATATAAATTACTCATAGAAAAAATTAATCTTTAACTGTTGTGAATCTTACATTTCATTACATGATCAATCAGAATATCAATAATGCCTTGGAATGTCATTCCGATTGACCGTATAGGATCATTTAATGACCTTTTAGCCACTAGTGGATGCATGTGAGGGGCGCAGGGATCATGAAACTCCCTCTGGAATGTGAGAAAAAAAATTTTACTTGATAAAAAGTAACTAAATAACCGGAACTTTTATTATTATTATTTTAATTGATAAGTGAATTTCATTAAACAATTAACTTTTATTTATTCTTTCTTCTAAAAAAAAAAACAACTAATAAATAATTTTAAATAATCTGAATATTTACACTAAAAATTATTCATTTATAGGCGAAATACTTAAAGATTATAGCTAAATGTAGTTGCTAGACTGGTGATACCTTGGAAACTATTTTCAATCGAATTTGTGGAAAACAGCAAAGGCATTCTGACAGCCATTTTATGGTAAAACACTGGACGAAACAAAAATATTAAAATACACATATCTTTTCATATACTCGTTTATACGATATCATATATCATATATCTTTTGGTGTATGGAATTCACCTGTTTCGCAAGTGCGCCCCTCTCCCCAGAAAATTCCTGGATCCACCACAGCTCTCAGGGCCACGATTTTTAAAATATCTTAACTAAAATATTAAGGAAATGATCGGAAAAGTTAAAACAACTAAAATTATTCGAACAAATCTAAATACAAAACGTTAAATTGAAGTTAGGACGTTTTTTTTTCTATTTGCCCGGAGATTCATATTGCTTAAGGTCTCCAATTATCTGAACCCGTTTCTGTAACTACACCGGAAATAATTGTGTTTAAATTAATATTGAGAAACGTCTTATATTTTGGAGATGGAGTGGGTATTATCTTATATTATAAAGATAAGTAGAGTAAATATATATATATATATATATATATATATATATATATATATACATGGGAACATTTTAATATAGTACATATATATATATATATATATATATATATATAATATTAAAATATCCCAGTATGTGTTATAATACATACACTAGTTTTTTTTTTTTTTTAATACAAACTGTATTGACGACACAGACAAAAAAAAAAAAGGAACAAAAAAATCCTTTTGTTTGAATACAAATATGAGCCTTGGTTTATATTAATATTAGTTTGATAACAACTATAAACCTACATTAGTCTATGGCGTTCCTCAAGGCAGCGTCTTGGGCCCCATCCTTTACATTCTCTTTACCGCTGATATTCCTGTCCATCCCGATACCCTCCTGGCAACTTTCGCTGATGACACTGCTATCCTTTCTTCCAACTCAGATCCTGAAACAGCGTCCGCAAACTTACAAAGGCACCTCTTCCTGATTGAACACTGGTGTAAGAAATGGCGCATTAAGGTAAACGAATCTAAATGTAAACACATTACCTTCACCCTTCGGCGTAATACCTGCCCACCAGTTTATTTTAACTCCATCCAGCTTCCTTTCTCAGATACAGTCCGGTATCTTGGCTTTCTCTTAGACAGACGACTAACATGGAATCCACATACTCGACTTAAAAGACAGGAACTTAACAGACGATATGGCCAGCTATATAGACTAATGAATAGAAAATCTAAACTTTCTGGTGAAAACAAATTACTGATCTACAAGACAATACTGAAACCTATCTGGACTTACGGACTAGAACTATGGGGAACAGCCAAATTTTCTAACATCAAACGCATTCAATCCTTTCAGTCTAAATTCCTCCGTACAATAGTCAATGCTCCCTTCTATGTAACCAATAAAACCCTACATCATGACCTTAATATCCCATTTATTCTTGATCTTATCCCAGCCAAATTTTCCAAATTTCACCAGAACCTTTCTCATCACCCAAATCCCGTTGTACAATCCCTATCAAGCACCACCCATCCCTACAATCCCCTTCGTAGGTTAAAGCGGCAGTGGCCACGAGACCTTTTGTAAATATGGATATTTTGGAGTTCTAGCAATGGCCAGATTCTCCACTCAAGTCATGAGTGTCTGTGGCTGTAGCGCTCTTACTCATCCTCCGCTGGTTTAAAATACCAGTGAAGTGGCTGAGGGAGAAGCGTAGGGATCTCCTAGGCCTCCCTTTTCCCTCCACATGTGGAGGGGACAGGATTGGTTCGGAGATCACCTGGCAAATTGTAAATAATGTATGTTTTATATAAGGTGTTTGTTTTACTTTTATTTCTATTTTTATTTACTTATGTGTATATATATTATTTTTTTTCTTTACTCTTTTGTTCTTTCTTCTTATTCTTTTGTTATTACTTTATTTATTTATATTTTTGTATATACGGTATGAATGCAATCTCTGAACTCTATTATAAGTGTCCTTAACTGTGACAAATTGTAATATTTCTGAATAAAGTGTTTTTTTTTTAATAAGAAAAAACATTAGTCTATCTGTACATATTTATGTTGTTCTTCCTTAATTCTATTTGATATTGCGCTTTTTTTCCAAATACGGCAACGATGAAAGAACGTGTTAGGATTATCACTAGCGGATCCAGAAATTAATTGTTGGGGAGGGGAGGGGGGGGGGGGAGCTTCAACCCGAAAGCTTTTTTTTCATACATATATATATATATATATATATATATATATATATATATATATATATATATGTGTGTGTAAAAAATATATATATATATATATATATATATAACGATAATTAATTTATAAAAAAAAGAAAGAAATTAATTACTTATATGAAATGGTTTTAAGTGGTTCTTGAAGTTCTATTAAATGTAAATACACGAACAAGAATACTTTAAGAGATAGTATTTAATATTTTTTTTTTGTAAAACATGGTTGTATTTTACCATTTGGGGCAGGGGCCTCAGCCCGAAAGCCAGTCCCCCCGTAGATCCGCCTGTGCTACATATATCTATTTTGATATAGGATATATTGATACATATTTGCTATTTTTGAGGGCGGCATATTTGAATGCGTTTTTGAATTTTTTAAGGGGGTTCATTTCGACGAGGTTATAAATTTTCTGAATGAAAAGTTTCAGAATAAGGGCCAAGGAGAAAACGGAGCAGACCGAAAGTGTAATTGTACCTAGTCCTGTCATAAATATTGTTACAAGGAAATATATACAAATTTCAACAGAAAAATTAATTTTTTCAAAAATTTTATTAGAAAATAAAATGTATACCTATAGAAAGTAAAACAAAAAAAGAAATTACTCAAAATGTCCCCCTTTTGCCTTCTCACAGGCATTTAATCTTCGTGGCGTCACCAATAACAGCACGCAGCAATTCTTTTGGAAAGCCCTCAATTGCTCGGACCAGAGATTGTTTGAGGCATTCCAAGTTAAGGTGTGCTCTGTGGCATTCCGTCCTCTCCAGTTCTGACCAAAGCCGATAATCTAGTGGGTTGCGATCAGGGCTTCCTGAGGGCCAATCCGATGCAGATATGAACTCTGGAATGTTTTTTTGCAGCCACTGTTGACCGGGCTTGTGAGCTGGAGTAGAATCCTGCTGGAAAACGCAGTGACTTCCACTAGCGGATCCAGGATTTAATTTTGGGGGGGGCTTCAGCCCGAAACCTTTTTTTTTCATAAAAAAAACGATAATTACTTTGGAAAAACAGAAAGAAACTAACTACCTATATGAAATAGTGTTTAAGTCCTTTTAAATGTACTTACACGAACAATAATACTTTGAATGTATTTTTTTAATTTTTTTCCAAGAAAACATGGTTACATTTTACTATTTTGGGGGGGGGCTTCATCCCGAAAGCCCCCCCCCCCCGTAGATCCGCCCGTGATGACTTCCTAGTATAACGGCCAAGATGCACTTTGCATCCATCCACTTTATTTTTATTGGCACTCCTGTGTATTAGATTTATTTTATAAATCGAGCTTATTCTTATATATGATAAAAAATAAATAAAAGATATATTTAAATTATATGACCACAAAGATTTAAAAATTTAGACTATACCATAGTAATAGTAATAATAAATGTATTAATCTATATTAATAAAAACGTAAATGTTTGTTTGTTCAAAACCGCTGATCTCCGAAACTCCTTCACCGATTGCTTTGAAATATTGACACAACGTTTCAGTTTCTATCGGATTCAGGAGTGTTATACACATTTAATTATCCTCCGATCTTTCGTTTCGAAAAGGAATGTAAACGAATGTAACGATTTTAATTAAACTTGGCTTCTTCTTAAAGTCTTCTCCTTGAAGCTCTTTTAAGTTCTTTATATAACATGCTTCCACGAAACGAATATGAAAAAAAAAGTTATGATGGATTCAAAACTATATTTGCGAATAACTCATAATGTGCACAATTCTTGTTGGATTATAGCCATGATTGTTTGAAAGCTTTCTTGGTCCCCTACAAAAAAAAATCACTAAAATCGGACGATTTGGTGTAGAAAATATAATGCTTTAAACATTTAGTAATTTTTCTTGGAAGATTTAGAGACTGTTTACTTCTTACATAGACAATTATATATTGCGAATTCTAGAATTGGAAAACTATAAAATCTCTATATCTATATGAAGAATATCGCATACCCGGATTGCTACATCAAATATTTTATGAACATATGATTTCTTTTTCTATTTAAGCAGAATGAGCCACAGTAACGAGTGACTCGGTACAGCTTGTTATTCTATAAACATGAAAGATAAAATTAAAATCTTATGTTAGTTAAACAGAACATACCTGACTCGAACATACAGATTATTCGATTGTTTTAATCGTTATAAAATATACATAGACAAAATTTCAAAGAAACTAACAACAATAAACCAATTTATACAAAATTGTAAAAAACCTTAATAATAATCTTCCATCAATAGCTATCCTGGAATAACCGTATTTCCACAATTACCCAAAAATCTATTGCTACCTTTAAACAGTTCTTAAGATTCAGTGATTCCATCCATATCCACTAAAACCCATTCATTCCAAGTTTCTTCTTCAATTTTCCTCCAATGTTATGCTTTGTGTACACTGGACTGTTTGATGAGCATGAGATGAGATTGAAGAGCCTAATGAATTGTTTCATTAAATTTATCTTCGCAGCCCCCACGTCTCCATTTGGTATGCCGTGTTAACGTGGCTTTATCCAGGTTTCCGACATCATTATTTCGTTGTATACCTTATACCTTTACGTATACCGTATACGCGTATACCTTTACCGATCCTTTAAAATCAAATTGTCTTCTAGCATTCTTTATTTGTTCACTCCTCGTTCTTCCGTTCACTCTTTAAACATGAGACCCTAACCCACAAACCTTTTAATTCCTTCTAATAGGCCGCCTTCGTTCAAAAAATCATTTATCGTGCGTATTAGCTTGTTCGGGAGGAATCCCTTGCCCATATCCATACGTGAAACATTATCTCTAACCTCATTTAAACACCAACTATTTCTCCATCTCCTTAGCAATCAATCTTCCGAATATGTGTAAGAATAGAAAGGGATAGTGGATGATGAACTCTGTAATCTCTGCAGAAGTGCACCTGAAACTGCTCTTCACTTCATAACGGAATGTGACCGATTTGCGTCACTCAGATACAGACTTCTGGGAGCAGGCAGAATCCAAGTATGCAAAGCTGCCTCGATTAAATGGTCCAACCTTTTGAACTTCATTAGAAGACCAAAAAGGTTTGAGGCAGAGTAGAGGTACAATAAACAACCACTGGTAGTATCTAATTTTCGGGTTGGCAAAAAGGACCAATAGGCCCACTTACCGGACTGAGTCCCCCCATCTGTACCAGTACCAGTAAGTGTAAGAATAATGTTTTGTGATAATAAGGGTACCTTTCAGTTATTTTACTCTGATAATTTAAATTTCTTACAAGCGCAAATTAGTAAACATACGGACTTTGTTTATCAATAAATCATTATTTTGATTTACTACTTGCTTTTAACATTTTTTATAATTTTTTGGTCTATAATTATGTGATCATTATTTTATGCAAGACAAACGACTCTGCAATTGTAAATCAACGTTATTCTTGGGTAACCCAGTGCCCCAGAACAAAATATGTTTTCTTTCTTTTAATAATATAGCACTAGCAAACTTTTCCTTAACAAAGAAGCAAACATTTGATTTTGACAGACCAAAAATATTAGGTGATGAAAAAATTACAGAAAAATAAAACAAAAAGTACCGGAAGCTATCTATAACAAAAATATTGATAAAATTGTAAATAACTAAAATCATACAAAAAAAAAACTTAAACATGCGTTGCGTACATATTACAAATAGGAATATAAACTAAATAAATAATATCTTTAACATATAACAGTTTAGATATAAAAGCCTGTATATGTTAGCAAATAACAAAATACAGGGTCTCTCAGTTCTCTATGTCTAAAATCTGTAGGGGGAGGGAGGGTGATTTTTGACAAAATTTCCAACAAAACAGTGCAAGGACCGATTCTGAACGGAAAAGCAGCCAAGACCAATTTTGTATAGTCACGTTTTTTATTAGGGCACACCCTATAACAATGAACATAGAAGGCCAGAGGATACGTCCCAGTGAGGTGGTAACTTACCTAGGAGTTAGATTAGGTTTAGGCCTAAACGTGACACCTCACTTGGAATATCTGGTAGGTAGGGTGGCCCTAGTAATGAACGGTCTAACTCGCGTTGGGGGCGCATTCTGGGGCCTTAGGTATTCAGCCACAATCACGATATATAAAGGTGTCGTGGATGGTATCCTGAGGTATGCGTCTCCCTTCTGGTTCCGTAACCTCGACTCAGAGGACAGCTCTGCTTCGGGTCACCATAGATAAAAGGACAACTTCGCATGAAGCGGTGCAGGTCCTAGCGGGGGTGGTGCCTCTCGACCTCCTCCTACTAGAAGAAGTGACAAAATATTCTTATAAGATGGAAGGCTCTACAGTACTTTCGGACAATCTACAGATGAGGATTATGGAAGCGCCTAATAGATGGAAGAAGATAATCCGGGAGGATACAATTGAAGCATGGAACCGGCGGTGGGTAGCAACCCCTAAAGGAAGTACATTGAGGAAGTACTTTCCCACAGTACAGTCGAGACTTCAGGCAAAGTGGGCCCCCCAGGACTACTGGATTTCCCAGTTCCTCACTGGGCATGGAGGATTTCGAGCTAAACTTCACTGTCTGGGCATTGATGTAGATCCTCTATGCCCAATCTGTAGTGTTCCAGAAATTGTAGAGCACGTGGTCACGACCTGCTCTGCATTTGAAACGTTAAGAGCTACTATGACAAGAGCCGCGGGAATCTATGTCCTCACTGAAAATGAACTTCCTCAGTTAGTCAGCGAAGAAAATTTCCCGCGGTTTAAGGATTTCATATATGGATGGAAGACGGCGGTGGGGACCGCTCACTTCCATATTGGTGCCCGCAGAAGAAGAGGACAAACGCCAGGAAGACCTCCAGATTCTGGAAGCTAGGCCGAAAGAAGAAGAAGAAGAAGAACAGAAGAACTGCACATTATGTTAACAAGTAGTAGTGTGTTATTAAGCATTCATGCCTAATAACACACTATCACAAACACCCGTATTCCCATAGTGGCATGGGAGGGTGCAATACATAAATAAATAATAGTCACGTTTTTTATTGTATTAGAAGGATTTGTTTAAAAATTGTTAAAGATATTAAAATTCTAAGTACACCGTCGTAAAGTAGACAAATTTATTTTGAGAAAACAGTGATTAAATTTAGAAAGGTCAATTATAAAAGAGACTTTCAGGAGGTCTAATGCGGCCGCAGCACAGTGTAACCAAGTAGTGGGGGTAATGGACAAAAATCATTAACCACTAATTATATTCAAATAAACATTTTTATTAATTGATTTCAATTCAAAACAAGGTAATAATAGTATAATAATGTATACTATACAGCTATAATAATATTAATTGTAATATTTGTAATATTAATAGAAATAATATAGGAGGTAAAAATATCAGGAATAACAATATTATAAAATATAATATAAATGTAGTATAAAATGTAATATAAATGTAACATATAATGTAGTAATACTATACTAGTAAATTATACTTTAGTAATATTGCCATAGAATAATAATATTTTCTATGAAATTATTAAATCATTTCTTTATTATCTACAAAGTCTGAATCGTTTGTATATTCGTCAGAATGTAAATTTATAGCGAAACCAATGCCTATTTGATTATTGTAATAATCTCTATTATATAAGAATATATAATCTCTATTATATATTCTATGATGTCTGGAATGATTTTGCTTCGTCTTTTTATATTTTTTCTCCATAATGCAAGCTCTGGATCAGATGTCAAGTACATTATACTTGAGGTAAACTTTATGCTCTAAAAAACTTGGGAAGAAGTTTTGGGAAGCTTTTTTTACTATGGTCCATCAAAATTATGAAATAAAAAAAATGTCAAAGATCAATGAAGAATAATGAAGGATAAATAACAACAGAGTACTTACCCATAATAAATTATATCAGATAAAACAGGAATAGTTTTGAGGTTATTTCATTCGGATCAGTTAATAAAAACACTGTTGTATCTTCAACGAGAGAGGTTTAAACTGATTGTTGGCATGAAACAGATTTTGAAGACTTTGCCTTGTTTACAATAATACTAATGTCTTTGTTGATCAAAATAAAAATAATATATATTGGTTTTGTACTATTTTAATTCCTTGAATAGTTTCTCAACGTAACTAGAGGATTTAAAGTTGAATATAAGAAAATAAAAATTCAGATTTTTGTCCATTGGACGTTACACTGTGCGCTATAGAGAAATATGCTATAATGCTTATAGCATATTTCTATATGCTTATAGCTTATAATGCATAGTGAAATATGCTCCTCGAGTATGGGTACTGTAACAACTGCACCAGTACAGCGACCGTATTAGACCTATCGAAAGTCCCTTTTATCATTGACCTTAAAAAAGATCTTAACGTAATTAGCTTTGTAAGGGAAACAACTGAAAAGACGATAAAGATTAGGTTTTTATTATGGAATAGAATAAAATTTGAGTAGCGCTACCCAAAATCGGTCTTGGTTTTGCGATTTGCCAGACCAAGACCAAGACTGGTAAAAAAAAATCGATTTTTCGAATAAAAATTAAGGCAAAATAGTTACTAATACTTGACAATTTGAGTTACTGTATGTAAAGAATTGGTATAACCAATATACTTTTGCATTTAACTCTTCTAATTTTTCATTCGGGCTTAGTTAGGTTTCACCTGTCTACAAAATTACAATAATGTCTCTATAGTAATAAGCTAATAAGTAATTTCAAGACTGTGGCGAGACTCTTGCGCAAGATCAAGACCTAGATGAAGACTGAGTTTGCAAGACCAAGACCCGTCCCGGTCTCGCATTTGGACAACACTAAATTTAAGCAATTTTTTCTACGTCTATAAGAAGGAGTATAGAAATAAATGATTCATTACAATGAATAAATATTACGTTCCGGTATATACATGTGTGCTACATGCATGTATGCAAATGATTTTTTCTTTTATTTTCTAGTTTTGGCCATTTTTTCTAAATTATCCTTTTACTATTATTTGTCTATGGGTCAATCCCCACATATATTAATACAGTAAGGCTGGAAATCGGTTTTGTACCAAATATAAGCTCTTGTCATGCTCAAATACCATGAATCCCCTACCGTTGGATTCAGAATTCTACAGGGGGTTAGCGAATCGTATTCTTCGTTTTTATTTCTCAAATAAATAAAATCGATACGAACATTTTGCTAGGCTTCAATAATGGAACGATGGTAAGTCTGTAGATCAATACGGGACAAATTAGACTTTGAAGATTTTGATGCGTACAGCAAGAACCGGATAGCCTTTGGAACTATCCGTTTCTTGCGTTTTTAATGCCAAAACGTACTATTTTCGAGGTAACGCAAGGCATAGGGTTCGCATCCACACAACCTTACATTAATTGTAGTACTGTCATTGAATACATGTCTCATTTCGTCGACTTGAGGACTCTATGATCGAGAGAGGAGGAGTTTATATTATTTATCGATGGTGTTTTTGATCGGCAAGCCATATCATCGTTAATTCTTCACCAAATCTCAAGATTGAGCCACCAATTTTGAAGGCTTCCTTCTCCTTCAGGCGGGCAAAATAGTCCAATCACTCCGAAAATTCAGGCAAACAAGTAATGAAAGAAAACAAACTTTATTTGCGAATAACTAAAAAATTACACACTTTTCCCTGGTTATGCCATGATTATATAAAAGATTACTAAATTCCCTACAAAAGGAAAAAAAAAATCATCGAAATCGGACAATTTTTAGCAAAGATACAGCTTATTGAAATTTGTAAACATGTTGGTTCCAAACATTAATGAAGATTTAAATTAATTTTTGTTTCCTTTGTCGATTATATTTATCGATAAAGTAACAATTGATTTCTTTATCTTTTGATACGCTGCATTATTTTATTTTATTATTAATTTGGCATTTGATCACTTAACAATATGCTGTGCGAATTTTTCGCAAGGGCCTACTAATCTAATAAATAATCACCCTCAGTTTTTGGTTTATCATTTATTAATAAGCGTTACTTTAGATGCTGAAGAGGGGAACAGAGATTATTCGAAACATGATAAATAATAATAAAAAAACGTAGTGTGATTGTTTATCAGATTGACCTATAGACAAATAATAGTGAAAAGATTTACTTTGTAATGGTTAACAAAATTTATTTTATTTTCATGATTTTTTATATTTCATTACAGATGTAACTGGACCACCAAATTTTGTAAGTCTTGAAGCATCTCAAGGTCTTAATCCGGCCCTCTCCGGTGTGGACAGGTTTTGTTTGAAATATTTAAGGAGGGCGGAGTGGTTTCAAGAAGAAGTTTTTTCAGGACCTCCCATCATCAAAAAGTTTTTAATAAATTCTTAACATCCGCCTAAAACTTCGTGGACGGCTTCATCTTATCGTAAACTACAAATTTCTTATTTACGAAAATTCTCAGAAATGAGACACTTTCTCATTAAATTAATTAATTTAATGAACTACAAACTCATAAATACACATTTGTTTTCCCCTTGGATCGTACGATGATTTTATAGCGAAATCGAAAAAAAAAAAAGTGTCCTACAAATATATTGGACCATTTGGCCTATATAATTGCCAAATGTAGCAATATTTTTATAGGCCACCTTTTTTCTCGATTTTGTGATCAAATTATCATACGATTCAAGTGTAAAGCAAATAGGTGTTTGTGAGATTTTAGTATCTAATTAAATAGACAAAGTTTGCCGATATTCACATTGATAATTCCGAGAATTTGCGTAAATAAAACGTTATAGATTACGATAAGATGAAACCATTCACAATGTTTTAGGGTCTGTACCGCGGGCTATTCAAGGAGCTCATAGCACTAGCGGATCCAGGATTTAATTTTTTTTTTGGGGGGGGGGCTTCAGCCCCAAAAATGTTTTTTTCATATACATATAACGATAATTAATTTGAAAAAAAAATAAAGAAATTAACTATCTATTTAAATGGTTTATAAGCGGTTCTTGAAGTCCTATTAAATGTAATTACACTAACAAGGACAATTTAAGAGATAGTTTATAATATTCTTTTTTGTAAAACATGGTTGTATTTTACCATTTTGGGGGGGCTTCAGCCCGAAAGCCTCCCCCCCTCGTAGATCCGCATGTGGCTCATAGTACTCACAATCAGTTTGCTGTGCATTAACGCGTTCTTGTATAATTCTGTAACATTCTGTAAGAACGAAAATAACTATTCCTTGGCATTATTCTTTTAATATATTTTTTTCCGCGAATATAATTTTATCTTAACGCTATAGGAAGTGAAACTGGGAGTTCTCTGCCTCATCCAGGGACAACCAACTGATTGACCAAGACTAAACTAAGAATGGAACCTACGCCATGTATACCTTCCGTCGACAAAGACCCTGAAAGCGTAAAATATTACTATACATTCCCCATTTTAGATAATTCCACGAAGGAAAACCTAAGTAATGCATGATATCAAGTCTGTATATTTTTCGAGTTTAAAACTTGAAAACATTAAGTTGAAGACCACCGATTGGCCTTTAGGTAAATAACTCGTTGAATTTAAAATTTTGGATTTATCGCTTCATCAAAATCCATTTTTAAATAATTACAATATTATTATTATCATGGATTCAACATTATGTTTCTCTACACAAGTAACCAACATCCAACTCAAATTAATTCACAGTGCTCGTCTTAGGGTAAGACAACCGAGGAAATTGCGATGTTCAGGTTCGCTAGTCACTTGTAAGAAATAAAAAAAGAGTTACAAAACGCATTAAAATAATTAACTAACTATATTAGAATGAAATAAAATTCAGACATTACATAATATAAAACAGATTAAAAAATAAATTAAATTTTTAGCGTAGGGAGATGACGTCATTGCCCAGGGGCGCCGAATGTCTAAGGCCGGCACTTTTAATTCGCATAAAATTTATTTATAAATTTTTATTTTGTAACGCTTCCCACTGAAAAATGACCATAGAAGATGTTAAAAATGGTTTTAATAAAGGTTTGCTTATCTTAAGAACTATGAAAAATATTGGACAAGTATAATTTCTTTTATCGGCAAATATTATCTCGCACCAGCGACGTAATAGACCATTCGGGGCCAGGACGGATTTATTTATTTTATTTATGACTGCTTACAAAAAAAAAATAAATATTTTAGAAAAAAACAAAAACAAATTACGGGAACCTTTCGTGAGATCATCTCTGGTGAAGGCATCAACTTTTATTTATATTCACTTTGTATTTTAACTGACCTCAACCAACTTTTCTTCAATTATTCACTACAGTCAACCATCAATCCACTATTGCAAACATGATATGATATATTAAGAAAGTATACTTGCAAAATAGTATTGTAGTTAGTAATTATATATATATATATATATATATATATATATATATATATATATATATATATATATATATATATGGACACATTATCAGAATGGATGAATGTAGAGCTGTGAGGAAATTATATTATGGAACCCCGGATGGAGTAAGACCACGTGGAAGACCGAAGGTGGAAGGACTCCCTGGCTGAAGACTTGATGATGATGGGAGTATCCAGCAGATATGCTGCTGACCGAAATGATTGTGAAAGGGCAGTTGAGAGGGCCAAGGGCAGCTTCAGGCGCCTGTCGAGCCGATAAATAAAATATTAAAAAAATTATATATATATGTATTATTATATATTAGGGGATTAATTCCCTAATTATAACTTATTTTATTATATAACATGGAAGAATGTTTTTTATTTCCTTGAATTTTTTCTCTAGAGTGCCTCATATATTTAATATTCACTAGTCTAATTATTCAACTGATTATTAAAAAGAATAAACATGAAAAAAAAATATTTCAATTTGAAATAAAAGTTTATATATATATATATATATATATATATATATATATATATATATATATATATAAATATATATGAAAAAAAAAATTCAATTTGAAATGTTTTTTTTTCATGTTTATTCTTTTTAATAATCAGTTGAATAATTAGACTAGTGAATATAAATATATGAGGCACTCTAGAGAACAAATTCAAGGAAATAAAAAATATTCTTCCATGTTATATAACAAAATAAGTTATAAAGAATAAGCAGTTTCATAAAATAATGTTATACGGTAAGTACTTTCAAAGATCTTTCATTATTTAAGTGAGCATCACGTACTTATTACTTGATTTATAGTTCGTATGAAAAATAATAAAGGGGAGAGAGGGTTTCCCTCCTCGCTCTTTAATTTGAGACATATAAAGATATTTTTGTATTTCACATTCATACCCTCATTTTTCATATTGTTCAGTCAAGGTGACCATCAGTTGGGTGATAGGTTGTGAAAGCTTTACAAGGTTTCGAAATTATTGATTATTTCGACATTTTACGATAGATAGGACAGAAATGTGCTTAAAGATAATCGAGAAAACCACAAAGAAAAGACATTCTGATAAATTAAAAAAAATTAATGACTACAAATTTTATATAAAATTACTGTATGTAAATTTAATGTGAAAACAGGCGTCGATCTCTAGGGACGTATGTCTCATGCGTTCCTTCCAATATTTTGAATGGACTTGCATTAAAAGTAACTTACACGCTGGTATTAACAAATAATAAGAATAAATAAGCACGTTATTATTATCATTGGCGCGTAGCATTTCTTTGTCTATTATCAGTTTCGATTTACTCACGTTTACACGTTAGGCAAACCATATCGAGCACAAGTGTTTAAAAATCTAGTGTGTTTCTGACTGGCGTGTTTTCCTGCGCAACTCCAGATAGATGAATGTTGACGGCGTTACTTCGGTAGGGCGAGGTGGTTTCAATAAAACCATATAGAAAGCGAGAATATCGTTTCGTGCCCCTTAATAATTTGAAGTAAAAAAAAATAAAGTTAATTATAAATAATCATGATTGAATAAAATATGTAAACTAAAATCGCTTAAGAAAGAAGGAAAAGTATATCAGTTGGATAGGCAAAAGCCTAACTATTTCATCACGACCTCACTATTTTGCATAAGTATCCAGATGTGAAAAAATTGTATTTTTATATTGAACTTGTAATCTAGAAATAAAATTAAATTTTTTCCAATTTTTAGCATTATTCAATTTTAGTTGAAAAAGTTCGATAAATGTATTTGTGCTATAGGAGGCTGTTTCTCTTCCCCTATGTTTAATGTATGTAAATATGTAATATATTTAATTATTTTGTTGATACATTTTTAATTAAATATATCTGTACTATACAAATAAATAAATGAATAAATAATTTTTTTTAAAAACTTACAACTATACAAATGTATTTATACATATATGACCCAATTGAGTCATTTTTTAGACCACAACTAGTATTTATTTTTCAAAATAGTTTCATTGAGACTTTCATAACTATATAAAAAAATAAATAAGTGAACCTTCATATGTTATTTTTTTCTAATGATTATAATTAAAATTATTAAAATAAAATATTATTATTTTACTGTGATACGACAATCAAAAAGATATTTCGCATTACCATTTTCCAGTGTTGACCTTTTATTCTTAAATTATCTTCTCACTATTCTTTGCACATAGATCGACTCAACAAATAAATACGCTTAGTTTTTTTATTATTCTTTATTACTGTACGTTTAGGGGAATCTCTATATAAATAATTATAAGTAAACTTTATAATATATAATAAAGTTGATTTATAACTATTGATCAGACCTATCTAATTCTGAGGCATATTATATGCAAAAAAGGTAGACAGAGATTCCCCGAAACGTACATAAATAAAAAACAATATTGTATTGTATTATTTACAGCACTTCTTCTTCGAATTCATTTTAAGTTTTAATTTTAAAAATACTAATGTCTTAAGAGACATGATATTTTACTCAAGAGATTAAGTAATTATTTAAATATATTAAAAATTGGATTCGCAAACTTTATATTTCTGAAAAAAATAAGTGATTATTTTAATATGTTGAAGGATTAACTGTTTATTTTATTAAATCCATAATTGTTGTCTAGTATGTATAGGTATGTCTGTGTTTTTTTATTTTTTATAATTCACTTATCTTACTTCTAAGTTAATTTATTTTTATTTAATGTATATATATTTTTATATTATTTTTTAGTCGTTATTTTGCTTCTGTTAATTTTATATTTGTATTAATATCTAGTGTGAATGTGGTCTTACCTCACTATTACTATTGTCCAATTGACAGAATGTTATATTAATCAATAAATAAATAAAAAAAAATATTGTCAATCAGACAAATTATTAATGTCTTTGGGACAGATTGTAATATTTTTCAATAAATAAATTCTAAAAAAAATTATTGTCAATATGACAATATTATATTATTCAATATATAAATTAAAAAAAGAATAGAATTAATATAGAAACCTTATTATTGTTTATTTTCTCTGTTTATTCTATTGTTTATTTCTGTTTATTGTTATGAAAACCTTTAATTTTCCTTCTTAATCGAAGGTAGCCACTAGTTATGCCAAAAAGATTTATAAGGAATAATTTCCATATTGAAATTCAGTTTCCTTTAGAGCAATATATATATATAAATATATATATATATATATATATATATATATATATATTATATATATATATATATATATATATATATATATATATATTCACATACATATGTATAAATACATATAAAATATATTATATTATATAAATATATATAAAATATTTGAGATTTGAGAGTCGGGGCTGTGCGTGGGAAGGCTGGGTGGCGAGGGGTAGCAGGGTAGAGGAAGTTGGCGGGAGGGAGTTTAGCTCAGTCGGGTCCGACATGCTCTTCCTGCCAGCGCTCCTCCTATTCCTCCCTACGGCACACGCACAGCGCTCGATCTTCGACTTCTACCGGGAGGTGTTGGATATCCCTTTCGGAGCTACCAGAGACATCAAGTTCTTCGAGAAGGAGTACGACTTCATCGTAATAGGTGCCGGATCTGGCGGCAGTGTCGTAGCCAATAGACTCACAGAGAGGCCCGATTGGTCCGTACTCCTCGTCGAAGCCGGTAAAGAAGAGATTTTGATCACCGATATTCCTCTATTAGTTTCTTACATCCTAAGCACCGAGTACAACTGGGGATATTCTACAGAGCCGCAAAAAGGCGCATGCCTCAGCATGAACTATGGCAAATGCAATTGGCCCAGAGGTAAAGCAATGGGTGGTACCAGTGTTATTAATTATATGATTTATACAAGAGGTTTCAAAGCTGATTATGACTTGTGGAAGTCACTTGGAAATTATGGTTGGGGATACGAAGATGTCCTGCCTTACTTTTTGAAGTTGGAGAATATCAATATACTTGGCCTTAATAGATCTAGATACTACGGAAAAGGTGGTTACATGAATATCGAAAGACCGAAATGGAGGACTCCGTTGGCCAAAGCTTTTCTCGAAACTGGAAGAAATCTCGGTTACCCGGTAGGTGATAGAGATAGCTTAAGCAATGACGGTTTTTCCTATGTCCTAACGACGACAAAAAACGGGGCGAGAATGAGTGCTTCGAAAGCGTTCCTGAGGCCGATAAGAGATAGGAAGAATTTACATGTTTCGAAGAGAACGAAAGCCACCAAAATATTGATAGATAAAAGAACTGGCAGAACTGTTGGAGTAGAAGTTGTGAAAAACAGGAAAAAATACGTTATACGTGTGAGAAAGGAAGTGATCTTGTCCGCTGGGAGTTTAAATTCGCCACAACTCCTTATGTTGTCTGGGATCGGTCCCAGTGAGCATCTTCGGCAACTGGGGATACCAGTTATAAGAGATTTGAAAGTGGGTTACAATCTTCAAGATCACGTATCTATGGCCGGATTGGCCTTCTTCATCAATGATACCATCTCCATTGTCGAAGATAGGTACAGGAATCCTCGTTATATCATCGACTACTGGCTGAATGGCAAGGGACCATATACTCTTCCGGGTGGCGCTGAAGCTCTGGCATTCTACGAGACCAAGTACAATCATAGATCTGGTCACCCAGATATCGAGCTCGTCTTCGGTCCTGGGGCCTTTACAGGTGACATCGGTGGCTCGATTAGAAAAAGTTACAACATGAATGAGAGTTTCTACGAAGCGGTGTACAGGCCCTTCGAAGGGCGAGACGCCTACAACATCGTCCCAGTCCTGCTCCAACCTCGTAGTAGGGGAAGGGTACTACTCCGTTCGAAGGACCCTTTCCATTGGCCATTACTTTATGCCAACTATTACACCGACAAAAGGGACCTTCTTACGATGGTCGAAGGGATAAAACAGGTAAGATTTCTTACTAATATTTCACTTTTCCATTTATTTTATGTTGTCTACAATATCTTTTTAATCGAATACTTTTATGTACCATAAAAATAGTTTACTTATAACAGAATCTTGCAATTCTATTCGGATCAATTATTCATGCAACAGATTAAAAAGTCATAAGCGTTAGTCGCGTAGGGGAGACTAAGTCAACAATGTACTTCAGCCTCCTGATTGTTGAATGGAGCACACTTTTTGGAAAAGTGCCTGTCAACTCGTGGTTTCCCCACTCCAACAGAACCCACAAATATATTTTTGTAATTAAATTCAACAAGCCATGATTATACCAGATCCAAATAAATAATATATGTATAGGGTGCCCCGTAAGTAGAGGGAAATATTCATAAGGTTGATAAAAAACATCAAGATCTACAAAATAGTTTGTATAAACAATTGCCTAATTTCAAGCTGAAAATTAGGAAATTTAAGATGTGTGTTTTTTTTTTAAGTGAGTCACGTTTTTTGTTGAATCGGAAGCGACAACTTTAAAAATATTCATATTTCAAGTAATTAAAAATTGCTCCATAGTAAAACATACAAAATTTACTTTAAAAGAAACTAGAGTTTGTCATTGGCAAAACTATTTTAAGAGGACTTTTGAGGGGCTAAACACAGCTAACTCCCGATTAAAAAGAAGTCGTAAATTATTTGTGATTTTTTTAATCATCCTTCAACTGTACTACGTTTACTCCACTTTTCTAAAAGCTTTCTCGTTTAATAAGCTTTAAGTCCACATTGTAAAAGTTGAGGTTTATTAGGAAAAAAACTGAAATTCACCTAAAGTTGTGTAAAGAAATGGTGTGATTTCCTCTTAACAAAAATTCTAGCAAACATGACTACAATTAACTGTTGCAAAGCATTTATTTCTTCTTTTCCGTGATACGGGATGGATTGCAATAAATATAATTGCCTCAAAACACTTTGTATTTACATAAATAAAAAAAAATTAAAAATAATGATTTTTCAAATATTTTCAGGTGTTTATGATAATATGTTTTTCTCCCAGTTTTCTGTCATAGGAATTTATGTGTATTTATTATTGACAAACTTAATGTTTCTAGCCCTAATATTTACGTTTTCATGAAAATAATTGAAGCAACCAGAAGGTTTCTTCATTTTAAACTTATATTTTAGTAAAAAACATTAAGTATGTACTTACTTACGTTATGTATAGTTACGGGACACCCTGTGTATAGAACTAATATATAACGAAAATATCTGCGTATTTAGCTCTTTTAGAAACTTTGAATTTTATTTTATTTTTTAAAAATCTGTATGTATAGAACAAAAAGTGACATTTACAAAAGTTTGTTTAGTGTAATTGTCACTAAATAGCGCTCTTGTTTAACCTCAAAAGAATGGGTAATAATAATTTAAAAAAACTGTTTCGCTTTTTCATAAAGTATTCGTAATTCAGGGAACTTGGTTAACATGAAATAATTGCGGAACTCGTGTAAGCCAGATTTTCTGAATCTCTTTAATAGCAATGAGTGAAATTTTCATTTCAAGTTCATAATTTCTTGTGAAAATGTCTCCTAAGAAAATATTAAGTTTGAAAGAAAAGTCCGACTTAATAAAAGATGTAATAAGTGGAATGAAAAATATGAAGTTACAACGACATTGTTGATAATGTAAGTTGATTACAAAAACAATGATTTGGTCATTAAAACGTTCGAAAGTTGTGGAAAAGATTGAAAACGTTTGACTCAATCCTCCAAGGTTGAAGAAGCTGTATTGAAATGTCAAGTTCTACTAGATTGCCTTTTATATAAATATCTTACATTATTAATTACAATAACATTTGATTAATTACAATAACAGTTAAATCTTTATTTGAGTCAGATTGTAATTATAGCAATAAGTAACTTTAAATAAAAAAAAAGTTATATGATATGATGCGTCGATTTTTGTTAGTATGAAAGGAATAGAAAAAATGCAATTTTGTATTTATCCCTTTTTTTTCAAGGAAACTCATGACAGCCATTTAGTGTTGGCCAAATGCGAGACCGAGACGAGTCTTGGTCTTGCAAATTCAGTCTTGGCCATGGTCTTGGTCTTGCGCAAGAATCTAGCAGTTACTATAGAGATATTACTGTAATTTTTTAGATAGGAGAAACCTAAATAAGCCCGAATGAAAAATTAGAGGATTTAATTCAAAATATATTGGTTACACCAATTTTTAACATTTAGTAACTAAGATTGTCAAGTATTAGTAACTATTTTGCCTTAAATTTTATTTAAAAAATCGATTTTTTTTTACCAGTCCTGATCTTGGTCTTGCAACAATTAAGTGTCTTTGGTCTTGGTCTTGCGAGTGCAAGTGCAAGACCAAGACCGATTTAGGGCAACACTACAGCCATTCAAGCGCTATGCATTCAAAACAAGTTCCTTGTAGTAGATAGATTGACGTTTTTAGTGAACATGCTATATACAAAACAAATAAAACTATTAAGTCATTACAAAGAGGAAGAAATGCTGAACAATTCCCTGGCATACAGGGAATATTATCTTCAATGAAACTCGTTATCATTTGGTTTTCGACACTATTTTTTTTATTTTCGGCTCCCTAACACGGTCTCGCGTTAAGATTCACTATTGAATAATACCTCATTAAATTTCCCTATCTTACAATATGCAAGTCCGATTTATAGTTTTTGAGATATTTTAATTCATATGGAGAACACTTCAATTAGTCGACTACAGCCGACTTTAACCGAGCGTTAATACATCGGAGATCAGACTGTTCAATATAATTCACTCTCCACAAAAAAAGTGCAAAACTCGCCTAATGAAGTTTAAACTTCAAAAACACTTGAACTATATACAATGGTAAAACATTTTAAATCGCATATTATTTTCACATCCTAGAAAAAAAATTAAATTCTTTCGATAAGCTGTGGGTTAAAACAAAAAAGAAAGCTAAATCTGTCTATATAATATGTCCAAGTACGTAAATGCTAAATAATATGTAAATAATAATATACAAATACAATATGAGGAGAGCAAATAAATCATTTCTTAACGTACCTATCCGTAAGATTTTAAATTGTATATATATAAAAAAAAATGATAGATGAATTGAGTGGCATCGAGAGTAGGAAGCTCTTGTAATATGCCTCTACGAAGTAAATATCTGGCTAAATGTTTCAAGGAGAGGAAGGAAATGTGAAATTACGTCCCACACAATGATAACATGTACAAAATCAAATGGCAAATATCATATGTAAGTTAATCGTGGATCCAAACCTGTCGTTAAGATTGCCTAATTAACAGGATTTCATTTTAACACCACATATAATAGATACAATATTGGAATTTATCCAAATGATTTAGATAACATGGCTCCATCCATAACATGGCTAGAGAGTAAATGAGGGGCACATCTAAGACTTGACTGTCGAATATTTCATCAGCTCCTGAATTGACTAATACAATTAAAATTAGCATTTTAACATTATCACTGAACTCATTCGTATTCCTAATTTTTTTTAAACCTTTTAATATTAAGGTTATTATCATATCATTTTTTTTTTACCTTTTAAGCAATGAATTAAATAATAAAAAAAAAGTTTTTATCAGTATTGCTCAAAAAAGAATTCGGTGGTGAGATTCATCAATTAACTTTCACTTTAGGCACGACCATGATTAAAATTGGGTTTTAAATAAATAAATTAATTTAAAGAATATTGATTTAACAATAAACAAAAGACCATAGCTAGTGTTGCCCAAATGAGAGACCAAGACTAGTCTTGGTCTTGCAAACTCAGTCTTGATCTAGGTCTTGGTCTTGCGCAAGAGTCTCGCAGCAGTTACTTATTAGCTTATTACTAGAGAGATATTAAAGTAATTTTTTAGACAGGAGAAACCTAACTAAGTCTGAATGAAAAATTAGAAGAGTTAAATGCAAAACATATTGGTTGCACTAATTCTTTACATATAGTACCTAAAATTGTCAAGTATTAGTATGTATTTTGCCTCAATTTTTATTCAAAAAATCGATTTTTTTTTACCAGTGTTGGTCTTGCAACAGATAGGCGATGTTGGTCTTGTGCAAGACCAAAACCGATTTTGGGCGACGCTAATCATAGTATTTAAAATACAACGCATTATTATTTATTTTATTTTTTTCTAACTGAGTATAATTTTTTAAGTTTCCATTCAGTTTCTATGGAAATTCCTTTCAGTGCCCACGGAAACATGTAATTTTCAATTAAATAATATAAAATTACATTCACGAAGTTTTAGACGGATGTTAATAGTTCGATAAAATGGGTTCTGCATCGATTACTGTATCTACATACTTATCTACTTACCTATTCTAGCAAATAAAAAACATATTTGTCCTTATTTCTGCCTTAGTTAATTATCAAATTCTTTTATAAGTATCCATTTCTTATAACTTCAAAAAATGGGGGATCATCAATGATTAAAAATATATTTCGGAGAAAGAAATTTTAAAAAATTCGACATTTAAGCTCCATCAGAATATTTCAATGAGGATCAGACCTAGCTGATATTAAAGACCATCAAACTGTGGATTGATGTAATGTGTGTAAATAAAACCGGTTTTAATTAAAATCGGCTGATTACGAGAAAACAGGAACAGTGTAAAATCAATTATATGAAATGACACTTCTGGTAAGTTGATATGTAATTTAAGTTTCATATGACTTTTCGTTTTAAAATAGATTGTTCCCTTACAATCACGCAGAATATATTGTGATACTTGGATATTTGGGCACAGGGGAAGCTTGTTCTAAAGCGGATATTTCCCTGACTACATATTCCATATATGGGATAATGGAAATAATAAAAGTTGGTAGTCAGTCATTAAATTTTTATAATTGAATTATTTCTTATTCAAATTAGGCTTATTGGTTGCAATGGTATGTAAAAACAAAAGAAATAAATAAACTAAAGGTTCAAGTTCTCAATAAATTGAATTTATTTATTTATTTAGTAATATAATATTGTGTCACTTGGGCAATAATTATAGGGAGGTAAGACCACATTCACACAAGAAAAGATAAAATAAACAGAAGAAAAATAACAATTAAATCATGTGTTTATTAGCGATATTTTTATAGCAATATCATCAACGAAACAATCTATCATTGCATTGACCATTTAAGACTTACATTCCTTTTTTTTTATAATTAATATTTCATCAAAGAAAAAGTATTATGAAAAAATATATATATATATATATATATATATATATATATATATATATATATATATATATATATATATATATATATATATAGGGTGTTTCGTAATAGGACGGCACAATTTTAGGTATGTGTTCACTAACACAAAATAAACAAAAAAGTTCATATTAGCATATATCTCAGATTCATTTATTAAACAGATATCAAAGGTTAAAGATTTATTATTTATTTACTATATTAAGACTGACTGTACAAAGTTTGACGTGTTTAATACTAAATAACAGGTTTTAATCACCTGATAAACAAATGAACAATAAATAAGCAATGACAGCAGTTGCGGCAGTTGGCACGCGAGAAGAGCTAAGAAATCGGATCGTGGATGCCGCAGTAACTATGAAGCACCATCCAGATGCTATACGAAGAGCCAGAGAAGCATGGATTCGTCGTGCTGAATGTGCATTCAACAAAACGGAGGTTCCTTTGAACAGTTACCCTAAATGTTGTAATAATAATAAATAGTAATAATATATAATAAATCTTTAACCTTTGATATGTGTTTAATAAATGAGTTTGAGATATATGTTAATATGAACTTTTTTGTTTATTTTATGTTAGTGAACACATACCTAAAATAGTGCCGTCCTATTACGAAACACCCTGTATATATATGTGTGTGTGTGTGAATTTCATATTATTTCAACATCACTTGTTACAGAAGATAGTGATTTAAATTTTATTTCTCACTTTTTCTTCTAAATCTCGGTTCTATAATTCACGTAAAAATGAGTTATTAAAAAAAATAAAGCTATTTTTTTTTTCCTATGCCTCCTCACTTTAGGCTTCCGCCATGAGTCTCCAAGCAGCTTTAGGCTGTTCTCTTAAAGCCAGTGAGCACGTAGCTTACAACCGGACGATATCATAATATCTCTCTGTTGATCAGGTACTCTCCTGATGAATGGTTGCCAACCCTTTACAGAAATCTCCACTCTGTTTGATGTATCTCTTGAGGTCTCGAACCCGCTGTTTCCTTTCTTTGCAGAAGAGGGCACTTCGCTTTGTGTGGAATAACTTCTTTTTAGGCATTTCAGTATATTTTTTATTCTCAGCAGTAAGCGGCACTATTCACGGTCAGATATTTCCTTTTTAAAAAATATCTGAATATTTAACAGTCACACTTATTTCATAACATGGTGTTAACACTTACTACTCAGAAAGGTCACAATGTTTACTATTTGATTTAGCAAAACCTGATTTGGATTTATTCGTATTCGATGTCTGATAACTAGTATTGTTATATGGGTAAAACTATATAACGTACCATAATATATCAAATAAAATAATTTTAACTAATTATAACAACAAACACATGTTCCAGCAAAAATACACTATCTTAAAGGTAAAGGTTTCGGTGTGATCATCTTTCTATTGGATTATTATTATTTTTTTTTTTTTCATTTCTTCAAATTATTGATTCGGATTTTTTATATCAAAACAGTTTTCCTTATCCCAGTAGAGCACATTAAGACATTCACATATACAGAAATTCACCTAAAGTAATTAATGTAATTCTTTTTTTTTACCATATTCATATGATTGCTTTGGTTCGTCTGTATGTACTCCACCAATGGCAGAGATAAGTGATTTTTCTATAGGAGGCTCCAAAGGCCTTAGATTCATTCTGTGGCACATTAGTGGAATATGACTGATCCCGGTGGACGAAATTTGGGAGCCATACTATCTAGCATGCAGGGATCGCGGATATACTCCAAAAGAACGAAAGGGAGTGAAGTCTTCAGGATTTTGCGTCTTAAAAACATTAATATAAAGTAACAGATTTTTCCACAAAAAAAAGGGATACTTCAAGTTTTTTTTTTCAGGGTTGTTAGACTGTAACATTTTATTCTGCGGCAAACTAAGGGCATGTCGCCATTTACAAACCAGACGACGGCAATGACCGTCTATTCGTCTACATGAGACGAAAACAAAAAAGTAAACACAAATAGTCGTAATAGAACTCCTAACAATCCATTAGGACGTTCATTCATAGTCCATCTTCATCTTACATCTCCGGCGCCCACTCGAATCTTAACATGATCTTTATTAACTGGAAGAAAATATTTCTAATTTATTTTAAACTCAAAATTTAATAATAATGAATACCATTTATATTAATACGGGTAAATTTTCCATGAGAACAGGCAGACAAATGTATGAAATACAACGCAAGTTTATAACTTATTTATTTATTGAAATTTTCCACTGTATTACATGAGTACGATGAGTAAATATGAACATGTAAATAATATGGGGCTTTCGGGCTGAAGCTCCTCCTCCCCCAAAATGGTAAAGTATAACCATATTTTACAGAAAATAATATTAAAAACTGTCTCTTAAAGTATTCTTGTCCGTGTAATTACATTTATTAGGACTTCAAGAACCACTTAAACACCATTCCATATAGGTAGTTAATTTCTTTCTTTTTTTTTTCTAAATAATTATGGTTATATGTATGTGAAAAAAAAATCTTTCGGGCTGAAGCCCCCCCCCAAAAAAAAAAATTAAATCCTGGATCCGCTAGTGACATGAACAGATTTGTGGGGACACAACCCAATGGTAGCACTCCCTGACTAGTTGTAAGTAAGAAGGTCACGAGGCAATCTTCTTTTCGGACACCTTAGAGGATTATCGGGAATCCAGGAAGAAGCAAGGTTGGAAAGTTGATTCGTATGGAACTGGAGTTTATCATGTAAGGATAGATAACTGGCTTGGGCCAAATCAGCGACATATGGAGCATTAAAGGATTTTAACGAAGGATTTTGGATTGTAATGATTGGATACAATAGGAATTTGATGGTTTGGTGGAGCCCCGAAGCTCAACTCCGTATGTCCACATAGATCTTATTATACTCATGTAAATGAGCTTTTTATGATTAATTGAAAGATTAGAGCGTTCGTCTAGTTAGTGTTAGAGCAGCTGGAAACGTCGAGCAGTTTCTGTATTGTATGCGGATTTCAAGTTAGACGTTTGTTCTACTTGGTAGAGGAGTTCTTCAACAGGGACAAGTGGAATATTATTGAAGGATACTGTAGAATAAGAAATCATAGGTTTATGATTGTAAAAGTGGAATGAGTATATGAATCGTAACATAATTTGTTCACAAAATTCAGACGAAAGATAGTCACAAAAATATTGGGTGGTTTGTCATGACCTTCCCCCCAACATGTCAAGACAACAAGGTCATATAGACTAAATATTTTTGTAGGTCACCTTTTTTCTCAATTATGTGATCAAATTATTAATTATTCTTGTGGAAAGAAAATGGGTGTTCATGGATTCATGAGGAAAAAAATCATCAATTTCTTAGTACGTCATTAAATTAATTATTATAATGATAAAGCGATCCATTTCTGAGAATTTTCGTAGATAAAAACAGTTGTAGGTTACACGATATGATCACGAAGTTTTAGATGGAAGTTAATAATTTGATAAAAATAAGTTTGTACGGCGGACTATAAATTTTACAATACAATATTTTTTATAAAATTTCTTTTGGGGTTTAAGTGATAAGGTTTTATTTAGATCAAATGATAAACAATGAAATTGTGCTATAAATAAAGAAGTTGCTATTGTATTATAAATAAAGAAATTGGCATATTCCCCGTTTACAGAACTATATGTATATATATATATATATATATATATATATATATATATATATATATATATATATATAATTTATTTGGTAGTTCATACATGTCACAATACAACAAAATTCCAGCAACTTTCTTAATTTCTAATTTAATTTGGTGCTACCTTCACCATCGTAACGTTTTATCTTGGATATTGTAATCCAAGAATCATATAAAAAACAAACATAGTATCTATAAATTATAATATACTAAGCATTGCATTTACATACAAATTTCAGCTGCGCCGATAAAAATATAAAAGAAAGAATATATAAATATATTCATATAGCTACATAAAATATACACTATATATAAAGTAATTTTAAAAACTATGGAAGTAGTTACCCATTCACAATACAAATAATAAGTAAGTAATACAATAATACATAAGTAAATAAAAAATAAATAGAAATAACAAAATAAATAAAATAAAATAAACAAATAGATAAATACTAAAAAAAAAAAAAAACGTAAATTATGGCAATAATAAAATCATTGATTATCGAGCTATAAACGAGGAAGCAGCCTGAACCAATTACTGTTGTTCACGTGGGAACCTTTAAGGACTCTCATTGTAATGGCGTTCATCGTTCTCTTGGGGATGGCCAACATATCCATGTGTTGGAAAGATCGTCGGCACTATATTCCTCTCCAAGTTATTTAATATAATAAATTAGTACTTTATTAGAGAGTAAAATGGCGATGCTGTTCAACTTGAGTTGCTAAAGGACACAGGTTGCTGATCAGACATATTGATAATCAAAAAAATAAAATACTTTCACGGATTCATTATCCCAGATATCCCATGTTAGGATTTTCTTTGTATTCTACTTTTCCTTATTTTATTTTCTTCCATTTTCTGCCTCTCTCTAGAATTCGCAGCCCAATGCCTAGAATTAATATAGTCGGTGTTGCAGAATTCCTTAATAAAAAATTTACACTCCAATAAATTCAATTATATTCTCAAGTTCTATGAATTCCCTCTTATATCCAATAAATACCTTTTTTGTCTTGTCTGACAGTGAACACCATTCAATTAGATGCTTATATAAAACTGCCAATCAGATATCGCGATTTAAATTTTATTTCACAGTTACGCTACCGCTTGGTTTTACTTCCTTAGGTTCGAAAGTTCTTTTATTGGATTAGGGTCCCTACTTAGAGAAGCAACAACCTCCATTACACCAACCCCGATCTCTCCTCAGCCGAAAAACTATTGAATTATTCAAAAGGCTGAGGAAGGATTGCCAGGTTTTAATTCCTTAATATCATTAAATTTACTGTCGAAATTATGGAATATATTTTTCCGTTTGAGAGCTTCTGGTGTTAATCCTCTTTACAGACGTGCTAGTGTTGTGGCCTTAATCACTTGCGCTTCGGACCTCCGACCATAATAGCTGAAAGGGAGTGTTGTCCGGGCCTGTCTCCGTTGAAAGTGAAACGGGGACCCTAGACGTGAAGGCTGTTCCGAGCCGGGCTCGAATCCTCGTTTCGGAACGTTAGTTATTACACGTGGTTCTTTTATTCTTTTCGAAGAAACGTTCTTTCTCCAATCAATTATCGAGTAATGAAATAAGTACGGAAACGAGTAACAGAAAATGAAGAAAGGAGGGTATGATGACTTTGTATTGAATTGCAGGCTGGTGAGCCAACTGACTGAGCACATAAAAACAATAGAATTGGTACACATGTTACATTTTTGTAACTCCATTGATAGTTACAAAATATCTTATAAATATAGCCTATAAATATACTGTAAACTCAATCTAATAATCTGTCGCGTGGACGATAATTATAGTGATATATGAACACATTCACACCATATATACAGAAAATATAAAATTAATAAAAGTAAAATAATAATCAAAAACTATGTACAATAAAACATAAAATAACCTAAAGATAACATAATTAAAAATATATATATATATTTTTATTATTATTTTAATGGAATTTACAACTGTATTACATAGAGAATACAATATGAAAATGTGAAATTGGTAACATGGCATGTACAACATGAAGAGAAACTACCCATTGGTAGAACTCAAATTAATTAAAAATATAAAAACACAGTCATACCTATATACAATTTATACAATCAGGCAGGGAACCCCAAGCCAGTCTTCTCTCTCCAACTATAGAAGGAAAAGCAAGACTCCAAGAGATCCCTGCTCTACTCACTCAAGCACGTCACTGGTGATAAATCCAGCGGAGTTTGAGCGAGAGCGGTTTAGCCACATACTCAATTTAAGTATTTAAGTATTTAGGAGAATTGGTAAATTATAATGGATGGGATTAATTGATTAAGTAATTAATTAGGATAAGGGAAGCAAAATAATTATATTAAAATTCGTGGCTAAAAAAAAACATGTACTAGAAAAATAATTATCTAGGAGGGAGAGGAGGGCAGGAGATGGCAAAACATAAGAATTAATAGACAGTAGTGAAAAATCTTTTTTATGTACTTTTTATGTATCTTTTTTTTTACGAAGACGTGTACAAGTTATTCTATATACCGAGGCGTAATACAGGGGGAAATATTTAAATTTATTGAAGTTTGAGCCAATGAGATGAACTCGCGCCATTTAGGGTATTTAAATACTTACCTACTAGTGTTGCCCAAAATCGGTCTTGGTCTTGCAAGACCAAGGAAACTCAACTGTTGCAAGACCAAGACCAGAACTGGTAATAGAAATCGATTTTTTGAATAAAAATAAAGGCAAAATAGTTACTAATGCTGATAATTTTAGCATTATATGTGAAGAAATGATATAACCAATATATTTTTGCGTTTAACTCTTCTAATTTTTCTTTCGGGCTTAGTTAGGTTTCCCCTATCTAAAAAAATACAGTAATATCTCTATAGTACTAAGGCAATAGGTAACTGCAAGACCGAGACTCTAGGTAGTTGCGAGACTCTTGCGCGAGACCAAGACCTAGACCAAGACTAATTTTGCAAGACCAAGACTCGTCTCGGTCTCGCATTTGGGCAACACTATTACGTACCTAGGCTTAGTCTAGCCATCTAGTCTACTTTTTACTACTTTTAAAAATAGTTTTTTTAATTTACAAATTTTATTCATCCGTGAATATTTATTATTGATATTAATTTTATTTTTAAAAAAAAATCTTTCCTTCAAATTATCGAAGGGGCGATACGATAACGCCCTCTCGGATTTATTATGGGGGGGCATCGGCCCCTTCGCCCCTCCCCCCCAAGCTGCGCCTATGGTTGTCATGTCTTTAACACAATACAAGCGATAGCTGCGTCGTAACGCCTTAAAAATATAAATTTTTTTCAGTATGTTACACGTCTCTATAGGCCGTAACAACCGTTTTTGGAACTTATCGTTTGTAAAATAAGAAAAAAAATTTCTCTGTCGATGAAACTTTCCGAACACTCAGAATGACAACGCACTCTCGGCTGAAAGCAGGTATGTGCAATAGCAGACATTCTCATAAGATTTAGAGGATTCCACCTGTTTTGGTAAGTTTCGGTGTTTTGAAAGACTTGGGTAAGCTGGCGGCTTTTACGTCAACCAAACCCGTGTGCTTGTGACGAATATGGGACAGGTTTGAGAGGTACATGCAACATTTTCGGATCGAAGGTAAACAACGTTAAACTGGAATTTTTTTTTTTTTTTTTCAAAAAAGAGAAAGGAATCCACCACGATATTGTTAAGTATTATTGACAAAATATTTATAGCTATTTTATCAATATTAAATTGATAGAAATTCAACAAATTTTACTATATCTACAGCTTTCTTTATTTTCAAATTCAGGCACTTTATCAGTTATGAACAGAAACTTAAACTTAAAGTTAAATGAACGATTGTGAAATGCACCTATTGGGAGGTGTGATTGCTGATGTGGGCACAATTCTTACTTTCCCTACTTCAAGGGCAGTAAGCCACATCACAGAGAGATAATAATTGCACCATCCCCCACAATAAAAATAAATAAATACTGCTTAGTTTGGATAGTATATATTTTTTTTATCCCAAAAATAAAAAACAAAAATTTATTTTCAAGTTTATTTATCATGAGCCAATTTTTAAATTCAGTCACTGAATAGAAATGAAACGGATGACACATGAACAAGGTGTAAATGACATGAATAATAAATGTTATTATGAGTAGATGCATGCAATTTGCATAAGTGAAAAGAACAGGTACATGATCGGTATTTAGACTTGAAAATGACGCGACGAGCCGAAACTTCGTAATTGTGATGTGTAGTCATTAAGTTGACAAAATTTAAAAATTGGTGTAAAATTGGCTGATAATAAATAAACTTAAAAATAAATAGTATGCACCGAAGAAGAAATGAGAAATATTGTGAACAAAAATTTAGTTTTTTATAACCATAGGCCGTATTTCAATGTAATAGTCTGTTTAGTTTACGTTATTATTATTATTATTTTTAAACAAATATAAGAATTAGTTTATTTACGTAAAAATAGTCATTTAATTTTTTTTTTTTAATTTATTTTATTGTTGTTGAAAGAGGCTTATGTAAGTACAGGTAGTAATTTAGGCTTTAGTGGTCTCAATTAATAAAATAATTTATTATAAGATTATAAAAATGTTCGCCACTTTAGGCATATTCAGGAATAACAAACTGATTTTAAAACATTTTGTTAATTTTCATCTGAAAAAATATATAAACAATCTCTCACAGGACTTACTGGCAGACAGTGGTGGATCCAAGATTTAATTTTTTTTTTTTTGGGAGGTGTCTTCAGCCCAAAAGATTTTTTTGTCATATATATAACGATAGTTAATTTGAAAAAAATAAAGAAATTAACTACCTATATGAAATGGTATTTAAATGATTCTTGAAGTCCTATTAAATATAATTACACCAACAATAATACTTTAAGAGATAGTTTTAATATTTTTTTTCTATAATTATAATTTGGGGGGGGGCTCAGCCCGAAACCATCCCTCCCCTCCCCCCCCCCTCCCCGTAGATCCGCCTTTGCTGGAAGACCCTCCATTTATTAATTAAATAAAAGCAACAAAAAATAGTTATAACAAGCCAGAACTATATACATAAATTAGACAATACCTTCTTGCGTTTATCGGTGCCCAGCCTTGCTCACGTAGTCAGCTACACACAGAGCAGACCAGTCCTTCCTAATAATTTTATAATAAATTATTTTATTAATTGAGACTACTAAGGCCTAAATTACTATCTAATTCATTTAAATACCATAGCTATCCAATATGCCGATTTATTTGTCTACCTTTATCGTTTCGGTGATTCATCACCATTATCAAACCTGTCTGGACATCACTATCATGTGTGTCATAATAGTAGTGTTGCACATACTTGTAATAGTAACATCGTACAGTACGTCCAAAATAAAATATTGTGATATCCATGACTGTTATAATCAGAAAGTACCGACAATGTAAATGAAGCTCCGAAATGTTAACAAGTAGACAAATAAATCTATATATTGGAGAGACCTTGTTTTTAAATCATCGAAAAAAAAATTAATGAAATGAAATGAATTAAAATAAATACCAAAGTATGATCAAATAAAATAAGTTTAAATACGCAGATTTAAATAAATAATCTAATTCGAAAAATAAATTGATATATTGCAATATCATGTTGTAAAAACTTCAAAGAAAAACATTTTTTAGACTTCCTAACAAATATAGTAGTAAACAAACATTTATTTGTTTAATGAATAGTCTATAAATTCAGTTTCTGGAGTTTCTGAAATTCTACTCCAGTTTTTCAACACTTAGCAAGAATTTGAGTATACTACCTGTTCGGTAAGGGTACATTTTCAATCTAGATAGAGTTACTGTGACGCTGAATAAAAGTCAAGTTTTTGTAGCGTGATGTAATAAAAAGTAATTAAAAAAAAAAAAAATATGATGGAAATTATATGTAGTTGTCACGATTAAGAGTGCCAGAATAATAAGATGGCTGGGGCATATACAAAGAATGGAAAGTAGTAGGACTACCAAAAATAGTGAAGGAGGGACACCTTGGTGGTAAAAGGTGTAGAGGGTAGTAGCCCTGGAGCCAGGGCCCAAAAATCGACCTGGTCGCAGGCGAAGGTTTGATTGTAAATTACGAAAGTGTATCTTATTCTGAGTAAAAAAAAAACTTGTCTGCCGTTACGGAGCCGCTGCTTTCAAAAATGGCGGCTGATTTAAAGAATATTAGGCCAATAATTTGAGGATCGAAACGGGAAATCGATTGCGAAAAATGTGAGAAAATTTTCTATTTTTTAACTTGTATATATGGGTTTAGACATGTAAAAAACAAAAATACCAAGGGAAAACTTTTTACAGCCAAAAAAGTCAGATTTTTTTGGGTTTTTCAACTATAACTCCTAAACACTGCATCAAAGCGAAAAATTTATTCTTTAATAAATTAAAGAACGTTAAATTTTGCGTCAAACGAGTACATAAACTTTAAAATTTACTTACGCGGTAAGGTATAAAACCACGATCAACCAACGCTGAGTTTTACTAAATTTGCCAAAAACTAAGACACATTACTATAAATGGGCATGTAACTTGGAAATTAGTTCACTAAGAGGAATAACCCATAGAATCAAAGTTGTGGAGCATCAAATTTTGCGTATACTCAGTATCAACTAATTTAATGAAGATCACTTGCTGCGAACAAATTCAGTAATCTGATGGTTAGAAATTGGTAATGAAGGTAAATGTGATTTTCAATATTTCAACAGTATGGGTGTCTATTCTACTGAGTTGGTTTTGTTTAAAGTCTGTTATATGCAGTATAAGGGTCTTTTCCATCTCTTAACAGCAAAAGATTTTGGTAAACGATATGCCGAAAGATACCGAATTTTATAAAGGAATAACGAATCCCGATTCGAGATACATAATTGGCCAACAATAAAAATGTACCACGTAACCAAATTTTTAAGTTTATGTATTTGTTTGACGCAAAATTTAACGTTCTTCAATTTATTAAAGAATACATTTTTCGCTTTGATGCATTGTTTAGGAGTTATAGGTGAAAAACCCAAAATATATCGAAAAAATCTGACTTTTGGCTGTAAAAAGTTTTCCCTTGGATGCCCGCTTTAGCAATTTTGTTTTTTACATGTCTAAACCCATATATGAAAGTTAAAAAATATAAAATTTTCTCAATTTTTTTTCTCAATGGATTTCCAGTTCCGATCCTCAAATTATTAGCCTAATATTCTTTAAATCAGCCGCCATTTTTTAAAGGAGCGGCTCCGGAACGGCAGACAAGGTGTTTTTTACTCAGAATAACATACACTTTCGTAATTTACAATCAAACCTTCGTCTGCGATCAGGTGGATTTTTGGGCCCTGGCTCTAGGGCTATAGAGGAGACCCTTCGGACGTTGAGTGTCGGCAGATGGAGAAGGGTAGGCGAAGACAGGTCAGAGTGGAGGAGGATCATTGAAGAGGTCAAGGCCATACAAGGACCATAGCGCCATTAGAAAGATAGATGGCAATTTAAATAAAACGTCTGCATCGACTACTTTTTAAACTTTATTGCAAAATCCTCGATATTATGACGATTTTTGATAAATTTTTTATGAACAAAAGCTGTAAGCAATGAACAAAAAAAGTAAATGAGACAAAAAAATCTCAATTTCCTGTTACTAATTGTTTCATAGAGCTGATAAAGTAAAGTATTAACTACTTTTTAAAAAACTTGCAAATCCACTGCCCACTCTTATATTTACCTGGTTCTTGTTCCACGAAATATTTCTTTTTTGCAGAATTGATGTTTCCATGGCCGTGAGGTAACTGCTGAAAGAATCAAACGTCTGATTTTCAGATTACTCCGTGCGGAAAGAACGGAAATTTCAGCCCGGCCGCAACCTACGTCGGCGTGAATAAGGACATACCCTTATATTTCCCTTTGTTTTTATTCTGAATAACAGCGCATTACCCTCAAAGCATCGAATCAACAGCATTTCTCGTGTTTTATAGGATTTACAGTTAGCGTAGGTTATCCCGAGAGTCCCCTCCTCTCTTACATTTGCCCTTCTTCCTACTTCTTCAAGTTCCAATCTTATCTTTGGAAATCTTTTGGAGACACTTTTTAGACATGCATTAACCACAGTAATCTTTTTTCTTCAAAATTTGAGAGACTGTTACTTTTCATCTAACCAGTTTAAGAATTCTTTCATTTTTAATTCTTCTCTTTCTAGATTTTCTTGCTTCCCTCCAAAAGCCCATTTCCGCCTATCAGTTTTTTCCCGGTATCTGGCATTAATGACCCATATTTCTGCGGCGTATGTCGTTATAGGCTCATATACAGATTTTTTATTGAAGGAAGTCAGTCAACTCTATTACATATCACAGGAGAAAAATAATCAGGAAACAGTCAATTTTAAGGTTTTTATTGTTGCCGTCATTTCAACCGAAGCATGTTGTTCATTATCAGAGCTTAAAAATTGTTTAATAAAATCAGAGATACAATATCATAAAACTGATAATGTCTCTTAATGAAAAAATAGTGATAGATGATACATGAAATAGACAAATGAAATATGTAATAAGTTATACAAACTAAAAAATAATGTATATAATATATTTATAATTTCTTGATGTTCTCTAACAGGACTTAAATGGCTAATTTTCCTTATTAGCTTCCTCTTAAGTATCTTTAATTTTTTTTTTTATTTAATGTAATCAACCATTGTTAATTGTTATGAAGAGGGTGGTAAGTTAAAGTCGTGTGAAGCTCGGATCATATTTTTCTCTAGTTGGAGGGACAAGTTTGGTTCGGATAGTGTTGTCCAAAATTAGTCTTGGTCTTGCACTTTGCAAGACCAAGACCAAGGCTAGAAGCTGTTGCAAGACCAAGACCAGGACTGGTAAAAAAATAATAATCGATTTTTAAATAAAAATGAATGCAAAATACTTACTAATACATGATAATCTTAGTTACAATATGTCAATAATTGATATAACCAATATACTGTTGCATTTAACTCCTCTAATTTTTCATTCAGGCATAGTTAAGTTTCTCCTACCTAAAAAATTACAGCAATATATCTATAGTAATAAGCTAATAAGTAACAGCAAGACAGTTGCGAGACTCTTGCTCAAGACCAAGACCATGACCAAGACTCAGTTTTCAATACCAAGACTCGTCTCAGTCTCGCATTTGGGTAACAATAGGCTCGGAGTTCCCTTTCCTTATTGTAAATAGTGTATAGAGGTATAGCTGTTTTTTTTTTTTTTAATTTACTTATCTTTAAGTTATTTTATTTTTATTTATCGTACAATATATACTTATTGATTATTATTTAGTTGTTTTTTTTTTTATTTCGTTTTATTTTATTTATTTATGTTTTCTGTATATATGGTGTAAATGTACTCTTCCCTCATTATAATTATAGTGTCCATGTGACAGAATGTTATATTACATAATTAAAAATAAAAATATAAATTATCATTTAACAGATAATAATTGTATATTTTGAAAATATTCATTTTTCATAATAAAGTTTCGACTTAGAAATTTAATACAGACTGTAGTAAATCGTAATATTGTTTAAACTGTAATAATATACTCTATCATCGGGACATTGATTCGATAAAAGCTATTAGGATTTACTGAAACTGTATCACGTTTTATTGCTGTAATAAAAAAAAATTGTTTTTTTTTTTTTTTTTTTGGATTTGCTACCCTGTTCATTGAATGGCCCTCTTTATATAAAAGCTAAGGGAAAGTAATAAAGGGAACCTGACTCGGATCAATAACCACTCAGATACTTATCTCAGTCGCCCTTTTGGAAAATTTCATTATATCCCTTATACCCCTCTCTTCAAAATTATTATCGGAAAAATAACTTGTTTATTAATAAAAATAATTTCTAAAAAATTCAGATTTCATATCGAGACGAATTATATTTATAATGTCGATGAAAACGGAATCGTAGGTTTGTAATTTATAAAACTAACACACTGGATTTTCATTTAATGACTATTTTACTAATTATTACATAAAAAAAAGAAATCCATTGAAAAGCTCAAGGTGAAATTGTTTGTTATTTAAAATCAATTAGGGATATAAATATAAATATAGCATTTTTTTTTTTTTAATTATCTTTTGGCTACCACTTGTAGAAAATGAGACAATACAGTCGCGTGTATCCATAATAATATAGCCAGAGATATTTCAGATAACGAAAAATTCCGGATAAGATATGTTATGGTGTACCCCCTCGCTGATTCCTCCTCTTCCTTTAACGCCTACGCTGTTAGTTGTGGCGTACCTAGAGTTTTTTGGGTAAAGGGTAGATTTATTTTTGTGCCCCCTACCAAAAAAAAGTAAACAAATAAATCCAATAGTACTAAAAACCTACATTTTTTAATAAAACTAAATCATGCCTGATTTCTTGCAGTTAAAAATCCTATCGTAGGTCATCACAAAAAAAAAAAAAAAAAAATTAAACAGATAATTTTTTTAATAAATAAAAATTAGTGAGTGATACAGACCCCTTTTTATCAAATTATTTACATCCGCAGAAAACGTCGTGAATAGCTTCATCTCATGGTAACCTACAACATTTTTATTTACGAAAACTCTCGGAATTGGGGAGTTTCCAGTCTGGAGATCGGCGAACTTAGTCTATTTAATTAGGTACTTAAAACTAATGAAAATCCCTATCGTGAAATAATATGATAAGATCATAAAATGATATGATCACAAAATCGAGAAAAAATGTTCTCAAAAATATCGGGCCGTTTGGCGTGACCTCGACCCCTAACATGTCAAAATAAGGAGGTTATATAGGCCAAATGGGCAAATATTTTTGTAGGCCTATTTTTTTTTTTTTTTTTCAATTTTGTGAACAAATTATCTTACGATTCAACTGGAAAGCAAATTGGTATTCACGATTTTTTAGTACATCCTTAAATTAATTAATTTAACAAGGAAGCGCTCCATTTCTGAGAATTTTCGTAGAATTAATAGGTTACGATAAGATTAATCCATTTACGAAGTTTTGGGCGGATGTTAATAATTTGATAAAAAGGGTTCTATACAACGGAATATACATTCTCCTGATTTTTTAAAAATTGTATGTATCTTTTTGGGATAAACTCATCATTCAATTTTAAAAAAATGGTTTTTGTCCAGGCATTCCACTAATTAAAAATAAGTGAAAAACAATAGCATCGAATTATGTGTAATAAAATATAAATTCGATATACGATAGATTTTTATATAAATGAACATTAAATTAATCAATTAAATCAAACAATTTATGTTATCATTAAGTACTTCAAAGTTAAAATTTAACTGTTTTTTTTACAATTTATTATTCCCAGATTCGAAATGTATGTATTTTTTTATTCATCCAGTTTTATATACATATTTTTTTAATGAATTAGACTCTCCCAATACTATGATGTTAGTCATGGCCGTAGACTAGATTGATAAAATGAGCAACGAGATAACATATCAGGATTCATTGATAAAGAATTTTCACTATTTACTAGTGAGTTTAGAATACAGAGGATATCGTTAGATTATTTCAGACGAGAAAATTCCTTCTAATCGGGCGGTACAGATGTATTGCAAGATTTTTATTATATAATATCGTATGTATTCTAACACAAATTAACAGATATTTGTATTTACAAACTGCTTCAAATGATGGTTAAATGATAAATGTTTGTTAAGTATCTTTCTGTACCTGAAGGTATTGAAAATTTTTCCAAAATTTTAAATTTTCTTAATAAGATTAACTATCGATTTGAATTTTTATAATCGATCCGCACCCAAACATCAAAATCTAGAACAACTCGATCTTTAGTGTTTTGTTTTTATTTTTAATTGCTATCAAGCCCACTTTTTTTTATAAATTGAATACCGAACTAATATATATGTCTTGATCTTGAATCGTGGATTTCAAGCTTTTTATTCCATGTTTTATTAACTTCATAATATTCGTTATCTACCACTTGGAAACTCACAGAGTTATCTGATATGAATGGACATTAGTAGTTTGACGACAGAATTTTTCCCAAACCTTGTATGATATTATTCCATCTTATTACTGTATAATAATGTCAGGAAAAAATAATAAAACAACAAAAGTATAAAATGATGGATATTAAAATAAAAACAAAACAACATGCAATTTAAAATATTAGAAATATTGTTTCCATAACGGATTATTTTGAAATTATAAACTGTGAAAATATCAATATTAGAGTAAATAATTTTTAAATTTAAAATTCGGATTACTTAACAACATAAAAATATATACATTTGTAACTAACTTGAAAGAGAAAATTTATAAAGAAGATAAGCATAATCTAAAATATGTATAAGATTAATTCTGAACAACGTATAAGTAAGTTTTACGTATATGCTAGATGAAACATCACCTGATTTGCAAACTAGGATGAAATAGAATAATAATAATAATATTAAAAACCATTTATTTCATTTCGGTAAAATAAAAATAATAACAATAGAGGGGGAGGGAATAACAAAATTTGGAAATATTTGGAATCAATATACGTTACAAAAATATAAAAAAATGTAGTAAATTTTAAAACGGATAGTACAGGTATAGAGCTGTACCATGTAGACATACTCGTATTTTGTAACAGATTTTTATTGTAAGAATAATAATACAATCTACCACATTCAGTAGCATTGGTTATTATAGCTTTACGTGTACATTCATTCTAGTTGTGTACAATCAAAAATACAAATTGAAAAAAATAAATTTTATTTATATACGTTTTGGACTCTGCAACCACCGGGTCATTTTCGCCCTACAATTGGATCAACTACTACATATGCATACATAACAAATCTACAGCTAACAAATACAATTCAGAAATTTAGAAATAGTTACAGGTGAATATGATAGTACAATTGAAAGTTAAAGATTAAAAGGAAATAAGTTAACAAAGACAATTAAAACATAGATTAATGATTTAGGAACAAAAGCTAAAAATACGTTTTTAAAAAATTAAAATTAATATTAATAGAAGAAAGTTAAAGAGCTCAGTTTAAATATTAAAAAGTACAAGAAGAAAAGATGACTAAAACCATTAAAATTAAATATTAAAGATTAGAAAAAGATTAGTTAACAAAGACATTTAAATAAAAAGTTAATGATTTTAGGAATATAATCTAAAAAATACGTTTAAAAAAATTAATGCTAAAAGAAGGGAAGTTAAAAAGTACAATATAAATATTAAAAATTACAAGAAGAAAAATTGAAAAACCATTATAATTAAAATTTAAGATTAAAATAAAAATAATTAACAGGTATATTTACAATTTGAAGAGAAACCTACAAACTTAAAAAACTTAACAGGTACCTATATTTACAATTGCAAGATGTGATTAAATTTTGTAGATGTGATAACAATTTTGTGAAATAAAAATAGTAAAAAAAAAAAACATAATTAAAATGAGATTAAAAGTAAAATAAGAATTCAAATTGGAAAAAAAAACAACAATAAAATAAGAATAAAAATTGAAAAAATAAGAATGAAAAATGAAAAATTGAAAAAATAAAATAAAATGAGATTGGCAAAAATAAAATATAATAAGATTGAAAAAAATAAATAAAATAAGATAGAAAAAATAAAGTAAGATTAAAAAAATATAAGATTGAAAAAATAAAATAAGATTGAAAAATAAAATAAAATGAGTTTGAAAAAATAAAATTAAGATAGGAAAAAAATGAAAAAATAAAATAAGAACTATTACTTCATAAAATAAATATTTAAAAAGTAATGAAAACATGTTAAGTTAAAATTTACCAACATTATTAGATAAATCCTTAGTGACACAGCATTGATCACAGTCAATAAAACACATGAGAAATATTAGAGGGACCAATGATAGAAAGACATAAATTTAACAACCAATTCCGCAGTTTATTACCTGTAATATAATGTAATTATTTCTTGTATGGTTTATTGAACTTTCTTTGAGCTATTTTGTAAGAGTAAATGACAGTAAAACATCGGATAACTAATGAAAAAATTAAATTGTGGTTTGGTTTGGAGAGAAAAAATGTAAAAAAGGTATTAAAATTATAGACTCATAATTGTGGGTTGATGGTCGTAAATAATGAAGAGAAGGATGGTTGGGGTGATCAGCCAGAAATAAAAAGGCAAAATAAATAATAATATTTATTTTAACATTTGCGGACGTTTCGACCTGAAGTTCAGGCCTTCATCAGGGCTAAGAAAAGAATCAGATAACAAGGTATGAGAAACATAAACAATGTAGGTAAAAAAAATAAAGTAAAATGAAGTGGGTAGAATAATGACAATAACAAGAACTAAGAGATAAATAATAATAACCGTTACAAATTGTTGAATAATAAAGTAAACATAATCAAAATAAGGTGACATAAGTACTAAAATGGTAATCTTAGAATAAAATGTAAAACAGAAAAAAGGAATATGAAGTTATATGAAATGAAATGAAATAGCCTTTATTTTGCATGAAGTTATATAAGAAATAAAAATAAATAGTAAAATTAGATATTTTAAATAGAATAGTTAGATAGAAAATTGGGATATTGTAAAGATGCACTGAATACGTATAATATAATAAAGAGTTAAAACAGAGAAAAGGAATGAAAGGAAGGAGGAAAAAAACGAGAATGCTGAAATAAAAAAAAAAAAAGAAAACCAACCTGCTCCAAAAGATTGCTGAAGTACAGTGGAGATATGAGATATTATTATTATTTTGCCTTTTTATTTCTTTATTAAAATTATAGACATTTAAAAAAAAAATTAAATAGTAATTAGTACTTAGAAATTCAGGTATCATTACATTCCAAGAAAAACAAAAATGATAGTGTTGAAAATAAACTTATTCTTTCTGATTTCTTTCCCCTTTATTTGTAATGTTTATATTAGAAAAAAACATAATAGCACCATCACATTCATCGTGTGTTTTTACTTAGGAATTAATACTCATCCTGATTTCCGAAAAATCATTTAAGGTTCACTTTGAAAGTACTATTAAACAACCAAGTTCAAAAGTGTCAAGTTATTTTTTCCATTTATCATAGAATGATAAATTATAAAAAATCTTTTTTTTTTTTAATAAAAGAACAAAAATTGTTATTTATATATAAAAAAAATGTAACCTAAAAAAATAAAATATTTTTCTAACCTAGTCATAATATGGAGTTTTTGTGACTGACGACCTATCGTCGAGTTCTGAGTTAAAATTGATTAAAGTTATCTGCCGGTACCGATTAGTTAACAATTGAGTAGAAATTAAAGCCATGGCTATGATGTCCGATTTGTCGTTACTTTGAGAATAATTTGAACTTATTGTCAATAGTGAAGCGGTAACAGCTCTCAAACAATTAACTGCAATTGCTTTAGCAATTAAATATAATAAGAGATCGTGTGACAAAGATAAATGGTTGAATGAAAGGAAAAAAAAAAAACACTTGCCGTGACGGTGTTGCAACATACAATAACCTCTGTCTAGTTAAGGAGTGCAATATTATAAGTTAAATGGTTTGTGAGACTTGCGGAGCTCTTGCAAACTCTAACAAATCAACATCACTACATCCATCTAACTTGGCCTGGTTGATGAGATATCCACGAGTGTAACCAATTGCTCTTATAAGCCATCTCGCTTGGATTCGTTGATAACATCAAACGCATTCATCATTTCATTAAATATACATGAATTCCATAATTATAATTAGTGGATTGCTCTTTTTACATGATGCCCGATATACATACGGCGCCGACTAATGAATATTATTGGGAGGATAGGGGCCTGGGAGGACGGGGATAATGTTTGGCATATATCTTATATTCTCGTTTATATACATCCAATAACCTACGGTGACTTTTTTTTTTTTTCAAGGCAAATACTTAACATTATTATTTACATAAGCTTTTACCGAATTTTGGAGTTAACATATTAGCATTTTAGTTATGTCACTAATTGTAAGATAAGACTTCCGCTATTCCATATTAAATAGACATTAGGATTTCGTGCTAACACGTTAGCATGTCAACATGACTTAAAGCATGGATCCCCTTCCTTATTTTATCTTACTCTACCTCAATAAACTTCATATTTGAAAACCTCGGAAGTTTTGTGGAGAAATGTCTTGGAATAACTATATTTCCCGAATTACCACGAAAATTCAATAGTATGCAGACGAAAAACGGATTAAAATCCACTCCACTTGGCACTAGTGTTGAACAAAATCGCCTAACTGTTGCAAGACCAAGACCAGGACTGGTAAAAAAAATCGATTTTTTGAATAAAAATGAAGGCAAATTAGTTACTAATATTTGACAATCTTAGTCACTAAATGTAAATAATTGGTATAAACAGTATAATTTTGCATTTAACTCCTCTAATTTTTCATGCGGGCTTTGTTAGGTTTCTCCTATCTAAAAAATTACAGTAATATCTCTATATTAATAAGCTAATAAGTATCTGCAAGACCGTTGCGACACTCTTGCGCAAGACCAAGACCATGACCAAGACTGAGTTTGCAAGACCAACAATCGTCTCGGTCTCGCATTTCATAACACTACAAAAAAGTGTTAAGTCACGCAAAATACTTTCAAATAAAACAGTACAGTATTTCTACTATACCTGCTAGAAGATAGTTACAGTCCTTTGTAATGGAATTATAATATACATGATCGATAAGTTCATGAAGTTCATACCATAGCAATTTGTTGAGGGGGCTGAGCCCCCACCAAAGCAGCTTTGGGGGGCTCAAGCCCCGCGTGTCCCTAGTAGTCGGCGCGAATGCCAATATAAACGGCCCAAATGTTTCTCACGGTCAAAGGGATGATCTAATCGAAATATTTTTTCTTTCTTGAAACCTCGGAAGTAAACTTAAAACTTGTTGCTCAGATATATTTTTTTTTATTAGATCAATGATACCGAAACTATGGCTAGCAAGCACCATACGCCGTGCTATGATCACCCCTTTTTTTAAATTATTAAACTTTTTTTAAACCTCATGAATTGCTTCATTATATCATAACCTGCAATATTTATGTACCGAAATTCTCAGAAATTTGCGTTTTCTGATTAAATCAATTAATTTAATGAGATACTTAAAACTCATTTGCTTTCAACCCGAATCGTCAGATAATTTGATCACAATATCGGTAAAAAAGACGACCTACAAAAATATTGGACCGTTTGGCCTGTATGACCTCGTTATTTTGAAATGTTTTGGGTGGAGGTCACGCCAAACGGCCTAACATTTTTGTAAGCAAGCAAATGACTGTTTGTTGACAAATTTTACCTATCAACAGATTGAAAATGTTAAAACAATGTTTTAGACGAGTGTTAATAATTTTATAAAAAGGGGTCTCTGTACTGCCGACTAGCTACCAATTAGTGTTGCCCAAATTGGTCTTGGTCTCGCACTGTGCAAGATGAAGACCAGGAAAAAAATCGATTTTTTAAATAAAAATGGAAGCAAAATAGTTTCTAATACTTGACGATCTTAGTTACTATATGTTAATAATTGGTATAACAAATATACTTTTGCATTTAACTACTCTAATTTTTCATTCGGGCTTAGTTAGGTTTCTCCTATCTAAAAAATTACAGCAATAACTGTATAGTAATAAGCTAATAAGTAACTACGAGACTTGCGCAAGTCCAAGACCATGAATAAGACTGAATTTGCAAGACCAAGACTCGTCTCAGTCTCGCATTTGGGCAACACTACTACATATCCGACACACAATTTTTTTTTTAAATTACGCTATACGGTTTTGAAAATTTGATAGATCTTTAGTAAATCGCTCTAACACAAAGTCACTATTGTATGATTGTTTTCTCGAAGAAAGTTCATATAAAAACTTCTGTGATGTATAGAAATATATATGAGTTTTTGACAATGTTGGCGAACATCATCGTTTGTTTACCGTAACGCTTAATAAAAATATTAAGTTAAGGTAATGCTGGACATTTGGAGCCCCCCAAAAAAATTAATTAATTTCTTAAATTGTTATATAATTGCTATCTTTTGAATTTTATTTTATTCTATATGCCTCTTATTGAGTTGCTTTATTAATAGGCTAAATTTAATTATTCTCATATGCTTTGTAACCTTATTTTGTTCCCAACCAGAGGTGGATGCCCCCTCCAGGTCTAGACGTTTTGGAGCTCTGGGCCAATCTATATTACGGTAGCGGATGAAATGAAAATTTCGAAGATTTTTGAGGAAAATTCTTAGCATTTTATTCTCTTAAACCTTTTATATTTTCATAATTGTGGGTAAATGGTTGACTGTCGTGAATAATGAAGAGAAGGATAGTTGGGGTGATCAGTCAAATAAGAAGGCAAAAATAAATATTATCATTTATTTTTGCTTTCTTATTTGACTGATTACCCCAACTATTCTTCTCTTCTTTTATATTTTCTTCCAAAACTCATATATTCATGGTGTAACTTTAAATTTCATTAATATGTTAGATATGAGCGATAAATTCGTTTGTGATGTAATTTATTTATATAGTGTATAGTGTAGTTTATTTATGTGTATATTAATAATTTATTGATTATTGTATAGCGTGGGAACGAGGTCAGCCCCTCATTTTTATGATTCAAATCAACATTCGTCTCAATTCAGATTTACCTCTACGAAGAGATTTTTGTCAGTATGATGAGTAGCCTATCCTGAAGTGAATTATGAAAAAAAAAATATGATTACACAATCTTTTTTTTCATGAAATTAAATACACGAATCCCGTGCCAAATGGTAGAATGGCTCATATAATTTTTCAATGTAACATCGTTTCTGGTCTCTGTTTAATTATTATATTTTAATTTGTTATGTTAAACCAATCTTGAGAAAATTTTTCATTCAAAAGAAAAACAAAGAAGAGTTTTCATTAAAATAAAATTAAGTTTCCTTTTTAATCACAATCCTACATGCATCTATTGGAATTATAATTCTTTTTTTTTATTAATGATATTTACAACCGTATTAAAGAAATACATCTAGCAAATTTGTACAAATGGATATAATGACGTGAAAACACTTGTTGAGAAACTACCCACATGTAGCACATAATAGTATGTCTACATGTTGGTGATCACGGGACCATCTTCTTTTCAGACGGCTCGGAGGGCTATTCGGAATTGAAGAGGAAGCATGGTTATAAACGAGAGAGTTGGGATGGTTCTGAAGTTTATTATGGAAGGATAAGTATCTGAATTGGGCCAAATCTGAAACATAAGGAACATTAAGGTCATAATGGATGATTTTATTTGTAACAAAGTAGGGAGCATTGAGGATTATACGAAGGATTAGATACGAGAGGAATTCGATGGTTTAGTGGATCCCCATAGCTGAACTCCGTACTCAAGTCCAAATAGGCCTTATTATTGTCATGTATATGAATCTTATGTAATTAATTGGAAGTTTAGAGTGTTTGTCTAGTAAGTGCTGAAGTACTCGAGCAGTTTCTTGTCGTTTCAGTCTGGTATGAGGATTCCAAATCAGACGATTGTCCAGGTGGAAAATTACAATTCTAAATATTATAAATTGAAAGATTTTTCATAAAAAAAAAACAAAAACAAATTATAAGCCGACCCACGGACCTCAAGATCTATATTTACTGATTGCAGTTTACTTTCGTATGGGAAAAACCTTTAATGAACAAACAATTGTATCAATTGTTTGATGAGAACATAGTTTATTGATGAGAACGTAGTTAATCGATCAACATGACACGAAACCTAAATGCATATAAAAGAGAACAGTTGCGTACTCTTGCCTAGTGTTGCCCAAATGCGAGACCGAGACGAGTCTTGGTATTGCAAACTCAGTCTTGATCTTGGTCTTGGTCTTGCGCAAGAGTCTCGCGAATCTTGAAGTTATCTATTAACTTATTACTATAAAGATATTACTGTAATTTTTTATAGAGGAGAAACCTAACTAAGCCCGAATGAAAAATTAGAAGGGCTAAAAGCAAAATTATATTGGTTCTACCAATTCTTTGCAAATAATAACTAAAATTATTACAAGAACTAATAAGTATTAGTAACTATTTTGCCTTAATTTGTATTCAAAAGATCGATGTATTGCCAGTATTGGTCTTGGTCTTGAAACAGTTAGGCGGTCTTGGTCATGGTCTTGCAAAGTGCAAGACCAAGACTGATTTTGTGCAACACTACTCCTGGCTCATGCTTGGCAATTAATCGAGTGTTAAACAAATAAAAATAAATATATTATCTCAAAATTAGACTAAAAAATTGAAATGTACAATACTATACAATGCAATTCAGATAAAGGTACACTAAGCAGTTCGACCTCCTTAGGCAGTGGGACAAGGTCTTGAAGGGAAAATGTCTCGGTCTGACGAGTTACATATATGGTAAGCCGTTGAACAGGTGAGGGGGGAGGATCATCCATAACTCCTCTGTTGCTAAACTCTTCTTAATGACGAATGGTTCAAGTCCAATTGTATCAACCAAATAAATATCACAAACTGGTCTTGATAGTTCAGCGCTACTATAGTCAACTTCATGATCCACGACATAAATTTTGAAAAGAAATGTATTAAGGAAGATTAATGTTTTTAAGAAAATTGCTAGTTAATTACAGAATAGAACAGATTATGCAGCGTGTCCCGTAAATAGAAAGAAATTTTTATAGGAGTGATAGCTAGTGTTGGCCAAAATGGGTCTTGGTCTTGCAATTCGCAAGACCAAGACCATGACCGCCTAACTGTTGCAAGATCAAGACTAAGACTAGTAAAAAAAAATGAGTTTTCGAATAACAATTAATGCAAAATAGTTACTAATACTTGACAATTTTAGTTACTATATGTAAAGAATTGGTATAACCAATATATTTTTTAATTTGATTCTTCTAATTTTTCATTCGGGCTTAGTTAGGTTTCTCCTATCTAAAAAATTACTGTAATATCTCTATAGTAATAAGCTAATATACAACTGCAAGAATATTGCTCAACTATTCCGCATGTCCAAGACCAAGAGGAAGACGGAGTGCTCAAGACCAAGACTCGTCTTGGTCTCGCATTTGGGCAACACTGGTGATAGCAGACCCCTTATTAAATAGGGAAATTTTTCTAAAAGTGGACTATCTGTAGTACAGTTGGATGATGATTAAAAAAAATAGGGAATGATTTATGTTTTTTTTTAACGGAACTTAGATTAGTTCAGCTGCACAAAAGTTCTCTTTGATTGCTGTTAGCAATGGCAAATTCTATTTTCGTTTGAAGTAAATTTTATCTAGTTTACAGCGAAGCAATTGTTGATTACTTAATTTTTAATTTACTTATTTAGAAATATAATAATCTGTTAAGTGGTATATGAACACATCCACACCATATATACAGAAAACATGAAATTAACAAAAGTAAAATAATAATCAAAAACTAAGAGCAATAAAAAATAAAATCATCTAAAGATATGTAAATTAAAAATAGTACTTAAATTAAATATTTCATTAGTTATTGTTTCCTATTCAACAAAAAACAGGGCACCAAAAATACACAACACTTGGAGTTTTTAATCTCCTGCTAAAAATTGGCTCATTATTTATATAAACTTTGTTGTTGTTTTTTTTGTAGCTCTTGAAGTCTGCTATCACTCTTATAAAAAATTCTTTCTACTTATGGGAAACCCTGTATAAAGGATATCCGATATAACGATGCCCAAAACCTTCTCATGGCATTACGACTAAGGTATATACATTCATGAAACAATATAATGTCCCGACATCAAGAACAGAGACAGAAAAATATCGTAACACATACAAGCTCAGCAGGATTATAGTTCATTTTATATTTTTTAAAATAACGATAATTACTTTTTGAGAAATGGAGAAAAAAAAACTTAAAAAATAATGATTCTCTGTTCCTTAAAAAAAAAGTATTTACAGAAAGTATTTTTTTTTAATGCTTTTAGACATTAATTTTTACATTTACACGTGCTTACATTTAGTACCTATCATACATGCGTTATAATTTTAAAAGAGTACATATTATGAACGTTCAATTATTTAGCTCTAATCATTTATAGAAACAAACATAGACATATATCCATTTTAGGATTTTATAAGCTTTTACGCATCATCCTAAAATCCCATCACTCCGTGAAACCGCCTTCGTGTTCACTTGCTTTTTATTTCATACATATTTTTTTTTCTTTTAATTATTTTATATGGTTTTTTAAATATATTTTTGGTTGCTTGGGATAGTTGCTTTTCGATCGTTTCTTCTGATTTTAGTGATAATCTCTTTGATTATGACTTTATTCATCTATTACCTTCCTTTTCCTTCAGTTTGACTTGGAGAGATGTGAACCAGTTGGTATGTTCTTTTTAAACTGTTGATGAGAGACGAAATGTATTTTTTAATTTAATTGTTTTTCCAAACTTTGCGTTTGTGATTTTCCAGTTATATCCATAAAATATACTTATACAGTCGAACCCCGAAAGGGGGGAATATTTTACATTGATATACAGTTGCACCAGTCGTGATTAATCATCTTAAACTAAATCACTTTAAAACTTAACCAATTAATTGTTAAACCGAATTAGTTAACAAGTTGTTAACGTATGACGTCATCTTATTTGTGAAGTATAACAAGAACCCGTGATTATAAAGGAACTTGGGTTATATTATTAAACCTTCCATTCACTTGCGTGTAAACTTTGATATTTAAATTAACGAGGTGTTAGGTTATTTGATTGATTATAGCTTGTTAATTATTTTAAAGACGGTGGAAAAAAGAGAATGAGGGGGCAATTTGTCTGAAGGTGAAAAACAGAATGACTAGATTTAATAAGTCTTCATCTGATGACAAACTTTCTTCAGAAGATATGAAATAATATTTTTAGTCGTCTTGAAAAATGTACAGTTCACTCAGGGATGCCTAGAAGAGGGTTTCAAGGCGCAAGTTGCGCCATCAAAATCTATTAGGGGAGGGGGGCACTTTTTGACACAGGATGTGTAATTGTATTAAATCTATGAATATTTAAATTCTACTATCGTTGTCAATGTTTTTAAGAAGAAGAGATGAATAAAATATCTTGGAAGGAGTGGGAGAAGGTTTATGCGCCTTGGGCCTTAATCATCGGCCTTGGGGGAGGAGGGGAGGGGATAGGCACTCCTGAGTACACTAGTATTCTCAGAAGAAGCAAATATTTGTTTGTTGTTTGAAGCAACCGTATGTAAGGTTACCCTTTAACATCGTTTAAAGATTTGATCAAGGTCTGACGTTAGATTACCTAGTTATGATAACTTAACACGTTAAGACTAATCAAAATTGGTGCAACAAAAATTCCGCTAACCATTGTTAAACAAATCAAAATAAAGTAAAGTTAAAGTTAACAATGGTAGGTGCAACTGGGCTCTAGACACTAACCGCCATCCTAAAAAAAAAGTATTGAAAGATTTGAGAAAAAAAAAATCCTCCGCACGATAAACCGACTGATAACTGGGATATGAGTGCTAACGCATGGCTGATTGCTTACTGAAACTGATCAATCAATATCTCATGGTATGAAGGCATAGATGTTAAGACGGGCAAGGCATGTAGCTCGGTACTGTCCATAAGAAAGCCTCTACACAACAATGAATGCTTCAACGTGGAACCACGATGAAGGAAAATACAGAAGGATAGATCGAATCAACAAAGATGCAATTGAGCTGCATGCAGACAACAGGAAAGGAATAGCCTAAAATAGGCAGAGATAGAGGAGGACGGTTAAGGCGGTAAAAGAAAAAAGGAACTGACTATTCACAAAAACCATAATTCGGTTATCAAAACGTTTGAAATTTTTGGAGATGGTAATCAATTTAGAATCTGAAAAAAAAAAAATCTTTATGGTTACTCCTCAGATAAGAAAAATCTTTTTAGTGATTAAAGTGCGCCTATTTTGTTATTTTTGAACTCTCTCAATCAGAACTATTTAAAGAATGTATGCTTAAAAAATTGTACTAATTATACCATTTTCAAAGCTGGAAAAGGATGTACAGGCTCAAACAGGAAAAGAATCAAAAAAGTAAATGGCATCTATTACCAGATCTGCAACACGGTCTTAGAAAAAAGATATGTGAAAAATATAACTAAGACACTCTACCTTCCATCCCTACTGTACGGTAGTGAGAGCTGGGTTCTTCTAGATAGACACAAAAGTAGACTTTTCGCTGCCGAAACGAAATATCTGAGAAGAGTAGCTGGCCGAACTAGAAAAGATTGCATCCGAGACGAACGGATTAGAGATAATGTTAAGGAGCCACCAATGCTAGAAACCGTGGAAATGAAAACGCTCAAATGTTGGTCAAGTTATGAGGATGGAAGAAGACAGGGAACCCAGAAAATTTCTTGAGGCAAGAACCATAGAAAAGAGTCCAAGAGGACGTCCACGGAAAACTTGGATTGACGAAATAACCAAGCTCGGACAGAAAGAGGCGACCAGTTGGGTTATATGAGTGACCTGACGAGAGACCATGATGACGGGCTTAAATGGGTCGAGGCCCCTCCACGCTGAAAGGCACTAAGGAGGAAGACAAAGAAGAAGAAGAAGACCTTTCAGTATTATATTTTAACATAGTTATTTTAATTTGGTATTAGGTCATTACATTAGTTATAATTCAATAAAATACGTTCATTTCATTGTTTATTCTGACGTTTCAATCCCTTTTTTTTAAACAATATGGGATCCTCTTCAGTATTTTTAAAAAAGTGCCTCGATACTTCACGCTTGATATAGATAGTTATGATATTAGCTTGATATCTGTGCTAGTAGAAATTGTTGAGGCTGTCGGCGTTTCCCTGGCTATTCGTGAAATACTGAAGACGATTCCATATGGTTATTATTATATAAAAAAAAGGGATCGAGTAGCTGGCCGAACTAGAAGAGATTGCATCCGAAACGAACGGATCAGAGAAAATGTCAAGGTGACACCATTGCTGGAAATCGTGGAAATGAAAACGCTCAAATGGTTTGGTCAAGTTATGAGGATGAAAGAGGATAGGGAACCCAGAAAATTCCTTGAGGCCCACAGAAAAGAGGCCAAGAAGACGTCCACGGAAAACTTGAATTGACGAAATAACCAAGCTCGGACAGAGAAGAGGCGAGCAGTTGGGTTATATTATAGCGAGAGACCGTGATGACTAGCGTAAATGGGTCGAGGCTCCTCTACGTTGAAAGGCACTAAGGAGGAAGACAAAGAAGAAGAAGAAGAAAAGGATGTATGATACTAGTATATTGGCAAACTTATACGGTTTATAGAAAAAAAAAAAAGGAAATGAATATAAGAGCATAAATAATGCTTATTATGATGTCGCTACATCACAAAATAATGGAAATAAACATATAAGAAAGAAATAGAGAACATAATCATAACGGTATAAGTTTCTTAGCAGAAAGTGATGATGAAACTGTTAAAATGCTATGTTTTCTGTCGTTGGTGTAGCTTGTGTTAAGATCCTCGGACTAATCATAGTGAGAGAAAAAAAAATATATAATTGAGTACTATTGCAGGTATATAAAATTTGTTCGCATATCAACTTTCTATGTTAATTCTATTTGTGCTAAACGTGATATTTTGTAATCTGCAACTGCAATAAATGGTCTACTACTATGGAAAATAGTATAGGAAAATAAAACATGAAATTATACTAATAAATCATAAAGAAATAATCAGTTTTAATGCTCTTTTGTGCAAAAAATTCAATTTTTACATACGATCTTTTACGCTAATAGCAGCGGTGTGTATTCAACTTTAAATTTTATTTACAGTTACCTCAGCTAGAACAAGTTATGCATTCTAGACTATCGCTCGAAATATTCATGAATAAAATAGTTTTATGAATGTGATATCCCTATCTATCCATAGTCAATTTCGTGTCGATGGCATTGCGGCCTGATGTCAAGCCGCCTGAGTCGTAATGTCATCCATCTGAAAGGAAGTCTTATTTCGTAAGGGCTGTAAAACTTGCATCAGGCTTTCTGTCTTTCCAAAGGCTAACATGTTATTTGCATTTCTCTATAGGACTCTTGTCAAACTACAACCCTCATTGACACAGATTTGTGAAATAAAACGCAACGAATGCCGGCATGTTAAATGGGATGATTTATGCTTGATGGGATGGAATCCGATTGATCTTATTTTATCTCAAGGCAGCATAAATATCAAACTCAATCCATGCTTGTAAGCAATGGTGGATCTACTGGCTGAAGCCTCCCCCCTCCCTTCTTCCTCCAAATGGAAAAATGATTTTTTTTTTTTTTCACTGGTCTACATTTATTACTGTGAGTGATTTTAGTTAAATACTTGAACAATCACAATTTGTTTAATTTTTTAAAATTATAATCCATATACACCTAATAAATATAACTATGTCTTATGAAAAAATCTCTAAACGTTTTATTGAATATTCAATAGTTGACCGTTGCATTATAAAGGAAGGAGATGGTCCGGGGTGGCGGTCATAAATAGGCTAAATAGTGGTAAAACTATTTAGCCTATTTATGACCGCCACCCCTAACCATCTCCTTCCTTTAAAAGTTTTATTTTTTCTGTAATTTTTATTTTTATTTTTTTGCTTCAGGGATCACTTAAACATCATTTCATATAGGTAGTTTCTTTCTTTCTTTTTCTTCGAAATTATTTAATGTTATATATATATATATATATCCACAGGATGTCCGGTTAGTAGAGAGAAATATTTAAAAGGTTGATAGTAGACATAAAATCTACAAATAAGTTCATAAAAAAAAAATTCCCAATTTCCAGCATAAAAGTAGGAAATTTATTAAGATTTGTCGTTTTTTTTGAGCTAGTCACGTTTTTTTTTTAATAGGAAGCGAGACAAAATTTACTTTAAACGGAAGTAGAGATATAGGTTGTATTGTAATAAACATAATTGCCTTAAAAAAAATATTATTTTTAAAAATAATGATTTTTATAATATCTTAAAATAGTTTGGCAATAGGACTGTCCCTGAACTTAAACTAATCCATTATTGTAAACGCACAAGAAAAATTTGTTCAACGCAGAGGAGCCTGGTTTTTTAGATTTCTTACTTGCTAAGTGTATAAAAACCTATTACCAAGAGTATAGATTATTTATTTTTTTCTTTGTTTATTAAAAATATCAAAAAGTTTCTTTCTATTTTGTTCGAAGTGTACAAGCGATCGTAGAGCTCATCTCCTCGATTTACGAATTCAATAGATTTTTTATTATTCGAGGACTATCATAAATAAAATGTAATTTAAAATCTAAACATGTAATATGGGTGATAAATATTCAGGGCGCAGTCTTTTTAATTTCTTTTTATTTATGCCAACGTTTCAACCCAAACATGTCATCTTCAGGGCTGAAAATTTTTAAAAATCAGAGATATAATAGTATACAACCAATAAAGATAAATAATAAACTATAGTGATTGACGGTATATAATAAAGACAATTTCAATCCATTAAAATTTTCTTTATTATAAAAATTATTTGTCTAACCACTGTATGCTTTTAATCAAACTAATTATATTTATATTGATTGGCACCTCTTGTTTATGTTCGTTTCATTACTAGCCAATAGTCACATTTCTGTAACCATAAGAATCAACGTGAATATTGTACATATCTGAAATATTTAGTCAGCAAATTATGTACGTTCTACAAATATAAATGTTACCTCCCTTCCCCTCTGGCTATGTTTACCTACCTTTTGCTATCTGAAAAAGGACAGCTGGGAAATCCTCGCCCTCCTAGTCTGTGGGCCAGACCCCCTTACCGTGCACCCTCCCTTCCCCACATCCCTATAAATTGCATATCGTTGTGTTCCTTGTAACAATTTATTAAAAAAAAGCCAATGTTCCCACAAAAAAAAGTGAACGCACTGCCCCAAAATGGCGTCCAAAGATGGCGGATTGACGACTTTGACTTTAGTTAGTTTTTTGGTCACTGAGAATCAACATTTGGCTTAATTTCCTCATAGTTGGTCTTTTATTAAAGCTGAATATTCATAGAATAATAAAACATGAAGAAATATAAAAAAATAATTGGCTTAGGCTATGAAAAACACCAGTAAAGTCAACTTTTTTAACAAAAAAATTTTCAAGTTACAAATCAAGCGTCGTTTGTAATTAAACGGTCTACAATAACGCAAAACGTGCTGAAATAAACCATCTGGAGAATATATTTCTCTTTCTAAAACGCTGATTACTTTTTAAAATATTTGAAGCAGTTCCGTAGAAAATACACTTATGCGGCAGAAAAGCGGTACTGGCGTGGGTGCCTACAGGCCTCTATCACACTATTCAGTGCCCATAAATGGCTTAGTTATAGTGATATAATAACATTTTTGGTACATTATATTGGTTTAATTAACGAACAAATATTAATGCAATAATTTAACTGTAAAAAAAAAAAAATTAAAATTAAAAAAAAAATTATTATTATTTTTTTTTAATTTAACCTCCTTTATTCTATACGTAGTTCGTTTAAGAAGACCTCAATTGTAAAAATGATATAATTATAATAATAAAACTTAATTAAAAAATACTTTGCTAAATATCTTGATTTTTTTTTTATTTAACGTTTGCAATTTAACACTGAGTTTGGTATATTTACTGAATCTTAGAGGTAATTAAAATTTTTATATACTTCCCAGGAAATGAGTCATATTAATACCTGTTTTATAAACTAAAATAATATATACCTAATCTGAACTATATATAATGAATAGCTACCGGGTTGTTTAGTAAAAGTCATATATCATTAATTAAAAAAATAATTTTTATTTCCTTTATTTTGTGCGGAAGTTGGACTATATCATAAATAAATAGGAAATTTTAATATTAAATGAATTATTCTCTCTGCACAAAGAAAGATAGAAAGGGTGACGCTATAAGTTCTTCTATAAACCAGAACTGATTGTTGTTTTTGATCTCAAATTGAGGAAAAACGCGAAATTGAACCAGAAAATTGTAAAAATACATTAAGCGAACGAGAAAGGAAGTGCCAAAATCTCGGAAAAGATAAAAAGGACCAGTATCCATTATATAGCTAAATGAATCTATAGTAGACAGATGAACAGAATATTTCAAGATGCTGCTAAAAGGGGGTCAATTGCAGTTTGGATGATATTATAAGTGATATTATATACCGTTTAATTACAAACGACGCTTGATTTGTAACTTGAAAATTTTTTTGTTAAAAAAGTTGACTTTACTGGTGTTTTTCATAGCCTAAGCCAATTATTTTTTTATATTTCTTCATGTTTTATTATTCTATGACTATTCAGCTTTAATAAAAGACCAACTATGAGGAAATTAAGCCTAATGCTGATTCTCAGTGACCAAAAAACTAACTAAAGTCAAAGTCGTCAATCCGCCATCTTTGGACGCCATTTTGGGGCAGTGCGTTCACTTTTTTTTGTGGGAACATTGGCTTTTTTTTTAATAAATTGTTACAAGGAACACAACGATATGCAATTTATAGGGATGTGGGGGAAGGGGGGGGGGTGCACGGTAAGGGGGTCTGGCCCACCGTGTACCCCTTGACCTTTTCACTTACCCATCAAATGTGTCAGTACTTGAATACCCTCAGTGCTCAAACCACGGTTAGTAAGAGAAAATATTAAAAATTTCTATAAATGGATTACATACATTAATTTTTAATTTTTATTTTGTATAACTATCAACATATTTAATTTTTAATATGTGTATTGCAATATTAGTTAAGATTCATGTACCATCAATCACTGCAGTTTATTATTTATCATTATTGGTCGTATACTATTATATCTCTGAATGTATTTAAAAAAAATTTCAGCCCTGAAGATGACCCATATGTTTGGATTGAAACGTTGGCATAAATAAAAAAAATTTAAAAAGACTGCCTCCTGAATATTTATCACCCATGATATGTAGAACAATCGACTAACTTCCTTCAACTAAACATGTAATAAGTAACCCACAGCGTCTAAAAGACTTTAGGTAAGAGTTACAATTTATATTGAATACTGCGAGCTAACGCTACGGTTGGACATTGGGAGAAAAAATAAAAGTTAAGATTTTGACTCCATACCAGACTGAAACGACAAGAAACCGCCCGACGTTTTCGAATACTGCAGCACTTACTAGACAAACGCTCTAAGCTTCCAATCAATTACAAACGACTCATATATATGACAATAATAAGACCTATTTGGATTTACGGAATTGAGCTTTGGGGCTCCACTAAACCATCGAATTCCTCTTGTATCCAATCCTTACAATCCAAAATCCTTCGTAAAATCCTCAACGCTCCTTACTTCTTCACAAATAAAATCATCCATAAAGACCTTAATGTTCCATATGTTTCCGATTTGGCCCAATCCAGATACCTATCCTTCGATAACAAATTACAGAACCATCCGAATCCTCTCGTTTCAAACCTTGCTTCCTCCTCGATCCCTGATAACCCTCCGAGGCGTCTGAAAAGAAGATGGCCTCGGGACCTTCTAATATAGATCTTTAATTTGAGTTCTACCAATGGTTAGTTTCTCGTCATGTTACCAATGTCACATTTACTTATTGTATTTTCTATGTAATACAGTTGTAAATTCCATTAAAATAAAAAATAAATAAAATATTTCGAAGTTAGACTTTATTAGTGACAAACTAGCATTCTTTCCCCGCCCTGCGCAACAATTTTAAATTTAATTGGCGCATTAATGATGACCTGATGTGAGATAATAGGAGAAGAAATGAAAAACATCTTTTTTATATTTAGAGCTGGTTTGATGATATTTTTTGTTCAAACCTAACGGTATGTGTTGTGCAGAATTAGGTACTTCTAGTGTATCTTAAGACAGCTGAAATATCGATTTTTATAAATAAACATAATTGTTACGACGTTTCAAACAATTGCAAGCAATTTAGCAAATCTTCCGAAAACTAGACAGACTATTGTTAACAAAGGTGTGAACTTATAAAAACAGTTTTCAGACCTTGCCCCAATTTACCACCCCGAAAGTTATTGAGGATTTAACACGCGAGAACGTTTAATTTAGAGTGTCTTATATTTATATATATTTAATATATATAATAGCTTTATATATATTTAATTTTTGTCACATGTGTATTCGAGTTACCATCAACCCAGTTTTAGGCTAAATAACATCTAATTGTCTATAGTGGCCAAATTATAAACATATCATGAGTTTAACAACTAAGTTATAAAAAATAAAATTAAAAAAAAAATGTTTTTATTATTACATTCATGTAACTTTATATATTTATATTTTAGTATAATATGACTTTATGAAATAGGTAATAAATTAATTAATTAGTAACAATGTAATATTTACAATACAAACTACAAGACATGAATTTTAAACAATCTCCTGGTATCTTGCGCGAATATTTTTTGATTATATATTCTGAAGCCCTCTCCAAAATGCTAAAATATATGTTTTATGAAAACAATTATCTCTAAAAGTATTATAGTTCGTTTACATTTAATAGGATTTAAAGAATCACTTAAACACCATTTCATATAGGTAGTTAGTTTCTTCCTTTCTTCCGAAGTAATTATCGTAATATATATATATATATATATATATATATATTGAAAAAAAAAAATCTTTCGAGCTGAAGCCCCTCCCACAAAATTAAATCCATGATCCATTATTCCTGTAATTAGTTTTTTTTTTTTTTTTTTTTTTTTTTTTTTTTTTTTTTTTTTTTTTTTTTTTTTTTTTTTTTTTTTTTTTTAGCAAAACAGGTCCTGGAGAATTAATTAAGCTTTAACGATACTTTCCACTTTGAACTTTGTCGTAATTTAGAAATTGTATTCGATAAATTACAAAATAATATTTAGATTTTATGTATCGTAATGAATCTGATATTTATTTTTCAGTTTATTATACGTGTAATAAAAATTGTTATAAGATTTTGAAGAGGCTGCATGGTAATGTTGCTGTTAATTTTTACAGTAAATATTTTTATTATATTGGACCGTATGCATTGCTTGATTTAGATCGGTTTATTAATGTTTATAATTGGTATGTAGAATTTTTAAGTACACCGTATTATTATAAAAAGAAGTACTTGTATGTTAGATCTAATTGTAGCAAGAATTATGCTGCAAAGTATTTTTGTATTTGGACCATAGGATTTATTATCTTAGTTCTGCACCTCATTTTTTTTGATTGGGTAAATCAAAATTTCCTGGCTGTATGTTAAGTTGTCATATTGGATGAATTTAAATATTATAAAGATTACAGAGTTGTTGTTATTTTTAAGCGGATCTAAGTTCACTAAGAAATATTTTGATGGTAGATTATTTAGTAATACACTACCTTTGTGTATATATATATATATATATATATATATATATATATATATATATATATATATATATATATAAATCACGATTCACGATACAGTCCACCTATGGATCACGTGTATATACTATTTCTTGGTATTTTTACTCATATTCTTTTCATTTTTTCTCCCGTCTCCCTCCTCCTTTCCTTAGTACATTTCTTGGCTTCTTGGTGATTCTCAGCTACAAGAACCTTTATATTTTTTTCTCTTTTTCCCTATCTTGGTAGTCTTCCTCTTTAATGCCCATTTTTTTCTACTTCTTCTTTTATTTGTTCCAGAAATCCTTTCAATCCCATCACTTTATCGATTATTAGCTTGTTCGACCTATTCTCATTCATTCTCTTCATATGCCCGAGGAATTTTAATCTCCTTTTCGCCATAGATGTTTCTAAGTTTGGTATATAAAGGTTGTTCCAATTACAATTTAATTTAATTAGCTACTAAATAGATTCATTTACAGAACTCTACATTAAGTATTAGTTGTGATTATTTGTTATTTGTTACTCCAAATTGCAATTTTACAGAAAAATGGCGTGCTTGATAGCAGTTTATAACATTTTATTAATCGTAACACATAAATTTATATTCGTCATTCACACTGGAAAAAAAGAAACCTATAAAATACCATGAGGTCTTCTTTAATGCTCACGTAAAAGAGTTGACCTTCAGCTATGAATTCTTTCTACTATGAAATACAGCTTTAAAATTTTATTTCCCTCATAACTGAACATTCCAGATTTAAATACTCTGGGTAAATATGGAAAAAAGTTAGGAAATTATATTTAATATGATTTTTAGATAAACTTCAGGATACACAGTGCTGCTCAGCCATATTTCGCCTCTAAATTAAAAAAACATTGCGAATTTTAAGAGAGTTGATTTTCGAGTCTTGAACACCCTTTATCCAACCAAGACCTTAATACAGTGAAAATGGAGTTAAATTGTATTAATATCATCATACATATGCATGCCTACTTAAAATTAATTGATTCATTAAGTAATAATGACGATGTAGACATCGTTAAAATAAATATATGCTGAAAAAGAAGAATTTCAATGCTCACTAAAAACACTTATGAAAAATAAACAACGAACAATGAAAACAAAAATCTAGTGCGCGCAACACACAAATTTTCACTTACTGCTCTAGTTTGATGATAAATTAGAATAGAAACATTTTATTGACTTATACATCGTAGCCATGGAATCTGGCCCATTTAGTGTTAGTAGGGATTAGTTTTAGAAGTATAAGAAAATAGGTAAATAAGTGCAGTATAAGCAGACAAAAACAAAAATATTTTTATATAACAAACATCATAAATATTTTTATACTCCAAATATTTTTACTATTTATATATAATTATATTTATATAATAAATATCATAAATGAATAAAAATACATATATACTAAAGAAAATTTACTATGCAAAACACAACAAAGCAAAACAAATAGCTGACATCTTAGGATTACAACGCACATGTTGAATCGTACAATTAATAATAATAATAATATTTAAAAGGCACCCAAATTGTGAATAAATACACGTACCCCCACGGACATATGAACACATGCCTGACCTGAGGGTTTTTACTTGTATTGATAGAGTCACAAACACTTATAATAAAATAAAATATTTTGTTCAACTGGTCAAGATTTTTTATATCAAACACACACTCCAGTGGTAAATCATCTGTGGCAGCCTGTATATGTGTACGTAGGTATTTCCTTCTATGTGTCTCCAGAAACAAACACTCCAGTGCCAAGTGCTTTAAACCGTTATTGATAAGTTGGCCGCACCACTTGCAGACTTCGTTTGTATTTATAACAAACTTTGATTATAACTTATTTTCTGCCAATATTTAGATAGTTAAAAAAATTTTAAAATGAATTTTTAATGAATCTACAGCTTAAAGCTTACAGCTAACAAATCATTAACACAATTAAAATAACAAAAACCTTATATTGACGATAGGCAATAAAAACCTCGTTACTCCATCTGTTTTATAAACCACACAACTACAGTCTCTGAGCTATGTATATATGCCTGGAGATTTAAAAGTATATCTGAGTGTCCATAAAGATCACTGTTCGTTTTTTAATGCGTTTTCTTCTCTCACCCTTTTTGGCCAGCATATCATTCTCAGTATTTTTTTTTCTTAGTAACGATTCCATGTTGGTAAATCCTAGTGTCACCGCAATAAAAACTTCGTTACTCCATCTGTTTAATAAACCATACAACTACAGTCTCTGAGCTATGTATATATGCCTGGAGATATTTAAAAGTATATCTGTATGTTCATAAAGCTCACTGTTCGTTTTTAATGCGTTTTCTTCTCCCATCCTTTTTGGCCTGCATATCATTCTCAGTACTTTTTTTTTCTTAGTAACGATTCCATGTTGGTAAATCCTAGTGTCACCGCAATAAAAACTTCGTTACTCCATCTGTTTTATAAACCATACAACTACAGTCTCTGAGCTATTTATATATGCCTGGAGAGATTTAAAAGTATATCTGTATGTTCATAAAGCTCACTGTTCATTTTTAATGCGTTTTCTTCTCCCATCCTTTTTGGCCTGCATATCATTCTCAGTACTTTTTTTTTTCTTAGTAACGATTCCATGTTGGTAAATCCTAGTGTCACCGCAATAAAAACTTCGTTACTCCATCTGTTTTATAAACCATACAACTACAGTCTCTGAGCTATGTATATATGCCTGGAGATATTTAAAAGTATATCTGTATGTTCATAAAGCTCACTGTTCGTTTTTAATGCGTTTTCTTCTCCCATCCTTTTTGGCCTGCATATCATTCTCAGTATTTTTTTTTTCTTAGTAACGATTCCATGTTGGTAAATCCTAGTGTCACCGCAATAAAAACTTCGTTACTCCATCTGTTTAATAAACCATACAACTACAGTCTCTGAGCTATGTATATATGCCTGGAGATATTTAAAAGTATATCTGTATGTTCATAAAGCTCACTGTTCGTTTTTAATGCGTTTTCTTCTCCCATCCTTTTTGGCCTGCATATCATTCTCAGTACTTTTTTTTTCTTAGTAACGATTCCATGTTGGTAAATCCTAGTGTCACCGCAATAAAAACTTCGTTACTCCATCTGTTTTATAAACCATACAACTACAGTCTCTGAGCTATGTATATATGCCTGGAGATATTTAAAAGTATATCTGTATGTTCATAAAGCTCACTGTTCGTTTTTAATGCGTTTTCTTCTCCCATCCTTTTTGGCCTGCATATCATTCTCAGTACTTTTTTTTTCTTAGTAACGATTCCATGTTGGTAAATCCTAGTGTCACCGCAATAAAAACTTCGTTACTCCATCTGTTTTATAAACCATACAACTACAGTCTCTGAGCTATTTATATATGCCTGGAGAGATTTAAAAGTATATCTGTATGTTCATAAAGCTCACTGTTCATTTTTAATGCGTTTTCTTCTCCCATCCTTTTTGGCCTGCATATCATTCTCAGTACTTTTTTTTTTCTTAGTAACGATTCCATGTTGGTAAATCCTAGTGTCACCGCAATAAAAACTTCGTTACTCCATCTGTTTTATAAACCATACAACTACAGTCTCTGAGCTATGTATATATGCCTGGAGATATTTAAAAGTATATCTGTATGTTCATAAAGCTCACTGTTCGTTTTTAATGCGTTTTCTTCTCCCATCCTTTTTGGCCTGCATATCATTCTCAGTATTTTTTTTTTCTTAGTAACGATTCCATGTTGGTAAATCCTAGTGTCACCGCAATAAAAACTTCGTTACTCCATCTGTTTAATAAACCATACAACTACAGTCTCTGAGCTATGTATATATGCCTGGAGATATTTAAAAGTATATCTGTATGTTCATAAAGCTCACTGTTCGTTTTTAATGCGTTTTCTTCTCCCATCCTTTTTGGCCTGCATATCATTCTCAGTACTTTTTTTTTCTTAGTAACGATTCCATGTTGGTAAATCCTAGTGTCACCGCAATAAAAACTTCGTTACTCCATCTGTTTTATAAACCATACAACTACAGTCTCTGAGCTATTTATATATGCCTGGAGAGATTTAAAAGTATATCTGTATGTTCATAAAGCTCACTGTTCATTTTTAATGCGTTTTCTTCTCCCATCCTTTTTGGCCTGCATATCATTCTCAGTATTTTTTTTTTCTTAGTAACGATTCCATGTTGGTAAATCCTAGTGTCACCGCAATAAAAACTTCGTTACTCCATCTGTTTTATAAACCATACAACTACAGTCTCTGAGCTATGTATATATGCCTGGAGAGATTTAAAAGTATATCTGTATGTTCATAAAGCTCACTGTTCGTTTTTAATGCGTTTTCTTCTCCCATCCTTTTTGGCCTGCATATCATTCTCAGTATTTTTTTTTTCTTAGTAACGATTCCATGTTGGTAAATCCTAGTGTCACCGCAATAAAAACTTCGTTACTCCATCTGTTTAATAAACCATACAACTACAGTCTCTGAGCTATGTATATATGCCTGGAGAGATTTAAAAGTATATCTGTATGTTCATAAAGCTCACTGTTCGTTTTTAATGCGTTTTCTTCTCCCATCCTTTTTGGCCTGCATATCATTCTCAGTATTTTTTTTTTTCTTAGTAACGATTCCATGTTGGTAAATCCTAGTGTCACCGCCCCATAGAATATCACTGCATGTTTCGTAATGTCTAATTTTGGCTTTCCTGGAAAAATCCCTTTTGTTATATAAACTTCTGACTAAGGACTTTAGTTTATCCAATTTTACTTTACCACCCTGTATCGCTTTAATGTCCCTCATAGTAGTTCACGAGTTGCCCTAGCTATTTAATCTGCTTCATTGACCTGATTTTTCCATATTTAGTTCCGAATTTTTCCTTTGTTCCCTTATCATTAGTCATTATTTCAGTTTTTCAAACAATATTTTTAGCCCGGCTTTTTCCGTTATATCTTTTAGTTCAATAATCCGATGAACTGTCTCTAGTTCACTCTTCTCCAAAAAGGAAATCCACTAATGGCCTTATTTATCCAAATTAATCGGTTATGAGAGCTAAAAGATGTATCTGCACTACCGTATCATACATAATGTAAATTGAAATATATATATATATTTAATTTTATTTATTTGTTTTCGGGGAATGCCTCATACAGATAGAGTTGGCTGCAATGGTTACAATGAACAAATTAATATGAAAAAAAATTTACAACTTATATACAAAGTAAAATTCATTAGGATTTAACAATACCCTCCCAACATTTAACAACCAAGCATTTGACTATATGCCTAAATATAAACAATGAAATATAATATAATACCCCACATAATACAATAATTCAAAATAATACAGCAATCAATATAATGACAAACAGTAATAAATAGCACTATTAATAAAGATAAATACAGGCATAGTATACAATACATAAACTTGTCAATAGTAAATAGCAAATGATACAATAAAACACGATATGCATATAAATATGTTTCATGCATGAATAATACATACCACAAGGAGAACAAAGTAAATAAACATCAAAGTTTTGGGAAAATATATATATATATATAATTTTGTTATTCATTGAAAATAAAGGACCTCAATCTACAACAGTGCCTCGTGTAATAAAACAGATTCTTGAGGAAGACTTCATTGTCAGTTTATGAATATGTCCAAATAATTCGCCCTGGTCATGTTAATCGAATGAGGTAGGAAGTGTTGGCGGAAGTGAGCATAAATCGGGCACCGGACAAATTTCTTTTAGCTTGAAATGGTAATAACTATTATTAAACGTTAATTTAATATTATGATTTCCAGATTTGTGTACCTAACCTAATCTGTGTTGGTGTTTTCGTCATATAGAAGGGGGCATTTAATACGAGGTAAGGCTGATGCTTATCACGCGCTGCATACGTATTGAGATATATTGGGCTGTATCTAGTAGGGATAATCAGTTTTTGTTTATCAAGTTCCTCTATATGACTTTTAAACAGGCTTATCGTTTCATCCATCTCTAGCTGGAATGCACCTGCGTCTTCTAACTCCAGAATGAACTGTTTATTCACAGAGCACAGCAGAGTGTGTAACTGAATTGGAATAAATTGGAAATATAAGAAAGATGGTCAAAACTTAAGGTTCTATAAAGGAAAGTGTAAATGTTCCAACAACACCTTGATAGATATACGAGGTAAACAAAAACTTGAGATGGAATACAGATGGCTATCAGCTTATAAATAAACAAAGACAGAGTGTAGTATCTCGTAAGATACGAAATTGACAGAATACGGAAGTGACAGAGGCGAGAGTCAATGCCCTTCATCGGTGATAAGATACGGGGATCAAGTGGCGACCTTGTGACGTGTCTTTGGCGGCCCAACGTGGGACAGCTTGTCCCGGCCTCCTCAAGGTTGCAGTAAAACCAGTCCTTCAAGAAGTGGACCTATCCATTATGATCGCATCTTCCTGCATCCGAGTCAATTTCCAGAAACATCTTGGAACCTACTGTAATTTCAATCTTAACTAAAAATAAAAAAAAGTGAAACGTACTTAAAATTCATTTCGACTATATTTTGAAAGTGCTGGAGATGCCGAGTTTTCGTTTGCCACATATCCTAGCGAAAGAGGTGATAACTAAGAGAGTTTATTGGTACCAAAAGTGGCTAGAATTCGAGGATAGTTGTAAAACTAATCTTGATACTGCAAATATCGCTGATCTGCGCGGAAAATTGACTGTTGTTAGACATAGGGTAGAGGACTTAGAAAAACAAAATAATCTAGAAAAATGTCTTCATTAAAGTTTTTCTGTTTACGCAGGACTATGTTCAGTGGGCACTGTTACACCCTATCTTTTAATGATAGTTTTGATATTGTGACTATAAGGTCAATTTTTCAATGTAGGACAGAGTTGCTCAAGAAAAAAAGTAACTCTCAAGAAAAAGAGGATATCATTCACTTTTTGGGGACTTGCCGCATATTCAGTGAGTTAAGAGAGAAATGTTTTGGGCAGCGGACCTGTTCCCCAGAAGAATTATTTGGTTTCTTAAAGGGTTCTAACTGGAAAGCCTTAAGCAATTATGTACAGCAGGCCACATTGCAATGATCCCAATTAGTCAGATAGTAAACTATTGATACAATATCGTCTTTATTTATTGTAACGTTTGTTTTATATTGTATATGATGATTATTATTATTGATGAATTTAAATTTCTTATTTATTGGATTTGTGATGTATTAATGTTTTTTTTTTTTTCTTTTTAAACTCTATTTAAACAGATGAGACAGTGAAAAAGAAAATTGCTAGAAAGGATGTATAAAACCATAATAATACTGTAGATATATTATTTGATCAGCTGATGAGAAGGTTGTCTCCTCAACTCCTCTCTCAGTTTTTACCAATTTTATAGCGGAATCTCTCTGATTATTCACGTGATACAGTTAAAGTGTATATCAGAGCAGTTGATATTTACTGTTGGCATCTTTTTTTTTGTTATTTTAAGGAAAAATTTTTTTTTTTCTTTTTTTTTTATTTATTTATTTATTTTTCTCTAATGATATGCGGTATGATCAGCAAGTGATGGCCAGTAAGGTGCCCAAGAGGTCTCGGTCAGACGGAGTTAGCTCACCAGCCAAACAAAGGACTCGTCGCTGCCTACGAGAAATACCTCCAGTGACCAAAATGAACACTTCAGAACCAGAACCTCAGCCCCAACCAGGTACGTCTGCACAAGAAACGATTGAAGAATCACCTTTCTTTACTCCAAACCCCTACCAAGTGCTTCAAAATGACAAAGAAGTAATGGAGTCTGCAGCAATACCCAGAGAACCAAAGCCTCCTCCGATATTTGTGAAAAATATAAAAAATTTCCAGATGTTCTGCACCCAACTAAATAAAATCTGCTCTGGCAGTTATTCATGCCTTAACAGGACCAATGACACCAAGATAACACCTGATTCTGCAGAAGCCTACCGAAAAATAGTGAAGTACTTATCAGAAACAAATGCGAATTTTCACACTTACCAGCTGAGGCAGGAAAGAGCTTTACGAGTGGTGATAAGAAATTTACATTCCTCAACCCCCACTGAAGTTATTAAAGAAGAACTAACGACGCTTGGTTTCAATGTACGCCAGGTAACAAACGTTTTGAAGGAGGACAGGGAACAGCCAGGATTACGAAATAGGATCCCACTACCATTGTTTTTCGTGGACTTGGAGCCATCACCAGGTATCGAAAAAATATATGATATCACAAGAATATACTATACAATGGTGAAAGTTGAGAAGCCATATCCCAAGAGAGACATCGTGCAGTGCCATAATTGTCAGACCTATGGCCACACGAAGACATATTGCCACCATCTGCCGCGTTGCGTGAAGTGCGGTGAACAGCACAAATCTGTAGAGTGCACCAAACCTATACAAGATCCAGCAGTATGTGCCCTATGCTTGGAGGGACACCCGGCCAACTACAAAGGCTGCCAAATTTACAAGAATCTCAAAACCAGACACCAGAAAAACCGGATTCAAGATGAAGCACTAAGAACAAGAAGAGAGAGAGAGCCTTCCAGAATTGTAAACAATGATGTATCATTCTCCCAACTACTTAGAGGTAAGACTTTAACCGATAAATGTCAAGCCCTGCCACAACAACAACCTCAAACCCAACCTCAAAATCCTCTTCATCCTAATATACCTAACCACCAACAACAAATTCCTCATATTCCTCCTCCTTCAAATGCAACAGATCTCACAAGTTTGTTAGCATCTTTCCTCACCGATTTCAAATCCCTTGTTACTCCACTCATATCACTCCTCACGAATCTCGTATCTCACCTCATCCCTCCTTTGAAAAATCCTTAAATGACTCACATCCCTAAACCCATATCCATTCTCCTTTGGAATGCGAATGGTGTTAGAAATCATACAGACGAACTATCTACTTTACTACTTGACAAGAACATTGATGTGGCACTAATTACTGAAACTCGACTAACCACTAAACAGCACTTCAATATACCACAATACCTGACATATCGTACTGACCACCCTGACGGAAAAGCACATGCCGGTACTGCTGTAATTGTACACCAATCCCTCTCCCATCACCTACTCCCATTACCAATACATGATTTCCTACAGTCCACCGCTATCGTGATAAAAACCTTCTCCTTTCCGGTCACTCTTGCATCAGCGTATTGCCCTCCTAACCGATCCATATCCAATGCCCAATTCAGTTCTCTCCTCGACTCCTTAGGACATCACTTCATCTTGGGTGCAGACCTAAATGCCAAGCACCAACAATGGGGTTCCAGAACCACGAATTCTCGTGGCCGAACCCTGCTGTCTGCACTCAATTCCCAACGTTTTCACCTCCTTTCCCCCAACTCTCCTACCTACTGGCCCACAGATCCCAACCGTAATCCTGATCTTCTAGATTTCTTTATCCACAGCGGCTTAAGTCCCCTCAATTGTTCCATTACACGTCTAAATGAACTTTCCTCTGACCATAGTCCTCTAATCCTTAATGTTTCACTTGAACCTGTTCCCAAACCTTCTCCACCGTCATTCATTAGGGGCCCAGTAAACTGGGACCTTTTCCGCCAAATAATCTCCGATAATATTGATCTCAACATATCCCTCAAAACTCCCGATGACCTTGATAGTGCCGTAAATTCCTTTACTACCACAATCCAACAAGCCGCCTGGACTGCCTCCTTTCCAAAAGACTCCTCCAGAATTCCTATAAAGACCATTCTACCCCAACACCTCCTTAACCTAATCCGCACCAAACGCCGTGCCAGATTATTATGGCAACGATCCCGACATCCTACCGACCGCTGCTCCTATAATTACTACTGCAAACAATTAAAACTGGAATTAGCCACCTTCAGATCACAATCCTTCAACTCCTACCTATCCTCCCTCTCTTCTCGCGACAATTCCCTTTGGAAAACCACAACAAAAATCCTAAATCCTCACCGCATTTCCCATCCTCTCCGACGAGGTGATGGCTCCTGGGCAGCATCTGACGAAGATAAAGCTGAGGAGTTCGCCATTCACCTATCCAATACATTTATTTCACATCCGGAATCCCATCCTGCCCACACCGTAACAGTAGAAGAACTCCTTACATCACCAATCCCACTTTCCTTGCCCCCAAAAGCTATTCATCCTTCCGAAGTAAAATTTCAATTAAAAAAACTAATCCTCCGTAAAGCTCCTGGACATGATCTCCTTACACCTCAAATCCTTCGACAACTTCCATCCAAAGCAGTCATATTCCTTACATATATCTACAATTGTATCCTACGCACCACCCACTTCCCTCTGTTATGGAAACACTCCACTATTATCCTTTTCCCAAAACCAGGAAAACCTCTCAATAGCTCAACATCCTATAGACCAATCAGCCTACTCCCAATCCTTTCAAAAATTTTTGAAAAGATCCTTTTGAAACGAATCCTACCCATTATAGAATCCCAAAATATCCCTTCCCATCAGTTTGGTTTTCGCTCTCAACATTCTACTGTTCAACAAGGACTCCGAGTCGTTGATCATATTTCCTCAGCCCTAGAAAACAAGGAATACTGTTCGGGTGCCTTTCTGGACATTGCACAGGCATTTGACCGGGTATGGCACTCCGGACTGCTCTCCAAGCTTAAAATCCATTTACCTCAGTCCTTGTACCTAGTCCTCCGATCCTACCTCTCTGACCGCTCCTTTCGAGTTCGCTGTGGAACAGAATTTTCCAATATCTACTCCGTTAAAGCCGGTGTTCCCCAAGGCAGCGTCTTGGGTCCCGTGCTTTACATCCTCTTTACTGCTGACATCCCTGTTCATCCCGATACTTTTCTTGCAACATTCGCTGACGACACCGCAATCTTATCATCCAACTCTGATCCCGAAATAGCATCCTTAAATCTCCAAAGTCATCTCACCTTGATTGAGCACTGGTGTAATAACTGGCGCATTAAAGTTAATGAATCTAAATGCCAACACATTACTTTTACACTCCGACGCAATTCCTGTCCACCAGTACTCTTTAATTCCATCCAGCTTCCTTATTCAGACACAGTCCGGTATCTTGGCTTTCATTTAGACCGAAGACTAACTTGGAACCCGCATACTAGACTCAAAAGACAAGAACTCAACCGACGATACGGCCAACTATACCGACTACTAAGCAGAAAATCTAAACTTTCCATTGAAAACAAGCTACTGATCTACAAGACAATACTGAAACCTATTTGGACTTACGGACTAGAACTGTGGGGATCAGCAAAATTTTCTAACATCAAGCGCATCCAATCCTTCCAGTCTAAAGTCCTTCGAACAATAGTCGATGCTCCTTTCTATGTATCCAACAAAACCCTACATCATGACCTTAACATCCCATTTGTCCTAGACCTTATCCCAGAAAAGTTCTCCAAATTTCACCAGAACCTTACTTACCACCCAAATCCTCTTGCACAATCCCTATCAAGCATCTCCCATCCCTATAATCCTCCAAGAAGGTTGAAACGGCAGTGGCCTCGCGACCTTTTGTAAATTATATAAATTGGAGTTCTGGCAATGGCCAGATTCTTCACTCAAGACATGTGTGTATGTGGCTAAAGTGCTCTCGACCAATCTCCGCTGGCTTTAGTACCAGTGACGCGGTTGGAAGAGTAGCGCAGGGTTCTCCTGGAGTTCCCTCGCCTGATTGTATATAGGTATGCATGTTATTTTTTTTTTTTTTTCCTTAGTTTTAATTTTCTTATTTTTTAGGTTATTTTATTTTATTGTCTATTGTATATACTTTTGATTATTATTTTGTTCTATTTATTTTATTTTTTTGTACATATGGTGTGAATGTCATCCTACCTCACTATAACCAATGTCGAACAGACAGATTGTTATAATACTCAATAAAGAAATTAAAAAAAAGATATATTATTGCTGATTTATTTTAGTTATAAATGTGATGAATATTTATTATTAATCACACACAGTCCTCGACAGACAGAATTTTCCATTGTCTATGTGTTGTTGATTATATATATATATATATATATATATATATATATATATATATATATATATATATATATATATATATTACTTTGTGTAATTGTTTAAAATGTTTAATAAACACGTTTTCATTCATTCATTAAAAAAAAAGTGAAATTTTAGAGTTGAACTTATAATCATGTAACGTTTCGGAGGAGTCTGATTGGGATTCTTAATATCCCTTTACCAGGCTTTGAAACAAAAGCATTGTTATTCCTACTGGCATTCATTTAATTGGACCAACCAGCGGGTCCAAATAAGCCTCAAAAGATTGGAAGTAATATAATATGGCAAGAAGCCATGATAACTCACGGTGAGATTAGCCCAAGCCACAGGCGGATCTACGTGGAGGGGGGCTTTCGGGCTGAAGCCCCCCCCCACCCAAAAATGATAAAATATAACCCTGTTTTACAGAAAAAAACACTGAAAACTATCTCTTAAAGTATTCTTGTTCGTTTAATTACATTTAATAGGACTTCAAGAACCACTTAAACATCATTTCGTATAGGTAGTTAATTTCTTTCTTTCTTTTTTTTTTTAATCAATCATTTTTATACTTATATGAAAAAAAATCTTTCGGGCTGAAGCCCCTCCCAAAATTAAATCCTGGATCAGCTAGTGGCCCAAGCCCGATTATAAACGGTGTTGGTTCGATTTCCACTTGTGGTAGTTAATATCTACTCGATGCACATCCTATACCTCGGATATTCTCATCCTAATCATGATATTCTTGCTGTGATTACGGGTCTCCTTTTGTTAGCCGTCGGTGTTTACAATAATGGATATATTTGTAGTGTGACTTGGTCTTTTTTTTTTTATTAATCCCCACCTCACCATTTCTGGCTTACGGAGGGGGAGGGGGGTTGTTCTAGAACTACAAACAAACCTATTCCGACCAGATAGGGAAGGTCTAGATTCATTTCGTAGGTCCGCCATGAAATAAATTTCAACACAAGATATGAAAATTGTTTAGGACTCTAGAAGAAATGGCTTAGACCTTTATTAATAGGCTTTTGGGCAATTTGCGAAATGGAATCGAATTGTTTACACTTGTTTGAAGCATTGCTAGAAGTACCTAATTCTGCTCTGCGAAAACATTACATTTAAGCAACAAATGCAGGCAAACCAGCTGTAAATATAAAAAAGAAATGATTTTCCTTACGTTAACTATTTTCTCATATCAAGGCATTATTAACGCAACCATCTCGTTAGAAATTCCTTGACATGAAGGGGATACGATATTAGTTATACCCAAGAATACCGTACGCTTCTCTCACTGTGCGGCGTTGCTATACTCATAGCCCTGGAGCCAGGGCCCAAAAATCGACCTCAGGCGAAGGTTTGATTGGAAACTACGAAAGTGTATGTTATCCTGAATAAAAAAAACCTTGTTTGCCGTTCCAGAGCCGCTGCTTTCAAAAACGGCGACTGATTTAAAGAATATCAGGCCAATAATTTTAGGATCGAAACGGAAAATCCATTGCAAAAAATGTGAGAAAAGTTTTTATTTTTTTAACTTGTATATATGGATTTAGACATGTAAAAACAAAATGGAAAACTTTTTACAGCCAAAAGAGTCAGATTTTTTCGATATTGTTTGGGTTTTTCACCTATAACTCCTAAACGATGCATCAAAACGAAAAATGTAGTCTTTAATAAATTAAAGAACGTTAAATTTTGTGTCAAACGAGTACATAAACCTTAAGATTTGGTTACGCCGTAAGGTATAAAACCACGGTCAACCAAAGCTGAGTTTTACCAAATTTGTCAAAAACTGAGAAAAATGACTATAAATGGCTCTGATGCAACGTTTAGGAGTTATATGTGAAAAACCCAAAACATATCGAAACAATCTGACTTTTTGGCTGAAAAAAGTTTTCCCTTGGTGGCCCGCGTTAGCAATTTTCTTTTTTACATGAAAAACCCACATATATACAAGTTAAAAAAAATAAAAACTTTTCTCACATTTTTCGCAATGGATTTCCCGTTTCGATCCTCAAATTACTGGCCTAATATTCTTTAAATCAGCCGCCATTTTTGAAAGCATCGGCTCCGGAACGGCAGACAAGGTTTTTTTTTTTACTCAGAATAACATACACTTTCGTAATTTACAATCAAACCTTCGCCTGCGATCAGGTCGATTTTTGGGCCCAGGCTACAGGGCTATCAAGAATATTAAAATTTACGCTTTAATACACAAAGCCCCTCCCCCTCCTCTTTCACTCAAAATGGAATTTTTTTTTTCATTGGTCCATATTTTTTTCTGTCGGTAATCTGAGCCAAATACTTAAAAAACCAAAATGTGTACTCTTTTTAAATTATAATGCACTTATTTCAGCTACTAAATGTGAGCACGAGTCAAGAAAAAAATATAAAACTTTATCCAAAAAAGGAGGAAAAAAGTTTCCGTAACACGTTTCCATTCTTCCAGGCCTCCAAGGATCACTTAAACATTATTTTATATAGTTTCTTTCTTTTTCTTCCATACTAATTACCGTTAAAAAATCATTAAAAAAAAATCAAGGCCCCAAAATTAAATCCTGCATCCGCTACTGATATAAGACAAAATACATAACTATCATAAAATGTTTTTGATAATTTTTATGTTCTATTTATTTATTTATAATATATTACATTAACCACATAGATTATATTACCCACTGTACATTTATAGATTTCATTTTAATGTGGAAGCATCCATAAACTTTTCCAGTGCACTCCTCTTATTAGCGATTTAAAATAATATATTTTGCAAGTGTTGGATATTTATTGATATAACGTAATTAATAAAATATTTTATAAGCTACAATAAATTTTATGGAATTCGAGATTACCTTATTCTTTAATGATTAAAAGACACCGTATGATTTTCTCTCTTCTATAAAAGATTCTGGATTAATATAATGCAAAGAAGCTGTTGCATTCTTGCCGCTAGACAGAATTGACAGGTTTCTTATTTCAGCTAGCTCAGCAATTTGATTTGTCTTGTTTTTTTTTGTTTTTTTTCATCGTTCATACTAATCTAAGAATTTTTACCAAGAATTTTTAAAACAACGTTTTAATATATATACTACTGAAATGAGATTTTAACCAGTTATGTTAATCTGATATTTTCAGAATTGTGGATCGAATTCACCTACTTCTATTGGTAGATTAGGTCGTAAGATCATTAAAATATATGGCCGTCAAACAGCCAAAATAAGGCCACTGCTCCATCAGGAGTTGGGATTACTTCTTTCATGGACGACAGGGTCAAGAAAGCGTAAACTTCCGATAGAAAACAGCATCAGTCCGTCCTCAACAAACGATTACGCAAGATGGCCATCAGATTTTCTGCAGAACTAACTTTAAAATGTTCATTTTGGATTTCTGGAAGTTTAGAGCTCACAAGTTATGGAGTCTCACCGTATTAAAAATTTTAGATCACTCTTTGAACGCAACAATTATAATATAAAGAAAAGCTATGCACTCTCTTCCAATATTCCGAATTTACAAAGTGTATAGCTAATAATTGTTCATAATCAAATAAAGAGTATATTTATAGACACTTCACTCGGTCCTGATTAAGCTCTTTTGAGAACAATAGGGAAGCATGAAATTTCGCTTTTAACTCTATAATAGACATCATACTGAAATGTCCCTGAAATTCTTCGTTGCGGGCGGACAGTTTTAATCTATAAAGGGAAGGGTTCTAGTAACTATTTACCCTCGTGGAGACCCAATATTGGAAACAGTAGGAATAATCTAGGTGGCTACAGCGAGATGATACATTAATCACATATTTTATAATTAAAACATATGACATAATTGAACAAAAGTTTTTTTTGTTATTACTAAAATTTGAACTTTGCTTTGTCATAATAAAAACAATATTGATAATAAAAAAATATGTTCTTTTATTTTGTACGTGCGAGTAACACCACTAACGTTTATCCCATATTAAGGCGTATCATAAGAAAGGTTTTTGATCACGAGATTCGGATGCAAATTTCATTTCAGACAAATCAGAGGGATCTCATGATTGAACAATCGGTGTACCACGTGAATTCAAGAATCAATGAGTCTGTTCTCAAGGATGCTAAGAATAAACAGAAATATACTGCAGTCGTATTTTTTTATTAGACAATTTGACAATATTGGCCATAATCATATTTTGAAATCCCAGAAAGCTAAGGGTGTTTCATCTGACTTAAGAAAAGGAATTCTTTTTATTGAGAAAAAAATAAATACATTTTGCCTCAATTAAGAGCATTGAGTATTTGGGATGTATGAAACAATCATGCCATATATAAAATAAATAAAAACAATATAAAGTTATAAAAAAAAGAAAAGAAAACTAGGAATGACAGAATAAATCAACATTACATATCAAAAAAAAAAAATTAAAAACACATTCATACTTATTCACAATATTTACATTCAGCCGAGGGAGCTCTGAATCGGGTGGAAGATAAGGCAAGACTCCAAGAGATCCCAGCGCCTCTATCTCAGCCGCATCACTAGGATGGGAATCCAGTGGAGACTAAGAGAGGGCACTAAAGCCACATATACTCATGACTTGTGTGGAGAAGCTGGCCATTGCCAGGAATCCAGTGACGTTTTTACAAAAGATCTCGAGGACACTGCCGTTTCAACCTTCTAGGAGGATTGTAGGGATGGCTGGAGCTGGATAAGGATTGTGCTGAGGAATTAGGATGATGGATTAGGTTCTGATGAAAATTTGAGAATAACGTCAACGACATAAGGGATGTTAAGGTCGTGATGTAAGGTTTTGTTCGTAACATAATAAGGAGCATTGGCTATTATACGGAGGATTCCAGACTGGAAAGATTGGAAGCGTTTGATGTTCGAAAATTTAGTTGTCCCCCACAGTTCAAGTCCGTAGGTCCAGATGGGTTTCAGTATAGTCTTGTATATTAATAATTTGTTTTCAATTGAGTGGTTAGATTTCCTATTAAGTATTCTGTATAACTGGCCAAATCGTCGATTAAGTAAAAAAAGGAATAGAAAGCCTATTGCGTCACAACTCTATAAGAGTATATCAGGGAGTCAACAAGACTAGCTATATTGATTTTTGAGAAGTACACCACTGGATGGAACACTTTCCACAGCACTCTTTAATGTGAGTATAGAGTCCCTGTATACAGGATCGGTGTGGCCGAGCGAGCTAACGCGTGTGCAAAGCACCGTGCATTGCCCGGCAACCTGATAACCAAAGTTTTGAGATAAACAAATAATCACGAGTTCAAATCCCTGTGCCCGGTTTGTCTTTTAGCTCGGCATAATTCCCCCGCTCTCTCCCTGCATACAATACTCTGTGAACCAAAAGTTGCGAAGAAATATGGTTACAAATTATTCGATAACCAATATCCCGTTCTACTTACAGGTTTCGTTGATGATCAAGCGATAACCGCTGACAGTGTTGAGGCAGGTGAGAGGGCAATTAGTTGCATTCTAAGGATATTTGGAATCGGAAATTTCCATAAACCCTCCCCAACAAGTCCTGGAATTATCTTTGAGAAGGGAAACTTAGTAAAATCAAGGTTTTACTTAGATTAGTGTTCGCCCAGTGGTCGAAATTCGACCATAGTCATTATAAATTTGAGGAAAATATATAATTAAACAAAAAAAAATAAATAAATAAAGAGTAAATCGCGATTCAAAAATCATCATTTATTAATATAAACAAAATTTCAATTTCAATTAAAAATCGAGCTTAAACTACTTAAAATTGTTTATAAGTAACACGAAACAGACTCATTCAAAAATATTTAATTTATGTGTGTTATTATCACAATAAATTAATGTTATAATCAAGCAAGTAACAAATAAATTTAAATTAGCAACTTCAATTCACTTTAAATCCATTTTTATTCAGAACAACAATGTGTTCTTTTTTAATGTTCTATTATTGTTTAGTGCATAGCCTTGCCCATTGCCATTGAAATTTTAATTGAAGCCATTGAAATGAAATATAAATTTCAATATTTTAAATGAGCATGCTCTACTAAACGTCGCAATAATACACACATTTTTCCAAAACTTTGACCCTGCTATTTGATTATGGTCATAGCAAATGCAGCTATTAATAATAACGTTGTTCTTTGAAAATCGAATGTAAGTATTGTGCCATAAAATGTTAAATTAATTCTTGGAATTAAAATTCTTTAATTTAAAGTAGCCCCCGTTAGTACTTCACTCTCATTCGTGTTTCATTAACTGATGCTTGAGCAGTATTCAAGTTAAGAATGAGCACAACTATAGAATATACTTAGAACATTAAAAAAAAACATTGAATGATATCATATCTTCAAATAATAGTCCAGATTACTTCATTAAATGAAAAATTTTCGATTTAACAAAAAACAAAATAATGGAAATCGACTTTTCAAAATAAAACATACTAAATGTTTAAAATATCTCTGCAGCAAATAGTCCGATTTCGATGATTTTTTTTATTTTTTATTTTACAGGAAATTGAGAAAGCTTTCAAATAAATACAGTCTAATGAATAACGTTTTTCGCTTTAGACTGTATTTATTTAGGAAAGGAAAGGCCTGATGATAATGAAACGTATACAAAAACACTTCTAAATATTATTGCGACGTTGCTTCAAAATTTAAAAGAAATCTGTGAAGAACTTTCGGAGATTAGCCGTTTTGAACAAACTACCATTTATAATTTTATTTCATATTTTTATTTATTGATAACACTAAAGTTCATCAAAAGCTTTTACACAAATAAAGAAGGAAGAAAATTGGTTGAATAATAGAGGAGTAAAAGGGGCTGAACCGTCGTTTTGTGTTTGCCTATTTATATAAGCTAGAGTTCTATGACGGTTCTTTGGCTAAATAAGTTCGAAATATAGAATTGGGTGTCAGTTGGATGAATGACTTACAGACATAGGTGAAAAAACTAAAACTTTAACTGGTTTTGAAACTGCTGTAATGTGTAAAAGTTTAATACTTCAAGCATTAGCGACTGTTCCCATATCCAACCATATATATCAACAGATATCCTTTCTAAATATAAACACATACAGGCTCAAAACTCTTCAGTAAATATATTATTTATATGACTTTCTACAAGCAATCTATCTGAATTAGTGTACCGTGCGCTGTCCGAAAACTTATCCCTTTTTTTTTTTTATTTGTCGTTTAGGGATTACTATCAAAGTGATATTATCCCACGATAATACAAACTAAATGAATTAGTTATTAGAAGCAATAAATATACCTCCAAAAACTTTTTTTATTATTTAGATAAAATCCTCATCATAAAAACCTTTAATACAAATACTTTTTTATCTATAGTCTCTCTATAACGAAATTGTAGTCAGTCACGATTATTTCAATAAAATAATATATATTATATATTACTTTTTTCTTTTGTTCTATCTTGTTGTTATTATTAACCATCATAAAATAATATATACTTTATTTCGTTTATTTTTTTTTCTTTTTACGATGAATAGTTCAGCCGATTGCGAATCTAGCGAGACAAAAGTCTAGAAGTCATTTTATTGAGAATAAGATACTTCCGTTTTATCCAGACTAATCTGTTATTGTTATAAAAAAAAGCCATAGAATGATTTGTTAAATTTTTTTGTCTAAAAATCAGTATTTTTTTTTAAATATATTTTCTTACAAATAAACGATTTACAAGCAAAATGACAAGGATTTGTCCACCATCCATTAAAAATAAAAATAAAAAGATAGATATATAAAAGTAATAAGATATTTTAATATTACCCACTAATACGACTTTAGGTTTACTAAATAATCTCTCTAGTAGCTTATTGCTCAGAACTTATTTCTTATTAATGATCAAAAAACCTGTCTTAGAATGCCTAATTTTCTCTCAGAGCAGAGCAGTGATCTCTTGGAATCCTGCTTTTCCATCTATAGTTGGCTTGGGGTTCCCTGCTTGACTGTATATATTGTATATAGGTATGACTGTGTTTTTATGTTTTTAATTTACTTATCTTTAGGTCATTTTATTTTTTATTGTACATAGTTTTTGATTATTAATTAGTTATTATATTACTTTTGTTTATTTTATATTTTCTGTATATATGTTGTTAATGTGTTCATATACCACTATAATTATTGTCCACGTGACAGATTATTAAATTTCTAAATAAACAAATAAAAATAAAAAATCTTTCAAAACATTGTCCTAAAATCTAATTTTCGACTAGCATATTCAATCAAGCAAATTTTCGTTCTTACACTAGCCGTTTAAAAAAATCGTTACTTCTCTCGATTCCTCAGTTAATTCTTTCTTTTTTTTTTTTTTTTTCTAAAAACAAGAATTGTCCACTTGAAACAAAATTATTATCCCCGAAACGTAGAAGAACGGGCTATTAAGTTAAGTGCAAGACTGACAGTCCCTCCAGAAATGACGTACGCGAAACCCCTATACAACATGACAAATTAATGTTCACTGAACATATTAATTACAACATTAATGATGAACATATAACGGAGGACTCATCAAGATTTGAAAATGACCCTTAGTATGGTCGAAATGTCAAATGGTGAAATGTCAAATGCGTATCAATAAAATGTTGGTGATAATTGGTCTAATTTATTGTAAAAAATAAAAAACTTCAAAACACCAAAATTAGGAAAAATGAACAGAAAAAACTACAATTATTTATTCAACGACTTGCAATATTATATATACTATAACAAAAATACAGATGAACCATACTTTCACAATAGCTTACAGTGAATTTAGGAAGTTAATAAATAGTTACAGTTAAATATACAAGAACAATTAAATAAAAGTTAGGAAAATTAAAAGTTCTAGAGTAATTAATACAAAAAGTTAGAGACTAAATAAAAGAAAAATTAACAAAAACCGGTAAAATTAATGAATCTTATGTTCAAAATATGAAAGGGTTAAAAAGGTATGATTTAATTTTGTTTAAGTGCTCGATTGGCATTGACATCGAAATATCGTTTTTTTATTTATAATTAACATCTTATTTAATGGTAAAAACATGTATTTCATCATAATCTCGAACTTCATTTTTAACGTTAAATACTACAGGTATAAATGTTAACGTGTACAGTTTAAAAATCAAATATGAAATTACAAAAAGGAAAATTAATGACTACAATTTAAAATTAAATTTTAGAAATTACAAGAACCCCATCTGAGTCGAATAGGCGACGATAAAATGCCAAAGATAATTATGGAGTGGGGTGAAGAGCGTGGAAAGAGAGGAAGACCGTTAGATGGAAGGAGTGGTGGAGAGTATGGTTGCTAGGGGATTGTCGGATGAAGATGCGATGGACCGGCAGAGATAGAGAGACTAACTATCTGAAGTAGAAAGTTAATTGAGGAAAACTTCATATTAAAAAAATAATAATAACAAGAAAAAGAGTTAAAATTAAAAGTTTAAGATTAAAATAAAGAAAGCTGACAAAACAATTTAATCTAAAAATTGAACTTTCAAAGAAAGAAAAGGTAACAAAACTGGTAAAATTTTACATGAATATTTGTATTGTCGAAAACATATTTTCGAAAGAATATCATGAGTAATGTGGTTTATTTTTAGGATGAACGTACCAGTAATGGAAAGTTTTCGACTCATTAACATGTAATAAGCTTTTTACATCTAAAAGATTAGATTTGAAACTAGAACACGTAGGAAGGTGATGCCTGAACCTGAGATGATGTCACGATATCATGATAGCCGATTGGTTGATTTTTCAATGGAGCAAGGCTGAGTGTTTGTTTGAGGGAGCTTTCCTTATCACTTTTCTTTAGGAGATAGGTTTGAATTTTTCATTTATTCGTCTCTAGTTTGCTGTTCCCTTGTTTAGAACTGTGGATAATTTATTTTGGATTTTTAATAACATAAAAAATATGTCTACTCCAAAACCTGTGTGTCTATTACTGATACAAAATACGGTGTCAGAATTTTTTAAATTTTTCGTGGATAATAAACTAATTGAATGTATTGATAACAAGGCTTAGCGAACCCGAAGGTTCGATGCCGATACCAACAATTGATGTCCACATTCCTACACCCACTGAGCTCCGGCTAAACCCAACCCCGCCAGATCATTCTTAACGCAGCCTACCCATCTTCGCTTTGGTCTACCCCTCGGACGCTTGCCAGTCGGTATAGCTCATATTATTTTTTTTAGGAATTCTTTCCTTACTGAGCACAGCAATTTTACATGCCCATTTTATTCGCCTCAACTTAATCACCTCGATTATATTAATCGGACACCGTTCACACAATTCAGCGTTGTGTAACCGCCTAAATTCTCCGGTTGACTCGTCCTTTTTCGGTCCGAATATTCTGCGCAATACTTTATTTTCAAAAACTTTAAGACGTTGCTCATCCCTTACGGTAAGCTGCCACGTTTCGCATCCATAAAGAACTGTAGGTAAGATAATGGTTTTGTAAATTCTAATTTTTAAGTTTCGGGACAGGAGGCGAGAACTAAGTAATTTTGGCAAAGAAAAATAACAAGCATTTCCCCCCTTCAGCCTAACCATAATATCCTCTTCAATTTCGTTTTTTTCTAGTTATCGTAGACTCTAGATGCCTAAAATTCTGTACGTCAAACACATTCCCTTCTATATCGATACCATCGAAATCGTTGCTGTTTTTGCAGCTAACCATATATTTTATGCTATCCGTATTTATTTCAAGCCTTAGTTCTTTACCAGCTTCCATCAACGGTTGTTGTATTTCGTTTTATTGTTTCCATGTCTTCGCTTAACAGTACCAAATCATCAGCATGCACAAGAACGGATATTGTTCCACCCTGGTTCAAACCTTTTTCGGTATGTATCACCTCTCTAATGGCATGTTCTAATGCCAAATTAAATAGTACGGGTGAGAGAGAATCACCTTGTTTTAACCCCGAACGAACCTCAAATTTCTCGGACAAATAATAATCGGTTCTAACTAAATTGACTTTATTGGAAAAACGAAATTGGTAAAAGACTAAATTTGCTGTGAATTAAACCCATTTGCAAAGATCTACCGTCAGAACTTCAGTTGCGATAACGCCACAAGACATAAGTCTTCTCCTTAAAAAAGAAATATTTTTTAGCCAGCGATCTATGTGGAGTGAGAGCACGTCAAGCAAATTAAAAAATATTAAAAAAACAGTAAAGCCCTGGTCATAATCTAATCTTTCTATTCGCAGAGAGTAGGTTGTCTTGACCAGACTGAGAATAGGCCATACCAATCCAACCCGTTCACATCTCATTAGCAAACAGCCACCACCAAAATGTCAATATTGTAATAGTACACTTACAGTTAGCCACATTTTTCAGCAATGTTATTTCTATATCTTAAATTTAAATAGTTTCAAGCTTCCAATATCAAACATCCATAACAGCTAGTAGTGTTGCAGAAAATCGGTCTTGGTCTTGCACTTTGCAAGACCAAGGCCGCCTAACTGTTGCAAGACCAAGACCAGGACTGGTAAAAATCGATTTTTTGAATACAAATTAAGGCAAAATAGTTAATAATACTTGACAATCTTAGTTATTATATGTAAATAACTAGTATAACCAATATACTTTTGCATTTAACTCCTCTAATTTTTCATTCCGGCTTAGTTAGGTTTCTCCTATCTAAAAAATGACAGTAATGTATCTAAAGTAATAAGCTAATAAGTAACTGCAAGACTTTTGCGAGATTCTTGCTCAAGACCAAGACCATGACCAAGACTGGCTTTGCAAGACCAAGACATGTCTCGGTACAACACTAACGGTTAGTGTTAAATTATCTAAAGTCAAACAACTTGTTAAATAAAATTTAAAAGTTTATATTCAAATCTAGTTTAGATAAACATGATTACACAGGCGTTGATGACCTCGAGGTTTTACGCCTTAAAATTCCAACTAACAACAATAACAACAACTTAAGTTGCGATTCGCATTAACATTGAATAATTATTTTCTCTATTTACATTTACACTACATTTCTGCTATTCACTAAGAAAAAAAATGCAGTAGGGGCATATTATTTCTATTCTCAGTCAGCATCAATGATCCCCCTCCTTCCTTCGGATGTTATGTTCGGAATACCGTTCTTCGATGAGACTGTTATGCATTTCAAATAATTAAGGTACTTTTAAAGTTTTTTCAAAAGTGTAAAAGTAATTGTTTCGCGACAGGTTTAGAAGTTATAAATTTATCTATAATCAGTGCTTGCATGAATTGATGTTTATCTTTATTGTAAATATTTTTAGTCTAGTTATTTTTTTATGTTATTTAACATGTCAACAAGCTACTTCTCAGAAAGTACATACGAGATACAGAACAGAGTATTATCCTCGAGGTGAATAAGGGGACTACTCATTCATTTCCAATCTGTTTCAATTAAGATAAATTCTCAGTTCAAGTTCTTAAAATGCTCGAAGTTCTTATTATACTCCAATATAAGATAGTAATCAGTAGCGGATACAGGATTTTTTTAAACCATAATTACTGTGGTATAAAATAAAAATAAACATAAAATAAAAATAAAAATTGTTTTTTCTTGAAACGTTTATGCATTATAATTTAAAAAGAAAATATATTGTGATCGTTTAATTATTTAGATTATTTATTTAAACAAATATAGAACAACTAAAAAAAGTTATTTTTTCTGTTTGTGGAGGCTTCAGCCAGAATGCCTCCTCCCCACGCACAAAAAAAAAAAAAATAAATAAAGAAAAAAAAAAAAATATATATATATATATATATATATATATATATATATATATATATATATATATATATATATTTCTCTAAAAACTAGATAAACTGTTTAATTAATACCTTAGGCAGATTATGAGAGTATTTTTAGTTGGAAAAATGAACATTTTATACTGTTTTTAGTAAATAGTTCAATTGAAAACCTAGTTAATTTGAGGAATTTCGAATGATTTGTAGGTTTTGTAAAATTGCTTGGTTCGAGCTGATGGTTGATACTTTTTTCTTGAAACTTTATACACTTTTTACTATCATTCTGCTTAATTAAAAAAAATATGTAATAATTTCTAAAACCTGTTTTACTTCGAATCTTTCTTCTTTTTTGTTAATAAAAACAGGTGTTTTTAAATCAAAATTTTACAAATACTTCGATTTAAAAAATACTCTCATATCCTCCGGAAAATTGATTTCTTGGAACTTTTTAGCAGTCATCGTTAAAGATAAATTCGTATCAATTTAAACCCCCATGGTCCGCCCGAAGGTAGTTAAAATATATTTAACATTATTTTAGTATGTATAAATGTTCGAACAATTTCTAGGTATGTACTAATATCTCCTATAACTCGACATGATCTCAAATTTAGTTTTAAGAATTGTATTAAGAATAAAGAAAATAAGGTTCTATAGTTATTTTTTTAGAAAAATACCTCAAACCAAAACAAAAAAAAAAAATTTACATTAAATATTAAATCTTCGTTTTCATTGTTTTAAAATTTTAATTTTGTCTTCCAAGATAAGAATTAAACTGTTATATTATTCTTTTAGATGTATATAAGCATCCTTTATTTTCGCTCTAATCTAAATAAATAAACAAACAAAACATCATTAAATGAAAACAAAGCGAAACAAAAGGTGGGGGTCAATGGGTATCCGTATAAGACGGCCTCAAGGAATAAAATTAATTTTATTTACTTGTTCCACAAATATTACTGTCTGTTAGTAATAAAATGTACTCGTTTTCAACCTCCAACCCTTATTATTTTTAAATTTAGATATAATTTCATAACGGTAAATTGAATCTAAGGGTATTTGGTTGAACCTACATGACTTGATCTGCATCAGTTGTTGTTAATATAATCTTTAAAATTAATGAAAAAATTACATATTCTTTTCATAGGAAAATGTGAGGAAGTATCGATGGTGTTCAAAATATCATTATCGATGGTTTTTAAATTTTTTTTGGAACAAAAATATAGTAAAATGTTTATTATTTCATTAGAATTTTTATAAAATGAAAATTTATAATTAATAAACGACACACTTCTTAAGTTATTACATATACATATTTTATAATTATATTTTGTGATTCATTTAAAATTAAAAAAAAAATATATTAAAATAACGGTTATATGTAGCAATATAGACAGTAGTTATAAATATGTATCTAAAATTATGCGTTTTATGAGGCCTCTGTCATTTTCGATTTTAATTTATCGTCAAATTTAAAATTTCTGAGGTTTAAACAAAGAAACCGGAATTTTTTTTGTTTTTCGTGGAAATTTCCCAATATTGGTGTTCCTTGGACTTTAAAACATAAGTGTACTAAATATCAAGTTATGTCAACGAAAATCCGTCTTTGGTCCCACTGTGCCGCGTAATGTTATTTTAATACCCCCTAGCACAATTAAGTTGGTAAAAACAATATTGAAGAATTGGTTTCTCATGCTAATTTTCATACCTGAATAAAAAGGACCTAACTACTGAACCAATGAAACTCAATTTGCTCACGGAGATGATATAAATAGATTTTTAATTGGTTCCACATCGATTAATGACTATAATTAAGTACTAAAATGCTCTTATCAGAGTTTTATTAGCAATTAAGTTTAAAAAAATTGTGCCAAAATGTGGTAGCAGCTAAATTGTCTCTTGACAAGTTTAATACTATCCCAGTGACAATATAATACTGAAATGGGTGGTAGCTTTTGGGTCCAGAATTAGATATTCAGTAATTAAGTAAAAAATAATAATGTAGAAATAACTCTAAAACGACGATTTTTTTAAAACCCTTTTATCGAGTATTAGTGTTAGTGCAAAAAAAGTACACAATAAGTATTCTGCATTGTTATTTCCTTGGACTTAGTCTTTTCCTTTGAGGTATAATTTAATATAGATCGTTATCACATTTCATTCAAATTTACTCTCCTATAAATACCAACTTCGGAATTAAATTTCATCATGAGAAACATTTTAAAATAATCATTTCTTGCACATTCGATGTCACCAGCTCTTAGGCTTCGTGGAAATATAAGTTTTTTTGAGAAAATAAAAGTGGGGTGATTACCCAAGTTGCTCCATCCTAAGGCCGGCACACTGATACTACAATATTACTATCGTTATTACAACAAATATATACAATTTTAATAACCCATCTTAAACTTTTTATATAGTTTACAATTTTAAAACTAATAATTGTATTACCTATTTTCTATTGTACCTAAATATTTTCAGTGTAATAATGCAAAATTAGAATGTTCCTAAATATAATAGAAGTAAAAAGTTATAAGAAAAATAACAAAATAAAAAAAAAATCTGGTGCGCGCAACACACAACTTTCACTTACCGATCTACTATGAATTGAAATTATTTCCTGGCATTGCTGGGCTATTATAAATTTTTTTGAAGTGCATTTTAAACGGAGCTAAAGCTTAAAGCTTACAGATAACAAGTCATTAAGACCATTATAATTACAAAATGTCTATTTAATATATCGACGACAGGCAATAAAAATCTAGTCACTCCATCTGCTTTTATAAACCACACAACTTTCTTTGCTTTTATAAACTTCAGAATGGCTAACTACAATTTCAATATTTTTAAGTGATGTCATTTTAGTGATATTTTAAGTTGACAAAGTTATCTATGCAGAATATGAGTAAATTGATTCCGGAGATGGTGATTGCAGTGTTGAAATATAGAACTGAGAATAAAGGTATAAATTTAGGTACTTATTTCTTATGAAAAATGTTCTTAGGAAAGATAATTTATTAAATATCTGTAGAAAAAAGGTTTTTTTAGTCTCAACAATTAAAAAAGTATATTTTAAATTTATAAAAAGTTTCGCCTCTTCAGTGAAAAAAACTAGAGACCATATCTTTCCTCCTAGTTGTCCGATCTTAACGATTTTTTTGTTGTTTTTTTTGGAAATTCTATAAACTTTTAAAAATCCAAAATTGTGAAAATGTGTTTCAGCGTTGATATAAAGTGGTACTTTCGGTTAGCCGATTTTAATGAAAAAGTTGCCGTCACATCTAAGGCATATACCAATCTTAAATACGTAATATCAGTTTCGAAGGACTTTTCGTTTTTGAGCTAGACTGCTAACATATAAACACACAGAAACACAGACCATTTTTCGGGACTAGGTCATTTCGACTCAGGGTACCTCAAAACGTCTATTTCCATTGAAAACTCAGATTCAAAAATTTTGTCAATCGCAATACTTACCCGTACTATATATTACATATATACGTAAGTGAAAGTAAAAAATGTATGGCATAGGAACTATGGAAAATATCATACAAGGAAGGATTCTTTATATTTATTAATAAATATTTTGGGCTCTTCAACCACCTGAGTAATTTTCGCCCTATATTACAATTTGATCAATTACTACACACATAACAAAACTACAGCTAAAATATACAATTTTAAGTTTAGAAAGTTTAGAATAGTTACAGATGAATATGATAGTACATTTGAATTAAAGTTATAAAATTTGAAAGTTAAAGATTTATAAGGAGATAAGTTAACATAGACAATTAAAATAAAGGTTAATGATTTTAAGAACAAATGCTATAAAAAAAAAAAAAAAAAAAAAATTTAAATAAAAATTAATATTAATAGAAGCTAAGTCAAAGAGTACAGTTTAAATATTAAAAAGTACAAGAAGAAATTTTTACAAAAACCATTAAAATTAAATATTAAAAATTAGAAAAAGATAAGTTAACAAAGACATTTAAATAAAAGGTTGATGATTTCAGGAATATAATCTAAAAATCCGGTTTGAAAAATAAAATTAATATTAAAACAAGAAAAGTTAAAAGTACAATTTAAATATTAAAAATTACAAGAAGACAAATTGCAAAAAAAAAACATTATAATTAGAAATTAAAATTACAAGGTTTTTGATATAATTTCTTGAATTGAAGGTATGTGAAATAAATTATATCTTCCTCCCGGAGTAATTTTTTTTTTTTACTATTACTCATTTTTTTCTTTTTCATATTCCACGTTTCGAGGCTCAGCCTCATATTCAGAAATATTCTACAATATAATTATGATTAGTATAAAACATATATTCACTTATAATCATCTATCTTAAACTTTTAATATCATTCGCAACTTTAAAATTGATATTGTCATTAACTATTTTCTATTATTCCTAAATACTATCCTATATGCCACCCCTATTTTTTTATAATTTTTTTTTGCCACTTTTTTATAACTTTTTATTTCTATTCTATTTAAGAAAATTCTAATCTTGCATTTTCATTCATAATCCATAAAAAATTATGGTTGAAACATATTTAGGTTCAATAGAAAGTAGGTAATAACAGATTCAATTTTAAAATTGTGAATTATATAAAAAGTTTAGCATAGATTATTATAAGAAAATATATGTATTGTATTAATGATAATTTTGTTATAAAATATTTCTCAAGGTGGGGCACAGCCCCGAAACGTTGAATATGTAATAGAAAAAATTAAGAATAAAAAAATTATCACAGGAGAAGATATAATTTTTTTCTCATAAATTCAATTCAAGAAATTATATAAAAAATCCTTCTGTGTATAGTCTAAATAAATAAATGTTTATTTCGATGTCTAGGCGCAAAAACATCCAGGTCATAAGCGCCCGATCAACTAAATAACATCATTTAATACTGTTTGGATGATTGGTACAAAATAAATAAATAAATAAAAAAAAAATAAAAAAAAATAATAAAAAAATAAAAAATAAAATAAAATAAAATAAATAAAGAAATGGATTGATAGAATAAAATAGATAAATAAGGGTATAAATAAATAAACTTTAAAAAATAGCAGTAGAATCGATAAATGAATTGAGATTAATAAACAAATGAATTTAAAATGAAATGAAATCAAGTGAAAAAATAAATAAATAAATAATAATAAGAGAAAATATAATAAAAATAAATATAAAAAAAAAATTAATAAATAAAAAAATAAATAAAAAAAGCCTGTCAAATGTGTTTTTTAAGTCTTTCACTATCCAGGAACTTGATGACTTTGGTAACGATTTCTTCTTGATTTCCTAGGGATGCTGAAATATTCTGGGGTATTCCAAAATCAAACCAACCCCAGAATGAATAGTCTATGTGTATAGTGAATTTATAGTCTAGAGTGTATAGTCTATTTTATCAGATAAATGAATTGTTCGGTTAAATTCGCCTTTATTATTTCGTTTTCTATGCTCTCCAATATCTCTTGTTGGTTTTTGGAAGGGGGGAGGGCTCGAACCCTAAATTTATATATATACATATATAAAACAATAATTATATTAGAAGAAAAAGAAAGAAACTATATGAAATGGTGTATTAGTGATTCTTGAAGTCCTATTAAATGCAATTACACGAGTAATAATAGTTTTAGAGATCATTTTTTAATATTTTTTTCATAAGACATGGCTATATTTTACCATTCCGGGTGGGGAGGAGGGGCTTCAGCCTCAAACCCCTACCCTTCCCCCATTCCACCTGTACCAAGTAGTGTTGCCCAAATGCGAGACTGAAACGAGTCTTGGTCTTGCAAACTCAGTCTTGGTCATGGTCTTGGTCTTGCGCAAGAGTCTCACAACTGTCTTGCAGTTACTTTTTAGCTTATTACTATAGAGATATTACTGTATTTTTTTAGATAGGAGAAACCTAACTAAGCCCGAATGAAAAATTAGAAGAGTTAAATGCAAAAATATATTGGTTAAATCAATTATTAACATATAGTAACTAAGATTAGTAGTTGAGTATATTATTTTGCCTTAATTTTTATTTTTTTTTTAAATCGATTTTTTTTACCAGTCCTGGTCTTGGTCTTGCAACAGTTAGGCGGCTTTGGTCTTGGTCTTACAAAGTGCAAGACAAAGACCGATTTTGCGCAACACTAGTGCCAAGTGGAGTGGATTTTAATCCGTTTTTCGTCTGTATACTATTGAATTTTCGTGGTGATTCGAGAAATATAGTTATTCCAAGACATGTCTTCACAAAAATTCCGAGGTTTTCAAATATGAAGGTTATTGAGGTAGAGTAAGATAAAATAAGGAAGGGGATCCATGCTATAAGTCATGTTGACCTGCTAACATGCTAGCACGAAGTCCTAATGTCTATTTAATATGGAATAGCGGAAGTCTTATCTTACAATTAGTGACATAACTAAAATGCTAATATGTTAACTCCAAAATTCGGTAATAGCTTATGTAAATAATAAGTATTGGCCTTAAAAAAAAAAAACTTCACCGTAGTTTATTGAATCTATATAAACGAGAACTAAACGAATTTTACAAACTTCTTCTTCGCATATAAGAAAAACCCTTAATTTCCAGAGATATTTCCCAACATATTTTTTCGGAAATTCTGAAATACTTGAATTAATCGTTCCCAAATACAGAAAGGCGGGCTTATTTTTATAGAAAAGAGTAAAAAAAATCTTTGTTTGTTCAGACCACAAAGAAATCGTTTACCGTAACGAAATCAGCTCCAGTTGAAAAAAAAAAGAAAGAAAAATCTGTTAAATCTCGGATCACTTTGGAAGTCTAATGGAACGGAAAATTACTTCCAATCGTTCATGAAAAAGTAACTTTTGGGCATTCGGCCATCCAAGACCACGTGCCTAGACTTTTCTTTTTAGCGGTATAGCTATACAAGTTATCATTTTAAAACGTGTAAGGGATATAAAGCGAGTGTTTATAATATTATAGATATGCTATGATTTATTCTATACATTACTCAATGAAATTACAAACATATAAATAGAGATTTATCACAAACTAAAATAAATAATGAGAGAATATATCAACTCAAAACAATATCAATATAAACAAACACACTTATAAGTGGAAGACGAATAGATCCAATAACTTAAGAAGATGTTTATAATCTCGCTCAGTTTAGGCGACGTATCTATAACCAATATCTATACTTCATCGCTCTAAATAATTTCACAGTCAATGATTTAATTTACCAATGACCATACTTCTTAAAGCCGAAACATAATCTGAGATAAAACAAATTTCTTTGTTTGTATTAATACAAAATTGCTCAATTTAATTAAAAGTCATTCTTCTTTGCCTTTATATTTCATTTCTATATAAATTTTGTTTTGTTCAGTTCTTTTATTTAGTATTTAGGCGTTATTCAGCAATTCAAAAGCTATAATAAATTAGTTTTAAAAAAAGGGACAAATTAAACTCTTTTTTGAAGATTTTCTCTTGTTCTTCTGCCATATTTAATTATTTAAATAAATATTTTTTCATTAAATGTTTCCTATTAAACTAAAATATGACACTCAAAAAAAAAAACATTAACTTCCTATTTTTCTAAATATATTCGAACCACAGTTTAAATGAACTTTTCGATTCTTGAAGTCAATAAAAACGTCTTTAAATATTTCCTCTCAATCCAGATACCTATCCTTCCATAATAAACTTCTGAACCATCCGAACCCTCTTGTTTCCAACCTTGCTTCCTCATCTATACCTGATAATCCTCAGAGGCGTCTGGAAAGAAGATGGCCTCGGGACCTTCTAATACAGAAATATAATTGGAGTGCTACCAATGGGTTACTTTCTCTTCAAGTTGTACATGTCATGTTACTTGTTGTATTTATCATTTAATACAGTTGTAAATTTCAATAATAAAAAAAATAATATATTTCTCATTATTTATGGAACATCATGTAGAGATACTAGTATAAATACAATTTTTTATTACGCATTTCTCGATAAATATTGTCAAATCGGGTTGATTCGAAAGCTATTTCTGTAATATTTTTTTTAATTCGTGAAATCTAGTACTGTAGTTAGATTTGTTTACATTTTTGTCCAGAAACAAAAGTATTCAAAAACGGAATGCTCCAGTAAATGTCGCTACAGTGGAAAGCGTTGATTATCGATTATGGCTTTGGGTGGCATCAAAAAATCCTAAAACAAATCCGCTCTTGCTTTTTCCAAGTCCTTTATATGGCAATAGACTATTTTTTTTTTTTTTTTTTTTTTTATTTCTTTATGACATTTACAACTGTATTACATAAATACATCAAGTAAATTTGGACATAATTGATATAATGACATGAATACACTTGCTGAGTAACTACCCAATGGTAGCACTCTAATGATATAACTATATTAGGAGATCACGGGTAATAGACTATTTAAATTAATTATTTCGTTTGTCGATTTATCCTATTATCGTAACTAATGTAGTTGCAATTACTTAATTTTTTTTCCAGGACGATTCCTACAAATTTCGTTAAAGAGAAAATTATAATTATTTGATAAAACGCATTGAATGTTCAGGGAAAATGTGGATTAAAATCAATAAAACGATATAATATAGGATATGATAATAATTCATTTGAAATTATTTAAAATTTAAACTCTTATTGCATTTTTAGAAAAAAAAAAATCTTTCAATCTGGGAAAATCATTTTAGTTAACGCATTTCAAGGATTAAACATATTTTTATTGAACAAAAATAAATAGAAATCAAAATAATAATAACTAAAACTAAAAAATGCTATTCCTATATATGCCCGAAAACTATATATATGTAATTACTTCAGAAGAAAAAGAAAGAAGCTAACTACCTATGGAATGATTTTTGAAGCCCTATTAAAAAAAGAAATAAAGAAAGAAATGTAATTACGCGAAATATAATGTTTTTAGGTATAATTTTTTTTCATATTACACGGTTATATTTAGTAGCTGTATATGCATTATAATTTAAAAAATAGAACCATAATTGGTAATTGGTTGACTGTCGTGGATAATGAAGAGAAGAATAGTTGGGGTGGTCAGTCAAAAAGGAAGGCAAAAAATAAATGATAATATTTATTTTTTACATATGCCGACGTTTCGACCTGAAGTTCAGGTCTTCATCAGGGCTAAGAAAATAACCAGATAACAAGGTATGAGAAACATAAGTAGTCATGGTAAAAAAAAATAATAATAAAAAATTTAAAAAATAAAAAAATAAATAAATATAAAGTAAAATGAGATTGTTAGAATAATGACTAAGAACTAAGAGATAAATAATAATAACCGTTACAGAGTGTGAAATGATGAAGTAGGCATAATCAAAAAGGGTGACATAAGTGTTACAATGGGAATCTTAGAATAAAATGTAAAACATAAAAAAGAAATATGAAGTTATATAAGAAATGAAAATAAATAGTAAAATTAAAACATTGAGAATGGAGTAGTTAGATAGAAAATTGAGGTATTGTAAAGTCTATCAAGATGTACAGACAATGTATAATATAATAAAGAGTTAAAACAGAGAAAAGGAATGAAAGGAAGGAGGGAAGAAATTGAGAAAGCTGAAATAAGAAAGAAATAAAAAAAGTACTATCTATTTCCTTAAGTGTTGCAGGGAGAATAAAAGTCGTTAAAAGGGAGGGGGAGTGAGAAGAGATGTGTAGGTGGCGTCATCTCTAACGGTTATCCGACGAAGTTTGAACTAAAGCGCTGGAAGCGTAAATAGGTACGAGAGATATATTACTCAGAAAAATTATGAAAAATTGAACGAAAGTTAATAGAAAGTGAAAGAAAAATAACTATTGAGTAATAGGGAGAATAATTGAAATATAGAACAGTAATATAGAATAGTAATATAGAACAGTAAATTCAAGAATTTATTTGTAATTGAGGAACCAAGGAAGACGAGCGTACCCAAGCCCGTCCGAGAGACTGGTATTATTTAATATTTAATTGTTTAGATTATAGCGGTATAAATGTTTAAATGAGTGTATATGAGGGTACTTATACAAATAAAAATATCCAAAATGAAATTTAAATTAATATAGAGACTATAATTTTTACTTTCGCTTCGCTTTGTCTGAAAATACTTATTTCTACTGAGAAGAGGGTGGTAAGTGAAAGTTGTGTGTTGAGCACACCGTACCAGATTTTTTAAAAATGATATTGACAGGGGAGCCGTCCTCTCTTCTATATTTAATTTTTCTTCCGGCAAACCAGAGGTACTTCAGCTTCCTTTTTTGCCGCACCAACCAGTATAAATGTTTGTTGCCAGGGCACATTTCTTCGCCTATGTATATCCTCTCGTCGGTGTCTCTGTCTAAATGTCTTGTTGAGAAATCCCTCTTTGTTTTGCGCAGGCGAATGACCTCATCGCGTACCGTCTGGCGGACGAACCGCTTCTCTTTTGCTCCTTTTTCTCTCCACGAAGTCTAGGTCCTCAACGTTTAATTTTATATCTAGAGCTGCTCCTATAGAGGAAACACGTTCCTCGTTTCACCCGGATTAGCCGTGATGCTTCTTATTTCCAAGTTGTTTGCAAGCTGGGCTTGTTCTCCTTGATTAAGCCCAGATTCGAGGACATTTATTTGCGATTTAATAGCTTTATTCTCACTCAGTAATTTTTCGATGATTTTTTCTTGTTTGAGTGTTAACATTTCCATCTTTCTCAATCTCTCGCTACTTTCAAACGCTAGGCCACTCTGGTTTCCTAGCGATATCTCGGCCTCTTTGATATCTTCGGCTATCTTTTTTACCTCAGCTAATGTATAGGTATCACTCTTCTCTAACATTTCAGCGGCCGTAGTAGCTTGATGCTTACTGAGGGGCTTTACACACGTATGGCAGAACCAATTCTTTTTTAATTGCAGCGATACATCGGTCTCAGTTTTTGTGGTAAATTGGTTTGCATGCAGAGCCTTATCTTCTCTTCCAGTCGTGTTATTGCGTTTCGGGCACAGCGTCATCGTTAAGTAATTATACAACAGACTTATAAAGTAATAGACATGAGAGAGATAGTGGGGAGTGAGAGATGTAGTGGGGATTAATCTCCGTCCTTATCTCAAACTCCACTGTCTCTGAATAATATAAACTCTGAAGTTATTGATTTTCGTTCATTTAAGAATAATAGCTTGAAATATACCCAAAATATACGGATTGTCCACTCTATAACCTACCAGTAAAGGAGGACCTGTTCCATTTTCTGGCTGATTGCAATGTTTAGGCAAATTCGTATCGAATTTCTTGGAACTAGTTCGGTTCGAAATGATATCCTAATTTCTCTTCTAAATGCCCCCTCTGTGAACGAATGCCGTATAATTGTCGGTTTTGCTCGACATGCGTGGAAACACCGTTTTAAGTTGCTACATCCAGCATAAACAATGATCCTTCTAATATATTTGTGTTCAGTTCATTCGTTGTTATTGTTTATTATTTTCCTTTATTATTATTTCTTAGACATAGGTTATTCAAAATATTTATTATTTTATATTATGTTAGTTGTTTTATTATTTATTAGTCATTCATATATATGAAGTTGTTATAAGGTCTTTATTTGTACTGTACATGTAAAACATATAACATTTCCGGCATACGAGTAATCATGCCGTATAACTGTTCTTTGTATTTTGGAAATTTATACATATTTAATAAAGCATTTCTCATTCATATACCCAAAAAAGTCAATAATTAGAGCAATGATAATTTTTAATAAGTGTAATAACAACTATAAACAACACAACTTATAATAATATTGTTCTATTGCACAGTTGTAACTTTGGAAAACAGAAGAACACCTTTAATATTGTTTATTTAAAAAAAGTTAACCATTTTGCAGTATTCAGAGTTACGAAAAAATGCTACATATAACTTTTGAAAGAATTTGATAGGTTAATAACGGAGAAAAAATAAATAAAAATGCAGAAAAACCTGCGTTCCTACAGACTGTAACGCCTAAATGAATGTACCGATTTCAATGAAACTTCGCTAAAGTCATTTTCTCGATACCCTTTAAATTTATCTATATAACATACTTCAACGAAAAGAAGCTCGAAAAAAAGTTACGAGGGATGTTAAAATTAAATTGCGAATAATGGTTTTTTAAAAGTTTATGAAATTTCCTAAAAAAAAAAAAAAAAAATCGTTAAAATCGGACAATTAGGTGGAAAGATATGGTTTTTTTTCCTGAAGAGGTGAAAATTTGGATAAATTTAAAATATATCTTTTTAATTGTTGAGACTAAAAAAACCTTTTTTCTACAGATATTTAATAAAGTGTCTTTCCAAAGAACATCTTTCATAAGAAAGTAGTACCTAAATTTATACTTTAATTCTCAGTTCTATATTTCAACACTGCAATCACCACCTCTGGAATCAACTTACTCATTGTATGCATAGATAACTTTTTCAACTAAAAATATCACTAAAATGACATCACTCAAAAATGTTGAAATTAGAGTTAGTCATTCTGTGGTTTATAAAAGCAGATAGAGTGAATACATTTTTATTGCCTGTCGTCGATATATTAAATAGACATTTTGTAATTATAATGGTCTTAATGACTTGTTATATGTAAGCTTTAAGCTTTAGCTCCGTTTAAAATGCACTTCCAAAATTTTTATAATAGCCCAGCATTGACAGAAAATAATTTCTATTTAAAGGAGATCGGTAAGTGAAAGTTGTGTGTTGCGCGCACCAGATTTTTATTCATCGCCTTATGCGTTTATTTTCCTTTCCCCTCTCGTTTCCTGGACAGTCTGTATATCTTTTATATAATTATTCTTAAAATACAATAAATCACACTATTAGAAAGTAAGAATGAAATAACATGCAATTAGATCTACCTTTTTTTCCAATATCACTTTTTTATGATATTTTTTTCTGAACGTCATAATCTTTAAGCTGTAGTAACGTGTTTGATCGCCCTCATTATGACAATATACTATAGAGAGTAGTTATTTCTGTTTCACGATGTTGGGAGCTATAAATATCTGATAAGATAAAGAGATACAGTTGTGTGTGTTTGTGTGCCCTGGGTCCGGCTCTTTAGTGATAAGAGAACTGGTTGGCCTTGGCCGAGAACTTGAACGCCACACTTGTTCATTCCAAACTGACCTACGCCAATCAGCTCAATAGCTTCATGACAGATCACTCCGACTAGGATCGAACAATTCTTAAAAACTATTTCTAAAACAATTTATCTTTGATAATAAAATATATAACCACGTATAAAATGTTTTGTAAACTGGAAATAAATTTAATTATTTTATAACAAAAACAATTAGAAATATAAGTCGTAATTTAGGCCCCATTAGCCTTACAAATGGAGATGGAGTCATCGATTTCAATGAAACTTTTATCGGTGATACTAGGTCGAAAAATATTAGACACATGTCCAATGGTTATTGCCAATTCACTCTAGAAGCCAAGGAAAAAAATATTTTATATAATTTCAAACAAAATTGATATAAATTATTGCCTTTGCTTTCTTCGGATTTTTAGGTTATTATATTATTTACTAATCGATTTATTTTTACTTTCACTTACCTATACATGAAATATACAGTAAAAGAAATTATTGCGATAGTAAAGATTTTCGAATCTCAGTTTTCAACAAAAATACACGTTGTGTGTGTGTGTGTGCGTTAACACACACAAGTCCTACGAAAGTGAAGTTGCATATTTAAGGTTTTTATATACTAGGGATGTTATTCTAGGGCTCTAACGATTTTAAGTAAATTCATTATATCAGTATAAAAAAATAGTTTTAAATAAAATGTAGTTTTTATTCTGATTGATGTTCTCTAACAGAGCATAAATGGCTAATTTTTAATATTAGCTCCCTTTAAAGGACCTTTAATTTTTTTTTTTTTTTTGAGACAATTGACCGTTTCAAATTAATCAGTAACACAGGCGGATCTACGGGGGGAAGGCTTTCGGGCTGAAGCCCCCTCCCAAAATGGTAAAATATAACCATGTTTTACAGAAAAAAATATATAAAACTATATCTTAAAGTATTCTAGTTCGTATAATTACATTTTATAGTACTTCAAGAACCACTTAAACACCATTTCATATAGGTAATTAATTAATTTCTTTTTTTTCTAATTAATTATTGTTATATGCAGTAATATAAAAGATAGTTAAATATAAAATATGAAAGAATTTGATAATTAACTAAAGGAGAAATAAGATATCGTAACGGAGAATAGTTTTAATTGAAGACCCAAAGGAATACGAGCGCACACGAGCTTACCCGAACTAGCCCGAAAGATTATAACAACGTAACATGGGCTGAATATAATATGAACTCTGACAATATTATATAAATATACATATGCGGTTTTCATAAATGCGATTGTTGGTATAATTTAATATTTAATTGTACAGATTAAAGCGATATAAATATTAAAATCTGTATATATAAGGGTACTAATACAAATAAAAATACTCACAATGAAATATAAATAAATATAGCGTCTATAATTTTTATTTTCACTTCTCTTTGGTCTGAAAATACTTATTTCTGCTTAGAAGAGGGTGGTAGGTGAAAGTTGTGTGATGCATGCACCGTACCAGATTTTTTTGGGGGGGAGGTGACATTAAACAAAAAGGCAATGACCTTAATTCGTTAAGAAGAAGGATAATTGACTCTTGTGAAACAATAACACATATCCAGTGCCGTTCTGCCACTGCTGCTGTTGAAGGAAGATGCCGAGTCTGTCTAAATGCTCAAGGAGATCACTTTGAACAACACTTAATGTGTGTTGAACAACACACCAGATATTATTAAATGAGTTATAAAGTATCTTAAATAACAAAAACCAAAAGGCTCTTCTATACGGATGCGTCAATACAAAATTTTATAGTTGAACATTCAGGGGTAAGAAATTACGTGATTGGTGCATTTTTGTTGGTTCCTATGGTTATATCAGTTATCGCCAATAGTCTGCAATTAAAAATGAAAAAAAAAAAAAATCTGGTGCGTTTCACAACTTTCACTTACCACTCTACTTACATATTACATTATATACACACACACAAACGTATATTTATATATACAGTAATTAATTATTGTAAGTTTATATATATATATATATTCTACATTCTAATAAACTACAATAGCTTCTGTTTATTCTTTTTCTTCAAAACGTTTGATCCCTGTTTTCTTAAATAAATAATGGATCCTCTTCAGTTTAATTAATTTATTATTTAATTATCATCGTAGTTCAGTGACCTATTATCCGACTATAATTACTATCTTAAGTTGTAATATATGAAGGTCAATTAATAAAAATATTGTTTTAAACTATTATGTTATGAATTAGGTTAGGAAAAGAGAGGAGAAAATCTAGGGAATGAGAAAAATATATAAGGGGAGAGAAGGAACAGAAAGGGATGTATAATGCTAATAAATGAATGAAAGAAATAGTAAAAAAAAAGGAAAAAAAAAGAAAAAGAAAAATATAGGAAAAAATTATAATAAAAAAAAATACATAATATATGACTTATCATAATTAATATAAAGTATGAAAATGCTTTTTACTTTATATTTTGTGATAAACAACCTCATTTAGGTTATTCGCTTTTTTGTAGGATCTTTATACGACTATTATATTAAATCAATATAGCATTAACGTTTATATAAAAAACACATCTTTTAATCACATAGATCTTATTTTATTGTCGGTTATAATATCTACTTTTAACATTTGTATTTATATAACAGTGTACCCCGTTCATATATATTCCTCACCCTTTGAAACTATAGTCAATATGATACATAAACCCAAAAAGTAATCATAATATACGTCCTCTTACCGTTCTATCCCTTTTTTACCCATCTTGGACAAATTACTGGAAAAACTCATCTAAAAACGCCTGTATCCCACCCTAGATTCTAATCACATAATTCCCGATCACCAATTTGGATTGTTCACATATCATTCCACTATACAGCATTGTCATCGTGCGGTAGACGTTGGTTCCTCTGTATTGGAGTGTGGAATATACTGCACTGTAATCTTTCTGGACGTTGAATAGGCGTTTGATCGAGCATCCGGAATTGCTTTACAAACTCCGTAAATTCCTGCCCCCAACATACTTACCCATCATCCATTCCTACCTTACTGATAGACACTTTAAAGTAAATCACAATAATGCCTATTTACTTCTCTTATCTCAATCTCAATATACTATTTCCCAGGAGCACCAGTCCCCTAAAAAAATGTTGAGGGGGAGACAATATCGTTTCGCCCCCCCCCCTCCAATCGTCTGAAATAAAAAATTCATTAGTTTTTCGTCACTCTCCATAACCTTACATGACTTTATATGTTAGATATCCATTCTTCAAAATTCAAGATTTCGAACGTTATTTTATACGTATACATAGTATATTACTACTCTAATATGTGGAAAGTCGTCTTTATCCTGCGAAAATATTTCTCCTAATTTCTCCTTTAGTTAATTATCGAAATATTTCATTGTATCCATTTTGCATTAATATTGAAAAGACATTTAAAAATGTAAGGTCATCTAGAGGAAATTCTGAAAATTCGGTATTTAAAACCTGTCATACTATGCAATGAAGATAAGACCTAACTGGCATTAAATAAAGACCATTTAATTCAAAATCGATGGTATAAAGTTGCAATTCCGGTATATTGATTTTAGTAAAAACGTTTCTATAACATTCCAAACTTAAAATGCTTTATTTTAGTATCATGCCTCTTAGCGTTTTTAATTTTGCTGTTCACGTGCACGCATGTATTTAGCGAGAATCGGTTATTTGAGCACAGGATATCAAGAAACATGTATTGCCTAAAATACGTATTAAAAATTTTACGTATCCAATGTTTTCCTATATTTTTCATATATTAAGTATATCACTTGAATATTACATATATTAAGTATATCACTTGAATATTACCTTTTCACTTTTAAAATTACATATTTTTTTATTGATCGAACATTTCAATGTATATTTTTACTATATATATATATATATATATATATATATATATATATATATATATATATATATATATATATATATATATATATATATAATATATATATTTTACTATATACTTAGTATATTTTTTTAACTGTTGGGCTATGGTATTTTAAAAATTGAAATAAATATTTTGCTTTTTGTATAATTTGATCTTTCTTCGCTGCCATATATTATTTCAGTGGTTATTTAAAAGCCATTTCTATACCAATTTCACTTATATTTTCTATCTTTTACTGGATTATGACAACTTTTTTTTGGCTCGTTAAGACATTTTCGAGTCTGAAAAGAAATGTTCGCACAGTCAAATAGGTAACTTTAACTTATTTTCCCTGTACATTTATTTTATAATTACAAACTTTGTATATATAAATATCCTTATTCATATGCACTATAAATATTTCGTTATATTAGAAATAGAAATAGAAATAGAAAAATAACTTTATTTTGGACGAAGTCCCTTATGAATCACGGAATATTACAGAAAAAAAAATTACTTCTGGTCATAAGAACTATTACATTAAATAAATTGATCAAACTTAAGTGAACTAATAAAATATGCATAATCGAACAATGAAACTACCACAAAATACTTACGAAAACAATAAATGAAAAATATATTCCTCTGACAGAGGAGCATCAAGTAAAAATAAAAAAGTAGCAAGTAAAAAGTAAAATATAAATAAATAAAGGTTTATGTATTCTATCTTAGTAAAAATTAAAACATATATAACATTGAATATACGGAGTTTATAAAGCAATCCCCGATGCCAGACTCGATCAAACGCCTCTTCAAAGTCCTGTAAGACTCCAGTGCGATACATTCCTCACTCCAATTCCAAAAGGATGGGTATTCTGGTGGCTTTATGTTTTTATGTATACAGGGTGTTTTAAGGTCAAGTGGCCAAACTGCAAAAATGAACTAAGGACTTCAAAACAAGAAAAAAATTTCCTCTGAAGATATACGCAAAAGCTTTGTTTATAAGATATTCACACCAAAAGATTTTCGTTGTTAATTACTTTGTTCTAATTACTTTATTTATTAAATGTAAACATTAACATTCATACTAAATGTTGTTCAAAGTGAAGGTATGTCGCAAACGCTTTGTTTAGGAGATGAAATAGATAGAATACTAATATGGACTTTTATTTATTTATTTATTTAGTTGAACATATTCCACTACAAGGGACATGTAGCTTCAATTAGATGGTTGTCTTGCACATTGCGGAAGAAATCCACAATAATGGCTAAATGTTAATTATCCCAATCAATGGATTGGCCGTGCAGGATCAGTGGTTTGGCCTGCACGCTCTCCAGACCTGAATCACTGGAATTTTTCGTTTTGGGATGACATTAAACAAAAAGTCTATGTAAGTCCGGCCAATGACTTTAATTCCTTAAGAACAGCGATAATTGAATCTTGTGAAACAATAACACATATCCAGTACCGTTCTGCATTGCTGCTGTTGAAGAAATATGTCGAGCCTGTCTTAATGCTCAAGAAAATCACTTTTAACAACATTTGATATGGATTTACGTAAGTTTTATTTACTTAATATAACGTAAATAATTGATAACTATGAAAATCTTTAGGTGTGAATATCTTCAAACAAAACGTTTGCAGACTTACCTTCATAGGATTTTTTTTCTGGCTATGAGGTCCTTAATTTATATTTTCAGTATGGCCACTTAACCCTAAAACACCCTGTATATATATATATATATATATATATATATATATATATATATATATATATATATATATATATATATATATATATATATATATATATATATATAATGTAATATTTTTAATGTTTATTGCCTTTTGAAAAAAATTATTTTTACAGAAATTAGATTGGTAAGTAAAAGTTGTAAAAACGCACTGCACCATATTTTTTTTGCAGTTTTAATAACAGTGTGTTGGTGATAATTGATATAGTCGTAGGAACAATTAAAAATGTACCAATCACGTAATTGTTTATCTGTGAATGTTCAACCATAAATTTTTTTTTAATTGTTTTTTTAAGAAGTGTATGGAAAACTATCATTATTGAGATAAGAGTTAGCTTGTTAATGCTCTGTTATCATTTTTTAAATGCTTCCAGATAATTCTTATGTAAGAAACGAGGAGATATAAATTAAATACACTTGCAACAAAAAACTTTCATAAAAATAACAGAATAACAGATTTTTTTTTCTTTTTAATAAAATTATATTACATTTTGCAAGAATTAAAGACATTAGTAATACTGGTACAGGAGTTCATTCAATCCATATGTACTATGAATAAACATAAACTAAATGGAATAACAACAAAATAATAATACTATAATAATTAAACAAATAAATAAATATATGTATATATATAGAGAGAGAATCACTTTATTATCATAAAATAGAGAGAGAGAGAGAGAGAGAGAGAGAGAGAGAGAGAGAGAGAGAGAGAGAGAGAGAGAGAGAGAGAGAGAGAGAGAGAGAGAGAGAGAGAGAGAGAGAGAGAGAGAGAGAGAGAGAGAGAGAGAGAGAGAGAGAGAGAGAGAGAGAGAGAGAGAGAGAGAGAGAGAGAGAGAGAGAGAGAGAGAGAGAGAGAGAGAGAGAGAGAGAGAGAGAGAGAGAGAGAGAGAGAGAGAGAGAGAGAGAGAGAGAGAGAGAGGAGAGAGAGAGAGAGAGAGAGAGAGAGAGAGAGAGAGAGAGAGAGAGAGAGAGAGAGAGAGAGAGAGAGAGAGAGAGAGAGAGAGAGAGAGAGAGAGAGAGAGAGAGAGAGAGAGAAGAGAGAGAGAGAGAGAGAGAGAGAGAGAGAGAGAGAGGAGAGAGAGAGAGAGAGAGAGAGAGAGAGAGAGAGAGAGAGAGAGAGAGAGAGAGAGAGAGAGAGAGAGAGAATCACTTTATTATCATAAAAGGGTGCTGCCCAATTACATTGGGTTGCTTTAAACACAGCATACTTATTAATCGCTACAGACAATTTTCCAAAACTAATATACAATTATATAGTATTAACAACATGTATGAGCATAATATACAATTTTTTTTTTTTATCTATATATATATTTTTTTTATCATAATTTTTTTTCCTATATTTTTATTTATTTTTTTATTTATTTATTTATTTTATTTTTACTATTTCTTTAATTCATTTATTAGCACTATACATCCCTTTCTTTTCCTTTTCTCACTCTATACATTTTTCTCGTTCCCTAGATTTTCTCCTCTCTTTTCCTAACCTAATTCATAACATGCATACAAATACATAAGGTGCAGTGGACGTGGTCAATAAATAATGTAAAAATGCTGTAAAACACGCCTGCCTCCCCCCATGAACAAACTCTCTATCCATGCACATGGTGATGGATAATTCCCAGGGAGTCAAGGATTATGTTCTCTGCCAACCTTGCCACGTCCTTTATGTCGACACCAAGGCCCTCCATGAAGCTCCTTGGTGTATATATATATAATAATAATAATTTTCACTGCTGCATCCATAATTTTCGCGGACAATGATCAACTGGAAGAATGGAAGTCAAAATCCCTGCATGGAAGATTTTTTCACCAACCCGAACAAACTGAAATTGATAAAACATTCTCTACTAGCTGGTCAGTTAAAGGAAATCTGTTTCCCGAGACAGAGGGCATTCTGATAGCAATCCAAGATCAGGCCATAGCAACGAGTTCTTACTTGCGACATGTCTTGAAGCAAAAGACAGTATCAGACAAGTGTAGGGTCAGTGCCAGCCCGCTAGAGTCTATTCAGCACATAACTGGAGGGTGCGGAGCGATGGCTGGTACAGAATAGCCCAAGAGACATGACGATGTTACAAAAATTTATCATCAGGCGATTGGTCTAAAAAGAAAGTTAGTAAATGATTCGATACCTTATTATATATACAGCCCTAAAGAACTTATCCAGAAGGAAGGAATGAAATTGTATTGGAATCAATCTTTTATAAAAGACCATACTGTGCTCCATAACAGACCTGATATCGTGTTGATCGACAGTAATATGAAGACAGCTGAGATAATACATATCGCTGTACCAAATGATGGGAACACCAACTCAGTCTGCGCTGAAAAAATTCGGAAATATCAAACTCTTGCAGCAGAGTTAAAAGATCTGTACTGACTGAAGTGACAGGAAGGGCTTCAGCGATCTCTAACAATGGGCTGATTCCAAAATCCACTGTAGAAGCTACCAAGAAGTTGGGCCTCGGTAAATGTAGTCCAGAAAGCTATGTTGCTGAACACTGCGAGAATCGTAAGGAGCTTCCTGAATATCCAATAAAACTAAAAAAATGACGTGAAGTGATTGATGTTAATTCTTACCCACTTTAGGAAAATACCTTTTTTAAAGTGATAAAGAATAAAAAACAATAATAATAAATCGCGAATAATTAATGATTTTTTTAAAAGCAGAACTTAGCTTAGTTTAACCGCTCAAATGTCCCATTTAAATGGTTTTAATAATGACAAACTATTCATTTAAAATAAATTTTGTCTAGTTTACTGTAAATTAATTGTTAATTACATGAATTAAATATTTCTTTAGTTATCGCGTCCTATTCAATAAAAAATATGGCTCTCTTAAAAAAACATAAAACTTGGATTTCCTACTTTTCTGCTGAAAATTGGACCATTGTTTATATGAACGTTTTTGTAGGTCTTGAGGTCTGCTATCAGTCCTATCAAAATTTTTCTCTACTTACGGGACACCCTGTATACGAGCCAATCTTCCCCCCCCCCTCCAATATATGGAGGGAAAAACAGGACTCAAGGAGATCCCAGCTCCTCGCTATCAGGCGTTATAATCACAGACTTACGTATCAGAGTTTTATTTAAAAAACCAAAAGATATTTAATACAAAATCAGTGATTAAATTAAAAAATAGAATCTTTGCTACTTTTTTTAAAGTCATTATTTTAGAATGATACAACGTGAAGATGCATCCCCACACACTCCTAGGTTTTGCTGTTGCCTTCAAGAACCTGAATTCCTCCTTCACAATATTTTAACTTTTTTTTTTTATACATTTTATCTGGGATTTGTATTTTCTGTTTTCACTTCAAAGGTTTCAAAAATATTTTCGGTTTCGTCTATCCATCTGGTTCACATCTTCCTTAATTTACAATTTCTCATCGAACGTCCATCTTCACTTAGCAAAATTTAAGCACATGTCTGAAAGAAGAGAACGAATTCGACATGATTTCCTGATATGAATTCAGATGAAAATTTGTGGCATCTTTCCGAAATGTTGGTCTTGTAAAATTTTTGGGTTAGATAATGGATGAATCATTGAACATGGGATCTTTTCAAATCTTTTGTTGTTATTATTCTAGGAGATGCAATGCATACTCTCAATCTACTACGAGCCCATCTGATACTTATTCATTCTTCTTAAAGAGTGTGATGAAGATGTACAGTGTAATTTCAGTAGGTGTTACGAATTTCGGCATTCCCAACACTCTAGTAATCCAAAAAAACAAAATAAAATACGGAGTGCCCACTCACACGACTTTTACTATCTATTTCAAAAAATTTTTTATATCTTTACACATGTCCATCAAGAAACAAAAAAAAAAAAATTGAATAAGGTTTATTTCCCGGAAAATTGATCAAAGAAAAGATTTGAGTACGATTTATTTGATAAACTAAAGCAATGTAAACCGGCTTAAGGTCAGTGTAAAAATTTCAATACCCTCTAATATTGCTGATCAAAAACTTTTTGCCATAGCCTAATTTTGTCAAATTATAATTTCTGCTAAAAGTAGCGGAAATAGTGAAGCTTGTGTGATGCAGTCAACAGATTTTCTTACTTTTACTTAGTTATTTTTTTTTTCTCATTCACCCCTTTCTGACAACAGGATATGAATGAATCCGTAACCTTACATTGGAAATTGAATAGCTGTAACTTCGTTAATAGTTGTCTGAAAGGATTTTTATATAGTTTTGTAGGGAATTTCACCACCTTTCAAAAAAACAGGCTAAACGGTGTTCACATATTTCGCTGCAGATATTGCGCATGGAGCACCCAATTCGTGTCACAGGCATCAGTAGTCAAAACCCTAAAAAATATAAAAAGAAGCAATAAAATCTATTTAGTGTTCATAATATAAATTTTACCATAGAATATATACTTAGCGAGTTAGGCCCCAAAACATTTTTCTTTTCTTGATAACTTTTTTCCTGAACTTTCTCGGGAATTCAGTTCATGTACGAAAATAGAAAGTACAATTATTAGAACATTATAGGAAAGTTTCATCAAAATCGTTATAGCCGTTTGCGCACTACAGTCTATAGAAAATCATGTTTTTCACATGTTGCACAGCAGCTATTTTATATATGCTAACATGGAGCACCCGATTTGTGACACAGGCATCAGTAGTCAAAACCCTACAAAATAAAAAAGAAGCAACAAAATCGGTTCACAAGTTCTCCAGAAAATATTGTCACAGATATACAGATAGACCAATGGCTAAAAACCTGTTTTTCGAACTCAGAGGTCTCTGAAACTTATAGATCTGTCGAAAACCGCTTATAGGAAATTTGACCCGATCGCAATACTTTCCTAACCTAGTATAGGTAGGAAAATAAAAAACATGTGATGCCTATACTTTAGGATATATTTTTTTTAATCATAACTAGGCATGGACACGTACCCTTCACGTAGTTATTTTCTCCGAATCCCTCATATTTTTATAAAAAAACAGACTGTCATTCTAAGGGTTGAAGATGCAATGTGTTATTTAAGTCACTGTATTGAATGGGAAATGCAGTAGAAACAAACTCTTTTCCTACAATGTCATCCTCTGAGGTAAAAAAAAAAGAGAAAGATATGTCAGTATCAAAATATCTGTGTTCGTCAAGAAATGTGTGAAGTTGTGAAGAAATTCTCAAGATAATGAATTGAACATAACTGCTGGATTGAAGGCTGAAGAACACACACGACTTCTTTATTTGTTTTTAATATAAATTAAAAAAAAAAAGGTTCCCATTTATAAATGATTTTTGATGATATGAATGAAGAACACGTAAAAGTATCCGAAATCAAATAAAAATAACATAATTGCATGAAAGCCAGCGTTATTGAGATCAGAACTGTATGTTATGTTGGTTACTGAATAAACATGAGGAGAAAGGTCAGATGAAATGAAGTAATTAAATTTTAACTCCTGTTGTATTTTATTAATAAAGATTACCTTATATTTCTTAAATAAAATAGTTTTTTTTCTCGTGAATTTCCTTAAAAAAGAATGTCCTCGTTTTAATTTCGATTTTCATTTTTTCCATCGAGGCCAATGTTGAGCACAGAACAACGAAAAAAAGGGGTGGCAGATTTTTTTTCCTGGTTGATTTATTGATCACGACCCCCGATGACTTATATTTTTATCCTTTATATTTATATTATGAGTTTAAGTTGGTTGTGCGTAATTCCGACTTTTTGTATACTGTATTTTTTTTTTAGGTCTGTATATTTTTTTGTACGTATGTCATATATAAATGTTTATGAAAATATAATTACATTTATGATACATGCACACGCACATTGGATTTATATATTTTATTGAATAGATTAATTTTAAAAAAAAATAGTTTTTAGAATATTCGTACTTCAGCTTTACATTGGACCCAATAGATGTTTTAAATTATTCTTACTTTCATTATTTTTTCTTTTTTTTTTTTGTTAGTCCCCATCCTTCTGTCGTCGGTTTGTTTATCCCGCATGATTTATTGATCACAGAATCCTTATCCGAGTTCCATAATAATTTTAAGATGCACACAATTTTAAAAGAAAGGGTAGAGCTTTCCAACTATTGATTTCAGTCTACCAGAACCGAATCGACCTTCAAATTGCGACAATTATTTTTCCACGCTAATCATTAACTTTTCATAGCAAGGCTACACGCAACACATAAAACTCAAATATTTATTGTTAGAAATATAAAATATGCTCTGTACACTCTACGCGTGCTGGATATTTTTTTTTTCAAAAGTTTTCCAAAAATAAAATTTTAAAAATTCCAAATGTTAAAAATATAGATACATGTATAGTATTCGAGACAGAAGAAATCGATACGTTCAGAAATTAAAATTAAGGAATAATTGTGTTACATTAAATTATTTATTGATGATGGAGCTATTGTGAACAGCCAAACTGTCGCATGCGTATTACAGTTTTTCCATTTCGAAACCTGTACCTGGGCTTGCGTCTCACACTGGGGCGAGCTAACGCTATGGTTGGACATTGGGAGAAAAAACAGAAGTTACAATTTCGAAGTTTTATTCCATTAGTGACAAAGTAATATCGTTTTCCCTTCATGTCCAGTAATTTTTAACTAAATTATCGCATTAATAATGCCTTAATGTGAGATATCAGGTGAAGAAATGAAAACCATCTTTTTACTTTCACTTACGTATATATGAAATATATAGTAAGTGTAACTATTGCGATCGTGAAAATTTTCGAATCTCAGTTTTCAACGGAAATACATGTTTTGAGGTCCCTTGAGTACAAACAACCAAGTGTCGCAAAATGGTATCTGTGTGTGTGTGTAGTGTGTTAACAGTCTAGCTCATAAACGAAAAGTAGTACGAAACTGATATTACGTATTTAAGGATAGGTATATGGCCAGATGTGACAGCAACTTTTTCGTTAAAATCGGCTAACCGGAAGTGCCACTTTATATCAACGCTGAAACACATTTTTACAATTTTCTCAAAAACGGCTCTAACGATTTTGATTAAACTCGGTGTATCATTGTATAATTAAGTGGTCTTTAATATCATTTAGGTCTTATCCCCGTTGATGTCACTTTACAGAGCTTAAATGCCCAATGTTCATATGCGTCTTCCTCTAAAGTACCTTTAATATGGTTTATTTTAAATAATCAACTATCTCTCATTATTAAAAGTTACGAAAAAATGCTAAATATAACTTTTGAAAGAATTTGATAATTGAATAAAGGAGAAAAAAATAAAAATGCTTATTCAGGTCGAAAATGAATCTCCGGAAATACAAGTCAGAAGGTATAAGTATAATATATCGTTGGAAAGCGGAGAATTTTAGAAAAAACAATATCTAATATAGAAAGTTGTAGAAAGGTAACGGAGAGCTGCGAAAAAATTATAAATAATAATTTTTAAAACTAATATTATTTAACGTAAATCACATGTTTTCAAGGAAATTAAATGAAATTTTCTTACTATATGTAAACTTTTAAATCTTTTTCTAAGATTAAAAAAAAAGTATTTAAAATCCACCGAATCAAGCCAATGCCATTGTTTAAAATACTATTTCATAGTACTTGTGTGAAAGAAGAAGTGAAATATAAAAACATTTCATGGATATGTTTATAACCTCAAATATATTTACTATAGAGTATTAACTCTAGATAAGATATTATATTTAAATAATTAGGTATCTATCGGCCGTTTATTCCGAAAAATCATCAAGTAACCTTTTAGAAAATTAAATTAGTGAATAATTTGATGAATTTTCCCTTTGTGAAATCCCAACATTATCCACTTACAATTAGTGTAGACAACTTTTGACCTATCCATGGCAAGGCAATGAAAATCTCGTAATTTTGTTTTAGTAAACATTACAATGGAAAATAACAGTTTAATAACTAACAGTTAGTGTATATATATATATATATATATATATATATAAATATATATATATACGGCTGAACTTCATGCCGCAAACTGGAAAGCAGTAGCCCAGGATAGGCAGAGGTGGAGAAGGCTGGTTCAGGCGGCCAAAGATCTACAAGGTCTGTAGAGCCAACCGAAAAAAAAAAAATAACATAATATATATATATATATATATATATATATATCGTCTACTTTATGGTGGTGTACTTAAAATTTAATTATCTTGAACATTTTTGAGCAATTCCTTCTTATTCAATAAAAAGAAGTGACCATCTTAAGAAAAACAGAAACTTGATCTGAACTCCTTTTCCTTTCGGCCCATGCATCAAATTAACTTTTTTGTTGGAAATTTTGTTTAGAATCACCCCCCCCCCACTCCCACAGACTTTGACCATTAAGAACTGAGACACCCTGTAAATACATATCGAACATTCATACACATAACATGCGAATTCACACGGTTACATTAGTAAATAATCTCCTTCTATGAACGGCTACAATGCAAGAAAAAAAAAACTTCACAATATGCTCCTAAAAAATATTGACATTAGTTATAAAATTAATATATGACCCATCGTCGTGAGACCTCATAAATTATAATTTCAAATACAAACAGATTTATAATTGCTTAAAATAAAAAATAATCACCGAACATAAAAAATATATACATTTTTATTTTTTTTATTTTTATAATGTTTCCTTGAAATTTATTGCCTGGATACAGAAGGCTCATCAAGATTCATTGACGTCTTGGCGTTCAATGCGACTGAAAAGGAGTCACTCATAGTGGATCCCGCGATCAGATTTGAAACCAGCGATCAGGATCAGATACAGGCAGAGAAAGAGGAAACTTATACCAAATGCATAGCTTACCTGAAGGAAAAGTACAGAGATGAATTCGGCGAGAGAGAATACTAAGTTAAAGGACTATGGTTCGGAAGCAGGGAAAGCATTCCTCTTAATACAAGTAATTTCTTGCAGAGGCTCGGTGTTGGAAGGGAGCAGATGCAGACTATGACATAAACAATTATTTCGGACTCGTTAGGAATCATCCATCACCACATATATTGATCTAGGCCAGCGCTTATTTGATTCTAAAAACCATTCTTGGTATATCTGATATGTATTCCAATGGTCAGACCTAAATCTCTCTTATATATTTCTTTTAGTATTATCTATTGATTGATGAGTATTCTGTGTTATTTAGCAACTCATCATAATTGAGCAGCCGTCCAATGTTGTTGTATTTGTCTGTAATAATATATATTTATTGAGCAATATTACATTTTGTCACAACTACACTAGTAAAAGTGGAAAAGGAGTTCATTCACACTCCATGTATAATAAATAAAACTAAATTAATAAAAAAAAAAATAAAATAATAATAATTGTAAAAATAAATAGATACATATAAACAAAAATAAACTTGAAGTAATGAAGATAGGAACGTAAAGAAGATGAGCTTTTCCCCCGACATGTGGAAGGAAAAATAGAGCTCTAGGAGATCTCAGCCGCGTCACTGGTATCAATGCAAATATGTCTTTTTTATTTTATTGTCCTAAGAAATAACCTGAAAGATTTATCAATTATTTACTATAAAGATTTAAGGGATTGGGCAACATTATGTTGCTATAATAAATTAATTACAATTTTAAACAAACATAATAATTATTATTTATTTAGCTAAATTATTATTTTTAATGAAACTAGAAATTATCTTAAATAATACATTATTCTTAATCTCTATAAATATAATAATGACATGTCGTTGTTGTTTGTTGGGGTTTTTAGGCGTAAAACATAGATGTCATCAACTCCTGCGTTTAATTTTGTTTATCGCTGAACCAGATTAAAATTTTATTTAACGAATTGTTTAGTTTAACTGTACTGTGCATTTGTCATTTTTAAGAATGTTTGATATTGGGTTAGTCTGAAATCAATTAAATTCGAGATATAAAAAGAACATTGTTGAAATATGTGGCTAACTGTAAGTGTACTATTACAGTGTTAGCATTTTGGTGGTGGCTGTTTACTAATGAGATGTGAATGGGTTAGATTGGTATGGCCTATTCTCAGTCTGGTTAAGACAACCTCTTCTCTGCGGATAGGACGGTTTGATGTTGACCAAGACTTGACTGTTTTTAAAAATATATTTTAGTTTGCTTGACGGACTCTCACTACGCACAGATTGCCAGTTTCCAAATATTTCTTGTTTGAGTGGAAGACTTATATCTTGTAGTGTTAAAAAGGCAGTGCCCCGTCCTGGAAGAGTAAGTGCTTGCTTGGCCGCTACATCTGCAAGCTCATTACCAATAATATTTGACTCGGCACCTAGACGAGATATAACACTTTTCCTAATGTTTCGAGCATGTTTAGATATGTATGCAATTTTTTGAATATCTGAGTGTTTCGAATACATTTTATCCATACGCTTTAAGGAACTAAACGAAACCGTTATTATTGCAATGGTTTTAGAGGTTATTGACGTGGGAAAGGCTGAGGCTATTTCATGGAGTTCAGCTGTATATACACTACATAATCTATAAAGTTTTATTTTGTGGGTGGGTTCTATGAGTAACAAAAGCTGTAGATTCGTCAGGTTTGGACCCATCAGTAAAGATTAAAAAAAGTTCCTGTAATTTTTTAATGAGATGTGAAAATTAGGTTTTGTAATCAGTAGGTGAAGTTTGGTTTTTAGGTAATTTGGTTAGGTTTAGGATTGTTTTTGGCGGTTTGTTTATCCATGGCGGGTTATGGATTTCTTGGTTGATCAAGGGTGTTTCTTTGAGGAACGTTGTAGCTGAATTAAGCCTCTCTGATAAAGGAAGTGTAGAGTTTGTTTTTCAAAAGCCATGGAAAATTTTGGTTTGAAAATATATCTGTGTGTAGGATGTTCGGTTTGGGAAAGTATTAAAATGTAATTGACTGCCAATTTTTTTTCTTCTAAATAAAATATTCGGTACTCCTGCCTCAGAGCACAGACTGAGAACGGAGTGGTCCAAAACACGGCAGTTGCAATCCGAATCCCGGTATGATGCACAGCATCCAGTTTACTTAGGACCCGGTAACGGGCTGAACCGTAGACAAAACGTCCATAATCCATTTATGGGCATACCAAGACATATAAAACTTTAAACATATGTGATAAAGTTTTAGTAGTGTGGATCTGTCAGAGCCCCAAGAAGTAACATTCAGAAATTTTAGTATATTCAGTTTTTTTGCTGTGTTTGATATAAGTGTCATAATGTGTGATTCTCATGTCAGTTTTAGATCAAATATCATACTCAAAAATTTATGTTTATTAGTGTAAGGTATAAAGGAAAAGGAATCACCTAGGTAGTGTTCAGCAGAGGGAGGAGTGCTTCTCTTTCTGCTGAAATGTAGACATTTTGTTTTTTCGGCAAAGAACTGGAGACCTATGAAAAGAGCCCAGTTGTTTATTCTGTTAGTGTGGCATCCTGTAGTTTACGTTCTATGATGCAAATGTTTTCAGAACGACAGATAATGGCTAAATCATCCGCAAATAATAGAGTCTTGACAACACTTGGCATATTGAGTCCCAGGTCGTTTATTGCCAAGGAGAAAAGAGTTGGTCTCTAAGGACACAACCCTGTCGAAAAGCAATGATCTGATCACGGTCCTCAGATAATTCGCAACCTATATTAAGTTTGAGTACATATCAAACATCCTTAAAAATTATGAAGACACAATACAGTTACTATTGATTTTTTTTTTATTAAACAATTTGGTTAACAAAATTTAAAACTTAAAATTTAAATCTAGTTCAGCCATAAACAAAATTAAAGGCAGGCGTTGATGACTTTGATGTTTTAAGCCCAACAAACAAAAACAACGACATGCCATTATTATATTTATAGGGATTAATAATAGTGTATTATGTAAGATAATTTCTACTTTCCTTAATAATAATAATTTAGCTAAATAAATAATTATTATTATGTTTATTTTATCTCTAATGGTCTATATCTCGAATTTAACTATTTTCAAACATCAAAATTCAATTCAACATCAGAATTTAATATCCATAAAAATGACGATTTAGTGTCATTATATTGCAGTTTATTATTTTTATTTATTGTGCATAGTATGAATGAGCTACTGTGTATCACTATTACTATTGTCCTTGAATGTGACAGATTGTAATATATCTCAATAATAATAAAAAAATAACATAAATAAATAAAAAAAAAGAAGACACAGTACAGCTCGCATCGAATTTTTTAAATTATAAAAAAAAATTAATCTAGCTAAGGGATAAACAAAATTAAACGCAGGCGTTGATGTTTTACGCCTAAAAATCCCAACAAACAACAACAACAATGGTGATATAGAGATAACAATTGATTTATTATTAACGTGCCTATTAATGTTATAGATGTCATTCTTGATTTGAAAATGGGGGTTATTTCCCGAAAAGTTGACAAAATGAAATAAAGTTTTTGTAAAGTAAAAAATAAAATAAAATAAAAATAAATGAGTTATTAAAATAGATAAAGGTTATTGAAGGTATTTCTCTAAATAATAAACCTAGATTGAAAGATTTATATTCTGCTTGAATTTTAATGTTGGGATACAACCAATTATAATTTTCTTTTTTTGTTTTTTTTTCAGGCAGTGAGAATCGGCCTCGGGGAAGGTTTCAAAAAATTCGCCCCGCGTTTGCTGAGCACACGGTTCCCTGGTTGCGAGGGCTTCCCCCTGATGAGTGATGATTATTGGGCCTGCTCTGCTCGTCACCTCACTACCAACCTCCACCATCAGGTCGGCACCTGCAAGATGGGGCCTCCCTCAGATCCTCATGCCGTCGTCAGTCCTCAGCTCAAAGTCTACGGAGTGCTCGGCCTAAGGGTAGTCGACGCCTCTATCATCCCACGCATACCCGCTGCTCACCCTAATGCCCTAGTCCTCATGATTGGTGAAAAAGCTGCGGATATGATAAAAGCTGAGTGGGAAAGCAATCTTACCAAAAGAGACATTTCGCGAAAAGTTTAAGGAAACGAGCTCCTTGGGATACTAAGCCCAATTTCACGAAGAACAAATAAATTGGTTTCTGTGATAGTTATATTTTTGATAAAATAAGGTACACAAATCTACGCAACAATAAGAATTCACTGAAATAATACCTTCTAAAATCTAACGTGACCTTGAGAAGGATTACAAACAAATTTATCATTTATTTTTTATGTAAATTCAATAAACTGAGATGTCCACCTGTATATATTTTTATTATCCCCTTGCTACGGGTTTTGGTCTTTAAACAGACTTTCATCAGGCTAACTTCTGATGTTCTTCAATAGAGTCTGCTTGTCAGATAAGGACAATGCGTCAGTCCTCATCAGGACAAGCAAGAGAGACGGACCATTATAAGTAGTGTTGCCCAAAATCGGTCTTGGACAACACCGCCTATCTGTTGCAAGACCAAGACTAAGACTGGTAAAAAAAATCAATTTTTTCAATTAAAATTGAGGCGAAACAGTTACTAATACTTGACAATTTTAGTTACTATATGTAAAGAGTTGGTGAAACCAATATACTTTTGCATTTGACTCTTCTAATAATTTTTCATTCAAACTTAGTTATGTTTCTCATATCCACATCCACATCCACACATTCCACACATATTTTATTACAGTAAGGCTCGAAACCGGTTTTGTACCAAATATAAGCTCCTGTCAGGCTCAAATACCATGAATGGGGTACCGTTGGATTCAGAATTTCACGGGGGCTTAGCGAATCGTATTCTCCAATTTTGTTTTTCTTTCTAAAATAAATAAAGTCGATACAGACATTTTGCTAGGCTTCAATACTGGAACGGTGGTAAGTCTGTAGATCGATACGGGATAAATTGGATCTTGAAGATTTTGATGCGTACAGTAAGACCCGGATAGTTTCTTACTATTTTCGAGATAACGCAAGACATAGGATTCGTATCCACACAACCTTACATTAATTGTAGTACTGTCATTGAATGCATGTCTCATTTCGTCGACTTGAGGTCTCTATGATCGAGAGAGGAGTTTATATTATTTATCGATGGTGTTTTTGATCGGCAAGCCATATCATCGTTAATTTTTCACCAAATCTCAAGATTGTCACCAATTTCGAAGGCTTCCTTCTCCTTCAGGCGGGCAAAATAGTTCAATCACCCAGAAAATTCAGGCAAACAAGTTATGAAAGAAAACAAACTTTATTTGCGAATAACTAAAAAATTACACACTTTCCCCTGGGGTATGGCCATAATTATATAAAATATTACTAAATTCTCTACAAAAGGAAAAAAAAAATTGAAATCGGACAATATTTAGCAAATATACAGTTTACTGAAATTTGTATACATGTTGATTCCAAACAGAAATGAAGATTTAAATTAATTTTTGTTTTCTTTGTCAATTATTTTTATTGATATAGGAACATTTGATGTCTTTATCTTTTGATATGTTGCATCATTTTATTTTATTATTAATACGGCATTTGATAACAATATGCTGTGGGAATTTTTCGCACGGGCCTGCTAGTCTAAAAAATTACTGCAATATCATTCTAGTAATAAGCCAATAGGTAACTGCAAGACATTTACGAGTCTTGCATAAGACCCAAGACCTAGACCAAGACTCGTCTAGCAACACTAATTATAAGTTAGCCTGATGAAGGACTGATTAAAGATTGAAACCGATAGCAGGGAGAGAATAACAATATATACAGAAGGACAACATCTCTTTTCATCGGATTTGTATTTAACTCCAGAGACATTGAACTTCAATTCAAAAAATATTTTTTATTTCTTGTAAAAAAGTACCATTACTACCTTCGAAGGGTCTATGCACTAAATGTTACTCAAGCTGATGGTCAAAGCTCTTTATTTTATGAACGTTGCGTGTTTTACCTTCCAGCTAATGTGTTTTAGCTTATATTATATAAATCATCCTATTTTTTTATTCCTCTTTTTATCAATTTATTTATTTTTTTTACTTTTGCCACCTACCTTCGTTGAATTATTTAAAATTCATGGTTTTGTGATTTAAAAATACCAACGGTGGTAAAACGCATTTAAAATAGCGATCCGTTGAAACTTTTTATTTTATAATTGTGGGTTGATGGTTGACTGTCTTGAATAATGAAGAGAAACATGTTTGGTGTGATCAGTCAGAAATAAAAAGGCAAAAATAAATAATAATATTTATTTTAACATTTGCAGAAGTTTCGACCTGAAGTTGAGGCCTTCATCAGGGCTGTTCGAAGAGATAGTTCGAATAGAGTCACTCTATTCTTTATTCTCTATTCACTCTATTATATATTATATATTAATAAATATTATTATTTATTTTTGCCTTTTTATTTCTGACTGATCACTCCAACCATCTTTCTTTTTATTTTATAAATTTAAAAATATTAATATTATAAATACATATATTACTTCACTCGCAGACGAATTAAGACTTTTTTGATATTGTCGAAGATTTTTCTTTTCTTTTTACTATTAAACTAAAAATAAGTAAAACCTTTTTGGAGTTAATTATACATAATACTAGCATAATTTATAGTGAGCGAAAAAGAGTAAGACTCTCTCTTACGGTCATCTCCGTATATTACTTGGCTTGTTTCGGCATTCCGTATACTGTGGCATCGGTGTGATCTTAGCCCACATTACTTCTGAAAGATTCTTAATAGGTGCTTTAAACAGGGCTATATTTAAACAGCGTGTCCCGTAAGTAATATTTAAAAAGTTGATAGTGTACATCAAGATCTACAAAAAAGTATTAAAAGTATTTCCAGGAGAAAAGTAGGAAATTTAAGATTTGTGTTTTTTTTTTTTTTTTTATGCGAGTCTGTTTTTTTTGCTGAATAGGAAGAGATAACATAAAACACATTTTATTTAAGTAACTAAACATTGCTCCATACCAAACTCGACAAAATATACTTTAAACTAAAGTAGAGTTTGTCATTGTTAAAACTATTTAAATAGGACTATTGGGCGTACAAACACAGCTAAGTTCCGGTTAAAAAAAGTCATAAATTATTTGTGATTTTTTTTTATATCACCCTTTAACCGTCCAACATTTACCTCACTTTTACAAAAACTTCTTCCTTTATTAAGCTCTAAGTTCGTATTATTTAAGTTGCGGCGTATAAAGAAAAATTTTGAAAGTCACCTCAAGTTGTGTATAGAAATGATGTGATTCCCTATCCAGTCAACTTAAATACCCGTGTTTTCTGCAAAAGTGACTGCAATCAACTCTTACAAAGCTTTTATTTTTTGTTTTCCGTGATATGGGATGTATTATAATAAACATATTTGTTTACATTAATTTCCTTTTTTTATATCAAAAATTAAACTGTATCCAATATCTGCAAGTAAATTTGTTTTGAAGTTGTTTTTGTTTGAAATTTAACCTAACTTAAACTGTCAACAACTTCTAAGCGTAAGACTACTTTAATTTTACCATTATGATTTTTAGATAGGTGTGTAACCTTACTCAAAGGTTGTGACAGAACAATGAGTACAGGAGTTGAGTGGTTTGCCTGTTTTCAAATTGTGTGTACCATAGGTTTAAAAAGGAAAATGTAAAAAAATAAAAAAGTGAAGTGTTGTATTTTCCAATATACAATAGTTATGTAAATAATTATTTTGTATTCCTTTATGTCCAGTTCTCATAAAGACATTATTTTTTAAATATTATTAATTAAAATTAACATATTTTGAAGATATACTTTTATTGTCTTGGATTTGATATTTCATTTGGTTTAAATGAATGGAATATAGGTATTCTATAGAAGGTAAGACATAATGAAATATATAAAACAATACAAAAAAACAATAATAAAAGAAGATAATGGACAGTGTGACAATACATAGAAATGTTCATATGCATTACAAATAAATTGTACCAGCATTTATAAGTGTACAGAAACTTTAAAAATTGTATGGCATATACAGTACTTGATTCAACAAAATATAGTTATTAAGTAACGGTAACACAGCAGTGAAATAAAATATTAATTTATATAAGCCAATACATATTTAATACTCTCTTTTTTATTTAGAGGGAAAAGTGAGAATTAATTATATTTTTAAGCAACTTCCTCAACACACACATACTTTTTCAAACCAAAATTTTCCGAATCCCATTTAAAAAAAGTTAATAAATAAATACACACAAATATATATAAATCAGTCAAGAAATACATAAATTGGCTAAACCAGAAATTCACGGATACTCAAACCGCCAAAATCAATGTACATCTAAATCGATTAACCAAAAATCTCACTTTTTTTTTTTAATTTATTTTAAATGATATTTACAACTGTATACAAAAAAATACATCTAGTAAATTTGCACATTGGTATTGCACATGGAACACATGTTGAGAAACTACCCATTGGTAGCACTCTAATAATATGTCTATATTAGAAGATCACGTGGCCATCTTCTTTTCAGACGCCTCGGAGGGTTATCAGGAATCGAATACGAAGCAAGGTTAGAGACAAGAGGGTTGGGATGGTTATGAAGTTTATTATGGAAGGACAGATATCTGGATTGGGCCAAATCTGATACATAAGGAACATTAAGGTCATTATGGATAATTTTATTTGTAACAAAGTAAGGAGCATTGAGGATTTTACGAAGGATTTTGGATTGCAAGGACTGTATGCGAGAGGAATTTGAAGGCTTGGTGGAGCCCCATAGCTCAACCCCGTAAGTCCAAATAGGCCTTATTATAGTCATGTAAATCAGTCTTTTATAATTGATTGGAAGGTTAGAGCGTTTGTGCAGTAAGTGTTGAAGTAGTCGGAAACGTCGAGCGGTTTCTTGTCGTTTCAGTCTGGTATGAGGATTCCAAGTTAGACGTTTGTCCAGATGGAGTCCTAGGTAACGGATTTGTTTAACAGGAATAAGTGAGGTGTTGTTAAAGGATACTGAAGGACAGGAAGTCATTGGTTTACGACGAAGGGTGAAGATAATTTGATGGGATTTATTGGAATTTATTTTAATTCTCCAGTTCTGACACCATTCTTCAAGGTTTGTGATGTGAGATTGAAGGGTTTGGGATGCAATAGATGGGTCGTTATTGACTGATAGGATACATGTGTCATCAGCATATGTGGTGATGACAGTGTTGGGATGGGTTGGGATGTCAGCTGTATAAACTGTGTAAAGGATAGGACCTAGGATACTACTTTGAGGAACACCTGCAGACTGGGAAAAACGGGATGTATATACATTGTTGTGATTTACTTTAAAGTATCTATCAGTAAGGTAGGAACGGATAATGAGGAAGTAGGTAGATGGTAAGAATTTTCGGAGTTTGTACAGCAGTCCCGGGTGCCAAACTCTCCCAAACGCCTGTTCAACATCGAGAAAGGCTCCCGTACAGTACATACCGCGCTCCAATGCAGAGGATACTACGTCTACCACACGATGGCATTGCTGTATAGTGAAATGGGAGGAGCGGAATCCAAATTGCAAATCTCACTTTAAATATTTAAATCTCACCTTCTGAATACAAAACCCCCAAAACCATTGCAACAATTATAGGCAATGAGTTCACAGACATGGAAGAACAAACAATTATACTTCCAGGCACGGGCGTATTTTATTTTTTTAGATAGGAGAAACCTATCTAAGCCCGAATGAAAAATTAGAAGAGTTAAATTATTATTAATAATTGTTATTATTGGTTATAACAATTATTTACATAGAGTAACTAAAATTGTTTAGTATTAGTAACTATTTTGCCCTAATATTTATTTAAAAAATCAATTTTTTTTTTACTAGTCTTTGTCTTGGTCTTGCAGCTGTTAGGTGGACCGATTTAGGGCAATAATATTTCTATCATAACCTACAACTTTTTTGTTTACGAAAAGTCTCGTTTTCAATCTGGGATCGGTAAACTTTGTTAATTTATTGAGGTACGTGAAACGCATGGACACTCATTTACCTTCCACTTGAATCGTAAGATAATGTAACAACAAAACCGAGAAAAAAAGGATGGCCTGTATAAACATTAGGCTGTGTTAGTATCAGTAGAGTGTAGACCTCGAGTTTTATAGTCCAAACGGCCCAATATTTTTGCAGGCCACCTTTTTTCTCCATTTTTTTATCAAATTATCTTACGATTCAAGTGGAAAGGAGATGGGTATTCATAAGGTTTTAATGCCTCATTAAATTAATTAATTTTATGAGAAAACCCCGTTTCTGAGATTTTGGTAGATAAAAAAATTGTAGGTTACAATAAGATGAAGCTGTTCACGAAGTTTTAGAGGGATGTTAATAATCTGATAATAATTCTGTACCGTGGACTGATAAAAGAAAATAAGTGAAACCATGGTCCACGTCAAATTGTCCTATTCGGAGAGAGGAAGTTGTCATGCCATAACCTGATTGCGCATAGGCTATACAAATCTTAAACTTTCATGTCTCATTAGCGAACTGCCACCATCAAAATGCCAACACTAACAATACACTCACAATCGACCACATTTTGCTATTCAAAGTAGATGAGGACTCACAGCCTATATGTTAGACGTTCTAAAAATGATTAAGATACAATAAAGTTAGTATTGAACTTTTTTTTTTTTTTGTCGTAGATTTCTTTATTGAGATATATTACAATCTGTCACATTTAAGGACAATAGTAATAGTGGTATAGAGTAGCTCATTCATACTATCCACAATAAATAAACAGCAATATAATAATACTAACAGTAAAAGTATATAAACAAAAAGATCCTAAACTAAACAAAAATAAACTCATCTAACAAGATAAATGCTTAAATATACACATGATTTTTATTTTATATTTTTATGATTTCTAGAAAACAAGTATGTTGATTCTTTTATTTTTACTCCAGAAAAACAGTTTCACGCCTTAAAGCGCTGACAAACAAATATAAAATAGTCAGGAAACGTTTTCGTACATGGGTTCATGAAATAAAATAAAATCAATAAAAACTATTATTTCCTACATTTTGGTTTATTATTTTTAATAATGAACCATTTTGATCAAACAAAAAAGTTCAAAAACTTAACCCCCTCTCAAAATTTGAGGTTTCACGTATGAAGATACGTAGAATTGGAAAAACGAATAAAAGATTTTTTTTCAACTTTGGATTTAAAAAATTGTCCCTGTTGAGCAAATCCGATACCTAGGACTCCACCTGGACAAACGACTAACTTGGAATCCTCATACTAGACTGAAACGACAAGAAACCGCTCGACGTTTCCGATTACTTCAGCACTTACTAGACAAACGCTCTAAACTTCCCATTAATTACAAAAGACTCATATACTTGACTATAATAAGACCTATTTGGACTTACGGAGTTGAGCTATGGGGCTCCACTAAACCATCGAATTCCTCTCGCATCCAATCCTTACAATCCAAATTCCTTCGTAAAATCCTCAATGCTCCTTACTTTGTCACTAATAAAATTATCCATAAAGATCTTAATGTTCCTTATGTTTCAGATCTGGCCCAATCCAGATACCTATCCTTCCATAATAAACTTCAGAATCATCCCAACCCTCTCGTTTCTAACCTTGCTTCCTCTTCAATTCCTGATAACCCTCCGAGGCGTCTGAAAAGAAGATGGCCCCGTGATCTCTTAATGTAGTCATATCATTAGAGTGCTACCATTGGGTAGTTACTCAGCAAGTGTATTCATGTCATTATATCAATTATGTCCAAATTTACTTGATGTATTTATGTAATACAGTTGTAAATGGCATAAAGAAATAATAAAAAAAAAGGATTAAAATTAGAGGTCATCCGAGGATGATCCTCCTTCATCCACATTTCTATCCGCCTTTTCCATTCAAGATGACGACCGAAAAACCTGCGTTGCTATAGACTGTAGCGCCTAAACGAATGTACCGATTTCAATGAAACTTGGATAACTTCTTCTTCTCGATGCCCTTTAAATTTATCTATATAAAATATTTCAACGGAAAGAAGCTCGAAAAAAAGATACGAGGGGATGTAAAATTAGATTCCGAATAACTCAAAAAGTATACACTTTTTTGTAGATATGTTTATTTAAGAGTTTACGGAATTTGCTAAAAAAAAAATCGTTAGAATCGGACAATTAGGTGCAAAGATATGATCTCTAGATGTTCTTTCATATGTTATACTGCAAAGGTTATATCATTTGTTCTGGTTTTTGTTTTTAGAATGTGTTACTGAAGTAATGCTAATTTTTTTAGCATATTACTAATTATTAAAAAAATGCTTAGTACAATAATTGGAAATCTTCTATTTTTTTTTTCTTTGTCACTAGGCAGGTAATGTTACTTTAGATGTACGTTTGGAAATAAAAAACCATTACGAAATAATTTGCAGCGTTTTTTTTTTTATTTAACCGTCTAAGTATAATACCAGTCTAAGTACAATACCAGTTTTATTAATATTATCAAAAATATTTACTGAATAATAAATACACATATTTTAAATAAGCATTTAACTATGTAATAAGAAATCCGATGGAACAAAAGTTGTCATACATATTCATGATATTTTTTAAATTTTAAATCATTTGTTTTTAGTACAATTTTAAACTATTAGATTTCCCCACCAATATTCCAAAAATTGAGTTTTAGGATATTTGGCTGACCTTATATTTTTATTTTTGAATATTGAACCAAAAAAAATAAACCATAAATGTTGTATGGAATTTAAATCTGGACTCTGAAGAAAAGTTTCACATTCATTGACATCCAATCCCGTGTGTGAAGAGTGTTTGGGCTGATAGTTACGTTACAGAAAAAAATGATTATTTTTTCTATACTCACTTTTACCATTACCAGCCCTTAAATTTCCTTATAATTTTATTTTTCTCGATCACTCAATCGATAAAAACCAAAATATGTGGGCAATGATGGTTTTATTAATCTTTTACGTTTCAATGTATTCACGTATGAAAACTTTTGCTGGCCACTGTACATATTTATACATGATTTATATACATAAAGCGGCCAGAATTAAAACATTAATAATTACACATACATATTTGATTTAGATAACTTTTTTTAAATTATTTTCACTAAGTTCTTATTGGTTTTATTTTTGTTTCCAGTTAGCCCTGAAAAAGACCTAAATTTAAGCCGAAACGTCGGCACACAATAAAATATGACATATTTCTTATGTATTATCTCATTTATGACCACTCGCCAAACCACCTTGCTCTACAGTATGTTCTACTCCCAACAATATCTTCGGCGTAATAAAATTCATGATTTACTTTTGTATAAATGGTTTTGTTTACACTATGTAATCTATAATTCCTTTACGATCAAAAGCATATTTGTTATTCTAAGAAATGTTCGAAGAAACAATTAAAACTTGTAATCATTTAAGGAATTTTTTTTTTTTTTTTTTTTATTTAGAAATATTACATTCTGTCACATCAAGGACATTTATAATAGTGATCAGAGAAAGCACACTCACACTCTATTTACAATAAAAAAAAAAAAATAATACAGAAACTTAATAATAATAAATACAATAAAATAAAATTAAAATAAATACAATAAAATAAAATAAATGTATATAAACAAAAGAACTAACCTAATCATACACACTCGGGCTTGAGTGGAGGATCTGGCCATTGCCAAAACTCCAATAGATGCTTATTTACAAAAGGTCTCTGGGCCACTGCCGCTTCAACCTTCGAGGAGGATTGTAAGGATGGGTGGTGCTGGATAGAGATTGTGCAAGGGGATTTGGATGATAGGTAAGGTTTTGGTGAAATTTGGAGAATTTTTCTGGAATAAGGTCTAGGACAAATGGGATATTAAGGTCATGGTGTAGGATTTTGTTATTTACATAGAACGGAGCATCAACTATTGTTCGAAGGACTTTAGATTGAAAGGATTGAATACGTTTGATGTTAGAAGCTTTTGCTGTCCCCCACAGTTCAAGTCCGTATGTCCATATAGGTTTCAGTATTGTCTTGTAGATAAGTAATTTGTTTTCAATAGAAAGTTTGGATTTTCTGTTTAGTAGTCTGTATAGCTGGCCGTATCGTCGGTTGAGTTCTTGTCTTTTGAGTCTAGTATGTGGGTTCCACGTTAGTCTTCGGTCTAAATGAAAGCCAAGATACCGGACTGTGTCTGAGTAAGGAAGCTGGATGGAATTAAAGTGTACTGGTGGACAGGAACTGCGTCGGAGTGTAAAGGTAATATGTTGGCATTTAGATTCATTAACTTTAATGCGCCAGTTATTACACCAGTGCTCAATCAAGGTGAGGTGGTTTTGGAGATTTAAGGATGCTATGTTGGGATCAGAGTTGGATGATAAGATTGCGGTGTCGTCAGCGAATGTTGCAAGAAAAGTATCGGGATGAACAGGGATGTCAGCAGTAAAGAGGATGTAAAGCACGGGACCCAAGACGCTGCCTTGGGGAACACCGGCTTTAACGGAGTAGATATTGGAAAATTCTGTTCCACAGCGAACTCGGAAGGAGCGGTCAGAGAGGTAGGATCGGAGGACTAGGTACAAGGACTGAGGTAAATGGATTTTAAGCTTGAAGAGCAGTCCGGAGTGCCATACCCGGTCAAATGCCTGTGCAATGTCCAGAAATGCACCCGAACAGTATTCCTTGTTTTCTAGGGCTGAGGAAATATGATCAACAACTCGGAGTCCTTGTTGAACAGTAGAATGTTGGGAGCGAAAACCAAACTGATGGGAAGGAATATTTTGGGATTCTATAATGGGTAGGATTCGTTTCAAAAGGATCTTTTCAAAAATTTTTGAAAGGATTGGGAGTAGGCTAATTGGTCTATAGGATGTTGAGATATTGGGAGGTTTGCCTGGTTTTTGGAAAAGGATAATAGTGGAGTGTTTCCATAGCAGAGGAAAGTGGGTGGTGCGTAGGATACAATTGTAGATATATGTAAGGAATATGACTGCTTTGGATGGAAGTTGTCGAAGGATTTGAGGGGTAAGGAGATCATGTCCAGGAGCTTTACGGGGGATTAATTTTTTTAATTGAAATTTCACTTCGGAAGGATGAATAGCTTTTGGGGGCAAGGAAAGTGGGATTGGTGATGTAAGGAGTTCTTCTACTGTTACGGTGTGGGCAGGATGGGATTCCGGATGTGAAATAAATGTATTGGATAGGTGAATGGCGAACTCCTCAGCCTTATCTTCGTCAGATGCTGCCCAGGAGCCATCATCTCGTCGGAGGGGATGGGAAATGCGGTGAGGATTTAAGATTTTGGTAGTGGTTTTCCAAAGGGAATTGTCGCGAGAAGAAAGGGAGGATAGGTAGGAGTTGAAGGAATGTGATCTGAAGGTGGCTAATTCCAGTTTTAATTTTTTGCAGTAATAATTATAGGAGCAGCGGTCGGTAGGATGTCGGGTACGTTGCCACAATAATCTGGCACGGCGTTTGGTTTGGATTAGGTCAAGGAGGTGTTGGGGTAGAATGGTCTTTTTAGGAATTCTGGAGGAGTCTTTTGGGAAGGAAGCAGTCCAGGCGGCTTGTTGGATTGTGGTAGTAAAGGAATTTACGGCACTATCAAGGTCATCGGGAGTTTTGAGGGATATGTTAAGATCAATTTTATCGGAGATGATTTGGCGGAAAAGGTCCCAGTTAACTGGGCCCCTAATAAATGACGGTGGAGAAGGTTTGGGAACGGGTTCAAGTGAAACATTAAGGATTAGAGGACTATGGTCAGAGGAAAGTTCATTTAGACGTGTAATGGAACAATTGAGGGGACTTAAGCCGCTGTGGATAAAGAAATCAAGAAGATCAGGATTACGGTTGGGATCTGTAGGCCAGTAGGTAGGAGAGTTGGGGGAAAGGAGGTGAAAATGTTGGGAATTGAGTGCAGACAGCAGGGTTCGGCCACGAGTATTCGTGGTTCTGGAACCCCATTGTTGATGTTTGGCATTTAGGTCTGCACCCAAGATGAAGTGATGTCCTAAGGAGTCGAGGAGAGAACGGAATTGGGCATTGGATATGGATCGGTTAGGAGGGCAATACGCTGATGCAAGGGTAACCGGAAAGGAAAAGGTTTTTATCACGATAGCGGTGGACTGTAGGAAATCATGTGTAGGTAACGGGAGTAGGTGATGGGAGAGGGATTGGTGTACAATGACAGCAGTACCGGCATGTGCTTTTCCGTCAGGGTGGTCAGTACGATATGTCAGGTATTGTGGTATTTTGAAGTGCTGTTTAGTGGTTAGTCGAGTTTCAGTAATTAGTGCCACGTCAATATTTTTGTCAAGTAATAATGTAGTTAGTTCGTTTGTGTGATTCCTAACACCATTCGCATTCCAAAGGAGAATGGATAAAGGTTTATTGGAAGTCATTTAAGGATTTTTCGCGGGAGGGATAAAATGTGATACAAGATTGGTGAGAAGAGATATCAAAGGAGTAACAAGGGATCTGAATTCGGAGAGGAAAGATGTAAGTAAACTGGTGAGATCTGTGGTATTTGAGGGAGGAGGAATGCGGGGAATTTGGTGTTGATAAAACTGTTGATTAGGTGAAGTTTGATTAGGATGTTGAGGGTGGGGTTGAGAATTTTGAGGTATGTGTTGTTGTTGCGGCAGGGTCTCACAATAAGTAACATCATTCTTACCTCCTAATAAGTGTGCAAAAGACACCGTTGGGTCAATTTTTTTTTAAGGTCCTCTTCTTGATGCGTTAGGTTCTCTTCTTGATGCCTCTGCTTCTTCTTGGGTCCGGGATTTTTGATATCTTGATTTAATATTCTTGTAGATCTGACAGCCTTTGTAGTTCGCTGGATGTCCTTCAAGGCACAATGCACAAACTGCAGGATCCCGTTTCGGTTTTGTGCACTCCCCGGATTTGTGCTGCTCTCCACATTTCACACAGCGCGGCAGATGATGGCAGTAAGTCCTGGTATGGCCATATGCCTGGCAATTGTGACACTGTACGATTTCCCTCTTAGGATATGGCTTCTCTACTATAACACTTGTGTAGTATATTCTTCTTATTTCGTATATTTTTTCGATCCCTTGATTTGGCTCCAAATCTACGAAAAATAAGGGTAGAGGAACTTTTACTCCTGGCTGTTCTTTACTCTCCTTCTGTACATTTGTAATCTGGCGCACTATGAAACCTAAAGTTTTCAATTCTTCTTCTATTGCTTCGGTTGGTGTTGAGGGGTGTAGATTTCTTATGACTACCCTCAAAGCTCGATCTTGCCGTAATTGGTACGTATGAAAATCCGCGTTGGTTTCCGTTAGATACTTCACAATTTTTCTGTAGGTTTCAGCTGTATCTGGTGATATCTTCGTGTCCTTTGTTCTGCTTAGACATGAATAGCTTCCAGAGCCTGTTATTTTGTTCAGTTGTGAGCATAGTAACTGAAAATTGTTTATGTTTTTAACGAATATGGGTGGAGGTCGGGGATCTCTTGGTATTGAAGCGGATTCCATCACTTCTTTATCATTCTGAAGCACCTGATAGGGGTTAGGGGTGAAAAACGGAGATTGTTCGGTTATCTCTTGTGAAGATGTACCTGGTTGATGCTGAAGTTCTTCAATTGTTGGTTTTGATGATGTTCCTGGCTGGGTTTCATTTTCTCTGGAGCTAATAGGCGTTACTGCAGGTGTTTGACGACATTGACGAGGCTTTTGTTTGACAGGCGAAGAACAAGGTGTTGAGCCTAACGGCCGAATTCTCTTGATAGAAGCTCTACTAGACATGGCCTGATTGTGATATCGCATATAAGGGAAAAAAAAATGAAAAAAAAAAAATAAAATAAAATAAAAATAACCCTATAATTTATAACAAACAATAAATATCAATTGTTGTTATGTATTCTTGACTTGTTTTGAATAAATAATCTCAAAGATTTCACTGCAAAATAAGCAAATTCTGAGAGACGATGTAGAAACACGTCCTTTCGCATCAGCTGATATTTAAGGAATTAATAAAAACAGGTATGTTTGCCAAGACGACAGACGAATCTGTGGAAAGTTAAGATGAGTTACACTTGAGGTTTTTTGCGAGCCTAATTATAAGAAAATTTACAAAAGATTACACATGAAACCTTTTTGTATGTGTATGTATATTTATATATATATATATCTTTATATAAAAGGAGTCCCATAAGTAGAGTGAAATATTTGAAAAGTTGATGATAGATATCAGATCTACATATAAGTTCATATAAATAATTGCCCAATTTCCAGCAGAAAAGTAGAAAATTTAAGATTTGTATTGTTTCAAGCGAGACATGTTTTTTTTTAATAGGAAGTGATAACTTAAAAAATATTTGATTTAATTAATTAAAAATTTCTCCATAGTAAACTAAATAAAATTTAATTTAAACTAAAATAGAGTTTGTCTTTTTTTTAAAACTATTTAAAAAAGACTAGTGAGCAGCTTAACTAATCTAAATTGTGTATAAACAAAAATCTTAAATTATTAACGATTTAAATTCTTTTTATCATCGTCCAACTATACTACAGCTACTCCATTTTTAGAAAAACTTACTCGTTGATTAAGCTTTAAGTCTATGCTAATTAAATTGAGGTTTATTTTGAAAAATATTTAGATTCATCTTAAGTTGTATAAAATGACTGCAATTAACTGTTGCAAATCTCTTATTTCTTGTTTTTCCATGACATGGGATGTATTGTAATAAATGTAATTGCCAAAAACACATTTAATTTATAAAAATACAAAATTAAAAATAATGATTTTTCAAATAGTTTTTATTTAAGGTGGTTATGTAATTGTGTTTTTCTCCCTGATTTCTGTCATAGGAATTGATCCATATTTATCTGGCAAGCTTAATGTTTCTAGCTCTAATATTTACGTTGTCGTGAAAATAACACAGAGCAACAAAAAACAAATTTTTGAATGTTTCCAGCACTTCATGAATTTTAAGTTGAGAAAAATGAATTTGACAATGAAAAATTTTCCTTAGCTCTAGTTTCTGTGATATACACTAGGTGGAAGTATTTGGTATTAACGGGTTAATAGAAAAATATACATTTTAATTATATATGCTTACAACATTGAAAGTGCATTTGAATTTTACAAATGATAGCTACATTCTAAGAATTCTAAATTGCTGAAAGAACACCTTGCAGATGGTCGTGTCTGAAGAGATTATGTGGTGGCTTCATGAGATCGTCGCCTTTTAGCTTTCCTCTAATAAAGTAGTTCCGGAGCATCCCTACACAAAGACCAACAGTAATCCGCAAGCATTCCTTCATTCCAATGCCCTGATATCTTTACATAACAAAAATGTCCTGATGAAATCTTTCTCCATGTTCATCACTAACATCTCCACAACTAGAAGGGAGTGAAGAAAATAAATAAAAAGAGACATGTTGCATCGAAGGTTATGGTACATTTGCAGGAGCACTGTCACCAAATGCGTGTAGTTGTTATCTCTTTTGTTGCCTCCACCACAAATTCCACGAATAATTCGCTTGAAGGCTTTCCAAGCTTCCTTCCCTTTCCCTTCCAAAACTTAGTCAATGCAGGACCTTTCACAAAAAACTCGAATTTGTGACCCAACGAAAATGCTTTCCTTAACTTTTGCATCACTTAATTTCATAAATTTCTCTCTAATGAACTTAAAGGTCCTTCCTTCTTGGTTCATACCTTTCATATTGTCATTCTCATGACAACATTTTTCAATAAACTCCGCTTGATATGCAGGGATAGAAGTAGAATATCTTTTGGGTCCACGACAGGCTTAGCAACGACATTTGTTTCGCTAGGGTTATAATTTCTTGCATGCCAGTCTCCTTTAGTATAATGCAATTTCCTATCTCTGCAATCCCACATACATAGGAAGAAGCAATGTTTTTTGTACCCCAGTTGCATTCCTAAGAGCATGGCAATGACTTTTAGATTAACACAGATTTTCCATTTGTGTTCATGATATTTGAATGAGTCCAAGAGGGCTGTCATATTTCCACATGTCTCCTTCATGTGAACTTCATTACCAACAAGAATAGATTAAAGAAGGCTGCCATTGTGAAGTAACACAGCTTTCAAACTAAGCTTGGAGGAGTCTATGGATAGTCTCCATTCAGTTGGATCATGGTTCAAATTCAAATATTTCAACATGATTATTTTTCTTCTCAAAAAAGGGAAGCAATTCCCTTTTTGCTCCCCTGTACTGTGAGAATCTGACATCACTTTGGAGGAGATTCAATACCTGCATTCGAGACCCAAGAATGCAGCCTTCTTCTTTGACAGGCTAAGATCTCTAATGAGATCACTCAATTCTGCTTGGCTGTGCAGTTTATCATCTTTTCGCTCAAAATCCGGGTCACGGGATGTAGAAGGCTTGTTTGGTTCTTCTTCTTGTTCAACACTGTTCTACTTCAAACCACAACTTTCGGATAAAGTAGGAACTGGTAAACTAACTGAATGCAGAATGGGTCTGATAGCAGATCAAAGGTTCGGGTACTGAACTATTCTATTCTTCATAGACAATCCTGCCTTTATAGGTGGAATCAGGCAGAAATAGCAGTCATCTGTATGGTTTGTAGGCTCCCTCCAAACCATAGGCACAGCGAAAGCCAGATTGTTTCTTCTTTCTCATCCATTTTCGCAGTGTAACTGAACATGCGTTGCAACATATAGGTGGAGTCCAAGACTTATCCTGGTCCTCTACTTTCATACCGAAATAATGCTGACAGGCAGTCTTTACAAGAGGCGTCAGATTGCATTTCTGTGAGGAAAATGTTATTTCACCACAAATATAACGAACATTATTCACCATATTTACACATTATGGCATTTTTATAAATCTTGCACTAGAAAATCGCTCTCAAACCATAAATTGTGCATTAATTACAGCAGAAACTATATGAAACTCACAGTCACAGCAACAGTAACTATGTTTATGACTTACAAACATAGCTGAAGAGCATTTGTGTTTTGTTATTTGACAGGTGTACCAACTCCTCCAAAAAAATCGCTCAAATTGAAAATGTTGACTCTAAAAAATGAAATGTCACTTCATCGCCAAAGTAAGAGCCTATCTGTCATTTTTTTAATTCAGCAGATGGAAATACATATGGGTTGACTATTTTTGAGCCCGAAACATTTTCATTGTTGCCTAGTGTAATTAAAAGTACTAAGTTTAAACATAAGGATATTAACAAATATATTTGGACATCACCAGATTCACAAACACGAAATCAAATCGATCACGTCTTGATACAACATAGATGGCAAAATAGTATAATTAATGTAAAAAAAAAAGAAACTTATTTTCTTATTTTTTAGGTTATTTTATTTTATTGTCTATTGTATATACTTTTGATTATTATTGTGTTCTATTTATTTTTTTTTTTTTGTACATATAGTGTGAATGTCATCCTACCTCACTATAACCAATGTCCAACAGACAGATTGTTATAATACTCAATAAAGAAATTAGAAAAAATGTAAGGTCTTACCGCTGGGCAGAATGTGGGTCAGACTATAAATTTGTAATCGCAAATCCGACAAAAACTTAATATAAAAAAGATTAAAGAAAACCATTTAGATTCTGAGAATTTCAATTTGGAAAAATAAAAAATCCATCAATTCGAGCTTGAAGTTAAGAATAGGTTTGAAGCTTTAGAACATTCTGATGAGCACTGCGATAATATAGATAAGTTATGGATAGGAATCAGGGCAGGGATAATATTAAAGACATTGGTAATTTGTTTCTCGGATAAAATGAAAATAAAAATAAACCGTGGCTTGATGAAGATTTCTTAAACATGAGCGAAAAACGAAAAGCCGCTAAAATAAAAGCTCTAAATAATCCTACTGAAAACAATCTTGAATACTTCCGAGCCTTAAAAAGAAAATAATAAATATAGAAATGAAAATAACGTAAGAGACATGTACAAAGGTATAAATAAATCACGTAAATGTTTAGAATTAGGAATGAAAATAACAATATTCTCACTGACTCTTTGGGCATATTAATTAAATTTAAGAAACACTTTGCCAATATTTTAAATACGAGAAATAATGATCTGTGTCCTCCTTCAGAGTACCAGAGTGCCGAACCGTTAATAGAAGAACCAAGTAAAGAGGAAGTTGAAATAGCTATCAGAAAATTAAAATCTTATAAAGTAGCAGGGACCGATGATATTCCTAGTGAACTAATTAAGGCATGTGAGGATGCTGGAGTTTGTAAAATACATTTTTGGTTAAAAAGATCTGAGATAATGAGAAATTGCCTGAATCATGGAAAGAATTCATTCTTATTCCGAATCACATAAATGGGTCGAGGATGGATTGTAATAAATATCGAGCAATTTCACTGCTTCAGGTATGCTATAAAATATTCACATTAATCTCAACCAATCGAACACGGAATACGCCGAGGAAATTACCGGGGTCTACCAGTGTGGATTTAGGCAGAATCGATCGACTATCAATCAAATATTTGCTTTACGATAAATATTAAAGAAAAAGATAGAGTACAACGGTGTTGTTCACCAGCTTTATATCGATTTCAAAAAAGCTTATAAATTTCTTCGATCGCCAGAAGCCGTATAATATTCTAATCGAGCTGGGTATCCAAAATAATTTGTGAATCTAGTTAGGATGTGTAAGTCCGAAACAATCAATAAATTCAGAATCGGGTTTTATTTACCCGAGAAATTTGAGGTTCGTTCAGCTTAAAATAAAGTGATTCTCTTTCACCTGCCCTATTTAATTTGGCATTTTCTAATGAGTAAAACGGTCTCTTACTTAATAATAACGGTTCTCATGCCATTAGAGAGGTGATACATACCGAAAAAGGTATGTAAAGGTTTTAAAGGTAGAAACTACAATATTTTCTGAATACTTCTATTATTGAAGAAAGAAACTCTATTAATGAATGCACATTGAAATATTTAATTATTATCGGCTTATTATAGCACTGAATAATTTCTTTATTATTATTATCATTGTTACTTTATAATTTATTTATGGACACATAACTGACATCACAGTCACTGACATCATGGACACATCACAGTCAAATGATAATGCGCACTTGAATAGGCATATAACAAATAACAGTTATTATAATGAAATAATAATGTTTTTTTCCAACAGACGTAATTTAAATATGAATATATACTTTTTCTTCTTCTTCTTCTTGTATGGTATTACGTCCCGCGTGGAGACAAGGCCTCTTGGAACTTTGACCCTCAACCATTCATATTACTCGCTTCCGTCTTCTACTTCTGGACACCAAGCATGGATTGTGCATCTGCAGATACGCAATCAATCTACCGTAACCTTGGTCTTCCTCTTCTTCGTTTGCCAAATATTTGTTCGAAGAGGATGTTTTTTGGAACCTGATATTCGGACATTCTTATAACATGTCCAGCTGATCTACGAATATATACAAAATAATTTTAAAATTTAATTTTAGGTTGGAATGTTTTTGTTTTTTTTAAGCGTTATTCAGCCTGGATGGAAAAAAAACTACTATTATGAAATGATGTTTAAGTGAACCTTGAAGGCTGAAACAGTCATCACATGAATAATAAGGCTTTCATTGATAAATTTCTTATATTTTTTTCTTGGTACGGGTTTACGTTTTTCTGTTTTTTTAACGACCTTTACAACATTAGTCATATGTCGGCACCAAATATAATTCTTTGCCATCTTCTTCTGTCCCGCTGGTATCCTTCACGGATACCCATCTTAATCTTGATTATCACTGCAACGCCTCCTTAACGCCCTCATACCAGTTTCCCCTCGGGCGACCTTCCTTCCGGTTTCCAATTCCAAATTAGGCCATGTCTCTTTTCAATCCTCATTACATGGCTATACTACTTCAGCCTCATGGTTTCGATGGTGTGGAGAATGTTATATATTTGTTTCACTTGTTTCCTAATCTCGCAATTTGGAACTTTTTGAAAGCGCGATACATCTTTTTGATTCACAATCTTTAATTGTCCATGATTCGGCTGAATAGAGAATAACACTTTTCGACTTATTTTTAATAACTGTACATGTATTGTAATTTGAAAAGATAATATATTGTGATTGTATTAGTATATAGCTTAGATTACTCACATTTGACAAATACGGAGCGATGAAAAAAAAAGTTATTTTTCCATTTCGAAGCTAAAGACTCACAGTCATTTAAATCCTGCAGTCATTTAAATTATTAAAAAATTAATAATTATTTTAATTAGTGTACGAAAAATGTCAGTTTTGGGGACTTTGACATTAATTCTTGTTGATTTGGTAGTATCTCGAGCAATTTGATCTGACCTTTATTTATTAATTAATTGTTTTATATCCCACTTTCGGAAACAACGAATCAGGTCCAGGTGAGAAAAAAATTGACATGATAAATTTATTTATTCTTTATAAAATGGTAATACAATATTAATAATGACACCAAAAAGCATAATCAATGATGGTTCAATTGTTAAAATACATACACTATAATACATAATACAGTTAATTTTTTCAATGTACATACAAATATAAAAGTTTCACTAGGAAAAAATAAATATAGTCACAAGTAGGACAAATAATGATAAGTGTATTTAAATTGAATTTTAGAATACATAATTAATTAAATAAAACCTAAGGTCAAAAATGGCATTCTACAAATTGTAACTTATTCATTCAAATGAAGCTAATGATAGTTAAACTAGATAATATTAATTTATCTCCGTTTTTTTTTAAATTTAAAAACGAAACAAAACAGATGAAAAACGTATCTTTAACACCAAAAATAGTCATATTTTTGAAAAACTATAAATAATGATAATGTCAATGTTAAATTATAAAAAAAAGTAATAAATAAGGAGAATATTGTTAAGACATCTAAAAGATTACTATTGAGGTGGTGAAGACCAGGGCATTCTATGCAGTGGCCTCCTCCCCGTTATAGCGAAGCGTCCTTTTGAGTCGCGTGTTGTGCGCTTTCGTTTGGTTCCTCCGGGCGAACAAGGGATGGCGAAACTATCTTCGCTCAGCTGCCCCATACCTAAAAAGGAATTTTATTAATTTGACGAATTTCGATTTGTCCCATAAAGTTGTAAATTATAATAATAACGAAACAAATTCATGACAATTTGGCATGCCGTTGTTTAGGAAACTTTTCCGATTATAGCAAAATAACTCTCATGAGTTGCAATAAGGCAACATTCTAAATTTTATGGCAACATTCTGGTTTCTAAGCAGTGGACTGTATCTTAAGGGATTGGTAATTAAGTGTTATCTTTTAGATCTGCCCCCACCACTCGCAGTAACGCGGGAGAATTTAAATGAAAACCATTATTTGGCACAACCAGCCGTGATGGAGTGGCTCTATCAACTTTTCCAGTGGAAATATTTCCTAAGTGTGTTCCTTTTCCGAACCTTTACAACCAAAAAACCCTTCTTACCTTGTTGATTTGTTTAATCCTTGTTCCTCTGTTTATTCACATACGAGATCCCAGCCCACAATCCTGTTTGTTTATTCTTTCTCATAGAACTGTTTCCTTTAAAAAAGCTTTTATGATGAATGGAGTGAAGTAGCTGGTAGGACTCTTCCAATGCTCAAGGTTTCAGATTTGAATCCTTTATGACAGATTAATTATTTAATCTGCTTCATCAGCGATGAACCCTATCAGATATAAACTATGAAATAATCAGGGAAAAATCCTGGGGTCGGAATAGTCTCATGGGGAATACCCCACCTCTAGAAGCTGGGTACCGTTAATTAAATAATTATTAAGGGGGAAAACTTGGGGATCGAGCGTGATCTCGGTCAAATCATCTTTTTGCTCAACCGTTGACACTTCATGGGTTCAGTAATATTTTGGGAAATTACTAATTCTATTCTTGGTCAACAGTTGTGCAAGGAGGGGATTTGACCGAGATCACGCTCAATCCCCAAGTTTCCCCCCCCTTAATAATTATTTAATTAAGGGTACCCACTTTATAGTTTATTTTACCAGGGTTTATATATATAAATACATGGTGTCCTGTAAGTAGAGAGAATTTTTTATAGGAGTGATAGCAGATCTTAAGAGCTACAAAAAAGTACATATAAACAATGGGCCAATTTTTAGCAGAAAAGTATAAAAACCAAGTTATGTGTTTTTTTTTAAGTGAGTCATGTTTTTATTCAATCGAAAGTAATAACTCATGAAATATTTTATTTAAGTAATTATTAATTACTTAATTATAAAAAATATAAAATTTACTTTGATATAGAGTAAACTCTATGTTAGTTTAAAGTAAATTAGTTAAAACCATCAACCTCGGACCACTCGACCTATGTACTCCCATACACAAATTATCATAAAAACCATTCCCAAGCTTTTCCAATCTGATTTGTCCAAAATACACTATCCACCATCAGTTCTAAAACAGAAAACACCCGAAATATTGTCTGAAAAATATAAAAATTATCAAAAGATGTATACAGACGCATCTTAAGATAAAAATAAAGTTGCAGTCGGGATACATGACGTCCAAAATAATTAGGATACATCCATAAACCTCCCTACAAAGCTTAGCATATAGAGTGCTGAATTATACGGTGTCGTTGAAACTTCCAAAATAGCCAACAGAAAATATAAGAATACAAAAGTCGTAAATCTAACTGATTCCGCTTCCGTATGCAATTCACTCAAAAACATACATCGACAACATATTTCCTCATACCTAATAAATAATATAATAGAAGAAGTTCACCGCTCAACAAATAACAAATTTAAGGTTCAATGGGTTCCAGGTCATGGAATGAACGAGGTGATATAATAGCAAAACGGGATTCTGGAAGAGCGGAAAATGCGAAACTGCCTTTATAGGAAATTTGTAGATGGGAGAAAAATCCTTTATTAGTGAATGACAGGATAGGTATGCCTGGGATTCAAGTTCGAAAGGTAAAGATCGTTTCGCTATCCAACCTAACGTGTTTCTACGCCCATGGTTCTCTAACACTTGTGTTAAGTTGAGCAGAAAAGAAATAGTCTTACTTACAAGATTAAGAATTAACCATGTTCGAACAAATCGCGGCTTAACATTAATTAAAGTTGGAAAAAAATGATAAATGTTCGACATGTAACTCCATCGAAGACCCATTGCACATTACTTTAAAATGCAAGAGATATGATAAATACCAGAAGAAATACCCCCTCATCCAAAACAATAGCGCTTTCATCCAAGGGCTGGCTGGTCTAGATAGGGATACCATTAAGGCATTGTGCAAATTTATTGAAGAATCCAAAATAGACTTTTAAAAATAAATAATAATAATGTACATCTATATCTCCATTATACTTTCATATAACAATAGGGGCAGTATAGGACTTCAGTGGGAGTCTTGGGCCGACGAAAAAAAAAAAAGAAAAAAAAAAAAAAAAATATATATATATATATATATATATATATATATATATATATATATATATATATCAATTGATTCATCATTAAAGATGACTTTCAAAGTGTTACACCTCATACATTTATTATACTACAAAAACTATTAAATTTAAACCAACAGATATTTAATATGCAGCAAACTATTGGGTAACGTTACCTATTGATTTACCTGGTATACGCTGGATGGCAAACTGGAACGCATTAGCAACTGAAGCCAAAATCCCCGGTCTACTTTCAGGTAGTTCTATTTCAGACGCAGTATTATATAAACTTTCAACACTCTCTGAAAACGTTACTCTTTTCTGATACGTGCTAGTGATTTGGATTGTATCCTTTTGGCGTACAGATAATATTCCAGGTATTCCTGAAACAACACAAGACAACAAATTATATTTGTACATGGACAGCTATATATCTGTTTATAGAAAGAATAGTATATTCAATACTTCACCTTCAGTTATAGATCCCAGAGGAGCCGAATACTGGCAACTTACATGAGGCGAAAAACTGGACAAAAAATTCACTCCTCGTCTTTGAATTGGAGTACTTGTCGTAAATATAGAGTTAGGATCTTTAATTCTTTTTTCTTCGATTGGGCTGATAATTTCGGTTTCAGCCTCCTCGCTGGCTTCGACTACATCAGTATTTTTAAATTCCGTATTATCATTTTTTTTTCGGCGTGGTACAAGAATTTTTCTGTTCACCAGATTCAGTTCAATCGCCTCTTGTTCGTGAACAATTCTAGAAACGGTTAAATATTTCCTTTTTCTCGATTTATGAAAATTCGAACGGTGTTGCTCTGAATAAAGAATTCTACGCATTTCTAAAGCGTAAGAGTCCTTATGTTGTCTTTCTAATGGCAGGCCTATCATTTTCTTCTTGTATTTTCCAGGATGGGAAAGCAGTTCGTGTGATCTCCTGTGCTCGGGGCAGCAAAATACTTTATCGCACAAGGAGCATCTAGACTGAAATAAATCAATACGATTGAAGGAAAATAAATCAAGTGGAGATCATTTGAAATATCTTGTTAATAAATCATAAGCATTCATCTAAATACAATACAACATGTGTACAAAATTTTTTATATCTTAAAATGATAGTTAAAAGTTTATTAACCCCAGGAACTCTTGAAATCTGTTTCGCTTCAATATATATATAAATACAAAGTGCCCGAAAGACTCTTGGACTCAAATATATACGGACGGATCGGGCACAAATGCAAATGCAAATACAGTATCCATGCAGTATCAGTATCCATTAACAATTTTCTGCGGGGAATATTATTGAGAAGGCTGTTCCAACAGGCACCAATTCTTCCAATTATCCGATAGAGCAAGAAGCTATTTGTAAGGCATCGAAACTAATAAGAATACTAAAGAGACCTAAAAACTCAAAAATTGTGTTCCGTACTGAAGCAGCATCAGTATTACAATCACTCAGGTCAAAGTGGAGCAAAATCCTGATAAAACGTGACAAAGATTTTGAAGACTTGATGTCCCTTCTCAAGAAAGTTGTCCTGCAATGGATACCTGGACACTTTGGCATCTGTGGAAACGAAAGGGGGGACCGAAAGGAGGGGGCATTGCGTCCGCTATTTGATTGTAAGATCAGCCTAGACGAGGTAAAAACAATCAATAAAGCGATTTTTAACCAACTTTGACTCAGAAGTCATCCACTTCAAGACCCCAGGGATGCGATCTATGGACTAACTCGACGAGATCCGATTTTAATCTTTCGCTTACGAACTGGACACAACAGGCTCAAAGCTCACCTCTTCAGTAAGTTCAAAATTGGCTCTAATCCCTTCTGAGAGTGCGGTGAGGGTGTTCAGAATGTGGAACAAATCCTAAAAACGTGCATGGCATACTCCAAGCAAAGGAGGATGATCTGGCCCTCTCCAACTGAAGTGGAAAGAAAACTATATGGAGCATCTGAGGACTACCGAATTCTTCATTTTAGCTCTTAACCTAGTCATATAAGGAAGAACGCAGAAGAAGAAGTTTATTTTGTTTGGCAGTACATTTTCAACTAAATGAGTGATGCGGATAACTGTATTGCAATAGATGTAGCAAGCATCTACAATCCGTTCCGAGGAAGATTTTTTGATTTCATGATTATTTTTAAGATTGTTCAAAAAATATGAAATTTAATAAATCAACCGAGAACAAGGTTACTACAACTTTTATTACAAAAGTATTTTTGCTTTTAGAGAGTTGTCTAGGAAAACCATTAATTTTACCCTTATACATTTACTCCAATGCTTTAATTCATTCAAATTTCTTTGACAACGTTTCGGGCAATTTTGCCAATTTTCAAGCGGAATCATTATACCTTTCTTTAACACTAATTTGGCTATCTCCTTTACATATTTCGAATCTTCCAATTTATCTATATGTGCTGATAATTCTTCAACAGTTTCCCTTTATTTAATAGTATGGTCACTTTCCTCTTCCATAATAATTCTTACAGAGTGACTTTTTCGCTTAGACGTACCTTTCGAAAGTTATAAATAAAAAAAACAAATACGTCCCAGAATAGAGGTTTTGATGGTCAAATGTTCCTCTAAGGTAACAGTATTTTTTGGTGTTTACACGTCTGTACCCATCAAATTTAATAAAATGAAAATTTTTTCTTAGCAATACTCCCGTTTCCATCCTCAACTGGCCTTGTATTTTGAAATATTTGGATTGGAAGGCAATGCTCATTTTAAATACAATAACATACACTTTCATAATTGATATTCAAGACTTTTCCTTAAATAAATATTTATTGTGGCAATTGCTCTTAGTTTTTTAGTGAATTTTAAATAAAGGTCATATCATAGTATGAAATATATTGGATTTTTTAAAAAATAATATTACTGAATGAACCAAAAAAAATATTTTGATGTTTTAATTTTTAAAAATCAATCAAAAAAAGTTATTATTATAGGAAATAAATAAAAGAGCAACGATATTTTTATACCGATGTATCGGTAACCTCGATTTTTGAAAATCAAATAATTAAATATCGATATATTGAAACTGTAGCGGCATAAGCTTGCTGTCTAATACACGGTGGTCCAGACCCCCTACTGTGCGACCCCTCCTCCCCCCCCTCATAACTTATAGCTTCGCCTTTTCCATCTTTCTTTGTGCAGAGAAAATAATGCATTCAATATTAAATTTTCCCATTTTTTTAAGATATGGTCCAATTTCCGAACAAAATAAAGGAAATAAAAATTAATTTTTTTATTTGTGATATATCAGTTTTACTAAACAATCCATGAAATTTTAATTATAGGTAATAAAACAGGTATTAATATGACTCATTTCCGGAGAAGTATATACAATTTAAATTACTTCTAAGAATCAGTAAATATACAAAACAAAGTGTTAAATTGCAAACATTAAATAAAAAATTCAATAGAGTCAACAAAGTATTTTGAATTAAGTTTTATTATCATAATTATATCACTTTTACAAGAGGCCTTCTTAAACAACCTCCTTATAGAATAAAATAAATTAAATTATTAAAAATAAATGAAAAAATAATTGTTTAATTTATTTGACAATTAAATTATTGCATTAATATTTGTTCGTTAATACAATCAATATAAAGTACCAAAAACGTTATTACAGCACTATAACTAAGCCATTTATGAGTACTGAATGGTGTGGTAGAGGCCTGTAGGCAACTACGCCAGTATCGCTTTGCTACGGAACTGCTTCAAATATTTTAAAAAGTAATCAGTGTTTTAGAAACAGAAATATATTCTCGAGGTATGGTATTTCAGCACGTTTTGCGTTATTGCTGGCCGTTTAATTACAAACGACGATTGATTTTCAACTTGAAAATTGTTTTGTTGATAAAATTAACTTTACTGATATTTTTCATTGCCTAAACCCATTATTTTTGAATATTTTTTCATGTTTTCTATTGTATGACTATCGAGCTTTAATAAAAGACCAACTATGACCAAATTAAGCCAAATGCTGATTCTCAGTGACCAAAAACTAACTAAAGTCAAAGTCACAATATTTCGATCACAATATATCGATTATAAAATTATTACTTATGCTACAACTTGAAACGAAGGGGAGGGGGTGATCCTTATAGTCTGTGGCCCAGATCCTCCTACCGTGCCCTCCCCCCTCCACACATCCTTATAAATTGCATATCGTTGTGTTCCTTGTAACCATTTATTTACAAAAAGTCAATTACCCACAAAAAAATCGAACGAACAGCCCCAAAATGGCGTCCAAACATGGCGGACTGACGACTTTGACTTTAGTTAGTTTTTGGTCACTGAGAATCAGCATTTGGCTTAATTTGGTCATAGTTGGTCTTTTATTAAAGCTCGATAGCTAGACAATAAGAAAACATAAAAAAATATTCAAAAATAATTGGTTTAGGCAATAAAAAATATCACTATATTTAATTTTTTCAACAAAACAATTTTCAAGTTGAAAATCAACCGTCGTTTGTAATTAAACGGCCAGCAATAACGCAATACGTGCTGAAATAACATACCTGGAGAATATATTTCTATTTCTAAAACACTAATTACTTTTTAAAATATTTGAAGCAGTTCCGTAGAAAAGGGGTACTGGCATAGTTGCCTACAGGCCTCTACCAGACCATTCAGTACTCATAAATGGCTTAGTTATAGTGCTGTAATAACGTTTTTGGTACTTTATATTGATTGTATTAACGAACGAATTCCATGGATAGATGTATGTCACTTATGTATGTATGTCACATTTTGTTGAATAGGAAGTGATTTAATTTAAGTAATTAACGATTACTTCACTGTACACAGGATACAATTTACTTTAAATAAAAATAAAGTATGCTTTTGTTAAAACCATTTAATAAAACTCAGCTAATGAGTGGGGGGGAGATGGGTAGTGGTGAGGGAACGGGTAGGGGTGGGGGAAGCTCCTGGTTGAGTGGTGAGCCCCTCCCCCCCCCCCCCTCCCGTGAGAAAGTTCCTGGATGCGCCACTGCTGGGTACTGAGAAACAAGTATTTTACTCAAATACTACTGACCTTTTTTGAATACCAAAGAATTTAATTACTACTTAATTTTATGTCAAACGATTAACTGAAGTAGTGATTGAATTCCTAAAAGTGATACAATTTGAGTTAAACACTTGGTACTCGGTACTGCTTTGTCCATCTCTGTTCCACAGTTAAAATTATGCATTTATATAACTATTTGGATCCAAATCAAATTCGAGAATGCATACAAAATACAACACTAAAAAAAAAAGAGCGAATCTACCTGAGATAGTAGTACATTACTTAATCATATGCAAACACATACTTTTAATTATTAATTATATAAATTTATTTCTTCAGTCTGGAGGCTGATTGTTTTAATGAAAAAAATTAAAATTTGAATCTGGTCAAAAATTTGTTATAATCATAACCAGGGTTTGAAATCGATAATTATTTTCCACAAAATCATGTGATAAATATTATACTGGATTTTTTGGATTTTTACTTTCACTTACCTATATAAGCAATATATAGTAAGAGAAAGTATTGCGATAGTGAAAATTTTCGAATCTCAGTTGTCAACAGTTAACAAATCGTTACTTCAATATACTTTAGTAAACTTTATTTATGGATACAATGTCATAAATATGAATATCTCACTATATACTAAATACTGCACATCTAGCCATGGAATGAATCCTCCCTTGAATTAGGAGACTAGTCTATCTAAGAAAAGGGGATGGGGATCTGGATGATAAGAGAAGGAATATAGTAAGCATGGGAATGGCTGGCGTTATTGACATTTGAAAAGTTATTAGAAATTGATATTGTTATTGTTTAGTATTGATATGAGAGAAAGGGGCCTTTTTCTGCAATCTCTTATTGTCCCCCAATATCTGTTGTTGATAAGGGTCTTATTGTGTCCAGTCGGTGCCTTCTAGATAACTGTTGGTTATGGATTAAGCCGATTGTGTAACTATTCCCCCCTTTAAGCACGAAGCCCCTGAGTGCTAACTTGAATTCTGTTTGTTATAGGCATAATGATATGCCTTTGCTCTGCTATCGTAATCCGAAGGGAATTCAGAGTAACAGGGTGATGATGGATGGATTGGTTAAATGGGAATGGGGACAGTTACATTTTTCCTAAACTTACAATATTTCTTAACATTATTATAAATTTGATACAAATGACTTAAAAATAAGTAAGCTACAATTGCCATAGTAATATACAGATATAATTTATTATAATCTATAGTATAATTTTCTAATTCTTCTACATTGATGGGATTAAATTTTAGCATTTCTAAATCTTCTAAGGAATAATTAGATGATACAATGATTTCTGGTTCATTTTCAGACAAAAAGGGGAAGTGGATAACATCGTTATAGATTACTGGTAAACTAGTTTGATTTACAAACATTTCCCCAATTTCTAGGTTTAACAAAGATGTGGAATACAAATGATGGGTTTGAATAAAACTATTTTTCATAATTTCTATGGCAGATATCTTGTGAGCCAGTTTCTTTAATGTAACTTATTTTGGAGCTAGATGTAATCTACAATAATTTACAATTATATACAATTTCTTTTATACAATTATCATTTACAATAATCAGTTTCTTGCAATAACACTTTGAATTGTAATTTATACATTTACTTGGTTATATAACATTGAGTCGTTCTTAGCAACTATAATAGGTTCAGTAAGAGTTATATATGTTATTATTTTTTACATATGGGTAGGTTAGATTCAAATATGTCATCATTCCTGGAGAATGTAAAGGAATTAAGTAATATATTATTCCCGTGTTAGAAATAGTACATGAAGTTTTCCCAATTAACCAATTTAGTTCTGTGTCGTTTGATAGAATTGTGTACTCAATATTATAAATATATTCAAATTCTTCGGATTTAATGATACTATGATGCAATTTGCCTTGAGCACAATATCTAAATGAGTCTTCTAAATCTTTAATTTTATCGCTCAACACAGTTAAAATAGCCAACAGATCATGGTGGTTTAGGCGTTGTAAGGCTAAATCCATTAATTTGTTACTGTCTTTTATTTGTTTTTTGTACTGTTTAAGTATAGCAATATCCTTATTTAACTCCCGGGATAATTGAGTATTTAAACTTAATCTTTCATTTTCGTTATGTTCAATGTGATACATATCTTCTTCGACCTTTTGAAGTATAGAGTCATATTTTTCCTTGTCATCGGCATCCATATTGCCTGTGATCCAATTTATTGCTTTTCCTAAACCATTTATCAAACCACGCTTTACTCGATAGGTTTTATTTAAATATTTTATTTTAGTTATCAACTGTCCATAGCGAAATAGGAGTAAGGAATGTAATATTTCATATTCAGCATCATTTTTTAGATGTTTTATCCCATTTTCCGAATTTCTAATTTCTAATTCTAATAATGTTATATTTCTATAATCTAAAAACGAATAATATTTGTTTATAAAATAGGTTTTATCATCATAGGCATCAGGCAGTATCATCATTCATCAACCCTGCTGAAAGCTTTAGTATTTTCAAACTGTGAGCCGCCGGGGTCATTGCCAGTAGCAAGCCATCAAAATCTGCAGCATTACCAACATCTGCAACAATTTATACGCATCTATTACGTTCTAATTCATACATTTAATTTTCCCTTTCATCATCTATTATTTGGTTAAGATTTATTTGTAATTGAATGGATTCTTCGTCTGACAATGTTTTGTTTATTTCCTTTTTGGGGCTTTAATATTTTTTGCATGTATCTTAATTGGTTTTCCTCTTTTGTTTAAAAGTTTTTTGTTTATAATTCTACTGATATCATACCGTTTATCTATCTTAGATGCTAATCTTTATGTTTTCACTACAACTGTGCTGGATGATATTATACTGACATCGTCTCGGTTCAGGTTATTTTTATTTGTATACTCTCCTTATTAGCTTTTATCTTTTGCTTGATAGCCTCATGAATTAGCTTAAGATTGGCATGGTATTTTTCAATGAGAAATTCATGAATTATTGGATGTTCATTTAATAAAGAAGATTGGGTACCAAATGTCATTTCGTCGGGCGACATCTTTAATTTATTATTGAGAGTGTTGTTGTATACGATTGTGGCCAATTGAATTAGTTCTAGTTCTGATTTTGATTTTCTGGTTTTGTCAGTTTTATAGTCCTCATTATTTCGAGCAATGAGGAACTTGCTCTGTTCAAAACTCCTAGTGAATTCGAATTACAAGGCATTGTTACATGTGTCTCTATTTGTAAATAGTTTAGTAGGTCTTTGAACAATAAATTTTCATATTCTCTACCATTATCTGTGATGATGGTAAGTGGTTTAGGAAAAGTTTCGACATAATCCATGGGTGTCTTGGTAGCATTTATTTGATTGCTAGAATCAAAAGTTCTTGAGAATAGACGTTTTAAGAATGTATCGTCTATTAGATAAATGTATTTATTTCCTAGGTGTAGAGTATCCATCATAACTTCTTGGATTTAGGTATTGATGGATGGCGATCATATTTTGCTTGAGCGCATATGTCACACTTGTTTATCCATTCACGAATGTGTTTGCTAAAGTTAGGCCAATAATACCTTTTCCTTATGAGGTGAAATGTTTCATCAAAGCCTCTGTGGAATGCTTTTCCAATGTGATAATTAGAAATAATTTCAATTTGATTGTTCTTTTCCTGGATGTCCAAGACCTTACTATAGTACCGTTTGATACGATTTGTGAAAAATTGTGTTCTTATTAACCCACTAATTTTGTTAAATAAATCATCGTATTTTTCGCTTTCAATTTCTTTTCCCGAACAGTATACCCCATAGTTAGGATCAGGTTTAATGATCTTTAGTAGTTCGGTTTCTAATTCATCAACAGTTTCTAAACCTTGAAAGTAAAAAATATGCCTTATTTTTCCTGGGAACGGTGTTTCCGTTTTATTTGTATCAATTCCTTTAGTGAATATAATCTGATGCTTTTCGAAGTTTACTGGTTTCTCTTTGTCTTCAATTGTGATTATTCTGTTATCAGAAGACGAAGCTAAATTGACTGTCCCTAAGTTGCTGGATTCATCGTCTTCGATGACTAATACTTCCTCTTTTTCGATAGGGTATCTTGACTAATGATCAGCTACTTTGTTAGCTCTACCTTCAATGTGCTTCATTTCGAAATCAAACTCTTCCAGCACCAATTTTCATCTTATGAGCATGGCGTTTTGTGTTTCACAAGTTTTCATGTATTCTAATGTTTTATGATCTGTATAAACGAAAAATTTTCTTCCATAAAGGTATGGTTTGAAATTATTACAGGCCCAAATGATTGCAAGACAATCCTTTTCAGTAGTGGAGTAATTCTGTTCGGCCTTATTCAGGACACGGGATGCAAAACAAACGGGTAATTCTTTTTCTTCTTTCTTCTGGGCTAATACTGCTCCTACTGCGTAATTGGAAGCATCGGTAGTTAAATAAAATTCCTTTACGAAGTTAGGAACTTGTAATATTGGATTACTACAAATCAATAATTTTAGTTTTTCAAAGGATGCTTTATCAGGATTTATAATGACACCTTTCCTTAGGGCTCTGGTCAGAGGACCTGCTATCTTAGCATAATTAGGAATCATTTAAGAAATTAAGTGGATGCTCCTTATGACCTATTTTAGTGTTATGAAGATCGTTCATTAGTTGCTCGATTGTTCTAAAATCTCTAAAATTTCGCTCTAAGTAACTTAAATAATCCTCTATAGTTTTAAATTCGCAAGTCGTATTAATGTAATCAGCATCCACAGTAAGGCGAGATAAGGCCTTGCTTCTTTCATTAATATCTTTAAACGAATTATCTTCACCACAGACAATATTTTTAGTGTGCCTTACAGCCGTTACAAATTTTAACAAATTGTCCGGTTTACCATCAAACTTTGGTATGTTTTCATAGTGCTCGAAATTAATTTGGAATGATGTCATTTTGAATTTATAAATTTGGAAATATTAATGGTTATTTATAAAATATACAATTAAATCTTAAAAATAATGGTTAAAAGCTTACTCTAGTATGAATCGGTTGGTGTCTTCTGCTGAATACCTCAGATGAACTCCAGGAAAACTTAGTAGGACCTCTTGGATGGATAGATTATAGTTACTCTTCTTGTATATGAGGGTAGATTCACTCTATTGCGGGCGCCAGTTAGCAAATCGTTACTTCAATATACTTCAGTAAACTTTACTTATGGATACAATGTCATAAATATGAATATCTTACTATATACTAACTACTGAACATCTAGCCATGGAATGAATCCTCCCTTGAATTAGGAGACTTGTCTATCTAAGAAAAGGGAGTCGGGATCTGGATGATAAGAGAAGGAATCTGGTAAGCATGGGAACGGCTGGCGTTCTTAACATTTTATTTATTTATTTACATCCCTGCCGTGCCTGATAGGCAATACGGGTTTTAGCAGCAGTGAGATGTTAAGCGTTTCCGCGTAACAACACACTGCTGCTAGAAAAACAATATTTCTAGCGTTATTAACATTTGCAAAGTTATTAGAAATGGATATTGTTATTGTTTAGTATTGATATGAGAGAAAGGGGCCTTTTTCTGCAATCCGTTATTGTCCCCCAATATCTGTTGTTGATAAAGGGTCTTATTGTGTCCAGTCGGTGCCTTCTAGACTATTTCTAAGCTATCATAGACAACTTTGTCCTTTGGGTTTTGAGGACTTTCAACAAATAATAATTGGCACATTTAAGAATATCAATTGTTTAAATAAAGTTAATAGTAAAACTAACATAATAAAGAATGAAGTTAATGTTATTATTATAATTGGTTATGGATTAAGCCGATTGTGTAACTAACGAAAATACACGTTTTGAGGTCTCCTGAGTCCAAATAAATAAGGCCCGCAAAATGGTCTGTGTGTAGGTGTGTATTTATGTGAACAGACTAGCTCAGAAACGAAAAGCCGTACGAAAATGAAATTGCGTTTTTGATGTTTTTATAATCCTTGGATGTTACAGCAACATTTTCGTCAAAATCAGCAAACCGGAAGTGGTACTTTATATAATCTATTTAATACATTTTTATGATTTTCTCAAAAACGGCTCTAACACGATTTCTATTAAACTCAGTATATTAGCGTACAATAGTCGTAATGGAAGAATCAGTGCGTCCAAGCTCACCAGAAAGAGTACAGCAGGCTTCCATACGTAACATGTGCTTAATATAATACGGACTCCGATAATATTATGTACATATACATATGCAGTTTTCATAAATGCTATCGTTGGTATTATTTACTATTTAATTGTATAGAATACAGCGATATAAAAATTAAAATTCGTCTATATATATATATATATATACATATATATATATATATATATATATATATATATATATATATATATATATATATATATATGGGTATTTAAACAAATAAAAATACCCAAAATTAAATAAAATAAATATAGCGTCTATAATTTTTACTTTCACTTCCCCTTTGTCTGAAAATACTTATTTCTGCTAAGAAGAGGGTGGTAAGTGAAAGTCGTGTGATGAGCGTACAAGATTTTTTATTCAATATAACTCTTTTAACGCTCAAAAGGGTAATTGTTTATATTTTCATTTATTAATTAATTGAACATTTTTATTTAATATTGTTTATGTGCATGCGTTTCCACCTTTTTCACAGGTCTGATTTTAATTTTACTCGTATCTCCCACCTTTGAGGAAACTCACCGGGGAAAGACCTGTATTTCGACTCTGAAATACCCCTAACCCCAATAGTGGCTATATACAAAAAGAGTTTTCAAGGGAAATACATGTTTTGAGGGCCCCTGAGTCTAAATAAGCAAGCCCACAAAATGGTCTGTGTGTATGTAAACACTCTAGCTCAAAAACAAAAAGTCGTTCGAAACTGATATTATGTATTTAAGATAGGTATATGCCTAGTATTTGACCGCAGCTTTTTTGTTAAAATTGACAAACCGGAAGTGCCACTTTATGTAACGATTTTCATTAAGCTCGGTGTATCATTATATAATTTAGTGTTCTTTAATGTTCTTCAGTCCCTCCAGAAATGACGTAGGCGAAACCCCTATCGAACATGACGAATTAATGTTCACTGAACATATTAATTACAACATTAATGATGAAAACATAACGGAGGACTCATCAAGATTTGAAAATGACCCTTAGTATGGTCGAAACGTCAAAATTAATGCGTATCAATAAAATGTTGGTGATAAATGGCCTTATTTATTGTAAAAAATAAAAAACTTCAAGACACCAAAATTAGGAAAAATGAACAGAAGATATATAATTTAGTGTTCCTTAATATTATTGAGTTGAAAAAAGTGATCAACTATTGGACAAAGCTAAGCTTAATGAGTTACGCAAGGCTACCTAGACAATGCTTTAATAGGCTTAGAGCTCTAGACTCATCTATTGGAAAACCTGATCCAACTTATAACTGGGTTACCCAAGTAAAGATGATTGTGGCGGAACTGGGATGTCAGGGGCTGTTTTCTTGTGTTTTCTCCCAAGGTCTGATGAGGTTCAAAGATGAAATCATGGAAAAAATAAGAAACCATCACGCATCCGAGGACATCAACAGAGTGTTAAACTCTAAATCAAACCCAAGATATAGAAAAATCTGCTCCTTTAATTTTACCAGACCAGAGGATTATCTTCAGTTCAGGGCTCTCAATTTAAACAAATTAAGAGCCGTTAGTCGTCTCAGAGTAGCAAGTAAAGATTTTATGAAAATATGCTTAAAAGATGCTACTTTGACTATTCTCCCACCATCCCTACAATCCCCCTCGAAGGTTAAAACGGCAGTGGCCGCGAGATCTATTGTAAATATGCTTCTGGAGTCCTAGCAATGGCCAGCTTCTCCACTCAAGTCCTGAGCATCTGTGGCTCTAATGCCCTCCTTCAGCCTCCACTGGCTTTTAATACTAGTGATGCGGCTGGAAAAATGGCACTGGGATCTCTGGAGTCCTGCTTTGCTTTCCACATGTGGGGAGAAAAGCCTGGCTCGGAGATTCCTGGGCGAATGTATATATTGTATATAGGTATGAATGTGTTTAGAAGTTTTTATTTTATTTTGTTTATTTATTTTTTTATTTTATTTATTTTTTTCTATTGATTTACATTTTTTTATAAGTATTATTTATTTACTTTTTATATTTATAGTTACTTCTGTATTACTTGTATATACTGTATGAATGAGAACTTTTAGCCTTAATACTTATAGCCCTCCAACAGTGGCTGATTGTATTATTATTCAATAATAAAAAAAAAAAAAAAAAAAAAAAAAAAAAAAAAAAAAAAAAAAAAAAAAAAAAAAAAAAAAAAAAAAAAAAAAACTTTGACTATTAAATCCAGGGAGGTATGTGGTGCATGCAACTGCCTTGTAACTGACCCGGTAACTCATTTTCTGATCCAATGTATCAAGTTCAACGAGCCGAGAAATAAGTACTTGAAGGCATTTATCACTGAATCCAGAAAAGATGCTAGTGTGGAGGAGATACTGAAAATAGACAATTCGAAAAAAATAAACCAACTGTATTATTTCATACAGGGCAGTTCATTGAACTGTTAAGTGGTATAGTTAATCATATAACATATATTAATGCTTATTTATATTGTCATTTGTCTTATACCTCTGGAACATTAAAAAAAAAAATTTATTATTGAAAAAAAAAAAGTTTTACTAATTGTTATGTATATATCGTTTACTAATCTGTTATTATATTAGTCATACTTAATGCTGTGGACATTGTTAATGTTATGTTTGAATGCAGTACTAGCATTTTGCATTCAGTATTAGCATGCACTCAAGATCTAACATTTTTAATTATACCATTATATTTATTTGTACAGAAATTTCCTTAGACAAATAAAATAAACTATAAAAAAAAAATATATATATATATTATTGAGGTATTATCCCCATTTGTGTTTCTTTACAGGGCTTAAATGACCAATGTTCATATACGTCTTCCTCTAAAGTACCTTTAATTTGGTTTATTTTTAAAAAATAACTCTTTCTTATTGACATTAACTATAAAAAATAGCTAAATATAACTTTTGAAAGAATTTGATAATTGAATAAAGGATAAAAAATGAAAAATTCTTATCCAGATGGAAAATCAATCTCCAGAAATACTAGTCAAAAGGTATACGTATAATGTATCGTTGGAAAGTTAAGAATTTTAGAGAAAAAAAAAACAATATCTAATATAGAGAGTCGTAGAAAGTAATAGAGTGTGACGAAAAATTATAAATAACTATTTTAGAAAACTAATATTAATTAACGGAAATCAAATGTTATCAAGGAAATTAAATGAAATTTATTAAGTAAATGTAAACTTTAAAAATATTTTTTAAATTTAAAATGTTCCCTACTTTGTCACAAATAAAATCATCCATAATGACCTTAATGTTCCTTATATTTCAGATTTGACCCAATCCTTCCACAATGAACTTCAGAATCATCCCAACCCTCTCGTTTATCACCTTGCTTCCTCTTCGATTCCTGATAAATCTCCGAGGGGTCTGAAACAAAATGGCCCACTCATCTACCATTGGGTAGTTTCTCAACAAGTGTTTTCACGTCATTATATCCATTTGTACAAATTTACTAGATGTATTTCTTTAATACAGTTGTAAATATTATTAAGAAATAAAAAAAAAAAAACTTTGAAAAAGTATCAAGATCCACTAAATGAAGGCAATGACATTATTTAAAAAAATATTTCATTGTACTGGTGTGAAAGAAGAAGTGAAATATAAAAACATTTCATGTATCTATAACGCACTTGTTAATAACCTTAAATAAATTTACTTTAGTTTAATAATTCTAGATCTGATAATACATTTAAATAATTAGGTATCAATTACATCCGTTTATTCCGAAAAATCGTCATGAAACTTTTTAAAAATTAAATTAGTGAATGATTTGATGTATTTTTCCTTTGTGAAATCCCAACATTATCATGTATTCCTCTAAAGTACCTTTAATTTGCTTTATTATAAATAATTAACTATTTCTTATTGTTAGGAGTTATGAAAAAAATGTTAAATATAACTTGTGAAAGAATTTGAGACTTGAATAAAGGAGAAGAAAAGAAAAATGCTTATCCAGGTCGAAAATGAATCTCCGGAAATACCAGTCAGAGGGTATGCGTATAACGTTGGAAAGCGGAAGATTTAAAAAAACAAAAACAATATTTAATATAGAAAGTTGTAGAAGGTAACGGAGAGTGGCGAAAAAAATATAATTAATAATTTCTAAAAACTAACATTATTTAACGTAAATCACATGTTTTCAAGGAAATGAAATTTTCTTACTAAATGTAAACTTAAAAAAAAAAAATTTTTAAGGATGAAAAAAGTATTTAAAATACGCGGAATCATGGAATGACATTTTAAAGTTAATATTTAATTGTACTTGTAAGAAAGTAGAAGTGAAATATAAAAATATTTCATGGATATGTTTATAAACTTAAATATATTTACTGTAGTTTAATAACTATAATTATTCAAATAATTAGGTATCTATCGTCCGTTTATTCTGACAAATCATCATGTAACATTTAAAAAAATTAAATTAGTGAATAATTTGATTAATTTTCCCTTTGTGATATCCCAACAGTATCCACTTATAGATAGTGTGACAACTTTTGACCTGTCTATGACAGACAATGCAAATCTCGTAATTCCATTTTAGTAAACTTTGCAATAGAAAATAACAGTTTACAAACAAATAGTCGTAATCAAATACGTCCATAATCAACCGGTGATATAATAAATAGGATTTTTGATATTTTAATTGTATTTATGGTTTGTTAACTGTAAGCTTTAGCTCGGTTAAAAATCAATTTCAAAAATTTTATAATTGCCCAACATGGCTGAAAATAATTTCTATTCAAAGTTGAGCGGTAAGTGAAATTTTTGTTATTTATTCCATTAAAAATAATGATCACTCACTGAATGATATGGTATTACATATATAATGAAGATTAAATTGTTATAAAAAAAAAATGTTGATCAGAAAAATAAAATACGCATTTCGCAAACATATTAATATGTATGTATACGTTATTGGTCTATACACTTTTTAATATTATATTTCTGTAATCACTTTAATTTTGAACGTAGTATCAGTAACGCAGGTTACTGTTGAGAGGGCGTTTTCAGCAGTGAAGTGTATCTTTAGGGAATTAAGTTTCCGATTGATACCCGAGCACTTGAAAAAAAATCTTATTTAAAAACTAAACTCTTCCAGCTCCATATAGCGAGGCAGTTTTTATTTATTTATATATATACATATATATATATATATATATATATATATATATATATATATATATAATTAAAATAATAATTAGGATATGATTTTGATCACTTATGATCAAAAATAAAAATCATCAAATGATTTTTAAATCGTTGTTAATAAAAATCATCAAATGATTTTTAAAATTTCCAGACAAAAATTTTTATCAGATTTTATTTTTTTAATTACCGATTTCAAAACCTGATTATAACACTATAATTTACATTTTTTTTTTTTTTTTATGGGGGAATACTGAATTTTCGTTCAATTATATCAACTCTCTAAATTTCATATAAAATAAATTTTATCTTTCAAAATTTAAAAAAATAATGTAAAATTGCTTCTTCTTAATTTACATCACCTCTGTGTTTAAGATGAGAGAGGAAAAAAGTTTTAAAATCATTGATATAGATACGAACACCCACAAACTGAAACTAATAATAGTTACCTGAGCTAATAAATCCATAAGATGGCACTATCCTTATTTAACACTGACTGAGACAAGGTAGACTGAGAGGGGATATGGTAGATACCTATGAGGATTATTTAAACTTAAATCCCTTCCTCCTTATGTCTTTAGAGTATAGTTAGTTTAGTACTAACCAACACTGTGGGTAACATCTTACACTGTAGATGGTCTAAAACTAAAACTATACTTCTTAGTATTGTGGTAGCAAACGCTAATTAAACCGGAGTTATGACTTTTCTTTTCTTTTTACTTGTAAGCCGAGAATTATATCTCATAATATTTTACTCTCACTAGCATATATATGTAATATACAGTTAAGGAAAGTATTTTCACCACTGATGGTATTTTTTTTTTTCTTCTTTAATCATAAATAAGTCTTTTTTTGTTAATATTTTATTTATTGAATAATATAACAATCTGTCACATGTACATTGGTTATAGGGAGGTAATAATACATTCACACACTGTGTACAAAAAATAAATAAATAAATAAACAGAGACAAAATAACTAAATAATAATCAAAAGTTATATACGATAAATAGAATAAAATAACTTAAAGATAAGTAAATTAAAGAAAAACAAAACATACATACCTATACAACTTTTCCTTAATCGACCTTTGAGTATTAAATTTAAACTTAACTATTTAATTGGGAATAAGGTCACTTATTAATTATTAAATAAACTATTGAATGTTCATTTCTTCTATGTTTATTGACGTTTCGATCCCGGTATTTTCTTTTTATAAGTCAACGATGGGATCCTCTTCAAAGCTAGAATTTTAAAAAATAGAGCTTCGATCAGGCCAGGGACACACCGACAGTCTCAGCACCGTCCACTAGCACATATATTAAGCTACCTATGTATATACGATACAATAAGTCGACTTTACCCCCAGAAGATTTAAACTTATTTATCTAATTTCATAATTGACAACTTAACCCAGAAAAAAATTTAAGCCACACAGTGCCGGGCAGAGCAATCTGAGAAATTACCCCGAGACGCCGACCTGGACTGACGTCCGTCGGGGGCGCCGATCATCAGGGGCGTTCACCACTTCTTAAAAATAAAAAAAAAACATCGATTGAGATAATTAATTTGAGCCTATTAAAAAAAGATAATATATTTAAAAAAAAAACATAAATTGTAAGCGCTCTCCGATTACTTCGACCACTACGGCGCGGGTTCGATTCCCATACGAAGATAGTAACGTCCCCACCCAGAGATTCACAAGGAGGTGAGCGACGCCTGTGTATACCCCCCACAGGAAAACTTTGAAATTGATCTATAAATGCAGCAATATCAGTCAGGAGCTGAGAACAGGTCAAAGGGAAATCTTTTAGAGAATTCTCTCCCACCATCTTCTCCGAATCGTTAAATACGACTTTAAGTTTTGTCTTTGAATAATTTTTAATGACTCCGTGATGGGTCATGTCATAAAGAGATGGATTCTTGGCGGGGTGGGCATGATCTAGGCTTATATATTCGTCAATCTGTGCAGTAAAAGGAGACTTATACTACCGATTTCTTATAAATCTATTTTAAATACTTCTAAATCTACGTACAGCTCTTATCATCTCTATAGTGGGTTCAAGACTAACATGCTGGTTAGAAAGAAACGGAACCGAAACAATAAATCTACCCTGGAGATCACGAGTGCATGTATTTTTAAAGTTATCTTCGCAAAATGTATCTTCCGGATTCAGCGGAATTGAAACTGTGACCTCCTCAGTCTTCTAAAATCCCTTAATTCCTCCTATAAGGAAAGGTTGGTCTGCGCAAAAAAGTACGGACTGAAGGTGAAGGGCCATCTGAGAGAGTGTCCCCAAATAGTACCCATCCTAATGAGGTATGAATTGCTTTAGGTTGACAGTTTAGAAGTAAAACAGGATCGCTTAAACCCTTTCCGTACATTTCAGCACCAAGAAGTAGATCAACTTTGAAACACTGAAAAATAAGGCTAAAATTCCACTGCAATAAGGCAGCGATCTGAATGTAAATTCGTATGTATGATTCTTTCTCATCGAAACTAACTTCACTCTAATCTTAGCTGAAGATGAAATGGAGGTATCACCTATTCCAGATCCCACGAGAGTACTAACCCAGAAACGAAGGATTAGCTTTTTCAGTAGATCGGTGGAAATTAAATTAATTTGGGAACCTGGATTACCACTATTGTACAGGAATACCACTGACCAGAACTTGAACAAATACTACCCAAGCCTGTACCCAGAAGTACCTGGGAGTTGGTGGTAGCATATCACGAAACTGCATAAGAATTCCCCGCTGTTTGTCACTTGAGACTGGGAAGGCTCAGTGTTTGCAACTTTCTTATCATAATACAGCATAATATGGTGACTCTTTTTGCCACAGACTTGGCAACAACCTTTACTTTGGCATTTAGGCAACCGATGAGGTCTAGTACACGAAAACCACAAATTAGATTTCTTTAGTAGATCATAACGGCCATTAACATCTGCATCCAGAAACCGAGGGCAGTTTATAATTTTGTGACTCAATTTACTGACTTTTATTTCTAATTTAGATTTTTTTATTTAACTGATTTTCCGTTTTATTACTAATTAAAAAGATTTTTCATTGAACTCTAGGCTGGGAAATTTTAGATGTAGAAGGATCAGAACACATTTCCGTGACTCTTAGTTGTAATTAACAAATTTGCAAAATAATTTAAAGGTATCCAGCAACAATTCTGTTGCAGCCAATAATAAAAGTAACGAAATCACTGAACCTAGAACTTTCACTGAACCAGAGCCACCTCCGATATATGTAATCAAGATTGACAATTTCATTCAGTTCGGTCAAGAAATAGCTAACTGATCGGACCTACCAACTTCCGGTGTTTTTCTCTCGTCAACGACATAAAGATTAACACCAATACTAAAGATGATTATAAAAAACTTATTAGTCACTTGACAGCACTCAATCATGACTTCCATTTCTATCAACTAAAAGAAGACAAAACATATAGGGTGGTTTTGAGAGGTCTTCACTCTACCACACCCACTACCGCTATAAAAAAAGACCTGGAAGATATCGGCCATAATGTACGACATATATCTTCTGTTTTACATCCAATTGATAAATACCCACTGCCATTATTTTTCATCGATTTAGAACCAGCCCGGAATAATTCCCAAATCTTCGATGTTAAAAGACTGCTATATTCTATTGTAAAATTTGAAGAGCCGAAGCAGAAACCTATAGTCGTGCAATGCGCCAAGTGTCAAAACTTAGGGCATACAAAGGCTTGCTGCCATCACTCGGTGCGTTGCGTTAAATGCGCCGAGCCTCACGCCTCTAACACCTGTTAGAAACCGTTAAATGAACCACCAAAATGTGCCCTTTGTGGTGAGGACCACCCTGCAAGCTATTGGGGCTGCATTATCTTTATCTATAAGAAGCTATACAAGCAAAGAACTTATAATATATCATTAAAAAAAGAAGAACAGAAGAATCCTACCCAAGTACCGGCACCTGCACTTCTAAATTTGGCAGCGTTTCCTCAACTGCCGAACGATATAATACCACAATTGACACATAACCCTTCTACATCAACAGATCATCCCCATCATGACTCTAGGCAACTATATTCAGATACCACGGTGAAGAATCAACAGCCGCGACGTCAGACACCTCAGATTTCCAAATATAAGACTCAGGCTTCCAAACCTAAGAGCCAGACCTCCCAATCCAAGACTCAAATCTCCCACATTCATTCAAAATCTAGACGTCAGCAAATGCCTCCTCATCAGATACCTATACGTGTAAAATTACCGCCTGAACATCCAACTCCTGTTTATTCCCATCCTACTGCTCATATTTACTCTCCTTCCCAAGGTCCAAGGGTACATCCTTCATCAGACACTCCTTATCATAAGAGTTTTTCCTCACGAATTCCTAATCAAAACCAACCTGACCAACAAAACCCGATCGATATAATAAACTCCACCATTGCTTCCTTCCTGAAAGATCTCCAAGAGACTATCAAGCCACTAATCACCCTCCTCACAAGAATCCTTACCGAAATTCCTTTCAATCTCTCACGATGAGCACAAAGCCTCTAGCTATTCTTTTATGGAATGCTAACGGACTACACAACCACCGAGACGAACTCGACATTTTTCTCCATGACTACCACATTGATATTGCTCTACTGACAGAAACTGACTTCACTCGACGTTCATATTTCTACATACGTGACTATATCACTTATAGATCAGACCACCCCGACAACACTTCCCAAGCCGGATCTTGCATTCGTGTCCATAAATCCTTATCCCATTCTCTCATTCCTTCTACTCCAACTGAGGCTATTCAAGCAACATCAGTAATCATTTCAACTCGTCCTTTTCATTTAACATTCTCAGCTGTATACTGTCCTCCTGGTCATACTCTTTCCTACAACTTACTTGAATCCTTATTTCAATCCTTCGGATCGCGCTTTATTGCTGTAGGAGACTACAATGCTAAACACCAACGATGGGGTTGTCGATCATCCAACTCCCGTGGTAACATACTATCTTCTGTCTCAACTTTTAATAGTTACTCTGTCCTCTCTCCTATGAATCCTACCTATTGGCCAACATCCCTCAAAAAACGCCCTGATATCCTGGACATATTTGTCATCTCCCAAATTTCCTCTTCCCATGTCACAATCAAATCCCTGGATGATCTCTCCTCAGATCATTCTCCAGTTCTGCTTTCATTACACACATCCTTTGCTCCTAAGTCCTCGTCCTCTCGTACACTCATTACAGGACGAGTAAACTGGTACAAATTTCGTAAAGACCTGGAAAACAAATTGGACCTAAATATTCTACTTAAGACGAAACGTGACATTTACACAGCCATAGAAGTACTTACTACATCTATAAGTAACAAAATAAACGATAATACATCTACCAATAAAACTGACAACTCCCAACAGACAAATTTGCCGAAGCAAATTCGTATCTTATTAAGGAAAAAATGCAGAGCAAGATCGAAGTGGCACAGGACTAGATACCCATCAAATAAGACATATTACAACAAATTAACTAACCAACTAAAAGCTGAAATTAGAAAATACAAAGTTCAAAATTTACTTAACATGACAGAAAAATTTACTACTTCTGACAAATCACTATGGTTGACCACTAAAAAGCTCCTTAAATTCAAAGATTTTAACCACCCACTTATTACTGAAACCCAAACCTGGTCCAGATATCACGAAGAAAAGTCTCAAATATTTGCTCAGCACCTCTCAAAAACATTTAATCCACACCCAGATATCCTTAACCCAACCCACCTTGGGTATATTGAAGCAGAATTGGATACCCCACTCCAATTGACTCCTCCATCTAAAGCATTTCATCCTCCAGAAATACCCAATATCATTCATAGATTACCTTCCCGCAAAGCTCCTGGCCATGACCTAATCACATCCCATATCCTAAAATTTCTTCCTAAAAGAGCCATACTGTTCCTAACCTATATATATAATGATGTACTCTGAAACAAATATTTTCCTGACTCTTGGAAACTATCCATTGTCAAAATGACACCTAAACCCATAAAGACGCCAGAACACCCATCCTCCCACCGTCCTATCTCTCTTTTACCCATTATGGGTAAAATCCTGGAAAAACTCATCTTAAAACGCCTGTACCCCATCCTAGACTCTAAACACATTATCCCAGATCACTAATTTGGATTCCGCACATCCCACTCCACTATTCAGCAATGCCATCCTGTGGTGGATGTTGTCTCCTCTGCATTGGAGCGCGGAATGTACTGCACGGGAGTCTTTCTCGATGTAGAACAGGCTTTTGATCGAGTCTGGCACCCAGGACTGCTTTACAAACTCCGTAAATTCCTACACCCTACATACTTCCTCATTATCCGTTCCTATCTACCTGATAGATCCTTCAAAGTAAATCATAATAATGCCTATTCATCCCTTTTTACTCAGTCTGCCGGTGTTCTTCATGGTAGTATCCTAGGTCCTATCCTTATCGTAAACCTATGACTTCTTGTCCTACAGTATCCTACAACAATAGCCCTCTTATCCCTGTCGAACAAATCCGATACTTAGGACTCCACCTTGACAAACGACTCACTTGGAACACCAATACCAGACTGAAACGACTAGAAACCGCCCGACGTTTTCGACTACTGCAGCACTTACTAGATAAACGCTCTAACCTTTCAATCAATTACAAACGACTCATATATATGACAATAATAAGATCTATTTGGACTTACAGAATTGAGCTTTGGGGCTCCACTAAACCATCGAATTCCTCTCGTATCCAATCCCTACAATCCAAAATCCTTCGAAAAATCCTCAACGCTCCTTACTTTGTCACAAATAAAATCATCCATAAAGACCTTAATGTTCCATATGTTTCCGATTTGGCCCAATCCAGATACCTAGCCTTAGCCTCATAACAAACTGCAGAATCATCCGAATCCTCTCGTTTCAAACCTTGCTTCCTCCTCGATCCCTGAAAACCCTCCGAGGCGTCTGAAAAGAAGATGGCCTCGGGACCTTCTGATATAGAACTTTAATTTGAGTTCTACCAATGGGTAGTTTCTCTTCATGTTGTGCATGTCATGTTACCAATGTCACATTTACTTTTTGTATTTTCCATTTAATACAGTTGTAAATTTCATTAAAAAAAAAAAAATTTAAAGGTAGGAGCAGTATCTTCGCTAAGATTATTCTCAAACATTCTCCTGGTATTAGGTTCCACAGAGTACAAATCCAAGATGCAGTACAAAAAAATCAGCAAGGTTATTAAGCTTAAGACTTTTTAAGGCATTATAGTTATCCTCAAATGTGTCCCAAAAATTGGAAAGTTAGAAGAATTATCATGAATAGTAAAGTAATAGTATAGTAATCCGTAATAGTAACAGCAATAGTATAGCCAACAGAAAATGATTTAAACCGAATAGTTTTGTTGAGATGGTAGGCAGCAATGATTTTTTTATTACTATAACGCTTTAGTAATTTATCAAAGGCCTAATTGTATTTATCTGCATCATCGCTGCCCAGAAGTGGGTTTCATGGCGCAAGTTGCTCAACAATTATGAGGGGGCACATTTCGATAGGGTTATGAATTTTCAGAATGAAAAATTTCAAACCAGGGGATAAGCTAAGAAAAGAACACTGAAGGTGCAATAGTACATGGGCTATGATTTTTTAAATTCTACTTTAGCTTGCTCTGTTTTAAGAAGAGGAGAGCAATAAAATATCTTGAGAGGGGAGCAGAGGTTTTTGCACCATTGAACATGGGAGGAGGACGATGGGCATCCCTAATTTGTATTAAATTCAATAGAAGAAGTAGCCTGGGATGCAGGATGAATTAAAAGAGACTTGAGGTAAGAAAATTCGATCATATCATTGTAACTTTAATTATGAGTTAAGGCATCAAATAACGATTTAAAAGAAGGGAACTGTTCTTATTGTCCAGAAAATTTGTAATTTGGGCAATTTAAGATGTGCTACAGGTTCAAACATACTGTGCTGAGAAGTGGGAACTACGATGTGCTCAGTTTTAATTAATCTATCATGAACAACTTTTATTTCATAATAAAGTTCCTCCGCTGCTAAAGATGACTCTACATCAATCCTATGAGCTCATTTTCTACCGATTCATTTAGCTCCGAAATTTTGTTCAATACCGTTTCAAATTCCTCAAAATGGGATTTTAATTTCTGAAGCCCTAGCAATAAAAATTTTCTTTTTAGCAGGAAGACTCTTAATCAAATCGAATGTGGTTTGAATTCTAAGAAATAACCTGTTTTCTTTTAGCAATAATAGCCTTAAGTCTTTCATTACCCTTAGCCGGAGCAATACACAAAAAATGTTAAAAATAAAAATTTGAAATTAAATTTTAATGTTGAAGGCAATACCAGGTTGCTTTTTTTAAAATAAATGCTGTGCGGCAAAGCAGGCCAAAACAAGCAAGGAGTAACTTGTGCAAGTCACTATGTATTCTTTCCTGAAAATTCCTGGAATCTAACTATGATTTTTCTAAGGCATTATTCAACTCTCCAACACCCTGGCACCCTCAAATACGTAACGAAAGCAAATAAGATACAAGAAAAATGAATAAATAACCGAAATACGAATTTTAATCATGAAACATACGACTTTTACAGAAGCTCTCAAAACCTTCCAGGCAAAACATCGCTAATAATGAGAGAAAAAAAACTATAACCGTGTCCGGTTATTTAGGCAAATAACGACTTTTTGAAGCAAAAGGCAAATAAATTTTAATTTGCCAAAAAGCCACCAGCTCCTAGCCCCTAGTTTCTTCTCTTATTTTACCCCACTTCGATTAGGGATGCCTTGTGTACTGTGGATTCTCTTGTGGGCTTGAGATCAAAAGTGACTAATGAAATATTTCATTAAATTCATATTTGGGAGTCCCCAGGCGCTTCCACGTCTCCAGTTAGTATTTCGAGTTGAAGTGGCTCTATCCAGTGATGGACCCAAACATTAAGCCTGGAAACAGCCGAGTTTGAGCAAATAGTTTTCTACGCTTGTGTGTGACACATTTAGGGTCATAGCAATCTCTCCCACTGAGTCCTAAATTGCTCGTTTCAATTTCATGTGGGCAGACCAAACCGTTGAGCATCATTGATCTCAAAATTTCCTGAATAAAATTTGGCAAACCAATTCTGACAGGTGCGTTCATCAGGTCAAGGCATTATCCCTATAAACACTGCAAAGTTTTCTATGAGCTTCTGCAGCACGCTTACCTTTTTTTAAAATAATACAACAAAATATGCCGACAGTGCAATAGCAAACACAATACTAAGCTAAGAGTTAACAGATATAGTTGTTGAAATATTTCAAACAGGATAAACAATCCACCTTAGGGATTAATTTATCAGATAAGAAGTGTATCATAGTGACATAAAAATAAACACAAAAACCGAAAGGACTTATTTGCCAACCCAATAGATTGCGAGATAAAATAATCTGGTAGTATAGTTAAAATAATCTCTTATAGAAGATTCATTTTTAAAAATATTGCAAACTGATTAAGTCTGTTTAAATTGATAGACTCATTTCTAGAACAATTAATTACATTACAATTACATGAGAAAATGTTTTCTTCCAATCAATTTTACTTAAAGACTTTATTTAAGCAGTATCTCTGATTTGATAAGGTAACCTTCAAGCAGAGGCGGATTTACGGGGGGGCTTTCGGGCTGAAGCCCCCTCCCCCAAAATGGTAAAATGTATCCATGTTTTATGGTAAAAAATATTAAAAAATTATGTCTTCAAGTATTATTGCTCGCTTAATTACATTTAATAGGACTTCAAGAATCACTTAAACATCATTTCATATAGGTAGTTAGTATCTTTCTGTTTTCTAAAGTAATTATCGTTATATATATGAAAAAAAAAGCTTCCGGGCTGAAGCCCCCCCCCCCAAAATTAAATCCTGGATCCGCTAGTGCCTTCAAGGATACCATTTGCAACATATTCCAGTTAAAATAAAAACAATATTGTAACATCAAGACTCACTCTTTTTTTCAATAATGATTTTTGACTGATAAATATATTTTTATTATCAGAGTGGTGAAGAAGAGTAAGATACCCTTGGACTTACAAATATATATATATATATATATATAAAAAGAGTTATGTTATTGTACTAACATTAATCTTTATATATATACATATATATATATAAGTACAGTGGTATCTTACGCTGCACCACTCTTCCTGATCTTGTAACTTGTTGAGAGAAGTACTTTGGTTCAGGGAATGCTATCTCTGTGATGTTCTCCTTCTGCTGCTTCTTCACATTCTTTATCTATCTGACAATCCTCTTCTGTATCTTGATTATAGTTAATGAGAGTTTTCAAAAATTTTCTGTTTCTAAGAAGGTTTCCAGTTTTGGTTTGAATATAGTATGATTTGGTCCTTTTCGTATTCTTATCACATGACCCTTTTTCCATATTTCTTTCCTTTGAACTCTTACATTTTCTTCGTCTTACAGAGGTTCCAAAATTTTAACCCCTCGATCATAATAATACTTTTGTTTCTCTTGATTTTGTTTTAGTGTATTTTTTACTTGACCTGGATCAATTGTTCTGGGATTAAGCAGTTCTGTAGGCAATGGAATATTATCCATCAGTCTTCTTTCAAACAGCAGTTGAGCAGAGGATCTTAATCCTGTTGTTAAGGCAACTTTTCCAATTATAGCAAAATAACTCTCATGAGTTTCAATAAGACGACATTCAAAATTTTAAGGCAACATTCTAATTTTAAAGCAGTGGACTGTATCTTAAGGGATTGGTAGGTTAATGATTGTGTAAAAAATAGCTTACCGTCTGTATGCCATCTTACTTTATTTTTACCGGGAGGGCCCTCCGCCGTGACTGTTGGTCCTTGCTGGGTGAATGCCGCCGCTCCAAGGCTTAAGTGTTATCTTTTAGATCTACCCCCACCACTCACTGTAACCCGGGAAACTAAATGAAAACCATTCTTTGGCACAACCAGGTGTGTTTCTGAATTGAAGTAAAGCCATAAATATGTCCTTATTGTCTTCTACTGCTTTAATCATAATTCTTTTTACAGTCTGTACTGATCTTTCTGCTAATCCATTAGCTTAAGTATATGTTGGACTGCTTATTAAATGTTGAAAATTCCAGTTGACTGAGAATTTTTTGAATTGCAATGAAGAAAATTGAGGACCTCCATCACTCGCACTATTTCTGGAATCCCGCATTTTGAAAATATTATTTTTAAATGTGCTATGATAGCCTCACTATCCAATCTATGTAGTTTTTCTACCTCTACATATTTCGAATAATTATCTACCACTAGCAAATAAGTTGCAGATTTTAATGAAAACAGGTCACAGGCTAGTTTTTGCCAAGGTATGTTTGGTATTTCACTCATAATCATTGGCACTCGTGGGTTAGAAGCACATATTTCACAGGATAAATCTTCAATTGCTTTATTTTAACCTAGCCAAAAGTAATTTTCTCTAGCACGCATTTTAGTGCATAAAATCGCTTGATGGTTTTAGTGCAGAAGATTTAGAATTTTTTATTCTCAACACTTCAGAAACTATAATTTTGTTTAATTATAAGTTATGTCTTCAGCTACCATTAATTCTTCACTGTATCCTTTAAATGGTTTTAATGTGTTGGGAATGTATTTATATTCCTTTGACCACCCATGATTTAGGTATATTTTTAATTTTTTTAAATCTTTATCATTTTTTAGTTTCTTGGGGAATATCTGCAAGATTAACATTTTCTTCTGTAATATTTACCTTTAAAATGAACACCTGAGCTACAATATCTTTGTCAATAACTTCATCAAACATAATATCATCATTGTCTGATGAATTCATCCAAGAGAGAGAGCATTTGCAATGTAAATAATTTTCCCCATTACAACTATAAATAGGCTAAGGGTAATTTTCTTTTTTTTTAATTGTTTACTTATTATTATTTAAATTACTGTAAATATGCTAGAATTTTTATTGTTAGTTTATATTAGGTTAACCTACTATTAATTAAAAATATTTTATGTTTTAACTAGAATAATAGTTTAAGTTTTTGTCAGAAATCAGTCCTTTTCCCTCACTTACTTTTGCTCTTTGTTCTTCTTTCCAGGTTTTGTTTTTTCTTTTTATGTATATGTTTATATATTTTTTTCCTTCCCACTACAATTATAATTATTCTTGAGAAGTGTCTATCTTTATTATTTACAGATTATTTTTTAAATTACTGTATTTTTTTTTTGTAGTTTTTTAGTAATTTTTCTAAATTACTTCTGTCACCTATTTACTCTTGAAACCCGTAGGCTCTTAGTCAATTCCTTAATATTTCCCCACTTTGACTATTGCTGTATGGTATATGGGGACGTCTCTGGGAATCTTGAGGCGAAACTAAAACGTTAGATAAATTGCTTTATACAATTCATCTTTGGGATCCCAAGGGATGCCTCTATTTCCCGTTTTTATGCAGAGTTGAAGTGGCCTTATCCTTCCTACCGTCGTAAGTATTTCCTAGCATCCTTCCTCTTTCAAGTCATCCCATCCCACCGTCCTTCATACATTTCCGAGCTCCTTCAATTCAAATCCTCATTTTGTTCCAGGTCTTCAGATTTATAGACAAGGACCGACAGATAAAGATCTGATCATTATCCGATCCTCATCCCTTCCTACATCTGTCAATCCAATACCCTTCCTACATTTAAATTCCGCCTGTTCAATCATTTTTTATCCATCTAGTTCCCATAAAATTGTAAATAGATACTACTGTAAATATGTATATAAATTATTAGATCGTTCTTAATTTTTTTTCTGTTTTTTTTTTCAATTTTTAACTTTTTATTATTAACTGATTAAAATTATAAAGTAACTTATAAGTTGTCAGCCTTTGTTTCATTCTGTTTAAAGACTTTCTCTCAATGATTGACTCTATAATGACTTTGACACTAATTATATTGGCCATTGCTCCTGTATCAAGTTTAAAATTATGTTTTAACCTACTTTCCAGCAGTAATGTTTCCTGTCATTCTTGTTTGTTTAATGCAATGTTTATATTATCAATAAAATATTGCTTTATATTACTTTCATGATGATTTTCTATATCAGTAAGCTCTAGACTCCTTATTTTTTTTAATCTGGAACATGTTCTGATTTTTTTCTTTTTTTTAAAGTTGATTGTATGATCAATTTGATTTGGTGTAAACATTTCTAAACTTCTTACGGATCATTTATTGCAACAGTCATTGTATGAAATATTCAAGGAACACCAATCAACTATTAAGAATGTGTGGCTATATGTACATTGACAACTCAATCAATTTAATTATGAAAGTGAGATAGGTACCAATAGAATTTCATATAATTAAAACACAAAAAAGGAAAAGGTATTAAAATAAAGAGAATTCATAGAAATAAATTAAAATTTAAAAATGGAAAACAAATAAATGTTCCAAAGATATTTAATCCTGAATGGTTAATCAGTCTTTTAATACAAATAATACAAAATTGGAATTTAAATATTTATATACAGGTATTCTATGGCATAATTACCACTAACATAAATTTTTAAAATAACAGAAGAGACAAATTAAAATATGAAATTAATTGATCACCTCCTTTTCTGGGGAGTAACGAGGTGAGTTTTTGCGTATTGAAAACTTTCACATATATAATACAAATAAGTCTAAATATGAGGAACAGGAATTATACAGTTTTTCAACTAGTTCATGTGACTAAAAAATAAAACAAAATTAAATAATTAAATATTTTACAACAAATAATAATATATAATCATTTGTTGGATAATGGTAACGTATAAAAACTTAATAAACCCTTTCATAAAACTGAACCAAATGAGATATAGCAATGTACGATAATTCAATAACAAATAGTAAAAAAATAATAACACAGTAAAGTAATATTTCACAACTAAGATATAATAATTTAGGGCAGAAAACACTCCACAAAAATAAATGGTGCCTTTGAAGAACAATGTAAGTTGTGTAGAAAATAGCATAGGAGCAAGAAACAAATGGAATAAACCAATAATATTCTAGTTCTTCATTGTAAAAGCTGAAAAATTAAGATGAATATCAATAAGAGTTAAGAATGTTAGATTATATTTAATATAATTTTAAATTTCATAATTGAAATAAGTTAACATTACATGATAATTACACCACTATATATGTATAGTAACATGAGAATATTTTAAACAACAAAATTGAAAAGTTTCTTCAATATATAGATAGTATACATGGCGTAATACTTTATACTATGGCAAAATAGGATTTTTTCTAATATCTTAAAGCCAAAAAAAAAAGTATTTCATACAGTAAAATATAGAAATAATTTAAAACTTGAATTAATACTTATGTTTATGTAGTGGCGCATGTACGTAAATAACAGGTAATAATAAATTTTGCATGTGTTTTAAATAAAATAAATAAAGTGTTACTAACAGTGGTGGATGAAGATTCTCTTTATAAAAGATCCAATATTGTTCTTTTCTTCTTTTGGCTTCATAACTATGAATAATAAATAATATAATTATAAAACTTGAAAAATTAAGATTTAAATTTACAATTAAAACAATTAAAAACATAAGATTTTATTTATGTTTTATAAGTTATCGCTTAGTGGTTAAAACTTATTAATGATCACAACACATCTTATAATGTAAAAAAGCTTACATCTTTAAAATAGTTTTGTTGCTGTAGGTTATAACAAGTTTATCTACAATTGAAAATTAGAATAACAAGGTCATGAAATATAAGTTGTATTTCATTCTATGTTGTTTTTCTGGTGCATTGGGGGATGAGCATGAGCTTATTTAATTGACATCATGATATTTCATAATATTGTCACTACCATATTTAAGTAATGAATATTAAAATAGTTACTTTTCAGTTCATAAAAAAATAAAGTATTTTCTGTCCTACTTCACCTCACCTACAGCGATTATTTTTTAATCTTTGGGAGTTTTAACTTCACTGAGTCCTAAATGTTCATAATTTTTTATATTGTACAAACAATTCTGGCAAATTAATGAAACAATTTAAAAACCAAAACATGAATTTCTACATTCAATATTTCAACATGGTGGTGGCTATATGTTGATATCAAAGTAAAAGGAAACTAATTCAGAGGTTAAAAAATAGGCCCAAGAAAACGTTTCCTTTTTACCCTTTCTCAAGCAATATGTAAAGCTTAAATAATATTGTGTAATGATTTTTTATTTTTAAAAATATATCAAAGCAGTGGTTTAACAGAGGCCGGTTCTTATGAGCTTAGGAACCTGAGCTGTGTTAAATAAGTGCATTAGCTTGGAAAGTTGGAGAAATAATTTAAATGATATATTTTAATTTCTATAAGTGGACTTAAATATATTATAAGGAACAATTTGAAATGAAAAGAAAATAGAAGTAAACAAGATTATTTCTCCTGCCAAGTATAGAGATTGAAGTGGCTGTGGAAGGTAATAAAAGGCGATGTTTTAGTGGCTCAAAGCCTCTTTTACCATCAAGTTCCAAACGCTTAAAAATGAAGAACACTTAGCACGCACACCATTCAAGTGAATGATCGATTTTAACTTTCAACTTCAAAAAATTTTTAATAATGAACTTTTAACAGAATCTCTATAATAATCATAATTTTGTTTAAAAACCTTCTGATCAAGTTAACTTCGAAACAAATCTAGAAGAGTGTAAGAATTATAATTTTTATGCGTATAACTTAATTTAAATAAAAAGATGCTACCAGGTCAAATTTGATAATTCATTATCCTACCTTCAGTTGGTTGAATAAAAAAGAAAATTATTTTAGAAGATCAGTTATAAAAGTTTTAACTGATTTATTTAGATTAAAATCGAAAAAATCTCTGAAACACTAATTGATGATGAAATACATAACAAATAATTGATGTTTTAAGAATTTTGTGGGAATGTTGAGATTTGGTATTTAAAGAATGGACAGAGGGATGTGGAATGAGCAATATATCAAACATATTCAATAATAATTTCTTATGTTTCCAAATAAAAATAAAATATGCATTAGACCCTTCTTATCAATATCGATTCTATTCATATAATTTATCTATAACAATATCTAAACAAATTTATAAATAAATGACATATACCTTTTAAATAAATATATGTTCCTCAGAAGCAAAATATTGGATAATATGATTGCAGAAAAAGTATTCAAAAAGACAAAGAGACCAGATATAACTAAACTGAATTCTTCTAATCCAACAAATCCTGCAGTAATATCAATCGAAGCCAAACCATTAGAATTTCCCTGAAAAGTTCATGCTTTAAACTATCTATAGACTAAAGAGAAGATTAAATACAGTCAAGTACGATTGTGAAACTCCACTCCAAAATTGATTTTGACCATTTTATGAAAAAATTGATTTTGCACTATAATTATTATTAATCATTTTTGTCCAGGTACATTAGGTCTGAAATGCTTTGATAATATTGCTGTTACTGAGCTATAGAGCATTGAAGTATGTTATTCTCTGCAAAATGTATTTTGTATAATTTCTTGTCCCCACAATGAATTTTTTTAGAAAATGGAAAAAATATATTTTGATCTGAAACTCCTCAATCGTTATTAATAAATAATACTAATTATAATTTTATCATAAGATCATAAAAACTTATTTATATTTTAAACTAAAAAACTTATAGGAAAAAGAGCACTAAGTAGAATTAGCATCATATAGCATCTATAGCAGTGTTGTTTGTTATATGCTATCTATACTTCATAAGTACTTTTTTAGCTGTTGATATGTTATCTCCTTTCTGCATTTTAATCCTAATGATACAATTTAATGCTATATGAGACACTTAAGGATTTGTTTTGGAATCTTTCTAAAGATAATTAGAATATTTAAAAAGATTGTCGGAAAAATGCTAATTAGCTTATGTAGCCTATGTAGTTACCCACAAAGATAACTTCTTTCTCTTGCTCTTGTGCCATTCCTATCTTCAGCCATTTGATGGATCTGGCACGAAGTTTTTCCTCTTATTTTTGCCAATCCTTCCAGGTGCTCCCTATATGTCATCATGAGCCATCCCACAAGTTTTTTTGTTGGGTCTCCCCTTCAGTGTCTTTTAGGCTACATAGGGTTTTTCTCGGGCCGGCAGAGAGGGTGAGGAATTATGCCGAGTTGAAAGTACCACCAGGCATCGGGATTTGAGCTCATAATTATTTGTTTATCTCAAAACTTCGGTTATCAGGTTGCTGGGTAACACACGGTGCTGCGCACACTTATTAGCCCCTAGTTCCGGGGTCGGCCTCGTGTTTTTTTTGGGTTTTGTGGCTGTATATTTTGAGGATCTCTTCCGTGGAACGTGGTAAGTTGAGATGAGTGCCATCAACCTAAGACTATGCCATTTCTTCTTGGGTCCACTAATTCATATGTGTTGTTTGCCAACCTTCTTTTTATGACATAGGGACCGTCCCGTCATGGTAAAAACTTGCTTGTTACTTCTATGTTTGAATTACTCAATTGGTGAGTTTTACCTATATATATTGTTATATTTATGGAATGTAATCAGTTGCTACTCATCTTTTTCGGTTGGGGTAGGTGTTCTGCCTGTTTTGAAATTTTATTGTTTTTTTTCTTTCTATTTCGAGAGTCTTACCTAAGTTTTGTAGAAAAGGAGTAAATTCAGGAACAAATGTGCCTTTTATTCGGACCATTCGCAGGTCATTTCCTATTTCAATTGTCGACCGTAACTCACATCCGAAAGTTAAGTGTGTGAGTGTAAAACCAGTACTTTCACATTTGGTAGAGTTCATGGCATATCTGATTGCTAGGAGTTTAGAATTCCATGTGTTATGACAGTTTTTCACTTGCATTGCTAGCTGTGTTTTTAATTCTCCATTCCGTTGTTCGACAGGATTGGCTTCTTGATGGCAAAGCTGCATGAATTTCTGCACAAAATAGAACAAGCTTTTTTCATCAGCCTACTGATAAATTTTGTTCTGTTATCTGTAATTTCACGTGGCAGGCAGGCCATATCTCAAAAATATCTCGTTGATGAGAGTTTTCACCCATTCAGCTGATGTAGCATCTTTTAACGAGAACAATTCAATCCAATGTAAAGCCATATCTTCTGTTATAAGGATCCACTTTATTCCAACATTTGTTGTCAATAAAGGTCTAAAAGGGTCGACTGCCAGCGTTTCGAAACGCTCCGCAGATGGTCTAGTGTGAATGAGATCTTGAAGCTTTTGATTAGTAGGCTTGAAGCGTTGACACTCTATACAATTCTTTATGTATTCCGTGACAAATCTTCTCATCCCAGGCCAGTAGAACTTGCTACTTATTTTTGAAAATGTTTTTCCTAAGCCGTAGTTCCCTGCCGTAGGTGAGTTGTAATATTCTATCATAATATTTTTCTTATAGCTTTCTTGAATTACAGGTTGAGTTTCATCAATTTCGCTTGGTGGGTTGTATTAATAAAGAATACCATTGGACATAAAGTATCCTTTGTGATAGATGATGCTGTTTTGAATTTTCTTATAATCTTCGCTAATTCAGGATCATCTACTATCTCTTTTCTTATCAAGGCAGATGATTTTCGAGATAATGTTGCTGTAATAGTTTGAGCCTGCTGTATATTTGGGTCTTGCTCATCTACTATAGCATGGATAGATGGCCGAGATAATGTATCGGCTATGACATAAGCTTTAATGGGAGTGTATATAATTTCAAGATAAAGGTCGTGCAAGTGAAGAGCCCACCTTGCAAATTTTCCTAAAGGAGATCTTAAGCTCATAAGCCATTATTGGGGTTGGATCTGATCCAATTGATACTTTTGATCCTTCAATGTAACCTCTGAATTTTTCAGTAGCCCAGACAACTGTTAGAGCTTCGCGTTAAGTAACATTATAGTTCTTTTCATCAGCAGTGAGAAAGTGGCTAGCATATTCAATTGGGTATTCTCCACCATCATGTGATTGGAGAAGTACAACACCGAGTGCGTAATCGCTGGAATCTGACTTAAGATAAATGGTTTATCTTTGTCTGTTTGTTTAAGAATGGGCACAGATGACAATAGAATTTTGAGTTGGTTGAAAGAGTTTTGTTGTTTTATTTTCCATTGCCAAGTAGCTGCTTTGTTTGTTAATTTTGACAGTGGTTCGGCTATTGCTGCAAAGTTCCTTATAAATTTCCTAAACCATGAACAAGTCTGGATGACTGATTGAAGTTGTTTGAGGCTTGTCGGAAGAGGAAGGTCAGAAATAGTGACTATTTTAGACAGATCGGCCTTAATACCCGCTAGAGTGATCAAGTGACCAAGATATTTAACCGATTCTCTACAAAAAAAGCTTTTTTCATGATTAACTTCAAGTTTATAGATTCCAAGGTATTGAAAGACTTTTTCCAAGTCATTTACAAGTTCATTTAAAGACTTTGATATTACTATTAGGTCATCTATATATTCAAACATGTTAACTTCTGGTAAACAGGATCGAAATTGATCGATAAGTCTTTGAAATGTAGTGCCAGAGTTTCTAAGGCCAAAAGGCATTCAAAGAAACCTAAATGTTTCTTGAGGAAAGATGAATGCAGTCTTGTCTTTATCGAGTTCTCTTATTTTTATTTGCCAGTACCCGGATCAGAGGTCTAAGGTTGACATGTATTTTGATTCCTTTGCTGAATACAGGATGTCATTAGTGAGAGGCATAGGGTATCTTTTTTCTTTTCAGACTTTTTGGAATAGTGTCTGCGGAGTAAACATGGTCCATCATATATATTTGTTTTCCAGCCTCATGAAGAGTAGATGATCAATAAAAAGTACATAATAATAGTATAAATATCTCATGATATGAAGACAAGGAGGTTAAGATGAGGAGGAGATGTAGCTTGAATAAATACACCAGGAAGCCTCTAGACAACAACAAATTCCTCAATAGTAAGCAAGAGATCTTGTGGGTGGCTAAATACCAGATAAATAGATAAAATCATCAAAGATGCAGCAAACTAAAAAGCAGTAGCCCAAGACAGGCAGAAGGGATAAGACTGGCTCCATGAAACAAAAGATGCACAAGTTCTGTAAAGCTCACAGAAAAAAAAAAGAACTATTGTTAATAAAATAACATTCCTTTGTCTGCATTCTCATAAAAGAGAGTAAATGGAAATGAGCACTCTTCTTGGTCCTATGTGAAGGTATTCTAAAATATTTTTAATGAATTGGGCATGAAAAAAACACCAACAAAAAATAAAGTACTAATAATTATTCACTATAATCATTAAGAAAGTTGTTAGTTAGTAGATGATAGATCACTATATTCTTTATAAATGGCAAACATAATAAAAACATTCATTTTGTGTGAACCAACCCAATAAAAAATTATATTTTGAAACTTAAAATAAGATTGTCATATTAGAAAATTACATACCTGATAAAAATAAAATACCATTCCTAAACTTTGATAAAAAAACATTTTATAATAAACATTATTTATATAATATTTTTCTAGAATATCTTGAAAAATCAACATCCCGGAAATGAGCACAATGTTATGAGGCTTATGGAGTAATGAGATTATCTCCACAGTTAGAACAAGAATAATTTCTGAAAATAAAATTGAGATTGTTAAGAAATTATAAAAAAGTATCATAATCATTTTAGTAAATTCAATGTTTTGAGGAAAAAGAAAAAAGGAATTAACTAATTTACCAAGTAACTGATATTCAAATCTAATCTTGTATTGTATCTATCTTGTATTGTATCTTGTATTGTATCTAATCTTGTAATTGTTTATACATCATTGGAGATATCTTTATACAGTTCAGTAACCACATAACATAAAAATTTAAGTAACTTAAACATGCATATTTTATTTTAAAATTTGTAGACATGAAAACCTACTGTAACAGTTCAAGGCACTTACCAATTATATTTAGCATGAACTTATTTTTGGAATCTTTACAATTGATTGATGTGATATATAGAACAATTTGAATGGATAAAATACTCCAAAATAGCTTAACCTCAGTAATTCCTCTGAAAAATAAAAATGATATTATTGAATAATGCCAACTGGTATAATGCATGATACATAAACAAGATAAAGCATTTCAAGAATAAATATAAATAAAATGCTTAGTAAATTCAGAAAATTAGATTTAATATTTTTTTAAATTTTACCTCTCGTGGTTTTCCAGAAAAAAAATTACTTTTGAATATTTGTAAATAACAATTATTATTAAATAACTCATACCCATATTCTGCATTTTGATTATATAATGTTTTGACTGTTAAATGTTTTAATTTTAGTTTTGAGTAAATCTTTAGAAAATGAAATTTTCTATGTGCTTAATAATAAGTAATAGAAATAGAAATAGAAAATAATTTTATTCTGGGACGAAGTCCCTTTAGAATAACAAAATGAGTAATAATATAGGGTGTGTGAATAAGTTCCTACCATTTTTTGATAAAAATAAAAACTTTATTTATAAAAAATTACATCACTAGCCACTACTTTCTCCTATCTTTCAGGTAACATACAGATTCTGTGCTGAAAAAAATTAATGTCTTTTGAGGCAATCCAATCATCGACCCATTTTTTAGTTTCTTTATAAGAATGGAAGCGCTGCTCAACCAGACCATTTGTCATTGATCAGAACAAGTGGTAGTCGGAAAGAGGAATCTCTTATATTTTCATCTTTCATCACCGTATCTTGTTAGAACATTTTATTTCAGCATTTCCAAATAAATTTGCAACATGAGGTCGAGCATATCATGCAGTAAAATTACATTATCGTGTCTCTGTTCGTATTGCAGTCGCTTTTCCTTCAAGCCTTGGCTCAAAACGCATTAATTATAGTCTATAGCGATCTGTTGTGATGGTTTCATTGGGCTGAATAAGTTGCCATAAGTTTCCACAAGAACTCTATGCCCTTCAGCTGCATTTTTTTTTTTTTTTTTGGAAAAATAGTGTAATAAAATTACCAACAAAAACGGATTTGAGGTTACGAAATTCACCATGTTTGAAGAGATATGAAAAACATATTCACTTTGAGGATTTAAAATAGACAGATAACCCAAGTAAAGAGGATTAGCTCTTGAATAAAGTTTTTTTCAGTGTTGCCCATCTGAAAATGCATCTCATATAGGTAAACAAAAATTCTCTAAATAATAAATGACAAAAACTTATTTACAAAACTGATATTAAATTTTTTTTTAAACCTAAGCAAATTCAATTCCTTTAGAAATTAACATAAAATTATAAACCCTCCCCTACGCTGACAGGCACAACAGGGTGATGCAAAAGAAGGAGAAGTGTGCATACCAATCAAGAAATACTATTAGCCCAATAGCCGTCATGGCAGCTTTCCAAAGGAATCTAGAAGGTCACTTTTCTGTCTTCCATTTATTGTAATGAAACTATATGTCCTAGCAATGAGAAAGTTGTATATGAAAACAAAGCTGGCAAAATTTCCAAATTGATTTGCTGTTTAGTATAGTATCTTTGATATCCAACCTCATAATTCACAAATTTAAAAAAATATAAAAAATATAAATATAAAAAAATATATGTATAAACTCTCAGATTTTGCAAAAAAGTTACCTTTTATATTTCTCATAGTTACACAGTTATAAATCTTTAAATAAGCCAATAAATAATATATTATATATACACTGACAGGCAAAAAATTAAACCCACTTGATTTTTTCATGTTTTCATCTAAAAATATTTCTACTTTGGAATGGTCTATTGTTTTTAATGAATAAATATTACCTATTTATTCATTAAAAACAATAGACCAGGAATTGTAGGAATATACATGTTTGTGAGCTGGGACTTCATGTTTAGAGAATGGATATAGGAACAAGGAATAATCCAATCAAGAAGATAATTAGCTTTTTTGGTTGTAAAGTTTGGAAAAGGAATAGATCGGAGTCAGGATGTTATAGGAGATTTTGATGAGATCATGATAGGGAAGGAAGGATACCGGATTCTGAGAGGAAGATAATAAGTTTTGAGAGGAATATAATATAAAATTAAATTAAAAAACATTACAATTTATTTAAGAGCTACTTATAAATATAATATATACTATATATGTATATATATACACTGACAGGCAAAAAATTCCACTCATTTGATTTTTTCATCTAAAAATATTTCTGCTTTGGATTGGTCTATTGTTTTTAATGAATAAATAGGTAATCTTTTTGTTTGTTTTCAATGAGGAATGTTAATATAGAGGACAATAACCCTTAATCCTTAATTCAATAAAATGATTCTAGATTCCAATGTTTCCAAGATTTCAAAACGAACCATTATTACTCTAAAAGAAATTAATTACATCATTGTTTAGTAGCGCGTGTTTCCTCCTCTTGCTTTCACTACTTCTTGAAGACGCCTCGGCATACTTTCCACCAGTCGGGAAATGTCCCTTTGCTGGAGGATAGCCCATTCCTCCCGAAGAGCCCTTTCAAGGTCCTGCAGTGTATCAGGAAGGTTGCACGGGCTCTTATTCATCTTCCGAGGTTATCCCATAAATGCTCAATGGGGTTCAAATCTCGAGAACGTGCTGGTCAGGCTAAAACCTCAATATTGTTCTGTTAAAGGAACGTCTGCACTATGCGGGCGACATGCGGGCGTGCATTAGAATAGAACGATCACCGATTTTGTTGAGGATAGGCAACACATGAGGTTCCAAAATCTCATCTACATAGCGAATGGCCGTCAAAGACATTCCACGAACAACAACCAATTCTGTGCGGCGCTCCATTGAAATCCCAGCCCACACCATTAAGGAACCATATTGGAAAGGTTGGTTCTGGGAAAAATTACAGGCTGCATATCTTTCTTTTCTTTTTCTCCACACCCTTTCATGCCCGTCTGGAGATCGAAGAGTGAATCTTGACTCATCTGTAAAAAGTACAGCACTCCATTCGTCCATAGTCCAATGGCTGTGTTCTCGAGCAAAAGCCAGCCGTGTTACTCTGTGAGTCCTGGTCAACTCTGGTCCTCTTACTGGACGAAAAGGCATTAATCCATACTCAATTAATCTTCTCCGAGCGGTACGTCCAGAAATTTGCACACCTCGAACTTCTTCGAGCTGATGAATCGCTTGAACAATGGTAAGGTGCCGGGTTCATAAAATTCTCAAAGTTAAAAACCGGTCATCCCGTGGTTCTGTTACCCTAGGCTGTCCAGAACCGGGCCTTCTATTGTAAGAACCAGGTTCCCGAAAATGCCTGACGGCGTCTCGTACAGTTTCATATGGAAATCCGATGGCATTAGCTGCATATCTAATGGAACGTCCATCATCAATAAGTGCCACCCCATGCGCAACATCCTCAGCACTAAGAGGCATTTTTAAACTTAATATTGAAAAAATTAAAAGCCGAAGACTAAGAAATGAGCAGCAAGAAATGGCACTGAACTAATGATACTGAATAAACATTTTGATTCCATAGAAAGTAAACATTGGAATCTAGAATCATTTTATTGAATTAAGGATTAAGGGTTATTGTCCTCTATATTAACATTCCTCATTGAAAACAAACAAAAAGATTACCTATTTATTCATTAAAAACAATAGACCAATCCAAAGCAGAAATATTTTTAGATGAAAAAATCAAATGAGTGGAATTTTTTGCCTGTCAGTGTATATATATACATATATAGTATATATTATATTTATAAGTAGCTCTTAAATAAATTGTAATGTTTTTTAATTTAATTTTATATTATATTCCTCTCAAAACTTATTATCTTCCTCTCAGAATCCGGTATCCTTCCTTCCCTATCATGATCTCATCAAAATCTCCTATAACATCCTGACTCCGATCTATTCCTTTTCCAAACTTTACAACCAAAAAAGCTAATTATCTTCTTGATTGGATTATTCCTTGTTCCTATATCCATTCTCTAAACATGAAGTCCCAGCTCACAAACATGTATATTCCTACAAATCAAGATTTGGAACATCATTCTGAATTATTCCAAATACATATCATTAAGAATGCCTGCAAATCTTTCACAAAAAAAAAGGTCGGTATCATAATGTTATAGTTATAATTACAGTTATACCATCTGAAATAGCCCCTTTGTATTTTGATGAAAATTTCCACTGTGTTTTTCAAAATTATTATTTAAAAGAGGTACAAGAAAGTAAATAACCGCCTATTTCAAAAGAAGAAACAATGGTGCATGCAGGAAGCCAATTACAAGTAATAAAGATAATTGAAAGGCTTGCTGAAAGGTTAGACAAAATAGATAATAAATCTATGAATATTTCCAATCTTCACAAAGAATTTGTTTTAGGACAATTAAAAGGTAATGAGAATGCCTCAGAATGATTAAATATTTTTGAAAAAGAATGCGATAGACACAAAATGATTAATGATGAAAATAAGATAGAAATATTGCGTCTATTTTTAGTAGATAATGCTTTAGACTGGTATAGCTCAACTTTATGCAAATTGACACTACAAGGTCATTGGAATGAATGGAAAGGATCGTTTTTAGAAACCAACAGCGATAAAAGTTGGGGTAGTGTACATTATGCTTACAATTTCAAACACATAAATGGATCTTTGTTAGATTACGCTCTAAAAAAAGAGGCGTTATTATTACAAACGGAACCTAACATGTTTGATAAGTCACGCATTAATCATATTGTTGTAGGCCTTCCATTTTACATTCAAGATTGACTTGATGAAGAAGAAATACATACAACAGAACAGTTGCTGAATCAACTTCAGTGGTACTCTCAAACGTATCCAAAGATAAAGAAAGATGAAAATAGAACAACCAATATAAATAAGAGTGATGCAAGTTCTTCTGAGAGAAAAACATTTATGGAAAAACAACCGTGTAAAATAGGTCAGTTAAAGGGTTACCAAGGACATTACCATCCACCTCAGCTTTGTAGAAATAAAGAATACTCTGAAGGAACAAATGTGAGTTTGAATGAGGTCAATGAAGTTAATATTCAAGAAGAGGAAAAAAACATAAGTATACATCACTAATTCGATTAAATATATTGTCAACAAACATAATGTTACTGGAATTTATGACAGCAGATCAAACATAACACTTGTAAATCATAAGATAAGAGATGATATTAAAGATAAAATGTTAGAAAATAAACAAATATTTAAAACAATTAGTGGTGTGCTCAAGTCTTAATAAAATAAGATTACTAATAAAAATTCATAAAATAGAAGCTCATGTAATTAAGAACGACAACTTTTCCTGTGATTTCCTTTGTTACTGGATTTCTACGCTATTCAAAATTTTCGTTTAATTTATGATAAAAATTTAAATATTCTACGAGTGAATGATGATAAAATAGAAAATAATTTAGTTAAAACTACAAACAATGGAGACAAAACTTTATAGTTTCTAGATAAATTACATCATTTAGATCAAGAAAAAAGAAACTAACATATGTTATAAATAAACATTTATGAATATTTGCGAAACATAGATATGATGTAAGTGAAGTAAAACACCATGAAGCTCACATCAAACTTTTGGAAAACAAATACATATCAAAAAAGCCTTAAAGATGCTCCATACCAGATAGTCAAGAAATGGAAGATCAAATTAGCAAATTACTGGATGTAGGATTGATAGAAGAATCTTAATCGCCATTCACGGCACCGGTAACATTAGCATACAAGAAATAAGACAATAGAGGATCAAGGTTATGCATTGATTTTCATGATTTGAACAAAATTCTAGTTCCAGAATCACAACAGTTTCCAAAACTTGGGGGATATAATTGTAAAAACACGAAATAGTAGATGGTATTATGTTTTCGATATTAGTTCCACATTTTGGTCTATTCCTGTTAGAGAAAAAGATCGTCATAAGACGGCATTTATTACACAGATATTACCAGTGGAAGAGACTGCCTTTTGGTCTTATAATCTCACAATTGATTTTTGAACGTATTTTAACTAATATAATTTGGCGTAATGGACTTTAAGATTCTTCTTTGAATTATATTGACAGCATATTGATATTCTCCAAAAATTTTTATTAACATCCTTGTCACATTGACAATCTTATGAAAGCAGTTAGATTAGAGGGATTTCAGTTGAAATTACTAAAATGCAATTTCACACAGTCCTCTGTAAAATATTTGGGCCATATAATAAGGTATAACTCAAATCAATCAAAGACTTATGTAAACCTCAAAACAAAAAAAATGTTTGCCATTTTTTAGAGAAAATAAATTTTTACCATAAATACATACCAGATTACACAAGAATGCTAGAACCTATTCATAAGTACCTACGAAATAATATTGAATTTCAATGGACAGATGAATGTGATGAAATCTTTACAAATATAAAGAAATATTTATACCAGAGGCCCATTTTGTCAATTTTTGATCCAGATAGGACAACATTTCTTTTTACTGACACTAGTACCCTTGGTGTTGGAGCAGTTTTAAAACAAACTCAAGATAATAGCGAATTGCACCCAGTGAGATAATTCTCCAAGAAATTCACTCCAACACAAGTAAAGAAAAAAGCAATATATCTGGAATGTTTGGCAACATTGGTTAATAATAATAACAACCTGTGAGGAGTTGCTAGTCTCCCATCGGGCACCTCCCCATGTGGCGGATAGGGGAATACTCATCAGATATGGTGGGTACCGGGGAAATAAAATACCCAGGGTGGACCAAAACTAGAAAAACCATTGAACACAAATAATATGGAACAAGCAAGCATTCGTACCAGTTTTATTATGGAACATTTAAAATTCCAGGGAATTCCTCTCGAAAGTCGTCCTGTCATCCCTAAAGTACAATATTCTAAACCAGCACCTTAAACTGTTTTAGCAGTAGATAATCTGTTGGGAAAATATATAACAACCAACAGCGACATCGAAGAAATCCGACACTGGATATATATAGCAGCAAGAATGTTTGTGAAACAATTGGAACTAATAAGAGTACTGAGACTAATTGATGAATTGCACAAAAAAATTGGAGTTCTCATCAACTATCGCAATAACCCTGACCGTCAATAGATCTGAACTTAATTCAAAGCTGTCAGCCCTCTCAGAACTCCTAAAACAAAAACTTGCAGTTTATGCTAACAGGGTCAGAAGATACACAAAAGCTGAATCCCAAAGAAAGCAAAACTACTGGTTTCAAACAGCAAAGGGAAAATTTTATAATAGCCTGAAACCGAAAACAAAGGAAGACTCTTTTTCTTTGCCACATCCCGATGATTCTGATTTCTCTAGTTATTGGAAAAACATTTGGGGCAGTCCAAGGAACTACAATAAGAATGCTTTCTGGCTTAGGAATTTGCAAGATGCAACAAAGAATGTTCCAACCATGGATGCAATGCAAATTACTGCCGATGATGTACAGGAATCTATCAAGTACGCACATAACTGGAAAACACAAGGGTCAGATAAAATTCAAAACTATTGGCTCAAACACTTTAAAAGTGTTCATGGAGCCTCTTACTATCAGAAACTGATGTGCAATTTAGTTACACCTCCAAAGGACTTCTGCTTAGGGAAGACACATTTGATTCCGAAAAAAACAAAAGAATCCCCAGAGCCAAAAGACTATCAACCAATAACATGTCTGAATAGAGTTTACAAGTTTTTGACATCCATAATCAGCAATAAACTAATGGGACATGTCCAAAAGAACAACCTTATGGCACAAGAGTAGTTTGGATGTAAGCAAAACTCTAAGGGATGTAAAGAGCTTCTTTTAGTCGATTTATTCATAGCTTATCAAATATCAAAAAAGTCAAGTAATATATCTCTTTCGTAGATTGACTATCAAAAAGCATTCGACTCAATCCCTCATGACTGGTTGATTGAAATTTTCGGGATTTATAAGCTCAATCAAAAAGTAATAGAACTATTGCAACAACTTATGAAGCTCTGGGAAGTATCATTGGTACATCCAACTAAAAAGAAGCTGTCGTCTCAGAGAACATTCCAATAAAAAGAGGAATATTTCAGGGGGATTCATTAAGCCTTTATGGTTCTGCCTCGCAATTAATCCTCTAAGCTCTATTTTAAATAAATCTGGAAAAGATTATTCCCTGAATCAGGAAACAACAATTTCTCACTCTTTTTATATGGATGATTAAAGCTCTATGCAAAGAACGGGAGAGACATGAGAGTTGATAAAGTCATTCACTGAAGATATTGGGGTGAAGTTAGGAACAGACATATGTGCAACCCTTAATGTTCACAGAGAAAGATATAAGGATTCAGCTAATATTGAATTTAATAATAGTGATGTCATCAAGCAACTTCAGTTAACTGACTCCTACAAGTATCTTGGTATCTCACAGCTGCTTACATTCAAAAAAGAGGTCAAAGAAATCTTGGAAGAAGAATTTAAAAAACAGGTCAGGATACTCCTAAAAACTTCAATTCTATCTTGATTGAAGATAGCCAGATGTAGGTTAGTGTAACAATGAATAAAAAAAGGATGTGTAACACCAAATAAATAAATAATGAATGTGACAAATATTTAAATTTTTTACAAATGGTGCCACATCAAAAAAGCAAGTTTCAGTGAATATAAGGATTGCTCTGATGATGGGAAAATTGACCTGAAACGCTAGAGGTGATAAATGTGAATAAAGGGATTTGAAGGAAATTGAAAGTTTTTTTGCTTTAATTATGAAAAAATATATAAACCTAGGCTTCCTAAAAAAAGAAAAATAAGAAGATAAATAGAAAATTTTGAGAATTGTGATGATGTACTTCAAGTAATGAACTTGAAGGTGCTCAACAATTGAGGAACCCAAGCATGACCAAGAAGAAATTGAGAATGAGATCACTTCGGACAAAAATATATACAAAAAGGGCAATTTAATTTTTAAGAAATTACGGGGCAGAAGACGTATAATTGTCTCAAAAGATTTTGGATAATTTTTAATTTAAAAAATCACATATACTGTGGACACATTGGAGTAGGTCACATAGCAGCCAAGATAAGACCTTTTTAATATTTAAAAAATATGGATAAATTGATAGAAGAATTTTACAAACATTGTGAAACATGCAAAAAGAACAAATCTAGAAGAGCTGACGAAAGTGGAATTCTGTCTCAATTAGGTCCAGCACAAGAACCTTATGAAATCATGTCTCTTGACACTATTGGTGGCTTTACAGGTAATCGATTGCCTCAGCGTTATCTGCATCTTTTGGTCAAACACTTCACACGATTTGCATATACCTGCTCTTCTAGAGGTCAGACGACAAATGAACTAATTCAATTCTTACGTCCTGTTTTTGAAAAAAAAATAATATAAAAATTCTTCTAGCAGATCAATATATCGGAATCACTTTAAAGAAATTCAAAAAATTTTTTCATCGATTCAAACGGATTGAATGAACGGTTAAACCAAACACCAGTAACCGCATTCGCTGTAAGATTAGTAAACAACCACGCCATCCATGGACAAAGTTGGTTGCAGAATGTACTGAAGATTATAATCGTACCACATACAGTGTGACTAAGTTCTCCCCACTGTACTTAATAACAGGAAGACAATCGTTGATAACTCCTCAGTCCATAAGTACTCTTCCAGACTTGACAACCGACAGAATACTAGCGTTTCAAAATTCAATTAACCACCACTCATTAAATAAAACCTGAAGAAGAAAGCGGCGTATATGGTGTACGTAGAAGCGGCCAACCATTTAAAACGGAAAAATTTGGAACCTCTAAGATCAGGGCTATACATGATAATACGTCGGGTTTCCCCTACAATTTGTGAGATTGAAAATGGATCACAGCATTCATATGCTAATTTTTTTCATAGCAGTAAACTGATACCATTTCGAGGGGGGGGGAGAGGAGAGATATAAAAGTGAATTGCTCACTTTTAATTTTAAATGGTGGTAGATCATAAGAGCAATTGTTTTATTTAACATATGTTATCTAAGCACATAATGTGAAGTTATTAAGTTTTAGATGAATTTATTTTATAATTATAAAAGCTCTATAGTTTAATCATTTATATTTCCTAGTTATACAACAAACTTTAGAAACCTATTTTTCTTTAGGTAATTTACAAATTTTAAATATCCGTACATATATTATTACAGTAAGGCTCGAAATCGGTTTTGTACCAAATATAAGCTCCTGTCATGCTCAAATACCACGAATGGGGTACCGTTGGATTCAGAATTTCACGAGGGGTTAGCGAATCGTATTCTCGACTTTTGTTTTTCTTTCTAAAATAAATAAAGTCGATACAAACATTTTTCTAGGCTTCGATACTGGGACGGTGGTAGGTCTGTAGATCGATACGGGACAAATTGTATCTTAAAGATTTTGATGCGTACAGCAAGACCCGAATAGTTCCTTCGGAACTATCGAATCCTGCATTTTTAAGCCGAAAAACGTACTATTTTCGAGATAACGCAAGGCATAGGGGTCGCATCCACACAACCTTACATTAATTGTAGTACTGTCATTGAATACATGTCTCATTTCGTCGACTTGAGGTCTCTATGATCGAGAGAGGGAGAGTTTATATTATTCATCGATGGTGTTTTTGATCGGCAAGCCATATCATCGTTAATTTTTCACCAAATCTCAAGATTGAGCCACCAATTTTGAAGGCTTCCTTCTCCTTCAGGCTGGCAAAATAGTTCAACCACCCAGAAAATTCAGGCAAACAAGTTATGAAAGAAAATAAATTTTATTTGCGAATAACTGAAAAATTACACACTTTTCCCTTGGTTATGCCCATAATTATATAAAAGATTACTAAATTCCCTACAAAAGGAAAAAAAAAATCATCGCAATCGGACAATTTTTAGCAAATATACAGCTTACTGAAATTTGTATACATGTTGGTTCCAAACAAAAATGAAGATTTAAATTAATTTTTGTTTCCTTTGTGGATTATATTTATCGATAAAGTAACATTTGATGTCTTAATCTTTTGATAAGTTGCATTTTCTTATTAATTTGGCATTTGATAACAATATGCTGTGCGAATTTTTCGCATGGGCCTACTAGTTGTTAAGTATTATCTATTACTAATTTATTTTTTAAATTAATGTTAAATAAAATTTTTTCTTTAGAGATAAAACAGTCTAAAGTTTTTTTTTTCAAGCAATATATATATATATATATATATATATATATATATATATATATATATATATATATATATATATATATACACACACATATAAAATAATTTCAGTACAATTTTGTATTTAAGGGTTTTATATGAAGCTAAAATTGAATTAGTCTTGCTTTTCCATTACAAAAATTTACTTGGATTACGTTACTGGAAGCATTTTATGATTTTTGTTATTTCTTAAATATTTGATTTCATTTAATACAATTGGCAATTTTTTTTTCTAACACAAATAAAATTGACTGGTAAATAATAACCAAGGAATAATCTGTGAAGAGTAAATTTAAAAAACAAATAATATAGAAAAATATTGAAGTTGTATAAAACATGTTTTTTCTTGGCCCCTAAAGTGCATTGGCAAGAACCCTTGGATAGGTGACAAATATTTTTTGACATATCATCAAAAACAATGTATTTGACAATGATCCCATGGTTGTAACATCCCTCTGTCAGTATTATCTTTATACTGGTTTAGTATTCGTTCTTCTCCTCTTAAGTGTTTATTTATCAGTTTGCCATTCAATATAATTTTCTGAGGATAAATAGAAAATCACAAGAACTTAGGAAATTAATTGAATTTAATGCAACCATCAATTTACAAGCATCTGTTTAAAGTTTCCATGTATCAGTTTCCTCATTTCCTATTTCCTCAAAGCTCTATTGCATGCCTTAATTGTAATTTCATCCTAGAACATTTTACAACACATCATTTCTAAGAAATGTGAGATGAACAAAGGTAAACTTCACTAAACTTACATCTGGTATACATGTTTTTCTCTCCTGATTTATTGAAATTAAAAACAGTATAACATTAAAACCAGCAATTACCTGAACATACTGGCTGGTTGAAAAAAATACATATTATACTGAATTTAGTATACATTATGAAATTTCTTTTCCCTCTTTGACAATTAAATAGTTAAGAAAATAATTAACTTTATTCGTTTCCTATGGTGACTGAATTCCAAATAACCTGGGACCTTCGACAAAATGATATAAATACAGAGAATTGAATAAAATATATTTACCTTGATTCCAGCAATGGTGATGCCAGGAAACTCAAATCTCCAATTGAAAACCTATATAATGTTATAACAAGTATTTGAAATAAAAACAAAATTATTTCAAGAAACAAGAGCCATTTTCTAACATTCTTTTCAATCATGTGCTTTAAAAACCAATATATTATAACCAATTGCCCTAAAACAAAGAACAATAAAAACAGATTAAAAACTAACAAATAGAAACAAAAGCAAACGTTAGAATAAAAATACTATTAAATAAAAACTTAGATCAATAATAGGTTGTAAATAGTCTATGTATTGCATTAAATGTTTTTTATTCCCAATTGTCTTTAAATATGAAAATTTAAAGAAAAGCTATAAAATCAACGCCATTAGACACATTGGCGGGGCCTGACAGTTTTTTGATCCGCACGATAAAGTACTTCAACATATCTCATATCATCAAGACTATTGCAGAGATTATGCTGAAGGTGTTTTAAGTACCAGAATCTCAAGGGTGCGCAATCCTGCTCTATAAGGGGAAAAGAAAGAAAAAGAAAAGAAGAGACCAATTGCCATTTATTCAATTGTGCGCCGAATCATTGAGAAGGTTCTGGACCAAGAACTAAAAAAACAGATTACCTTCAGCAAAAATCAGAGAGGCTTCATCAGGGGCCTACTGGGAGCACATGTGAGTGCAAGAATCATCAGTGCCATTATAATAAAAAATGATGCCATATGCCATATGCCAAGAATAAAAAAAATGATTGCTCGGTGGTACTTCTTGATATTTATTTTGCTTTTGACAATGTTGGTCAAGAGGAGTGTCACCGGACCAAAAAAAAAATGTGATTGCAGCACTCGCGGACTCTAACCAAATCAAGATGTGAGTCGGAGCCCATTCGACAAACTGGATCAAAATGCGGTGAGGAGTATCCCAAGGCGGACCCTTGTCACCTTTGCTGTTTAACCTGGCTATAGACCATCTATACTGCAACATGTGTGAGCAGGAATTTTCGAAACGCTATGGATACCAAATAACCAGCAACCAAGAATGTGTGGTCCTCACAGGCTTGGCGGATGACTAGGTTGTTATGGCACGTAACAAGGGTGCTGCAGAGAGGATTATCAATTGTGTGCAGAGGATCCTTGCGGAGATTGGTCTGGTTGTAAATCCACAGAAACGCATGGGCTTAATAATCGATAAAGGAGAGCTGCAACAAACAAAGCTCTCCCTAGAGAATGGAGAAACCATCGATTCAGCAAAGGATGGTGAGACTATAAAGTATTTAGGATGTACGTTCTCGGGAGAGCTGGTACTGAATGAAGAAATGGCGACCAAATTAAACAACAATTTGGATAAATTGGTAAACTCTTGCCTTCTTGACAATGTTACGTGTTCCTGGGACTTACCCTCTCCAGACGGCACCCGTCACAAAGATATGTCCTGCGATACTGGAAGGAATTGATACAAATTTTGACAGGAGTATCAAGGACATTATCGGGCTCCACGCTTATACATCAACGGCGATGTTGTATGCACCAAGGAGGTATCGAGTATTGGGATTGATCTGTTGTCAATGGGAAACTGCTTTGCAGCATTGGTCCATTACTCAGCAACTGCCTAATGTACCAGATGCTCTGTTCCAGTCCACATTTGATTAATATAAAGAAATCGCCGAATATGCAGAAAGACTAGGAGTGGATCAGGGCCAAAATGTGAGAGCTCTACGACAGTCACTAAGAGAAAATTCTTTTGAAGAATGGGCCAGCTGCAGGTGGCAAGGAATTGGAGTTCAGCATTTTTAAGAAAGGAATATCCAATATTATATGTATAGTTATTGAATTGAGTAAATTTAGTATATATTTTTTTATTATAAAATTTATTCAATTTTAATTTTTAGCTTTGTCTTATCTTTTTATCTTGTATTTCTAGTATTTGAATACTTTTTTTATTTATTTTTTTTAAGACAATATATGTGTTATATAATGGTAATGTTTAATGTGGTATATTAGTGATATTGTATATGACTAGTGTTATGAAAAGGGAGAATAAAAATAATATGTTTATGTAATAATGGAATAATAGAATGTAAGAGCTATGTCCTATGTGGATTGATCAGTATGCTGTGTACGAAGCAACATTACCGCTCATGCTAATCTAAAGCAACATTATGTAGTAGGGTAGTATTACTTGCAATAAAGTATTTCTCTCTCTCCAAAACAAAGAAACTTTTAATTAAAAATACAAATGATAAAAAATATTGAAAAAATAAATTTAACTTTGAAATGGTATCATCTACGACAACAACGTACGTTGTGGTATCAACAACGACTATTTCATGGTTTGGATCAATTTTTGCTTTAAATGACAATTTTATAAATGTAATCTCTTAAATATCTACATAACCATTTAATTTATCAAAAAAATTAACAGGATTATTTGTATAGATATTTTAAATTACTTTAATATTTTATTGAATAAAATTTGCAATAAACCTCATCGTTTTTGAGACATTTTAAAAAAAAATCAGCTTTCTGTCATTCTCATTCTCTCTTCATCAAAATCCAATCTGGAAAACATTAGGGCTTTTTACCAGTTACCATATGGTAACTGTTAAAAACACTCGAAACAATAAAATTAAGAACAATCAAAATCATCTATAAAATTATAAAAAACATACTGTTTAAACTTTTAAGTTGTTAATTTTATATTGCAGTTGCATATCTGTTGCAGACTGGAAGACAAGTAAAAAATTGTATTAAAGAACATCTAATTTGGTCAGACCATGCTCATGCACCTCATTTCAAAGACTGATTTAAAAACTGTCCATACCCACATAAAAATAGTACCATAAAACTCTTACATGCTATATCAAAAGAGAAAATAATGACTTTTTTGAAAAACTAGAAATCAAGAAAAAAAAAATTATTTTTTCTATTTACTATATTTGTTGGACATTTCGGGAAATGTTGTTTCAATCATCAGAAACATATTATTCAAAGTTCCTGGTCCATCCTGTTTACTTACACTTACCAATATAATAAGGGTAAGAATTGCAATCGTGAACATTTCCGAATCTGAGTTTTCATCAGAAATACATGTTTTAAGGTCCCCTGAGTCCAAAGATTACAACAGGCTTCCATACGTAACATGAGCTTCATATAATATGGACTCCGGCAATATTATGTTCATATACATGTGCGATTTTCATAAATGCTATCATTGGTACTGTTTAATATTTAATTGTATAGATTACAACAATATAACAATTAAAATTAATATATATAAGGATACTTAAACAAATAAAAACACCCACAATGAAATATAAAAACAATACAGTGTCTATAGTTTTTACTTTCACTTCCCTTTTTCTGAAAATACTTATTTCTGCTAAGAGGTTTCTGGTAAGTGAAAGTTGTGTGATGCGTGCACCAGATTTTTTTTAGCAATTTATGACCAACAATAATAAAATAAATGAATAACTCTCGAATATGTACAATTATAGTAAAGAAACAAAAAAAGTATGTATTGTCAAAAAAGAGCACAAAAAATTTTTTTTTCAAGGAATCTTTGAAAAATCCCCGTACATTTCCCAGTTTTTCAGGAAATTTCTGTACGCTTGACACACTGCCTCAGTGATCTTTGTTAGTTTTATAAAATGGCATAGTGAGCCAAATCACAAAATTATAGGAGCCGGAAGGGTAGAGGATCCCATTGTTGGTTCAGAGATGGATTCAAGTGATAGGAAATAAGATATATTTTGAGCAGTAAGTTTATCAAAGTTTGAGCAGTAGTTACCTATCATTTTCATATAAAGGTAAAAACATAGAAGTTGTTAACACCTAGTATTTACACAACAAAACAAATAATAAATACAATCAACAGCTTATATCCCAACATTCTTGGCAATAAACACAATAAGTGAGATATTGAAATAATCCATAATATAGGTTATAAAATGTAGGAATAGCATCTCAGATTATTAAGAGAATAACAGTTCAGGTTCATTGATAAAGCATGCTTCATTTTCAAATAGAAAACAACTAAATTTGTGGAATAAACAATAGAACAATGATATTGAAATCAACAAAGAATGATTGCATAATAATGAAAACAGTTCATTATATAGCAGAGTGAAAGGGAAAACAAGAGAACTACAGCTTTGTCAAAGAAAATAAGGGGAGAAAAACATATACATATTACAACCAGAGAAGTTTAAGTGGAGTGAATGAAGATAAAAAGTTGTTTGTTAATTTTTTTATATGAATGATTTAATTACTTGATTTTTTCAAAAAGGCATTTGACCCCACTTAACTTAAGCCAATAATTATAATTTTAATTACTTTATAATTTTATTATTAATTTGCTTAACAGTCCTTAATGGACCAGGGCCTCAGAAACCAGCTTCCACCAGGCTTCTCAATCCACAGCTGCTCTCCTCCACCTTCTTACACCCATACAGCTGAGGTCTTCTACGTTGTTGATCCACAGCAGCTGAGGTCTTCCCCTGCGCCCTCCTGAGGGGTTATAAAGAATTTTCCTTGGTAATCTATCTTCCTCCATCCTTTCTACATGACCAAGCCATCTGGGGTGGTGCCTTTTGACTGTGACAAAAATATTGTCATTCTTATAAAGCTCATTTAGCTCTTCATTCAGATCCACATTATGTTTGTATGCTTTCTAACATCTGCCTGACAGCAAACAACACTGTTGATCTATTTTTCGTGAAACCACATTGGTAGTTTCCACAATTTCTTTCTCACCATGACGCTAGCCTTTTACTAATAGCAATTGAAAGGACTTCATATTAGAGATGGGCAAAAATGTACTCTGAGTAAAAAGTACAAATTACAGAGCAGTTTACTCAAATACTCGCCCGGTTCGAGTACCGAGTACTTTAATCACTACTCGACCTCATGATTGACAAGTACAAAAAGTAATCAGCTGTCCTCGTGAGTACTTTCTATTTTCAAATCTACTCAGAAATATTTTACTCTGAGTACTTTTCAAAGTAATCGAGTACTTCATTACAAAAATTACAGGAGTAGAATATTTAATATTTCTTCCATATTTAATTCCATTGTTATCTTATGGGAGTATAGTTTTTTAAAATAGTATCGATATTAATTTAAATCGATAAAATAAAAAATCATTAAAATATTTTGGATTTAATCAACTCTGGGGACCATTGGGGCACGACTTTTTGTAACTTTTCAGATTTAATAGATATCAATGTTGATTATTAGGTTTTGGGGGACACTTTTTAAGGAAATGATATCGAATATGAGATTAGGCCCCCCGGGCCTCGACTTTTTGGATTAAATCGATATCAGGGTTGACTATTATGTTTTGGGGGACGATTTTTATGAAAATGATATCGAATTTGAGATTGTGCCCCCCGGTCCTCTACTTTTTTAAACTTTTTGGATTAAATCGATATCAGGGTCGACTCTTATGTTTTGGAGGGTGCTTTTTATGCAAATGATATCGAATTTAAGATTGGGCCTCCCGGTCCTAGACTTTTTTTAACTTTTTGGATTATATCGATATCAGGGTCAACTCTTATGTTTTGGGAGGTGCTTTTTATGAAAATGATTACGAATCATTTTCATAAATTTTGAGATAGTGCCCCCAGGGCCCAACATTTTGTAAATTTTCATATTTAATAGATATCAATGTTGATTATTAGGTTTTGGGGGACACTTTTTATGGAAATGATGTCGAATTTGAGATAGTGCCCCCGGGGCACAACTTTTGGTAACTTTTCAGATTTAATAGATATCAATGTTGATTATTAGGTTTTGGGGGACACTTTTTATGGAAATGATGTCAGATTTGAGATAGTGCCCCCAGGACACGACTTTTTGAACCTTTTCAGATTTAATAGATATCAATGTTGATTATTAGGTTTTGAGAGACACTTTTTATGGAAATGATGTCGGATTTGAGATAGTGCCCCCGGGGCACAACTTTTGGTAACTTTTCAGATTTAATAGATATCAATGTTGATTATTAGGTTTTGGGAAACACTTTTTATGGAAATGATGTCGGATTTGAGACAGTGCCCCCGGGGCCCGACTTTTTGTAACCTTACGGATTAAATCGATATCAATGTTTTTTTATATTTTTTTTATAAAATGCGTCCCCTAAAATATAATAGACGACCCTGATTTTGACTAATTCCAAAAAGTGAATCCACTGTGTGCAATCTCAAATCCGAAAGTATTTTCATAAAAAGCGTCTTCCAAAACTTAATAGTTGACCCTGATATCTATTAAATCAGAACAGTTACTAAAAGTCAGTGCCCAGGGGCACTATCTCAAATTTGATATCATTTTCATAAAAAGCGCCCCCCAAAACATAATAGTCGACCATGACATTGATTTAATCGGAAAAGTTAAAAAAAGTCAAAGCCCGGGGGCACTATATCAAATCCGATAGTATATTTTTATAAAAAGGCCTCTCCAAAACATGATGGTTAGTCTAATATCGATTAATGGGGGGTTAGGGTTGGTTAGGTCCAATATGGCTGCTATTATTGAAGGAAATAAAAGAAAACATTTATACTCTTTATAATAATGAGGGAGTAGTTGAAAAATAAAAAGTACTCTCGGTAGGAATTTGGCTGAGTACTTTCTGTAATTCGATATAACAGCGCGAGTACTTTATGTACTTAACTAAATCATGATTAACGCAGTGTGAGTACTCACAGTAATCGCCGATATCAGCCCGAGTACTACAGCCCCATAACTACTGGATACTTTTTCCTAATAAAATTAATCAAATCATGAAAGTAATCTAGTACTGCCCTTCTCTACTTCATATACAGTTGGTAGCAGCACTATTCCTCTGTAATTGGTGCAGTTCAACGTCTCACTTTTTAAAAATAGAACATGTTTTCCATTCTTCAGGGATAGTTTCCTGCACCCAGATCATGCATATGAAATCGTAGAGCTGTTTATTAGTTCTACTCTGCCATTCTTTATCAGCTCAGCTGGTATTTCTTCAACACCCGGAGATTTATTGTTCTTTAAAGCCATAATTATCTGTTTTATTTCTTCTTTCTCTGGCAGTATCTCTTCTTCCTCACATATGTTACCTCCATTTCTTTGTGTTTCTTTTTTGTTATTCATTATTATTATCATTAGTATATTCGAATATCGTGACCTTTCCTGACCTCCTGACCTATCGTGACCTCCTTGGTTCAATACTTCTGAAAAATATTCTGTCTATCTATTTAGTATTTCTTTCCTTGATCCCAACAAGTTTCCACATTTATCTTTACAGTAATCTAGGTGTGGTTTTAAACCAGTTCTTACATTCCTGATTCCTTTGTAAAATTTTCTGGGTTTCTTTTGCTGTATTAAATTCATGCATTTCTCCTATTATTTTCCTTTCTCATGTTCTCTTCTTTATTCGGCATATTTCTTTAGCTTTTTTCTTTTCATTGCATAATTTTTCTTAGTTGCTCTTGTCCTCTTCAAGAATTTGGCTTTTGCATTATTTCTTTCTGTAATTGCTTGAGTGCATTTTCCATCAAACCATTTGGTTCCTTTCTTTCTTCTATTTGTATCAACTTCTATGTGCAAGGACTTCCCCGAAATCTCCATTAGGGTGGTTCTTATCTTCCACCATCGCACTTCAACTGTAGTTTCTTCTACATTTCTATCATTTAATCTTTGTGTGACCCTTCCTTCAAAAATCTCTTTTATCCTATCATCTTTCAGGCCTTCTATCCATAACACTATTCTGGTTTCTCCTCTTTTTCCATTCATTCGCAATCCTGTGTTTATATTTAACTTCTACCAAGAAATGATCAGTATTACAATCTGCCCCTTTAAAACTGCGGGCATCCAAAATATGCAACTTGTGTCTTTTGTCCATCAAGACATGATCGATTTGATCCCTAGTGTTCCCATCTGGCAATATCCAAATTTCTTTACGTGGAAAGGAAATTTTTCCACATAAAGAAATTAGTAGGGAAAGAAGTACTACTTACTCTTAGTCCCCTAGCTGTTGCAAAATCAATCAGTCTGATTCCATTTTCACTCGATATTTCATGTTTGCTGTATTTTCCAATTGTAGGTATGAAAGCACTTTCCTTTCCAACTTTAGCCTAAAAACTTCCATTAAAATTTTTGTGTCATACTTAGGTAGATCATCATAAGCTCTTTCTAATGCTCCATAAAATAAATCTTATTTCATTCCTCTTTATTTTCTGTAGGAGCATGTACGCTGACTAGGGATATATTATAAAATTTTCCTCTCAACCTAATGTAGCATATCCATTTGTTTATGATTTCAATCTTTATTAGGGCTTACTTAATCATATTTTTAATAATGAAACCTGCCCCCAACAAGTTATTCTTCCCTGTGGTACCGCTATTAATTACTATGTAGTACCTGAGGTTACTATTTCTGTCGTTTTCCACCAAGTCTTCTGTAAAGCTAAAATGCCCATCTTATACCTCTGCAGCTCTCTCTCCACTACTTTACTAGCACCAAATTATTGGTACAAACTTCTTACATTCGAAGTTGCTAGTTTTAGTGATCCTTTTCCTCACGATTATCATGATCGTATATCTATCCTCTTTTTTTCTTTTGAACAATGACGTTTTACTGGTATAGATTTGTTAGCCTTATGACCACCTCCAGACTTGGGAGAACCATGATTTTATATAGAGACTGACTCCCTTAGCTGTTGAACATTGTTTTAGCCCGCAAGGTAGTGGCGGAAAGATAAAGGTCAGAAAAGGAGAAGGATGCTAAGGGTCAGTAATAGTTGATAGGAAGGAAAGGGAATATGGTCAACCGACAGTTGGCCCTTTAGTAGCCTTCTAGGACAAGCGGTAAAACACTGTGGGCTTATTCTATTATCCCTGCACCCATAGGGAAATACATTATAATTAGCAGCATCAAATTGTGTATCCTAGTTATTTTAAGAAGACAATAACACTGGAATAACATTTTTTTTTTTTGTTCCTCCCATGATATTAATCATAAATATTCAAAAAATGTACAAAAACTGATTAGTAATTTAGTGAATACACAACACAACTTTTTAACACATAAAAATTTAAATAATAGATCTAAGTCAAGAAACGAAGATATATAGATATACCTGAAATATAAACAATCAGTAAAAGAGTCATATTTTTTTCTTCATTTAACCAATCACCAATGTCAGGAATAAATGCCCATTTGTTGCCTGTTTGATTTAGTTTTCTGAGAAATCTTTGAACTAATAAGGGAACAATGCAGCTATAAGCTGCTTTAGAAATTATTGTGTATAAAAATAATGATGTAAGGAAGAAATACCAAAATTGGTGTTCTTCTTCGATATAACTGCTACTAGTATAGCTAAGTAAATGTAGCAGAAAGAGAATAAGTAAAGGAGGATCAACATCAAATGAAACCTGAAAATATATTTTCTGGAATTACATAAATAAAGAACTAGAAACATGACAAGCTATAGATATACTTATAAATGATGAAAGTATAATCTATGTTAAATATAATTAATTATGAAATTTTAACAAAAAAGTAGGTGACTGTTTATGACAATGGGAGGTTTGTTATGAATAAATATTGAAATATTTTTTTAATTTCAAAGTCAAATGAATTATAAATTGATATTAATATATAATAGTATGTAAGCTATATTAACAGACCAATACTCAATTCAATGCTCATGTCTAAAAGGTTAAATTTTAATGGGTATGTTTTCAACCTAAATAGAAATTAGATAAATTAATTAATTTAAAACTGGGGTAAAAAGTTTTATTTTTAATTCTTAAATCATTTTTTAGCTGCTTAGTGGACAAAATAAATTACTTTAATTATTACTGAAATGCTATAATTCAATCAGATAAAAAATAAATTCTCATCAATATTAGATAATATTATATCTAATATTGATGAGAATTACAGAATACAGAAGAAATAAAGATTATCAGGAGCATTTCATTATACTTTTTTTTTACTGATAAAATCCGATGCAAGGTTTTCAAAAGAAACAAGGTTTGAAATCGACACAGATATGACATCTAATACAGCAGCATTGGTTCACTTCCTCCAGAGCGTAAGGTAGGTTTTACTTTTACAAATTGGTACATGTTAGCAACTCTTAAATGACCAATTTCACAATGCATTTTGGTCATTCAACTTAACAAATTCTATAATAATAGGATAACTTTGAGAACTAGCTCATAATCACATTGAAATTTATCACAATTAGCTAAATATCAGTCTTTAAATATTAATAATTTGAAGATATTGAATGTGGATAGAATATCTACATCATACACCACTGAATATTACTCTTTTACCTTTATATATATATTCTAAAAACAAGAGCATTTGAAAGATTCACTAATATATTATGAATTAACATCTTTGAATACAGATCTAGTCCTTCTTGACTCATAGTTTTTAACCCTTGACAGTAATTTTCAATGTGAGTTGAATTTTTTGAAAACATAAAGAAATAAAGCAATATAACAGAATCTATCTTTTATTCATAAAGAAGAATTCCTGATAATGATATCCTTTATTAACAGCAATAAGTGAAAAAATGTTTTCAACCGAGTTTTCAATTAGTAATTAATTAAAGTAAATTGCAATATCAGATATAAAAATGAAGAGCTAACTCATCACTTATTTAACAAAAATGGAATACATTAATCTTACTATTGTTATTAGTTGAAAAGAATTATTATTCCAAAATAATTTTTTACCCTTGTTCTTCTTGTAATAGGAGGTATCAAAAGAATATTAAATGAAAAAACTGCTGTTAATATGCTAGGTATAATTTGAGATGTTATATCATCACAGCACACAAATGATGATCCTGTTGAAAGATGGCATCCAAACAACTTGAAACCATTCAATATAGTGAAGCAAATTAGCGATATTAAAATTCTGGGCTTGGTAAATACTAGTCGACATCCTTTCAACAAAATCCACCAAATCTGTAAAAGAAAGAAAAATTAAATAACAATATAATTATCCGAAAACAGATATACATTACAATCAAAATTTAATTAATTAAGGACATAAAAATTGACAACTAATACAGCATGCAACTAAATTAGAAGGATAAATAATATTATAAAGATAAAAATAATTCTTTAGTTCAAAGTTCTTTTATTGTAATGTTGATCAAAGTATGAACCATCGATCAGACAAAAGATAGGTTTCACTATCAAAAGAGATTCACTAGAAACAATTCATTATTTTATATCATTATAAAAACCAATGGACAATTAAAAGTGTTAGAAGAAATGGTGATACAAAGGGGCAACAACACCTCAAGAACATGGTGGTTGTGAGAGAATTTTCCATTTCACTCCTTAGAAGTATTTTTTTTCATACTTTTGGAATTGTTAAGGAATAAAATTAATTACTAATGTCTATTTTTCTTCTTCCAACTTTGCCCCCAAGGTAGCACGAGGCATGGAGGTTTAACCTCAGTAAACCTTCTTCAATGTTCATGATCAGTCACCATATCCATCATTTCATTTAGAGAGCAGCCTTTTACTCTATCAAGTCAAGTTACATGATCCATATACACCTGCCTTGCAGGCACTCTCCTTCTGGTCTGACCATCATCAATTATTTGGTCTTCCTTTCATAGCCCATTCTACTCAAATGACCAAACCATCGCAGTTGAAGCTGCTTCACTATCGAAATCCCAAGGTTCTCTCAATATTTTCATTGGTCCATTCAGGTTTTTCCCCTGATGCCTCATCTCTATTATCGTCACTTAGCTTACTTGGCAAATAGGACTGTCCAATTCTCTCCTTCATAGAGCAAAAAAACTGTTAGGAAAGGTGTTTTAAATAGCAGGATATTATAACCTTCATTACTATGATTGCAGAGTATATTTTAGAGTATACTTCATTGGCTCTTTTCATTCTATGAAGTACCTCATGATCTATTTTTTTCATATTTGCTAATTATAATTGTGGGTTCTCGTAGGCACTAAAAATTAAAGAAGTAGCCCATTACAGATTACCACGCCCTCATCATCATCCCATCCAAACAGTATAACTTTGCTTTTATAAACATTAATAATCACTTCTCTCAACTGGAACACTTCACTCCATTCATTTAATGCAACCTATACTTTCTGCAGGTTGTCAGCTATTAATATTGCATCATCTTCAAATATTAATGCTTGTACAAGAATTGGCATGGGATTATTTATGTATCCATTGCTTCCAGTTTTCTCTTTTTTCAGACCTTCTATATCTCATTCAAAAAAATGATAAACAGGAGTGGCCTGAGGATGGCTCCCTGTTTAACAGCATTATAAAACTTAAAAGGTTTTAATCTATGTTTATACAGTCCGGTAATATTTTTGGGGTCCTGGTATACTGACATCATACTTATGTTCACCAGAGCCTTCCATATTTGAAAACCAAAAATGCTAAATATACATCTCCCCCTGTATCTATTATTCATTTTATTTTTGAAAAAAATATAAAATAACCAAAGTCTACTATTCACTTTATTCATTTGTGATTCTTTTATTTAAACAAAGTAATTGCAATCAATACTATGATATGACTGTCACAACTCTTTTTCGATATCATACAATTTTTTTGGTTACCCTGGATGTTCCTATTTCCATACATTGAATTTTTTATTCTTGAAGCTCTTAACTCAACTATAATAAGATCTTTGAAATGAAGCATGACCTTTATAGATTCATAACAGCACAGGATAGATGTGCATTTCAATTATTTCATAAAGAAAATAACATGGCAACATTATCCAAAAACATACTTTATGTAAAAAAAAATTTTCCACTGTAAAATTACTTTTCAAAAATTTGTATCACACTAGTCTAGTTGTATAAATAGTCTTCAAGTTAAAAAAAACAACCTATATATGTTATAGTTTCTTATTCATTTGTTCCTTTTTAAATTTTGTGTAGTTATTGATTATTTTTTTCTATTTTATTTGATAGAGACTGAAACTGTTTGCCAAAAAACTATACTGAAAGAAAACACGTTTCCTTCTTCTGGATATTGATTATTTCTTATTTCATGAAGAATAATCACATAGAATTTTACATTTTCATATATCAAAAAATATTGATGAACACATCATTCATCCTAATCAATAAATCAAATATTCTGTTTGAATAGTATATACATACATAAATTGCAATTAAATTTAATTAAAAGTTATAACTGTATTAACTAAAAATATAACAACTGTATGTGAATTGGTACAATGACATGCAGAGGAACTAAACATTGTTAGCAGTTCCAATAACAGTGCACCACAAAAAAATTTTTTTTTTTGTATTTTTATCTTCGATGAAAACTGTTTCTCTTGACTAATTTTGGTGTGAGAAACTCAAATTTTCTGACTGAATTCTTATATTAGCTACCATTCTACAGATACGATACAGATACAGATATGACCAGTATTTGATACCAGTATCTTATAAGTTATAAGAACAGTGCTGTTGTAAAGTTTATTTAGAACGTTTCTTCTTTGCTTGGCGATTGTACTGATGTTCTGGCAAATCCTTCACAGTAGTCTGCGAGCATTGATGTATCCCACCGACTTGATATCTTTGTTTCATCGAGGATATATCTTGGTGAAATCACTCACCATGTTGGTCACTTACAGATCCACAATTTTTGGGAAAGAAGTCCAAATGAGAGTGAAGAAAGTGAATCTTGAGTGACATATTAAAACCAAGATCTCTGTACTTTTTAAGGAGGGTTTGGACTGAAGAATATTAAAAAATTCATTGTCATTAAGAAGCTCACAGATTTCTGGATCAACAGATACACCCTCTTTAACCTTAACTTCATTTAAGCGAAGAAATTTTCCTCTCAAGTACTTGAATGTCTCTCCTGATTGGTCCATTCCTTTGAAAAAAAATTTTATGAGCTCTAACTTCATATGTGGTGGAGACAAAATGATTTTTTCAGGGTCCACAAGAGAGTAGTAGATAACATTTTTTTGTAAAGGGGTCAGGATTTCTCTTTGAGGCCATTCTTTTCTGATGTAATGAGATGCTCTGTCCTGACTGTACTCACAGTACTTGGTATATCCCTGTTGCATACCTAGAAAAATTGCCACTACTTTCAGGTCCCCACAGATTTACCTTTGGTAGTTCTGGTATTTGATGGATTTTAGAAGGGTTTCCATGTTTTGGTAAGTTTCCTTCATGTGGAAAGCATGGCCAATAGGAATAGAGGGAAGTAAATTGTCACATTGCATAACATAGGGATGCATAACATAGTGCATAACATCAAGCAACATAGAGATAGCTTTGATGAATCCATAAACAGCCTCCATTCAGAAGGGTTGTGAATGAGATTTAATGCTATTATCACACATGGAACATCATAACAGGCAACAAGGTTCTCATACTTTTTGAAATAGGGGATCAAGTCTTTCTGACGATTTCTGTACATTGTAATCTTTACACCAGGTTTTATTTTATAGCAGGTATTACTGTAATCAGATTTATTTTTTCGAGACATTCCATGATGAAGAGGAGGGGTTATGCAAAAGAAGCAGTTGTCAGTGTGATTAGTAGGATCCCTGCACACCATGGGAACAGCAAAACACATCGAACAACCTTTCTTGTTCAACCATTCTCTGAAGGTTACGCCACATGTAATGCAGCAGATGTATGAGGTCCACAATTTATCTTGGTCACCAAAATTCATCCTAAAATACTTGTGGTATGCTGTCTTGATCAACTGGGTGATAGGACGTTTTTGACTTGAAAAGGTTACTTCTCCACAAATGTAACAAAAGTTGTCAGGAGCATTCACACACTTCCTGGGCATTGTAACTTCACAAAAACTACTGGGCTATCAAAAAAAAATTGTTGAAAGAATGCCTGAAGTAGGAAAAATCACGTCAAGAGTAACTTGATTCTGTGATTCGCAGCTAGTCATTTCCTGTGCTTCAAAGGCAGAAATCAATCCTACCAACCCAGGAGCAGGAAATTCCCTTATATTATGCAAAAATTAACTATATCTTTGAAATCAGAGCTAACTGATGATTTTTATATGGAAATTCGAATTTCACACACCGAAAAACATGCAATGAGGCTGTTTTAAAGTAAGATACAATATCAATGTAGAACAGTGTAATAGCTCTATATTAAAAGGTCACAAAGCCACCTTCTTTTCAGGTGCCAAAGAAAATTATTTATTATTATCAGGAATCGAAGAGGGGGTAAGGTTAAAAACTAGAGGGTTGTAATGGGTCTGGAGTTTATCATGAAAGGATAGGTATCTGTATTGGGCCAAATTGGCAACATATGGAACATTGAGGTCATTATGTAAGATAATAGATAATTACAGATCCAAGCTAAACAGATAATTGTGTACATAAAGTCAGAAAAACATTTAATGATGGATAAAAAAGTTATAGGTAATGAAACATAAATAAACAAAAGGCACCTGTATAAGTAATATTAAACTAATGAACATCAAATAGAAGTCAAAAGTAATGTTCAGTTCAGACATTTTACTAGACATAAATTTCTGGGCTTCATAATAATGATATAGTAACTTGTTTTCTATGATGCTGTCAGAACCACTTTTAATTATTAGTTCAAATAAATTGTCTGCTTCTTGAAGACTGTTTAATATATCTAAAACAAAAATAAGAAGTTGTAAATATAACTGAAAATTAGGAAGCAATATGAGGACAAAGTGTGAGCATATTTTTATATGTATACGAAAATGAAACTTCTAATATTTTTTTCTCCTCTACCTGGCCATTTCTGGCACACAGATTTTTCAGCAGTAGTAGGATAGTGCACATAGGATTTGCGCAAGCTTCTGTCACCAACAAAAGCTCTCTTTATTTCAATTTTCTTTATTAATAATATGCATGCAAAAGGATATGAGTATTTTGAGAATAATAGAACAGGGTAAACTGTGGAGCAGTCTAGTACACGAATGCCCACCTTCTGCAGTCCTTCATAAGGTCCAGAGGCAATCAAACATCCTTAGCCTTCTTTTCTCCATCCCTAATTCTCCTCTGGTGCCTCCATATCTATGGATCTTTGTGGTGCTGATTATCCCCTACCCACCTCTTCCTCCTCTTCTGATAGACATCCCCTCCAAAGAGTGAAGTATGTAGGGTCTACCACTTCCTTCCAACTCCTCACATACTCTATGAAATGGGGCTAAGTTATCCTTCCACATCAGTCCAGGGAAATCTAAGGTTGTACATCCCAGCCCTCATAAGGATTGGGCCATATCTGCAAGTCACAGCATGTTCCTTCCCTTATTTTTCCCATGCTTATTCAATTTATCTCTAAACCCTGGGTGCCCAATCAAGATTTGTGAGAACCACAAGTCAGATTGAACCCACTACACCTTCAGCCTGGAATCGACAGTGGGAACTTCCTCAGGGTTGAGTCCTCCTAAATTGTCGTCCATTGCCTGTTCCACTTCTCGAGTTAATGTCCTCCATTTCCTCAGGTTTTCTTCTGCCCTCATTTTTTATTTTCACTCCTTCCTTGCCTTTTAGAATATACACGGTTTTCCCTGGCCAGAGGGTGAGGGCGGGAGGATTAATGCTAGCGTTAAAAGATCCTTTGGCCCCGTGAACTCATTGGACGTGAACTTATAACTATTTTCCCAAACCAGTAGGGCAACAGAAGGATTAGAGAGAGAGTTTCCCCCACTCTTTGCAGAATGATCAGGCCTTACTGCCCTACCTCTGATTTCTCAGCCCTCCCGATTCCTACCAATATCTGCTGTCACCTTCATGTAGAGCCTCCCAGAGAGTCTATTGGGGCTAACAGGCGATAGAGGCGGGGTCCACTACTTTTATCCATTTCATAGTAGTGGTGGTCCTTTAGACATCCAAGCAAGGCGCTTGAGCTATGACTGAATGTCAGAGGGGGTCTAAAAAATATAGTCTTTTATTGACCCGCTTGGGGCACTAGGTGGCCATTGTACTTAGCCTGCAGCAGGGAGAGAGTGTAGTACCTGCAGTCTATCTTGTACCAACAAAATGAACTCAAACTATTTTATCAACAATTTATCTTTATCCAAGGAAGACATGTCTTCCTAGAAGAATTTCATCAATGTTTTAGGTACTTCGCTTGAAGAAACCATCAACAACGACTTGGTAGGAGTTCTACTCAGATCACTAATTTTGTGCAGTAGCCCTTATCCCAGACATCATAGAAGAGGAGGTAAGTATACCTGTAGGCACTTAAATAACTAGCCTACCTTATACTTGACACTATTTAGAGATTGGGTATTGTGTTAATACTGACAGTACAAGAAAATACAGACCAAATAACAGCAATAATTGTTATGTATAACAATCAGTCATTGCTTATGGTACAGGAGCCAGAGTCTAGAGCAAACATAGGCCCAATAAAAGAATATCCAACACATGTATTCCCGTCAGAAATACTGGCCATTCACCCATAGATTGGATTAAGCGAAATGCTAATTTATTTGCATTCTATATATATTTCTTTGACAATTCGTGGCCTTGCTTTGAGAAGGTTCTAACAAACAAATTTGGGCAAATTGAGTTTACTAAGTGAGAAGGGTCCCATAAGCACTATTCAACTCTAATTAAAGATGGCCATCGATAGTCAATATTATCGAAATATTTTTTAATAATAAAGATTAATGGTAATAAGATATACTGATCAAAGCTTAAAACAGTAACAGTAACGACTCTTGCTAGCCAATTTAATCATGGCGGAATGATTATCAGCAGTTCTCATTGCTAATTCAGATCTTGTATCACCTCCCTTTGCAAAGTAATAGCCATAGGTTCAGGTACAGATTAATCAGAATATTTTATATACGCTTTTTGGTTCTCCATCAAACTGACTTTTATTTCACTATATGCTTCTTTAACCCTAATTTTTCTCTCGTTCCATACAAGGTCTGGATGCTCATCTATCTGCTTGTACTCCAACATATAAAGTCTGGCGGCTCATCTGTCTGTCAGTATTTTTTCTCCCACAAAGTTTGGAGGTTCATCCCTTCATTTGTAGGATCCATCCAGTGATGTCTTAAAACTCATCCCTTAGCTCACAGACCGAAAGTGATTTGGGTGCTCATCCACCTGATACTTGAAAACATCTTGCCTTAGCCTCACCCTCATTCACTTTCTCTTAATTAAACATGCTCTATTTACCTACCTTCGTACATCAATGCATCTATTGTGCCATACTACCACAGATTACTCACAGCTTGGAAACCTCAGTTGTAACTATGAGATATTCCAGTTCATTACTAGCCACTAGGAAGAGAGATATTGGTCAGTATGCTTGAGATAGATGTTTGTCACTTGTTGCGAGGAAAAAACTCTAAACAGACCCTTTTCTGTCTCTAATAGACTTTTTAACAAATATTAACCAATCAATATAGAATATGATATTTGTACTTCTGTCAAGTGGACATAGTGAAGATTATCTGTAACCAACTCTAACAGACAATTAGTGCTACTTCATTTAGATTTACCAGATTTGTTCTGATAAATACCTAACTAATAAACATTTCTTCCATAAATTATCCCAATTTATGTCTTAAATTGTGTTCAGCTTTAGATTTATGTATTTTTGCATAATGATAAAGCTTTCTTAGAATTCATGAAAATATTATTATTGTTATAAAAAAAGATATAGTCACAAATGCGATTCATAAAAAAACACTGTAGGGAAAACTTGATAATGACTGACATGAGACTCAAAAGAAATCTTAATAATAGAGTGTTTAACCATCTAATCAAGGACAGATTAATGCGTTGCTGGTTCCGGGATATACCGCATCCCCACAATACCCACTTTAGAACATGTATGGCATATTTATATGGTAGAACACATTCAGATATATGGCATGCCAAGAAAACTGGAAGATCATGGTATAAAACAATAACTTAAATTATTTTATCATTCAACAACTAACCACCACAAGCAAATAAACATTTTGCGAAGGTACTGACCATGTAATGGTTATAGCAAAGGTATACAGACTTCTCAAGGTGACCCATGAGATGTCTGCCTGGAAAAATATGAGATTAAATATGAAAAAAAGTCTACAAAACAAAAATTTTAGAAAACTTTTAGTAACAAAGAGTAGGTGAAGAATAAAGTCATAAGCGTCTCATCCCACAGGTGATGCCTTCATAGGATTGTTGTTAGGAAGGGACAGAACATAACCTATATTGATGAGGACAGAGCTGTGGAGGCAGAGATATCACTGCTAGCATGTATGCAGGCAGAATATTTAAAGGGTTAAAAACTACAAGAAATATAGAAAGATGTTGAAATTAATGTATTACACAAAATAATTTGAAAGTCTAACTCTAAATCATTTATAATCATAAAAATATGTTTTAAAAATTACCTGGATAAGAATGAATATCAAAATGATAATCATCAAATGTCTTCTTCAAGTTATGAGTTGAATAATACATGGTATATAATTTTGATAATGGTTCCATTTTTTTTAGTAATCTGTAGTCCAATTTACCTAAATTAGCAGCAGGAATTGGTAAACCCAATAAAACAGAAATGAGAGGTGTAATATCAGTTTGACTTGTTTCTTCATTTCTGAAAATCAAGTATATCAAAATAAATAATATATCAGTAAATCTTTATGCATTAAGTTTAACGAACTCATAAATTGTTTACCAATACGTTTAGAAAGAAATCACATATTGTGGTACTACTGACTACTGACATTCATAGAATGCTATAAGCTTGTAACGGCACCAGATTCCCGCTCTTATTACAAGGAACAACGACTTCGCCTTCCCGCTACCAGGCAGCGCTCTACAAGCTCGCCCGTGCAACATACCAAAAATTGTATCTTTTATTTCTTATTGTTGTATTATAAAATACTTAAATTGTAAATTGAAATATGCAAATTCATTGGAAATAATTTTTATTAATAAAGTTTAATGGGGACTGATCTTAGCTAAAAAACATATACTGATCAAAGCTAAAAAATAACTGTTATTGTAACGGCTCTTGGTAGCCAGTTTAGTTTTGGCGGAATGAATACCACAGTCAAACCTCAAATTGTTAGGTCTTTGGATCTCCACCCATTAGGGTTTTTAACTCCCCCACCTTTCATTCAGGCAAAGCCCCGTACAGCCTCAATGGCGTAGAAGGGGTGGACACACACAAAAAAAATTAAGAGTTAAAAAAACTAAATATTCGGGTTATTATATGCTCTTTTAAGGAGCACCAAGGATCGGACGAACGAGTGCTTGCCAGCCAATGAATTGAAATGAAAAAAAAAAAATTTTATTCTGGGAATAAAGTCTCCTATAGTGAGGGAGATCCGATCAGGATGGCTTTCGTCTTCTTGGCGATTAGAGTTATCCTGCTGTGGTTTGCCCAAGCACAAATTCCGTTTATATCTCCCTGTAGTTTTTGGATGGCACCAGAGGATTTGGTCGAATTAAAGAAGAGGTAAATCTGGAAGTCGTCAGCATACAGATGGCATTGACATTGTTAGATAGAATATGAGAGGTCATTGATGTAGATGTAAAAAAAAAGGGTGGGAGATAAGGAGGAGCTTTGTGGGACACCTCTGGACAAGGATAGAGATTCTGATGGGGGGTTATTAGGGACTACAACATACTGGACATTTTTAGACATGACTCCGAAACTATGAATTTTATCGAAATTATTATTATATAAAACATAAAAGAAGATAAAATTTACTATCAGTTTATAAATAGCTTTTTGATGTAGGGCCACCCACCATGAGAAGTTAAAATTTTTTGTCTGTTTGCTTATTTCACAAGAAATATCTCTTTTCATCGGTTATTCTTCAAAACTCATAATATATGCTTCTCTCGAAGAAATTCAATATAATCAACTTGAAAGAAGAGCATTAAATTTCCTACGTACCTTATGTAGACACATTAATATGTGAGAAGATTAAGCGGTTATTAAAGCTCATAGAATCGAATGTGCATTTCCCTTGTATTCTGCCGCTCTCAACTTAAGCATTTTTTATCTTTTCAATGCCTTATATTCAGCTAATTTAACTAGTTTATAACATGTATATAGGTATGACTGTTTTTTTTAAATTATTTATCTTTAGATAGTTTTATGTTTGTTGTACATAGTTTTTGATTATTATTTTACTTTTGTTAATTTTATATTTTCTGTATATATGGTATGAATGTGTTATATCTTATATATAAAAAAAAAAAAAAGTTTATAACAGATCTAGAATGTATAAACAAATTACATAGCTTTTATATATTCTGTTGGCATGAGAGACTGCAATATGTAATACAATTAACAAAAAAAAAAATAAGGACCAAAATGCGTTTGAAAGTCCGAGCGGTCCAATGACATTTCGTCTACTCGCATATTACGACTCTACATAAACTTGCATTAAATTGGTAGGGCATCAAATTTTTTAATGAGCTCGGGTATAATCGTTAATAACCGGAAAGTTGAAAATTTATTAGAACGGTCAGACTTTGAAGCGCATTTCGGTTCTTACGTTTTTGATTATTATTAATTTTGATGTCTCTCATACTAACAGAACATATAAAAGCTATGTAATTTGTTTATACATTCTAGTTCAGTTATGAACATAGTTAAAGTGGCTGCTGGGCCTAACTAGGAAAGAAATCCGACTCATCATCGGAGTACTAACAGGTCACTGCAGACTTTAAAGACATTTAAAGATCTGTGGGATAGTGGATGATGAACTCTGTAATTTCTGCAGAAATGCACCTGAAACTGCCCTTCACTTCATAACGGAATGTGATCGATTTGCATCACTTAGATACAGACTTCTGGGAGCAGACAGAATCCAAGTATGCAAAGCTGCCTCCATTAAATGGTCGAATCTTTTGAACTTCATTAGAAGAACAAAAAGGTTTGAGACAGAATAGAGGTACAATAGACAACCAATGGTAGTATCAAATTTTTGGGTTGGCAAAAAGGAACAATAGGCCCACTTGCTGGACTAAGTTCCCCCACCTGTACCAGTAACAGTATGAATATAGTTAAATTAGCCGGATCAAAAGCATTGAAAAGATAAAAAGCACTTACGTTGAGAGCGGCAGATACTACAAGTGAAATAAGCATTTGATTCTAAGAGCTTTAACAGCCGCTTAATCTTCTCACAATTAACCTGTCTACATAAGGTACATAGAGAATTTAATGCTCTTTCAAATTGATTATATTGAATTTCTTTGAGAGAAGCATATATTACGAGTTTTGGGGAAAAACCGACGGAAAGAGATATTTCTTGTGAAATGAGCAGTCAAAATTTTTTAACTCCTCATGGTAAAAAGCTATTTATAAAATTTATAGTAAATTTTATCTTCTTTAACGTTAAATAAAATTTCCTACGGGAACATAAAATTCAGATTCAGAATTTAAAAAAACTTAAAAAAACGAAGAGAAACCGACTATTTGACTTTTTTTCTCATCCAACTGGCCCAATTTGATAACTTTTACGTCGTCAGTTTTCAAAATGCAACTCAGTACATCTTCAGTCAAGGTGAATTCTCTTTTAGGGACATATTCTTTACCAAAATTTCAGCCGTCAGTTCTTCCGTTAAATGAACCGTCAAATTTCGCCTCTTTAATTTAAATTTTCATATAGAGAGCAACGGCTTTCGACCGACTGACTAAAGTTGTCTGTTCAGATGATATTTATCTAGAATTTAAAATGGTTACTAGCTTTAAGTCCTTCCTTAAAATGAAGTGGTCGGTAGCTCCTAGTCCATATCAGTATTAAGTCAGATTTTACTCAAAAACACTAACGAATATTTAAAATCAATTCACGATCCTTTAGATGAATCTTAAATTAGTATTTCGTGAGAATGGTTAAAAAGATTTTTCTTTCAATGTAATATTGTTTTAAAAAATTTAACTGTAAGCTGCCAGCATTCTCAGTTAACAACGAATGGTTTTCGAAAGTTTAGCCGCCAGTTCGTGAGAATTATCATGACACTGACATAATCAATGCGGTGAAATGCAAGTTTTTAACGAGTTGAAGCCCAATCGGAATTAGCATTTTAAGGTTGACTATTGTTCTAATGGGTGTTCCCCTTGAGACAGAATTACCATTAAGTAGTTCATTGCCTTATATAAAAAATAAATATGTCCATAGATGTATACATTACAGATAGTAAATAGTATTGGTATTTTTTTATTTTATTTTTTAAAAAGCACTGTTTTAACTCCATTTTGCTTATATTTTGTTCATTACCCTTGTTTAATTCCAATATAATGGCCAGGGCCATATTGACAGCCACAGGTAAATAGATATAGCGACCGTCGTCGTTATAAAAATTATACACTTATAACAACAAAGTTTACCAGGTCCCTTAAGATTGTTATAAACAACATCCATTGCATATTAATTCCAATTTGAAAAAGATATTTACTAACTAAAAAAATTCCCTGACTTTAAAATTTTTTTCATTATTTCTCCATGACTTTTCCCGTTACTGAAAATTCCATGACTTTTCCCATTTTTCCAGGTTGGTTGCCACCCTGTGGTTATACCCAGTTAAATGAACCAGTTTTAGCTATCAAGATGTGAATCCGTGAAAAATTAAAATATTATTTTAGAAAAAAAAATCATTAAAATGGCAGTGTATTCTTACGTTTTTTAAGTCAATATGAAAGAAAAATATGGTTTCTGAAAACGAAGGGTGGTTTCTGTAACGTAAAAATAATAAAATGAAAAGTTGCTCTTAAAGAGTTAAAACTTTCAGAAAGGGTCAAAAACCTATTGATTGTCAAGGAAAAATACTTAATATTAATTTCAAAGCATAAGAGCTACATTCAAAATGTCAGAGTTTCATTTGATTCTATATACTCTCATTAAAAATTCAGCAAATAAACAACATTAACAAGCAAAAATCAGAGAACAATGAGTATTTGAAGATACCACTGTAGCATTGATTATAACATTTCAAGTGACTCAGTCTACATTTTAGAAATGTGATATGCCCATTTTAAAAACTCCATGTAATAAAAATTGTATATAAAGGCTAAAGGTTACACAATGCCACATAGTGTAGCTGTCTAGATTTTCTAGTTGAGTCATTTTTATTCAGGACAAATATTGAATGCAATATATGACTTTCATGAATACCAACAGACATGTCATATTAATAATATTATCATCATATTAATAATAAATGAAAAGTGTGACAGCAAAATTTGGGCCACACACATCATTATTTGTTTGTGAATTTTTGGCAAAAAAGAAGACTGTAATGATTGTTTATTATAGCAATATTATTGTTTCTTAGTATGGCTCCAATGTACACTTTTCTTCTGTTCAAAAATAAAAGAAACCTTAAAACAACATTGTTTAGCAAACAGAGATGAGATTAAAAGCACACTACTAAGGGAGCTAAATCCTATCCCAAAGATTGAGTTCTTTAGGGACTGAAAAAGGATTTGGCATAAGTATATAATAGCTAATGGGGGCTTTGAAGGTGACAACATTGTTGTAGATGAATATTTTTTTTTCAACAAAAGATAATTCTCATTACTTTTTTAACACATCTTGCATATTTATTTGTGCCTATGTTTTGACCTACTTTGTAAGTTTTCATCTGGAATGTGTACTAGTATCAAAGGATGAGATACTGGTGATAAAAGTCACTGATTATGTATTTATTGAGTATTTTATAAATACAAGTTGACACACATTCTTTCACCTACTTGAATGCTATTTAACTATCTCGTAATCGGATTCCTTTACCAATGCTTTGCACGAGCAATGTGGTGTAGAGTGTAAAGTTGCTATTTACCATACTCAAAATACTATCAAATTAATCGTGAAATGTATTCCATATGGCAATCAGGTACTGTTATTTTTATACATACTTCCAATCATCCAGTAGATTTTTTTTTTTATTTATTCATGATATTTACAACTGCATTAATAAATAAAATACATTTAGTATATTCGATAACAGAAAATAATAACATGAAATCACTTGTTGAGAACCTAGCCACTGGTAGCACTCTAAAAACAAAATGTATTTACAATGAGAGATCTCGAGGCCATCTTCTTTTCAGATGCCTAGGAGGATTATCAGAGATAGAAGAGGAAGCAAGGTTAGAGACGAGAGGATTCGGATGGTTCTGAAGTTTATTATGGAAGGATTGGTATCTGAATTGGGCCAAATCGGAAACATATGGAACATTAAGGTCATTATGGGATTATTTTATTGGTGAAAAAGAAGGAGCATTGAGGATTTTCCGAAGGATTTTGGATTGTAAGGATTGGATACGAGAGGAATTTGATGGCTTAGTGGAGCCCCAAAGCTCAACTCCGTAAGTTCAAATAGGTCTTATTGTAGTCATGTATATGAGTCTTTTATAATTAACTGGAAGGTTAGAGCGTTTCTCTAGTAAGTGTAGTAGTAGTCAGAAACGTCGAGCGGTTTCTTGTCGTTTCGGTCTGGTATGAGGATTCCAAGTTAGACATTTGTCCAAGGTATCGGATTTGTTCAACAGGGATAAGTGGGGTATTATTAAAGGATACTGTGGAACATGAGGTCATCATGTTCATAGGTTTACGTCGAAGGGTAAAGGTGATTTGATGGGATTTATTAGAATTTATTTTAATCCTCCAGTTTCGACACCATTCTTCAAGGCTCGTAATGTGTGATTGAAGAGTTTGGGATGCAATGGTTGGGTCATTATTAACAAATAGGACACATGTATCATCGGCATAAGTGGTAATAACAGTGTTAGGATGGGTTGGGATGTCAGTTGTATAAACTGTGTAAAGGATAGGACCAAGGATACTACCTTGAGGAACACCAGCGGACTGGGAAAAGAGGGATGAATAAGTATTATTGTGATTTACTTTGAAGTATCTTTCAGTTAGATAGGAAATCCAGTAGATTTAAAACAAAAAACTACCTGATCCATTACATTACATGTTATTAATGTTATGTACAATTAATGTATGATTTAATATTTATAATTGAGGAATGTGTGTTTGTTGTCTCAACCCAACCTGAGAAATAATTATAGTTTAAAATAAATATAATTTGATTCAGAAACTGTTTTGTTTACTTTTCAAAGGAAACATAACCTTACAATATATAATTCATGCATTTTTCATCACTAACCATTTTCTTTTAGGAATGCATATTTTAATTATTTTATTTTATTATAAATAATTAAGTGCCATGAATTCTGTTTAGTCCGACAAGAGTGTCAGTAAGGACATCAGATATTCATACATATTTTTTGTTTAAACACTGTTATATATAAAGATTTTAATTTTTATATTGCTGTAATCTATACATTTAAATATTAAATAATACCAGCACTAGTATTTATGAAAACCATACATGTATAAGTAAACAATATGATCAGAATCCCTACACCAAACTTAAAGGCGCGCTCGGGTTTCCTCAACAGTTTTCGGCTCCTCATTATCACCATATTACCCCGAGCAAGCTCGAGTTTCAATTCTCGATCCCTCGGTACCATCTCTTATTTCTCCTTTAGCTTCTGATCAATTTTTTTTTCACAGATTATATTTAACCATTTTTATTCATTATCTGAATTGTGAGTTAGTTAATTTTTTAAAACAAACAAAATTAAACATACTTCAGAGGAACACATATTTGAAAAATTGACATTTACGCCCTCTTGGAGAGCATCAATGAGGATAAAACATACCTTATATTAAAAACATTTAATCGTACATTAGCATAATGAGTTTAATATAATCGTAAGAACCGTTTTAGAGAAAATTGTAAACATTTATTAAATTGATGATATAAAGGTCCATTTCCGGTTTGCCGATTTTGAAAAAAATGTTTATGTAACATCCCAGGCATATAAAAACCTTAAATACGTAATTTCAGTTTCATACGACTTTTCGTTTTTAAGCTAGGCTGTTCACATACATACACACACACTGACACACAGACCATTTTGTGGGTCTTGGTTACTTGGACTCAGGAGACCTCAAAATGTGTAATTCCGTTGAAAACTCAGATTCAAAAATTTTCACGATCGCAATATTTACCCTTACTAAATATTACATTTATAGGTAAGTGAAAGTAAAAATAAGCATGCTTATTATAGACATCCAATAAGAAACAGTTTCCACAACAAGTTTTCAGAAAATTTACTTCCAGAGAAGATAGTTTATTCAGCAAAACAATTCTACTTTAAAAGATTAGATAAAATGTTAACACTTCATCAGTGAAATGATATGCATTAAATAGGAAAGGATAATTATAAAAAAAACAAAACAAATCAAAGCAATAAAAACAATATCAATAATATATACTTATAGTAACAATATTTTCATTGATCGGTTTATATGTTTGGTTCTATTAGAAAATAAGTTTTATATACAAATAAGCTAACAATATTTATTAACAAGACTTTATTCTTTAAACTGATTTCTTTGCTATGAATACTCCCTAAAGGACCTATCTACAATGAGCAAAGAAATAGTTTCCATAGATGTCCATCACAGAAGTTTCATATTATATTTAAAATTAGAAAACACTGATACAAATTAGTAGAAAAACAACCAAGAAATTACCTCATATCAGTGTTGCAATCGTGATTAATCAGGAAAAAAGGCACTAGGACTTCAGCCAACGAACTTCCTCCATGACCTCCAGAATCATGTATACCATGGTCGCCACAGACAATTAAAATATTGCTCAAATCATTTTTATTTGTGCCCTACAAGGAAAAAAAAATGCAAAATGTAATAAAAAATATACTTGAATTCCCCGGAGTAACTTTAAGTTACTCTATTAAAGAAATAGAACCAATTTTAAAATATTAAACAAACTAACATTAATGACCAAATCAACATTTAATCTGCAATAAATAAATATAATATTATGAAATTCACTTTTGTGTGATGGAGGAATCGAATTCTTAAAAAAGAAGTGTGTAAATATATAAAGAAATAATTAATTTAAATAATTAACAATTGCTTCACTGAAAATTAGAAAAAATTTACTTCAGATGCAATTAGAGTTTGTCATTGTTAAAATTAGTTTAAAAGGACTTTTGAGTGGTTAATTTTACACTGATATAATGAATTTAATCAAAATCGTTGGAGCCGTGTTCAAGAAAATTGCAAGAATGTGTAAAATCAACAATATAAAGTGGCACTTCCAGTTAGCCGATTTTGAAAAAAAAAGTTGCTATAACATCCCAGGCATGTACAAACCTTGAATCTCCCTCTACTGACAGGACACCCTGTTTAATCCTTTGGCTGCGGACGGGATATATCCCTTCCTGTTAGGAGTTGGGTCACTGGTGCGGCCAGGATACAAGTCTTCCAGCTTTGGCTGTTGCCACTTAAAGAGGTAGAGGCAAGTCCCGCCTTCACCATTTGACTTGTGGCTTGTTTGTTGCATTCATTAGGCCCCTGTAGCTGATTCAGTGCGGTCGTTCCACATTCTAACTATTTGGAAGCTATCAGTTGCAGATTTATTCTAAACCCAAGGTATGTCCTTTCTCTGTTATTTTTGTCATATACATGATCATATTCATAATCTATTGAAATATTTTATACATTAAATAAATGTTAATCAATGTCTTCCATAAAACTCGTTATCATTTGGTTTTCGACACTATTTTTTCCTTTTTGGCTCCCTAACACGGCTTCGCGTTAAGATAAAATTTTGAATAATAGCTCATTACTCGATAAATAAGTTTAAAAAATATACAGGGTTTCCTGTTCATAGAGGGAATATTTCAAAGGTTGATAGTAGACATCATACATGCATAAGTGGCGCTACATCTTGTCACGAAGACAGGTTCTCCTCCAAAAGTCTCCACCAGTTTGTTCGGCCGTTTGCTGCAGCTCTCCTGTTTTAGACTCCAAGAAGGGCCTGTGCCTCCGCAGAAACCGAGTTCATCCATCGCACGTTCGTCGCCCAACTCGCCCATTCCTGTAGAGCTTTTTGGTAAGGAACATTTTTGGAATCTCATTGGTGGCCATCCTTTGCACATGTCATGCCCATCAAAGTCGTCTGAGCTTCACCTGAACTTGACTATCTCATCATCATATTGTTGTAGAGTCTCGTTAGTTTGGCATTCCTCCTTCTTCTCCATACGTTGTCCTGTTTAACAGGGCCGAAAATCCGTCTAAGAAACCTGGACTCATGAATGTCCAAGCCTCTAAGCTATAAGTGACGACTGGGCAGACCAGGGTCTTATAGAGCTTGATCTTGGTCCGGTTAGAGAGCAATCTGCTTCTAAAATGTTTGATAAGGCCAAAGTAGCAACGGTTAGCTGCTGCAATCTTTCTGTTTACTTCCTGGGTAATGTCATTTTGGGAGTTGATTTTTTATTTTTTTTAAAGGACTTTTCCACTACTGCTGTTGTCCTTGACCTAAATATTCTTTAAGATATTTTCCCATTCTTCTCTATATAAGGCTTTTTCTTCTATGTCACGACCTACCAGGCTTTCTTCCACTGCGTCTTACTCTTGGACTTCCCTTTTTTCTTCTCCCTTCTACTTCCAGCTCCATACATATCTTTGGCAATCTTTCAGGCGTCATTCTTTTCACATGTCCAAGCCAGCATAACCTTTTCTTTTTATCGATATCATTGGTGGATGTGCCTTCTCTATTAAATACTGATCCTAGGTATTTAAAATTCTCTACAGTTTTATACCTCTTTCAATTGGGCTCTGAGTTGATTTCCGAACCCAAATAGGTGAAGCTGCTTATCTTCTGAAAGTTTGGCTCCTCCAATCTGCATGTATTTCGTCTTGGCCTCATTAGCAACTAGGCCGAGATCCCTAGAAGCATTTTCCAGAGCCAGGAATGGTTCTCGTAGGGCCCGTTCCGATCTGGCAGCAATATCAAAATCATCTGTGTATCCCAGAAGCTAAGACTGTACTGTTAAACACTGTTGATTGGAGTTGGATTCCAGAATTCCTTATCGCTTTCTCCCCATCAAAATAAAAAAGGAGGCTAGTCAAAGCAATAGTAGACATCAAGATCTACAAAAAAGTTCATATATACAATTGGCCAATTTCCAGCAGAAAATTAGGAAATTTAAGATCTGTATTTTTTTATGCAAGTAATGTTTTTTGTTGAATAGAAAGCAATAACTAAATAAATATAGTCTAGCATAGTCTAGTTACTGAAGACAAGACAAATAGTCTAGTCAATGATTAATTATATTATAAATGAACACAATTTTTGAAGTAAAAACTCTTTAGGCACGTTTCGCACTTTTTTTGTGGAGAGTGAATTAGAATGAGCCATCAGATCTCCGATATGTAACGCTCAGGTAAAGTCGGCTGAAGTTGGTTAATTGAAGTGTTTTTGCATATGGGTTAATATAACTCAAATACTGAAAATCGGAACTGCATATTCTTAGCAAGGTAAATGTTCATCATTTCATGAGTATTATGTAATATTACTATCTGTCTCAATTAAGGACATATATAATGGTGTTCAGAGAGCACATTCACACTCTATTTATAATAAATAAAAATAAATTAACACAGAAAAATAATATTAAAAGTAAATGTATATAAACAAAAAGAAGTAAACTACTCAAAATAATAACTTAAATAGAAACATACTTTTATCCAGTATAATTTAATGAATTAGAAATAAGATTGTGTTTTGTTATTTAAACTGATTACAATCATTAACTTAATTAATAATCACGATTTTTGTTGGTGGGTCCATTGTCATAATTAACAGATCCGAAAAGAAAATTTACACTATATGTTCGTTTATGCTTTGTATTAAGGCATTTAAATCTAATACTTCAGAATCTCTTAACTCATTTATTTCACTTCGGCATTAAAAGTCAATCAAACTGCTACTCCATCAATTCAACACGAGAATTCGCATTCTGTTTACAGTACAAGCATAACCTTATTATAACACTAGCAGATTTACACAGAGCTGTCATTTCCACAAGATTCTTACCAACTGCTTAGAATAAACATTAAAAAGTACATGTAAAGAAAAAACATTTATTTCTCAAAAAATCAACAACAAAATAATAAGACTTTTATACACTTTTAACATAGCTCTGATAGTATTTTTTCCTAATCTATTTCTTTTCTTTGTGATAAAGTTTCCAGATTTGAAAAAGGCCTGTTCACTTGGAGCACTTGTTGCTGGTATTGACAATATATCGAATGCCATATTTCTCAAATGAGGCAGAATTTTATTATTTTTCCACCAAAAAATAGCTTCCGTTTCCTCGTACTCTTACCGCAATCAAGTGTAACATTCAATATCATTATTTCCTTGCGCGCTTGATTTGTATATAGTGGAAAAAGGTAAAGTTTTTTAAAAATGTTGGTATCTTCATTTTTAGGTTTCGCCTCAATTGCTTTAGAATATTTCCAGAAATGTTTTTTTTTTTTTTTTTTTTTACCAAGGGCTCCATGTTACCACTCTGTGAAAAATAATTATTGTTTAATCGAGGGTCAAGAATCACCGATATATCTGAAAAATCATTTATCAGGTAAGGTAAGTATTCATTTAGTTTTTCCTCTATTGGCGAAATGCATTGTTTTAGAAAATCATACTGAAGCAGCTACTATTCACAATCAACCTCTGTTTAATAAATCATCCTTATAATATTATTCACAAATTTATGAATGTATAAATAAATAACTAATAATAAAAAACTTGTACTTACTTTTAAAATAAAATCTTTAAAAATCAGAGATATTATATTGTCCATTTCATTTAATTTAGGTTTGATGTGTGTACTTTTTGGGCCTTCTACGTGTCCAATATGATCTAAACCAAGATAGTGCAAAATCATCATGTCCCAATCAGATCTATTTAATTCCTTCTTCAAATTTCTGGTAACATTATCATCGACCTTCAACAAAGTACATAGTAAATAAAAAAAATATATTGTTAATGTATTAAACTACTGCCAACGAAATATTCAATAGCAAAATTGGTTGTATGACTAGAAGAAGAATTTCTTTGGAAGTTGGTTAATGATGCACTAATCCCCAAAGAAAATAAGTAACCAAAGAAAAAATTAATAGAAAAGTCACAATAAAATAAAAAAGTTTTAAGATAAATACCATAAAATCAGGCAATCAAATAAGGCAATCAAATAAGGCATAAGCCCACACATATTGTTATTTTGATTCGTATCAGGAATAAAACTTGAAAGGGGTTTTAAAAAATTTCCCATCTTGAAAAAGTGGTTAATTTCAAAAAAGGGAACATATACCAATGTTCATTCAAGTACAAACATCACGTATAAATTGTTTTCAAATTTATTCGAACATATTTTCTGGATACTTGGGAAGGTCGAGTATCTTATGAAACATACAGTGGTCTCCCTCAAGGAGATACTTTGAGTCCAACCCTCTTCAATCTTTACACGGAACACATCACCAACAATACAATTGACAAGTGTAAAATCATTCAATTTGCATATGACTTTTTAATTTATACTGTAGCGAAATCTGCAGAAGGGAAAGACATAATCAGCTCAGCACTGGACAACCTAACACAAGCATTTTCAATAATAGACCTAAAAATTAATCCTAACAAATGCAGCATTACTCCTTTTACTAGAAAAAGAACAATTAACTTCAAAGATTTTGAGATTTCAAATGAAAAATACACAGTTAAAAGCGAAGAACACTTAAAGTTTTTAGGCCTAACATTAGACACTAAATTAAATTTCAAAACGCATATAAAAAATATTCACACACAGTCGCTGCAAAACTTAAACATACTAAAATCTTTAGCTGGAGTATCGTGGGGTTCTCACCCACAAAACATGCTCACTCTCTACAAAACAATAGTAAGATCTAATTTTGATTATTGCTGTGTCGTATACAATCAAACTAAATCCCCCCTCATTAATAAGTTGAATACAACACAAAACTGTGCCATAAGGTTATGTTTGGGTGCTTTTAAAACTTCTCCAGTAAACGCGCTTCAGGTCTCAGCCGGAGAGATGCCATTACACATCAGAAGGTCATGGTTAACGAAAAAATACATCCTCAAAGTGTATTCCGACAATAATCATCCTGTAGGTAAAGAAATTAGAAGTGGAAACGTGTTCTGTCCCCAACTATCCTTCATTATTAACGAATTACAGCCTCTTATGAAATCACTACACATTTCGGAAGCTCCTCTAGAATACACAACGCCCATTCCCAAATCTTTAATTAATATTCACAGCTCCTCTAATCTAGCTGGTAAATTAGAGAAGAAAAGTTCATACCCACCAATTTATTTGAAACAATTAGCACTAAACACAATTACGGACCACTACCCATATTATCTACAAATTTATACAGACGCATCAAAAACAAGTAACCGAACTTCTGTAGCTGTGTATGATCCCCAAAAGAACCAGAAATTTTCACTATCAATACCAGTTGATTTCAGTATTCTCAGCGCCGAACTATATGCCATTCTTAACGCCATAATATACAGCAAAAACACATATATCAACCAAAAAATAGTTAATCTGATAGACTCAGCAACAGCATGTAAACACCTAAAATTAATCTACCAAAATAAAGCACTGACACACATTTCCTTTAAAATTATATCACTAATATACAACACCAGCAACAATTACTTTTTCCAGTGGGTGCTGGGACACGTAGGAATATCAGGAAATGAAATGCCAGACAAAACGGCAAATCAAAACCAACTACATCGAATAAACGGGAAGGTCCCTTTACTGGATTTGATAAGAGTAGTGAGGGAGAAAATAATGAAAGACTGGCAGCATTTCTACGACTGGGAATGTGCCTCAAAGGGTAAGGACCATCATGCAGTTCAACAGAAGATAGCACTGATTCCATGGTTTGCGACCCTTAAATCTCATCTCAACCGCTCCAGCTTAGTAAAGCTGACCAGGCTTAGGATAAACCACGGTAGAACAAATAAATATCTTCATCTAATGGGTCTAGCTAAGAGCGGTCACTGCCCAACATGCCAATGCTTGGAGGATCCAAGACACATTGCCTTCAAGTGCAAAAGGTTCGAGAAGCGAAGAAGAATTAGTTTAGGGTCGCAAACTATGGATGATGGAGCTAACTTTCTTCGGTCAATGAACAAAGATAATGCCCGTGACTTGTTAAAGTTCATGAATGACATCAAAGCAGTCATCTAATAAAAGTCGGCACTTATTCTCAGTTAATTGAAATTCTAATTCATCTCAGTTTTTAACCATTAGTCTTGCTAGTTTCCATAATATCTAATATCTAATATCCAAGTTCCATATAAGTCACTTTCAGTTATCATCTAACTATAAATAATTAATATAAATCCAGTGTAATTTCCGTCTAAAAACCGTAATTTCATCTCACTATGACAAACAAAATATTTTGCTGGCAAAATAGGACTTGCTTTTACAAGTCTTAAAGCCTTAAACAAAAAAAAAAAAATTGAATTTTCAAGGGTATATGATTATTCAATCATATACCCTTAAACACCACAAAAAGTCATGGATCTCCCTAAGGTAAAACGCTCATTATCCGGAGGTAAACTAGTCCCCCGTTCGGGTCTCCGGGTGGGGACTGCTTTAGGGGATTCATGGCACAAGTTGAAATATAGGGATTTAAATATTGGTACGTGGAACGTAAGGAGTTTAAACACAGCAGGGGGGCTAAAATCGGTCGCGAATGAGGTAAATGGGTACAATTTGGATGTCGTGGCTCTGCAAGAGGTTCGCTGGCCAGGGGAGGGCTCGATGAGGGAAGGAAAGTACACTATTTGGTACGGAGGAAGCGGTAATCATTGTTTAGGTACCGGGTTTCTAATTAGGAGTAGATTACTATCCGCTTTGAGTGACGTACAATTCTTTAGTGATAGAATTTCGGTAGCTATATTTCAGAGACGTTGGTTTAAAATCGCATTAATAAACATACATTGTCCGACCGAAGACAGTGACGATGAAGTCAAAAGTGAATTTTACGATAAACTCGAATGGGTTTATGATAAACTACCGCGAAACTACATGAAAATAATTGTAGGTGACGCGAACGCAAAGGTAGGAAGGGAAGAAGTTTATATTCCGACGATTGGTAAAGAAAGTTTGCACGAATATAGTAATGATAATGGGATCCGTCTGATAAACTTTGCCATCTCGAAAAACCTGATAATTAAAAGTACGACGTTTAAACATAAGGATATTCATAAATATACTTGGACATCACCGGATTCGCAAACACGAAATCAAATCGATCATGTCTTGATACAACACAGCTGGCAAAGCAGTATAATCAATGTACGGTCTTATCGCGGAGCAGAATGTGGGTCGGATCATGAATTAGTAATCGCGAAACTTCGACAAAAACTTAATATAAAAAAGAGAAAAGAAAACCATTTCGATTTTGAGAATTTTAATTTGGAAAAATTAAAAAATCCATCAATTAGAAACCAATTCGAGCTAGATGTTAAGAATAGGTTTGAAGCTTTAGAGCTTCCTGACGAGGACCACGAGGATATTGACAAGTTATGGGTAGAGATCAGGGATAATATTAAAGCGGTCGGTAACTCGTGTCTAGGAAAAAAGGAAAATAAGAATAACAAACCGTGGTTTGATGAAGATTGCTTAAACATGTGTGAAAAAAGAAAAGCCGCTAAATTAAAAGCTCTAAATAATCCTAGCGAAGACAATCTGGAATACTTCCGAATCTCAAAGAACGAAACGACAAAATTGCTCAAAAATAAAAAAAGGGAGTATCTTAAAAATAAAATAATTGAAATAGAAACTAATAGAATCGAAAATAACGTAAGAGACATGTACAAAGGTATAAACAGATCACGTAAATATGTAGGGCCCGTAACGTCTGGAATTAGGGATGATAATAACAATATTCTGACCGATCCGGTTGACATATTGAATAAGTTTAAGGACCACTTTGACAATATTTTAAATACGGGAAATTATGATCTGTGTCCTCCTTCTGAGTACCAGAGTGCTGAACCGTTAATAGAAGGACCAAGTAAAGAGGAAGTTGAAGTAGCTATCGGAAAATTAAAATCATATAAAGCAGCGGGAATCGATAATATTCCTACTGAACTAATTAAGGCATGCGGGGAAGCTGGAGTTTCTAAAATACATCGGTTGGTTAAAAAGATCTGGGTGAACGAGAAATTACCTGAAGAATGGAAAGAATCTATTCTTATTCCGATTCACAAAAAGGGTCCGAGGACGGATTGTAATAACTATCGAGGAATTTCACTCCTTCCGGTATGTTATAAAATATTCACTTTAATCTTAACCAGTCGAATCACGGAATACGCCGAGGAAATTATCGGAGACTACCAATGCGGATTTAGACGGAATCGTTCGACTATTGATCAAATATTTTCTTTACGGCAAATATTAGAGAAAAAATTGGAGTATAACGGTATTGTTCACCAGCTGTATATAGATTTTAAAAAGGCTTACGATTCTATTGACCGCCAGAAACTGTATAATATTCTAATCGAGCAGGGGATTCCAAAAAAACTAGTAAATCTAGTCAGGATGTGCTTGACGGAGACACTCAATAAAGTTAGAATCGGTAATAATTTGTCCGAAAAATTTGAGGTTCGTTCGGGCTTAAAACAGGGGGATTCTCTTTCGCCTGTCCTGTTCAATTTGGCATTAGAACATGCCATTAGGGAGGTAATGCGAACCGAGAAAGGGTTGGATCTGGGCGGGACAACATCCGTGCTGGGCTATGCTGATGATCTGGTACTGTTAAGCGAAGACGTTGAAACTATAAAACTAAATACGACAACGTTAATGAAAGCCGGTAAAGAACTAGGACTCGAAATAAACGTGGATAAAACAAAATATATGGTTAGCTGCAAAAATGGCGATACTACTGGTGATATCGATATAGATGGTAATATGTTTGAACAGGTAGATAAATTTAGGTATCTAGGTTCTACGATAACTAGAAAAAACGAAATTGAAGAAGAGATTAAGGTTAGACTGAAGGCGGGGAATGCTTGTTATTTTTCTGTGACAAAACTACTTAGTTCGCGCCTCTTGTCCCGAAACTTAAAAATTAGAATCTATAAAACAATTATCTTGCCTACAGTTCTTTATGGATGCGAAACTTGGCCGCTTACATTAAGGGATGAGCAGCGTCTTAAGGTTTTTGAAAATAAAGTATTGCGTAGAATATTCGGACCGAAGAAGGATGAGTTAACCGGAGAGTTCAGACGGTTACACAACGCCGAATTGCGTGAGCTGTATCCGGGTAATATAATTGAGGTAATTTCATCGCGGCGAATCAAATGGGCTGGTAAAGTTGTTGGGCTCAGTAACGAGAGAATTCCTAAAAGGTTAATATTTGCTGTGCCGAATGGTAAGCGTCCGAGGAGTAGACCGAAGCGAAGGTGGGAAGATTGCATTAAAGCCGATCTGAAGGGACTGGGTTTGGACGGCGAACGGTGGAGGGAGGTGTGTAACAAGCGATTGGTGGTGTCGGCATCGAACCTTCGGGTTCCCTAAGCCTTATTATTATTATTATGATTATTCAATATAATGCATTTATTTTGAAGAACACCTTTAACAAACCCTTTATACTTCACAAAACTTGATTTCACTTATTTCTCATTTTTGCATCTGATAACGTTTCAGGCAACTTCGCCCATTTTGAAGTCTAGAATGATATCTATAACATTAATAACAATATTATTAACATATGTATATACAAATTTATCAGCACATAAAATTTTTTTTTTTTAAACAACAACTATTAATGAATAAAACATAATTATGTAATCCTATAAAAATTATTTTATACATTATATTAAAAACTTATTTGCCTAATAATTTTGGCATTTATTGCTACTATTCTTGGCATTATTTATCTCATGATAACTTTCACATCAAAGCCTATTTATATATTTTATGGGTAGAAATTGTTATATAAAATTTAGTAAATCTCAGTTTTTATTTTTTTTAAATACGTTTCATCAGTTTTTTCGGCAGATGATAGTAAAGAAAGAAAATTTCTAGAATCAATAAACATTAAAAAATGTAGTAAATTCCAAAACTGACATAAAAGGGAATGGGAAACACTATGTTGAGTAAGGAAATGGTCCGGGGGTGGCAGTCATAAAAAGACTGAAATTGTGAACAATTATTTTTATTTTTATTTTTTAGGCATGGACCATTTGCTTACTCAATAATATAAAACGGTCAACCATCAAGTATTTCATATGAGATACTATGTTGATATAATAAATAAATTAAAATCTTAAATAAACATAATTAAGAGTTATTTTTGAGCTAAATTATTATTATTAAGAAAACTTGAAATAATTTAAAATAATACGGTATTCTTAATCCCTAGAAGCACATTAATGACATGTAAGCACATAGCTTAAAAAAGACGATAATGTTTTCTTAAAATTTGAATGGATTTTAAATTATTTTTTAGATGATCTTCAGGTAATTAATGAAATAATAATACAAAATTAGTTTTTTAATATAATATATATTGGCCAGTTCTTCTATAAATAAATAAAAAAAATAGATTTTTTTATCTTTGAATTTTTTAGAATATGATACTTTTTAATTAAAATTTCAAAAAATTAAAAAACAATTTTTATAGGATCACATAGTCATGTCTAAGTAAGTTTTATTCATTAATAGTGATTGTTAAAAAAATGTATTTATTGTTAATGTGTTGATAAATTTAGATAAACATATATTAATAATATTGTTATTAATGCTATAGATATTCTGACTTGAAAATGTGCGAAGATGCCCAAAACGTTGTTAGATGAAAAAATAGAGTCCATAGTTTTCTCTAGGATTAACAATAAATGAAAAAGAGAAATATATGCACATAAAATGCCCATACAAAAATAAAAATACATGAGGTTTCTTAGGGGCTGTAAGGCATATACAACAGGAATTCAAGCCAAGACAAGATTTCATTAAGGATGAGAACAGCAACCTTCTGACCAGCCATAGGGCTGGATGAGCATCTGGAGTCAGCATTTTCAGAGCCTGCTGAACATGAAGAAAGAAGAGGGTTATGAAAATCAGCAGGACCTCAAACTGGATCAGTCCCAAGAAAACGACAATAGAGAAGATATAGAAGCTCCTCCTGAGGAAGAAGAGGTTATGAAAGTTCACCTCAAAATGAAAAACTACAAAGTCCCTAGTGTTGACTGTATACCAGTAGGACTTTTGAAGTAAGGTAGAGATGCAGTACATGTACATAGGAATTTTATGGAATAAATTTTGATATATGGATAAGTTAAAAGATTAATGGTCAACTGCTGTTTTATGCCCCATCTACAAAAAAGGTGATAGAATGCATTGTGATAATTACAGAGGTATAGCCCTCCTTATTATTGCTTCCAAGGTTCTGTCATCTTTGATATGCAGAAGATTAAAGGCACACATGAAGAAAATAGTTGGTGAGTACCAAAGCAGATTTAGAAAGGAAAGGTCGACAACTGACTGCATTTTTACTTTAAGGCAGCGGTTGAAAAAGACAAATGACTATGACATCATGTTGCATGCACCACCTCTTCATTACATATCAATGAAAGAAAAATGGAGTATTTGAGGAGCACACAAAACCAGCCACCAAGACCACAATCTGTTACTATCGGTGGTCACAGTTTCCCAGTTTGTGAAGCCTTCAAATACCTTGGATCCCTTGTCACCAAAAAAAATGAGCTCCCCAAAGAAATAGAGAATAGTATAGCAATAGCTATAGGCTAGTATAGTATAGCACAAATTTTGAACAATTAGCTGAAAAATCTGAAAATGTTAAGTTAAATTTACTTGTTGGCTTCTTTATTACAGTTGCTTTTTTTGCTTTTTACTTTGTGTTTTGTGGTTAGTTTAAACTTAGCTTCATAGTATTTATTTAATCATTCTCGAAAACATATTGATGAAACTTTGTATTTAAAAAAGGCTTAATTAATCCAGATGCAGCGGCATAATCATGAAATGGAGATTAAATATGAGATAAATTTAAATATTAGAGATCAGAAAAATTTCAAATATTAAGTCCAAAAAACTAAATAAACCAAAACACAGTGGCATAATCTTAAAATGGAGGTCATTTTCAAAATTTACGGCTCCGGAAACAAAAATACACCCTTATATCGAATAAATCTGATGAAATTAAATAAGTCGAAACGCAGAGGCTTAATCATAAAATGGATGTCATTTTCAAAATCGATGGCTCCGGAAACATGAGAATACACCCTTATATCCAATAAATCCAAAAAACTTAAATAAGTCGAAACACAGTGGCATAATCTTAAAATGGAGATTATTTCCAAAAACTAGGCACATGATAACATAGTACTAGACCCTTATACTGAATAAATTCAAATAGGTACAATAAATCAATATCTGAAAATCGACATAAAATTTATAGTATTTTGAAAAACTCTACTTAGGAGAGCATAATAATAAACCTTCATATTGGAATGGCCCTTAATTTGAAAAACCAAAACAAAAATTTACAAAAAATCATAACTTTAATTTGAAATGGAAAAGGTTGAATTTGAATTAGAAAAGGTTTAATTTGAAATGGAAGAGGTTGAATTTGGCTTGAAAAAAGTTTAATTTGATTTGGAAAAGGTTGAATTTGACTTGGAAAAGGTTGAATTTTAACTTGGAAAAAACTGAATATGACATGGAAATATTAAACCGAAAAAATCTTAAAAGTAAAAATAAATGGATATGCAACCGCGCTATCACATTTTTTTTTTTTTTTTTTTTTTTGTATTTTTCTTAAGCTATGCCTTGATAATATAGCAAGTGGCCTTTATTTCGAAAATTTACAATAATTCAAAAGTTAAATTTGAAATGGAAAAGATTGAATTTAACTTGAAAAAGGTTGAATTTGAAATGGAAAAGGTTTAATTTGACTTGGAAAAGGTTGAATTTGATTTGGAAAAGGTTGAAATTGACTTGGAGATGCTATATATTGTTTGAGACATGTCAAAAACAAAATTGCTGCTCCAGAAAAAGCCAGATTATTTCTATATATATATTTTTTTTCACCAATGGCTCCTAAACGGTGCAACAAAGCAAAAAACATTTTCTTTAAGAAATCAAAAAATAAATAAATTGTGCGTCAAACGAGTACCTAAACTTAATAATTTGGTTAAGTGTAATCTTCGTTAACCACGGTCAATGAACACTGATTTTTACCAAATTTGTCAAAAACAGACAAGTTACTATGTATGAATGGCGCTGCTACTTGGAAATGAATTCTCTAAGAGAAAAACTCATAGAATATAAGTTATAGAGCATCAATTTCCGCGTCCACTCGGTACTAACAGTTTTAATATACATCAATCATATCTCTCGAATCGAGATTCATTATTTCTTTATGAAATTTGTTTTTTTGTTTTTTTTATACCTCATTATCATTTTTCTTACATCTCTGAACTCTAATATACAATTTAAAAAATAAAACCTTTTCCCACATTTTACTCAATCAATTTTCCGTTTCGATCCTCAAGTAACTGGTCTAACATTCTTTACATCAGCAGCCATTTTTACAGGTAGCTAAATTCGACTGGCAGACTAATTTTATAAATATAAGTGTTATAAATATTTTTAAAAAATTATTTTAAAGTTTTAATTAAATAATGCCAATTTTTTTTCAGACTCTCGGACTAAAATAAATTTTCCACTACTCTTCAAGCGTAAAATATTAAATTATACCAAATTTCTTGACCATCAATTTATAGCTTTCTTCTCCAATATCGTGGTGTTTTCCTTTTCCTTTTTTGATTCAAAGCGATTGCCAAATATGCAGCAGCTGTGTCTGTTTTTAATGACATGATGTACCAAACTGAAGTTGCCTGAATGGAATCGCTTTAGTCGCATCCTACACAGGTGTACGACAAAGAGCATAAGACATTAATTGAATTTTGTGCCACATAGTCAGACGGCTACAATAGGCAACACTAGGAACCAAGTATCCAACATGCAACATGTCGTTCAGTGTTGCCTCAGTGGTATTCCGCTTTAAGATCCATTCCACAGGGTAGAAGATATTACAGTATTACTTGGTATGCGACATTTATGTAAACTATTTAAAATTCATTTCAGTTTTATAAAGATATATAATAAACTTAATTATAATTTGAGATTGCTATAATTAATTTTTAAAAATGCTAAAAATATAGATGCACATATAATAGCAGAACCAATAATTAAATTACATACTTCAAAAAAATCATTAACGTAGAAAGAAGTTGTTGTTTCCTTCCTTATGAACTCATGAGGGAATAAGCTGATCCAAGTTTCATCCCCATAAAATATGGGGATGAAACCATTCTTAGAAGCTTGCCTCAAAATGTTATCTTCAGTAATTTCATTAGTTTTGAAATTTCGAATAATGTCCAAGAAACCAGGAATATTTCCAGTCATCAAGGCCTAAAAAAAAAAGTTTATAAATATATAGACACACTTAGTAAAACTTTTCAGTGTGTCAAATAAAAAACTTCCATGGGGAATCAAATTTTGTCCACTGGAAGTGAAACATAATAAAAAAAATAATTAGTAGACTAAAATTGTATTTTATAAGTCTTATAAATGAAATTGTTTATTCACTTTAGATAGAAACAATTTTATTTTTAAATGTTGAATTTAAATATATTTTTATATGAAATAATATATTTTTTTATAAAAGCGCACATACTAAATGTAAACTTAAAAAGAAAAAAAAATTAAATTACTTATAATGTAATCTGTAATTTTTATTTGAGCTTATTAGGAGTGTAACTAACTTTTTCCTAATTATCAAAGGTAAATAAAATCAGTACAACTGGTGCCCATCTTTTGTTCAAATTTGAGCTAAATCAAAAGAGATGTTTATAAAATATAGGCTTATGGAATAAAATATGTTTACACCTATACTAATCAAATTCAGCAAATTAAATTTGATAAAATTTATATGACACCATTTTTTCACTAATCCTTAACTTCGCTCCGACTTTGAGCCAAATCAAACAGCCCATTTTGAAATGTATATGTGCTTAGGAAAATAAATTTGTGCATAAATAAATGAATCAATTTGAAGAAATTGAAATGGGATCATACAAAGATTTGGTATTTGATGGTACACCTTATATTCCACAATCCCTAAAAATTTCATCCGAATCGGATTAATGGTAGTAGATGTTATGGCCTTCACATGGATTGGACAGACAGATACAGATGGCACCTAATTTGTTCCTTGACGTCAAAACATTAAACACAAGTGGACATTTCCAATTCTAAGCACAAAACATTTTTGAACTTTATAGATGTATTCATAGCTTCCCTAGTTTTGGTTTTGATAATTTTGGATGCCTTCATTTTTAAATTTTATTGTTTTATTTTTTCTTAGTAACCTTTTTCTTTTTTTAGCAATAGATTTTCAAAAAATTCCCTCACTTCCTGATGAATTTGATGAGAATCTATGATTTTTCCAGAAAAATGAAATTCTCTGATTTTTTTCTGTCTGTAAACACCCTGATCAATTTACTACCATCCCATATAGTTTACTACCATTTACTACAATTCAAGAGGGTCATGGCCTTCTGAAGGTGCCTTTTTGCACCTGCTGCTTGTAGAAAGCAGGTGGTAGCTAAATACTGTTTTGAGGGAAATCCATAGGCCATATTTTGTTGCGACAATTCAGCAGCCAGCAGTGTGGTATCATCACTTTTGGTCTACTGTTCTAAACATGATCCCTTAACTTTTTTTTATTTCTGAACCAAAAAAACAGTTTTTATTTATTATTCTGCAAATGACTAGCTATTAAATAGCAAAAGATTCTTTATTTTTCAGAGTTTGGAATATGCTATCCGAGATAGATTTTGCTAAAACGATAATTTCTTCATAATAAAAAAGTTAAAATGATATAAATCTAAACCCACATTGTAAACTCTAGTATGTGTATTCTTTTCACAGTAGCAAACCGAAATTAAGAAGTTGAACGCCACGGTGAGCTGTTTCAACATAAAAACAAGCAGTAACAAATGAAAATAACAATTTTCAGTTACTTCCAGCAAACATGGGGGATAATTCAAGCAAAAAGGTGCCTTAAATGAGCTTTCACCAATTAGCTCTGTCATGTGTTGCTGCCTTTAATCAAATTCTAGATATCTGGGATACTGCTTCTTACATAAATATGGAAAAGCTTAAGAGCTCTTAAGCCTTTTAAATTTTATATGTATTAATGTATAAAACTGAAAAGTAAACTATAACCAAAGAAAATTTTAATAATGCAATAATCAAGCAACGGTAATTTAACAGCACACTAATAATTAAAATAACACTTTTTCCATCAAACAATCTATGAATTATTTATTTACCTTTATACGTGGCATAGTAACAGTTGGGGTCTCTACTCTCACCTTCAACAAGCAATTGCCACTTTTATTGACCAAACTACTAACAAATGGCATATTTTCTTCAGCATCTTCCCCATTCAAAAAATCATAGCGCAAACCATCAATAACAAGCAGGATCATTCTATTGACATGCCGATGATAGAAGTCCTTTGGATTAATTCTGTAAACAATTCAAAATTAAATTTATTAAATTAAATTAAATTTAAAAATATCATTAATGTCCCTCTTTTTACTTCTTCATTACTTTCCTATCCAAACTGCATGAGAAAGGAAAATTCTCAAAAGTTTTAGGAACCTAGAAGGTGGTAAACTTAAGCGGTGGTATATTTTAAGCTATACATGAAATGTAATGTTCAAAATTTAAGCTGAAAAAATATATTGAATATTATTTCTGTATTTAATATGATCATACAACAATCAAAAACTTTCTTCAATCATTTTCTTTACCCATTCTTTTGTCCATTTCTTGCCTTTCTTTTTCTTCTTTTGTACTTCAAGGACCTTCATCTTATTCATTATTTCTCTGAATTTATCCCTATCTATATATTCTTCTTCTTTTATCCCAAGTCTTACTACTTCTTCCTTTATTTGTGTAGGATATCTTTTGCTGTTATATATATATATATATATATTCAATATATTTCACTATATATATATATATATATATATATATATATATATATATATATATATATATATATATATATATATATATATAAATTCTTCAAGTGCCCATAATAATATTGGTCATTTTTTCAAGAAGGAGATTGATTAGAATAAAGTAGACAAATATTTTAATTTTTATGGTTTGTTAAATAAAATCAAGTTATTTTATACTCATATATCTATCTTTAACATAAAGAATAGACTTGAATAATTATTGTAAAAAAATATATAAAGAAAAACTGTGAATATTAAAATGAAAAATAAATATAATATAGTATGGCATGAAACAAGGACCTTGTAATCTTCATTTTCTACACTCTATGATTTTTCTGTCATTTTAAGTAGTTTTAGTATTATGTATATCTGTTTCATTATTCTCTATTTTGTTTCAAGTGTTATTCGGAACGAGAACTAGAATGATTTTCAGTAGTAAAACATACCGTTCTGTTCCGACCTGCAGTCGGAATGGCCCATCTTTACACACCATTATACACCCTAAAGGTACTATTTCGCTGGCGCTGCCCATGGCAGCGACCGCTTGCAGTTGACCACTGCTTTAGTGGAATAGAAAGGAATCTATTTCGTTCGTGCTGCTCGGCAGTCTAGGTATGACGCCATATCTAAGCTGCTCCTATCTGATCGCTCCTGAAACAGGGGAGCTGTTGACGGTTCGGTGATTCTAGGTTATATTATCATATTAGAGCATTGTTTTGATGATAACAGTCATGTTGATATGTTTTATTTCATATGTTTCTTTTAAGTCTGGCAAAATTATAAGAAATATTGTTTAAAACTTAAACAATGCAATAGTAAATTATTTTTTTAAGGTTGAAGTAACAAGATTATTTATTTATTTATTCCACCAACAATATTTTACAATGAAATTCAAATATACCTAAATCCAAACGATATTAAATAAATAAAAGAATACAAATATAATATATAAATATAAAAGAATAAAAAAGTGGTAGTAAGTCCATTTTCTTATCTTTGAAGATAGAACAAAATGTTCGAAGGTTATAGGCAGGTTATAACAACCCCAGTGAGCAGTTTCAGCGAAATAGCTATGCAACAGCGGTTGGCAGCGTGAAATAGCGGTCGCTGACATGGGCAGCGACAGGGAAATAGTACCTCAAGGCTACCTTACCTATGAAGACCAGGTAGCAGGTATAACATGCAAAATATAGGGAGCTAGGCAACAGAAGAATAGCGTAGAATAGACAATTCTAGAGTTAGGGGTGCTCTGGTGGGGAAGACCATCAACCCTTGATAGTGCAAGCAGTGCTGCTATTGCAAGTGTTAGACTGCAGACTTAGAGTGATGATGACTGCAAAACGAAAAAGGGTATATTCCCCAAGGAAAGAAGGTGGAAGAGGACTTGTTTAAAAGCTAAAGAGAACAGGAAATGCAGTTGAAAAACTGTATTTCCAATAGTGATACACAAATAATGACTACCGCTATGGAAACAAACAAAAAGTTAACTGCATTAAATCTTGCTGTTGAGCCTAAAATGACTGTAACCAATGAAGAACTGATGAGATTGTAGTGCTAAGCAGCAACACAGTAGGTTTTGCAATGGCCTTACTTCAACAGGTATTAATCATTCAACTTTAGTTGAATGGCTTTGAAAAGGAACACTATTTCTGGAAACTTAAGGGTTTCTACTTCCTATACAGGACCAAGTAGTGGTAACTTACTCGTACTGCAAGTACATATTTAATAAAGATGATAGTGATAAATGCCAACTTTGCAAAGGAGCAATTGATTCCATTCAGAATATAACAATAGGCTGCACAATATCAGCAGAGAATGAATATCATGAAAGACATAATAACCTGGCAAAAGTAATTCACCAGCCTGGCCAAATATTATAAATTTACTGATGGATAAAAACCTTATTAGCTCAGGAGTTACAACAGATGTATTTTTACACAGTATGTCATAGAAATAAAATATTCCTCTAGAACCAGGCACTATTCCATGATTTTCAAGAAAAACAATAAGTAAAAAAAATAAAAATTTAGTTAGCTCACCTGATATCCTTAAATGTAGATGGTAAGTCTTCAAGAGATGCATTTCTATTAGGCAATGTTTTGATTGGAAAAAAGCCCATAAAAAAGCCAACAAGGGCTAAAACTTGCAATAGCATGAAGTAAACAAATATGCATTTTAATCTCAATACTGGCATCCTGAAAACAAATAATAAGAATTAATAATTGAAGCACTAGACATTGTCTAGAACTGGAATTCTTGAACAAGGTTCTAACATACAATTAATATAAACATTTCTACAATTATAGTTTACTTAATTTATAATATTCTCTTATTAGGTAAATGTTTCCTATTTGTATTCACGTAATTCTGATATCAAGTGATATGACCATTTAGATACTATTCCAAATCGTGGTTTCTCTTGCACAGTAGGTTCAAGTTTAGTATTAATTTTAAAGAGCTTAAGTTGCTTTAAATCTTGTCTAGTCGCTCGGCTTAAGTTGGCTGTGAAATACTTTATCTTTGAAATTAGGAGTTGTATTCTTCATCAATCACCACTTCCATGATTTTCCAATCGTATTACACTTATTTGCATCTGATTCTTTTGTATTATTCTTTCTCTTTGACTAACAAAATATAACATGTACTACAGGAACCTTAAATCTCATTGCCTCCATTAGTGCTCTATTTCATCTCTTTCTATACCTCTTCTATACCTAAATAGATTATTAGGTACAGGGCAGGTATAGCCTGCTCTGCAAATTAAAACCTACTCTGGATCAGCAGTCTGTTAACAGATCATTCAATATCTGTACCAATACCATGTTTTAAAACAACATAATGCATACAATGCAATGTTCCACCAAATGATTGTTCAGATTTTATATTTTTCCTACAAACTATGTATAAAATCAATTAATTATAATTCAATAAAACAACTTCTACCTCCATGAATGACATATTATAATTCTGATGACAGAGAAATACATGGGAAAAGTCTGAAGGTTACAAGGTATAACATACCATACAATAAACCTATTTAAATGAAACAACCATTTCAAAAAATTAACTATAATTATGACCAACTTTTGTGTAATAAGATAAGAAACAGTCAAATAATATGTTACTTACTTAAATGTATCTAATAAAATATGCACTAAAACAAACTAATTTATAAAGTCACTTTTATCAGGAAAAGAATCAAAATAAACATTATAAAATAAAACTCTTAAAAAAAACATTTCAAGAGCAGATACCGGGTAATATTTGAATATTTCAAAAATATAGATCGTTCATGAATGATCATCAAGTTTACAGCGATAGAAAATTTAAAAAATCAGACATTTTCAGAAATTTGATGACATCAGTATTATCCGTAAATATACATAAGTATATTTATTCATGAAATTTACATTAAATTATAATTCAACGAGTTGATGTGTAAAGTGAAATATAATGACATAAAAAGACATTTAGAAAAAGTCATAGACCCATTGGAAGCACTATTATTTAATTATGGAGGAGAAAGATTTTAATGATAGAAAAAAAAACCTACGCCACTGCAACCCATGAACGGACTTGGGTTCAGTACTAATGTAGAGAAGGTACTTGTTTATTGGTCAATGGTTGAGCAAGATGATATTACCAAGATCACGCTCAACCGCCAAGTTTTCCTCCTTAATCAATTATTTAATTAAGGGTACCCACATTTCAGAAGCTAGGTGTGCCCCAGGAGTTTCTCCCGTCCCCAGGATCGATTCAAGGCCCATAAAACAGAATAAATATTTTATCTGCCATAAGACAGGACTCGAACCTGGAACCTTGAACATTGGAAGCTCAGCGCCCTACCACTGTACTACCCCTCTCCCATGTTTAATGATAAAGTAAATAATAAAATAAAATAATAAAATTACTGTAACAACTTTACTTTTCTTTGTAAACTTCATTAAGTTGTTACCGTCATTTTCAGGTATATTTTTTCATTTGATTACCGTTATTTTATAACTTCCTAATTTTACACTATCATTTTATAAGTTCCTCATTTTTTACTATTATTTTATAAGTCCTAACTTTCTTACAGTTATTTTATAACATCTCAATTTGTTACCATTATTTTATCATTGTTTACATTATCACTTCGTTACTCATTCAAGTGTCCTGTACAACATACTTTCAGTCCCTGATGTTGGGGGCGAGATAGAATCGAGAGATTTATTTTTTGATAGCTTTTTAAAAATGTTTCTTAAATAAATTTTAAAAACTGTTAAAACAGAAAAGATAACAGATACATTTTAAATCTCTCCCCTTCCACGTGCTTGCCCCTACCTTGCAATAAATTATTACAAAATAATTATTTCAGTAATCTGAGATGTTTTGTATTAAAATGTACGTTTTATCTTTTATTGGTCAACTTGTATGCATTTGTATCAATTTGTATGTAAGCTCCTTATGACATTAAAAAAATTATGGGACAGCCCAAGATTAGCCAACTTAAAAAACAGAGCCTCCCTGTCTATATAATCAAACGCCGCTTAAAAATCAATGAAAAATGCATACACTTTACGACTTTCTTTTGCCTGAGTCAGTTTGACAATCCTAAACAAGCTGAAAATGTGGTCTACGGTTGAGTACCCCGGACGAAAACCCGCTTGGAAATCATTTAATATATCATTTGTGTTCACCCAGTTCCATAAACGTCCCAATAAAATTCCAGTCAATAATTTTGTAATTATATTAACAAAAGATATGCCCCTAAAATTGTCAACTTTATGGATATCTCCTTTTTTGAATAACGGGTAAATGACTGATTTAGTGAAGCTCTGTGGGATTCTTCCACTATTAAAGTAATAATTGAATACGTTAACGATTTGTTGCAATACGCATTCTGGGGAATTTTTGAAAAATTCACACATAATCGATTCCTGGCGCTTTATTATTTTTTGCCTCAGCCAATACACATTTTAATTCGTCTAAACCTATTTCCCTATCTAGCTTAAAATTTTCCCATTTTGGAGCGGCATAAAATATTTCAGGAGCTTTTATAACAGGATTCAACAATAAATCAAAGTACTGTCTAAACTGCTCACCTGTAATATTAGATTCACTAATAAAACTTGAAGACCTCCTTAATTAAACCAATTAAACAATGAATTGGCTTATTAGTGACCACAGATCTTTAGTGTTTTTAATACATTTAAATTTTTCTTTAAGGGTCTTATAATAGTCATTCCGTTTTTTTCTAATTCTTTGTATTCATTATTTATCTTCAAGTATTGGAATTTGTTATAAACATCATTTCGTTTTCTAAAAATATTTAGAAATCTAAAAGATTTATTCCGTGATTTAATGCATTCACCGTCGAACCACTGCTGTTTTCCTAATTTTTTACCATTATTTATCTGTTTTTTATGAAAAGCACATTCTATAATACATTCCAACAATAGTTTCAGTTTTAGATCTGATTCATTAATCTCATCTAATTTTATGTAATTTAATTTAATTTCTAATTTTGTTTCAAAATACAATTCATCCTGCCGTGACCACCGCAATCTCTTAAGTTGGAGGGCTTTACAATTCCTAACATTATTTGAATGACTGAAGTCTAAGACCAATTCAATAGGCATATGCTGTGTGTAAATTTTGGAAATAACTTTAAAATTTTTTATATATTTCAGAATAGGCGCAGATGTACAACAAATATCAATGACAGAACTACCCCTCCCCGAAATGTATGTGAAATCACCATCGGGACCACCCACCGCACGGCCATTTAATATTATCAAATCTAGATCATCACACATTTCCAAGAACGACAGACCTCTACTATTTAAAGTTGTGTCTTTAGATTTCCTGCTACAGTTGATTAAACATTTTTCCTGTGATATATTTTCCGGGATAATCTGCCTCTCCGCCAACCTCACATTCATGTCTCCTATAAGAACGTATTTTTCGTTAAATAATGAAAGAAAATTTAATAACCTTGAAAAGTCCTCATCTCAAGCACCAACATTTAAATAAACTGGTACAATATAAAACTTTACATAAACATTATTTACTTCAATTAAATCCCATTCATTCAATCTCACGAATTTGCATGCTTACAATTAAATTATTTCTAATACCTAATAAAAGGCCACCATTTGCCCTTCCTTTCTTATTAGTTTTTTTTTTTGCTCCGATCCACATTAAATTAAAATCACTAAAATATTTTTCAAATTTTAAAGTTTCGGATTTAACTAAAAATGTCTCATAGAGAGCTATAATATCATATTGTTTGATAAATTGAAAAAAAAAATAATCAAAAATAAGTTTATTAGCCAATCCACCAATATTGAATGAAAGTAATTTCAACTTAATAGGATTGAAATCATTAATCTCACTTGTTTTGACCTGACAGACGGCTCTATTTCATTTGTTTTGGTTCCGAATATTTTCTGAAACAGCACCTGTAGCAATATCTCTTCCTTCTTCTGAATTTGTTTCCGCCAACAATTTCTTCATCGCGTCAGATAAGTCGATGCTCGTGATTTCATTTAATTTTCTTATACCGTTTTCATTACCAAACATGAGGCCTTTTTCTTCTTTCCAAACAAACTTATGGTTATTCACCCACAAAAAATTATTTTGAACTGATGTCGATATTTTTAAGTTTTTTTCCTTGAGGCATTTTCTTAAATACAGTATTTTTCTTTTGACTTACCTTTGTGTGAAAGTAAGATCTCTTTCATTAGAAATTCCAGTACCCTTTAATATTTTGGATGCCTATAATATTGTTCTTATTTCGGATTCGTTTGAAAATTCTGCACAAATAATTTTCTTATTTGTATTACGATTACCAATAAATCGAGCTCTATTTATAATAATATTTTCAGGCATACCTAAGGTATTAGTGCAGAGCCGTTTAATGCTTTGTGTACAATCCTCAGTAGGGTCAATATCCATGCCTTTAACAATAATGTTATTTTTATTTATTTCCCTTTGAATAAATTCCACCTGTCTCGATAGTAATTTATTCGCTTCTCGTTGTAATTTCAATTCTTCTCGTTGTATAGCATTTTCTGTTGATAATTGTTCAATCTTATCCGCGAATATTGCAATATCATTTTTTGTAGCCAATATTTCCATCTTCTGATCCACTCTCTGTAATTTCTCATCAATCGACTTACCTAAAGAGTTCATGAACTCGTTTAAGGTTAGGTTAGTAATTGATGGTTAATCAGGGTCCTCCGAGTATTTTCTTTTTCTTCCTTCTTCTTCATTATCAGATTCCTGACTCTTACTTCTATCGACCGTTGGTGAAAAATAATTTTTCAGATTTTTATCCGTCATTATTAATCATTTATTTTTTTTTTTCTCGTTTTAATCTGTTACGCTGTGCTAGAAACAAATTATCTATTAATTACTCACTTATTCTGTAGCTTTGTGAATATCCCTTTATTCTTCTTTCTTTTAAAACACAATAGCTTACAATGCATAAAACTGTCACGTGAAAAATAAGGAAAAACGTTAGGCTTTCACTAACTATTCCAAACAGAATAATCTTAGCTTTATAGCAAGCACTCTTTTACATTTATTTATTATATATATATATATATATAATAAATAAATGTATATATAAATATATATATATATATATATATATATATATATATATATATATATATATATATATACATATATAGGGGTGCACAGAAGGGGATTTGATGGCGCAAGTTACGCCGGGATTTATTTTGGAGGGTATATTTTGGCGGGGTTTTGAATTTTTGAGGGGGGCATATTTCGGGGATGTTATCAATTTTCAGAATGAAAAGTTTCATTCCAAGAGACAAGGAGAAAACATGAAACAGATTGCAGCACGTGTAATTGTATATGATCTCCGATTTTTCTAATTCTACTTCTGTTTGCTTGCTCTGTTTTTAAGAAAAGGTGAGCAATAAAATATCTTGGGAGGGGAGGGGACAGGTTTTTACGCCATCAACTTTAGGGGGGATTGGGCACCCCTGAATTTTTATATATAATGTAGATGTTGATTCACGTGTACCTGAAACATCTGACAAAACCAAAATTTAAATAAGAAAGAAAAAATTATCTTATTAATATTTATTTGATATCTAAAACATTTAAATAGAATATAAATAAGATCATGGATATGACTCAAATAATAGAGAAAGGACAAACATGAGTTCAGAATAAACCTGCAACTGATAGATTCCAAATGGTCAGAATCCGGAATGAGAACACTGAGTCAGCTACAGGGGACTAATGAATGCATGACCAAGCCACAAGTCAAATGGGGAAGGCCGGACTTGTTCGAATCTGGTTAAGTGATGACCGCCCAGGTGGGGAGGCATATATCCCAGCCTCACAAGTGACCCAAATCACTACCCGGAAGGTATACATCCCGTCTGCACCAGTTACCCAACTCTTAACTGGAAGGCATGTATCCTGTCCCCAGTCAAAGGGTTAAATCCATATTAATTAAGTTGAGGGTTTTTTACATAATAAGTCGAAATCGACCTCATGTTGTGTAAAAAAATTGTGTTTTGATTTCTTGTCACCTTGAGATACCAGTAGTTTTCAGCAAAAATTATTGCAAGGCTTTGATTTATTTTTCCCTTTACCTGGGATGTATTATATAAACATAAATTTGTGAACACACTTTTTATTTATAACAAAAAAATGTTAAAAATAATGTATTTTTAAATATTTATCATTAAAAATGATAATGAAACTGTTTTTTATTAGGCTCTGTATTATACAAATTGATCCCTACTAATATGTGATTAATTAAATGTTTCTGATCCTAATATTTATGCAATCAGCAAGCTTCTTTATTTTACATGTAGATATTAGAATATGAAACGTTTAATAGATCACTTACAAACACGGATCAATTTCTATAATTGAAATCTTAATAAAAAAAAACTCAGTTTTATAATCACTTTAAATGATGAATATTCGAAAATCATTATTTTTAACAATTTTATTTATTAATTATGTTTATGATAATACATCCCAGGTAATGGAAAAACATAAATTAAACCTTTGCAATAATTAATGGTGGTCAGTTTTGTCCAAAACACGGGTGCTTTAAGATGACTGGATATCAAAACACCTAATTATTTTTATTTTACACAACTTGAGGTGAATCTCAACTTATTTCGTTATAAACCCACCACTTAATTAATATGGATTTAAAGCATATTAAACAAGAAAGTTTTTCTAAAAGTGAGGTGTCTACAGTATAGTTGGATTTATGTAGACGAATAATTCATGATTTTTTTTTATATCACAACATATCTTAGTTTATTCACTCAAAAGTAATAAAAAAACCCTTTAAATGGTTTACAAATAACAAATTCTACTTTTGTTTGAAGCAAATTTTGTCTACTTCACCGTGAAGCAATTTTTAATTAATTATATTAAGTAATGTTTTAGTTATCGCTTACTATTCATCAAAAACCATGAATTACTTAAAAAACACAAAACTTAAATTTCCTACTATTCTGTCGAAAATTGGACTATTGTTTAAATGAAGTTTTTGATTACTCTTGAGGCCTACTATTATTTATTTAAATATTTCCCTCTACTTACAGGAAACCCCGTGTATTAATATCTACATATATAAATGACAATTTAACTAAAAGTAACATTTAGGTACCAATAAAATTGTTACATACCGACTAATAGGCCCTAGCTAGTCAACTTTTGTTAATCAATTTTAGTTTACATGTTTTATTCATTCATTTAGCTTATTTATTATTGATTTTTTTTGTTTTTGCCTCAAATTATTGGGGAGATGAAAAAATATTTTCCTCTCTTCAACATTTTTATTGGGAGGGGGGCGATCCTCTCCCCCCTCCATAATCTGTGCCTACAATCATCATTAGATTTGAATGTGAAAATTAAATTAGGTTCACATTTATGAATAAAAAATAAGACATTCTTTAAAACAAAACTTTATTATAAGGTGTGTAAAAAGATCTATATTTTTTAAATAATACAGAAATATTAATAATAATAACATTAACATAATTAAAATTTAAGAAATCAATATGATTATACAGTTTTCCATCTTCTTTTGTTTTGTTTTTTCAATAAAAGTTACATAATAAAACAAAAACATAATATTATAGTCTTCAAATATATAATTGACATTTCCTTGTATCTCTAACATTTATTAAATAAGGTTTCTGTAAGTTAAATTATTTCTTGATCACTTTTAAAAGATTTTGATTTTTTAAAAAATAAAACGTTTTGAATGACCACGTGTCTATTTTAAAATTTTAAAAAAAATTTCAGTCATAGATGTAATTTGAAATGTGAGAATTTCGTTCATATTAAAATCTCTAATAACACGATTGTTAGTTCTGGAAAAAATACTTTATTCCTAATTTTTATAAACAAAACAGCACACTATGAAGGATTTTGATATGTGAATAAAATTAATAGATTACGAATGTCTAGAATGTTTGAAATATTTTTGAAACTTTAAAATGGAGCTACAGTTATTTGAAACATTATTATATTTAAATTAATAAAAGCTTTGTAGGGATTATTAACTTTCATAAACCTTCTTTTATAAAATAAAATTAAACTGTGCAATATTAAAACTTGATATATTTCTTTCTTTGTCACTTTTGAATAATATATTATAGCTTAAAATTAAAAGAATAAACTACCCATTTCTAATAACATAATAAAATCTTTAACTTCTAATCAATTAATAAAATCCAATTCAATAAACTTTTTCATAATTACAAGATTTAAAAAAAAAAACAATAAACATAGTATATAAAGTTCAAATATAAACTAATTAAATAATTCTATGTACTGGATTTAACTTTGAACAGAAAATAAGGAATTCAAATGGAATCACATGGAGTTTAGATATTATCATATTTAGCTTGAATTTGTACAATGTTTTATTTTTAGGTAGTACAGAAATGATTTCTCAAGGAATAAAATATTTCCTTTACTGTTGCAACACTCCAAGAGTTTCCTAATAGTAATAATCTTTTTCGTAAAGATATGTTCCCAACATCAGTGTAATGAGTTGCAAAGCCAAAAATTCTTTCTATTTCTGTTATCCATAGATTATTATATTCTCCTTCCATCATAACAGCTGGAATTCTTTCTTTACCTAGAAAAAACAATAATATTAAACAATATAAGATTAGGTTGAGATATTAATAATGTACAGAAGTAAGAATCTTCATAAGCTTAAATGGGGGGTATTGTTATGACTACAATTAATATTATTTATAACTAAAATTTACTTTTCTTGGAGTGTGACCCATATTGAAAGGCAAAAACATTTCACACTCCCTATCAAGTTCCTGTTATTTTCTAGTAATGTCAAGTCTGGCTTGTTCAATCTGTTTTCTTAGACACTTATTCCAATTTAAATTTGATTTATGTTCTGAGACATGCAATTTATCAGGTATGATACAATTTATTGTCTGCACGTGGCTGGTATATCTCATAAGTCTTACAAGGAGAGGATACAGTCTGTGGGTCACCGATTTCAACCCAATTGTTTTTGGTTTTTTACATAAAAAAATACTAGATATATAACCCAACGTTCCTTCCGATAGGCCTTAGGAGCCGAAAAAAAAAATATAATCTCTAATAATTATATGTTATATAATTAAATTATATATTTATATAATTAAATCACAACATATGTTATTTATGTTTTCCTTTATCTTGTCCAGATTTTTAGGGTATTATATATCAATAGATTTTTTTTTTTGTGCAAAATATGAAAAAAATATTGACTATTGTATTGAATGTGTTGATGAGAACTATTATCTGCCCTATTCACAAAAAGGGCGATCAGCTGGACCAATCATGGAATAGAAGGCGTATTTCACTTGTAGTATCTACCTCTCTCAAATTAAGTGATTTTCATTTTTTCAATGCTTCTGATTCGGTAATTTAACTATTCATAACAGAACTAGAATGTATAAAACACCAAGAAATGTAAGATATTCAATTTTTTACATTATTCATTTTTAGCTGAAAATGTTCTAGAAATGTGCCAATGTTATGAAGGCTGTCTCTCGTCCTCCCTGTTTTTAATCTTCACAAATAATTTATATTTTCAATTGTATTTTTTTAGATATTTTCAATGATATATAATGAGTAAAACAAAATAAATAAAAATCCTTACAACTATACAAACATATAAACAAATTAATTTTAATTATACAATGTTATATTTGTTCCTTTCACAATAATTATGTAGAATTTTCACACATATATAAAAACTCCCATCTTCTATTTTTTCTTCTCCTTAGACACCACTTGTAAGTGCCCTTGAAAAACCTACTAAAGTAATTTTTTTTTGGTCCATCACCCCCCAATCAAAATTGAAAGTTTGCGCTATGTAAATGACAATTTAAATAAAAGTAACATTTAAGTATCAATAAAATAATTACATACCTGCTACTATATCCTAGCCTACCTAGCCAGCTAGTAGACTTGTCTTCTTTAAACATTTTATTCATTCATGTACCTTATTTATTATTTATTTTAATTTTTTTACCTCAAATTATTGGGAGAGGGGAAACAATTCTATTCTAGCTCCCTTCCCTGAAGTCTGCATCTATTGATGTACCAAAGATGTATCGTTTGTTAAAAACAGTAAAATTTAACACAAAGAAAAAGTAGAATGTCGTGATTGTAAAATTGGTCTTTTTGTAGAAAAATGCTTCGAAGAATATCATACAAAATTAAATTACTAAGAATATATTTAAATGTTAAACAAAAATAAAATAAAATAAAAAACCTTTAACTCCGCCAGTGTTGGTCCACAGCCCGAATCAAAAATGAGGATGGAAACAATAAAATAGGTTAACAGATAGTAGTAAAGAGACAGAATAAAGAATAGCATGCAGGTAAAAAGTATGTAGCACCAGCCTATAGACACAGGTAGCCATCTCACTGCTGTGATTGATGTAAAACTCGTCACTTGCAATAGCGAAAAGATTAAATTTGCTTCAAAGCAACAGGACCAATATTAAGGAAAATAATACAAACAACTTTTGGTATTGGACTTAGCACTCTAAGTGGTAAGAAATTTGTCAGTGATCATAACAAGTTTCTTATGAAATAGAAATAGAAAAACCAACTTTATTCTGGTACAAATTCCCTTAAGAATAACGATATTGTTCATACAAATTAACATTAAATCTGGCCACAAGACCTATCATAATAAAAGAATAACTAAAACATGAGTATTTACATAGCTATAAAGATATATATTTAAGAAAACATATCAGCAATAAGGTCACAATACTGTAAAATAGATGCTATAAACAATAAAGTAAAAATAACTAGATGAAATTGGAAAAGAATGAAAGTGTGAAATTTCTGGTCACATTACTCATGGGACATGGGAATGTAAATGGAAAGTAAATAAACATAAAGAAATTGTGGATACTCAAACATACATATATTGATCATAGGTGTGGATAATTTAGTTGGTATAATTTGTTATTTGTATTCTATGGATGTTAGCAAAGAAACCGAGGACAGGATGACCGAGCACGTTGGGGTGTGGATCCCAGAGTACCTGGTTCTGAAAATTGTGGGTTCAATTCCCACCTGGGTTGGTTAATTTTCATTTCTCAGTAGCCCTGAGAAATAAATCTTGACATTCCCATTCTAGGAAGTACACAGCAGCAACCTCAAGGTAGCCGTCAGCGGATGGTAAAAAGAACCAAGTTCCCTACTTGCTGGACTAGTTCCCTCCATCAGTACCATTACCAGTAGCAGTAGTAAAGAAGCCTGCTCACTTTAAAAAGAATAAGAATTTTTTATTACACAAATAAACCAGTTTCCATTTATCTCAAAGTTTGTGTGCCTCCTATTAACATACGAGCACTGCCTGCTACAGGCATTGGAACTGTAATAACAAAAATATAACATCTCTATTATAACCTTAGAATTTGTCTTTAAGTATATGTACTGTTATTTCAAATGATTTTACTTAATTTTCCTTCTTTTTTCTTAAAAATAAATTATAAAAGGAAAAACAAAAGTATTAAAATTCTTAACTTTTAAAAAACTATTTCAAATCTGAATACATTTTAAACTCACATTTGTGAATCAGTCTAATAATAATTGATTTCTATCTTAAATGTATTAACCTTCGGAAATGGGTTGATTATTTTTATGGAATATATTTTAATTAATCAGAAACTAAGAAGAAATCATACAAAGTTGTGGTACAGAAAACTAACACTTACTGATTATGATTACTGTTTCAAATATTGTAAATAAAATTAAAGCTATAATAATGAAAGAACTAACAAAATACCTTGGCTAAGGGAATTTGAATTAGTTGTAATAGTTCTTATTTTTTCAACAATTGCAACCCTGTTACAAAAGGGACTAATAAAATTCGCAAGTTTGATGTTTGTAGTATCAACTTTCTTTTTCAGAAGTTTCATATTAGGGATGTTTCCCCAAAAGTATCTAGCTCTAATCTGAGGCGAAAAAGCTTTTGAATTTATTTTTATAGGATCACATTCAAGAAAACTGAAAGAAAATAAAACATTATAAATTGTAGACCATGATTTTTTTTTATTATTACTAATCAATTGATGATAAAATGTTTAATGATAATAATACACTTACAGCCACACTGCCCATTATCATCAAATAAGAATATTATATTTTTGAAGCATAACTGAAAATTCATTGAGAAACTCAATTTCTGAGGGGAAAAAAAGTTTAAGCTAATGGTTTTACTAAAGAAGTCACTGAAAGAATCAGAACAAAATTACTATGAGTTTAATTAAGGTGAGCTCAAAACTATCTTTTTTTATTGAATGATTTTGGAGACAGTAAGAAAAAAAAATACGATGAAACATCACATAGCGAATACTTCCCTACAGTGAATAAATTTATAATGCCCATCTGATTTCAATAATTTCATAATATTAATGAATTGTGCATAACAATCATTCTCTATAACAGCTGCAGACAGGCTTGATGGAAGGATTTTGATTGAAAAATTTCTCCATAATGGACAACAGGACTCCAGTGAGGCTAATATTCCCGTAATATTTAGCCAATTTATAGAAGCTTAGTTCAATTATGTATACTGGAAATTTGTTTTACAAACCGAGATAAAAGTTTAAACCTTTTATTGTAAGTTCTAAAGATTTGAATGTCAACTTGCTTCAGGTTAACTTACACAGAAAGAATTCATGTTATTCATGAATGTATCTGAACAAAAAGAACTTGAAATTTAGCTGGACAATTCAGAATTGGAAAACAGAGATATATGACATTTTAAAGCAAAAAGAGATTTGTGAGAACAATGGGCTTAAACAGGGTATTGCTTATAAAAAAAAATTAATAATTTCCGAAAACTTCAGGTTTTAACCTCCAGGATTTGTGCTGTACAGAAGAAGTTCTATTAAAATATATTGGGCTGAAAAAGCTGTTACTTCAAAGGAAAAAAGTGAAGAAGTTTTACTGATTTGGTACTTGAAAACAGAATCTTTATGTAACATAAAAGAAGTGATAGGCCCCTGCTTGAGGTTAAGGATGAGTATTTGGGGCCAAGAGGTCATAATTTCATTGTTGACAATGTGGGAAAATACTCAGAAGAAATTGAATCCAATGCATTTTTTAATCTTTTTACAATTTTTATAAACATTGTTTAAAAATTTATATAATAGGGTTAACAAAAACTAATTTTAGGTAAAAATATTAAGTAAACAATCATTCATGACTCCTCACTTTATGCCCCTTCTTTTTCCTTTATCATTATTATTAATTTACTTAACAGTCCTCAACCGATCTGAAGTGCAAAAACAAGCTTCAGCCTGACCAGCTATTCTTCTCCATCTACTTATACCCACAAGGCTGAGGTCTTCTCTTTAACTCTGTTGAGTCACTACAGCTGGGTTCTTTCTCTAAGGCAAGCTCTTCTTGTGCAGTATAAGGAAATTATATAAGGAAATTCCCTTGGTAACCTATCTTTCTCCATCCTCTATACATGGCCATACTGTATGAGGTACTACTTTTAGACAGTGACTACAATATTTTAATTTTTATAGAGCACATATACCTTCTTATTTATCATTGATCATTTATTCTCTTAGGACTGTTTTTTTTTTTCTTTTACATTCACTTATACTATACTGCGCACAGTAACACTCAGTTTAGAGATCGGTTCCCCATCACCTTTATGTTAATGAGGAACTACTGTAATAATTTTTTAAAAAAATATTAGCTTCTTAGAACAAAGCATATGAGTCCCTGAGCTTTTGGCTGAAAGGTCGGCAAAAATAAATATCATTTATTTTTTTTACGTTGTATTTCTGACTGAACACCCCAACCAACTTATCTTCACTATAGTCAACCATCAATGCACTATTAAAAAAATATCCCTTTAGTCCTTCTAGTCATTATGACCCTATCTTTGTATTTACACCCATGTCTAATTGTTAATTGACAGCATTAGTTTTACAAAACTACAATTTACTGGCAAACAGTTAATACTTGTGAATCCCGAATGTATTCTGCTTGAAGCCAAGGACCTGACAAAGCCTCTCAAAATTAGACAAGTTTCCATGTAGATTCTTCTCACTCATGTTCTGCCAATTAGTTTTGCTAATTGGGCCATATACAAGTTTGATTACAATACTATTCATACACAATTTGTTACACTTAATAGTATGTTTTTCGTTTAATTGTATTTTTCACTCATGCCATTGCATTTTGCACTGTCATCAAATTCACTGATGGTCACTACTATTTTTTGACTGGTGTGAATAAAAAAATTGCAAGTAGAAAAAAAAATTGTATTTTTATAATTAGTAATGTATCTTGTTTAAACGAATGTTGTTGAAATAGATAATATAATACCCAAATTTTCTAGAATATTCCAATTATTAATTACTTTCTATGTTTATTTAATAAGAAATAAACCCTATCATATTAATAATAATTCTATAAATATTATGTTTTTTAAAAGAATACCAAAATTAACAAAAATACAAACTGAGAAATTGTGTCCTTAAATATTTCTGGCATGGCAGCAGTATTTTCAAATAAAAAAATAACATTCTTGTATTCCATACGAACCAGATGTAGAATTCGGATGTATTCAAAAAATAAGTGTCCTGTTCCTTGTGAATCTAAAATGAAAATAATATATGATTTTAAGAAAATGCAAAATGAATGCTCACAATTTTTCTAATATTAATAAATAAATGTACACTGACAGGCAAAAAATTCCACCCACTTGATTTTTTCATGTTTTCATCTAAAAATATTTCTGCTTTGGATTGGTCTATTGTTTTTAATGAATAAATAGGTAATCTTTTTGTTTGTTTTCAATTAGGAATGTTAATATAGAGGAAAATAACCCTTAATCCTTAATTCAATGAAATGATTCTAGATTCCAATGTTTACTTTCTATGGAATCAAAATGTTTATTCAGTATCATTAGTTCAGTGCCGTTTTTTGCAGCACATTTCTTAGTCTCCAGCTTTTAATTTTTTCAATATTAAGTTTAAAAATGCCTCTTAGTGCTGAGGATGTTGAGCGTGGTGTGAAACTTATTGATGATGGACGTTCCATTAAATATGCAGCTAATGCTATCGGAGTCCCATATGAAACTTTACGAGACGCCGTCAGGCGTTTTCAGGAAACTGGTTCTTACAACCCCTGGTTCTAGACGGCCTAGGGTAACAGAACCATGGGATGACCGGTTTTTGACTTTGAGAATTTTACGAAACTGGCACCTTACCGTTGTTCAAGCGATTCATCAGCTCGAAGAAGTTCGAGGTGTGCAAATTTCTGAATGTACCACTCGGAGAAGATTAAATGAGTATGGATTAATGGCTTTTGTCCATTAAGAGGACCAGAGTTGACCAGAACTCACAGAGTAACACGGCTGGCTTTTGCTCGAGAACACAGCCATTGGACTATGGACGAATGGAGTGCTGTACTTTTTACAGATGAGTCAAGATTCGCTCTTCGATCTCTAGACGGGCGCGAAAGGGTGTGGAGTAGAAGAAACGAAAGATATGCAGCCTGTAATTTTTCCCAGAGCCAACCTTTCCAACATGGTTCCTTAATGGTGTGGGCTGAGATTTCAATGGAGTGCCGCACAGAATTGGTTGTTGTTCGTGGAGGGTCTTTGACGGCCATTCGCTATGTAGATGAGATTTTGGAACCTCATGTGTTGCATATCCTCAACGAAATCGGCGATCGTTCTATTCTAATGCATTCCCACATGTCGCCCGCATAGTGCAGATGTTCCTTTAACAGAACAATATTGAGGTTTTAGCCTGACCAGCATGTTCTCGAGATTTGAACCCCATTGAGCATTTATGGGATAACCTCGGAAGACGAATAAGAGCGCGTGCAACACTTCCTGATACACTGCAGGACCTTAAAAGGGCTCTCCGGGAGGAATGGGCTATCCTCCAGCAAAGGGACATTTCCCGACTGGTGGAAAGTATGCCGAGGCGTCTTCAAGAAGTAGTGAAGGCGAGAGGAGGAAACACATGCTACTAAACGATGATGTAATTAATTTCTTTTAGAATAATAATGGTTCGTTTTTCAATTTTTTTTCTCTAATCTTTCTTACCCCATCACATTTTGATTATTAAAGGTAAAAAAGATTATAAAATTCCATAAATACTAAGTATTATCTACAAATACCATGCATTATATACAAATACAACTTTTTTTACAAGTGGCAGAAATATTTTTAGATGAAAACATGAAAAAATCAAGTGGGTGGAATTTTTTGCCTGTCAGTGAATATATATGGGTCATTTTAAACATGTATCTTAAGAGAGTAGTTAGTTGTTTAAATAACATAAGTAGGATAAATATATTATATTAAAACAGAATCATCCATGCACTATACAGAGTATCTAATTTCTTAATGGCCAAACTCTGGTGGGTGATACTAGACAAAATTGTCAACAAAAAGTACATTTGATGGATGGACCAATTCTTAACGGAAAAGGAGTCAAGACCAATTTTGTGTGGTCATGTTTTTTATTGAATAAGAAGTAATTGCTCAAAAACTGTTCAAGACAACAAAATTCTAAGTACACCATTGTAAAGTACAAATTTTTTTTTTATTAGAAAACAATGATTAAATTTACAAAGGTCAATGATAAAAGGGATTTTCAGAAAGTCTAAAGGCTCCTATACACAGAATGCGGTACGACCTGACATTACAGTGCTGCTCAAAACTCACGACGATACCTAATACGGGGTGGCCACACACAGCATTACTTTGATACAGCAGCACCATTGTTCTGCCTAGCCAAATTAATTAGAGCATCCGCTTCCCACAAGTTGTATATTACTAATTTTTTTCGATGTTTTTCTTATTTATTTTTTAAATAGAAAATGAGTAGTTCTGATGAGGAGGCACTTCTCCTAATTTGAGTTCTTCAGCATAAAGTGTTATTAATTAGTATCTTCACTGGTGATGTTAAGTACCCCACCCATCTTAATCTCCTTGCCTTCATGTCATGAGATATTGACTGACCCATTTCCTTCAGCAGTTATTTCCTCCATGTGTGAAGGTTCTGGTCCCATTAGGTCCTGTTATCTTACGTAGAACTTTTCTTTTGAATCTCTCAATTCTGGCTTTTAGTGTGCTGGTTAGAGTCCAGCTTTCACAACCGTACAGCGGAACTGGCTAATCACGGCTTTGTACATCCTTATTTTTAAATTTCTGGAGATTTTTCTGGATTTCAGTACCTTTGAAAGAGAGAAGAAAGATCTGTTTGCAATTGTTATTCGCTGGTCTATCTCTGTTAGTTGTTCATTTATTGAGGTTATTGTGGAGCCAAGGTAATTAAATCTGTCTACTTGCTGATCATGTTATTAAGGTGGATGTTTCAGTTAACTATCATGTATTTTGTTTTATCTACATTGAATAGTAGTCCAATTTGCTCTGCATCTTTTAACAGAGTCCGAGCGAGTCTCCCAATATCCTCTTGATTGCTTCTGAGGACAGCTATATCACCCGCATATGCTAGGAGTTTGTGTTTCATTCTGACATGCATCCCTCCATCTTCGTATGATGTAGTTCGTATTACTTTCTCTAGTGCTAAGTAGAATACCATCGGCAAAAGTCCATCTCCCTGCCTCGAACCCGTTTAAACTTCAAAGGCTTCAGATACTTCTCCTTGTATTAGTACTCTGTATTTAGGATCATTTGTACACGCCTTTGTCAATCTCACTAACTTTCCAGGAGCACCCAGCTCAGTCATGATCTTTCAGAGACAGTTTCTGTCCACGGAGTCATAGGCTGCTTTGAAGTCAACAAACAAGGCATGTATGTACTGACCTACTTCCCCTCGTTTTTCAAGAACTTGTTTTAGGATGAATATCTGATCTAGTATACTCCTCCCTCTCCTGAATCCTGTTTGATGGTCGCCTATTATGTTTTCATAATATGGATATATCCGATTCAGCAGAATATTAGTCATTATTTTATAGGCAACAGGAAGAAGTGCTATGCCTCTGTAATTGCCACATTCGTACATGGAGCCCTTATTAAGGAAAGGAAAGATCAACCCTTTGTTCAATGCTTCTGGTTCCTTCTCCTATATCTTCTGGATTAGATCTAACAGCTTGGCTCTGAGGTCTTCTACCCCATCCATGAACAATTCTGATGGCAGGTTGTCTATCCCTGGATCCTTTCTTCTTTTAAGCAGCCGATAGTTATTTCCACATCCAGAATATCTGGTTTTTCAACCTCAAGTGGGTCGATGTCCTCAGTGTGGTCCAGGTCTTTTTCGTTTGTGGGGTGGCTTTGAATAAGCAGCTGCTGGAAATGTTCCTTCCAGATGCTCAGGATCTTTTCTTTTGACGCCGTCAATTTGCCATCTTTCCCTTGCATTTATGGATTTCTCGCTTTATATTCTACCCTTTCTTTCCACATATCTGTGAAGAATTCGCATATATTTCCAGCCTGCTAGTTTTCCTGAATAGTTTGTAATCTTTCTTTGAGGAATTCTCTTTTGGCTGTTCTTATTATTTTGTTTGTCTTTTTCCTGGCGGCTGTGTATTTTTCCAGCATAGCTTGATCAGTTTGTGCTAAGCAGAAAACTTTTCTTCTTTTCTCCACTGTCTTTTCGCATGCTTCTGTGAACTATTTCTTGGCTTTTCTTTTTTTCTGAATCCTTTTATTATTCCTTAGCTGTTTGTTTTAGCCCTGACTCTAGTGCCTCCCAGTGTTGGTCAACCGTGAGGCCTTACGCGTTCAAATTTATTTTTCAGATCAATTTGAAATTCAGCTTGTACTATAGGGTTTTTCAAATTACGGACTTCATACCTCTTTATTTCTACTTGGTTCCCAATTCAGTGGATTTGCTTCAGCCTCTGAAGTTTGATTCTAATCAGAATATGGTCCGAATCACAATCTGCTCCACGATAACTCCTTATGTCTTGTATGGAGCTTTGATGCCTCTTGTCTGTCAGCACAAGGTCGATTTGGCTATCTGCTCGTTTAGGACTTACCCAGGTATACTTATGTAAATCCTTCTGCTGGATAATTGTACTGCTTACTACTAGAACTTTAGCTGCTGCCAGACTAATACATCTCACTTCATTGTCATTGCTAATTTCGTGGAAACTTTGGCCTCTGATGATGGGTTTAAATTGGATTTCATGACCTATCTTGGCATTGAAGTCTCCCATGACTAATTTTATGTCATATTTTGGAGCCTGGTCCACAACTTTTTCTAACTGATCATAGAAATTATCCTTCACCTCATCCTCTTTTTCTTCGGTTGGTGCATACAAATTAATAATCGTGATATTAAACCAACGACCTCTTAAGCGCAACACACTTATCCTTTCATTAACTGGCGTGAAGTTTATTACTGACTTCCTTGCGGCTGGATTAACTATAAATCCAGGGCCAGCTGTCCCATTTTTGTCATTTCCCCCGGTATAGAACAGAGTGTAGCCATCTATAGTTTTCGGAAAGGACGATCTACCATTGACCAGATATTTTGCTTGCGCATCATGCTTGAAAAAGGACATGAATATAAGCTTTTTGTTGATTTTAAAGAAGCGTGTGATAGTGTTTATAGGAAACAGCTTTATGAGGCAATGAGAGAGCTCGGAATCCCTGAAAAGCTTATTAGAATGGTAAGTGGTAAGACCCATCATGAGAGAAGTGAGATGCATGGTGCAAGTTGGAGGAGCAAGATCGGCAGAATTTACTTCTGAAAAAGGACTAAGGCAGGAAGATGCAGTGGCACTTCTCTTTCATTTAGCTTTAGAGAAGTCCATTAGAGATTCTGGTATTCGAGTGGGCGGAACAGTATTCAGCCGGACAGTGCAACTTCTTGCTTATACAGATGATATCGACATTGCTGGAAGCTCTTTCCAGACAGTCTCTTATGGATTCTTGAAACTAGTGGAAGCAGCAAGAAAAATGGGCCTTTACGTCAATGCTGCAAAAACCAAATATATGGTCACTGAGGAAAACCCCAGACTGGGCGAAAGGTTTACCATAGGAGAATTCTCCATTGAAAAAGTGTCGGAATTCATTTATCTCGGATCCCTCATAACTCATGATAATTTTGTGGATTCTGAAATTAAGCGAAGAGTGCTATGTGCCAATAGTTGTTATTGTGGCCTCGGTCCATATTTTAGGAGCCATGCTTTAACCAGAGGAACAAAAATCCTATTGTATAAAACAATTATCCGACCGATACTCCTTTATGGCTCAGAAGAAACATCAACTATCTCCAAAACTGGCGAGCAGAATCTAATGGTCTCTGAGAGGAAGATTTTCCATAAAATCTTTGGAGCTGTGAAAGTTGACCAGTTATGGAGACATCGGACAAACCAGGAGCTCAAAGATTTGTTTAAAGAACCAGACATGGATCATTTCATGAAGCTCGATAGATTGAGACGGGCTGGGCACGTCACTCGAATGGCTGAGAATCACGTTCCGAAAAAGAACATGACAGAACTAATGCACGGAACAAGGCGTAGAGGAATACCTCAGCTTCGGTGGAGTGACGGTGTGGCTAATGATGCCAGGTCCATGTTGGGAGTGAGGAGGTGGATGGCAGCTGCACAGGATAAGAACAATTGGTGGAGGCTGGTACAGGAGGCCAAGACTCAATATCAAGTTGTCACGCCGACTGAATAGAACAGAATTATTCTACTAAAGAAAACAGGAAGTGATTCACTTAACAAAGTTAACACAAATTTATGAAATATAACTGTAAAAAACATGAAAACTGTACTTTATTTTTTCTCATGACAAAGCCAACTCGTGTGGCCAAGTAAAAATTATAAAATCGAGATTAATGTCTAATAAACTCTATAGTATTTAGATATAAAACTATAGATTATTTTTAATTACTTTATTGTAATAAGGTAAATAAAAAATAATCTATCTTCAGCTAGTTTTTAAAAATATCTAGTATTAATAATAATATACTCTATCATTACTGACTTCCTTGCGGCTGGATTAACTATAAATCCAGGGCCAGCTGTCCCATTTTTGTCATTTCCCCCGGTATAGAACAGAGTGTAGCCATCTATAGTTTTCGGAAAGGACGATCTACCATTGACCAGATATTTTGCTTGCGCATCATGCTTGAAAAAGGACATGAATATAAGCTTTTTGTTGATTTTAAAGAAGCGTGTGATAGTGTTTATAGGAAACAACTTTATGAGGCAATGAGAGAGCTCGGAATCCCTGAAAAGCTTATTAGAATGGTAAGTGGTAAGACCCATCATGAGAGAAGTGAGATGCATGGTGCAAGTTGGAGGAGCAAGATCGGCAGAATTTACTTCTGAAAAAGGACTAAGGCAGGAAGATGCAGTGGCACTTCTCTTTCATTTAGCTTTAGAGAAGTCCATTAGAGATTCTGGTATTCGAGTGGGCGGAACAGTATTCAGCCGGACAGTGCAACTTCTTGCTTATACAGATGATATCGACATTGCTGGAAGCTCTTTCCAGACAGTCTCTTATGGATTCTTGAAACTAGTGGAAGCAGCAAGAAAAATGGGCCTTTACGTCAATGCTGCAAAAACCAAATATATGGTCACTGAGGAAAACCCCAGACTGGGCGAAAGGTTTACCATAGGAGAATTCTCCATTGAAAAAGTGTCGGAATTCATTTATCTCGGATCCCTCATAACTCATGATAATTTTGTGGATTCTGAAATTAAGCGAAGAGTGCTATGTGCCAATAGTTGTTATTGTGGCCTCGGTCCATATTTTAGGAGCCATGCTTTAACCAGAGGAACAAAAATCCTATTGTATAAAACAATTATCCGACCGATACTCCTTTATGGCTCAGAAGAAACATCAACTATCTCCAAAACTGGCGAGCAGAATCTAATGGTCTCTGAGAGGAAGATTTTCCATAAAATCTTTGGAGCTGTGAAAGTTGACCAGTTATGGAGACATCGGACAAACCAGGAGCTCAAAGATTTGTTTAAAGAACCAGACATGGATCATTTCATGAAGCTCGATAGATTGAGACGGGCTGGGCACGTCACTCGAATGGCTGAGAATCACGTTCCGAAAAAGAACATGACAGAACTAATGCACGGAACAAGGCGTAGAGGAATACCTCAGCTTCGGTGGAGTGACGGTGTGGCTAATGATGCCAGGTCCATGTTGGGAGTGAGGAGGTGGATGGCAGCTGCACAGGATAAGAACAATTGGTGGAGGCTGGTACAGGAGGCCAAGACTCAATATCAAGTTGTCACGCCGACTGAATAGAACAGAATTATTCTACTAAAGAAAACAGGAAGTGATTCACTTAACAAAGTTAACACAAATTTATGAAATATAACTGTAAAAAACATGAAAACTGTACTTTATTTTTTCTCATGACAAAGCCAACTCGTGTGGCCAAGTAAAAATTATAAAATCGAGATTAATGTCTAATAAACTCTATAGTATTTAGATATAAAACTATAGATTATTTTTAATTACTTTATTGTAATAAGGTAAATAAAAAATAATCTATCTTCAGCTAGTTTTTAAAAATATCTAGTATTAATAATAATATACTCTATCATTACCGAATAATCCTTTTCTAGCTGGGTTTACTAAGCTTAAGTCAACACAAGGTGAACCACCAATCAATAAGTCAATAGGCCCTATTGCTCTTATAACATTTTCATCAATTTGCTCAACACCTCCTAGATGACATATTCCACCTTTAGAATTAATTTTTGAAATTCTTATGGCATCTTCATCTATTTCACTAGCAAAGTATTTTTCAATAGCAAGACCAGCTTCTTGTAGAGCTACATACCCTGTAAAATATTGTAAAATGTTTTATTTTTGAGAGTATTTTCATAGCAATTTAAAATAATATGATAAAATAATAATTTGGTACAATTGGATAAAAAACAGGATTGAAAAATCAATACATGTAATATAATTTATAGTTAAGAAACAAAAAGAGGCAGACTGATTTTATTTTTGTAGAATATGTGAGAGTAATAATCATTTCCTTTATAGATAATTTAATAACTAATTATAATTAAAAAATATATAGTTCTTCTTTTTAATCGAACCTTTTTCTACCAAAGGATGCTGCAGTGTGAGGTGACTTCTAGTAGAGCCAAATCAACAAATACCAATCTTGTATCGATCACTGCTTCCTCCTCTAATCTATTCCTCTTCTGTCAAAGCCCTATTTGACAAACTTCTCCTAAGTTTTTTTGTCTTAAGTCCTTACACAAGGTCTTATACATCAAAATTACTTTTCAATCGACAGGCGTAGGGAGTTGGTGGCCCCATCGCCCGGTCATCTGACCGCAATCAGCCACTGACCCTCCATGTTGGGGAAATAATTACACTGACACCCACACAGAACACTACCACAGCAGACAAACATAAAGGACACCTACAGTACACACCCTAGGGTCACCTTTCCTAAGAAGCCCCTCCAGAAGGGGAAGCAGGTCAGGCTGCAATTGGGGATACCCTCCACACCTGAACCAAGAGCCAGGCGAGGTGCAGGTTAGCAACTGGAGAAGCACTACTCACCACCACACCCAATCACAGAACGTAACTCACAAAGGTCACTCCTGTCGTCCTGCATTCCTTCCCTTCTTGAATGGTTGAGCCCGCCTGGGGGAGTTGCTTCAGAGGGTACAGAGGAAAACGAGAGATGGCACACCTTGGCTGGGATAATACAAGAGCCCATACCTCCTAACCAAGAAGGAGTGGCTGCTCCATCAGCCCAGTGTAAAAGTTCGGATGTTCCATTAGTGCCTGGATGGGACCCTAATGCACGGACCGGAGTTGCTCCTCTGAGACCACTGGACTCCACTCCAATCTCTGATCTGGCTTCCCACAGGCAGCCTCATTCATCAGGGAGTATCATGGGTCATTCCCCTCTAGTTAGACAAGAGAGAAACTTCCCTGGAACTACTTTAGAGCTGATACAGGAGGGGGGAGAAGAGGCTTGTTCTCCTAGTACCCCTTCTCGGGCAACACAGATATGGGCATCCTCTTCAAGGACCAACCCTGCCATTAAATATATGAAAGATAAAGGCCAGGTGAGGAGTTCTCACCAATGAATACCCGCCAGCAAGACAAGAAAAGATTGAAGCAATTGCCTAGAAGGGCTAACAACTCTGTCACTGGACCTTCTTCATAGCAAGGCACTCAGTTGGATCAGGGGAATACCCGATCCTACAGGGACGCTGCAGCTGGGAGGGTATTGCAAGTGGTTATAATGGGGAGCCAGGAGGGTATCTATGGGGGAACCTACCTCACAGGACGAATTGCAACTCATACGCAGTCTCCTCATAGCTGAAATTGACCTTAGGTATAATGAGCCACACTCCACAAGGAGACCTCTAGCTTTAAAAAATTCTGGCTATCAGGTGGAACCGGGTTGGTTCCTCCTTACCTGTACTAATGAAGGAACCAGAGACTGGCTACTGGACTGGGTCCCTCCCACTAACCGAAGGTCTCTCAAACGCCTGTTCAACGTCGAGAAAGACTCCCGTGCAGTACATTCCTCACTCCAATGCAGAGGAGACTATAACTATGACAATCAACCACACTATGACATTGTTGGATAGTGGAATGCGATGTCCAGAATCCACCAGAACCAATAATAATACCACTATATACTAACATTTGGTTACATAATTAATAAAAATTATTATAACAATAGAAAAATGCAATACCCGCAGATATCCCATCAAATAGGGATAGTACTCGTAAAGGCTTCCTGGTCATTATTCTTGGTTGATTGATTAGGACACGATTTATAAGAAATGCTGGAAACATAAACAAAAATATTTTTATATTATAGTCAAAATTTATGTATACATACTATTATGTCATTAATATTAACTTTATCTTATTTTATTTTATTTGTGAATCTAGTGGGGTTATGATCTATGATTCGCCTTCTTATATCTTTTAGACCTTATTCTTAAACTCTTGAAGTTTTAGGATTTCATCAGTACTAAAACAAAAAATTGAAGAAATATAGAATATATAAATTCATAAATAGAAATATTAAATAATGTTGCTTAGAATAGTAAGAGGTAAGAAAAATGAAAGAATATTAATGAAGTAAAAGAGAATCATGAGGAAAGTAAGCATCAAGAAGAAAGTAATAGATAAGAAGATAAACATTGTCCAATAAAAAATAACTTTATACATCAAACTTCATGTAAATTTTTCTGGATGAATATATATAGTATAGTATTAGTCAATTATGTATTAATAGTAATTATAGTTGAAGGATTTTCCGAAGACAGCATTTCTGTAAGAGGTCATTTCAAAATTAACAGGTTGAGATCTTGTATAAATAATCTTTCAATGTCATCTACACCACCATTATATAATTCTTTGAAATGATTTTTCCATCTTTGAAGAAACTCTTTATTTGATGTCAGGAGTATGTACACCTTTATTGCTTTTTACCTGATTATTAACAGGTGAATATTCTTCTTGAGGGCACTTATTTTCTGGTAAAATTTCATTCTTGTTAGCCATCTCTTCAATGTTTTTAAACAGTTTCTCTTGTACTTTTTTTTTTCATTATCTTGACAATTTTCTTCAACTGTCACCTTGCTTCATGATTTTTTATTTCCTTTTGTCTTGTTTTCCACTGCAAACATTTAAGTTTTGCAGAGCTCTTCTTCTTGATAGAAGGCACAGAGAAAAAAAATAAATATATTCATCATTGTTTGTAAAGGTTGAATATTGGTCAGGAGTTATGCTTAAAAGTTCTTTGGGCAATAACTCTTCTCTTCACCAGTTCTTGGAATTTGGATTAATCCAGATATCTGAGAGGAGTCAGAAAGTAAAGATTCTATATATCATGGGCATAATACAGATCCTGTTACATTTTTATGGTTATAAACTTCCAAATATGCAAGAAATATAGTGAAGTAAAACTAGTAATATTACTTATTAACAACAGAATTTGTTTGTTTCAGCAAACTAGTTATTCAATTCAGAATATCTCATTCCCATCAAAAGCTGTTATTTTGTTTATAACACAACATTCAAATATCATATGATATAGGAAAATCATAGATATACTAAAGATGTACGATTACATTTGTATTGTTTGTTTTAAAAGTAATAATGTTAAGAGCAGCTATCTATATAAAATGAAATAAGCTGAATCATGAGAAAAAACAATAAAACATTTAGTCTATAATTGAGAAAGGAAGGCATTCTTATTACATTATAAGAGAATAATTTATAAACTACATCATCTACTACTGATACTTACAATAAAATAACTTTCCAAAATATTCAAATGACAACTATGTTGTTGACCGGGAGTAACTTGGTAATCTGAAATTCAAAATGGTAACCCTAAGGGGAAGTATACCTGCCACTCAAAATTTAATGATCAGTAGTTTTTGGTGAAATCACATGACAAATTAGCCAAGTTACAAGTTACAAAGTTACAAGTCAAGAAATCAAGTTACAAATCTATTTAGTTGATTAACCAAAAAAGGAATAACATTGAAATACTTATTTAGGAGTTTTGCTTATCAAAAAAAATCAATTATTAATATCGAAAAAATCTAGTTTAATCGATATGTAATGACTTTTTGAACTTTTTCATTATTTAATTTAATTAAATATTTGATAGCAAGTAGCATTATCAACTACACTAATTCATGATATCCGTAAAATCATTTTTGAACTTTCTAATCTCATGTTTATATCAGATTTTTTTTATTTCAGAAGAGTTTTCATTCTTTATTTGTTCGAAAAATTCTTCGGTTTGGAGATAGTTTCGATTTATTAGGTGTTTGAAAATTATATAAAATAAAATTGTATTTGCGCAAATTCTTCTAATTTACAATTTCTGTTGAAGGTTTCTTCAGTGTATAGAACCAACATAACTTTTCTTAATGTGAAAGTTTCGAATAAATATACTAGTTCTGAAAGGTCTGTAGACATTTTATTTCATTAATTACATCATTACAGATTTATTTTTACTTTCACTGTATATGAAATATGTAGTAAGGGATATTATTGTGATTGTGAAAATGTTCGAATCTGATTTTCAACGGATATACACGTTTTTGAGGTTTCTTGAGTGCAAATAACCAAGAAGGGCTATATACCTTCTTCTTCTCTGGATATTTTATTTAAGCTAACCCATTACTCGACCAGAACTCCTATTCTTCTGCCTGGAGTTATCATCAAAGCGACTTTGTTTTTAGGGACTAATTTCTTTCCAAATATCATATCTGTATAGGGGTGTGACGGTACTGGTGGAGCAGTGACGTGTAACAGTCTCGGTTAGGAACAGTGACAACGTGTTCCACTCCCCCTTGGACCTCACCGGTCCAGTTCCAGTGGAAGTGACAAAAGTCTTCTTATCCATTCCCTTACTTAATTTATGAATATATTACTTAATAAAACATGAAAACATCGAATGATTAGAAAATTAACACTATTATATGACTATTATATTTAAACTATAGAAAATTAAGACTACGCTACCCTGAGAACTTAATTTTAACTTCTTACAGTTTAAAAAAAAAACTATTGTAATTAGGAGCGCTGAGTGCTCCATTTATAATACATGCGAACCTGAAGATTTATACCAATTTCTGTTGCATTGTCCTACATACGAACTTTTTAGAAATGGACATTTAAGTGATTACATTGATAATAATTATGACGTTACACAGAAAATTGCTAATTTATTACATACAAAAATAAATATGAATTCAGTTATTTATATTTCTGTAAAGAAGGCTGTTTACAATTGAGAAAACTTTCTTTGTTTGTCCAAGAATAGATAGTTTAATCATCAAGGTTAAGATAACGGTTATATGTAAATAATGTTTGGACTTGGCATTTTTAGTTTGCTTCAGGATTCGTCGGGGCATGTAGCTCGGAGCACTCCATCTGGAAGCCTCTAGACCAAGTGGAAGGCCAAAAAGCAGATGAATAGATAGAATCAACAAAGATGCAATAGAGCTGCGTGCAGATAAATGGAAAGAAACAGCCCAAGACAGTCAGAGATGGAGCAGGCTTGTTAAGGCGGCAAAAGGTCTACATGGCCTGTAGACCAAAAAAAAGTTAATTAATATATGATGCATTTAAATTGATTGGACCACATTATTGTAACTTTTCTTAAATATATGATTTAATTTAAGTGTATAAACGTTTGTTACCTATTTTTTAGTCTTCACAAGGCCGGCTAATTTTTTTTGCTTAACTGATCCTGTTATTATCAATTACAATAAAATTGCTGTCAAAGCTATTGAACAACGTAAAATCTATAAATCCTCTTCTTTCACACTATAGCAAGATTTTAACTATTTGTTACACTGTTAATTTTCCCTTTATTAGTTTGCTACCCCATTAATTCTCTTAATATAAGTTCATAGGTCAAGATTGATTGTAATAAAAACAATTATCTAATTTGTTTCAATAATTTAGTTAGTTGAAGCTATCTTATTCTGAGATAAAAAAATATTATTCATCTCGTTTAACCCCAGTTAATCCGGAGAACCGGTTAAACAGTGTTCTAATGTAAATGTTTGAAAGAAAATTTAGTTGCGATTATAATGGTAAAATTATTTTTCTGTGACCTATAGATTAGTAATGCCAGATTGTCCCGAAAAAAAAAATTTCAACCACTGTGCGCCGCACCTAATTACGTGAAATGACAGTTCATGTGGATCATAGGTTAGTGACGCTCACCACAAACGGATCCAGGATTTAATTTCGGGGTGGGCTACAGTCCACAATATTTTTTTTTGTATGTATATATTAAGATAATAAAAGATGTTCCTTTAATGAAATGGACAGCCCTTATGCTAGGAGAGCAAAATTATATTGGACTGCAAGAGCACGCATGGCTGATGAAGCAGGCGTTATTTAGGCGTAGAAAAAAAAAAAAAAAAGGACAATTACTTCGGAAGAAAGAAAGAAACTAACTATCTATATGAAATGGTGTTTAACTGTTCTTTAAGTCCTATTAAATGTAATTAGACGAACAATAATACTTTTTTTCCATAAAACATGGTTATATTTTACCATTTTGGGGAGAGCTTCAGTCCGAAAGCCTCCTCCCCCCTCCCGTAGATTCGACCGTGGTTTCAGATGAAGATTTCCTACATGTTAACAATTCTGACGCTTCATCCCCAGAAGAGACTGATGATAAAAGTAGTTGTTCTTACCAATTCACCAGGAATACTTCATCTTTCTGTAAATAATACTAGAGTTATTAATCAATATTACGAAAATTATCATTTTCATAACTTAAGTTTATTAGGAGTAGAAATAATAAATATAGAAAATCATTTAACTAATTTTAAATTTGATAAAATGTATCATTTACTAAACGATTTAACTGATGAAGGTTCAGAATAATTTGAGTTGATTGAACATATAGATACTAAAAACCGTCATAAACGAGGATTAATAAATGGTTTAGGAAATATTATTAGTTGGATAACCGGTAATATGGATGCCGGAGATAAAGAATATTACGATTTCCAACGTTGAAAAGTATAATTATAAGATTGAACATAACATTGAAACATCTGTAAATATTAATAAATTTAATATAAATATTTAATCGAAGATTATGAGAATGAAATAAAAAATTTCTAATTAATAAACAAAATTTCGATTTTCACATTTTCACAAAACATGGTAATATTGTATCATTTTGGGAGGGGGGAGGGGCTTCAGCCCGAAAGCCCCCTCCCCCCGGTAGATCCGCCTGTGACGCTCACTTTTCACTTTTAATCAATAATTCATTCAAAATTCTGTAGAACATGAACATTTACATGTTTGCAGTTTGAATTTTAGAAGGGAAATCAAGAAAATGATGATCCCATGTGTTTAAATATTATGTATTAAATATTATGAAAGAGTTTTTACTTGCAATTTATTCAAGTTTTTTTTTTCATTTCTAAAACTCATTATCAGTTCTTAAAAGGCTTCTGATACTTCCATTGCTATATACTGGCTGAGTTTATAATAAAGGGAAATTTTGTGGCTTATTCTATATTTGTTCGGCTTATTATCCTATGTTTTGTTTTCTCATGGATTTCTTATCTTTTTTTCGCATGAATATATTTAAAAATATGTTAACAAAGCGACTGAATTTATTACATAGTTTCATTTTTATTTAAAGGTTTGTTGAGGAGATGAACTCTCGATTTTTTGGTGCTTCAAATTTGCCACGTGAATTGTGCCAAAATAAAACGTGAAGACATAGAAATGAAAGTGTGCACAATAATGATTAATAAAATCCTAGGATATGTTGCTACATATAATTATCTTTGACTATAAACTAAAATGTCATTAACACGAACATAAGGGATGGTAAAATACCTAATTCTAGGCCTTAGCTTAGCCATCAAGTCGACTTCTCCTCTGTTCTTAATTGATTTTAGTTTATATATTTTATTCATTCATGTAGATTAATTGTTATTGATTTTAATTTTATTTTTATTGTTCGGAGTATCGGGAGGGGAGAAGAAACGATATTCTCGCCCTTCTCTGTTTATTTTGGGGCGATTGCCCCCCTCCTCTCCTCCCGGAGTCTGCAACAGTGGTTTCACCACCTGACCATCTTATCTCCTGAATGTCTGTTAACGGTATGTTATATCTTTTTAATTCTTTAACAACACTTTTTGCGACTCCTGGTCTGTATAAGCTTCACATGTCCCATGATCCAATGTGTAGCCCGAGACTTCTTTTTGGTTTCGTAATAAAGTGTTTTTTAGGTATGGGGTTATTAGTCATGTGCCCAACTCCCGAACTGGAGGAACATGAGCTATTCTATAAGACATAGTAGTCTCTCACCTCCTTCTGAATCTAAATGGGAATCGTTCCAGTCCGCTGGTGTTCCTCAAGGTAGTATCCTAGGTTCTATCCTCTATACAGTTTATACAGCTGACATCCCAACTGTCCCAACACTGTCATCACCACATATGCCAATGACACATGCATCCTATCAGTAAACAATGACCCAGCAATTGCATCCCAAATGCTTCAATCACACATCATAAATCTAGAAGAATGGTGTCAAAACTGAAGAATTAAAATAAACTCCAATAAATCCCACCAAATTACCTTTACCCTTCGTCGTAAACCAACGACTTTCTGTCCTACAGTTTCCTTTAACAATACTCCACTTATCCCTGTTGAGCAAATCCGATACCTAGGACTCCACCTGAACAAACGACTAAGTTGGAATCCTCATACTAGACTGAAACGACAAGAAACCGCTCGACGTTTCCGATTACTTCAGCACTTACTAGACAAACGCTCTAAACTTCCCATTAATTACGAAAGACTCATATACTTGACTATAATAAGACCTATTTGGACTTACGGAGTTGAGCTATGGGGCTCCACTAAACCATCGAATTCCTCTCGCATTCAATCCTTACAATCCAAAATCCTTCGTAAAATCCTCAATGCTCCTTACTTTGTCACTAATAAAATTATCCATAAAGATCTTAATGTTCCTTATGTTTCAGATCTGGCCCAATCCAGATACCTATCCTTCCATAATAAACTTCAGAATCATCCCAACCCTCTCGTTTCTAACCTTGCTTCCTCTTCAATTCCTGATAACCCTCCGAGGTGTCTGAAAAGAAGATGGGCCCGTGATCTCCTAATGTAGTCATATCATTAGAGTGCTACCATTGGGTAGTAACTCAGCAAGTGTATTCATGTCATTATATCTATTATGTTCAAATTTACTTGATGTATTTATGTAATACAGTTGTAAATGTCATTAAGAAATAAAAAAAAAATTTCTTTACTTCATTTTTATACAATTAAATGATAATAATTATTATTTCACTGTATAGAAATTAATGACTGTTATTATTAAATGATTTTTTTAATGTTTTTCAAGACGACTAGTGTTGCCCAAAATCGGTCTTGGTAAAAAAAATCAATTTTTTAAATAAAAATCAAGGCAAAATAGTTACTAACACTCGACAATCATAGTTATTATATGTTAATAATTGGTATAACCCTTATCCTTTGGCATTTAGCCCCTTTTAATTTTTCATTCGGGCTTGTTTAGGTTTCTCCTAACTAAAAAATTGTCATTAAGAAAAAAAAAAAATGAAAAGTGGGAATCGAACCAGCGCCGTAGTGATCCAAGTATTCTGTTAGTGACTGCATTTATTTTATTTTAATTTATTTATTATTATATTCTTAAAATTCATTTTTTATTATTTTCAATCTTTTTTATAGAATCTCGAAAGCGTGGTTTTCAGTTTCGATTAAAATCGAAAAAAAAAAGCTTTACATGTTGAGTGTACTTTAACGGGCACCTTAACTCGTTCAACTACCGCGGCCTCTGAAGATAAAATTATTAAAATAAAATCGAGATTGTGTGTTCGCAGATTTTCTTTACTCAGTGTACGCAAAAGCACAAATTATAAAATATCCAGATTAGAATAAATCTTTTACTTTAACTACAGATGCAAGTAATAAAGCAATAGAAACAGTATTATCTCAAAAATATGATAATGATATCGAACATCCTGTAGCATCCGCTTCAGGAGTACTACAAAATGCTGAAAATAATTATATCACAATTGAAAAAGAATTATTAGCGGTTGTTTGGGCAACGCAACATTTAAAACCCTGTTTATATGGAACTGAATTTTTGTTACAAACAGATCATAAACCCTTAACATATTATTATATGTTTGATGGATATTTTCTATGAAAAATGGAAATACTCGAAATATGAAATGGATTTGGAAACTACAAGAATTTGATTTCGATATAAAACATGTTACAGGTAAAACAAATTATGTAGCTGATGCTTTATCAAGAAACATAAACGAAGTAAATCTCACAAAACTAGAAGATATGGACATTGGAGAACTACTAGAAAATCAAGAACAGCCAGAACAGATGTCAAACGTTAATAATAAACATCAAGAACAGATGTCGAAAGTTTGACCAGCCATTAACCATTTTCTGGAAGAGTGCCCTTTTTACACCGCAAGGTTAAAAGATCTCGGTATACCACAGAATATAGCAGCATCCCTGGGAAATCAAGAAGAAATCGTTACCAAAGTCATCAAGTTTCTAGATAATAAAAGACTTAAACAACATATATGGTAAGTTTATAACTAATGATCATTTGCAGATTTATTATTATTTTTTATTTATATTTATTTACCTAATTTAATTTTATTATTTTTATTTTAAAAGTTCATTTGTCTATTAATTTCAATTCATTTATTGATTTTATTGCTATTTCTTTAAAGTTTATTTATTTATCTATACTATCTTATTATCTATAAGTGTCTATTGTTATTTTTATTTATTTATTTTCTTATCCTTTTTATTTATTTATTTTTTTGTACCAACCATCCATACAGTATAAAAGTAGTGTTATTTAGTTGATCGGGCGCTGATGATCTGGATGTTTTGCGCCTACACATCGAAACAAACAAACAAACAAACAAAAAAACAGCCAGATGAAAATTCACAATATGAAGCAATTGCGGAACATGTAAGGAAAGAATAGTCTTATCAAGGAATTGAATTTTTTTTTTAGAAAGAACGTAATCGCCAAATTTTTTTTTTAGTGATATAGAAAAACAGCTTCAACACTAATATTTGAGCTCTTGAAAATCTCTTAACAATACAGATTATTTGATTTTTTTTTTTAAATTCTTTAAATTTCAACAAAAGTTGGAATGTATAATATTGGAAATTTTAACTCTATTAAAAAATAAAGTTTCCATTATTATTTTTAATAAAAGTTAAATATCTAAAACTGGTCTGGTCTATATAATATATAGGTACCTATAATTCCTGCCTTCATTTATTCCTTCAAACCTTCAATGTTCTTCATTATTTGATATAACTATTATTATAATAGTTGATTATAATCTGGAATTTCATTTTCAATGTTACATTTCAATTTTTTTTTTATCTCTAGGTTAACTCAAGATCTGATAAGATTTCGATGTATTGATATTATAAATTAAACAATATTGGTGTTAATTACACAATTTTACGTATTTTAGATTTTTACTGCATGATTTTGCATATTTTGAGTTTTTTACTGCACGAATATCCGGTCTCTACTTGACAACAAGACAACAGGGTATTTCTGTACACCCAACATTAAAGCATTAGAAAAATCTAATAATTGATATTTTAAAACAATTCAAAATATAATCGAATATGAATTCCCATCCGTAAGAATAAAACGTCATTTTAATATAACAGATGATGAAAAAAATTTAGATAAACAACATGAAATTATTGTAAACTATAAATTAGGAAAAACTCAACATCGCGGTATATTAGAAGCATTTGAAAAATTAAAACGATTGGCTTATTTTCCCAATATGTAAGATAAAATAACAGAATATATTAATAAATGTGAAATATGTAAGAAAGTATGATAAAAAAACTAAATTTCAACAAACTCCCACCTGCTATCTTCCACCATGATCTATGTCGTGTGACCCCGTCCCTCTAAATTTTATTGCTCTCCTCCTCTTAACAGTGCAAGCAAAAGTATAATTAGAAAAATTACAGATCAAATACATCAAATTACACTTACAGTGATCTGTTCCACATTTTTCTCTTCTTCCCTGATATTAAAATTTATCCCATGATTGGAACCGCACAAAGATATGGTTCCTTACAAAATTCATAACCCTATGGAAATGAGCAACACGGAAAAAACCTTTTCAAGAATTAATGATTGATATTTTAAAATATGAAATTAAAATGACATTTACTTCTGTTGAAACATTTTCAAAAATATTATTCGCTAAATTTATATCGACCCATAACGCAATTAATATTTTCGATTATTTGCAAAATTATTTATCTCACTATCCTACGCCAACACAGATCTCATTAGATCTAGGCACAGAAATTAAAAATAAATTATTTCAACAATTTTGTAAACATTTCTTTGAATTATACTTCCACCAATCATTCTAATTCATTAGGATTATTGGATAGAGTTCATTTTTCATTAAGTGAATTATTGAGAATAATTTCACACGAAAGGGAAAACTTATACATTTGAACAAAAATTAAAACTTGCAATAATTTCACACAATAATACTTTAAAACTAACTCCGAATGAAATTACGTTTGGTTTTATACAAGAGAATAATATTTTAAAAAATCTAAATATTTCAGAATTAAATGTGCAAAAATATCATAAAGATTTAGAACTTCTTCATGAATTGACACTTAAAAAGATTGATGCAGAAAAAGAAAAAAACGTAGGGAATAATTAAATAGAAATCGGGAAGACTCACCGGAATTAATGGAACAAGAATTTATTAAAAATACACAATAAAAAATTAAAAGTATAGATAAATTTAGAAAAGTTAATGTGTTATTCCAAGGTAAAAGACAAATGACAACACATGTTGATAAAGTTAGGAGACCAAACAAGGGTAAAAAGAAGAAACATTTTGTTTCAGATGAAGATTCCCTACATGTTAAAAATTCTGACGCTTCATCCCCAGAAGAGACTGATGATAAAAGTAGTTGATCTTACTAATTCACCAGGAATACTTCATTATTCTGTAAATAATATTAGAATTATTAATCAATATTACGAAAATTATAATTTTTGTAATTTAAGTTTATATGAGTAGAAATAATAAATATTGAAAATCATTTAAATAATTTTAAATACATTAACTGATGAAGTTTCAGAATAATTTGAGTTGATTCAGCATATAGATACTAAAACCGTCATAAACGAGGATTATTAAATTGTTTAGGAAATGTTATTAATTGGATAACCGGTAATATGGATGCCGGCGATAAAGAATATTACGATAAAATTATTTCCAACGTTGAAAAGTATAACTATAAGATTGAACATAACATTGAAATATCTGTAAATATTAATAAACGTTTAATCGAAGATTATGAGAATGAAATAAAAATTTTCTAATTAATAAACAAAATTTCGATTCTTTAGAACAAAATGAAAGAGCTTATGATTTGTACATTCATATCACTCATTTATTAAATAAAATTAAAGGTTTGACTTTATCATTATAATTTTGTAAACTTGGTATTGTTCATACTAATTTAATGATTGATGTAATAAAGAATTTGCCAAAGAACATACAACTTATATCAAATAATTCTGAAGTTTTATAGACTAATAGTAAGATCTTTTGCTCAACGGATCATAATATATTCATAATTTTATAAAATTGCCAAATCACGATAATTCTTTTAAAGGATACTTTATTTTACCAGTTCCAAATATTAATAACAATCCTATTTACGAATTGATCTTTACTTACAAAAGGGAGCCTTTCTCTATCAACAAATTGTATCTTTATTAATAACTATAATTGCATAAATCTAAATAAAACAAAATCAAAATGCATTTCATCTATTGTACATAATAGAAATTTACAAGAATGTAAACTAGTATTAAGTAATAAAAATAATATAAAATATTTAGAATATTTAAAGCAGTATATTACCGTAAATATTAGGAAAATAATATATTGTCATCATAATGCTGCATTTTTACCATATGTAGACTTAATTAATATTAACAACTAACTAATTGTGTTTTGCACAATTTGATAAAATTTATATTCATAACTTTTTTTTTTATAGCCATTCTATGATACTGTAATATTAAATACTATAATGATAGAACCAAATAATGATAAAAATTTATAAACGTAATAGTAATTTATATTACCTTTATTAAACATATATGAAAATGTATGTTAAGTAATGTAAACGGGCAAGTGAACCATATTTAAAATCAGTGTAAAAAAAAATTCAAAACACTGTAATATTGCTAAAACTGGTTCGATTTAGAAGATTTTTTAATAGTTTTGTTGGACATTTAATAAACTTTTAAAAAATCTTACCTAGGAATAATAGACTATTAATAGAATAATGTTATTTAAATATTAAACTTTTAAAAAATCCTACCTAGGAATAATATTATTCCATTAAATAAGTATGAATGTTATTTTTTTTTTTTTATCCTTATGAATTTTCTGTATTATTTCAATATAAGCTATATTTCTTTGTTTTTATTTTTGTTATACATACATTATTATCTTTTATGTATCTATTTTTTGTATTTTATTATATTGTAAATATTGGACGAATGTGCCTTAACAGCTTTAATACTCAGTACCCTTATATGTGGTAAAATGTATCATACCTCAATAAAATGGTTAAAAAATAAAAACTTAAAATAAAATAAAAATTCTATTATTCCTAGGTAAGATGTTTTTAAAAGTTTATTAAATTTCCGACAAAACTAAAAAAAAATATTCTAAATCAGACCAGTTTTAGTTACAGTGTTGAATTTTATGCGCTGATTTTAAGTATTGTTCACTTGCCCGTTTACATTACTTTACCTACATTTTAATAGAGGTTTAATATAGGTAATATAAACGACTATTACGTTTACATTACTTTACAGTACACCCGTTTACATTACTTTACCCGTTTACATATAGTAAGAGAACTTCCAACGCACACAAGACTTTTTAAAAAGATTTATTTTGAATGACAAACATAGACACGGTAAATATTAACAATCTAGATCTGATCTGGCATAATAACTAGCTAACAACTGAGTGCATCGTGGGGTTTAAACAGGAGTAGCCAGGAAATGACTCTATAATAGTTCTGAGAAGAAGCTCTCCGTGGTACCTATAGCTCCTCCCTTTCTTAAGTTTTGAACTCCAGTCAACACAAATATTTACCCAAACTTTACATTCCAAAGTTAGTTTCATACAATATACTTAAAATTATTTTATGATCATCAATAAGGGCTGGTGCCTTTGGAATATTTACAATATTTGTAGATACAAGAGAGAATCAAGAGAATCATTGATGCATGATATAAAATAGTAATGATAAGTGTTAATGTTGTCTACAAATGACAATATCTCTAGTCCTGCTACAGTATAATAATTTTTTTCTAGCATTGTAGTATTTAATATTACAGTATCATAAAATGGTTGTAAAATAGTGTTAATAAAGTTATGAGTATAAATTTAATCCAATTGTGAAAAACAACCCTCTATGTTAATATTAATTAAGCCTACATTTGTTAAAAATACAGTATTATTATGACAATCAATTATTTTCCTAATATTTACGGTAATATACTGCTTTAAATATTCTACATATCTTATATTATTTTTATTACTTAGTACTAGTTTACATTCTTGTAAATTTCCATTATGTACGCTAGATGAAAAACATTTTGATTTTGTTTTATTTAGATTTATAGCTAGTTATTATGCCAGATTAGATCTAGATAGTTAATATTTACCGTGTCTATGTTTGTCATTCAAAATAAATCTTTTTAAAAAGTCGTGTGTGCGTTGAAGTTCTTTGACTATGTGTAACCGGGTAAAATAATGTAAACGGGTGTAGTGTAAAGTACTGTAAACGTAATACTCGTTTATATTACTTATATTAAAATGTAGGTGAAATAATGTAAACGGCCAAGTGAACAATATTTAAAATCAGCGTATAAAATTCAATACACTGTAACGTTCCTAAAACTGGTCCGATTTAGAAGATTTTTTTAAAATAGTTTTGTTGGAAATTTAATAAACTTTTAAAAAATCTTCTAAATCGTACCAGTTTTAGCAACGTTAGAGTGTATTGAATTTTTTTCACTGATTTTAAATATTGTTCACTTGCCCGTTTACATTACTTTACCTACATTTTAATAGGTAATATAAACTACTATTACGTTTATATACGTTTATAATTATTTGTTCCTATCATTATAATATTTAATATTACAGTACCATAAAATGGCTGTAAAAAAAATAGTGTTTAATTTATGAATATAAATTTTATCAAATTGTAGAAAACAATCCTTATTGATAATATCAATTAAGCCTACATCTGGTAAAAATACAGTATTATTTTCATAATATTTACAGTAATATATAGCTTTAAATATTGTAAATATCTTATATTATTTTTATTACTTAATACTAGTTTACATTCTTGTAAATTTCCATTATGTAGAATAGATGAAAAACACTTTGATTTTGTTTCATTTAGATTTACACAATAATAGCTATTAATAAAGATACAATTTCCTTAATAAAGATACAATTTGATAGTGTAATTGTCTAATATATATATATATATATATATATATATATATATATATATATATATATATATTAGTTGCTCAAATATTAATCCGCTCGGGCTCCGAATGATTCTGTTTTTAAGAAGTGAGTCACCCTGTGATTTACGGCCCGATTTTGTATGGCTGCTTCGTGGTTACTGATTTCTCTTTTCAAACGATGGAAAAGCAAGGATCTAATTTAAGTTGTGAACATACTGAAGTCATTGTATTACAAATTAATTGATTTTAATGTCGGTTTTTTTTTATTTTAAACTTTTTGTACGTTGGAACTACGTTAGGTATTGTGTCCTAGTCTTATCAGCGAACTCTTATCTTCATCGATAAGCCAGTCATCTATGAGCTTCGTCAAAGTGAAAAGTGTCCTCATTTAGATTGATTCAATAATTGATATTTTTCTTCTTTTTTTTTACCATATAGATTCCTATTTTGTGATATCTTCAACTTCTCTTGTGAATACATACGGCAAGGATGCCATTTTGTAGTGATCTATGCAGCGGAATAATCGGAAATTTCAGAAACTGTAAGTATGATCTTGTTCAGTTTGAACACTCTATTGAACTCAGATTTTTTTAAACCAGTAGCTATTCTTTACAATTATCGAGCACGCAAGTTAATTGAATTGTTGTGTAGTTGGGAAAAAGAGCAGTATGTAAATATATAAAATAGAGAAATTCTATTGCCGTCTGAAATCTGTTTTTTTTTCTTTCATATACGGCTATATAAAAAATAAATCAATTCGGTTTCTGTATTGGGCTATAAATGTTCTTGTTGAAGAGTGATTCAGTCTTGAAAAGATATTAAACTGTTTTATAACGCCCACGTCATCATTTATATGAGTGAACTTAGTCATAAATGATTTCATCTTATCTCATGTTTGGCCTAGTGACAATAAATTCAACCGGTGGCTTATGCTTGAGGTTATAAAGCAAAAATAAAATAAATGCCATCATTTTAATGCATTAAGTGATTTCGGTCAAATATACTTTGTTCCTCCATCAAGAAATCTGAAGACTTTTAAAATCCCATAAGGTTTAAGAAATTTATGATACCCCCAGTAGGCTTTTTTTTTTTGTTATCACACAAAATGTTTTATTAATTTAAACAAAATTATCTAAGAAAATAAAATGATTGTTCCCTACTAATGTTTAATACGAAACAAAATGGTTTATTTAGTTAAAAAAATCACAGGTTTGAAGCATCATAACCTAGATTAAAAGAAAAAAAACAACATATTTTTGATGTAATGTAATGAAAAAATTAAATTTTAAGGATTTTTCGAAATGATAACTTTTAATATTTCTGTACCTGATATCTATCTAATAAACATAGTTGGGACTATAATGCTATAAACTATAAAGATTAGTTTATAATTTATATTTGTTTTTATAAGTTCTAAAGAAACAGCTTGGAAATTTAATTTAATCTAGTTAGTTATGTTAATCTAGTAACAATGTTAATGTAACGTAGTTTTAATATAATAAACATTGTAAAAACTTTAAGTAGTTACGGGTAACAAAAACTTATCAAACACAAAAACAAACACCACGAGCAGGTGACCGCTCTTGATTCCTCGGTTTAGTTTTTTGGTATATTGATTTTCAGTTTTAAGTACTTTTTTTATTATACTAATTTTTCCATTATGGAGTTCGTGGTGGCCGAGCTGGTTGAAACACGCGCAAAGCCTGTTAACTCCCAAGAATCTTTGACTCGTGCTAGGTGATGTAACCAGCCTACAGATTCCGTCGCCTGGGGTAACGGCGCCTAGGGAGAGATTTAACCATACCTCCTTCTCCCACCAATAATTGTAGCTTAATTTTTATGATCTAGTTTTAAAACTTTACAAATTAATTCAGTGATCGATAGATTTCGAATTCATAGTTGGCTTGTAGATTTAGTTTTATTTTAGATGACATCTGGCAGGAAGGAAAGGAAGATGTATTTTCACGGAGGCAGGAGAAAATTGTTGATGCTTGTTATATATATATATATATATATATATATATATATATATATATATATATATATATATATATATATATATAAAACAATATATATTACATATACATATATGTATATATGTGTGTGTAGCTTAATATATGTGCTAGTGGACGGTGCTAAGACTGTCGGTGTGTCCCTGGCCTGATCGAAGCTCTATTTTTTAAAAGTAGGTTAAACATTTTAAAATAATTGTTATTAAAGACATATGGAAGCATAATTATGTACCTATTGAGCTATTTGTAGTTCTAGCTTTGAAGAGGATCCTCCATCGTTCACTTATAAAAAGAAAATACCGGGATCGAAACGTCAATAAACATAGAGGAAACGAACATTCAGTAGTTTATTAAATGATTAATAAGTGACCTTATTCCCAATTAAATAGTTATGTTTAAATTTAATACTCAAAGTTCGATTAAGGAAAAGTTGTAAATATATATTCTCCATTTGGTTTGCATAATCCCACCATTATGAATTTCTCCAGTTCCTCGACAGTAGAAGAGGCTGTGCAGACTCGAATACAAGTTCCTCTTTTGACCTTTGTTGCTTATATTGTGGGCGAGGAATATTTAATGACTCGAACAATGAATAATAATTCACAATTAAAAGATATGATACAATAATTACTATTATTAATGAATAACAATATAATTCAAAGTTATAGGGTGGGATGGATGGGAGGAAAGTGATGAGGTATATTAAATAACAGCTCCCCCAAAATATAAAACTGTTATATTTTCATTGGTATATGTTTCTTTCTAGATAAATAATAAAAAAAAAAATAATAATATTTTCTCTTTTTGTTAAATTAAAACAAATTCACTTTGGATATTTAATGTACACACGTGCCAAGAAATAATATAAATTTCTTTATAAGAAAGTCGAAGACCTGCAAAGTCGGGTCGAAACGTCGCCTTTCAATAAAATAGTTTTACCACTATTTAGCCTATTTATGACCGCAACCCCGGACCATCTCCTTCCTTTATAATGCAACGGTCAACTATTAAATATTCATTAATATAAATTTCCTAAAACCATGAAATTGTTCCTTTAATTTCCGTTGTTGGGAGGAGGAAAAAGCACCCCTTCCTAAAATCAAATCCTAAATCCGCTGCTTCCTGGGGTCATCTGCCTGAAGAGGAAGCCCCTTCCCTCCAAAACGAGTTCTCTTATCTGCAGCAAGGTCAGTGCCACAGCTGACTACTGTTTATTTACTTATGGAACCAATCGAACCGTTGATACACATAAACATTTGTTTGGATCCAGCCAATACGAGAAGGAGCACCCAGTGCTATTTAAAAACGAGCTTCCCGGGCACCCAAAAAAACGGGCGCACACCAGGGACGCCCGACTTGGATTGGGGACCGTAACTTTTTTTTAACTATAAAAAATAAAAAAATTGATGAAGACGATACTACATTTAGTGATATACCGTAAGCGGTTTAACAACGAGGAGAGGAAATATATCGATGAGTCAGCACTCAATATTACTAAAACCATAAAAGAGCAACATCGAGAAGGATCAACTTAAAAACATCTTAAGAAAAACAAAATTACGGCTTGAGTAATTTAAAAAAGATAAATTACAGGTAAAATAGGATTTTCCGTAAAATTTTATGCCTATAATAAAGCAACTGAATCAGAGATACATCGAATTAAATAAAATTCAATTATATCATATTTATTCACGTGTGACATTTTGTTATGAATCATATTTTTATTTTTGCGGGGTGGAGGGAGGGCTTTCTTGGCTCAATCGTCGTACCAAATGTCGAAGGTAGCCATTGTCTGTACCTACAGTTTAATATCTGATATTAATTCGTGGCATCGTCGTCTTTAGTGTTGCCCAAATGCGAGATTGAGACGAATCTTGGTCTTGCAAAGTCAGTCTTGGTATTGCGCAAAAGTCTCGCAACAGTCTTGCGGTTACTTATTAGCTTATTACTATTACGCCAGGGTCGTTTTCGACTTAAGATGGCAGTGGCAGTTAATGTATCATATATAAGGATTAGGGGGTGTTATTGGTCGTTCTGTTAAAATAGGGATCTACAAACATTTTGTTTGGGGCCATATTGAGGTCTCCACGAAGTCCCACATGTCATGACTTGTGATGATCAAATTATCGATTTTTTTTTGTTGTGATTCTGTAGTAGTCATTTAGAACTTTTTTATTATTTATTTTTAAAATTTGAAACATTAAGTTATTTTTAGGTGAACCAGTAATATTATTATCGTTAATGTAAAGTAGTGTTGCCCAAATGCGAGACGAATCTTGTTCTTGCGCTAGAGTCTCGCAACAGTCTTGCGGTTACATATTAGCTCATTACTATAGAGATATTATTGTAATTTTTTAGTTAGGAGAAACCTAACCAAGCCCGAATGAAAAATTAAAAGGGGCTAAATGCCAAAGGATGAGGGTTATACCAATTATTAACACATAATAACTATGATTGTCGAGTGTTACTAACTATTTTGCTCTGATTTTTATTTAAAAAATTGATTTTTTTTACCAAGACCGATTTTGGGCAACACTAGTCGTCTTGAAAAACATTTAAAAAATCATTTAATAATTACAGTCATTAATTTCTATACAGTGAAATAATAATTATTATAATTTAATTGTATAAAAATGAAGTATAGAAATTTTTTTTTTTATTTCTTAATGACATTTACAACTGTATTACATAAATACATCAAGTAAATTTGGACATAATAGATATAATGACATGAATACACTTGCTGAGCAACTACCCAATGGTAGCACTCTAATGATATGACTACATCAGGAGATCACGGGGCCATCTTCTTTTCAGACGCCTCGGAGGGTTATCAGGAATTGAAGAGGAAGCAAGGTTAGAAACAAGAAGGTTGGGATGATTCTGAAGTTTATTATGGAAGGATAGGTATCTGGATTGGGCCAGATCTAAAACATAAGGAACATTAAGATCTTTATGGATAATTTTATTAGCGACAAAGTAAGGAGCATTGAGGATTTTTCGAAGGATTTTGGATTGTAAGGATTGGATGCGAGAGGAATTCGATGGTTTAGTGGAGCCCCATAGCTCAACTCCGTAAGTCCAAATAGGTCTTATTATAGTCAAGTATATAAGTCTTTTGTAATTAATGGGAAGTTTAGAGCGTTTGTCTAGTAAGTGCTGAAGTAATCGGAAACGTCGAGCGGTTTCTTGTCGTTTCAGTCTAGTATGAGGATTCCAAGTTAGTCGTTTGTCCAGGTGGAGTCCTAGGTATCGGATTAGCTCAACAGGGATAAGTGGAGTATTGTTAAAGGAAACTGTAGGACAGGAAGTCGTTGGTTTACGACGAAGAGTAAAGGTAATTTGGTGGGATTTATTGGAGTTTATTTTAATTCTCCAGTTTTGACACCATTCTTCTAGATTTATGATGTGTGATTAAAGCATTTGGGATGCAATTGATGGGTCATTGTTTATTGATAGGATACATGTGTCATCGGCATATGTGGTGATAACAGGTAGGGATGTCAGCTGTATAAACTGTATAGAGGATAGGACCTAGGATACTACCTTGAGGAACACCAGTGGACTGGGAAAAAAGGGATGAATAGGCGTTATTGTGATTTACTTTAAAGTATCTATCAGTAAGGTAGGAACGGATAATGAGGAAATATGTAGGTGTTAGGAATCCAGCGGACTGGGAAAGAAGTAAAGAAATAAAATTATTGTTATCCATAATTATTGTAAGTAATTAAAATCTTTTGAATGGTTATTAGTTAATATGTTTTTATTATGGATTATTGTGCTGACAGCGTGATAAGAGAGGATCTGTATGAAGCTAGACCGCCTTATTAGAAGGACAATACAAGTTTCTCAGTGTTCAGGGAGTGTTTGGAGCTAAATCTGAATTTTACTGATCTGAAGGGAAAGTAAAAAGGGAGACATCTAAGAAGCATGTCTCTCTTAAAGACGGACAAGATAAAACTATTCAACACCCTTATGAGGTATGTTCTCAATTACTAGTGAGAACTGGACGATGATAAAATTATTAATATTATCTTTACTGAGATTCGAAGAGCTCAACAGAGTAGATTGTGCGGCAGATGTCCATAAAGTGCTGGGAATTGGTATCGGCGGTAGCAGAGCAGCAACAAAAAGCAGAGAGGACTTGTAGAGCATCTGCTGCGGGAATCTTACACTCTTCGTGAGTTGTAGACCTAACAAAGAAGGGCTAAATTATTATTTACTATCGTAAATAGATACAAAATAAAATCTAAATATGTATATATATATATATATATAACTTACGATTAGACTGAAAGACTGATCGAAAAAAAAGGGTTTTAGGGCATAGTAACAGTACACAGGTTCGTGAGCAACTAACTTTATTATCTACTTTATCCAATATATATAGATACGGTTTGTTTTCATTTACAATGCTTTGTTAATCTTATTAGTAACACAGTTCCTATTATTGTTTATGGCTTATACTCAGCTAACTCCCTCCCTCCAGTTCCTTCGTATGGAGGAACTTATAAATAAATAATAAAAAAAAAAAAAATAGAACATAAAACACTTTCAGCAGAGCAGAAGAAGAAAAAATAAAATAATAATACACTAAGTAGCAGATTCACTTGCTTAACATACTTATACCTAAAAAAAACAGATACAGATATCCTAAAATATAATAACTTAACCTATCTACAATGGATTTTAACAACAAACAAAAAAACATTTTTCACTCTACTTGTATAACGCTATTTAACAGCAATTACTCAATATCGCAAAAACATAAAAAAAAAAATGGAAAGTACGAAAAGAAAAACTTCCTAGCCCTGAGATGGTCCAGGCTGGGCGCCGCCGTCCGACTCGTTTTCTGGCATAATCTGAGGTACCCGAAGCTCTTCAAGGTGTACCGTACGTGACCGAAACGGGTAATTTACATCCCTGATAGTAAATAGGTTATTCTCCCGTATGGTGGTGACTTTATAAGGTCCCTCATACCTCGCGGCTGTTTTAGTGCGAGCGGTGCGTAATCGTCTATACACTATGGTTCCCAGCGCTAACGGGCCCTTTCTATAAACTATGGGTCGGTTATTTGCCTTAGCCACCCGGGTTTGCTTCTCACGAATTAATTTTTCGCGTACTTTCGCCCACATTGTTTGCCGCCCTACTCTTGCTTGATACATGCTAGCTTTAAGGTCGTTATTGTTAGCCGTGATGAGATCTCCTCTATCCCGGCGCCTCTGTCCGAACACTATTTCGACTGGTGATAATCTCGTCGCGGCATGAATGGTGTTATTGTAGGCTATGACAGCGCGTGGCATAGCATCGAATGGATCGAGGTCACGACCTAACTTGAGCAACCGTAAGTGTTCCCCTAAAGTATTGTGGAGCCGTTCCACGGCGCCCCTTCCCTTAATATGATGTGGGGTGTTCAAACGCCAATTGATGCCCAATATCTTGCTCTCATCTCGAATTAGCGAGTTATCGAACTCTCTCCCGCAGTCTGAGACTATTTCGTCTGGGACACCGTAAAATGAGCACCATTGTAAGATCCCTTCCCAAACTGCCCCAGGGGTTTTTGATTCAATGGGATAGGCCATAGCAATTTTACTGAACGGGTCTATCGCCGTTACCCATGACTGCCCCTCGTTGGAATAAACGTCTACCTGTATGGATCGCAGGGGTTCTGTAGCGGTAGGGGTGATTACTTGTTCGGCTACCGGAGGTTGACGATCGTACTTTGCTCTTTGGCACACCTCGCACTGCGCTACGCAGTCCCGTACGGTACGGCCCATACCTTTCCAATAATAGAGCAATTTCAATGCACGAAGAGTCTCCTCTACTCCCCGGTGATTTGTTTTCCCAGAATGGTGTTCCATTACTAGATTCCGTTGTGCCGCTGTTTCTGTAATCGTTTCTACCTGACGTTAACACCGCACTAGCGAGTACCCCATTCCTATCCTTTCCTGGCGCCATAACCGCTTCAATTTCTCCGCAATCATCCGATTACCCACATAGACATAGCAATTCCGTCCTGGGTTACTGAATTCCACGAATATACGTTCTAACGCGTTTTCATCTATAGATGCGGGGGTGCGAACTAATATAGTTGACGAACCTTCATACGTGCTCGCCCTGGTTTCTATTCCGGAGTCCTGCTTTGATTTTATAATGATCTGCAGTCTTTTATTGTTAATTATTTCGTCTACTTCGGGTAGTTCCGCGGGTCTGTCCGTCGGTGTAGCAATTTCCTCGGCCTCACTCTGGACTAAAGGAATCTCTGGTCCGCCTTCCGCCCACTCGCGTAGATATCGTAGCGCGAATGGTTCTGTCGGGACCTCCTCGTCCTCGATCGCGTTTACTACTAGGTCTCGTGACAACCAATCGGCGACCGCGTTGTCGACGCCCTTTTTATGTATCACGTGAAAGTCGTAAACCGCTAGACGCTCCTTCCACCGTGATACCCGTGCAGAAGATTCTTTAAGAGTTCCGAGATGCAATAAAGGCTTATGATCGGTCAGTAACTGAAACCGTCTCCCGTAAACGTATGGTCGGAAGTATTCCACAGCCCATACTACCGCCAAAAGCTCGCGCTCGATTGCACTATAGCGTTGTTCTGCTTCATTCAACTTCCGCCCCGCGTATGCTAGTGGTTTCTCGCCACCTTCGAAATTCTGAGAGAGCACGGCCCCGATAGCTACCTCGCTGGCGTCTGTGGTGATTTTGAACATTTTAGCGAAATCGGGGAAAGCTAGTAGTGGCCGAGTGGTCAAAATCTCCCGGCATTTCTTAATGCACGCTAGCTGGTCTGGACCTAATTGAAACCGTCTCCCTTTTTTCAATGTTTCGGTCAATGGATGCGTGAGTTCCGCTATCCCGGGTATAAACTTTCGATAGTAATTTATCATACCCAAAAATCGCCTAACCCCACGGGCGTTCTTAGGTAAGGGTGCTTCCAGGATGGCCTTTACCCGCTGCGGGTCCGGCTGTACCCCGTTCCGTGAGACCACGTGTCCTAGAAACTTGATTTCCCGTAACCCAAATTGAGACTTTTCTCGATATAACTTTAGGCCGAATTCGCGCACCCTGTCAAAAACGCGTTTGGTCCTCCTCAGTTCCACTAAAAACGATGAGGTCGTCCATATAGACCTGTGAGTAGGATTCGCCCAGTTCTCGCTGTAGTTCGTCCATAAGGCGTTGGAAAGTCAGTGGGGCCCCTTTTAGCCCGGACGGCATTCGAACGAATTCGAAGTGTCCCCTTTCCCACGAAAAGGCCGTCTTACCGATATCCTCCTCGGCCATCCGGACCTGGTGATACCCGCTCTTTAAATCCAGCGTGCTAAAAATAGTCGCCCCTGACAGTCGATCAAGACCGGCTGCTTTCGTCCTCCGAAGATTCTCCGCTGGTATAGCGTCCCCCGCCTCTCCTACCAGTCCGTCTTCCGCTCCAGTCCTGGTTGTTGATCTCCATGGGCTCGTGCTGTGGTTCCCTTCTGTTCGGTCGGGGGTTGCGCCTTGGACATTCTCTCGCAACGTGCCCCTGCCTGCCGCATTCGTAGCACCTCGTAAGCTTACATTGGGCCGCTACGTGACCCGTTCGATTACATTCGTAGCAACGGCGCCCATGCTTCCGTCTCCCTTCCTCAAAGCCTTTGCTTGGTAGCTTTTCGAAGCCTCCGTTAGTGTTACTCCTCCTCGTAATACTGCGTTGCCGCCTTCTCGGTGATCTCACTTCCGTCCATTCCGCTTCCGGTTTTTCGAAGCGAGTTTCGTTCCGCTCCCTCGCATCGACCAGGTCGTGGGCGCATTCGATAAAATCGCGGTCTCTGGGCAGTGATCCCGGACGGTCCAAATAATGGTTTAGTTGTACCTTTAGCACACCCCTTAGAAACTCCATCTTCTCTCTCTATATATATATATATATATATATATATATATATATATATATATATATATATATATATATATATATATAAATCTATATATATATATATATATATATATATATATATATATATATATATATATATATATATCACAATTAAGGCCACAACTCCGTTCAAAACCACAACAGTGCGTCAGAATTTTAGTACCATGATCGGAGAATTTAGACCATCATGCGGAGCACAGCGAGACGATCATGTAGATTCGTCTTTTATCAGCTCTCATGAACTCAGAAAATACAGGTGGTTCAAAATTTGTTAGATGATTGACGCTTTGGAAATTGATTTCAAGCCATTTGATCCGCTAACGGATCTAGGATTAAATTTGGGGGAAGGGCTTCAGCTTGAAAGCTTTTTTTTTTTGCATATGAAGATTATTACTTTGAAAGAAGAAGAAAGAAACTAAATACCTATATGAAATGGTGTTTAATTGATCCTTGTAGTCTTATTAAATGTAATTACACGAAAAATAATACTTTTAGAGATAATTTTTTAATATTTCCTTCTTAAGACTTGGTTATATTTTACCATTTTATAGGGGGAGGGCTTCAGCCTGAAAGCCCTAACCCCCCCTCTCCCCCGTAGACCCGCCTGTGATTTGGTCGACAACGCTAATTCTTTAAATCATAAAATAAATACTAAAAAGACTCTAATATGCGGAGTCCAGCTAAAAGAAACTGGAGTGTGCCAGACCACCATTTTCAACTTATCAATGTCATATATTTCCCGCTATAAGATGTGCCCATTTCAGTATCAGGCGTTACTTTTCCCTGCAGTTTAAGAGAATAGAGGCTTTGTAGAGGCTGAGTGTGCCCGACCTCATATTTATTGGCTTTGCTTCCACCATCATGTTTCTTCTCTGCGACCTAAGTGATTATGGATTTTGTTTAAGCGAGATCAATATTTGTAGAGGCCGAGTGTACCCGACCGCCCTTTTCTTTTTCTTACGTCATCCTTGGTTCTTCTGCGACGTAAAGAGGTTGCAGTTTTACATTTACTATTACTTGAGTTATTTAATATTTTTTTAAAGGCTGAGTGTGCCCGAACAAAATTTAGTTTTTACTAATATCGTCAACTATATTTTTTGAAATTTAAGGACGCATGGCTTTAAATTTACTTCTGTTTGAGACACTTTAAATCTTTGTATAGGCTCAGTGTGCCCGATAGCCATATCATATTTTTCATTGAACGCCATATTTCTTCCTGCGGTCTGATGGGCTTTACATTTAGGGTCATTTGTTATTAAGGATTGTTTTAGGCTGACTGTGCCCGACTACCACTTATTGGTATTGCTTGCACCGTCATATTTCTTTTCTGCGACCTGAATGGGTTTTACATTGCCTACCAGTTTTAGTGAATACAATTTTTCTAGAGGCTGAGTGAGCCCGATCGCCATCTTCTTTTTCTTATGCCATCTTCGTGTTTTCTGCAATTTAAAGTCTTTACGGCTTTACATTTACTATTATTTGAGAGATCTAATGTTTTTCATAGGCTGAGTGTGCCCGATCGAAATTTGATTACATGTTCGTTTCGATTTTCAGCCTCTACCAATCCTTAGCAAAAAATAACAGTAAATTTAATGTTCATAGCCCATTAGGCCGCAGGAATTAATATGACGGTCTTGCACAATCAACCTTTATAAAAACTTAGGAGTTTCTCAAAAAGCAATATATATTATAAAGTTTTAAGTCCCTTTCATTGCAGGAAATAAAACGGGCGCTTAAGAAAAAACGAAATAGTTGCCGGGGACTCTCAACCTCTACAAAGATTAAACTGTCTGATAAAGCAGTAAAGACAAAGCATTAAGCCCACTTAATTTCAAGAAACGAAACGGGGGCATATTCAAAAACGAAACGACTGTCGTGCCCACTCAACCCTCTACAAATACTAAAGCGCCTCCAAAAGAATTAGATATAAAGTTTTTAGTCTTTTTAAATACAGACAATAAAATAGGTGCATATTAAAAAAACGAAATAGCTGTCGGGCACACTCAGCCTCTACAGATTAATGTGTAATTAGCAGTAACTATAGTGCTTTATATCCGTCTGATTGCCAAAAACGAAACAAGGGCATAAGCAAAAACTAAATTTAGAGAGGAAAATGTGAGTTTAACTATGGTTATTTCAATTCGTTATTTATCTGAAATAATCATTTGGGAAATAATTATTTCATTAATTCTGAAATAATCATTTCGGAAGTAATATGCAAGTTATTTAATAAAATAAATCATTTCCGAAATAGCTGGGTGAGATTATTTAAAAATTTATTATGGAATATCATTTCAAATAAATTCTGTTCGGGTCTAGTGCGCTGTTTAGATGAGACGTGCATGGCATAGTGAGCTTGGAATCTTAGCGTTATTCACTAAAGGGATCTGTGCCTGACCCATCCCCTAAGGTAAGTGAGCGTAAGGGAAGGTTCCTGCAATAAATCAAGCCACCAGGCGGAGACTCGTTAAGCAGGTCAAAGTCCATTTCGGACTTAATTCCATTGAAAGTCAAAATGAAAAATGTAAGCATGTTTGCAAGCCATATATGTTAAAAAATCTGGTTTACCAACAGTTATTTTACATATATGTTGCTTTTGGATCAATGCAAATATTTCTGTAATATTATTGTTAATATAACGATTTGCAGAGCAATAGTTGTTAAAATCAAGGTTTGGGGAATGGCCTTCTAAGCGAAAAGAAACTCGTATATTTTTATTTATGTACCATTGATTACTGTTCCATTATAACATTTTTCAATACGAAACATTTGTCGCAGTTTTTATTTAATCTTGAGATACGAGATTTTCCAAACTGTACCAACCAACCCCGGAAGTAGCTAGGCACACTTTTACTTCTTGAATTTAAAGTTTCTTGAGAGTTCAGCGCTTAACATGAAGGTTTGAAAAACATTTTATAGTATATACTTATCGATGTACTATTATATAAGACCAAGAACATTTATTAACTATATGAAAAGTATTCTCATGAAAGACCTGGAGTCTATCGATCATTTTTTTCTAAAATAACATATCTATTAATAAAATATCCATATTGTTTCATCAAAGCGAACATTCAACACATTTATTTCTACACGTGACAAGTTGGACCTCAAAGGTAAATAATAAGGTAAATATGTTATGTCTACGTTCCAAATCCGCTATTAATCCTTCTATTTAGTATCTCTAGAGAATAAAAAAATAAATACGAACCTTTTTTTTTGAAAGCAAGTAAATATATGTGTGTTTATTATGGACTGTTGCAGGTATGACAACCCCTTTAACACGAAAGAAGATATTGATAATCAGTGGAGTAGTTCTAACCATTATTCTGATTATTGTCATCATAGCTGTTTCTGTTCCTAGTGCAACTGCAGATCCCCAGGGCAGAGATGCCCTTAATTATGTACCATTCGTTGAAGGGTAAGTGCTTAGAAAGTTAATTTCACAATTGACTGATGTTTTTAATTGTCATAAATTATTCAGTTATCAATTAATCTAAATTTTTTACTAAACGTAAATTTACCATAGATAACGGATGTAGAAAACTGATGATAGCTAGTGTAGCCGGCAACACTGGTTAATGACACTGTGTGTGTTTGTGCGAGCGCGTGTGTGTGGGTGCGCGCGTGTGTGGCGGGCGCGTGCCGGTGTGTGTGCAACCTTGGAGACATCCTCTTACAATAAAAGTGAAATTTAGTACCAAAGGAGTTAGACTTATAAAGATTACTGAGCAATAAACTAGTTTGGAATAACGGGTTTAGTAATATATCCTTGCTACTCAAAGAAATTGTAAATTGTTGGATGTTTAATAATGTTGATTTTCCAACTGAACTAATTAACAATGAACATATGTTGCCCCAAGTGCTGTTTTCATTAATATTAAGCAGAGACAAATACACATATCTATATCGCTTCCTTCCTCTAGTCTTCTACTCTGCTCTCTGTACCAATCGTCTGTGTATCGCTTCCAATCTCTGTTCCTTTCAGTCTCACCAAATAAATCCATTCTCCAAGTCTACCTGCAATAACACCTCGGATCCACTTGGTCCCCTCCCCCGTTGGCGAATCTCTGTAGTCCAGAACATAGTCTTTGCTCTCCCTCCCCGGAAATTTCCTAGCTAACTTTTCTTCCAATTTTGGCGTTCGTTCGTCAATCAGGTGCAGTGCCTCCACCCTGCAGCTGATGTCTCGTCCTAACATCCACTAGGCTGAAGTCCCTACATTAGTACTAAGTATACAGTCCAGTAAAATAACTGAATCTGGTTGCAATACTTATGGAAACCCACTTATTTTTTGAGTCCTATTTATACATGCCTAGTTTTCACTGATTGATCATTCAGGCATTACATTTCTTACTGATGATGGCCACGAAAAACACGTACGATGTAGTACAATTTCGTCATTAAACATGGCATGAGTTGTTTTATGCTCGACGTTTTGGTACTGTCTAGGCAACTTTCCAAATTTTAATTAAGGCAAGACAAATAACTCTCATGAGTTCTTAATAGGCAACATTCTACATATTTATGTTGTGGACCGTATTTTAATGAATTGGTAGGTTTTACGAATTGTGCAAAAAAAGCTTAACATTTTTATCCTGGTATGGACTATCTCTTTTACCTGAGGGCCCTCAAGTCTGGTAGTTTTGCCTCCGTAGATATTTGAGCTGGAATGCGGCTGTCGTACCGTGAGCTGGTACGGATTAAATTTTATCCTTTAGAGCTTCTGATCTGCCCCCACCACTCACCGCAACGAGAGAATTGGAAACTATCTTTGCACAATCAGGTACTATCTGTGGAATTAGGATATCCGCCAAACATGATTGCCCTTGACTTGTTGCTGGGTTGGACGAAAACACCACAAATACCAGAAAATGTCTTGCCATGGAATCACACAAACTCATGATCACAACTTTGAGAATCTTTCGTATCTTAAATTGGACTGAAAACCTTATATGATATAGATTTTACACAGCGCAGCTCGATAAAAACAGAGGGAGGGGAAGAAAAAAATCATCATGAAATTCTCTTATCTTTAAAACGTTGTTAATCGATTTTCGTTTAAGTCTATTATTATTCACATAAAAACTTTATAGGTTATGGGCCGCATCCGTTTCTTTCGTTAGTTTCATAGATGTGGGCACCCCTGTCATAAAAAAACTGATTTCGCACACTACCTCGGTAAAACATTTAGGTTTTATTGGACGTTTTATAGCCTTGGGGCATCGTGCTAAACGGAGTCGAAATAATGATTAAACTCCTTTTCATTTTATTTCTGAGGCATTCTCTCAACAACTTTGACATCTAATGCATATATACACCTGATGAATACTGAAACTCATTAGGACAAATGCGTCACAAATGTAAGAGGCTGCTAAAAACTCATATAAACAAACAACAAACCTTCCAATCACAAACACTTATAATACAATTTCCATTGTAGTTAAGCTTACCAAAAAATCTAATCGACTTAAAGACTTACATAAGAATCTTGTAATAATAAACATATCCGACATTCCATTTAACCAATAACCTGATTTAACGAATAATTTGAATTAAAGTCATAAGGAGGCCCAAATGGCTTCAGGTCACCACTATGCCTCATATTTCATCAATCGTACGCAATATTCACAGGCTCTCTTTTACCTATATTTATAAATGAAGATTCATTTTAACCAGTTTCCATCGGTTTATTTATATATTACAAAGTCTAACCGTAGAAAAATAAATAAATAAATGGTTTACACTTTTAAAGTAATTTGTTTTATAATATTGTTTTAGGAACTCTGATTTCAAAACCTACATGACTTCAAATTTCTCCGTCTCAAATTATAACTATAACGATCACTTTAAGGAAAAGACCATAGGAGCACAGGTGAGTTCTTTCAGCTAAATTATACGAAAATTATTAACATCGAGGCTGCTTATTTTGAATTTACAATCGGAATTGGTGTTGCCTTAATCTTCGGTTCAATTTTTAGGGATGCATTGCAAATTTCATTGATATAAGAATTGTATTTAGTATTGTTAAATAACGAATAGCAGTAGAGAAATAACATTTTATTTAACTCTTGAGCACTCGCCCTCACCTCAGAGGAAAGGGAGAGTTTAGTCTACAATTTCTGGAATATGGTCGTCAATTTCCTGTAACGTACCTCTTAATTCGTTGCAATGGGTTGCACATCGCTTTTTGTTGTTGAGTTTTTCTTTGTGAATGATATAACAAAATATTACGTTTTGTCTCCCTTATATCTAGCATATACACTGACAGACAAAAAATTCCACCCACTTGTTACCCATTAAGGAACCACGTTGGAAAGGTTGGCTCTGAGAAAAATTACAAGATGCATATCTTTCGTTTCTTCTTCTCCACACTCTTTCACGCCCGTTTGGGGATCGAAGAGCGAATCTTGACTCATCTGTAAAAAGTACAGCACTCCATTCGTCCATAGTCCAATGGCTGTGTTCTCTAGCAAAAGCCAGCCGTGTTACTCTGTGAGTTCTGGTCAACTCTGGTCCTCGTACTGGACGAAAAGCCATTAATCCTCTCATCCTCTTAAGCTCATTTAATCTTCTCCGAGTGGTACGTTGAAAAATTTGCACACCTCGAACTTCTTCGAGCTGATGAATCGCTTGAACAACGGTAAGGTGCCGGTTTCGTAAAATTCTCAATGTCAAAAACCGGTCATCCCGTGGTTCTGTTACCCTAGGCCGTCCAGAACCGGGCCTTCTATTGTAAGAACCAGTTTCCCGAAAACGGCTGGCGGCGTCTCGTAAAGTTTTATATGGAACTCCAATGGCATTAGCTGCATATCTAATGGAACGTCCATCATCAATAAGTGCCACACCACGCGCAACATCCTCAGCACTAAGAGGAATTTTTTAACTTAATATTGAAAAAATTAAAAGCCGGAGACTAAGAAATGTGCTGCAAGAAACGGCACCGAACTAATGATACTGAATAAACATTTTGATTCCATAGAAAGTAAACATTGGAATCTAGAATCATTTCATTCAATTAAGGATTAAGGGTTATTGTCCTCTATATTAACATTCCTAATTGAAAACAAACAAAACGATTACCTATTTATTCATTAAAAACAATAGACCAATCCAAAGCAGAAATATTTTTAGATGAAAACATGAAAAAATCAAGTGGGTGGAATTTTTTGCCTGTCAGTGTATATTCGCTACCAGCCTATTTAGGTACATTACGTCTCTGATGAGGGATAAGGTTGTTTTCGTAATTATTTTTCACAATAATTTATTTTTTAGATTTTTATGAATGTTATATAAGTTCACGCATCGACCCGCTTTATTTCTCAAATGCTCAAATTATGGGACAAACTGTTACCTGAGCATAGTCATTATAATGCATGTAGCTTCACCAATTGAGTGTGTTAAATAGATTTTCTTTATAATATTATATCGTTAAAATATCAATATCATCACCACTCGCCTCACCAGGCTGGATCCGCTAGTGCGAAGAAATAACTTAAGTATACCTTATAGGAATAGGTATTGAACTTCGGGAGATGAGGATGACATGGGGTTTCCAGGAGATGTTTTCTTCAATGCAATGACCATTGATGACTAAACGAGGAAGGTAGGAGTTGGATTTAAGGAGACAATTGGGACCTATAACAGTGACCAGAGTATTCATCGCGTTTAGCCTTGAATTGTTCAAGCTTGCCCAGGCATTGATACTATCTAAGCGTGTCTGAATATTGGCGAACGCAATAGCTCAGAAGGATGAAAGGATAAATAGATTTGGAAGTTGTCAGCTTATAGAAGGTGTGAACAGTGGTAGCTGGAATTGGGAAGATCATTTATATAGTAATTAAACATGAGAAATAGCGAGAAACAAACCTTGCTAAATCCTCCAAATAAAGATCCATCGACTTACACCACAAATTAAATATTTTTATAATTATAGGTTAATGGCTGACTGTCGTGAATAATGAAGAGAAGGATGGTAAGTATATATGTGTGTGTTTTTGTATTTGGGTAATTATTGATCAATGTAGTATTTTTTATCAAGCTTTAAGCATTGCGATCTAATGTATATAGAAATATTGGGTCGAACCGAAGACCAATAAACCTCAATCTATTGAATCAAGAAAATCGGACTTTAAGTGCCGAATTGACGGCCCCGTCTTCAGAGACAAATCCACAATTGTCATCCATTGCAAATAAAAGTTTTAAAGAAGTTTCTCAAAGGTATCTAGATTATAAAAATACTTAAGAGAAGGATGGTTGGGGTGATCAGTCAGAAATAAAGAGGTAAAAATAAATAATATTTATTTTAACATTTACCGACGTTTCGACCTGAAGTTCAGGCCTTCATCAGGGCTGCTCCCAAAAGGTTGCTGGAGTACAGTGGCCTTCTTATTTCTTATTTCTTTTGCCTTATTATTTCTGACTGATCACCCCAACCATCCTTCTCTTAAGTATTTTTATAATCTAGATACCTTTGAGAAACTTCTTTAAAACTTTCATTTGCAATGGATGACAATTTTGGATTTGTCTCTGAAGACGGGGCCGTAAATTCGGCAGACATGTCTCAAAGTCCGATTTTCTTGATTCTTTAGATTGAGGTTTATTAGTCCGAGGTTCGATCCAATATTTCTATATACATTAGATCGCAATGCTTAAAGCTTGATAAAAAATACTACATTGATCAATAATTACCCAAATACAAACACATAGACATATATATAGGTACCTAAACACGGTCTTAACCTATTCAGTCCTCACATTCACAAATTAAAATTTTTAATTTGATACTTCTTGAGTAGATTTTTAATACGTATTAATTTATTCAATAGTTTTTAATTTTATAATGACAGAAAATTTTCATTTTTATAATAAATAAATATTTTTAAACTATTAGGGTTTAATCTCTGTTTTGTAACTATAATATTTCTTTTTTAAAAATAACGTTTCACAACAATGTGGATCTGTAGGGGTATCCAACTCTCAAATCAACAACCAGTAACATCACTATTGAGTTTACGTTAAATTCATATTTAACAAATAAATCGTTCATTTGAATTTAAATCATTAAAATCAGTTAAAAAATAAAAAAAGTATTAAAAAATCAGTTGCTTGACCCGGTATGTGTAGTGTGTAATTTTTTATTTATTTTTTTGGAGTAGAGTGGACTAGATTGATCTCTCATACTCAATCTCATCGTAGAGCTGATGTAGTGAGAAATCATGGATGCATTGAATTTTTTATTTTATTTTTTTAAATATATTTATTGAATAATATAACATTCTGTCACTTGGACAATGGTTATAGGGAGGTGAGACCACATTCACACTATATTTACAAAAAAAAAATAATATAAACAGAATCAAAATAATTAATGAATGAACTTGTGAATTAGACCCACTTTTTATGAGCCGGTAAAATAGCACAATGAACCCATTATAAAGTTAGTTCCAAAGAATGAGTAGGATTTTTTTTCTGAATTTTCAACGCGAAATTTCTCAATTGGCATAACTTTTTTTTTCTCGAAAAACTAGGCTTTTGCCCCACTTTGCACCGCAATAAGCTCCGCCATTACGCCTTACTTATAGGTTACTAAACAGATGTATTAAATTAATTAATTGGTTAGTAATTGTAACAGTCTTGAAAATGATATTATGAAAAGTAGTGAAAAATATAATTTATAATTTGTATGTACAGGTAATCACCACCTCAGTGGCTTGCCAAGCACAATTCCATGACGCCGTTTCCCAGACAATTGACCAACTGGATTTCATAAAACGGTTGGTGGATGGATCCAAAATTATGAAGATTGCACATAGTGCCGAAGAGATAAAAGCGAACAAAGCCAATAATCAGCGCAGTATCGTATTGGCTATTGGAGGAGGCCATTCGTTAGATAACAGATTATCAACTTTAAGAAACTACTTTAACCAAGGAGTCCGTATTGTCAGTTTGGCATCCATCGATTGCACAAATCCCTGGTAAGGCTAAACGTAGCAAATATATATATTTTTTTTTAATGAGTATTACAACAATCTGTCACATGGACACTAGTTATATTGAGGTAAGATAACATTCACACTATATGTACAAAAAATAAAGAATAAATAGAAGCAAAATAACAATAAATAGTAATCAAGAGTATATACAGTAAATAAAACAAAATAACCTAGAAATAAGAAAATTAAAACATATGCATACCTATATAAGCTATTTAAAGCAAATAATAAATCAATTAAAATTAAAGTCTCTATGATAGTAAGTAGACCATGTAATAATGATGCTAGTCAGGAATATGTCCTTTTTTTAGAATACATGTATTATCTTCCTATTACTATTATCTTTTTATTATGAATAAATAAAAAAAAGAGCAACATTAAATAACAAATCACAATAAAAATTAAATAACTTAATAAATTAAATGAACAATTAATTATTTTAAACATGTGAATATGGAAGTAAATTAGTTAATAAAATAATAAAAATTAGGTAAAGGGAATGGGGGGGGGGGAAGGAGGGAAGTAGTTTAGTAACTGAATGTAGGTTAAAAAACTCTCTTTAAGATCAACAAGAAGTTGAGAAATATCTAAAATATACCATTTTGGAACTCAATGACCGACTTAGATTTGACCTATCTACCTTCGATGTTATGTAAAATGATCTAATTCTAAAAAAAAAATCCTGTTGGTGTGGCTGAGAGAGAAGCGCTGGGATCTCTTGGAGTCTTGCTTTGTCCTCCACACGTGGGGAAAAAGGCCGGACTTGGAGCTCCCTCGGCTTATTGACTGTAAATATTGTAAATAAGTATGAATGTGTTTTTAATTTTTTTTATTAATGTTGTCTCAAGTTTGATTTATTCTATTGTTTCAAGTTTTCTTCTCTTTTCTTTTGTTATAATCTTGTTTTTCTTTTATTATGGTATGATAATGTTTCATACATCCTAAATACTCAATGCCCTTAATTGAGGCAAAATGTATTTTTTCTCAATAAAAAACATATTTTTAGCTAAAAAAAATTCTACAAATCGAATATTTTTTAGGTTTTTGCATTTTTACACTCATGAAACCAATACCTACCAATCTGTGGAAACGTTGAATATCTAATTTTCATATTTGTTGAAACTAAGATGTAATGATGGCGAAAACACTTTATAAGAGAATTTTTCTGACGAGTAATGAATTTTTGCGTTTAACCATTTGTGCATAGCATCGATGATATACAATTAAATCAAAATTATCATTGTATCTAATTATAATTATAATTATAATTATAATCTAATTACATAAAAATACAAAAACAACGCTAAATCGGTAAATTAATTTATTTGATTCACATTATTATCTCAATACCCATTTGATCATCTTCCGTTGCTGACACCAACATAATAAATAATTATTTTATTGTATAATTAAGGCACATATTATTTTTTACTTTTTTATATTTTGATAAATTGCTATTACTGTGTAATATAGTGACTGTAACAATATCTTTAAGATCCATAAAAAGTATTGCTAATGAATACGTTTTTTTTTTTCCAGGGCTAAATCTGCAAGTGGAGATAAAGATAATATTTTCGCAACTGGAGATTTTATAAAAGTAGGTATGAGTTTTTACTTTAGGTCCTAAAAAAAATATAATTCAATAATTTATACCTGCAAGTAATGATTTAAATTGGCATTGGCCCTAGGTTCTCTTTCCAACGAGGATTCACTTCCAACTTTATAAACCTTACAACCCATCTTGCAGCAAAATAGGCGCCGGCATTGAGGGGGAAAGGGGGGTGAGGAGGTGGTTATTTCTGCCCCCCCTCGCCATTCCATTAATTATTTTCATTCATTTACCATCCCCCTCTCAATATTTTATGATGAGGGCCAGACTTTTCGATATTTCTTAGTCATTTAATGATCGTATAATATTACAGATAATGAACTGATTATTGAGTTACTCCTTTATGTTTGGCGTCGTATTACATTCTCTAATACATAGAACACTGTTATAATGTTATCCTAATCTTCGCCCCCCCCCCTCAATATTTCTCAAGTGCCGTCGCCTATGTCTCTACTTCCATTCACCTGGTTATAATACTATATCGTGTTTTTCTAGACTTGGAAAACGGTACACTCATATTGATAGACTAGTTACAGCTAATTTTAAAGTTACTTCCAAGCTAGTTACCAATGTGCAGAGTACATTCCCGCTCTGTACGGGTAAGCAATTCAGGTGGCAACTGAAATCCTCCTTCTGAAACGTGAGGCTTATAATCTTCTCGTTTTAACTTTAAGCAACAGCCATGCGTAATAAAAAAATTTAAAAAAAGTAAATAAATTAAAAAATCAGCATATAAATGTTTAAACATATTGATTTAACACGATTCCAGTGACCTAGATAAGGTTGGTAGCTTAGTTTCAATGCATGCGATTTCTTGTGCTTTAAAATTGTTAAATTAAAAAAAAAAAAATAATAACTAGGATGAGAATCACATTAGTTTACGAACAACACATAAGAATAGGAATCATATTTACTTCATGTTTTTAAAGAATGATAAGCATATGCTCACAATTTAATTTTTTTTTTTTTTTCATTTAGACATCTAATATTCTGTCACAGGGACAATAATTATATTGATAAATGAACACATTCACACCGTATATAAAAAAAAATTAAATAAAATTAGCAAAAGTAAAATAATAACTAAATAAAAACTATATACAATAAAAAAAAATAACCTAAATAAAATAAAATTAAAAACATAAAAACAGTCACACCTATATACAATCAGGCGGGGAACCCAAATCCCCTCGCTACTCCCTCAACCGCCTCACCGGTGCTAAAGCCGGTGGAGTTTGAGCGAGAGCGCTAATTTAATTATAAAGCTTAAAACAGAATAATAATTTTACTGAATATTACTATACACATTGATAATAAACCTAAATTAAATTAACATTTAGCGGTCATGTCGTTCGTTTGCCTTTTTCTCCTCTCAATTTCTTTTTTTCGCTCCGTGGCTCCCTGAGAAAGATTTTTTTTTTCAAAACTATGACTACTGTTGATTGGTAGTGCCATATCTTCTTCGCTATTTTCCTTCGCATCAAATAACGTCGAAATTGACCTGTTGACCTAAAATTCGTGTTTAAAATAAGTCATTTAACTTTAAAATAAAATTATACAAATCGAGCAATTGATCTAGATTTTTTCTCAAGTAAACTGCTATTGAGACTAGATTATAATTAATATTAATTATTTAATAATGTCAATAATTTAGTGAATTTCCGTTTCTATCTATTAAGAGTAATATGATATATCCAGTCGTGATCATAGAAATTACATCACCTATTTCTTTTGATTCTTATGTTAGCTTGAATGCTTTTGTTTTTCTTTAGTTAATTAGCTTACAAGAAAACTTAAATAATGTTTCTTACTCAGTTTTAACTAATGCCAGGATAAAAGCTGTAATGTAACCATTTTCAAACAACTTTGCTCGTCAGATAATATTTTATTTATTTTTTATTTGTTTATTGATAAATATTACAATCTGTCTCAATAAAGGACATTTATAATAGAGTTCTGAGAGCACATATTTACAAATTAAAAAAAATAAAAATAAATAAGCTAACTTCAAATAATATAAAGCTACAAAAGAACAAAATAAAATATCGTAGTGAAGAAAGAAAATATAAATAATAGAATGAGAATAAATGAATAAAATAGAATTAAAATTATCTTAAAAAAAAAAAAAGTAATGAAAATAAACATCTGAGATGCAGGCATACCTATTTACACTATTTACAGTCGGCCATGGGAACTCCGAACCATACTTATCCCCCCACATGTGGAGGGAAAGCAAGGCTCAGATAATATTAAATTTCGATGTGAAGGAAAATAGCGAAGAGGATATGACACCACCAATGAACAGTAGACATAGTTTTGAAAAAAAAAATCTTTCTCAGGGCTCTATGGTGCGAAAAAAAGAAACTGGGAGGAGAAAAAGGCAAACGAACGACATAATCGCTAAATGGTGCGATTGTGTTTTGAATATAGTTTTAAAACTGCCAAAGAAATGTCTAGAGATCATGTAGATAGCAATCTGGTTAATAGAATACAATGTTTACTGGGTGATGCTATTTCTATGAGTACAAAAAAGAAAAAAACAGAAAGAAGAAATATAACAAAAATACTCATATATTTTTGCTATGTATTATAGATATAATGGTGGGTTGATGGTTGACTGTCGTGAATAATGAAGAGAAGGATGGTTGGGGTGATCAGTCAGAAATAAAAAGGCAAAAATAAATAATATTTATTTTAACATTTGCCGACGTTTCGACCTGAAGTTCAGGCCTTCATCAGGGCTGTTCCAAGAGATTGCTGGAATAGAATGAGTCACTCTATTCCAGCAACCTCTTGGAACAGCCCTGATGAAGGCCTGAACTTCAGGTCGAAACGTCGGCAAATGTTAAAATAAATATTGTTATTTATTTTTGCTTTTTTGTTTCTGACTGATCAACCCAACCATCCTTCTCTTCATTATAGATATAATGCAATTGTTCTATGTAAATTTATGTAAACGTTTTTTTATAGCTTGTCTTTTCTTTGTTTTTTCAATTCTTTATTGAGAAATATCTGTCACATCTAAGAACAATTATAACAGTGTTAGAAGAGAAGGTCATTCACACTATATACAATAAATAAAAATAAATAAATAGTAAAATAATAACACTAAAAGTAAATTTATATCAACTAAAAGAAACTAAACTAATCTAAATAATTACTATAAAACATATTTTGGAAGAGTGCCCTTTTTACACCGCAAGATTAAAAGATCTCGGAATACCCCAGAATATATCAGCATCCCTGGGAAATCAAGAAGAAATCGTTACCAAGGTTATCAATTTCCTGGATAATGAAAGACTTTAAAAACATATATGACAAGCTTATGATTAATGATCCTTTGCAGATTTATTATTTTTTATTTTTTTTTCATTTGTTCATTTCATTTCATTTCAAGTTCATTTGTTTATTAATTTCAATTCATTTATTGATTTTACTGCTATTTTTTTAAAGTTTATTTATTTATCTATTCTATCTTATTATCTATAAGTGTCTATTATTATCCTTATTTATTTATTTTATTCTATCAATCCATTTCTTTATTTTTTTTTATCATTTTTTTTATTTTTTGTACCAACCATCCAAACAGTATTTAGTGATGTTATTTATTTGATTGGGAACTTATGACCTGGCTATTTTGCGCATAGAAATCGAGACAAACAAACACTACTACTTAAATACACACATGCTTTTATAAAATATTTACAAATTCGTTCACTCAAGATTTCTGAGCCAAACCTTCTACACCCCCTCCCCCCATTCCCCACCACTCGTGGAAGGAAAGCCAGGACTATATGAGATCGCAGCGTCTCTCACTCAGCCGCATTACTGGTAATAAGGACCAGTGGAGGCTGAGCAGAGCCGCTTCAGCTTGTAAAAAAGATGATTTGTAGTATGCTTTGTATGTAGCAACCCAATATAGTTGGAAAGCACATGTTACATAATACATTTTTTTCCTTTCTCTTAATGCTTTTCTCGTTAAAAGTTTTCCAGCTGAAGATATTAACAAGTAAATGTTTAAGGCAGTTGTAGCGGAAATGAATCGATTGGGTATTGCCATCGACTTAGCCGGATCTGACAAAACAATTCAGACAGCAGTGATCGACATATCAAAAGCTCCAGTTGTCTTCAGAGGAGTTGGATTTAACAGCTTAGTTAAAAATGACTTTAACCTTGATCCAGATATCTTGGAGAAATTGGTATATTATTTTTAATATTTTAGTTAAAGTTTATGTTTTTAATATACTTATCATTTCTTGAAACTATTGTTGCCCAAATGCAAGACCCCTCTTGGTCTTGATCTTGCCGCAAAAGTCTTGCAGTTACCTACTAGCTTATTACTATTTATTAAACTTATGTTACTTTTTAAAAACGCTACCGAATAGGTACATTTAGATGTTTTATTGACATAAACATAGTAAAGAACAACCAAATTAATAAAATTAACTTGACAACAAATTATAGGCATTGTCAAGAACGATAGTGATAGACCTTGGAATGGAAGAGTTGTAGATTATAGACAATCTACACAATGTCATCAATTATTTAAATAAAAAAATCTGGTGTGTCCATTCACGTAACTTCTCTTGAACAAATTTTGTTCGATTTTAAACATGTTCATTAAACATAAGACAATAGAATTAGGCTAATTTTCTTGATAACCAATCAGAGAAATCATTACAGGATTTCATTGATGAACCAAAGCAATTTAAATGGGCAAGTGGACAATTAATAAAATCAGTATATACAATTCAATACACCGCAACGTTGCTAAAGCTGGTCCGATTTAGACGATTTTTTATATTTTTGTCGAAAATTTAATTAACTTTTAAAAAATGTTATAGTGGTCATTTTTCAGAATGGGGAAACCTAACTAAACCCCGAATGAAAAATTGGAAGAGTTCAAATCATTACATATAGTAAATAAAATTGTCTAGTATTAGTAACTATTTGGCCTTAATTTTTATTAAAAAAAACGCGTTTTTAAACTTTTTACTAGTTTTCGTCTTGGTATTCCAAAAATTATTCGATCTTATCAAGAGAATTGCAATTTGCAAGACCAAGACTGATATCAGGCAGAACTAGATAAATAATTCCTTTAAAATTAATATGATAATTCCATGGTTGTTCTGCATTATCTTAATATGGAACCTCAGATTTTTTTTTTCTCACAGGACTTTAGGGACCACTTAAAGATTATTTTATGCAGTTTCTTGAGACAATTCATTGAAGATCATTATATCGGCAATCTAGGAACTATTTTAGTTTTTTCTCACTTACAAATAGTGTCTCGAAGGATATATATATATATATATATATATATATATATATATATATATATATATATATATATATATATATATATATATATATATAAGCCCTTGTAGTTTAACAATTTATTTAATATTTCACTACGTTTGGAGCGGTTTGCTCATTTTCAAGTTCTCTACTTATTTAACACAACTTTTTATTTAAGAACTAAAATAAATAAAATTTACATTTACCACGAACCAGGAACGTTTTTACAAAAAAGTTCCTTAGAACTTTCATTTTAAAACATTATTTTTCCCCCAAAAAGTTCCACAGAAACTGTTAAAATACATTGGCACTTTTTAAGTTTAATAATTTAAATCACATAAGTGTGAATGTGTTTTATTAATTTTATTATCATTCAGCTTTAATGTGTTATTTTACTTATCTTGTATATTTCTTTATCTCTTTATTTATATATATATATATATATATATATATATATATATATATATATGTGTGTGTGTGTGTGTGTATAATGTTTTTTTCTTTCTCTTCTTACTTGTATATTTTTATTTCGTATGTGCATATTGTGTGAATGAATAATATAACTCTAGTACCAATGCTCTTCAGTGTGGCAGACTGTATAAATACTCAGTAGAATAAAAAAATAATAATAAAAAATAATAAAAAAAATAATTTAATTCAACTTTCTTCTTTCCTGAGGGAAATTGGACTATGGATTGCATGAATTTTTTTGTAACACTTAATGTCTACTATCACCCATTTAAAAATTTCACTTTAATTTCGGAAAACCTTGAATATTTAAAGAGTTAATTATGCTTACAATAAATTATTTATGGTGAAGATATCGTTGGGACTAACCAACTACTCCTTGAGTTAATACTTGTGTAGTTTTTCTACCCCTTGTTAATTCGAAGAACTTTCGTTTTTAGTTAGTGCTGTCATCTAATTTATGTCACACAAGATATTTATTGTACAGTCGCAGATTAATGCCTAAGCTCACCACTATCTGTACACGGCATTGATGAAATAATTTATTGTTGAAAAAAGTATTGTTATGTTTCAGAAAAATAATGGGAGCTTGGCAATGCTCTCTTTAGATTGTGCCCTCTTTGATAAAGGAGACGATTGCAGTAAGAAGGATTTCATAGGTAAATGTACTTTTAATCTAGCTTGTTCAACAAGATAAAAGTGCTCTATAAATATTTAGTTGGTAATGCTTAAGTTTGTAAAAAGATTATAGGGAGTTTGAAAGGAATAAGATTGGAGAGAAGTCGTAAATAACTGTGTCGATTCATTCTTAAAACAAATACGATTCATATAGCTCATGTTCTCCAACAGTTAAAACTTATGGAAATGTTCCTAATGTCTTATAAATATTTAAAGAGTTGTGGCTATTCCATATGTGCTTTCAGGTGAAATTTTTTTTAATATTATAAAATAAGGCTGTTTTATTTCTTCACCATATTTATTTCAGTTTACATAGGTACGTTTCGGCCGGTAAGCCATCTTCAAGCCATATATAAGATAAACATTATTCATTTTATATTTTGATGCAATTCTGCACTCTATGATGGTGGTATTGGTCCTATTTAATTTAATATTCTATGAATTATAACTCTAATTAGGTTAAGTCAATTTTTTATTTATCTGATATTCACAACTGTATAAAAAAAATACATCTAGTAAATTCGCACATGGGTATAATGACATGAAACACATGTTGAGAAACTACCCATTGTTAGCACTCTAATAATATGTCTATATTAGGATTGTCTATATCACGTGGGCATCTTCTTTTCAGACGACTCGGAGGGTTATCAGGAATTGAGTAGGAAGCAAGGTTAGAAACAAGAGGGTTGGGATGGTTATGAAATTTATTATGGAAGGACAGATATCTGGATTGGACCAAATCTGATACATAAGGAACATTAAGGTCATTGTGGATGATTTTATTTGTAACAAAGTAAGGAGCATTGAGGATTTTACGAAGGATTTTGGATTGTAAGGATTGGATACGAGAGGAATTTGAAGGTTTGGTGGAGCCCCATAGCTCAACTCCGTAAGTTCAAATAGGCCTTATAGTCATGTAAATGAGTCTTTTCTAATTAATTGGAAGGTTAGAGCGTTTGCCTAGTAAGTGTTGAAGTAGTCGGAAACGTCGAGCTGTTTCTTGTCGTTTCAGTCTGGTATGAGGATTCCAAGTTAGACGTTTGTCCAGGTGGAGCCCTAGGAAGTCAACTTTTTTAAATTTGTAACTAACACTACCAGTTAATTTGTGAATTAACAATACCACTAGAAAGAATGAGGTTGCTTTTTTATTCAAATCCAAATATATCAAGGTAAGAGCAACACACATCCTTATGATTTTAAAACAATCTTACTTTATCCAATCATGCTTTTTGCATGTAGTCCAAAGTCAGATTAAATTATAAGTGTGGTTGGGAGGTTGGACATTGTTATATTTTTGTTTATACTGCTCTCTTATTAAGGCTTATTATTAAAACATTTGATTAATTAAGATTTCAATTTTGTAATTATATTGCCATATGTTCTGTTTAGTCCTTTTGTATCTGCTTGGAAATTACATACTGTGTCTTTATTTATTGTGTATAATAACATATGTTACTTTCATTACATATGTTGTCATGAACACTTTTCGCATAGTCACCAAATGTTCATTGCTTTTATCTCTTCTTCTTTCTTCTGTAGCTCCATAACTCATTGGAGAGTCAAGGCCCTCTCCCTTCCCTCAGTTGGAGTCCCCAGTCTTCTCTGTTTTGTGCTGATGCTTTCCAATTTTTTATACATCCTCTGAGCATCTACTGCTAAGTAATCCACCCTACGCATGCTAGGTTTTTTTAACTCTTCTACGTCCAAATATTTTTTCTTCTAGGAGCAATTTGGATACTTCGTTACTATTCATGCGTGCAATATGCCCTGCCCATCTTAGACGTCCTTTATTATTTATTAAATGGAATGGATTCATTCCCCGATCTCAATACATCGTTTATATACGCAGGCCTCACAATTCTTTTTAAAATCTTTCTTTGCGAATCTCAAAAGAGCTGATTCAATGGCTTTCGTCATCGCCCAGCACTTAGATGAATAGGTGAGGACGGGCCTGATCAGGGTCTTATCTCATAAAAGTCGGATTTATTGTACTGCTGGCTTATAGGAGGTTCTTTTAACTTATGCATTTCATACCGAGTTATTTTCTTAACTTGTTTGCTATGATTCCGTGATATTATGGCGTGAATGCTGGCCACCAACAGATTGTGGTCCGAATCAATATTTGCTCCTCGGTGTACTCGCACATTCTGTATATGGGACCTGTATCTCCTACTTATCAGGATATGGTTTTTTCTGATTTGTGGAGATTTCATCATTGGAGCAGCAGGTCACAAGGTATATCCTGTTGTGACGGAACAGAATGCTAGCAGCCACAAGATCCTAAGTTACCGCAAAACTCCAGTCTTTCTCCATTATCATTCATGACTTCTTTGTCACTTTGACTTTTGGTTTTTTCCAATAGTGGGACGAAAAACTCATTCCCTACCAATTTGTGCATTTAGATCTTCAATTATAATTTTCAGGTCATTTTTGGGGATCGCATCGGTAGCTTGCTCAAGGATATGACTGGTCCAAAGAAGTCTCTCAAGCTTCACACATTTCACCATATCCATGCAATTGTACCGATCATAGAACTCCTTATTGGAACGCCTTCGCTAAGTATCTTTCTTTTTAGGATAGTATAGTAAGTTCTCCTTATTACCTTTTAAATATGCGCAGCCGATTCTCTTCTGCTTCCGTTGTGTACCAATTGTTTGTTCTATATGTTAGGACTGGCCGGGTAGAGCATTTTACCTGCTGTGAGTGATCGAATATAACACCCATTTGCTGATGAGGATGGCGCATAAATCTCCCATCCCCCAAGATATTTTATTTATTTCTTATTTTAAAAAACAGCTCAGGCAAAAAATAGAATTTAAAAAATCGTAGATCATATATAATTACACATGCTGCGATTTGTTCTATGTTTTCTCCTTGTCCTCTGCTTTGAAAGTTTGCATTCCAAAAATTTTTATGGCTCAACACGGGACATGTAACTCCCTTCTGGGCACACCTAGTTTTACAACATGTTCTGGAACTTCGCTTATGTGCTCATCAACTCTCTTGATAAAAAAGTCCATATTTATGGATTTGGGTTTTAATGATAATATTGTTTGACTTTATTTATGTATATTTTCCCTATCCAAATCTCATCTCATTTTTTTTTTCAAGACCATGTAGCCTTAACAAGCCATCTCTGCCTGTCTTGGGCTGTTTCTCTCCATTTATCTGCACGCAGCTTTGTTGCATCTTTCTTGATTCTATCTATCCATCTGATATTTCGGCCTTCCACGTGGTCTTTTGCCTTCTATTGAGGCATTCATTGTTATGTAAAGGCTTCCAGACGGATTGCTAGAAATTAAATGCCTCGCCCATCTTAACCTTCGTGCCTCCATATCATAGGATATTGATTGACCGGTTTCTGTAAGCAGTTATTTATTGGTCTTTCTTCTCCATGTGTTAGGACTCTGATTTGAATTTTTGTACACTCGGGAATGATTTTCCTTCTACACAGATCCTGTTATTTGGGTGAAATTTTCGGCTTATTATCATACATTTTGTTTTGTCTTCATTTACTTGTATGCCGAGCTGCTCTGCCTCTCTTATCAGTGTTGCAGTGAGATTCTCAAAGTCTTCTTGTTTACTTCCTAGGACAGCTCTGTCATATGCGTATACAAGGATTTTATGATTCATTCCGACGTGGACCCCTTCATTTTCCTGTGATGTTGTTCTTATTACCTTCTACAGGGCTAAGTTGAACAACATAGGTGATAGGCCATCTGCCTACCGTAAGTCCGTTCGAACTTTGAAGGCTTCAGATACTGCTCCTTGTATTAGAAATCTACACATACGGTCGTTTTTCATCACAACATAGAAAAACGAAAACCTAAGTTACATCATAGCTGAACTTTAATTAGAAGAATTTTATTTCTGGATTAACCCTGATATAATTTAGAAATATGTTTAAGAAAGCTTCGTTTCTTTTTTATAAGTGAAGATTTCTTTTTTTTTTTATATCATTAATAATCAATTTTACAGGGTGTCTCAGTCTCAGTCTCAAACCCTGGGGGTAGGGAGATTAGATTCTAGACAAAATTTCCAACAAAAAATTAGTTCAGTTGATGCAACAGAAAAGGATTTAAGGTCAATTTTGCGTCTTCGTTAAGGTGGTCACGTTTTTTATTGAATAAGAAAAAAGTTCTCAAAAACTATTCAAAATAACCTTAACTCCTTTTCCGTTTGGAATCGGCCTATGCATCAAATGAACTTATTTTGTTGGAAATTTTGTCCAGAATCACTCCCCTCCCCCAGAGTTTGGCCATTAAGGACTTAGACACCCTGTATACTATTATCAATTTCTTTATTGTTGATTTTTTTTATTAATTCATGCAAATAAAATAAATTGTCTTGTTTTATGCCCAATAGAATTTCTAAAAACAGCTAAATCGAAGTTAGGAGCTGCAAATATTGGTATCGGAGGACTCGTATACGCCAATGCAAAAATGCCGAAGGATCTGACTTATAACGATATCCCAAGCCTATTTGACGAGCTTATGAATAATGGTTGGACAATTTCTGAACTTGAATTTTTAGCAGGAAACAGCTTCATAAATTTACTTCAAAGAGTAGAAACGGTAAGAAACGAATAGCAATGTCTTTAAGTACTGAATGTTTCTTGTTTGTTACATGTTACTTATGTTACATCTAATGTTACATTTTACATATGAGGTACCACTTTATAAGAGTTACAGACATAAGAGCGATTCCATTAATCTACCAGAAGATATCTTTCTGATTTTGTCCATAAGAGATTTGTACTTCCACTTATCTATAAAATTGTAAATAGATACCACTGTAAATATGTATATAAGTTATTAAATCGTTCTTCATAATTTTTAATTTATTTTCAATTTTTTACCATTAACTTATTTAAGTTAGAAAGTAACTTATAATTTGTTTTTTTATGACTATTTCATTACTCAATTTTTTTAAAAATGTTTCTCTGATGCTCCTTAGCCCACATTTCTGTCCTTCTGTATTAGTCTAAAGGGACTCGTCCCAGAATAAATAAAGTATTATTATTATTATTACATATGTAATATATAGTAAGGTTAAGTATTGCGATTGTGAAAATTTTCGAATCTGAGTTTTCAGCGGAAAATACACGTTTTGATGTCCCCTGAGTCTAAATAACCAAGTCCCACAAAATGGTCTGTGTATGTTTGTGTGTGTGGATGTATGTGAACAGCCTAGCTCAAAAACGTTAAGTCGTACGAAACTGAAATTGCGTATTTCAAGTTTTTATAAGCCTTGTGTATTACAGCAACATCGGCAAACCGGAAGTGGTGTATTAAATAATCCATTTAACACATTTTTACGATTTTCTCAAAAACGGTTTTGATTAAACTCAGTATATCAGTATATTGTTAAGCAGTTTTAAATATAATATAGATTTTATTCTCATTGATGTTCCCTAACAGGGGACAAATGACTAATTTTCAATATTAGCTTCCTCTAAAGTACCTTTAATTTTTTTTATTTGAAATAATTAACCATTTCACATTACTTACTTACTTACTTACTACTTACTTACTTATTACATAGCTCTACAGCCTGGGATGGGCCTTGGCTTCCCTAACCACATTCCACCAGTCGTCTCTGCACAACGCTCTCCTCTTCCAGTTCCTTATATCGAGACTTTCCAGGTCTCTTTCCACATCCTGAATCCAGCGTCTCCTAGATCGTCCTCTCGTTCTGGTACCATACATCTTTCCGAGCAAAATTCTTTTTTGCATTTTGGATTCATTCATCCCAGCTACGTGGCTCAACCATTCGATCCTCCTTGCTCGTATGAAGCAGACAATGCACAAGATCCATATAGCACTTATAGTGCGCTGTTCATCGGGATTCCGCATTCACCTTCTTACAGGTCGATAAATTTTACAGAGAATTTTCCTCTCGAAAATTTTCAACGCATTTATTATGGGAGTGCAAGGGGTCCAAGAAATTGATTAAGGATTGGTGTAATTTTTAAATGAGTTCAGCCTGATTCATATTGTTGATAAGAGAGGTGGTTAAAACTTTGAAATGAAACAAATTTTAATAAATTGATTTCTCAATTTAAATTTATTATAGTTTGTAATATAAAACGCATTTTATCCTTAGTCGTACTTTATTTTATTTCTTCAGTTGTTTTATTTTTATTTATTATATGTACTTTTTGATTATTATTTTTCTTCTGTTTAATTTATATTTTATGTACATAAAGAGTGAACGTAGTCTTAACTCATTATAATTATTGTCTATGAGACAAAATAGAGTCAGGAACAATTAGTTTGTCATTTATAAATACATACCACTTCCTATAATGGAAATCTGGGTGATAAACACATTTTCATTACCAATTTGCCTTAAATACTATTTTTGAAAAATGAATATTTAAAAAAAATTCATAAATAAAATGTGTATTTAGGCAATTATGTTAATTCTAATATATCAAAGATCAAGGAAAAACAAGAAATAAAAGCTTTTTAACAATTAATTGTAGTAATTTTTGCCGAAAACACGAGTGCAGGTGACAGAATAAAAATCACATAATTTCTTTACACAACTTGAGGTGAATCTCACGTTTTCGTCGTATAAACATCAATTAAATTAATATAGACTTAAAACATATTTAACGAGGAAGTCTTTTTTTTTAAAGTGAGGTATCTGCGTTATGATTGGATGATGATCAAAAAAAAAAAATCTCAAATAATTTATGACCTTTTTAAAAAACACAACTTAGCCTAGTCCGTCAAAAGTCCTCTTTAAATGGTTTTAACTATGAAAAACTCCCTTTTCTTTTAAAGTAAATTTTTATCAGCTTACAATGATGACATTGTTAATTAATTAAATTAAATATTTCTTTAGTTTTCGCCTTACATAAAACACAGAACTTGGATCTTCTATTTTTCTTATGAAAATTTGCCATTATTTGTATGAACGTTTTTTGTAGCTCTTGTGGTCTGAAATCATTTTAATAAAAATTTCCCTCTACTTACGAGGCACACTGTATACTTAAATTTCCCAAATTATTTATGCGACAGATCCTGTCAATACATTTTGACATGATATCTGATAATAGATTAAACAAGACTTCTTTAATTTGGAGAAAATTCAAAATTTTCTAACCTCTAACATAAATATACATAAAAAATGTGTTAAATTGTAAAACAAGCAGTTGCTTTATTGATTAAATATATTAATAGCAGGGTCGATTTTAAGATTAGGATTTGATAAAAGCTTCAGATCTTTTTAAAGTTACATTTAATTAGTTCATTAATTCAAACTGTCCGCTTAAATATGGAAGTTGATGCGTGAAACGTGTTAATATGCAAAAACTGCTGTTAAATACGAAATACATCGGACATGTTGGGACATTGCGGACAATGTTAAGGGTAACTGGTTCAACAATATAGAATTTTAAACAGGTATCTTTTATAACTGAAACAGTACAAATCATAATTTAATCATCCAATTACGCTTAGTTTTTTATCATCTTATTTGTTCAATAAAGTATTGTATTCAGCAAATTTAATTTAAATTAGCATATTCATTAACAATTTTAGAATAACAATAATTATAACATTAATGAGATACATGAATGTTTTAGGCTGCAAAATATCTGGCTAATCAAACACCGAATGAACAATTATTCGACATGAACCTGATAAAACAAAAGGATTGCTACACCGCCCAACCGAACCCGAGCCCGCAACCAGAGCCAACAACAAAAGCAACACCAACAGAACCAACAAAACCAACACCAGAACCTACAAAGGAACCTACAAAAGAACCTACAACAGAGAAACCCAAAAAACCATAACAGCATAGATATTCGATACATTTAATTAAATGATCATATTACTCATTTGAAAGATGTGTATTCCAGTGAAATAAATGTGTAGGAACACTTCCTGTAGAAATATAATTTTAAAATGTGCCACGCGATGGATAAAACTGATAAATCGATTTTATTGTGCCTACATAAGTGGTGTTGTTGATGAATGTTTTCAAAATAACATTGCACTAGTCAATTGATTATTATTTATTACTTAGAATTCAGCTTATGATTTCTTAAGTTTTTTAAATGATTTTGTGTTTGAGTTTGATTGAAAAGTTTAAATTATCTTTTGATTTTCTGTGTCAAAAAATGTTTTTATTGGTATCAAAACTAAAAATGAAAAAAAAAAAAATAGAGGGGTGCATATTAATAATTCAATAAAATTAAGTACACATTTGTTATACTATAATTAATTTTACATTTAATAGTCACTTCGACTTGAAAAAAAATCAGTTAAAACATTGTAATAGAAAGATATTCAACTCATAATTGAAGTAATATCAATGTGTATTTTCGTCGTTTTTTTTTTTTATTGTCGTCTTATAAATAATATAAATTCCAACAAGACGTTACTCAATTTTTACTATAGTGAGTTATTTATTTAACTAGATTAATTGCATCGCGACCGATCGAATGGTAAGTATGGATATGCCAAATATTTATTTTTAAAACGTTTCGAAGTTGAAATATGCCATAAATTTTAAGAATGAAGACAATAGCAACGAAATTAGCATTATTTATTAACTCAGTAAAGTGATGAAAATTGAGTTTGGCAGTGTTAGAATTTATTTGACGAAATACCCAATTAACGAAATTAATTTTATTGTAATTATTAAGAAAATAAAGATTTTTTTATTAATTGGTGCTTAAATTGATCTATACTTCAAATAAATTTACCCAACATGTATTGTTTTTTGATAGGGGATTCACTACAGTTGCCCGCGTGCCAAATCCAGCCTGCAAGAATTTTATTAATTTTTTTTTTCAATTACATGGCTACATTTACGATGTAAGTAAATCATTGAATATAATAAGTTGGAAGGAACGGGCCAAAATTCGGGAATGTGATGCACACGAAAATAATTTAAAAAAACCCACATATTCTTATTAGATTTTTATGTTCATCAAATTTTACTGGCTGTTCTAATACTAATCAAAAACATTCATCTATTGAGTATTATTACATTATCTCACATTCACGGACACTATTAATGTGAAACTTTGGGTTCTCGTCGAATTTCCTACTTTTTCACGAATTTGTCCAAAAAATCTCAACTTTTCCAGGACATTCTCGATTCGCGACAATTTCACACACAAACAAAAATTCATATTAGATATCTTGGTACTTTTTGTAATTTTATCATCATCATCCCAAGCTCGACAATCCATTACTGGACCTTGGCTACCTTAACAGTTTCCTTCCACATTTTTCTGTTCTGAGCAGCTGTCCACCAGTTCCTGATTCCGAGAATTTTGGCATCGGCACTTACTTCACCTATCCATATCAACTTCGGTTTATCCAATTTTCATTCCTTCCCCCCCCCCCCGGTTTCATGCTGAGCAGCTTTTTTGGATTTAAGATCTCGACCATCCGTACAACGTGGACCGACCATTCAGCCTTGCTAACCGGATAAATATATCACCACATTCGGCTCCTTGTATAAGTTGGGTAGTTCTTGGTTACATCTAATCCTTCATTCATTATTATCCTTTACTGGGCCATACATCTTCTGGAGGACTTTCCTTTCGAAAACTAACATTTTTCTCTTATTGGCCTTCGTCAATGTCCGTATTTCACGGATGAACTCTCATTGGGTCCCGGAATAAATATTACCATTAAATAATGGGTATCGCAGAGCTCGAATTGGGTCTCGGATGTTCTTTATAAGAGCTGGAATTGGGTCCCACAACCCTGAGGTTACCTGTAGGACAAAACATCCGATTTTCTGCAGATAGCATTTTCACCCAAATATTTCCCTGTATTAATTTCAACGGGGGGTAGTAATCTATGTGATTTGCCGTACTTAATCGAATGACAAAATACTTGAGATAGATAAAAATAATAAGTGGTGGAAGTAGAGCGAAACAAACTTTTTTTTTATTTCTCTCATAAACATACATTTTTAATGTATAGCGGTGTCCACAAGGGAGTGTCATGGCGCAAGTTGTGCCATCAATATTTTTTAGGGCACCACATTTCGACGGGGTTATGAATTTTCAGATTGAAGAGTTTCAAGCCAGGATACAAGAGAAAAATACAGCACAGACCACTGAAAGTATAATTGTATATGAGCTATGATTTATAAAATTTTGCATTAGCTTGCTCTGCTGTTAATAAGAGGATGCATGGCTACAACTGATAAATTGTATGGTTGGACTAGTTCGACGGCTGTCAGTTGTTATATGATTGGTCTTTTCCTCGTTGACCTCAGGTCCTATCTTCAATGCTTCTGCCTATTGCGAGCTGCAGTTGTCCGTCATAGCTGTCACGGATTTTCCAATAATACATATCATCGGCGTAAGCTATTGTTTGATTACTTTCTGTACATAAATTGTTTGTTGTTTGTATCTATTATCCACTTTCCACTGCTAGATTAAAGAGATAGTACACTAGGATGGCACCCTGTCTCAAACATCATTCACACTTGAATTTATTTGACAAATTTCCATGCACTCTTATATGGCGGCTGGTGTCCCCCATAGTTGCTTTGACTGATCTAATTACCTTTGGTGGAATTTCTAGTTTTTCTATTGCCATGTATATTTTTACTCTATTTTATTCATACACTATCATGTGCCAGCCTGAAGTCTACAAAAAACATATGTATTTTGGAGCTGAATCTCTTCATTTTTTTCAGGATTTGTCTTAAAGTGAAGAACTGGACGGTGGTGGACTTTCCCTCAGTGAAGGCACTCTGATTCTGCCTAATCACGCTCTCCGCAAAAGGACGCAGCTTGTTATTGAGAGTGCTGGATATTATATATCGTAGAGAACCATTTAATGGTCCTATAGGTGTTACAGTCCAGGGCATCACCCATTTTCAGTATGGTCATATAATACCAGTTCTTCTTTCTTCTGATATGACTTCCTCCATCCATGCCTACATTTTAAGATTAGGCAATCTTTTTATGATTTCAGCTCCACCGTGTTTGAGGAGGTGGGCCTGCAGGCCATCAATCCCGGCAACTTTATGGTTCTTTAGCTGCATAAAGAAATCAACAAGGTTCCATCTGCGGACTGTATATCGTCGTTAGCATGCTGTTCATATTTAAAGCCATTATCAATTCATTTAAAATGATTCCAATAGTGTTCTATCCATCTTTCCAAAACACCAATTTTGTCTGACATCAGAACGCCACATTTTTTGATTTGCAAACATTTATTTCGAAAATAAAAAACAATTAAGCAAACCGAATAGAAACGCTAATAACTGATGAAACATCAAGCAACGTAAGTGCTTGTGTGGATCATTCTACAGGCTCTGTTCCATGCCTCCTTTGTGTTGATAGATTGGGCACAAACACGGTGAAAAAACGCTCGCCATGTTTTAGGTAATGTGTGAACTAGGCTTAATATAAATTGATTATAGGCAAAGGAATGCTAAACACCTATAAAAATAATAATGATCTTATTTATTCTAATCGATTTGTTAACACATTTTTTTTAAGATTTTACATTATTTTATGCTCGTACGAGATCATTAAAAATAATGGTGGGGACGAACGGGTTGAACCATTTCAAACAGTGTGGGGGACGACTCACACCGTCCCACAGATGTCCACGCCTATGATATAATGTAGTAAAAGGGAGAGTGGCGATTATATAATGGATTTTCATTGTTGTAGCTAACAATGCCTACATTTATACTATTGAATGAGAATGGCCGATTATGCTGAAAATAAAGACAATTTCCAAAGAAAATATATGGAAAATTAATTTTTTTTTACCTTAACAAAAAAAAAAAAATATGCTGTACACATTATTGTCATAGTTTGTATTAATTGTCTTGAGTATTTATTTATAATTAAAGTAATATATTTAAGGTTTATTAACTTATATATAATATTTTTTTCTAAAAATAGAGTGGTAATTAACTGATAATTGTGTGATGCACCGCACATTTTTATTATTATTATTTTCTTTCCATGCTCTGATTAAAAAAAAATCATGTGATATTTCAATAGAACCATGAAAATTTTGAATTGAGTCTTGTTTTGTTTGTCATCTATGTTTTACCTTTTTAAATATATTATTCTATTATTATTGGTCCGTTTTAATGTCAGTAATACTTTTGGACATCTCAGAAGAAGGTCACAGAAATAATACAGAGCAGATACCTCCATTACCAAGTCCTGAAGCTAAGAGGCCACTCACATGTACTTTTCAAACTAAATTTTGAATATTTTTGTTAAATCGTATTTCTCCAGATCGGTATTAGTTCCATACTGTTGTAATACTACGATAGTGATTATAATATATTAATTGCATATAATTTATCAGATGATTCCCACGACGCACTGTGGTATATTTGTGCTAAAAAATATATTTTTTCAAAATGGGTTAATTCGACCGAAGGTTGAAGCGACGCACAGTGGGACAAGTAAGCGAAAACTCGTGATATCTATTTAAATCTATTTGTTTTTTTATTAGAACTCCAAAAACTAGATAAACTGTTTTATTAATACCTTGTGGAGATCCCGAAAATATTTTCAGTATGCAGAATATACATTTTTCATTGTTTTTATTGAATAGTTTAATTGAAAAAAAAAAAAGATTTAGCCGATGTCGTGAGTTTTAATGAGTTTTCCCTAACTCGTCCCACTGTGCGGCGACGGCCTTTTCTAAATAAACATATATTGGAGTTCTGACAGTGGTCAGATTCTCTCCTCAACGTCGGTGGTTATATCCCCTCTGCTCAACCTCAAATGGCAGTGACACTGCTGAGAGAATGGCGCTGGGATCTCCTTTATATCGACATTGGCTTGGAGTTCCCCTGAATGAATATTTGTAAATATTGCATATAAATATGACTATATTTAATAGGTTAATATGATTAGTGTTTTTTAGGTTTTATAACTGGTTTATTATAAATTATAAGTTGTAATCTTATAAAGACTCGATGGAGGCATACCCTACCCGTTAATCTTCTGGTTTGGAAATTTTTTATGAATATTCATTCAAGTGCGCCCTGAATAGAATGAATTGTTCTTTTTTTTTCTTAACTTATTTACATTTTCTTTTTTATCGTTTTAAATGAACTTTACGTACAGTTTTGATCAATTATATCTTGAGATAGATAGAAAGAGGAAGCATTCAAATCTTCAAGTCGATCTTTAATCTAAAAATAATTTGAACTCAAACTCAAGCCAATCAGTGAGTAAAACCATTGAAGTTTCAAACATAACATATTTCCTAGTGCTTATCATGTAAAACCTGACCATACATTAGCAAGCGTCTGAATTTTCGCTTGTATCTGAAAAAGAAAACAACGATTACATTTGTATTCGATTATAAGTCCCAAATTCCAAAAAAATTAATAATGTCATTGCAAATAACTATGAATAATAGCAATATAAAAGTAGTTATTAAAGGCAATATAAGCAATAGTTTTCCAATGATGGATGGGATTAGGCAAGGAGATGTTTTGTCTGCCACACTATTTAATATTGCATTTAATAATGTGTTGAAAAAACTGGATACACTTTGTTGCATACTTAACGCAATGGTGCAAATATGTGCTTACGCATACCATGTATGCCTAATTACGAGGAATTTGAGATAAATAAAAGAAATATTTGTAATATTGAAAACCGCAAGTGAAAATGAGACAAAATACATGTATGTCGGAGCCGACAATGAGGCTGGTCCACAGAGCATTGAAATATGTGGTCTCATCTTCGAGTGTCTCAAAAAATTCACATACATTCCATTGGGAGTGGAAGTGAATTCTGAAAATAAAATGTGTACAAGAGGATCGTGGCTGGAAACCGGGCGTACTATGCCAACCTAAATTTTTTTCGATCACCGCTTCCGTCACGAGAAACAAAGATAAGACTATATAAGACCTATTGTGACTTATGCAGCGGAGACATGGACCCTTTGTACTAGCACAATTACTGTATGCTGAATATTTTTGAAAGAAAAATATTGAGAATTTATGGAGCTATTTGTGAAGAGGGTGTGTGGAGGTATAGAAAAAATGCGGAGCTATATGAATTATATAATAGAGTCAACATAGTTAATTTCGTTAAAAATGGACGTATGGAATGGTTAGGCCACGTGGTTAGAATGGACTACAGCAGGATGACTTATAGGGCATTGTTCTCTACAATGTATGGCACCAAAAGAAAGGGAAGACCAAGAAAAAGATGGCTACAAGATGTTGAGAGCGACCAGAGTGTGAGGAACTGGAAGGAAAGAGCGAGCAATAGAGATGATTGGCATGCTATAATTCAGGAAGCCAAGGCCCACCCTCGGCTGTAGAGCTACATAGTAAGTAAGTAATGTGATTAGTTGAAGTTTATTTTTTGTTTACATGTGTGTATATTTATTTTTAGAATTATTATTTTTCTTTTATTCCATTTATTTTTGCTTTTTGTACATTTGGTGTGAATGAACTCCTTGTATCACTATTACTAGTGTCGTAAATTGTGACAAAATGTAATAAAATTCAGTAAAGAACTTTAAAATTAAAAAAATAAGAAACTAATGAGAGGTCTCCTCATGTGTTGATAGAACCAGAATTAATTAAGCTATGAGATAGGAATTCTTAGGCAAATAATCAAGATTGTGGAAGGTTATGGAAAGTGACGAAAAATCCAATGAATTTTCATTATTGTGTGAATGGGAAATAATCATTTATATATAAACTATAATTTCCCTAGAAAATAAAAGGATTTTTTTTTTCTGGGTATGAAAAAATTACAAAACAAAAAGAAGTTTAAGAAAATTTTTCTGAAATGGTGGATCCGGACAGGCAATGTTCAAATTTAATTTTATATGACATACAAAATTAATATTAATTGACGTTATTATGTTTTCAGAGATTTAAAAAGTTAAATAAAAAATAATTAATTCTTATAACCAGGGATTATTTTGTTATTGTCTGTCATCTTAAGAATTGGTATGGTTTTATAAAATGTCCATCTAAAATCAAATCCAAAGACAGACACTGAGTATGTTTTTTTGCACATAATTGTCATAACTTATATTAATTATCTTGAATTTATGGTTATATTATTTTAAATTTAGACAGGGGTAATGACGGAAAGAAGCAAGATCGTAATATTAAAAATAATATAAAAAAAAAAATTTAATTGGATGGTCTAGTCCCCATAAAAAAACTTCTAACTAAAAGTTCAATATTTAAAAAAAACATTAAAAACTCTCACTACCGTGTCAATGTTCAATAGTAATAATAATAATAATTATATATATATATATATATATATATTTATTTTACATTTTACTCTTACATTTTATAAGAGAGGAAAACCGATATTGGATGGTTATTTATAAATATTAGAATTTAAAAAGTTTTTCTTAGTTTTTTAGTGTGAAAAAAGTGCATCTTAACTCTTTCTTCGCTCTAGTAACTTTAACAATAATATTAGTAAATATTTATAATACTGAAGTTTTTGGGAGAGTGCAGTTTATTTTGTCTCACGGTGGCAGAGTGCGGTGGCACGATACAGTGGTGAACATGTTGGAAATTCCTCTCCATAAGAAAGGATATAGGGTCACGAAGGGACAAATGCTTATTGGTAATAGACGGAGATGGAAGCCAGACATGGTGTGCTCAGGACCAAGCGGAAGCTTCATTATAGATGCACAGATCGTCGGAGATAACCCTTGCACCACCCACTGGAATTATGTTAAAGCCAATAAATATAGGGACCTAGATTGCAGGATGGTGATCGGGCGTACTCAGTAGTGTTGCCCAAAATCGGTCTTGGTCTTGCACTTTGCAAGATCAAGACCAAGGCCGTCTAACTGTTGCAAGACCAAGACCAGGACTGGTTAAAAAAATCGATTTTTTAAATAAAAATGAAGGCAAAATAGTTACTAATACTTGAAAATCTTAGTTAGTATATGTTAATAATTGATATAACCAATATACTTTTGCATTTAACTGCTCTAATTTTTCATTCGAGCTTACTTAGGTTTCTTTTATCTAAAAAATTACAGTAATAACTCTATAGTAATAAGCTAATAAGTAACTGCAAGACTGTTGTCAGAGTCTTGCGCAAGACTAAGACCATGACCAAGACTGTTTGCAAGTTTGCAAGACCAAGACTCGTCTCGGTATCTCATTTGGGCAACACTAGTACTCAGGGAGTGCCAGGCGTGGACATAAAAGTACTCCCACTCACAATAACTTGGAGAAGGTGCCGACGTTCTTTTCAAGACATGGATATGTTGGGCAACCCCAAGAGAACGATGAACGCCATTACAATGAGAGTCCTTAAAGGTTCCCATATGAACTACAGTGGTTCAGGCTGCTTTCTCGTTTATAGCGCGATAATCAATGATTTTATTGTTGCATAATTTTTTACTTGTTTTTTTTTTAATTTATGTATTTGTTTATTTTATTTTATTTAATTTGTTATTTCTATTTATTTGTTATTTACTTATTTATTATATTATAACTTACTTATTATTTATATTGTGAATGGGTTACTTACTTCCATAGTTTTTAAAATTACTTTATTGAATATTTGATGGTTGACCGTTGCATTATGAAGGAAGGAGATGGTCCGGGATGGCGGTCATAAATAGGCTAAATAGTGGCAAAACTATTTTATTAAAAGCCAACGTTTCTTCTCAGTTCTAAGTGAAACTCCTAGCTGAACACACCTCCCTGAAGAAGATCTGCAAAGTCGGGTCGAAACGTTGGGTTTTAATAAAAATAGTTTTACCACTATTCAGCCTATTTATAACTGCCACCCCGGACCATCTCCTTCCTTTAAAATTACTTTATATATAGTGTATATTTTATGTATGTATATAAATATATTTATATATTTTTTCTTTTACATTTTTATCGATGCAGCTACGATTTGTACGTAAATGCAATGCTCAGTATATTATAACTTAATGTTAGTATATGTTTTTTTTATATGATTCTGAGATTCCAATATCCAAGATAAAAGGTTACGGTGGTGAAGGTAGCACCAAATTATATTAGAAATTGAGAAAGTTGCTGGAATTTTTTTGTGTTGTGAAATGTATGAAATGTGTATGAACTACGGAAAAAATGAATTAAAATTAAACGTACATAAACGTATGCTACGCCAACGGTCATTTGTAAGGAGAGGAAAAAAATCATGGCAGTAAGTTTAATGATACTTTGGACGAAATTATTTGATTATTTTTCAATAGTAATCCTCAATCCGCAGGCGTAATCCTCAATCTGCATCCGTAGTATCCTCGGTCCCATCCTCTACACAGTTTATAAAGCTGACATCCCAACCCATCCTGAAACTGTCATCACCACTTACGCCGATGACACATGTTTGCTATCTGATAATACCGATCCTTTAATTGCATCCCAAACTCTTCAATCACATATCACAAGCCTTGAAGAATGGTGTAAAAATTGGAGAATAAAAATAAATTCCAACAAATCCCATCAAATCACATTTACCCTCCGTCGTAAACCTATGACTTCTTGTCCTACAGTAACCTTCAATAATACTCCACTTATTCCTGTTGAGCAAATCCGTTACTTAGGACTCCATTTGGATAAACGTCGTACTTGGAATCCTCATACTAGACTGAAACGACAAGAAACTGCTCGACGTTTCCGACTGCTCCAATACTTACTAGACAAACGCTCCAAACTTTCTATTAATTACAAAAGACTTATCTACATAACTATAATAAGACCTATATGGACATACGGAGTTGAGCTTTGGGGCTCCACCAAACCATCGAATTCCTATCGTATCCAATCCTTACAATCCAAAATCCTCCGTAAAATCCTTAATACTCCATACTTTGTCACAAATAAAACCATTCATAAAGACCTTAATGTACCATATGTCGCTGATTTAGCTCGAGCCAGATATCTATCCTTTCATGATAAACTTCAGTCCCATCCAAATCCGCTTGTTTCCACTCTTGCTTCTTCCTCGATTCCTGATAATCCTCCTAGGAGTCTGAAAAGGAGATGGCCTCGTGATCTTCTTACTTAAAATTATTTAGAGAGTGCTACCACTGGGTAGTAACTCTTCAAGCCTGTACATGCCATTATTTATATTTGCGCATATTTACTAGTTGTATTTGTATACAGTTGTAAATTCCATTAAATAAACAAAAAAAATAAAAAAATAGTAATCTACTTCATTTTATCTCTTCTGGATCTTCTGGAGTCTTGCCTTATCTTGAGGATATATATATATATATATATATATATATATATATATATATATATATATATATATATATATACAGGTTGTCCCGTAAGTAGAGGGAAATTTTTATAGGAGTGATAGCAGGCCTCAAGAGCTACAAAAAAAGTTCATATAAACAATGGGCCAATTTTCAGCAGAAAAGTGGTAAATCCAAGTTTTGTGTTTTTTTTAAGTGAGTCATGTTTTTATTGAATCGAAAGCAATAACTTAAGAAATGTTTGATTTAAATAATTAATAATTGCTTCATTGTAAACAAGATGAAATTTACTATAAATAAACATAGAGTTTATCATTGTTAAAATCATTTACAGAGGACTTTTGAGCGGCTAAGCTAAGAAGTTCTTTTTTTATAATAATCATAAATTATTCGCGATTTTTTTTTATTTTTATCACCATCCAGCTATACTAAGGTTACCCCACTTGTAATAATAAACTTTCTCGTTAATTAAGCTTTAAGTCCGTATTAATTAAGTTGATTCATATTAGGGAAAAACTTGAGATTAAGCTCAAATTGTGTAATAAAAATGATATTTTTTATCCAGTCCAGTAAAATTATCCCTGTTTTCAGCTAAAATGACTACAATTAATTGTTGTAAAGCTTTTGTTTTCCGTTTTTCCATGATCTGGGTGGTATTATAATAAACCCGATTGCCTAAACACACATTTTATTTATAAAAAAAATATTTCGAAAAGTACTTATTTTTCAAATATTTTTAGGATAAATTGGTTACAAACTGTGTTTTTCAACCAGACCTCTATTATAGGAATTAGTCTGTATTTGTGATTGAAAAAATAAAAGTTTCTAATCCTAAAATTGATGTTTAAAATAAAAAAAAAACCTGATGATTGCTTCAATTATTTGATTTAAAACGTTAATATTAGAACCAGAAACATTTAGTTTGTCACTTATAAATGTGGATCAATTTCTAAAATACAGATTTGTGTGAAAAAACATAGTTTTTAACCGATTAATCGGAAAAAAGTAATTGAAAAATCGGCATTTTCAAATTATTTATTTATAAATAAAATGTGTTTTTAGACAATTGGGTGCATTAAAATACACCCCAGATCATGGAAAAACAATCATCATTTTTTTTTTTTACAAAACGACTCGAAACTCGAAGTTTTTTTAAAAGTGGGGTAACTGTTATAGTTGGATGATGATAAAATAAAATGGGGAATAATTTCTGATTTTTCTAGAAACAGATCTTAGATTAGTTCAGCCGCTCAAATGTTCTCTGTAAAAGATTTTAACAATGATAAACTCTATGTCCGTTTAAAGTAAATTTCATCTTGTTTACAATAAAGAAATTAATAATTATTTAAATCAAATATTTCTTAAATTATTGCTTTCGATTCAATAAAAAACATGATACTTAAAAAAACAACACAAAACTTGGATTTTCTAAAATTTGCCCATTGTTTATATAAAGTTTTTGTAGCTCTTGAGATCAGCTATTGTTCCTATAAAAAATTTCTTCTACTTACGGGACACCCTTTATATAAAAGTATATACGCCATGCCTATAGGTATGAATGAATTTAGGATGACTTTTATTCATTTTTTTTATTATATTTTTGTATTCAAATTTAATTTATTTTTTTCTGTTTACTAATTTTTTTATTATTACTTATTCATACAAGATGTCCAGTAAGGAGTGGGAAATATTTATAGGAGTGATAGCAGATCTCAAAAGCTACAGAAAAATAAGAGAACTATATAAACTTTGGTCTGATTTTTGGCAGCAAAAAAGGAAATTCAAGTAAGTATTGTTTTCTTCTGGAATAGAAAGCGTTAACTAAAGAATCACTGTAATCTAGACAAAGTTTACTTCAAATGGAAATAGAGTTATTCATTGTTGAAACTATTTAAGGCGTAATGTTTAGCGGATAAACTAATCTTCTGTTTAAAAAAAAAAAATCATAAATTATTAGCGAATTTTTTTTTTTATCAACCTCCAACTATACCACAGACACCACACTAAAAACACCTCTTCGTTTAATAAGCTGCAAGTCCATATTATAGTCCGTGGTACAGACCCCCTTTTTTCCGAATAATTAACATCCGGCTGAAACTTTGTAAATAGCTTCTTAAGATCCAAGTAGAAAACAAATGGGTATTTACGAATTTTTAGAACCTAATTAAATAGACAAAGTTTGCCAACCTCCAGATTGAAAACGCCCCAATGCCGAGAATTATCGTAAATAAAATATTTGTAGGTTACGATGAGATGAAGCTATTTACGAAGTTTCAACCGGATGTTAATAATTTGATAAAAAGGGGTCTGTACCACGGAATATTAATTAAGTTTAGGTTTATTAGGTAAAAATAAATCTTAAGTTTTGTAAATAAATGATGTGATTTTATATTTTGCCACCTAAAACTACCAGTCTTAAAAAAAAAAAAAATGATTACACTAAACTAATGCAAAGCTTTAATTTCTTTGTTTGTCGATGGCCTGAAATGTATTATAATAAACATTATTGCCTAAATACACTGGACAATAATTATAGTGATACATGAACACATTCACACCATATATACACAAGATATAAGATGAACAAAAATAAAATAATAATCAAAAACTATGTACTATAAAAAAAAAATAACCTAAAGATAAGTAAATTAAAAAACATAAAAACACAATCATACCTATATACAATTTTCCCTCCAACTATTGAAGGAAAATCAGGGCTCCAAGAGATCCCTGCGCTACTCTCTCAACCGCGTCACTGGTTTTAAAGCCAGTGGAGCCCTGGAGCCAGGGTCCAAAAATCGACCTGATCGCAGGCGAAGGTTTGAATGTAAATTACAAAAGTGTATGTTATTCCGAGTAAAAAGAACCTTGTCTGCCGTTCCAGAGCCGCTACTTTCAAAAATGGCGGCTGATTTAAAGGATATTAGGCCAATAATTTGATGATCGGAACGGGAAATCCATTGCGAAAAATGTGAGAAGAGTTTTTATTTTTTTAACTTTTGTATATGGTTTTAGACATATAAAAAAACAAAATTGCTAAAGCAGGCCACCAAGGGAAAACTTTTTACAGCCAAAAAAGTCAGATTTTTCGATATTTTTTGGATTTTTCATCTATAACTCCTAAACAATGCATCAAAGCGAAAAATGTATTCTTTAATAAATTAAAGAACGTCAAATTTTGCGTCAAACGAGTACATAAACTTTAAAATTTGGTTGCGTGGTAAGGTATAAAACCACGGTCAACCAACGTTGAGTTTTACCAAATTTGTCAAAAACTCAGACAAATTACTATAAATGACTCTATAACTTGGAAATGAGTTCCCTAAGAGGAAAAAGCCATAGAATCAAAGTTGTAGAGCATCCAATTTTGTGTATACTAAGTAATGAAATTTTTATTGTTGACCAATTATATATTTCGAATCGGGGTTTGTTATTCCTTTATAAATTTCAGTATCTTTCGGCACATCGTTTACCAAAATCTTTTGCTGTTGAGAGGTGGAAAAGAGGCTTATACTGCATGTAACAGACTTTAAACAAAATTAACTCAGTAGAATAGACACTCATGCTGTTGAAATATTGAAAATCACGTTTACCTTCATTACCAATATCTAACCATTGACTTCCTGTCCTTCAGTATCCTTTAACAACACCTCACTTATTCCTGTTGAACAAATCCGTTACCTAGGACTCCATCTGGACAAACGTCTAACTTGGAATCCTCATACCAGGCTGAAACGACAAGAAACAGCTCGACGTTTCCGACTACTTCAACACTTACTAGACAAACGCTCTAACCTTCCAATCAATTATAAAAGACTGATTTACATGACTATAATAAGGCCTATTTGGACTTAAGGAATTGAGCTATGGGACTCCACCAAACCTTCAAATTCCTCCCGCATACAATCCTTACAATCCAAAATCCTTCGTAAAATCCTCAATGCTCCTTACTTTGTTACAAATAAAATTCCTTATGTATCAGATTTGGCCCAATCCAGATATCTGTCCTTCCATAATAAACTTCATAACCATCCCAACCCTCTTGTCTCTAACCTTGCTTCCTATTCGATTCCTGATAACCCTCCGAGGCGTCTGAAAAGAAGATGGCCACGTGATCTTCTAATATAGACATATTATTAGAGTGCTACCAATGGGTAGTTTCTCAACATGTGTTCCATGTCTTTATACCAATGTGCGAATTTACCAGTTGTATTTTTTGTATACAGTTGTAAATATCATATAAATAAATAATAATAATAATAATAATAAAATTTTATGTACTCGTTTGACGCAAAATTTAACGTTCTTTAACTTATTAAAGAATACATTTTTCGTTTTGATGCATCGTTTAGGATTTATTGATGAAGAACGCAAAAAATGTCGAAAAAATCTGACTTTTTTGACTGTAAAAAGGTTTCCCTTGGTGGCTTGCGTCAGCAATTTTGTTTTTTACATGTCTAAACCCATATATACAAGTTAAAAAAGTAGAAATTTTTCTCACATTTTTCGCAATGGATTACTCATTTCGATCCTCAAATTATTAGCCTAACATTCTTTAAATCAGCCGCCATTTTTGAAAGCAGCGGCTCTGGAACGGCAGACAAGGTTTTTTTTACTCAGAATAACATACACTTTCGTAATTTACAATCAAACCTTCGCCTGCGATCAGGTCGATTTTTGGGCCCTGTGCGCTTTAGCTACATACACTCATGTCTTGAGTGGAGAATCTGAGCATTGCCAGAACTCCAAGATATATACTACAAAAGATCTCTGGGCCACTGCCGCTTCAACCTTCGAGGAGGATTGTAGGGATGAGTGGAACTAGATAGGGATTGCGTTAGGGGATTTGGATGATTTATAAGGTTCTGATGGAATTTGGAATTTTTTTTAGGAATAAGGTCGACGACAAATGAGATGTTAAGGTCATGATGAAGGGTTTTGTTTGCATACAAATATAAAAACAATTATTAGTTTATATATTTGTTTGTTCATTTTTGTATTTATGAAAATTTATTAATCTTTTTTTTTTTTTTTTTTTTTTTTATAAACATTACAGGAAAGGATACTTGTACTTGTACTTATTGTCTTCGGGTGAGGCAATTGTATAATTATTTAATAAATTAAAAAAAGACTTATTTTAAGTGAATTTTCGATATATTAAAAAAAAAAAAAAAAGAACTTCTTCTGAAGTTAATATGCCCCGAATGGAATTTAATAAATGTTATATGAGTACTTATACATGTATATGAGTACTCTTACTTTAAGATGTGAGTTTTTTTTTTTCCTGGATGATGGCTAAGTAACATTTAATTGTCGGTTTTATTTGAAATGTCCACAAACTAATCGGTCGTCGGTTGAGCGAGCATGCGTCGATCAATATGGCAACGCGGCAACTGAGGGACGCAATACGAGTAGCAGTTGGTAATCAGCCGCCAGGTTAAAAGGTAACTCAGCTTTTTTCGTCGAGGAAAAATTTTCTTAGACTTAAAAAAAAAAAAAAATTCTTTTAACTAAAATTTAAATAAACCATATTACTCATTGTTTAAAAATAACAATCAAATAACAAATATTTGATAATTTTAGTGCTTTGATCATACGACTGTGATTTGGCATCTTAGAAGCTGTAATCGTTTGTGCAGTTGTATATACAGTTCCTATCTTGTGTTGCCTTTTAAATTAATATTTTTAATAATATAGATCATAAATCCACTAAAAAAAAAAAAAAAAACCGAAATCCACTTACTAATAAGAATTAAAAATTAGTTTTAAAGATTTACTGTATAATCGTTTTTATGCCTGCTTCACTAAAGGCGATAATGGTATAAGAGTAAATCGATTTTTTTTTTTTCACTAACTAATGTTATTTTTAAATATTAAGCAATTTCATGTTTGACGGCGATAATCATAATGCTGGTAAATGAGTACTTTATTTATATTCTGCATTTTTTTATATAAAGGAGTCTCTTATTATGATTTAAAATTTATAATTTTGATTTATTTTCCTTTTGTCAACGTTTCGGGCTCCTGGCTCATCTTCGTAGGCAATTTTTCTGGGTGATGTTTTTCATTTTATATGAAGAAAAAAAAAATTGCATCATTCATCTCTTAGTCTTTTTAATCCATGAGTAACATTTGTTCATAATTTATAATTTTTATATTTTAAATATAAATATATTTTTTAGTAGGTAAATTTGTTCATTTTTAAATTTTAAATTAAATTTTATTCATTTATTTATTCTGCGTAACATGAAGACAACTTATAATTATTTCCCTGACAATAATTTATGTGCAGTAAAATATTAAATGACACTGTGATAATTTGAACTAACAGTAAATAATAAATTTTACAATAATAATAAAGTGTATATAAATTATAATAATCGCATAAACTGGTAAAATATTTAATCTGCACCAAAATATTATCGATTTTATTTAGAATTTTTCATTCTACATATCTTGTTGTATTTAAAATAAGTGATTTTGGTTAATAAATTTTTCGCTATTGAAATGTTTATTAGACCATCTAATACTTATTTCTCTATTAGCATAAAAATTCTCAAATGGTTATCGGTTCAAATACTTTTTTCCCCTTTCATCTATGCTTTTTCATTTTCTGATATGATTTTAATATATTTTCAGTGTATTTTATCTTATATCCTTTTCGTATATTTTTTTTTTAGAATTCATATCTCTATAAATAAATAGTATGTCAAGACAGTGAAAGAGGCATTAATGTTTATAAATGCGATGCTGAACCACTAATAATCATTTTTTAAAAAATGAATAATAAATGTTATAAATTTGAATAACTTTACAAACACGAGCAAACCTATCTGGGCATGATTGATTCATCGCCTATCCACCCCGGTTCATATTAGAGGATGAATGGCGGTGTCCAAGTTGCGCCCCCATGAATGAAACGGGATACTTGTTGTTGGGCGACGCTGCGGCACAGAAATAAAATATCCAGGTTAGGAAAAAAAATAATTGACTCAAATCCAGGCGTTTATGATCCTGGGATGGGCAGAGGATGCTGCGTAATGTAAAAAAAAATTAAAATAATATTTCGTCACATTTCCTGTAAATATAGATCTCATTGCCGGAGTGGAAACAAAAATAAATTAGTTTTATTTCAGAAATTCTTTTTTTTTTTTTTCAAATACATTTATTGATATGATGTAATATTATGATACACGACTAATGGTTATAGTGAGGTAAGACTACATTCAGTAATCTTAGAATAAACAGATGCAAAACTAAATAATATTAAAAAATATTTAAAATAAATAAAAATGAAACATCTCAAAGATAATTATATTTTAAAATACCAAGAAATACCTATATACACTATCAGAAATAATTTAACTACGAACTTCGTGAAAATATTTCACTTTGTGTATCTTAATTATGCTAAGGTAACAGATTTGAAGCTTCTTTATTTGGTATTTCCAAGAAAATTTTAACGGTTTTCATTTCATATGTAACCTTTTCCAATTCAAAAGAAAAAAAAAAATCCTGTACCACTACAACCCATGAAGGGTCTTGGGTTCAGTAATGTTTAGGGAAAGTACTGTTTCAATAAAAAATCAATTAAGGGGGGAAAACCTGACGGTTGAGCGTGATCCTGGTCCGATCCCCTAGCTGCACAACCGTTGGCCTTGAGGCAGTACTTTCAAATTCAAATTTAACTTTAAAGGGTTATATTTGAAATTGAAAAGGTTTGCATTTGATTTGGAAAGGGTTGCATTTGAAACGGAAAAGTTTACAATCGGCGTGGAAATGCTAACTATTTAATATAGAGCGAGTTTCAGAAATTTAAAACCTTCCAGACTTATGAAAAAAATCCCTATTTATTCTTTTATAATTTTTTTTTTGTTTCTATAAACACCGTCTATTATTATGTCAATACTCTTTATTTATTTTTTTTTTTATCTAATGAACGTCACAAATTTAAAATCATAAACTTTATTATATATTTGTTAATTGTCATTATTTAAAATAATACATTGGTCTATCAACTATTGTTGTAAGGAATTTGACTAGAATGCATAGGTAGAAAAAGAAAAATTTAGTATTTTAAATAATGACAAAGGGCAAATAGATAATAAAGTTTATGATGAAGAGATGGTTGACCGTGATATAATATGAGAAGGGGTTGTTCGGGGGGTGCGGTCAAATAAATACATATATAAAATATTTGCAATATATATAATATTTTATAAATAAATATTTTTATATATTAAAAATGCTATATTTTAATAATTTAGTATTTATTTGACCGCACCCCGCGACCAACTCCTTCTCATAATAAAGTTTATGATTTTAAATTTGTGACGTTGATTAGAATAAAAATATTGATTGATAAAAAGCAGCGATTATAGATTTTGGGAACTGTAATTTCCTTGACGAGTTCTCGTAAAAGCGGTGGTGTGAACCCTAGTAAAAGGATTCAGATGGTTTAAATTGAGGTAAATCATAGATTTTTTAAACAGTTTATGACAGAAAAACTTTATCCAATGGCTTTATTATTGGTTACTAGACGACGTGGCACGCGACTTTTAAAGGAAGATAACGAACACTTTTACCTTCCAAATCGACAACTACAAGTCACTAACAAGACGTTAATATTGAAGTCCAAAAGTCATGGGAACTGGAGCGCACACGAACAGAAAAGGGTTAATAATAATTATATATACTAAGTTTGAAAAAAATAGACAAAGATTTTTGACAATGATTTCCAGTAGGGGGAGATATTTTATCATAAACAAAAATGAAAAGGAAGATTGTCTCTTTAAACAGACGATCTTGTCTAGTCCGAAACTTAAAAGAATAAATGGAGTTGTTTTTGGACGTTTGAACGATTTTAAATTCCTGAAACACATTGCATAGTTAATTATATTTATTTTTGGTGTATGGGTTGAAGGTAACACCATTCCGCCAGTTAAAAATTGATAATGAAACTAGATTTTGTTGAGAAATGATAGGTGTTGTTTGGATATATATTCAAGAAAGATTTCTGAAGAATGACATATAGTTGCTAGGGAAAGGGGACAATTAGAAGCGCAGAGGTGTCCATTTCTCCGAAGGTCGATGTCGCATTAACCACTCTCTCTTCTTTAGAAATTTTGTTACTCTCCTCTTGTTAAAAACAGAGAAAGCGAGAGTAGAATTAGAAAAATCGCAGATCATATCTAATTACAAATTTTTTTTTTTCGTTCCTCACCATCCTCGCCTTTAAAGCTATATGGAATTTTCCTGGGTCAGGGGGTGATGGCAGGGATTAATGGCAGAATTAAAAGCAGTGATGGGCATATTTATATTTAAAAATATAAATACGAATATCATTTATATTTATGGTACTAATGAATATAAATATGAATATAGTTATATTCATAAAAAGAAATTGAGTACTTGAACACCATCAGTTCTCAAACCACACCCTTAAGATGACCCACATGTTTGGGTTAAAACGTTGACAAAAATAAAAAAAATTAAAAAGACTGCGTCCTGAATATTAAACACCCATCATAAAAAGAAATATGAATACAGAAGGTAGGTATTCACGGCTGTAAATATAAATACGGCCGTATTCACGATTGTAAAAGTAAGTACGGCTGTATTTACACCTGTAAAAGTGAATACTGCAGTATTCACGTTTACTAAAACGAATTCGCTTAAATTTACAAAATTGAATGGAAATATTTTCACACAACCTTATTAATGAATACTCTTATTTATTAAAAAAAAATGTATTTGATAAATTATTTATTTAAAAACATAAATTTGCTATATATATCATTTTATTTTTATATATATATATAGTATTATATTCTTTCTTTTGCAATATGTTTTGTTAATTATCACTTGTAATGTTTGTACGTAATTTAAATTCCCAAGCCTTTGTATTTACACCAGTAAAAGTGAATACGGCAGTATTCACGTTTATTAAAATGAATACGCTTAAATTTACAGAAGTGAATGCAAATATTTTCACGCAATCTTAGTAAAGAATACTCTTATGACATTAAAAAATATATTTTTTAAATTATTTATTTTAAAAAAAATTACTATTTATACCATTTTATTTTGATATATAGCATTATATACTTCGGACATCGCATCCCTCCCTCCCCCTAATAAAAATTCTGAGGAGGTGAGAATATTGGAATTACTTAAAGAGCCGGTACTGTCTTGAAAAAACTTTGAAAATCAAAATCCTTATCCAGGATATAAATATCATCCAGATTACAAGATCCTACTAATCAAACAGACTCAGTTTCGCTATCAACTTCATACATTGTTCTATATGCAAACCTTAACACATTAACAAATATATTCACTTTATACACTGAACAGCAGCTCCGGAAAGGTCACAACAAAATTCAACAAAAAAAAAAAACAATGCTTGAGAATTTATATTCCGTTCAAACATTCCGAGTGATAATTAACATAAAATATAGTAAAACGAAGCATATAATAATATAAATACAAATAAAATAGTATATATAGTAAATATATTTTTTTTTAATAAATAAGATTGTGTAAAATATCTGCATTCACTTCTGTAAATTTAAGCGTATTCATTTTAATAAACGTGAATACTGCCGTATTCACTTTTACAAGTGTAAATACAAAGGCTCAGGAATTTATATTACGTACGAAAATTACGAGTGATAATTAACATAACATCTTGTAAAAGGAAGAATATAATACTATATATAAAAATAAAATGATATGTGTATATATATATATATATATATTATATAATATATAATTATATAAATATATATATATATTTAATGTAATAAGAGTATTCATTAATAAGGTTGTGTGAAAATATTTCCATTCACTTCTGTAAATTTAAGTTTATTCGTTTTAGTAAACGTGAATACTGCCGTATTCACTTTTACAGGTGTAAATACAGCCGTATTCACTTTTACAATCGTGAATACGGCCGTATTTATATTTACAGCCGTAAATACGGCCATATTTATATTTACAGTCGTGAATACGTATGTTCTGTAATCATATTTATTTTTATTAATATAAATATATTCATATTTATATTCATTCATAGCATTAATATAAATGGTATTCGTATTTATATTTTTGAATATAAATATGCCCACTCTGATTAAAAGACTCCCCCAGCAACGGGGATTCTATTTTTATCAATCTAACTGATATATCAGGTTGCCGGGCAACGGCGGTACTGGGTAGTGTTGCTCAAATGCGAGACCGAGACGAGTCTTGGTCTTGCACAAGAGTCTCGCAACAATCTTGCAGTTACTTAATATAGAGATATTACTATAATTTTTTAGATAGGAGAAACCTAACTAAGCCGTAATGAAAAATTAGAGCAGTTAATTGCAAAAGTATGTTGGTTATACCAATTATTAACATATAGTAATTAAGATGGTCAAGTATTAGTAACTATTTTGCCCTAATTTTTATTTAAAAAATCGATTTTCTTTAGCAGCCCTGGTCTTGGTCTTGCAACGGTTGGGCGGACTTGGTCTTGGTCTTGCAAAGTGCAAGATCAAGACCGATTTTTTGCAACACCAGTACTGGGGTGGCCACCACGCTCCCAAAGAATATGAAATATCAGTATTGACCTGGTATCTTCATAATATGATAATAGTACGCTAGCCATTAGTCTATTACTGTCCTTATAAAATTTTTGCAAGCACCTTAACTTTGCTCAACCACTGCGGCCCCAATCCACCCAACCCAACACTTGCTGTGATCTATCCAATGTTTCCCCCTAGTTCTCTGTTTTGAATATTTTCATTCCGAAAATTCATAATCTCGTCGAAATGTCCCCCCCCTCAAAAATTCAAAATCCCCCCCTCATAAATTGTAGTAGCGCTACAAAACCCCGTTCTGAGCACCCCTGTGGAAGGGGTTTCATGGCCCAAGTTGCTCCATCAGAAGTCTTGTGGGCGGCACATTTTTATAGGATCATGAATTTTGGGAAGGGGTTCGATTTGGATGAATTTTTAAAGCAAGGGGCAAGGGAAAAACATGAAATATAAACATCTAGCGAAATTGTATACGATCTATATTTTCAATTCTACTTTCGCTTGTACTTTTTTGAGAAGAGAACAATAAAGTTTCTAGGAATGGAGGAGGGGGGAGCAATAAATTTTATATTACCATTCATTTACTCCAATAACTCCTTTAAATTTACAGTCCTAGCAATAAATTCCGTACCAGCTATTAAGGCATAATTATCATGTTAATATCCCCGGCAGCCGTGGAAGGGATTGGCATGATAAATTAAACAACTGTGATACCGTTGTTGCATTTAGATTCGAGGAATTTTCAACTGGCTTGTTTACAGAGACAATCACTTTATTTTCATGAAAGGGTGCTGCACAATTACATTAGGTTGCTTTGAAAACAGCATACTTATAAATCACTACAGACAATTTTTTAAAACTAATACACAATTATATAGTATTAACAATATATATGAGAATAGTATACAATATTGGGATTGGGGTAGCCTTGCGGGCTAAGGCGCTTGCAATAGGTAATCAAAGTTAATCAACGCCGAGCGTGGCTAGCACTTGGATGGGTGACCGTCCACCAAGGAAAGCCACGCTGCCCGAGATTCCTCCCCTCCCCCCCCCGGGTATGTGAGCCCTGTCAGCCTACTGGAGGCAACTCACACCGACCTGGCGTAGGGTTGATGATCCTACTCCGTACTGTAAATCAGGAATCAGGATGTGGTCTAGGAGATCACAGTCGCGGTCAAAGATCTTCATGGTCTGTAGCGCAAACCAAAAAATAAAAAATAAGGTATACAATATATTTATTTTATTTTTTTAAAATCACTTTTCGTACGGTATTTGTTATAGATGTCAGTCGATTCGTACTCTGAGGAAGCAAAAGCTCTGAAGAAATTGAACCTCGAAAAAGCCACTAACTTCATGAGGCAGTATAGGGACCCTGACAGCAGGGAATTGAAGAAACTCTCAGCTCATCAGTTCATGGAGGTTTGGAGCCATTACGACAAAGATTGTGAGTATTACCTATATTATATCACTGGGTCTTATCAAATTATGAAGAGGTCACCAAACTTTTTGGCACGCGGGCCATGGTTTGTCATTAAAAAAAAAATGGTTGGTTCTTTAAATGTCCCTTCAGTTGTGAAATGAGCTTTCTAAGGTAAACAAGTTTGAAATAATTGTTATAAGTAACCTTGTGTTTGAATGATTTACTAAATTTAATATTATTTAAATAATTGATAAAAATTACTTAAAGAAACATTCGCGGGGCGTGGTTTGGAGACCTCTGAAGTAATGAATTCCGTAGTGAAGTATATTAAAGGAGTAACATTAAATAATTCAGATGATATGACTGCAACGATTTGGCAATGAAATGTACTTAAAGCTTAGCGAAAGCAAATCTAGTCGTCAAAAGTATAGTGTCCTTAAATAATTCTGTTTTAAGACATTTTTGATCTTTTAAAAAAAAAAAGTTTGATAAAGTAAGCGATTTTTTTTTGTATTGTTACGCTGCTGGGAAGGTATAGATCTTCCATTCTAGAGTCATTAAACTAACATTAGTTACTAAACGATGTTTTCAGTTCGATGGATGAACTTTTTAATGGGAATTGTTTTGCGAACTCCTTGATTTTTTAATGACTTATTCTCATAAAAAAAACAAGAAATAAAGACTTTACTTTCATCTAAGTTTTAATTTGGCAGAGATCAACTTTATTTTTATGAGGATGAATTGGTTTGACGACTTACAATTTACAAAAGTGATTAACTCCTTGCTTTTTAATGACTTACTCTCATAAAAAAAACATGAAAAAAAGACTTTACTTTCATCTAAGTTTTAATTTGGCAGAGATCAACTTTATTTGTATGAGGATGAATTGGTTTGACGATTTACAATTTAAAAAAGTGATTAACACAGTACTGTACGTAAAGAAATGTAATATTGCACCTCTGCTAACAGTGTACTTCTCGTTCTAAACCTGAATATTCACTTTTACGGTTCCCTCTATTCGAGTTCCAAACGACTTCACATCTTAAAGAGGAAATTATTTTAACAGATTTTTGGATTAGATTCTACTAATTATAGGTAGGTGTGAAGAGGCGAAGAAATACTTTTCAATAATCTTAGTTCTAAATCTATGCAAATCGACACAAGCGAATCCAGAATTTAATTTTGGATAGCTTCAGCCAGAAAGCTTTTTTTACCTTCCTACCTATACTAGGTAAGGAAAGTATTGCAATCGGGTCAAAGTTCCGAAATGCGGTTTTCGAAGAATCTATACGTTTGAGAGCCCCTGAGTTCGAAAAACACATTTTTTACCATTGGTCTGTCTGTCTGTCTGTCTGAGCCAATATTTTCACGGGAACTAGTGAACCGATTTTGTTGCTTCTTTTTTTATTTTGTAGGGTTTTGACTACTGATGCCTGTAACACAAATTGGATGCTCCATGCGCAATAGCTGCTGCGCAATAAATGAAAAACATGTTTTTTTTATAGACTGTAGCGGGAAAACAGCTCTAACGATTTTGACTACGTAACTTACCTTTTATGTTCTAATAATTCTCCTTTCAATTTTCGTATATGGACTAAATTCCAGAGAAAATTTAGGAAAAAAAGGTATAAAGAAAAGAAAAATGTTTCGGGGCCTAACTCGTTAAGTATATTCTAAAACAAATTTAGTCTGTTTTTTTGAAAGGTGATGAAATTCCCTAAAAACTGTATAAAAATCGTTCATTTCGGATAACTATTAACGAAGCTACAGCTATACAATTTCCAATGTAAGGTTACGGGTTCATATCTTGGTGTCAGAAAAGGGTGAATGAGAGAAAAAAGATTACTAAGTGAAAGAAAGAAAATCTGATGCCCGCATCACACAAGCTTTTTGACAAAATTAGACAAAAAGTTTTGATCAACAATATAAGAGGGTATTGAAATGTTTACACTGATCTACCTTAAGCCGGTTTACATTGCATTAATTTATCGAATGAATCGTATAATTTATCAAATCTTTTCTTTGTTCAATTTTCAGGAATATAAATCTAATGCGATTTCTTTTTGTTTCTTGATGTACATATGTAAAGATATAAAATTTTCTGAAATAGGTAGGAAAGTCGTGTGAGTGGACACACCAGATTTTTTAAATATATATTATGATAATTACTTTGGAAAAAAAAATAAAGAAACTAACTACCGATACTAAACAGTGTTTAATTGATTCGTAAAGTCCAATTAAATGTAATTAGACGAACAATAATACTGTTTTTTTAAAATATTTTTTTTGACAAAAAATGGTTATATTTTACAATTTTGGGGAGGGGCTTCGCCACGAAAGTTTTTTAATGATGAAACTTGTTGTCTGCGATCATTTGCCTTTCTCGCGGAAACTTTAAATAAAGATGGGAAGCTTTTTAGGTTCAGCTATTTAAAAAACTCTTCGCGAGCAAACTCGAACTTGTGAATTCAAAACAACATTACTCTGTCATCTGCCCCACTAATGTCTTCCGTTTGGAATTCAAACAAAATGATAGCAGCGAACCACTTCACCTTAACTATTTTAGTATAGTCTTAGGATTCAAGCGATGACACGGAATGTCTTTATATTTCAAAATATATTTATGGGCGATGACGACCATTACAATTTCTTTCCTATACATACAAATATTTATTTTTTAAGCATTCTCTCACAAAACATAGGCCTGTTTTGTTTCAGTGTTTTGCATTTGGGTCCTATATGGGACGGTTCGGGTGGATGAAAAAAATTGATGGTGTAATGGAGTGTCGGTTTCGTGCAAAATCGGCAATTTTCTATCTAAAATGTAAAAACTGACGTTTCGCATGGATTAGAGACCCGATCGGAGAAGCCCAGATTCAGGGGGAGAAGTTTGTTATAGTTTATAGTTCCTCAGAGGTTTGTCAGATTAATTAACTATTGAGTGGATCATATAAGAATAAATATAGTTATCAAAAGTATTCCGTTTGTTAATACGTATTTATTTTTATTATTGTTATTATTCATAATTGGAGGAACAGACGTGTGTAGCGATCATTGTTCTGCTCGATTGCCTTTTCTCGGTCATGCTTCTAGACTGCGCACCTGATGGATAGTCCAATATTTCTTAAACTCTCTTTAACTTTATCCATCCATCCATCCATTACCTTCGGTCTTCTGATATACCTAATTCCATCTGACTTCCCATGATAAAGCCTCGTTTTCCTAACTTCATCCATTAAGAACATGTCGGAACAATTTCATTCGCTGAACTCGTGCAAATTGAGAGATAGATAGATAGTACATTGAGTACATTGCTTGTTCTCAGATGGGGAACTTCTAGGGAACTCCAGTTTAGGCCCTATTATCAGTCTGAGGATTTTTCTTTCAAACTGATCTGTTCGTACTACCTAGTGTTGCCCAAATGCGAGACCGAGACGAGTCTTTGTCATGGTCTTGGTCTTGCGCAAGAGTCTCGCAACAGTCTTGCAGTTACTTATTAGTTTATTACTATAGAGATATTGCTGTAATTTTTTAGATAGGAGAAACCTAACTAAGCCCGAATGAAAAATTAAAGGAGTTAAATGCAAAAGTATATTGGTTATACGAATTATTAACATATAGTAACTAAAATGGTCAAGTATTAGTAACTATTTTGCCTTAATTTTTATTTAAAAAATCTTTTTTTTTTACCAGTCCTGGTCTTGGTCTTGCAACAGTTAGGTGGCCTTGGTCTTGGTCTTGCACTTCGCCTACTTAGTATGCCTTAGATGCCTTATTCTTTTTACTAACTTATAAACGACAAATTATTTAAAATGGATGTGCTAGTTTTTAGCTCTGATAAACGACGAAAACGAGCTATGTTGAAAACTTAAATGAACCCCATAAAATTTAAATGGGAATAAATAAACGCTCTTATTTACTAATCGATAGGGAAATATGGATATTCCAAAAGGGATATCCATTTTTTTATTTATAATTAATTAAATTGGAGATATAATTCACACTTAACGAGATTAATGCAACAAAAATTGTAACAATAAACAATCCAAAACACTTTTATACCGAAAAAGTTAGCAAATCAATTTTTAAAAATCCGTTACAGCACACTAAGCATTAAATTATAATAATTGGATATTATAAAATGTTTCGATTTTGATTTTGTTTTTGTTCACTATAAAAGAGCGGATCATTACACCTTGAGGAGTAACATTACTTTAAAAATACAACTATCCCCCCCTCCAAAAAAACAACTTTCTGTTTCATAGATAACTTTCATCTAGTGTTACGGAGAAGCCATTCCCCAGTCATTCACTCCATCAGTTTTTGTTTACGTCATCAAAAAATCATTTTAGTTTTGGAGTCGTGTTACCACCCAATTTTTTTTTTTTAATACAAATAAATATGATTTATTATCTATTGAAAAATATTGCAATCTGTCTCAAGGACATTTATAATACTGTTAACAGATCACATTCACACTCTATGTACAATAAATAAAATAAATTATACAAAAAAAAATTATATATATACAATAAATAAAAATAAAATAACATAAAAATAAATAAATAAAAAGAACACATACATACCTATATACAATATACCCAAAATTTAAAGTCTTCCCATTTAAAGTCTTTTAAGATTTTTCAATATTTATTTTTACTATGAAATATAAATACTCTATAACTAGTACAAAATATTTTGTATTAATATAGTTTTTAAATTGACCACGGGTTCTCATAAAATGTCTGTTGAATGTGTGGACCTAAAATCACTTGATTTGCTGCAGTTAAATTCAGCCATTTATATTCTGAGCAGTAGTTTCAATCAAAATTAAAACAAAAAAGAACAAGAAAATGCTGCCAGATAAAATATAAGCAAGCTGACAAAAAAAATTAGAAAAATATTAAGTAGCTTGTCATCGTCATTTCATTAAAAAAAAAAATCGTCATTCAAAAATTTATATTTGTATTCGTTGGGTTATTTTATGAATAATAGTATCCTTTATTAATTTTTATGCTTTTATTAATGTTATTCTGGAATTGAGGGTTGTATTTTGATCTGTGCTTGGTGATTATATTATATATTCTAATGTTAACTGAACAGAAAATGTTTTTAGATATAATGGATCAGTGTTATTTTATGATATTTTTTCAGGTGTAAAAACATGTTTTATCTATAGCTATCCTATTTTTATCATAGCTATAATGTTGATGACTCAATTGAAATATTCAGAAATGTTTGGAAATTTCCAGCCAACGGCTACATCGAGGGTACAGAGTTGGACGGTTTCTTGAGGGAATTCGTTTCCAGCGCCAACGTGCAGGATGTTAGCCCAGAGGTAAGCGATATTCAACAATATTAATTTAATTTAATTTTTTTTTTTCGATTTTCTTTACAATTTTTTTAATGCACAGGCAGTTTCGGATGCCATGCTAGAAGAACTCAAAGCATGTTTTATGGAGGCCTATGATGATAATCAGGATGGCAAGATCGATATCCGAGAAGTGAGTAATTGTTTCTTTTAGCTAATTATTTTTATATTTTGTAGTTGAATTAGAATTTTTTTTTAGAGTCATTTAATTAAAACAGATAATGCTCATTAGAATCTTACAACTTAATTCCAAAATTAAGTTTTTAAAAAATTAACAAGCGAATATTAATGTAGATTTATGGTCGTAAAATGAAACGAATAAAATAAAATATATAAAACATGTTTATATTTATAAAAATATTTTTTCATATTATAGGCAATAAAACTTACAATTTTCTTCATATTTTTTTATTTATGCTTTTTGTCTCTTACGTTTCGGGACAATTTTCCCATCATCAGAGTAATATTTTTATTTTTACTGAAATTATGAACATTTTCTATTTAACAATATCATTCCAATTTATCTATTTTACAATTATTTACCATTATTTTTTTTGTTGATGTGGCACCATTTGTCAAAAATATTAAAAATATTTTTATTAATCAAAATATGCTTTATTAATCTCATTACATTTTATCAAAGTGTTGGTTACTTTTCTCCATTACATATAAACAGAATGTTGAATAGTTATTATTAACAAATTCGGAAAATGAATCTAATCTCACAAATTTTAATGAATTAAATCTTTTACCATTGATGATGTAGAGATGGTTGACCGTTGATATGATATGAGAAGGAGTTAGTTGAGGGTGCGGTCAAATAAATAAAAAAATTAAAAAATATAAATAATTTTAATTTTTGCCGACGTTTCGACCCACTTTGCAGGTCGTCTTCAGGGCTACAAAAGATACAAACATGTTGAAAAAAATAAAAATAAAATAAAAAATAAATATAAGTATATATAAATTACGAAGAAGTTGTCAGATACAGAAATAAAAGATAAAGAAAATAAATACATGATAAGAAAATAGATAAAGGAAATAAATACATGAATGTTAACGAATAAATGAATGTTAACGAATAAATAGATTGAAAATTATATAACAATTACTGTAACAATTACTGTAACAATAGTTATTCAATTTTCAATCTATTTATTCGTTAACATTCATTTATTCGTTAACATTCATGTATTTATTTCCTTTATCTATTTTCTTATCATGTATTTATTTTCTTTATCTTTTATTTCTGTATCTGACAACTTCTTCGTAATTTATATATACTTATATTTATTTTTTATTTTATTTTTATTTTTTTCAACATGTTTGTATCTTTTGTAGCCCTGAAGACGACCTGCAAAGTGGGTCGAAACGTCGGCAAAAATTAAAATTATTTATATTTTTTAATTTTTTTATTTATTTGACCGCACCCTCAACTAACTCCTTCTCATAAATCTTTTACCTGTTGGGAAGTGGCCTGATGACTAAAAAATGGTAGTCGGTAGGCGCACTAATGGATCTAGGATTTAATTGTTGTTTTTTTGGGGGGGTTGGAGGGAGGGGTTCCAGCCCCAAAGCTTTATATATATATATATATAACGACTATTTCTTCGAAAGAAGAAGAAAGATCCTAACTACCTATTTGTAATGGTGTTTAAGTGATTCTTGAAGTACTATTAAATGTGAAGTCCTATTTTATGACACGAACAATAATACTTTTAGACATAATTTTTTAATATTTTGTTCATAAAACATCGTTATATTTTATCTTTTCTTTTCTTTTTCGGGGAGAGGGTTCAGCCCGAAAGTCCCTCATCCCCCAGTAGATCCGTCTGTGGGTATGCGAGAGGACTGTAGAGTAGTGCCGAAAAGGTTTGTTTCTCTTCTGGAAAAGAAGAGCATAAAGAGGAATTTTTTGGCTGCCGTTTAATAAAAGTGGAACCCAAGTTACAAGCTTTTTTTTTTACATTTACAATGACGTTGAGGTGTTCATCGATGGTCCATTTGCTAACAGAAAGTTTTCCTGCAAGTTCTCGAAGAGTTGATCAGGTATTTTATTCGACCAAAGCTCGCAGAAAATGCTTATCTAAGAAAGAAGTTCTTGTTTGACGAAAGTTGACGACCATCTCCAAGGATAAAGTGTTCCATTATAAATTATTTAAGCTGTCGTTGAATGATTGAAAGCCCTCATTCACAATGACGTCGTCTCACACTTTTTTATAAATATTTTTGGCCGTTTGGATCTTGAATGAATAAATGAATATTCTACATAGTAATACGTGATTGTCGGCCTCTGATTGGATGGTATAAAGCAACTAATTGAGGTTTAAATTGAACTCAATTAATGAAGGAATGTGTTAACGGAGACTGGAGAAGAAGAACTAACCTGGAGCTGAGAAGTCTATATAGCGACTGGTCGATGTGATTAAATTCTAGGGATTGCGATGGGCATGAAACGTAGGATGAACCCAGAGGAAATCCTCTCTAAAGAAGCTATTTCCAGCGGGGAATGTTGGACGCCCTTGGGAAGACTGCGTTGCTACCGGTGCATTATCGATACTTGGTATTCGCAAGTTGAAGGCAGCAGCACAAAACAGAGATGACTGGCGGTCAATGCTGGAGCAGACCAAGACTCATCTTGTGGGTCGTAGAACTGTAAAATAATAAATAATGAAGGAATTTCCTAAAACGTCATTAGGCCCCCCCCCCACCGATTTCTAGTTCCGTTATTTTTCATTAGCAAAAATAGAACACTTTGTTTAGAAAAACATAATTTATTCTCTCCGAGACGCAGGTTGGGATGAGTATGGAAAAAGTTTGAAATGATGATCAAACCCATTCAATTGATAATCAAACCTATTTAATTTCAAATTCAAAATATGATGATCAAATCCAATGATGAAAATTTGAAATTTTTATAACTTTAAAATGTGTAAAAACGTTCTTTGTTAAAAAAAAAAAATGTTCTTTGGGCTTTGACCTATATCAAAGTATTTTTTTCAAGCGATCACAAAGGGTTTTTATAGCAAAATTTGAATAAATCTGTTTTAGCCCTGAAATACCAGGGCACTTTATTTTTATATCGTGCAAAATCAAATGTTTCAAAACCTTTTGTTATTCAATTATAATGCTACTCATTTAATGTCTTAAATAGTATTTAATAAGTTCCTAGTTTTCAGAAGGTTTTAAAAAAACAATAAATGAAATTCGGATAATAGCTTCCAGTCATAATAGCTAATTGAAGCTGACTTAAAATTGGATTTAGGATTTATTCGTGTCAGGTTATGACAGAAAGTAGAAAAACTATTATTATTTTTTTTTATTTATTTATTAATGATATTTACAACTGTACTAAAGAAATACAGTTAGTAAATTTGAACATATGGATATAATGACGTGAAAACATTAGAAGATTATCTACATTAGGAGATCACGGGGCCATCTTTTTTTCAGACGTCTCGGAGGGTTATCAGGAATTGAAGAGGAAGCAAAGTTAGAAACGAGAGGATTGGGATGATTCTGAAGTTTATTATGGAAGAATAGGTATCTGGATTGGGCCAGAATTATGTCTTTATGTCTATTATTTCATATTATATCCTTTTTCCTTTTCTTTCAATCTCTCCTGTAGATCTGTAGAAGTATATTCACATTTGCATTTATTATATATTACATTACAACAATTGTTAGCATCTATTTACTTCAGTTTAGGATCTTGTTACTTAGCTTACTCTGTTCATATTTTAATGTACTTACTGTTTATAATTTTAATAAGCTTATTCAAATGTGTTTATAATTTTTTGTTTAAATATTATGTAACTTCCACAATTCTCTATCTTTTTGTATCTTGCCCGTTCTAGCCCTGAAGAAGACCTGCAAAGTCGGGTCGAAACTTTGGCTTTTAATAAAAATAGTTTTACCACTATTTAGCCTTTTTATGGCCGCCACTCCGGACCATCTCCTTCTTCTTTTTTTTTTTTTTTTTAATAAGCTTAAAAGATAAAATAATAAAAAAAAAAAAAAAATTGCACCTCTAACGATAACCTCTAAGACGTCTCTTGTATCGTTGTGTTAATTTCGTCTCTTCTCCGTTCTACATCGTATCAATCAATGCTGACGTTGAATCAATGATGGCTGAAGTTGGCCCTCCCCCTGCCCAAACAGGAAAACTTTTTTTTTTTTCATCGTTCGATATTGTTACATTGAGTGAGCCAAGCTAAATACTTAAACAAGGTTATATTTTCAATGCATATACAGGCACTAAATATAACTATGAAAAAAATATTAAAAATTTATTTGTTGAAGTATTTTTGTTCGTGTAATTATTTTTTTTTTTAATTGGGCTTCAAAAATCACATAACATTATTTCGTATAGGTAGTCAGCTTCTTTCTTTATCTCCCAAAATAATTACTATTATATATGTAAAAGCTTTTGGGCTAAAGCTACCCTCCCATCCCCCTCGATAATTAAATCCTGTACTGATTATCACTAAATGCGTATTGCTGTTGTTGATATCAGTCTTACCACCCCTTGTTGATGAATGAAATGGGAGTAACAGATCCGAAGATAAAAATGCTTAGAGTTTACGAACCGGAATTTAGTTGCCCTCTCTATAAACCAAGTGATATATCCATTGGAATATAATAATGCGTAAATTACATTTTATTTTTTATGATATGGAATTGAACTTAGGTGCTTAGATATGCCAAGAAACAAATAATGATCCTATATGGTTTTTCTGTTATTGAATTTGTTACAGTTGGCTCAACTTCTACCAATGGAAGAAAATTTTCTTTTGCTGTTCAGATTTGACAATCCATTGGAATCCAGCGTGGAGTTTATGAAGGTAGATAATATCTTTGTTTTTTTCTTTACCATTTTATTCAACTATGATTGTAATAATAATAAACTTTCTATTCATATATATTTAATGATAACAATATTCATATGATATTTTCAGCATTAATAGTGTAATTCTTATAATCATTGTCAAGAATCACAAGTTCGTTAAAAAATAAAAACATAATTTGATACTATAAGAAGTCCACTTTCACGTATTAATGTGTTTAGTGCAGCTATTTTTTTAAAAAATATAATTCAATTTGTGTCAGATAAAATGTAAAATTTTGATTAGTCCACAGTCAAAGATTTTTTTAAAAAAATCATCACATATTCTTTTAATATATATATTAAATATATATATTATCATATATTATTCACATATTATTGTAAATAATTTATAAGTTATGGAACAACCAGCACCCAGATTTCAAATTCCAAAATCCGTATTAATCACTTTCGAGGAAGGAACAAGTTTTAATTTCTCCGTCTTCGAACTGGACAAAACAGGTTTAACTCATACCAAGGTTAAAATTGGTTCAACTCCTTTATGTGGATGTGGAAGAGGCGAGCAACAGCGGAACACATTCTCCAGATATTTATCCCGTTGGAGGAACAACTGAACCAAAGAGGGCCTGAATCGACTGATTTGTTGACTAAGCAGTACATACTATTGGAACCAGGAGAGGGAAAAAAAGTTATCTTGAAAAAATAACTTTACAACAGCAACTTTTATTATTATTATTTTAATTGAAAATTAACATGTATTAAACAAATAATTTTGATTTATACTTCGTACTCAAAAAACAACAAATAATTTAAAAAGTCTTAATAATCATTCAATAATGTTGCTTAAAGTAGTTCTTAGAATGCTCTAATCCCTTGGAAATTATTTTTAATAGAATTTGTGAAAAATATTATTATTGGAAAATGTCGTGTTGGCAAAATACTAGACAATGTAAATAAATATATATTACTAAATTTCTCTAATCTATCTTTCAGTATGACCATACTGAATAAAAAAGTAAGATTATGCAGATAGGTCGAAAATCGAAGACATACAAATAAACTGTAGGGATATAAAACAGGATCAAAAAAGCAAATGGCATCTATTACCAGATCTGCAACACGGTCTTAGGAAAACGAGAGGTGGAAAATATAACTAAGATCAATTTATACAACACACTCTACCTTCCATACCTACTGTACGGTAGTGAAAGCTGGGTCCTTCTACAAAAGTAGACTTACCGCTGCCGAAATGAAATATCTGATAAGAGTAGCTGGCCGAACTAGAAAAGATTGCATCCGAAACGAACGGATTAGAGATAATGTTAAGGAGACACCAATGCTAGAAACCGTGGAAAGAAAACGCTCAAATGGTTCGGTCATGTTATGAGGATGGATGAGGACAGGGAACCCAGAAAATTTCTTGAGGCAAGAACCATAGAAAAGAGGCCAAGAGGACGTCCAGGGAAAACTTGGATTGACGAAATAACCAAGCTCGTCCAGAAAAGAGGCGAGCAGTTGGGTTATATGAGTGACCTGACGAGAGACCGTGATGACGGGCGTAAATGGGTCGAAGCCCCTCCACGCTGAAAGGCACTAAGGAGGAAGACAAAGAAGAAGTAGAAGACCTTTCAGTATTATATTTTAACATGGTTATTTTAATTTGGTATTAGGTCATTACATTAGTTATAATTCAATAAAATGCGTTCATTTCATTGTTTATTCTGACGTTTCAATCCCTTTTTTTTAAACAATATGGGATCCTCTTCAGTATTTTAAAAATAGATCCTCGATACTTCACGCTTGATATATAGCATTTCCAAGTCAATTTCAACCTTTTCCAAATCAAATTCAACCTTTTCCAAGTCAAATTAAACCTTTTCCATTTCAAATTCAACCTTTTCCAAGTCAAATTCAACCTTTTCCACTTCAAATTCAACTTTCTAATTTTCGTAAATTTTCGATTTTTTTCGAAATGAAGGCCACTTACTATATTATCAAAGGCATAGCTTTTGAAAAATACAAAAAAAAATTTGATAACGCGGTTGCATATCCATTTATTTTAACATTTTAGATTTTTTCAGTGTGATATTTCTATGTCATTTCCAAGTCAAATTCAACCATTTCCATTTCAAATTAAACCTTTTCCAATTCAAATTCAACCGTTTTCATTTCAAATTAATGTTTTAATTTTTTGTAAATCTTATATATTTTTTTTAAATAATGGCCATCCCCTCCCCCCCTCCAATATGAAAGTCTATTATTATGCTCTCCTAAGTAGAATTTTCACTTACGGATATCGATTTATTGTACCTATTCGGATTTATTAGGGACTAGTATCATGCTGTCCTGTACATAGTTTTGAAAATAACCCCCATTGTAAGATTAAGTGACTGCGTTTCGAATCATTTAAGTTTTTTTGATTTATTCGATATAAGGGTGTATTTTTATGTTTCCCGATCAGTAAATTTTGAAAATGACATCCATTTTATGTTTACGCCACTGTGTTTTGACTTATTTAAGTTTTTAGAATTTATCCAATATAAAGGTCTACTTTTATGTTTCTGGAGCCGTAGATTTTGAAAACGACCTCCATTTTAAGATTAGGCCACCGCGTTTCGACTTAATTGAGTTTTTCGGATATTTTTCATATGAGGGTGTATTTTTATGTTTCCGGAGCTGTAGATTTTGAAAACGAACTCCATTTTAAGATTAGGCCACCGCGTTTCGACTTATTTGAGTTTTTCGGATATTTTTCATATGAGGATGTATTTTTATGTTTCCGGAGCTGTAGATTTTGAAAACGACCTCCATTTTAAGACTAGGCCACCGCGTTTCGACTTATTTGAGTTTTTCGGATATTTTTCTTATGAGGGTGTATTTTTATTTTTCCGGATCTGTAGATTTTGAACATGACCTCCATTTTAAGATTAGGCCACCGCGTTTCGGCTTATTTGAGTTTTTCGGATTTTTTTCATATGAGGGTGTATTCTTATGTTTCCGGAGTCGTAGATTTTGAAAATGACCTCCATTTTAAGATTAGGCCACTGCGTTTCGGCTTATTCAAGTTTTTCGTATTTATCCAATTTAAAGGTCTACTTTTATGATGCCGGAGCCTTAGTTTTTAAAACGACTTACATTTTAAGATTAGGCCACTGTGTTTCGGTTTTTTTAAATGTTTTTGATTTTTCCTTCGAATAAAAAACAAAATACGAAGGATTAATTTATTTTTCAATAAATAAATAAAAATATCTAATCAAAATAAATAAAATATGTATTATCTCATTTTTAATTTAATTTTAGTTATCTTTTTTAATGTTGTGGTCTCCTGTCACAAAATTATAAGATTTCGAACAATTAGCTGAAAAATCTGAATACGAAAGGTTAAATTTATTACCAGCTGCTTTTCGGCTTTTTAGTTTGTATTCTGTGGTTAATTTAACTTTAGCTTCATAATATTTATTTATTTATTCATACTTGAAAACATATTGATGAAACTTTGTATTGAAAAAATCCAAAATGAAGCCTAATTATTCGAGATGCAGCGGCCTAATCATAAAATGGAGCTTAAATATTAGATAAATTTAAATATTAAAGATTAGAAAAATTTCAATACGTCTCGGATAACATATAAGTAGATCCTTATACCGAAAAAGTAAAAAAAAAAACTTTTATAATCCAAAACACAGTGGCATAAACTTGAAATTGGGCCATTTACAAAAACATAAAATTAGACCTTTATACTTGTTAAATTCTAAAAACTTAAATAAGTTGAAACGCAGTGGCGTAATCCTAAAATAAAGGTCATTTTCAGAATCTACGGTTCCGAAAACATAACAGTAGACCTTTAAATTGGATAAATTCGAAAAACTTGAATAAGCCGAAACGCAGTGGCCTAATCTTAAAATGGAGGTCATTTTCAAAATCTACGACTAAGGAAACATAAGAATACACCCTCATATGAAAAAAATCCGAAAAACTCAAATAAGTCGAAACGCGGTGGCCTAATCTTAAAATGGAGGTCATGTTCAAAATCTACAGATCCGGAAAAATAAAAATACACCCTCATATGGAAAATATCCGAAAAACTCAAATAAGTCGAAACGCGGTGGCCTAATCTTAAAATGGAGTTCGTTTTCAAAATCTACAGCTCCGGAAACATAAAAATACACCCTCATATGAAAAATATCCGAAAAACTCAAATAAGTCGAAACGCGGTGGCCTAATCTTAAAATGGAGATCGTTTGCAAAATCTACAGCTCCGGAAACATAAAAATACACCCTCATATGAAAAATATCCGAAAAACTCAAATAAGTCGAAACGCGATGGCCTAATCTTAAAATGGAGGTCGTTTTCAAAATCTACGGCTCCAGAAACATAAAAGTAGACCTTTATATTGGATAAATTCTTAAAATTTAAATAAATCAAAACACAGTGGCGTAAACATAAAATGGATGTCATTTTCAAAATTTACTGATCGGGAAACATAAAAATACACCTTTATATCGAATAATTCAAAAAAACTTAAATAAATCAAAACTCAGTCACGTAATCTTAAAAAGGGGGTTATTTTCAAAAACTACTCATACGATAACAGACCCACACATCGGAAAAGTAAAGATAATTAAATAAATAAAAAAAGGTTGAATTTGAAATGGAAAAGGACTAATTTGAAATGGAAAAGGTTGATATATATATATATATATATATATATATATATATATATATATATATATATATATATATATAACTTACGATCGTCTGAACAGGAAAGAATAAAAAAAAGAAAGAAAGGATAGCAAATAACACACTCGGTTGCTCGGTAAAGACTGACTTTATTCTCTCCGTAATGCTATATATATAGCATTACGGTTTGTTTGTACTTTACAGATAGGATTAAATATTATATTGTCTTACATCTAACCATAACTTATATATATATATATATATATATATACACAAACACATGTTTGGTGGATGGAATTAACCTGTTTCGCAACTGCTCCCACCCCTTCTAAGAGCATTCATAGATCGGCCACTGGCATTACGGCAACCTGGAGGTTCTCAAGAATACCACCGACTTTATACTGTCATTCTCTGAATTCGCCATTACAGTGCGAAGAATGATGAAGAAAAAGTTATGGATTCTTTCCAAGTTTCCGGAGTGATTTCAAATTCCATACGGGTGAAGGTACGACACACGAAAAGGGACCGACTTTTCATACATAAGATTACGGGTTCGAGTACAGCTGTGGCAGGTAATTATTTATTCTGTTACGTCAGCCTTGAATCGCGCCTAGAGACCTTTCTGGGGCAAACCAAGCCTCTGCAATGTGAGTACTATTAATTAAGTGAGAAATACCAGGCGATTGAGCATGATCCCGGCCCAATCACCGCCATCCATAACTGTTTTCGTTGAAAAAGTACTCTCTTACAAAGTACTAAACCGTAGACCCTTTATAGGTTGTAGTGATACTAGTTCTTATTTATTTATTTATTTTTATTGTTTTAAAACTCTTACTTCATTCTTCTTTCTTATTCTTATTACTTCAGTTTATTATTATCAAGTATTTGTACGACTTGATATAATTTCATTGAAGTTACATTTTGTGGCATGAATGCAATATAGATAAATAATAATTAAAACTAACACCTCGACCACAATGTAGTAGAATCATAAAATTAGAATAGAATAAATTAAATTATGCTTGAAAAATTATTTTAACAGATTATGCTTACCATCATAATTATGTCATTAAATTGTAATTTTCAAAATCATTTTATTCAATTATGATTATTATTATAATCAGTTAATTAAACTGAGATTTTTATCATAATCCATTAATTGAATTATAGTTTTATCATAATCAGTTAATTAAATTATACTTATTATCATAATCATCATATTAAATTGTACTTTTATTATAATTATCAGTTAATTAAATTGTGTTTATAATCATAATAATTTTATTTAATTATGCTTTTTATCATATTAATTTTGTGTTTTTGTTATTATATTGAATTCTGTTTAGTACCATAACCAATGATTAAATTAGGCAAAACAAATTTTACTGAAAATGAATTTTCAGGCAAGACATAAATGATTTTTATATTTAAATATCATGAATTTTTATTTTCAGATATGGAGAGAATACGATATGGACGGTAGTGGTTACATAGAAGCTGACGAACTAAAGGTAATTAATTCAAATAGATATTTTACCTAACTCTATTTAATCATTTTTCGATAATTTATTTTAAATTTTCATAGAATTTCTTGAGAGACCTCCTAAAAGAAGCCAAGATCAATGATGTAAGTGAGGACAAGCTCATCGAGTACACAGACACTATGGTAAGTCTCTATCACTGTAATAAAAAAAAAATTAAATTAAATTAATGTTTAGCCTAAAATGCTTCTTTCAACCATAGGCGCAGAATTCAGAGGGGAGAGGGAGAGCTCGCCAATAAAAATGAAAAAAGGCGAGAATATCGTTCCCTCACCCCTCAATATTTCGAAGAACACAAAAAAAAATCAAAATTATCAATAATTAATCTGCATAAATGAGTGCATACATTAATATACAAATTAGAAAAAAAACAAAAAATTATAGCTATTATAACAAATGGAACTCATGTTATGGATTAATTTATAAAGTTATAAATTCGTAACTTTTATTTATAATGGAAAAAAATTGTTTATTTACTTAATGGTTCATGACCATTTTTGGCTTTTATTGGCTAAACGTCACTTATGGTAAGCGTTATGCCGCCGTAATTTTCATAGCTATAAATATCTCAGTTGGACATTTAGAATCTCTAGGATCTCTCTTTTCTATTTAACACATTAAAATTGAAAAAAAAAAAAAAACTTTTTTACACTACTTATGGACTACCAGAAATTCAATTGTTCTACTACTGATGGACAGGGGGTCGGTAATGGACATACCCCAGAAAAATTCTAAGATCTTTTTCCTTTTTCTTTTTTCTGGGAAGTTGTCTATTTATTTTTAGTTATTTGGCAATAATAATTTCCAATTGGTAACAATTGAGTATATTTCTATATTGGTAACAATAGAGTCAGATCCAAAGGTCAATGTTTTCACTATGGCAGACACCCAATTATTGTCAAAAGCAGGATGTTGCTCTAGATGATACATTTTAGAACATGAATTAGAAATTTGACGATGGAGCACATTATTATTAAATTTAAGCCTTGCATCCACAAGAGTATTGGGATTGCAGTTCCGAAGATGGGAATAAATATCCCGAAACGTCAACGAACTTGTTAACATGTAACGTTGATAATAGAAATATACTCAATTGTTACCTATTGGAAGTTATTATTGCCAAATAACTAAAAATCTAAGATCTTTATTAAACTATAAAAACCTATAATTATTGCTCAATTGGTCAGTTAGTAAACTATTGGTACAATATCGTGTTTATTTATCGTAACGTTTGTTTTATTGTTAAATTGTATTTGATTGTTATAATTATTATTGTTTAAATTAAATTTCTTATTTATTAGATTTATGAGGTATTAATGTTTGTTTTTTTAACATTCTTAAAAAAAAATGAAACAGTGAAAGAAGAAATTGCTAGAATGGATGTATAAATACATAATAATACTGCAGATATATTATTACTCATATATTTTAGTTATAAATGTAATGAATATTTAATATTAATTACTCACAGACCTCGACAGACGGAAATTTCCATCGTCTATGTATTGTTGCTTTTATATATATATATATATATATATATATATATATATATAAAAGCAATTGTATGTATTTTTTAAAGTATAATAAACACGTTTTTATTCATTCAATTAGAATACTCTGTATTTAAAAAAAAATAAAATACTCAGAGCTCTCTATGCTGACTGTAAATATTGTAAATAAGTATGGATGCGTTTAATGATGTATTATACTTTATGTAATTTTATTTCAATTTTTCACTTTAATTTTAATAAATTGTTAAACTTTATTTAACTATCCACTGAAAATATCAATTCTTTAAGATTAATTTTTATGTTCTTTTAGCTACATATTTGCTTTTCTTGTATAGGTATGAGTCAGTCATATGTAATATAGCTCTAGTACGTATTGCCAATTAATGTGGCATAGAATATACTATCTTTGAATAAATGGATTCATTGATTAGTAATATAAATATAAATGGTTGGAGCTAAAAAAAAAAGAAGATTTTTGTACTCCGTATATGATTTCATAATGGACATCATCAGGGCAGAGTGATGATCAATTAGGTTTCGTAGGGTAACTTTAAGCCTAATTCATAAATGAATATTGTTTGTCAGAATTTTCAGAATGATGGGAAGTGGTATCATCTTTTAAGTTTTTTTTTTCATATATATCGAGTGGTGGAGGGTGGTCTAAATATTTCTTGTGTTCAGCGAAATTTCTAGCTATTATTTCTGGGTCAGCTGAATATTTATTTTTTAATATTATTGATTTTAGTTGGACAATAGTTAGAAATGTACCTATGTTATGTAGATTGTCTCCTTTCCCCCATATGTACAATATGTAATACATTTAAGTTTTTTTTCTTCATATATTTTTAAACACGTATAATGCTTATGGATCATTATACAAAATCCCTCAGCTATACAAACATAAGTTTATTTGTAAATATTCAATATTATGTTTGTTTCTAATAATTATGTTTAATTTTTAAACATAATATAAACTGTAATAATATTTTTAAACATATATCTTTTTTTTTTGTCCATTGTCCCACAAAATCAAAATCGAAAGTCTGCGACTTTGATTAAGGGAATCTTTCAGTTTTGCTTTGTCTTTCGAGAAATAGCTGAGGTCATTTTCAAAATCTACGGCTCCAGAAACATAAGGATACACCCTTATATGGAAAAAATCCGAAAAACTAAAATAAGTCGAAATGTAGTAGCTTGATCTTAAAATGGAGGTCGTTTTCAAAATCTACGGCTCCGGAAACATAAGAACACACCGAATGGAACAAAATATTATATGGGAAAAATCCGAAAAATTTAAATCAGTCGAAATGCAGTGGCGTAATCTAAAATAATCTAATGGAGATTATTGTCAAAAACTAGGCAAACGATAATATAATAATAGACCCTTGTATCGAACTTAAATCAGACTAGGTATTAACCTAAATACCTATCCCTTATATTAACTTAAATCCGAATAGTTACAATAAATCGATATCCGTAAGTGTAACATAAAATCGATAGTATTTTGAAAAACTCTACTTAGGGGAGCATAATAATAGACCTTCATATTGGGAGAAAAAAGACCCTTATTTCGAAAAAAATGTACGAAAATCCGAACTTTTCAATTGAACTATGACCTAAGTAATTTAACTAATTTAGAAATTATATTGATGATTTAAGGGATGTATGGTGTTATTTAATTAATTAGGTACTGATTTTAATTCAAAAAAATTATAGGGATCAATTGTAGAAAATATCTGAAGATGGCCTATTAGTCGACGCGTCATGGAAATTGAAATATGCCTAATAATAATAATAAATAATATAGATAGATATAGATATTATATTTAATAATATAGATCTTTTCCAAATAAAATTCAACCTTTTCCAAGTCAAATTAAACCTTTTACATTTCAAATTCAAGCTTTTTCAAATTCAATCTTTTTCATTAATTCAACTTACGAAATTTTGTCAATTTTCGAAATGAAGGCCACTCATTATATTATCGAAGGCATAGCTTTTGAAAAATAAAAAATAAATTATGATAACGCGGTTGCATATCCATTTATTTTTATTTTTTAGATTTTTTCGGTATAATATTTCCATGTCATATTCATTTTTTTCCAATTCAATTTGAACCTTTTCCAAATCAAATAAAACATTTTCCAAGTCGAATTTATCCTTTTCAATTTCAAATTAAACCTTTTCCAATTAAAATTCAACAATTTCCATTTCAATTGAAAAGTTCGGATTTTCGTACATTTTTTTCAAAATAAGGGTCATTTTTCTCCCAATATGAAGGTCTATTATTATGCTCCCCTAAGTAGAGTTTTTCAAAATACTATCGATTGTATGTTACACTTACGAATATCGATTTATTGTGCCTATTCGAATTTTTGTTTTATTTTTTTTTATTTTATTGATGATATTTACAACTGTATTACAAGTAAAAATACATTCAGTAAATGTGAACAAAGGAATAAAATAGCATGAAATCACATGTTGAGAAAATACCCATTGGTAGCACTCTAAAAATGTATTTAAAAAAGGAGATCTCGAGGCCATCTTCTTTTCAGACGCCTCTGAGGGTTGTCAGGGATCGAAGAGGAAGCAAGGTTAGAAACAAGAGGGTTTGGATGGTTCTGAAGTTTGTTATGGAAGGATAGGTATCTGGATTGGGCCAGGTCAGAAACATAAGGAACATTAAGGTCGTTATGGATGATTTTGTTTGTGACAAAGTAAGGAGCAGTGAGGATTTTACGAAGGATTTTGGATTGTAAGGATTGAATACGAGAGGAATTCGATGGCTTAGTGGAGCCCCAGAGCTCAACTCCGTAAGTCCAAATAGGTCTTATTGTAGTCATGTATATGAGTCTTTTGTAATTGACTGGGAGGTTAGAGCGTTTGCCTAGTAAGTGCTGGAGTTGTCGGAAACGTCGAGCTGTTTCTTGTCGTTTCATTCTGGTATGAGGATTCCAAGTTAGACGTTTTTCTAAGTGGAGTCCAAGGTATCGAATTTGTTCAACAGGGATAAGTGGGGTATTATTAAAGGATATTTTAGGACAAGAGGACATAGGCTTACGACGAAGGGTAAAGGTGATTTGATGGGATTTATTGGAATTTATTTTTATTCTCCAGTTTTGACACCATTCTTCAAGGTTTGTGATGTGTGATTGAAGGGTTTGGGATGCAATTGTCGTTATTAACAGATAGGACACATGTATCATCAGCATACGTGGTAATGACTGTGTTATGGTGGGTTGGGATATCAGGTGTATAAACTGTGTAAAGGATAGGACCTAGGATACTACCTTGAGGAACACCAGCGGACTGGGAAAAAAGGGATGAACAGGCATTATTATGATTTACTTTGAAGGATCTATCAGTAAGATAGGAACGGATAATGAGGAAGTATGTAGGGTGTAGGAATTTAGGGAGTTTGTAAAGCAGTCCTGGGTGCCAGACTCGATCAAAAGCCTGTTCTACATCGAGAAAGACTCCCGTGCAGTACATTCCGCGCTCCAATGCAGAGGAGACAACATCCACCACACGATGGCATTGCTGGATAGTGGAATGGGATCTGCGGAATCCAAATTGATGATCTGGGATAATGTGATTAGAATCTAGGATGGGGTGCAGGCGTTTTAGGATGAGCTTTTCCAGGATTTTGCCTAGGATGGGTAAAAGGGAGATAGGGCGATGAGAGGATGGGTTTTCTGGTGGCTTTTTGGGTTTATGTATCATTTTGATAATAGATAATTTCCAAGGGTTAGGAAAGTATGTGGTTCGCAGAACAGCATTATATATATACGTAAGGAATAGGATGGCTTTCCGAGGAAGCAGTTTTAGGATCTGGGATGTAGTTAGGTCGTGTCCAGGAGCTTTTCAGGAAGGTAACCTTTGAATGATGTCGGATATTTCTGAAGGATGAAAGGCTTTAGGTGGAAGAGACATTTGGAGTGGGATATCCAGTTCTGCTGCAATACATTCAAGGTGATTTGGGTTAAGAATATCGGGGTGTGGATTAAAGGTTTTAAAGAGGTGACGAGCAAAGATTTGTGATTTTTCTTCATCGGATTTGGACCAGGTTTGAGCTTCAGTAAGAAGTGGATGATTACAGTTTTTAAATTTCAGGAGCCTTTTAGTGGTCGTCCATAGTGATTTGTCGGTAGGTGTAAGTTTTTCAGTAAAATTTAGTAAATTTTGAATTTTGTATTTTTTAATTTCAGATTTTAGTTTGTTAGTCAGTTGGGTATAATGAGTTTTATCTGTTGGATATCTGGTTCTATGCCACTTCGATCTTGCTCTGCGTTTTTCCTTCAATAAGATACGAATATGCTGTGGCAAGTCAGTCTTTTGTGAATTGTTAAACTTATTGATAAAAGTATTATTATTTATACTGTCTGTTATTGACGCTGTCAGTTTTTCAATGGCACCATTAATGTCGTCTTTCGTATTTAGCGGAATTTTTAAGTCTAGTTTGTTTTCCAAATCATCACGAAGTTCTTCCCAGTTTACTCGTCCTGTAATCAATTTAGGAGTTAATGGTTTAGGACCATAGCTCGAATGTAGTGAAAGCAGAACTGGACTATGGTCTGAAGAAAGGTCATCAAGGGATTTGATTATGGTTGGTGAGGAGGAGATCTGGGAAGCTATAAATATATCTAGGGTATCGGGACGTTTTTTGAGGGATGTTGGCCAATAAGTAGGACTCATGGGCGAAAGGATTGAATAATTGTTGGAAGTTGAAACACGTGATAGGATGTTACCGCGGGGGTTGGATGTTCGACAACCCCATCGTTGGTGTTTAGCATTGTAGTCTCCTCCAGCAATGAAGCGCGATCCGAGGGATTGGAATAAGGTATCAAGGAGGTTATAGGAGAGGGAATTACCAGGATGACAGTATACAGCTGAGAATGTGAGGTGGAAAGGGCGAGTTGAAAGGACTACAGAAGTTGATTGAATGGCATCAGTTGGAGTGGAAGGAATAAGGGAATGGGGTAATGATTTATGTATAAGGATGCAAGAACCGGCATGGGAGGTGTTATCTGGGTGATCAGTTCTATAAGTGAAGTAGTCACGTATGTAGAAATGTATTCGTTTAGTGAAGTGAGTTTCAGTCAGTAAAGCAATGTCAATGTTATTATTATGAAGAAATAAGTCAAGTTCGTCACGGTGGTTATTTAGTCCGTTAGCATTCCATAAAAGGATAGTTAGGGGCTTTGTGCTCATCGCGGGAAATTGAATGGAATTTCGGTCAGGATTCTGGTGAGAATAGTGATAAGTGGTTTTATGGTATTTTGGAGGTCCAATAGGAAGGATAAAAGAATGGAGGTTATATCAGATGGATGTTGATTGTGAATTGAATTCAGGATAGGTTCTTGTGGTGGATTAGGAATATTAGCTGAGGGCGGGATCCGTCGTTGGGCACGAGGTGGGTCTAGATTGGAAGGTACTTGTGCTGCACTTTTTTTCTGGGCGTTAGGATGGGACTGTTGAGGATGCTGCGGCGGTAATTTGACTCGTAAGGGTATATGATGAGGGAGACTTTGCTGACGTGGAGGATGAGATTGGGGATTGTGAGGTTGAGGTTTGCATTGGGAGATTTGAGGCGCCTGAATTTGAGGCTGCTGCTTCTTCGTAGTGATTGGTGTTTTTCTGCTGAGGTTGAAGTCCTGCTGAGGTTGATCAATTTCTTTTGAAGTAGACGCTAGCTGTGTATTTTGAGTAGTCGTTTTTGGCAATTCTGGAAAATCTGATGGATTATCAATTTCAGGTAGATGGGTAAAACTTTCTTGGTTCAGTTTTACGCTTTTCGAGGCTATGTTCTGAGTTCTCTGCTTATAAAAATGTTTATAAACTTTGCATCCTTTGTAGTTTGCTGGATGTTCTTCAACACAAAGGGCACATTTCGCAGGCAGGTCTCGAGGTCTCTGACAAGTGTCTGATGCGTGTGGGCCGGCACATTTCACGCACCTGGCCTGGTGATGGCAATAAGTCTTTGTATGCCCCAAGTCTTGGCACTTAGTGCATTGCATTATTATAGGCTTTTGTCTAGGCTCTTCAAATTTAATGGTGGAATATATAAGCCTCTTCACTTGAAAAATTTCGATGTTATTGCTGGTAGGCTCTAAATCGACGAAAAAGGTAAAGGATATTTTTCCGTTGGGTGTAGTACGCATGATATGTGCCTAACATTGTGACCTATTTCTTCTAGGCCACTTTTGATGGAAGATATTGGGGTGCTTGAGTGTAGTCCTCTCAATACCACTCGGTATGGCTTTTCTTGTCTTAATTGGTAACAATGAAAATCATAGTTTTGGGACGTAAAATAATTTATCAGTGTTTTGTAATTTTCTCGAGAGTTTGTGTTTATTTTGATATCATTAACTCTGGAGAAACAGCGGAAATTGGTCTGTCCAATCAGACCTGCAATTTCTTGACCAAATGTAATGAAGTTATCGATTTTAGATATGAAAATAGGTGGCGGCTCGGGCTCAGAAAACTCTTGCGGATATTTTATTAACGGAAACAGGATTATTGGTGTTAGTGGTGGTTGGTGCAGTTGGCTCTGATGCTATGGTAATTCATTTGCTTCTGGTTTGAGGTGGTGATATATTTTGCTCGACTGATTGTTTAGTTTTAGTGGATTTACTTTGTTCAGTTGACTTTTTAGATTTATTTTGCTCTGCTAACTGTTTAGGTTTAGCTGATTTGTTTTTTTTCTTATTGGGTGAATTAGCTCCCGACCCAGGAGGAGTGTTTCGATGACGTTTTTGAAGTGTTCGTCTTTTTAAATACTGCGAATCCGTTTCGCTAACCTCAGAAAACGGCGTTTCGTCCTCCGAATCTTCACTTGACGAACTCTTATCTAAATTCATATCTTCCATATTATGATAAGAGAGAGAGAAAAAAAAATATCTATTCCTACATATGACAATTAAAAAGATGGAAGATTACGAAATAAAGTATTAAAAAAATAAAATATATACATAACTATAATCAGAAATAAAATAAAACATTTCTTACAATAAATATTTAAATAAAATAAAACAGTCTCTGAAAAAGAAAAGAAAAAAAAAAAAAGTAAATAATGTCTTAGGTTCGAACTGAAAACCTGATGACTGAAGGAAGTTAGTAAACAGAGTCCCCGGCCGTGAACATATCAGAATATGATAAGGCACGTAAGGGAATTAACGGCCTCTCGATCTAACGAAATGAGCACCAATTTATCACTTATTTATTGTTAATAAATAGTACCTCACCTGCGTGTACGTCAACGTTAAAGTGTAAAACTGCTTATTAACTCACTGTTGTTTAAGTGTTACACCACAACTTTAAATTTTGAGCACATTACAAAGCAACACATACAGAGCGACATGAAAGTTATACTGTACTTGCGGCCATGACACTTGCTACTCCTATTCGGATTTAAGTTAATATAAGGGATATTATTATATTATCGTTTGCCTAGTTTTTGAAAATAATCTCCATTAGATTATTTTAGATTACGCCACTGCATTTCGACTGATTTAAATTTTTCGGATTTTTTCCATATAATATTTTTTCCATTCGGTGTGTTCTTATGTTTCCGGAGCCGTAGATTTTGAAAACGACCTCCATTTTAAGATCAAGCTACGACGTTTCGACTTATTTTAGTTTTTCAAATTTTTTCCATATAAGGGTGTATCCTTATGTTTCCGGAGCCGTAGATTTTAAAAATGACCTCAGCTATTTCTCGAAAGACAAAGCAAAACTGAAATATTCCCTTTATAAAAGTCGCAGATTTTGATAAAGGGAATCTTTCGATTTTGATTTTGTGGTACAGTGGACCAAAAAAATATATATGTTTAAAACTATTATTACAGTTTATATTATGTTTAAAAATTAAACATAATTATTGGAAACAAACATAATATTGAATATTTACAAATAAACTTCTGTTTGTATAGCTGAGGCGTTTTTTGATATTTTATAATGCATATGGATGTGCTTGAAAAAATCTGAACAAAACAATTGAATATATTAGTAGTATTTTTCAAAATACTATCGATTTTATGTTACACTTACGGATATCGATTTATTGTACCTATTCGGATATATTAACTTAAATCCATAATTAATTTAAGTTAATAACTATGAGCTCGGTAATTTAACTAATTTAGAAATTATATCGATGGTGTTATTAAATTAATTAAGCACTGATTTTAATTCAAACAAATTAAAGGGATCAATAGTAGAACATATTTGAAGGTGGCCTGTCAGTCGAAGCGTTATGGAAATTGAAATATGCACAATAATAATAAATAATAATTATTGTTACAGAATTATTTTTTCTATTAAAATACATCACATCGGTAGACAATAAACGATTCACCGAAGATGGGTTATTTCCTTTCCTTCGTGCATAGGTGAAATCGGTTGGTACCAGGATGAGTTTCGATGGCTAAAATTAACAATGTTTAATCACATGAAAAATCGCACAACTTCATCTCCTTTAATTTAAAAAAAAATATTTTATTTATTTTTTGTAAACAGAAGCCATCAAATTATATCTTTTTTTAAAAATATAACTACTAACAAGAGGAGGCTATTTTCAGTGGGTCAGCGATTTCAATCAATTATTTTTTCGGTGATAATATATCGAATAATATATAATATATATCGCTCGTTGGGGTTCGCTGGTCGATCTTTATAGGCGTTCGTCACTTGATAATACTAAACGTATTAAAATAATTAATTTTAGCCTATCAATAAAGCATCTGTATTAGATAAATATTCAATGAAATAAAATTAAAATAATAAAAAAAAACAAAAAAAAAAAACTGTACCACTAGAAATCATGAAGGGTCTTGGGTTCAGTTCAGTACTATTTAGGGACTGTTTCAAGGCCAACGGTTGTGCAAGGAGGTGATCGGGCCAGGATCACACTCAACCGCCAGGTTTAATCAATTATTTAATTGAAATCCACTTTTTAGAGGCTGGGTGTGTCCCAGAAGGGTCTCGCTATCCCAGGGTCGCCCCACGGCCAATGAAAGAGAATAAATAATGTTTCTGCCATAAGCCGGGATTCGAACCTGGGACCTTCAGCATTGGAATCTCAGTACAGTACCACTGAGCTACCCCGCTCCCTCAAAATTCAAGTATTACATAATATAAAACAGCTTAAAAAATATTTTTTTTCGGCACTGGACCTGCGTCCCGGCGTTCGTTCCAATGGATTCTAGGAGCAGAAAAAAATTTATGTAATTTCAAACAATTTTTTTTTATATTTTACTTTTGCCTTGCCCGGTTTTTAAGATGTATATCAATCGATTTCTTTTTTTTATGCAGAATAAAAAACCAAAAAAAGTGCTTCTGGTAAAGTAGGCCAAATCAATTTTAGTTGAATAAAAAAGTTGAATGGATAGATATTAAACGATTTATCGAACATACGTTATTTCCTATCTCCATGCATATGGGGACTGATGGACATCGATTGGTATCAGTATGAGTCTCGATGGCTAGAATTGACCATGTTTAATCATAGGGAAAATCGTATTACTTCGTCTTGAAAAAAAAAGTGTATAGAAGAACAAAAATTATTTTTATCAAAATAAAACATCAAATTAAAACAAAAACTACTTTTATAAACACATTCAATAGACATTCTTATAGTATTTATTTAGGGATTGGACCAGTTATATTTTCGATAATTTGCCGTTTTTCACATTTTGCCTACTCTACTTCCTCCAGCATCTGCATTACTTCGTTACGTGGTATTTTCATTCGATTTATCCGTTAATACTCGAAAGAGGGACGTAAAAATTAATTTAATTTACGATTATGTTACTTCATTTACGTCATTACCGTTCTATCGACGTGAGGTTGTGACCTATACTTGTCGTCCACAAGTATTCCATCCTTTCAGTCAGTAAGATACTAATAAAATAAAAATCTTACCTTGTATACAATTAATGGAGGTGTATAAATTAATGCATTAATTTGTTAATGCATTAATTTATTTTGTTCATTTTAGAGTTTTTCTCTCCGAAATAAATAAATAAACGTAGAAATAAAATATTTCATTGATCTTATAATTTGAGCTTCGGGTTACTAATTGCTAAGCTCATGCGAAACGGTTGTTATCTGGCTACATTATCATTTCGTGGCAAAGGAATGATATCGAATTCAATAAAACAAATATTGAATATACATTATGACGTGCCTATTCTCTTTTAAATAATCATTTTTTTTAATCAACTATTATTTATCTTTTTCTTTCTATTATTTGTTAGTCTTTAATTCACATTCCATTTACAATAACCACGGGCGGATCTACGGGGGGGTGGGGGCTTTCGGGCTGAAGCCCTCCCTCCAAAATGGTCAAATATAGCCATTTTTTATCGAAAAAAATATTTAAAAAGTATCTCTTAAAGTATTACTGTATGTATAATTACATTTAAAGGGCCTTTATTAATCACTTAAACATCATTTCATACAGGTAGTTAGTTTCTTTCATCTTTTCCAAAGTAATTATCGTTATTTTTATGAAAAAAACCGCTTTCGGGCTGAAGCCTCCCCCAAAATTAAATCCTGGATCCGCTAGTGACAATAATTAACATCTAGAGCTTATGATTATTATATAATTATAATTATGTTGACCCTTTGTTCTTTTATTATAGTTGCCAACATTATTATTTCTTAGTAGATACAAACATTTGGAACGGCGTTCCATTATAAAAACAAATACAAGAAAGAAGAAAAGTAAATTTTAATCTGGGACAGTAAGTCCTCTTAGAATAACTACAATGAACAATATAACTGTACATAAAAATGTAATGTCTGCCATTAGAAATGATTTTTTTTTTTTGATTTTTTATTTATTTATTTAGAGATATAACAATCTGTCACGTGGACTATGATTATAGTGAGATATGAACACATTCACACCATATATACAGAAAAGATCAAATTAACAAAAGTAAAATAATAATCAAAAACTATGCACAATACAAAATAAAATAACCTAAAGATAAGTAAATTAAAAAACATAAAAACACAATCATACCTATATACAATTTTCCCTCCAACTATTGAAGGAAAATCAGGGCTCCAAGAGATCCCTGCGCTACTCTCTCAACCGCGTCACTGGTTTTAAAGCCAGGTCCAAAAATCGACCTGATCGCAGGCGAAGGTTTGAATGTAAATTACAAAAGTGTATGTTATTCCGAGTAAAAAGAACCTTGTCTGCCGTTCCAGAGCCGCTACTTTCAAAAATGGCGGCTGATTTAAAGAATATTTAAAGAATATATAAAAATAACCTAAAGATAAGTAAATTAAAAACATAAAAACACAATCATACTTATATACAATATATACAATCAGGCTGGGAACCCCAAGCCAGGCTTCTCCCTCCAACTATTGAAGGAAAAGCAGGACTCCAAGAGATCCCTGCGCTACTCTCTCGACCGCGTCACTGGTGCTAAAGCCAGTGGAGATTGAGTGCGAGCGCTTTAGCCACACTCATGTCTTGAGTGAAGAATGTGGCCATTGCCAGAACTCCAAGATATATACTACAAAAGATCTATGGGCCACTGTCGCTTCAACCTTCGAGAAGGATTGTAGGGATGAGTGGAACTAGATAGGGATTTTGCAAGGGAATTTGTATTACTTATAAGGTTCTGATGGAATTTGGAAAAGATTTCAGAGATAAGGTCTAGGACAAATGGAATATTAAGGTTATGATGTAGGTTTATGTAAGGTTATGTCTCTTTTGATTGCATAAAAATATAAAAACAATTATTAGTTTATATGTTTGTTTGTTTATTTTTGTATTTATGAAAATTTATTATTCATTTTTTCTTTTTCTTTTTTGTAAATATTGCATGAAAGGATACCTTTAGTACTTGTACTTATTGTCTTTGGGTGAGGCAATTGTATAATTATTTAATAAATCAATTAACTAGATAGGGATTGTGCAAGGGGATATGCATTATTTGTACGGTTCTGATGGAATTTGGAAAAAAAATTCAGGGATAAGGTCTAGAACAAATGGAATATTGAGAAGTCCAGAACATATGGAAATATTATTCATGGTGTAGGGTTTTGTTGGTTACATAGAACGGATCATCGACTATTGTTCGGAGGAGTTTCGACTGAGAGGATTGGATGCGTTTGATGTTAGAAAATTTAGCTGTCCCCCAAAGTTCAGGTCCGTAGGTCCATAGCACAAGTTTCAGGATTCTCTTGTAGATAAGTTTTTTTTTTCAACAGAAAGTTAAGAATTTCTAGTCAGCAGTCTGTATAATTGGCCGTATCGTCTGTTAAGTTCTTGTCTTTCAATGCTAGTATGTTGGTTCCACGTTAGTCTTCGATCAAAGAGAAATCCAAGATACCAGACTTTCATACGACTTTTCGTTTTTGTGCTATACTGATAACATACATACACACTCACAGACACACACACACACACACACCATTTTGCGGGACTTTTGTTTGGATTCAGGAGACCTCAAAACATGTATTTCTGTTGAAAAATCAGACTCGAAAATTTTTAAGATCGCAATACCTACCCTTACTATACATTGCATATATAGGTATGGAGGGAAAGTAAAAATAAGTTAAAATTGATTGATGAGTGACGGAGTGGAAATGACTCTGCTTACCATTACAAATTACTGTAATCCTTCGTGCGGTGGTGTCGAAATCAAATTGTGGTGTCTCTAAACAGAAAAAAAATTAAAACAAGGCGGTCATCCAGAAGTTGAGTAATCTCTTTATACGTGGTATTTTTAGCAGAGACCACAACGGTGTCCGGTTTCGGGTGATATATTAGCTGAAAAGTGAAAGTTTTTCTTTAATAATTTTTTTTTTAAGGACGACAATGTAGACTTTTATGCCAGTAAAGGTTGTCTGCATAATTTGAAAAGCTTTTTTTTTTTATTTGTTTACATAGCCTCTACCCCTAAGGGTCATTGGCTTAATGTTTCCATTTTATATTCGTTGATAAAAGTGAATATCCTTTAAACATTTGAACAGTTTTCCTATTTCATTTTCCTCATCTTGGAGAATTTCTTTCATTTCCGTTCCCTTTTGTGATTTTTTCCTTATATTAGTGTACCTTCTACATTCTAATAATATATGCTTTACTGTTCTGGGTACTAGGCAATGTGTGCAAGTTTGGGCTTCTAATCCTGGCAGGAGGTATCCATGGGAAAACTCACATTGCGCGATTCTTAGGCGATATATTATCACTTCTTCTCTTCTAGACTTTCGGTTTGATGTGTTCCATTTTATATATTTTTTTTTATTTCTTGAAGTTTTGCCGAACTCATTTCCCATTCATTGTTCAATTTATATTGAAAGGAGAAGGCAAGTTGGTGTGTCCAATCTTCTCGTGGAATAGCATCAATTATTGTGGTTTGTAAATGCATTTTTTATATTAATTTTTATTTCACTATAAAAGTTCTGTATTTCCAATTTTATTTTCCATTAGATAATTCATAGAAACGCAATAAAGGCATTTAATGCTTGCTTGGAGAAGAGGAAACCTCTGTGAAGTTGGCCCTCCATCCTCAACTTTTTAAAAAAATTTTGAGAGTTCTTATAGCCCCCCCAAGAGTTCTAGAGTTCCCTATACTTTTTAGAAATAGTTCTATTGTTTAAACCACCGAAAATACCATCCAAAGTTGCAAAAAACGGAAATCCCGTTTTGTGCAACTTACGAGTCTTATAACACCTTTAATATTAATTTTAGAGCTAAACTTCAAAGGGATAATTATAACAATTCCTTGGGGGGCTATCAGAACTCTAAAAAAAAATTTAAATATAGGCCCCCCCTAAAAGGCGCTCCCCCCCCCAAAATGAAAAATTCTAAATTATTTTATGGGTTTTAATAGCCCCCCAAACAGTTACAGAGTTCTCTGGTATTTAAAAAAAAATTTATATCGTTTAAACAACCGAAAATACCACGCAAAGTTACGAAAAAACGGAAATCCCGTTTTGTGCAACTTACGAGTCTTATAACACCTTTAATATTAATTTTAGAGCTAAACTTCAAAGGAATAATTATAACAATTCCATGGGGGGCTATCAGAACTCTAAAAAAAAATTTAAATATAGGCCCCCCTAAAAAGCGCCCCCCCAAAATGAAAATTTCTAAATTATTTTGTTGGTTTTAATAGCCCCACAAATAGTTACAGAGTTCTCTGGTATTTAAAAAAAATTTATATTGTTTAAACAACCGAAAATACCACGCAAAGTTACGAAAAAATGAAATCCCGTTTTGTGGAACTTACGAGACTTATAACTCTTTAATTATTAATTTTAGAACTAAAGTTCATCGTGATAACTATTATAACTCTTAGGGAGGCCAAAGGAAAACTCACCAGAACTCCTGAAATCCAAAAACAAATTTCGACCAAAATTTTTATCTTACTCTTACTAAGTCCAAGGGGTGAAAATTTATCTCGGAAAAAAATTATTCTGATTGGTGTTCTAATAGCTCCTTGACGAGTACAACCGATAATTACTGGTGTGTTTTAGTCTAGGATGCGAAACGAAAAAGTTTTGGAGCATCGAAATATCGAAAAAAAATTTTTGAAAATTGCGAGGCTTATATCTATTGTTTGGTCAACTTTAGGACAAAGGTTCATTATATTAATTTTTATAACTCTTAGGAGGGCCATAGGAAAACTCATCAGAACTCCTGAAATCCAAAAGCAAATTTCGACCAAAATTTTTATCTTACTCTTACTAAGTCCAAGGGGTGAAAATTTATCTCGGAAAAAAATTATTCTGGTTGGTGTTCTAATAGCTCCTTGACGAGCACCACCGATAATTACTGTTGTGTTTTAGTCTAGGATGCGAAACGAAAAAGTTTTGGAGCATCGAAATATCGAAAAAAAAATTTTTAAAATTGCGAGGCTTATATCTATTGTTTGGTCAACTTTAGGACAAAGGTTCATTATATTAATTTTTATAACTCTTAGGAGGGCCATAGGAAAACTCATCAGAACTCCTGAAATCCAAAAGCAAATTTCGACCAAAATTTTTATCTTACTCTTACTAAGTCCAAGGGGTGAAAATTTATCTCGGAAAAAAATTATTCTGGTTGGTGTTCTAATAGCTCCTTGACGAGCACCACCGATAATTACTGCTGTGTTTTAGTCTAGGATGCGAAACGAAAAAGTTTTGGAGCATCGAAATATCGAAAATATTTTTTTTTAAATTGCGAGGCTTATATCTTTTGTTTGGTCAACTTTAGGGCAAAGGTTCAATATATTAATTTTTATAACTCTTAGGGGGGCCATAGGAAAACTCATCAGAACTCCTGAAATCCAAAAACAAATTTCGACCAAAATTTTTATCTTACTCTTCTGAGTTCTGATGAGTTTTCCTATGGCCCCCCTAAGAGTTATAAAAATTAATATAATGAACCTTTGTCCTAAAGTTGACCAAACAATAGATATAAGCCTCGCAATTTTCAAAATTTTTTTTTCGATATTTCGATGCTCCAAAACTTTTTCGTTTCGCATCCTAGATTAAAACATACCAGTAATTATCGGTTGGATTTGGTTTTGGATTTCTGGAGTTCTGATGAGTTTTCCTATGGCCTCCCCAAGAGTTATAATATTTATCACGATGAACTTTAGTTCTAAAATTAATAATTAAAGAGTTATAAGTCTCGTAAGTTCCACAAAACGGGATTTCATTTTTTCGTAACTTTGCGTGGTATTTTCGGTTGTTTAAACAATATAAATTTTTTTTTAAATACCAGAGAACTCTGTAACTATTTGTGGGGCTATTAAAACCAACAAAATAATTTAGAAATTTTCATTTTGGGGGGGCCGCTTTTTAGGGGGGGCCTATATTTAAAAATTTTTTTAGAGTTCTGATAGCCCCCCATGGAATTGTTATAATTATCCCTTTGATGTTTAGCTCTAAAATTAATATTAAAAGTGTTATAAGACTCGTAAGTTCCACAAAACGGGATTTCCGTTTTTTCGTAATTTTGCGTGGTATTTTCGGTTGTTTAAACAATATATATTTTTTTTTAAATACCAGAGAACTCTGTAACTATTTGGGGGGCTATTAAAACCCATAAAATAATTTAGAATTTTTCATTTTGGGGGGGGCGCTTTTTAGGGGGGGCCTATATTTAAATTTTTTTTTAGAGTTCTGATAGCCCCCCAAGGAATTGTTATAATTATCCCTTTGAAGTTTAGCTCTAAAATTAATATTAAAAGTGTTATAAGACTCGTAAGTTGCACAAAACGGGATTTCCGTTTTTTCGTAACTTTGCGTGGTATTTTCGGTTGTTTAAACAATATAAATTTTTTTTTAAATACCAGAGAACTCTGTAACTGTTTGGGGGGCTATTAAAACCCATAAAATAATTTAGAATTTTTCATTTTGGGGGGGGCGCCTTTTAGGGGGGGCCTATATTTAAATTTTTTTTTAGAGTTCTGATAGCCCCCCAAGGAATTGTTATAATTATCCCTTTGAAGTTTAGCTCTAAAATTAATATTAAAGGTGTTATAAGACTCGTAAGTTGCACAAAACGGGATTTCCGTTTTTTGCAACTTTGGATGGTATTTTCGGTGGTTTAAACAATAGAACTATTTCTAAAAAGTATAGGGAACTCTAGAACTCTTGGGGGGGGCTATAAGAACTCTCAAAATTTTTTTAAAAAGTTGAGGATGGGGGGCCAACTTCACAGAGGTGAAGAGGAATAGTAGTACAAAGGAAGCCAGCAAAATCTGAGACTCAACGTACAATAAATGATCATTTTCAGAAATAACTTGTTTGTTTGCAAAGTGTTGATATTTAACTGATAAAACATATATTTTAATTGCTTGCAATTTTTCCATCATTTTTAAATTTAACCTTTGATTATCCGAACATTTTAATTATCCTAACAGACTATGTTATCTTGGTGTTCCGGAAAGTTATTTAAATATAAATATTCTGAAATCGAATTTACAAAATTGTAGCTTGTTTTCTATTTTTCAGCTCCAAGTGTTTGATGCTAACAAAGATGGGAGATTGCAGTTGTCCGAGATGGCAAAGTAAGTACCACAAATATAGTTAGTGAACATAGCTTCGTACTTCCTATTTAGAGAATATCAAAAACCTATGCTTTAATAACATCTTTGGACTTTCCTCCCATTATTTTTATTTTGTCGATTTATTTTTTAGATTGCTTCCGGTCAAAGAAAATTTCCTCACAAGACAGATTTTCAAGGTATGTCCAGACAATTCACGAAGTAAGCGAGGAATTATTAACAATCAGAACGTATTAAGACATATTTTTGAGGGGGGGGGTGAGGGTGGTGGTTATGAGTACAATGTTGACAGTTAAATTCTTTTTAATAGCAATCGTAATGGAACTTTATTAATGAATATTATTATTAATCACTTTTTTTTTTTACTGCGAATATTGGGTCTGTTAACCGTTTGAATTTTAATTGTTATAGGTCATAATTTTAAATTGGAATCAACTTATTTTAAGTATTAACAAAAAATGGATTAATTATGTACAATGAAGAGTCGATTTATATATTTTATTAGGGTATACGCACCAGTAACTGACATGCTTTAGAAAAAGTTCTTCGAACTTTTAGGTATATAAAAACTTAAATATTGATGTTATAGTATTTTTCTTGGATTCAACTAATAGAACTTCTTCTCAACTTACTAAGATATATATAAAATCTATGAAACATCCACCTGAATTGAAAAAAACAATTGTAAATTTAGAGAATACTTTAGTTGCACATGTAGCTGACACAGTTTGATTTAGAATTTTCCTATAGGAGGCAGGGATGAGAACGAGGATCTAATTGTGTGAAATAAAGCGTAAACGTGTTATATTATTCATTTTAAAATGGATATTAACAAAAATTATCTTTAACTTATTATAAAACAAATTCTTGCATGGCCCAATTTGATTTATTGGTAAATGCTTAACACTGTTAATAACCTGTTTTTGGCAAGAAGAAAACCTGTCTTTGCTTTGTATTTAATCCACATCACTTGCGATTTTTTTTTTAACGAGTAAGTAGTGGAGTACTCTCTGTTTTATTATATACCTTTGAATTTATGCGAAAATAAGTCTGTCAGCTATAAAGGTAAATGCCCCAATATAAGGCTCTAGTAGCTGACACCTATTAAATATCCGATTTCTTAAAAAAAATAAGTTAAAACAAAGTAAAAACTCTCCAAGAAACAAATAAACAAATATTTTGGGTTAAATCGAAGTATTGGGTTGGCAAATAAGTCCTTTCGGTTTTGTCAGGGTGAAATAAAACTCAATGTACTATAGACATGAAATGTATTTTAATCTACAACATATTAACCATTATTTAATACGACATGTTCCCATCTTTTCACTAACTGCATAATGCCATGCTCATAGAATGTCTGGAGTTTATTGTTAAAAAACTGATCCAAGTGGTTTTTGATGTCCTCTTCCTTTTGGAATTTCTTTCCATTCATGGAGTTCTGCAGAGACCAGATAAAGTGGTAGTCACTTGGAGCTAGGTCTGGTGAATAGGGAGGGTGGGGCAAAAGGTCCGATCCAAGGCTCAATAATTAAAATGGGTGACCAATGAGGTGTGGGGCCTAGCATTGTCTTGGTGGAACACAATACCTTTCCGATCATTCGTAACTCTTCAGGATGTTCTCCAAATTCGATGTTACTACATCCGTTGGAAAGCTCAATTATTGATCTTCAAAGCCGTATGAATGTTTTTTTTTATTTAATGCCTATATAAGGAATAAATAAACAAAAACTCCTTAGAGGTTTTTATTTTTTATCTCTATTTTTAGTTTGTTTACGAAGGTTCTGTTGATGTCATTTCGTGTAGTTTATGGGGCCCTAAATTCCTGCTAAATTTCTTGTAGATAGCCAAAGTCGTATTGAAGTTGTGATATATAATATAAGGCATTGATATAGGGGGCTATATGTAACCTACCTTTTTAATGAGTGTTTAATAATTAACACATGTTGTATTTTGCTATGCATGTGAATATAAAAAGACAAATATAGTAAAACTCTAATATTTGTTCTAAACATTATATCGGAGCAGTCGGTAGGACTAAGATAAAATGAGTCAAACGCATTTTTGAAATTTGTCCAATTTCAGTCCAAATTTAGATGAATGGAACGTATACAGTAGAAGACTAAAGCAATTTTTTTCCGCTAATGAGATTCAATCAGAAGAAAACAAAAGGTCGATTCACCTCACTAACATGCATCAAGATGCTTACAACCTTCTGGATTTCATGGGACCCATTGATAAAAAAATATATTTAACTGTTACTGATGCACATAGTAAGTGGATCGAAGCCGTCCCGATGGAAGCAACTACCATCCGCAAAACTCTAGTGGCTTCAGTGGAATAGTCTCCCAAAACAATTACTTTCAGATAATGATCCACAATTTATTAATTGTCAGAAATATAGCAAATTCTATTCCATGAATGGTATCGAGTGCCTATCATGTGATCCATACCACCCTTCAACCAATGGTCAATCTGAGAACAGTGTGGCAATTATAAAGAAATCTTTGGTCGAAGCACAAATAGCAGGAGAACTTCCAGATACAGCTTTAGCTAAGTTTCTGCAAACCTATCGTAATTCGGTGCATTTATTAACAGGTGAAACTCCTGCCAAGTTAATGTTTGAGTGACCTCTTAAACCTAGGTTAAATTTAATGAATGACCGGACTTTTGGCCAAAAAGTGAAAACTACTCAAGAGCTCAAGGAAAAGATAGCAAAGGCTTACAGTCGTCAAATAAAAAACTCAGGAAAAACAAAGATTTCTTTTCAAGTGGGACAGAAAGTTTATGCAAAAGTTGCTGAGGTAATAAAAAGAACTGGGTGAAAGGTTTTGTTGAAGAGGTTTTGGGGGTAAACATGTATTGGGTGCGATTGTTAAAATCAGGTTGTGTGGTCCGGAAGAACCCTGGACAAGAGTACCCGTGGATCAATTGATAGAAGAACGTGATAAAGGTTATATAATCACGATTCAGGACGCTATAGAAAGCCCTCTGGTATTACAAGTTGATGAAGGTAAAAACTTACTTAAGAACAAAGTAAAAGAAGGGAAGGGAGAAGATGAGGATAAAATAGCTAAAGAAAACGAAGAAGAACAGGAAGAAGGTAAAACAAAATAAGAAAAAGGAAAGAAGACAGTAAATTAGTCACAAACAGGAGTAGATCGGACAAACGTGCAAGCAAATAGACTTACTTACGATACTTTTTAAGGGAGAATAGTGTGATATATTATATAAGGCATTGGTATAGGAGACTGTATCATATAACCTACCATTTTAATGAGAATTCAATAATTAACACATGTTGTATTTTGCTATGCATGTGAATATAAAAAGAAAAATTTAGTAAAACTCTAATATTTATTCTAAACATTATAGAAGTTATAACAATTCTTGTGATTTTTGAGAAAAAAAAAAACATGTGGATCATCAAGGACAAAAACATTAAGCGTGGAAACATAGCCGAACTTGTGAAAATGGTTTTCTACGCTTGTGTGCGACACATTTAAGGCCATAGCAATCTCTCACAATGGCCTTAAAATTGCTCGTTTCAATTCCATGTGGGCGATTATATCGGTAAGCATCACGGGCGGATCTACGGGAGGCGCGGGGACTTTGGAGGCTGAAGCCCCCCAAAAAGGTAAAATATAACCATGTTATCGTTATTTTTATGAAAAAAAAAGCTTTAGTGCTGAAGCCCCCCCCCCAAATTAAATCCTGGATCCGCTAGTGTTGTGCATCATTGATGGCAAAACCAATTTTTCAGGTGTGTTCGGTTAAGGCATCATACCCCTAAACACTGCAATTTTTTTTATGAGCTCCTGCAGCACGCTTACCTTTTTTTAAAATAATACAACAAAATATGCCGATGATGAATGATATTTTCTTCCATATTCACAGTGCAATAGCAAACATAATGCTAAGCTAGTTTCAACAAGAGTTAACAGATATAGTTGTTGACATATTACAAACATGATAAACAATCCACCTTAGGGATTAATTCATCAGATAAGAAGTGTGTCATAGTGCCATGAAAATAATCAGAAAAACCTAAAGGACTTATTTGCCAACCCAATTGTTAAAAATAAAAGGTTAAACCTGAAGTGGGTGTCCTTACTTATGGCTGTTCCTGGGACACTAACTGTACGGTGAGGGACCTTCCTGATTTGACACTCATTATTTTGGTTACAGTTTCCGGTAGGACTAAAGCAAAGTAGGCAAATATACAAGCAGAAAATATAGAAGCCACAGATTCTTGAAATAGAGGACTAGTAAGTCCTGAAATCTTATTCCCATATTTCGAAGATGGTGTCACGCATTGTCTACACTGTCAGCTACCGGTGCTTTTACCCTATGTATCTCATTTTTTTTTCGTATAGTTTATATTTGATGAATACTGACTGGTTTTGAGGTACTTTGGAATAATTTTGTTATCTAATTATTTGATCGAATCGATTGAAGTAAATGGTTCTTAAAATATTTTGAATTTCTATCACCACTGACCGAAGAAAATAGAATTCCCTAATTGATGAGGTATTTAAACCATTTTTTAACTTTCCGCGTTGACATACGCAGGGGTGCCCAGAAAAGAGTTTGATGGTGCAAGTTGAGCCATTAAAATTTATGAGAGGGGCACTTTTTGAGGGTTTTCAATATTTGAGAGGGGGGAAGGCACTTTTCGACGGGGTTATAAATTTTCAAAATGAAAAGTTTCAAATTAAATGACAAGTGGGAGCGTGGGAGAGACCGCAGTATTTATAATTGCATATAATACACGAATATTTAAATACAACTTTCGTTTGCACTGTTTTTAAGAAAAAGAGAGGAATAAAATATCGTCCTTGGGGGGGATGGGCACCCCTAGACATACGTGTGCATAGAAACCAACTACTGCTGTATACAAAACTTTAAATGACATCCCACTAGTATAATTATGTTTCACTTGTGTCGAATGCTATAGGTACTGAGAGTGATTTGGAGTAAATAGTGTGTTTATAGTTCGTAGTGTAATGTTTTTCTATGAATGCCATCTTTTCTTATAATAATGTCTGTTTGTCTTCTTCTTTTGAATGATTTCGTTTTTCAATCTCCTTAAATGTCATTTCGAAATACTTATTGAATCATTTCCTTTCTTATACAACAATATTGTGTATATATAAATTATTACAGTTATATAACACAAGATAAATTCATAGTATTTCTTATTTTAATTTTTTTCGAAATGACTATTTCTTCATTATTACTCACTTTACTTTTCGCTTTTGGTTCCAGATCCGTCAGAACTATTGTTATCATTTAAACGAAGTTCGAGGATCTAGAGCCAAACATAATATCTTTATATGTTTTTTTGTTTCTTTTTTTATTAAAAAAAAAATATTTAATTTTTTTCCTGAAAATATTTTTTCTTGCACTTCTTAATAGAATCATTTCTGTCTTTTGCACCAAATATTTTAATCTGTCTTTTTCATCTTCGTCTATATTAGGATATAACAACAGAAGTAAGTACTCATTAAAAAGAATGATCTTTTTATTTTTAGAAATCCTTCCTATTTATTTTGGTGTGTTTGTGTGTGTGTAATTTGGAGCATTTTTTTTTTTTGTTTTTTTTTTAGAAAACGCTCTCTTTATTTGCTTTTTCCACTTAGTGTATCTGATTCCTAAGCATGCCTTTATACTTTCATTGTATCTCACATTTCTTGACATTCTTGCTTTTTTTTTTATTTTATTCATTTATTATCATTATTAACTTGATGACCCATTGACTCCAAAGAACGAGTCAAATTTGTACATAGAATTAATTGCAATATCCGTCTATGTTGACATGCTTGATTTTGTAACATATTTAAGAATAATATCGTAAAAAAACTTTTAAGTACACAAAGCACATTGCTCACGCTTTATTTACATTCATTGTTCTGGTTCAATTTGACCATTTTCGTTAAAAGTGTGAAAAATTTGTACTTAATTGAAACCAGTTGACAAGATTTCATGAAAATATAATTATTGATCACTACACCAACAAATTAATGGAATCATACTTCAGAAATGCCAAAGTTATATTTTATTTATAGATAAGCATTATCGGTGTAATCGACCATCTTATAATTTTAATATACAATTATCTTATCGATTGAGGATCCATATCAACATTACATTGTAATAAGATATTTTTTTCTTACTCAGGGTGCCACAAAACTAACAAAAGAAGACATTGAGAAAGTTTTTGCTCTATACGACAGGGTAAGTTCTTAACTGCTTGTTTCTTATCTAGTTTATTGACTAGCGATTAATTGAAATTATATAATTGTGTAATTATCAATATATATTTAAATGTAATAAATAATAATTTATATGATTTGATAATTATATAATATCAATACTGGGAGGGAGGGGAGAAAGAGGAGGGGGAGAGAGTGGGGGAGGGTGTAATAGTTTTTCTTTTTTTTTTGCCTTACTTTTTTTTCTTATGCCATAGTCATTGGTCCGTCATTCGACCATCCGACATCTTTGATTTTTTTATATAATCATTCACATATGTTTTATTTCTTATGTCCGTCAAAGCAGGACATTTGTCTTGGTGGTCTGCATCCATTTTCGCTTTTTAACATAATTTACACCTAGGACCTCAGCCACGCCCATCTTGTCGAGATGAATTTGTAGATAGTCGTAATCAGTGGCCAGGAAATAGAGAAATATATGTTTATAACCTTAAATTACTTTAGACTTGGTCATGAATTTAAATTACCTATTTACTGTCTTCTTATTCCAAAAAAATCATTAATCAACATTTTAAAAAACGAAATTAGTAAATAATTTGATAAACTTTTTTCTTTGTAATTTTGTGAAATTACAAAATTGTTTAATTAGTATAACTAATTTTGACAGTAGCCTGTGAAAAACTTTTTAACTCTAATTGAGTAAATTTTACCAGCGAAAATATATGAATTTAAAATCTTGCCCCAAATGATACAGATTTAGTTTCTATAACTTTTACCAAATAGTAAAATCCTTAGTTATTTGTAGATTAGATATATCTCCGTACTTTCAAACTTAAAATCACTGAAACTCACAAATGTGTTCTTTTAGATTAAGCTCCATTAAAAATGTACTTCAAAGACTTATTTCAAAAGCTGAATTTTAGGAGAAAATAATTTCTGCAGGCTAAATAATGCAGATATATAATAATAATAAATAATACAGGCTAAAAATAATGCAGGCCACTGCATCTCTTCTTGGTAGGTCAGCTGGGATCGGGTTTTCCACCAAACATCCATAACGTCTTCCTTCCACCTTGTCTTGTGTATATTTTTTGTTTCCTGCTTCACTACCATCCTCACCATTCGTCGGATTGAATCGTAAGATTTTGGATGGGCTGTTTTAGGCTATTCTGCTCCTCTCCTGGCGAGACTACTGCTTCCTCATTTCTTGGAATACCGCATTGGTGTCTCGGAGTGTTAGACCGTAGAGGAGGGATTTGCACTTCAAGATAGCCCTTGACAGACATTTATTCAGGTCAATAATAGCGAGGGTTGCTGCTTGAGAGTCGACAAAGAGAACAGCGCTCTGAATTTTCCTTCATGGTAGTGTTCTTTGGGCTATGAGGATCGCTGCTATCTCACCGTCAGAATTCGTTTGCCTTACTGAAAACTCAATAACAGTGTTGAATAATTACATAATAATATTGAGTTCAATATATTTTGTAACTGTAATGTTCCCTAGCCTGTCCATTATTTCATTTTTTTAATAATGTAAATGAAGTTTATAATTTATATTTCTGAGTAAACACATTTTACATCACATGTACATTTTTAATGTATAGTTAAATAATTTTCAATTCTATGTAATAATATTGTTATATTTCTATATGTTAAATTTATTCTTGTTATTGTCAAAAATATATAACAAGATGTCAAAAGTGTAACCAATCACTAACTATAAAACATATTTTGGAAGAATGCCCTTTTTACACCGCAACATTAAAAGATCTCGGAATACCCCAGAATATATCAGCATCGCTGGGAAATCAAGAAGAAATCGTTACCAAAGTCATCAAGTTCCTGGATAGTGAAAGACTTAAAAAACACATATGACAGGCTTATAATTAATGATCCTTTGCAGATTTATTATTATTTTTTATTTATTAATTTTTTTATCTATTTATTTTTATTCTATTTTCTCTTATTATTATTTTTTATTTATTTTTTTTCATTTCATTTCATTTCATTTTAAATTCATTTGTTTAATAATTTCAATTCATTTATTGATTTTACTGCTATTTTTTAAAGTTTATTTATTTATACATTTTATTACCTATAAATGTCTATTATTATCCTTATTTATTTATTTTATTTTATCAATCCATTTCTTTATTTTTTTTATTTATTTCTTTTTATTATTATTTTTTTTTTGTACCAACCATCCAAATAGTATTAAGTGATGTTATTTATTTGATCGGGCGCTTATGACCTGGATGTTTTGCGCCTAGACATCGAAACAAACAAACAAATAATATAACAAGGAAAAAGCTAAGAAAAAAAAATAAACAAATTGGTGTCCGCCGTTCGACTAATTACATGTAAATGTATCCCCATAAAGAACATTGGGAATTTTTGCAATAGACCTGCGTTAGTCGTCTGGCCATGGGGGTATTCAGATAACCAGTGACAGATCTTGTCCTTCGCAGGGACATTCTAAAGATGTATTTATTGATACATTCACTGAATCAATCCATGAAATCTACCTATATCAAGGACTCAAACAACGTATTAAGGAGTCTTGTCGCAAGATTTGGTGCCATCACTACAACAGCAATAATGGTAGATAATTCATCTCGCAGCATTCAAGGCTCAAATCTTCGAATGAACTTATTGTGAGATATGTCTTAGTAATAGGGTAAGCATCAAGGAGGATGATTTATAAGCCATGAAACCATATCGGAAAAAAGTCCTACTGCTCTTATGTTTAGAAGTAATATTCAAACATGATTCAACTTAATTCAGAAGACGGCCAAGAGGGAATTCAAGATTAGAGACAAGATACGAATACGGAACTTAAATCGATAAGGAAGTTGGAAATTGGGAACTGGAGTTGGAAAGGAGGAAAATCTCATGCAGAGATAAATGGTTAAAGAGAAAAATGAACGATGTCATATGGATCAGATTTCCCCAACACCCATGACAGTCGAATTAAAAGATTCTGAAGGTCGAAGCTGTTAGCGGAGGAAAGTAGGACGATATGTCTTGTTATACCTTGTCTAACATCTACTTTTGACGATATCCCGCACAGTGGACTGTTTGAGCTATCTAACAGGACAAAATTCGTTACAAAGGAATTAAATATTTTTTTTTTAAATTATATCTAATTAATTAGAAAAAGGATATTTAATATCCGGAATGTTTTTATACCCCATTAAAAGATCAATTTCATAATTGATTCAACATATAGTACTCAGGAAGCCAACAAAAACAAATTAGGAAAATGCCAAAATAAAGTTTGATAAATTTTATTTGTTTAGATGCATAAATTATTAATTATTTATTCTTAATTATTAATTATTTATCTAAGTAATAAATGACTAAATTAGTTTAAAAGAAACATTTTAAAAAGTATTATATTGGATAATCTTCTAAATAAGTCCAATAGCCCTCTGGAGCCAGGTACCAAAAATCGACCTGATCGCAGGCGAAGTTTTGATTGTAAATAACGAAAGTGTATGTTATTCTGAGTAAAAAGAACCTTATCTGCCGTTCCAGATCCGCTGCTTCAAAAAATTGCGGCTGATTTGAAGAATATTAGGCTAGTAATTTGAGGATCGAATTGGAAAACTCATTGTGAAAAATGTGAAATTTAAACATTGAATATTCTTATTAAAAAACATGAGTGGCCTCATATCAAAAATTTACATCAGAAAGTGGAGAGAAAGTCAATTTTTTACTTTCCTATCTATACTAGGTAAGGAAAGTATTGCGATCGGGTCAAATTTCCGATATGCTGTTTTCGACGGATCTATACGTTTCAGAGCCCTCTGAGAACGAAAAACACATTTGCAGCCATGTGTCTGCCTGTCTGTACCAAGATTTTCTTAGGACCTACTGAACCGATTTTGTTGCTTCTTTTTTTTTTTATTTTGTAGGGTTTTGAATACTGATGCCTGTGACACAAATTGGATGCTCCATGTGTAATAGCTGCTGCGCAATGAATGCAAAACTGAATGTTTTTCTATAGACTGTAGCGCAAAAACGGTACTAACGATTCTGATGAAACGTTCCTATAATGTTCTAATAATTATCCTATCAATTTTCGTACATGAACTAAATACCCGAAAATAAAAGTTATAATGAAAAGAAAAATGTTTTGGTGAATAACTCGCAAAGTATATATTCTATAGTAAAATTTAAAACTTTAAATGCCGTTTAACCTGTTTTTTTTTTTAAAGGTAGCTTAATTCCCTACAAAATTATATAAAAATCGTTCATTTCGGACAATTATTAACGAAGTTACAGCTATTCAATTTCCAATGTAAGATTACGGGTACATATCCTGGTGTCAGAAAGGGATGAATGAGAGAAAAAAGATAACTGAGTGAAAGTAAGAAAATCTGTTGCCCGCATCACACAAGCTTCACTATTTCCTCTATTTCTAACAGAAGTTATTGTTTGACGAAATTAAGCTGTGGCCATCTCAGCAATATTAGAGGGTATAGAAATTTTTGAAAACACTGATCTACCTTAAGCCGGTTTACATTGCTTTAGTTTATCAAATAGATTTTTTTTTTTAAACTTTTATTATGATATTTACAACTGTATTAGTATGAATACATTAAGTAAATGTGTACAGAGGAATATTATCACATGAAACGCGCTTGTTGAGAAACTACCCATTGGTAGCACTCTAATAATTTGTCTACATGAGAAGATCACGAGGCCATCTTCTTTTCAGACGCCTCGGAGGGTTATCAGGAATCGAAGAGGAAGCAAGGCTAGAAACAAGAGGATTCGGATGGTTATGAAGTTTATTATGGAAGGATAGGTATCTGGATTTGGCCAAATCGGAAATCAAATAGATTTAAATTCATTTTTTGTTGGTTCTTAATGGACATATTCAAAGATATAAAAACTTTTTTGAAATAAGTAGGAAAGTCGTGTGAGTGGACACACCAGATTTTTGCTTTATACGTTTAACTCAAACTTTGTCTGATGATTTTATTTAAGATTGTTCAAATTAAATCATGAAAATATTAGAATTGGTTAAATTTTTTAACAATGACAAAAGTCCGTCTTTCATATGAGGCAACTTATATATAAAATTAGGTTCGTCAAAGAGGTTGTTATTAGCTTTTGTAAGTCGAAAGATCTGATAAAAAATACCTCTCTAGACAAACAACAAGTAAAGGATAGGATAGCCCATTTGGTGGTGGTCCATTTAGTAAGCATGACCGATCCTCTCATTACGAAATTCGGAGGAAATGATTCTTGAGTTGTTTGAAATGGCACGCAGTGGGCTGTCCAAGTCTATCTAGCGGGACAAATGGCAAAATATCGATAGTGAATTTTTTAATGAAAAATGGCATTAAAAGTTTGTTTGTACATCGGTGTTATTAGAAACAGAAGAATTTGTCGAAAAAAATACAAATAATATAGGTAAAATTGATGGCAAACATAAAAAATTGAGAGCTAATATTCTTGATAACGGGTACTGGTTTCATTGTCAGAGTGAGCAATAAATAATTTGTTGCACCTTTCCGTTAATATTTTCTCCCAAAATTTTAGTTTAATGCATAGAAATAAGCCTTCTATAAATGTTAGAACTGAAATCATAAAAAGTTTCGGTTGAGTTATAAGTAATTCATTTTAAAAAGCTCTAACTTTACCGAAACCCTTGGGAATCTCGTGATATATAGGGTGTTTCGTAATTTCCACGGCACTATTTTAGGTATGTGTTCACTAACACAAAATAAACAGAAAAGTTCATATTAACATATATCTCAAACTCATTTATTGAACAGATATCAAAGGTTAAAGATTTATTATTTATTTTCTACATTAAGACTGACTGTACAAAGCTTAATGTGTTTTGTACTGAATAACAGGTTTTAATCATCTGACAAACAAATGAACGATAAGCAATGACAGTAGTTGCTCCTCTGTTTATGGTGTCTCCCATGATAATCATGAACTGTCATTGCTCATCGTTCATTTGTTTATCAGGCAATTAAAACCTGTTATTTAGTATTAAACACGTTAAACTTTGTACAGCCAACTTAATGTAATAAATAAATAAAAAATCTTTAACGTTTGATATCTGTTTAATCAGTGAGTTCACATTATAATATATCTTAAACTCATTGATTAAACAGATATCGAACGTTTAAGATTTATTATTTATTTATTACGTTAAGACTGGCTGTACAAAGTTTAACGTGTTTAATACTAAATAACAGGTTTTAATTGCCTGATAAACAAATGAACGATGAGCAATGACAGTTCATGATTATCATGGGAGACACCATAAACAGAGGAGCAACTACATTCATTGCTTATCGTTCTTTTGTTTGTCAGATGATTAAAACCTGTTATTCAGTACAAAACACATTAAACTTTGTACAGTCAGTCTTAATGTAGTAAATAAATAATAAATCTTTAACCTTTGATATCTGTTCAATAAATGAGTTTGAGATATATGTTAATGTGAACTTTTTTGTTTATTTTGTGTTATTCTACGCAATTGCAAATGTATAACTTATAACTCTACCGAAACGTTTTATGAATTCAGTTCTAACATTTAAAGAAGGCTTATTTAAATACATTACACTAAAATATTAGGGGGAAATCTTAACGGAAAGGTGCAAAAAATTATTTATTGCTCAGTCTGATAATGAAACCAGTACATGTTATCAATAACACTGACTCTCAATTTTCGATGTATTTTACCTATATTATTTCTATTTTTTTTTACTAATCCTTCTGTTTGTAATCACACCGATGTATAAACAAACTTTTAATGCCGTTTTTTATTAAAAAAAATCACTATCGAAATTTTGACTTTTGCCCCGCTAGATAGACTGCGACAGCCCACTGTGTGCAAGTTCAAACAACTCAAGATCCATTTCCTCCAAATTTCGTAATGAGAGGATCGGCTTTGCTTACCAAATGGGCTGTCCTATCCTTTACTATATGTAGAGAGGTATTTTTTTTTCTTCAGATCTTAGATCTTTCGACTTACAAAAGTAAATAATAACCTCATTGATTAACCTAATTTTATATACTAGCAGGCCCGTGCGAAAAATTCGCACAGCATATTATCATATGATCAAATGCCAAATTAATAAGAAAGTAAAATAATGCAACGGATCATAAGATAAACAAATGAATTGTTACTTTATCGATAAATATAATTGACAAAGGAAACAAAAATTAATTTAAAACTTCATTAATGCTTGGAACTGACATGTTTACAAATTTCAATAAGCTGTATCTTTGCTAAAAATTGTCCCATTTCATTAATTTTTTTCCTTTTGTAGGGAATTTAGTAATTTTTTATATAATTAGGTGCATGAGCGAGGGAAAAATGTGTATTTTTTTTAGTTATTAGCAAATAAAGATTCTTTTCTTTCATAACTTGTTTGCCTGAATTCAAAATTGGTGGCTTATTCTTGGGATTGGGTTAAGAATTAACGATGATATGGCTTGCCGATCAAAAACTCCATCGATAAATAATATACTCCTCCTCTCTCGATCATAGGGGCCTTAAGCGGACGAAACGAGACATGTATTCAATTACAGCACTACAATTAACGTAAGGTTGTGTTGGTGTGAACCCTATACCTTGCGTTATCTCGAAAATAGTACGTTTTTGGGCTTAAAAACGCAGGGCCCGAAGTACCGAAGGGGTCTTGCTTGACGCATCAAAAATCTTCAAAGCCCAATTTGTCCCGCATCGATCTACAGACTTACCACAGTTCCAGTTTTGAAGCCTAGAAAAATGTTTGTATCGACTTTATTTATTTTAGAAAGAAAAATAAAAGTGGAGAATACGATTCGCTAACCCCGTGAAATTCTTAATCCAACGGTACCCCATTCATGGTATTTGAGTATGACGGGAGCTTATATTTGGTACAAAACCGATTTCGAGCCTTACTGTAATAATATATGTGGGGATGGGGATGGGGATAAGTGGCCTCATATCAAAGACAGACATTTGTCATTGTTAAAAAGCTTAACCAATTCTAATATTTTTTTTTTCATTTTTTAACTTGAACAATCTTAAATAAAATCATCAGACAAAGTTTGAGTAGAAAGCAAGTATAAAGCAAAAATCGACTTTCTCTCCACTTTCTGATGTCCATCTTTGATATGAGGCCACTCATATTTTTTAATACGATTATTCAATGTTTACATTTCAAGTTGTTCGTAATTGACGATAATAAAATTTTAACACTGGAATTTGTTGTTAATTTATATAACAGTAGCTTCCTCGAGACCTCTGCGAATGTTTTATAAGTCTTTCAGTTACTTCCATGAAGCTGAAGTGAAGTCCTCGATCTCACATCAATTCCTTGGAACATAGCCAACACTAAAAACAACAAATGAACTTTACTTTCGATCATCATAAATATAAAAAAGAAATAAAAATGCGTTGATGCTTTAATTTATATATTTTTTAATTAACAAACATCCATGCTACAATTTATATTATATAAAATTGTTATAATCTACTAATAGTCTTTTAGTTTCCTTATCTTAAAATAAATGAAATAATGATTGTATAGTGAAATATATGTTTGATGGAGTGTACAAGGTACTCCTAGTATACAAGGGATTTTAAATATCTATTTTTCTAAATTTATGATTTTAACAAGATGCATAAGTTTGACATTTTTATCTATGTATACATTTTAGGACAACAATGGGACAATAGAAAATGAAGAGTTGAGAGGATTTCTTAAAGATCTACTTGAACTTGTCAAGAAGGTAAGTATATATAAGGTTAAGGGTTAAGTATATCATTTAAGTGTAATTATCTTTTCTTAGATTCTCCAACGATTATTTATTACTCAGAAAAGTAGACAAATAATTCAATCGACATTTAGGACATTTTTTTTTTTCATATATATTAAATATTTAAGAATTCAGTTGATTTCGCCAAATAGTCTATCTAAAAAAATTTTTTTTTGACCTTAGCTACTGAAACAAAAACAAATTAGAATCATGCCATGCATTTAAGATATATTTTATCGAAATCCAATCACTATTTATTTTTTAATTAAGATCAATTTTTTACGTACTTTTTTTTAAGTAAATAAATAAATAAAAGTTAAACTTTTACCATAAACCTAGAATTTTATTACAAACACGTTCAATTTTAACTTTAAAACATTTTTTTTCCTTTTAAGTCCTCCACTGTTTTTAAGTGCTTTTAAAATTTATTTTGGGACCTTAAGGAAACATTTGTGTTTGTATATTTCTGAACTGTTCCTTAATGAAGAATAGCCTAATTAATTTGTTCTACAGCCTAATTGTAATTTTTAATTTGCATAGATTTTATTTTGGGTCTTTTTTACTTCGTTACCGTAGGTCACTTTTCTGAAAAAACATATCATTTCTTTGTCACCGTTTACACGTTGTCACGTTTAATAACTACCGTTACGTAATTAAATAACCTCATTTTCAAATAAATAAATAAATAGGTACATTGATTTTCACCAATAACAAATAAAACTTTTAACATTGAATGTATTTATTTGAAATTAATATAAGCAATAAAAGATGAAGAACGCCCAGAGAATAATCGAAATTTAGTATTTTCTACTTGCGCAGGCGTATTGACCTGAACAACACGAGTGTGAGTCACTCCGGCATACCTGTACAGTTTTTAGGTTAATTAGAACAATTTTTAATCAAGTAAAGTGATCGTGTCCTCATCGTGCTGCTCACCATTTCTCGACTGAATTAAAAATCTTACAGTTATATGTAAATAAGTTTGAATGTGTTTTTATTTATTATTATTTTTATTTATTTTAGTTTTTATTTAATGTTGTATCATGTTTGATTTATTCTGTTATTCCAAGTTTTATTTTATTTTATTTTGTTATAAAATAAAATAAACAAGCTTTCGGGCTGAAACCCCCCCCCCCCCCAAAATGGTATAATATAACCATATTTTATGGAAAAAAATATTAAAAAATTATGTCTTAAAGTGTTGTTGTTGCTCGTGTAATTACATTAAAAAGGACTTAAGGAATCACTTAAACACCATTTCATGTAGGTAGTTAGTTTCTTTCTTTTTTTCCAAAGTAATTATCGTCATTTTTATGAAAAAAAAGCTTTCGGGCTGAAGCCCCCCCCCCCAAAATTAAATCCTGGCATATCTTTTTCGGTTTATCTATGCAGATTTACCTGAGAGGTATACCGGAACGTTTGCGCTCGGCCTAACAGTTAAAAACAATTTAAACCAAAATGATATGTTGTTATTGAAAAGTGATTTGCGGTAGCGAAGTAAAACAGACCCTTTATTTTTTCACCGTTTTACTAAAATAGGACTAATTATCTGTCAATTAATAGGATTACGACGCTCAAGACCTGGAGGAATTCGAGGACACACTGCTAAGAGGAGTTGAGCGGGACCGCGGTGGTAAGATCAACAAGAAGGAGCTGACCATGATCCTCCTTGCATTGGCCAAGAAGAGCAACGAAGAACCTTAGATTGTCTCAACTGTCTTTTTCAATAATTTATCCTAGCCAATTATTTTATCTGATAAAAATTAAGATGTTTTACACACAAATTTCATTTGACTAAGATAAAATTTTAATTTTTTCAACAATGGACTGAAGTATCTGTAGATTTTAATAAGATTACAACTTATACCTATTAATGGTTGAGTCCTCCCCCTTTGTGTGATAAAAGTGAGAATGGAACCGAAATGGCCAATGCTAAAATAGTAATTTTTTATATGTTATTCAATGTTACCCATATGGTGAGAGTGATATAATAAAATGACTGCGACAATTTCAAATATTTAGTAGGCGCTACAACATTGACACAATAGGCGTTTGTATAGATGTTATTATGTGATAAATGTATTACTGCTTCTATTATGATTTCGTTGGATATACACGGATTCATTTGAATGTAATACTTAATGATTAATTCCTAGTTTTATTAATCTATGAAGTTTATATGGATACAAGGAAAGATACATGAATCCGTATCAGTATTATTGAATTGTAAAAAGTTTGAATTTAAAGCGTTTATAAGTCCCTCACACATATTGATTGTTGTTTTTTCAAATTTTTATTTTTTTATTGTATCGATTCTATAGTAGGAATGGTTATCTTCTATCTTCGAGAAGAATTCCAGTATTAATTCTTCACTAATTTACCTAGTTATAGTCCTTAAGAAAATTCTAGAAGTTGAGGGATATCATACGATCCTTCCTATTTTATAAATTTATAAGGTATCAATTTTCTGTTGCAATAACTTTTATTCGCCACTATTCTTGCTCAAGGGAGTAGGTAGGATTTTCCTCCTCACCCCCTCCTCTCCGGAATCTCTCAAGCCCTCAGAATTTTTTTTAAAAGGAATCATTAACGAAAAGTCCCAAACACAATACAAACGAAAACTTAATTGTAATCATTTTTCCAACAAGATGACGAAATAATAATAGCCAGTAAAAAATTTTAAAGAAAATTAAATACTCTTGATAATTGATTGATGGTTGACAGCAGTAAATAATTTAAGAGAAGTTGTTTGGGGTTTTCAGTCAAAATATAAAGTAAAAAAAAATAAATAATATTTATTTTTATTTCCTTTGTACCGACGTTTCGGCCTAAATTCAAGCCTTCACCAGGGCTAATCAAAGACAAGATAACATATGATATAGATATTGAGAAATGTTATATAAAAATAGATGTATCGTTTGAATATATATTTTTATATACCATGTCTCAATATTTATATTATATGTTATTTTGTCTTTGATGAAGGCTTGAATTTAGGTCGAAACGTCGGCGCAAAATAAATATAATTTCTTTATTTTTACTTTGTATTTTGATTGAAAAATCTAATCAACTGCTCTTCAAAAATAAATATTGTTCAATATTTTAAAATATATAAACTCCGAGGTCATATTTTATTTATCAATGCAATAAAATCTTTGATTTCCTTCTCTTTAGTGTTGCCCAAAATCGATGGTAAAAATGGTAAAAAAATCGATTTTTAAAATAAAAATTAAGGCAAAACAGTTACTAATACTTGACAATTTTAGTTACTATATATTAATCATTGGTATGACCAATATACTTTTTCACATAACTCCTCTAATTTTTCATTCGGGCTTAGTTAGGTTTCTCCTATCTAAAAAATTACAGTAATATCTCTATAGTAATAAGCTAATAAGTAACTGCAAGACTGTTGCGAGACTCTTGCGCAAGACCAAGATCATGCGCAAGACCATGACCATGACCAAGACTGAGTTTGCAAGACCAAGACTCTTCTCAGTCCCGCATTTGGGCAACGCTACTTCTTATTTATTTATTACTTACCATCGAGAAACAAGTAAGAATAGTTTTGTACAATGGGACTGACCTCTTATGTCTAAATATGTTTTTATGCATCAAGGAAAAGCTAAAAACTATCATTGGCTAGACTTCAGGAGGGGGAAGGGGGCGGGCGATTGTCTTCCCTCTCCCTAAGAATAGAGAAGGGGCTAGAATATCGTTTCACCCCTCCCCCCAATATTTCTAAGAAAGAAAATAAAATCAATAACAATTAATCTACATGAACGAATAAAATATTTAAACTAAAACCAATTAAGAAAATATCAAAAGTCGACTAGATGTTTATAAGGCCTAGAAGTCAAGTAGCTACGCAGATATTTTACCACACCATATGGTCCTGTTATTGAAATTTTAGTTTATATTCAAAGATAATTATATGTTGCAAGAAATCCTAGAATTTATGATTCATTTATGTACAACCTTCCGTCTTTACGTGAAGGTTTTATCTCATTTCCAGAATCAAATTTAAAGCATCGGAGTGTTAGGAGTTCATCTCACTGCCTCAGAAATAATAAATACAAATATGTAATGTATCCAATTGATTTGGTTACATATTATCAAATATACCCATATGAAATTTTTTTTAATATATATAGCATAATATTGTTTCTTTTATAATAATTAAGTTGATTATATTAATTATCACTCATAATTTTTCTACACAGTATAAACTCCCGGGACTTTTTCTGGATGGAGGTCTACTCCCACCCACCAAAGAGATGGAAAAACTGCGCCTAACCATTATGATTTATTTAATATGTTTCAAAACTAAAAAAAAATATTTGTATTATTTTTTTGGGAAGGAAGGTCATTCGCTAACCATCAAAAGGGCTTATTACTTAGTTGCAGCTTATGACAATCTTAATCATCTAGTATAAGCTGATATCTCTCAACTTCAATTCGTAGTTTAATAAACATATCCTGTTAAATCAATAAGAGATGGAGAAATTCAATGATTACGAGGCGCAAGCATTTTTAAAAGAATGATGACATGTGTAAGTAATTACATGATATACTCAAAACACCATTAAATGCTCATATACTTAAAATAAAATATAGAAACTTAAATAAACTTTTTTTAAATGGTAAACTAAGTTATGTGTAATTGTCACAACGCTGCAGAGTAACTGTTACAGTACATAATCAAAATCTTATGGATATTTATATAAATCTTTTATTAAATACTTGTTCAAAGGCTTAGGTGCTAAATACAAAATGTTATTGTAAAAATAATGCTGTTTTATTTATTTCCTACTACTCACAAAAAAAAAAATAATACCACCATATTTATATTTAATTTTGTGCGGTGCATTGGTTCTGCACAAGGACGTCATGTAAATGTGTATTTAGACATTTCACAAAGTATGGGAAAAACAAATATCTACCTAAATGGTTGATTCCCTGTACTTGTGTAGGTATTTCTTCTTGTTGTTGACGTTTTCCATCTGCTGTCATTAACAACAGAAATAGATTAAAAGTTTGGCTTAGCGCTAAAGGTATTGCTAATTAAATTAGACAATTGTACTTACCGTAGTTTGTGAAATGACTTAATGAACTTTTAGGTTCACTAATGCTTCCGTCGATGTGATGAATTTTCTCCACAAGGACGTCGTGGAAAAGTGTATTTAGACATTTCACAAAGTATGGGAAAAACAAATATCTACCTAAATGATTGATTCCCCATACTTGTGTAGGTATTTGTTTTTAACGTTTTCCATCAGCTATCAATAACAAGAGAAATAGAATAAAAGTTTGGATTAGCGCTAACGGTGTTGCTAATTAGATAGTTGTATTTCCCGTAGTTCGTGAAATGACTAAATGAACTTTTAGGTTCACTAATGCTAATGTCGATGTGATAAATTTTCATTTTGCTTCGGAAATGAGCCAGTTTAAATACATATGGAGGGTAAGTAGATGGTACCCATATTCAACTGACAATAAATTGTTTGTTTCAAGCATCTATTATTTAAAAATAAATAAATTATATATATATATATAATATATATATATATATATATATATATATATATATATATATATATATATATATATATACACACACAGAGTGTCCCTTAAGTAGAGGGAAATTTTGATAAGCGTAATAGCAGACCACAATACCAACAAAACAGGTCATATTAACAATGAACCAATTTTCAGCAGAATAGTAGGAGATCCAAGTTTTAAGTTTTTTTTTTTTTTAAGAGTTAATATAAAAATGGAACGTCATGCTTTTTGTTGAACAGGAAGTGATAACTAAAGAAATATTTGATTTAATTATCATCATCCAGCTATACTAGAGTTGCCCAATTTTCAGAAAAACTTCCACCTTTCATAAGATTTAAGTCTATATTAATAAAATTGAGGTTTATAAGCGAAAACTTGAGATTCACCTCATGCTGTGTAAAGAAATGATGTGATTTTCTATCCAGACTCCACCAGTGTTTTCAGCAAAAATGGTTCCAATTAACTGTTGCAAAGCTTTTATTTATTGTTTTTCCATGATCTGGGATCTATTTTAATAAAAATAATTGCCTAAAAATATATATTTCATTTATAAAAATAGTAACATTAAAAATCACGACTTTTTAAATATTTATCATATAACGTGGTTATGCAATTGTGTTTTTCTCCCAGATTTCCGCTATAGTAATTTATCCGCAATTATCAGAAACAGACATAATGTTTCTAGTCCTTAAATTGAAGTTTAAAATAAAGCAACCTACTGATTGCTTCAATTATTTTCATGGAAACGTAAATATTAGGGATAGGAACATCAAGGTTGTCACTTATAAATACGGATCTACTCCTATGACAGAGTTCTGGAAGAAAAACACAATTGTAATTGTGTTATGTTATGTATGTATATATAACAACCTTAGATAAAAAATATTTAACAGATCGTTATTTTAAATTCTATCATTTTTATAAATATATATATTTATATATATATATATATATATATATATATATATATATTTCCGGTTGGCGCTACAGACCTTTAAAGATCTTTGACCACGAGATATGGTCTTCTAGACCACATCCCGATTCCTGATTAAAGTACACGGGGGTAGGGTCATCAGTCCTATGCCCGGTCTGTGTGAGTTGCCTCCAGTAGTTTGACGGGCCACACATACCCGGGGGGGAGGAGGTTCGGGGAGCGTGGCTTTCTCTGGCGGACGGTCACCCAAATCAGGTGGTGTCCCATCCAAGAGGTAACCACGCTCGGCGTTGCTTAACTTGGTTACCTATTACAAGCGCCTTAGCCCGCACAGCTAACCCAGCCCTTATATTATATACATATAATAAATAAGGTGAATAAGGTGAAAAATGTTTGAAAGGATTTGGAGTAGGCTAATTGGTCTATAGGATAATGTATTATTGGAAGATTTGTCTGGTTTCATGAAAAGAACGATGGTGGAATGATTCCACAAGGGAGAGAAGAGGGTAGTTCTTAGGATGCAATTATAAATATATATCAGGAATATGATAGTTTTGGGAAAAATAAAAGTTGTCGTCGTTAAATGATATTCCAGGAGTAAAGAAGGAAGAGGTTGATGGAGGAATGCAGGAGGAAGCTGATATAAAATATGAATTTAAATCATCAGGTTTGACTGGAAAGACTGCTGAGGAAGGTGATCTGGAAGAGTCACAGAGGGAGAGTTTACGAAGGAGTTGCCATTTGGTTTTGGAATCAGGAGCTGCTGAAAGGGCTTCGTGGAAATAGGAGGATTTGGCTCTTCGGATTTTGGTTTGTGTCAGGTTACGGAGCACCCTAAACGCTTGGTAGTCGTCAGCGAGCCTAGTGCGTCTAAAGCGTCTGCGGGCTGCATCGCGTCTCTTCTGAAGATCTTTAATTTGCTGACACATCCAGGGAGCCGGGGGGCGACGAAAGGTAGAGCTTTTGATGGGAGCATGGGAATCAAGGATATTAAGGAGGTTGGAAGTTAAAATATCAACCATAGAGTCAATACATGAACAGGAATATATTCCATTCCAATCAAGGGTTTCCAGGTAGGGTAAGATTTTTTCACGAGTGAGGACATCAATATTACGGAAAGTTATGGTTCTAGGTAGGATCGGAGGAGTATGGATATTATATGAAATTTGAATTAGGTCATGAGAGGATAAAAAGGAGACCGGTACTTGTGAGGAGGAAAGGAGGTTCTGAGCGGAGTCGATAATGTAATGGTCCAACCAGGTATCGGACCTGGGGGTGTGATGAGTGGGCGAAAAAGGAACAATGAAAAGATGAAGAGAGAAAAAAAGGTTTTCGAGGTATGATTTATCGCTGGAATCGGAAAGGAAATTAGTGTTTAGGTCTCCGGAGATGATTATTTTGGTATAAAGAGGAACAAAGTTGAAGAGGGATGATTCAAATGATGGATCAAAGGGAACAAGAGGAGGTCTATACACTACGACATAAAGGATAGGAGATGTATCAAAGGAAATTTCAGCGATTAGGAACTCTACATGTGGGTGATCGGATGGAGGAGAGCAGTGGAGTATTCGGGTCTTCATGCATTCGTGAACATACAACGCTACACCTCCGCCAGTCCGGCTCTTCCGGTCGTGGCGGATTAGTGTGTAGTTAGGAAGGGAAACAGATGAGGAAGGGATGTAAGGCTTGAGCCAGGTTTCGGAAATTGCAATGATATGGTAAAAATTATGGGTAAAGTATTCAAGGAATTCATCATAGTGGGCTGGGAGGGATTGGGAGTTGACGTGACATGTATTAAGGATGCTAGACATGATTAGGCTTGAGGAAAATAAAGTCAGAATTTGGTGAGCAGACTCTGGACCGGATGTGATACATTAGATGAAATAATGTAAAAATAAAAATATAAGAAAAAAACCCATTAAAAAGAAAAAAAATTTGAATGCAATAATCAATAGAAATAAATTAATCAAAAATTTCCGGTAGTAACATAACATACATTTCAGATTTTCAGTGTGAGTCCTGTAAACTAAGCCAAATTGTTTATCGATGTTGAGGAGTAAACAGGGATCGAAGAGTCAGCCGAAGACGTCTAGGTCTTGACTCTGGTCGATAAAGACAACCTGATGACCGTCATCCTTTCGACACCGCAGTCTGCCGCCGGAGAACCATATATATTTTATTTTCCCTGCTGATTTCTTCTGCCGAGCGAGCCAGTAAAGGTACCTTTTCGTCGGGGTCATTTCCTCGCTGAGATAAATACGGTGGCAGTCATTTTACTGCCAACCGATTTCCCGCGTCGAGAAGTCCCTTTTTACTTTTCGCTTCTGCACCAGGTCGTCTCTCGCTGACTGCCTGACGAATTTCGCGATGATAGGCGGTGGTCGAGGGTCATGTTTTCTTGCTCTTCGGCGCTGCACAGTGTCTATATCTTCGACATTGAGTGTAATGCTCAGACCGGCCCCAATACTTGTAACCAGGGCTGCGGGGGTCTCACCTGCTCGAACCGGGATTCCCCGTATCTCGAGCGATCTACTAAGCAAGCCCTGTTCGGCTTTATTCAGCCTGACCTCCAGTTCACCGACTTTAGATTTGAGGGCTTTATTTTCTGAAATTATTTCTTCAAGCTTCTTAGATTGTCCCTCTAAGTGGTTTTCAATTTTAGATAGCCTAGTGTTTACTTCGAATCTCAGATCTCCGTACTTGTCTAGCGCTATTTTAATATTTTTTAATTCCTGGTTGAAAAAAATATCTAGCCGCTTTACTGCTGCCAGAATTTCTGATGGTGTAGGCTCAGTGTTGTGACTTTGATCTGGGTTTTCACCACCTGGTGGAATCTTTTTAGGCTGATCGCAACTAGCGCAAATCCATCCTTTTTTTGAGGATTTTTGAGCTTCAAACTCTTTATCACTGAGTTTACCGCACCTGCTGTGAAATAATAGTTTGCATTTAGCACAACATAAAATATTTTTCTCTTCTCGGCTGATGGTGCTGCTGCATAGCGGGCATTGTGCCATATTGTTATTTAGTAAATAGATCGTACTTACAATAACAAGCCGGGTTGTTATGATTCGTAATAGCAACAGCAGCGCTTAATCTTCTAGAGCTTAGTTGTTTACCACTGTCCCGTAGCTCTCAATAATATAAAAACTTCGATACTTTCACTTTTCGATGAGTAGAGAGGAAATATGAAATGTCTATAATTTCAATTAATAAAAAATATTAAAAAGAAAAAAAAAACGGCAGAAATCAAAGAAATTTTAACGAAATAGGATACTTAATAATACAGAGATATGTTGACTGGTTGCTGTCTCTGGCCAGACTGATATGTATATATATATATACATAACAAACCGTAATGCTATATATATAGCATTACGGAGAGAATAAAGTCAGTCTTATTTGAGCAACCACGTGTTTTATTTCGGACCTTTTCTTTCTTTTTTTTAGCTTTCCTTGTTCGAACAGACGTAAGTTATATATATATATATATATATATATATATATATATATATATATATATATATATATATATATTGTTTTTCCATGATCTGGGACGTATTATAATACGTTCCAGGTCATGGAAAAACAAGAAATAAAAGCCTTGCAACAGTTAATTGTAGTCATTTTGTGAAAACACGGGTACTTTTAGGAGACTGGAAAGAGAATCACATTATTTCTTATATCTGGTGTCTTCAAGGAATATATAAGCCCTTATACTTTGTAGATTTATTCCACTTCAAACGAAGTTTCGAGCAGATTTGTTTCTCAAGTCATCAAAAATTATATATATATATATATATATATATATATATATATATATATATATATATATATATATATATATATATATATATATATAACTTACGTCTGTTCGAACAAGGAAAGCTAAAAAAAAGAAAGAAAAGGTCCGAAATAAAACACGTGGTTGCTCAAATAAGACTGACTTTATTCTCTCCGTAATGCTATATATATAGCATTACGGTTTGTTATGTATATATATATATACATATCAGTCTGGCCAGAGACAGCAACCAGTCAACATATCTCTGTATTATTAAGTATCCTATTTCGTTAAAATTTCTTTGATTTCTGCCGTTTTTTTTTTCTTTTTAATATTTTTTATTAATTGAAATTATAGACATTTCATATTTCCTCTCTACTCATCGAAAAGTGAAAGTATCGAAGTTTTTATATTATTGAGAGCTACGGGACAGTGGTAAACAACTAAGCTCTAGAAGATTAAGCGCTGCTGTTGCTATTACGAATCATAACAACCCGGCTTGTTATTGTAAGTACGATCTATTTACTAAATAACAATATGGCACAATGCCCGCTATGCAGCAGCACCATCAGCCGAGAAGAGAAAAATATTTTATGTTGTGCTAAATGCAAACTATTATTTCACAGCAGGTGCGGTAAACTCAGTGATAAAGAGTTTGAAGCTCAAAAATCCTCAAAAAAAGGATGGATTTGCGCTAGTTGCGATCAGCCTAAAAAGATTCCACCAGGTGGTGAAAACCCAGATCAAAGTCACAACACTGAGCCTACACCATCAGAAATTCTGGCAGCAGTAAAGCGGCTAGATATTTTTTTCAACCAGGAATTAAAAAATATTAAAATAGCGCTAGACAAGTACGGAGATCTGAGATTCGAAGTAAACACTAGGCTATCTAAAATTGAAAACCACTTAGAGGGACAATCTAAGAAGCTTGAAGAAATAATTTCAGAAAATAAAGCCCTCAAATCTAAAGTCGGTGAACTGGAGGTCAGGCTGAATAAAGCCGAACAGGGCTTGCTTAGTAGATCGCTCGAGATACGGGGAATCCCGGTTCGAGCAGGTGAGACCCCCGCAGCCCTGGTTACAAGTATTGGGGCCGGTCTGAGCATTACACTCAATGTCGAAGATATAGACACTGTGCAGCGCCGAAGAGCAAGAAAACATGACCCTCGACCACCGCCTATCATCGCGAAATTCGTCAGGCAGTCAGCGAGAGACGACCTGGTGCAGAAGCGAAAAGTAAAAAGGGACTTCTCGACGCGGGAAATCGGTTGGCAGTAAAATGACTGCCACCGTATTTATCTCAGCGAGGAAATGACCCCGACGAAAAGGTACCTTTACTGGCTCGCTCGGCAGAAGAAATCAGCAGGGAAAATAAAATATATATGGTTCTCCGGCGGCAGACTGCGGTGTCGAAAGGATGACGGTCATCAGGTTGTCTTTATCGACCAGAGTCAAGACCTAGACGTCTTCGGCTGACTCTTCGATCCCTGTTTACTCCTCAACATCGATAAACAATTTGGCTTAGTTTACAGGACTCACACTGAAAATCTGAAATGTATGTTATGTTACTACCGGAAATTTTTGATTAATTTATTTCTATTGATTATTGCATTCAAAATTTTTTTCTTTTTAATAGGTTTTTTTCTTATATTTTTATTTTTACATTATTTCATCTAATGTATCATATCCGGTCTAGCGTCTGCTCACCAAATTCTGACTTTATTTTCCTCAAGCCTAATCATGTCTAGCATCCTTAATACCTGTCACGTCAACTCCCAATCCCTCCCAGCCCACTATGATGAATTCCTTGAATACTTTACCCATAATTTTTACCATATCATTGCAATTTCCGAAACCTGGCTCAAGCCTTACATCCAGTCCTCATCTGTTTCCCTTCCTAACTACACACTAATCCGCCACGACCGGACGAGCCGGACTGGCGGAGGTGTAGCGTTGTATGTTCACGAATGCATGAAGACCCGAATACTCCACTGCTCTCCTCCATCCGATCACCCACATGTAGAGTTCCTAATCGCTGAAATTTCCTTTGATACATCTCCTATCCTTTATGTCGTAGTGTATAGACCTCCTCTTGTTCCCTTTGATCCATCATTTGAATCATCCCTCTTCAACTTTGTTCCTCTTTATACCAAAATAATCATCTCCGGAGACCTAAACACTAATTTCCTTTCCGATTCCAGCGATAAATCATACCTCGAAAACCTTTTTTTCTCTCTTCATCTTTTCATTGTTCCTTTTTCGCCCACTCATCACACCCCCAGGTCCGATACCTGGTTGGACCATTACATTATCGACTCCGCTCAGAACCTCCTTTCCTCCTCACAAGTACCGGTCTCCTTTTTACCCTCTCATGACCTAATTCAAATTTTATATAATATCCATACTCCTCCGATCCTACCTAGAACCATAACTTTCCGTAATATTGATGTCCTCACTCGTGAAAAAATCTTACCCTACCTGGAAACCCTTGATTGGAATGGAATATATTCCTGTTCATGTATTGACTCTATGGTTGATATTTTAACTTCCAACCTCCTTAATATCCTTGATTCCCATGCTCCCATCAAAAGCTCTACCTTTCGTCGCCCCCCGGCTCCCTGGATGTGTCAGCAAATTAAAGATCTTCAGAAGAGACGCGATGCAGCCCGCAGACGCTTTAGACGCACTAGGCTCGCTGACGACTACCAAGCGTTTAGGGTGCTCCGTAACCTGACACAAACCAAAATCCGAAGAGCCAAATCCTCCTATTTCCACGAAGCCCTTTCAGCAGCTCCTGATTCCAAAACCAAATGGCAACTCCTTCGTAAACTCTCCCTCTGTGACTCTTCCAGATCACCTTCCTCAGCAGTCTTTCCAGTCAAACCTGATGATTTAAATTCATATTTTATATCAGCTTCCTCCTGCATTCCTCCATCAACCTCTTCCTTCTTTACTCCTGGAATATCATTTAACGACGACAACTTTTATTTTTCCCAAAACTATCATATTCCTGATATATATTTATAATTGCATCCTAAGAACTACCCTCTTCTCTCCCTTGTGGAATCATTCCACCATCGTTCTTTTCATGAAACCAGACAAATCTTCCAATAATACATTATCCTATAGACCAATTAGCCTACTCCAAATCCTTTCAAACATTTTTGAAAATATCGTACTGAAAAGAATTCTACCCATAATTGAATCCCAAAACCATCCTACCTATCAATACGGATTCCGTTCCAAACAGTCCACTGTCCAACAAAGACTCCGAATCGTTGACTATATATCCTCAGCCCTAGAAAAGAAGCAATATCGTTCCGGTGCATTTCTGAACATAGCCTGAACTTTTGACCGAGTATGGCACGCCGGATTGTTCTTCAAGCTTATATCCCACCTAACTCAGTCCTTATATCTAATGCTCCCATACTACCTCTCTGACCGCTCCTTCCAAGTTCGCTGTGGTACTGAATGCTCCGACTATTATTCAATTGAGGCGTGAGTTCCGCAGGGCAGCGTCTTGAAGACAACGCTCTCCTTTCCAATAACTGAGATCTTAAAACACCGTCCTTAAACCTACAAATGCAACTCTCCCTGATTAATCATGTTGAACAGGTTAAAATGGCAATCGCCCCGCGACCTTTTGTAGGTTATATAAATTGGAGTTCTGGCAATGGTCAGATTCTCCACTCAAGACATGAGTATGTGGCTAAAGCGCTCTCGATCAATCTCCACTGGCTTTAATACCAGTGAAGCAGTTGAGAGAATAGCGCAGGCATCCCCTGGAGTCCTGCTTTTCCCTTCAAAGTTGGAGAGATAAGCCTGCTTGGGAGTTCGCTCGCCTGATTATAAATAGTGTATATAGTTATGCACTTGGTTTTTTTCTTTAATTGACTTATCTTTAAGTTATTTTATTCTATTTATTGTATATACATTTTTATTATTATTTAGTGATTTTGTTTCTGTTTATTTTATTTTATTTTTTGCACATATTGTGTGAATGTTACCTTATCTCCCTGTAACCATTTTCCATGTGACAGATTGTTATATTATCCAATAAATTAAAATAAAAAAAGGGAGAAAAATGTGATTTATTTGTTTGTCCTAAGATCAGATTAGCAGATTACAACCTTCTTATATTTACAATTGTACATCCTTTATGTTGTGTTTCAACTAAATAAAAGCTTCGTAAGTTTTCTTTATCTTTTCATTACACTGACGGAGTTTCATAACCATGTTTTTTTTTTGGTTGATAATAGATCAAAAAGTGGAAAGGACTGGTACATTAAGAAATCGTGAGTATAGATATGGTATTGAGTGTGATAGGTCAGGAGGAGGTTACTAATATAAATATCAATTTGAATGAAGGATAGAGAAGAAGCCTGAGGTACACCACAAGAGAGAGTAAGGGTCTGGGATGGAGTTTGACCTTTGGCGTGTGGAAATGAACTTCTATAATTAGCTGGGGGGAAGGAGAGTAAAAGCAAAGAAAATCAGAGGTTGTAAATGCTATTATGTATGATTTACAATTACAACGAAAATACTACTGATAATCGTCCAAAACACAATGTCGAGGTTGATAAATGATATAGAATCCAAAAGTCTTCAAAGTGTGTAAAAAATATACATATACGTTGTATATATACATCTTTACATATTTTTAAACTATTTTGTATATAATATTAGGGCTGTCCAGAAAGGGGTTTCATGGCGTAAGTTGCGCCATCAAATTGTTTGAGGAGGTATATTTTGACGGGTTTTTGAATTTTTGAGGGGGAAAATTTTTACGAGGCTATGAATTTTCTAAGGGACAAGGGGAAACATAGAACAGACCACAGCAAGTGTAATTGTATATGATTTACGAATTTTCTAATTCTACCTTAGCTTCCTCTGTTTTTAAGAAAAGGTGAGCAATAAAATATCTTGGGAGGAGCTGGGCAGGTAGGTTCCTGCGCCATCAACCTTGGGGGGGGGATGGGCACCCCTGCAGTGTATTATAAAAAAAAAAGAATATCATCTTGTTCATGTGCGTAGACTTTCACCCATGGTGCAATCTAGTATCGGGCGTGTTTACTTCGTGGTGCACATGAGTTCGCCTGTAACTTAGCATAGTAGCGGACGTGTGTACTTTCTCTCGAACGATCGCACGATATGGCCAATTTCAAATCTAACGGGAAAGAAGTCTAAAAATGAAGTACTGTTTTTAGAATTCCATAGATTTTAGCGAATATACGAGTATGATTTAAGACTTTTTATAAATAAGCCGTGAAAATGTCCCATATTCTATTCCAATCAATTTCCAAACCATTTCTTTGAATAATTAATTTCTTCTTTAGAGAAACGTCGTATAATGTCACATATTTGGAATGTTAGATACCATCATGGCAAAATAAATGGCCTTTGACGGAGGATAATTTTGAATAACTACTCTAGTTTATAGTTTTCTGACCAACAAAAAGAAGAACAGCCTTTAAACAATGCTTGATGAACATCAATGCTTCAACCGAGAGGATTTTTATTTTATCTCAGCAGTTATTGAAATCACAAATTTTGCTATCCATCTCTTATATCAAAAACAAGGACAACATAACCCAGGAACTTTTGAAATATCTTTCCCTCCAACATATAAATACCAGGTACCCGAAAGACTCGTATTTACACTGACGGATCGGTCGCATGTTAACCAACAAACGATGGGTCAGGTATCAATTTACAATTTCTTGCGGGGAAATTTATTGAGAAGGCTGTTCCAACTAGCATTATTTCTTCCAATTATCGGTCTGAGCAAGAAGCCAGGCAGAAACTATAGAGACCCGAAAACTCAAATATTGTGTTTCACGGCCAGTGCTGCAATCACTCATTTCGAAGTGAAACTAAAGCTTGATAAAACTTGTCAATGAGCTTGAGGACTTGATGTCCTTACACAAGAAAGTTGTCCTTCAATGGATCCCTGGACACGGTGGCCTCTCTGGAAACGTAAGAACCAATCAGCAGGCCAAGTAGGGGGCCTCAATTTGATAGTAAGTTCAGCCTAGAAGAGGTGAAAACTATAAAAAAAAAAAAAGCTTCTTTTAAGCAACGATAGATCAGAAGTCATCCACGTAACAACTCCTATTTACGAAATTTTCGATGAGAGCTGTTCTTAATCTTCCGATGGCGAACGGAGCACAACAGGCTCAAAGCCCGCCTGTTCTGAAAGTTCCGTATTGGCTCCTGTCTCCTCTTCGTGTGAAGAGAAGGTGAACAGAATGCTGAGCATATACTGTAGGGTTTATTATCCACAAAGGAGACTGTTCTGACCGTCTCCAACTGAGGTGAAAAGAAAGCTTTAAGAAAGCCTGGAGGCCTTATAAGGACTGGTGAATTCTTCATTTTATTCTCTGACCTGGTCATCTAATGGAAGAACGTAAAAGAAGTTGTAATCAAACTTTTATAAGATCCGTTTATAAAATGAAAGCTGCTACGATTGCAAATTGTATATATACCTGGAATGCGTCAAAAACCCTTTGAGGAGAGCAAAATAATTAAAGAATCAATGCTTCATCAGATATATCATTTCGAGAATTTATAAACAAGACATAATAAAGGTGATAGTTTAATAAAGAAGAGTAGACTTAATAAAGGGGAAATTTGACAAGGGGCGGGGCCACATTTCAATAAATGTTGTATTTTACTAGCATCATGTTTCTCTTTGCTCTCAGGTGTATGTAATGTTTGTGGCTGCAGTATCTGTTTACCTTTTATTTGTTTTGTCATGTGCTCATCCGAACATTATTGACATCTGTTTTGGGAAGGAATATTTGTCATAAGTAAATGTTCTTCAAATTTTAAAATAGAATAAATTTTGTGTTTTAAACAATATTTAGTCTTATCTTTCATTTATAAATATATATTATATTTTAAGTATCTCCTATTAATAATTACTCATACATATATGTTTATGTATACATACATACATACATACTCTTCATTTTGAATATTATGCTAAATTACCTTTGCACAACTATAAGCCATCGTAAATATTAAACATTGAGTTTAAGTTGATGAAAAAATGACTGCATTAGTTAGATACTAAATTACTTTTATTAGGAAAATAAGTTTGATAGGCTGACTAATGTTGAATTCCTTTGTTGTTGAAATAAGATAAGTGCTTGCTTCTTCACCTATCGTTAACAATTTATTTCACTATGAAGATAATTTTGTGTTCTATAAAAGATTGTGAGTGTAATGAATGTCTTCAAGATATTAGTTTAACGGTGTAACATTTGGTCGACATGTTGATTAAGATCACATCAATCATACTGGTTAATAGATTTTCAAAAGTAGCCGAAATTTGACAATCATTTTGACAGAAATACTCACAACACTTGATGAAGATTTTAACAAATTCCTAGTAGTTCATTTTCAGTTGAAAATATGGCCATGCCAAGATTGGTTGCTTTGTTATACTTGTGAACCCATTCTGTTTTTATTGGAATTCCATTTACTATATGAATTATGTGATATTGACTTGACATTGAACCAGAACAAATTAATCTTTAGTGTTTTAACTGCTAATCTTTAGGGATACTGTTGTAACATAATGTACATATGATTAATTTTTTTATTCTCGTAATAAATTATGAATATAAACAAACTGCGAGTGAATGTTTTTAATTTGAAAGTTATACTTTATTAATGTTTAAATGTATTTAAATTGAAATTTAAGGTTTTTATTCTATTGTGATGAGCTCTGCTTCATTTAATGTTTTTTAATGATATGATGAAATCGTAATTTTGTTTTTAAGAAAGAACAAAGCTCAAAAAAAAAAATGGATTTCTTATAAGTTACTAACATGTTTTTTCTCTTTAGGAACATATAGAAGCAGTGATTTGACAACTATACCCTGTTATCATACCAGGAATTAAAGCCACAACATGGACATTAAAGCTAAATTAGGTGAGGAAGTGAAACATTCAATTGAGAAATTGTTATTACTTCAGATTGTGCACTATTGAGGTGTAATTATGTTTAGAAAGGAGCAGACAGAGTGCTCGAGAATGCCGTGCCCGCAAAAAATTAAGGTATCAGTATTTAGAAGAATTGGTTGCTGATCGAGAAAAGGCAGTATTTGCCTTAAGAAAAGAACTTGAAAAGGTTGGTGTATACCTAAAAGTTTTATTTTACTCTAGACTTTTTCTTATCAGTTCCATGAAGAGTTTTGTTAAACCTTTTCTTTGAATTTTTCATGCATTTAATTATGTTTTTTAAATTTTAATTTCTACTTCTACTTTACTGTTGTATATTGTTTCTTGAAGAATCGTCTCTGATATTTATATTATAATTGAATGTTAGTTATTTTGAATTGATTTTTATCACCTAATTCATGAAATTATTTTATTGTATTAGATATGAAAAAAAAAATTAATGATTTGAGACCAATCTCAGGTATCTTGGTAATACTTCAATATAAAAGTTTACTTGGGTCATATGTATCACCGTCACAGAAGCCCGCCCACCTTGCTGCCGACAACTATAAGGTCATGTTACTGCGGATCATGATCGTTAAAGGATTAAATATATTTTAATATGCATATCCATTAGAAATAGAAATTTAGTTGGGCAGTGATGTGTCAGTTATCTATAACCCTATTGGTACAAACTGACAAATCAAGAATTATTGATTACAAAAAACAAGCAATTTATATTAAGACTTTGCTTATTTATTTCTTCACATTCAGTGTGCACATTGTACAGGAAATTACACAATTATGGTGTACATTTTTTAAAAAATATTTCTATTTCTATATCATATCTATAATAAGGATTAAATGAGTTTTTTTTCTAGAAAATCATTAATTTGTTTCTGGAACTATTGATGTACCTTAGTGCTGAGAACATGATAGGCAAACCCACATCATAGTCCAGTCAAAGAATGAGGTATAGAGTGTGTGAGCAAGGACCTAAGCAATTCCTTCATAAACTTGTTCAGGGTACTTAGGGTGTGAACATATCAAAATTCATGATATCTAAGTGGTGAGCTGGGGGGATGAAAGTTCACAATTATCAGGTTTCTGCTTATGTCTCGAAAAAGGTGGGTTACAGGGAAAAATTGTCTAATAATAAATGAAAGTTTATAAAATTATCTAAAACTTATATTCTACAGGTTTATTCTGATTTCTCAACCATTTTCGAACTACACTTTTCTCCATTACTTCTTAATATTACACTGACAACTCTATATGGATTCAGATTTTCATCCCCTTTGGACATGAAGATCTTGGCAAGGGTTGTTTGTCCATGGCATGTTCGCCCTCAAAAGTGGATGGTTCTTGCTGAATGGGTTCTACATCCTCTTCATTATCGTCCTCAGCAAGAGCGCTCTGTTGAGGCATTTCCCTTTGCAGTGGAGGCATGCTGCAGAACAGGTAAGCATTGCTTTTCGCCATCCACATTTTCCAATTACACAGTCCTTGGAAACAAATAGCTGTAACTGTAGACTGTTTGAAGATTAATTTGTATATGTATATAGATTCTCCCGTGATATCGATACAGAAGGTAATATATTTGAAGACGTTGAGAAATTTAGGGTCTACTATAACTAGAAAAAATGAAATTGAAGAAGAGGTTAAGGTTATGCTGAAGGCGGGAAATGCTTGTTTTTTTTCTGTGACAAAATTACTTATCTCGCGCCTCCTATCCCTGAACTTAAAAATTAGAATCTATCAAACCATTATCCTCTCTACGGTTCTTTATAGATGCGAAACGTGGCTGCTTACATCAAGAAATGAGCAACGCCTTCAGGTTTTTGAAAATAAAGTATTGGGTAGAATATTTGGACCGAAGAAGGATGAGTTAACTAGAGAGTTTAGATCGTTATACAACGCCGAATTGAGTGAATTTTATCCGGTTAATATAATTGAGGTGATTACATTGCGGCAAATGAAATGAGCTTGTAAAATTGTTGGACTTAGTAGCAAAAGAATTCTTAAAAGGTTGTGCCGACTGGTAAACATACGAGCAGTAGACCAAAGTGAAGGTAGGAAGATTGCGTTAAGGCCGATCTGAAGGGGGACTGGGTTTGGAAGGCGATCAGTGGAGGGAGGTGTGTATACAACAGGTTTGTGGTATCGTTATCGAACCTTCACGTTCGCTAAGCCTTATTATTATATATATTCTAATAGGGAATTTAAGTCTTTACAACTTCTTTTAAATGAATTTCTTTTGCTGATGAATATCTTAGACGATATGAAGGAATGTTTGTTGAAAAATATGAGGTAAAATGTTTTTTTTTCTTCAAAAATGTCATCTTTTTGTGAATGTATAGCTAGAAAATGGTTGAGTATTCGGATCAAACCTACAGAATAAAAGTTTTAAATAATTTTATAAACTTTCATTTATTATTAGTCAATTTTCCCTATGACTCACCTTTGAGATATAAGAATAAACGTGAAAATTGTGGTCTTTCCTCCCTCCCCCACGGCTAACCACCTAGATGTCAGCACTTTTGATATCTTCAATAAGCAAGCACCCTGAAAAAATGTCTGAATAGCTTAGGTTCCTGCTCAAGCACTCTACACCCCCTTTTGGGCCATTCAATGACTGGACTATCAATTTAAATAAACAAATTGTGCTGTAATTTTAAGCTATTAACTTTTTTCATTTCCATTGTATACTAAGTTATCAATAAATTACAAATATGGAATTATTAATTAATTTGTTAAATTATTATTTTAATAAAGTACTGCGTAGAATATTTGGACCAAAGAAGAATGAGTTAACCAGAGAGTTCAGACGCCGAATTGCATGAAGTGTATCCGGTTAATATAATTGAAGTGATTAAATTTGCTTAGAATCAAATGGGCTTGTAAAATTGTCGGGCTTGGTAACGAAAGAATTCCTAAAAGATTAATATTTGCTGTACCGAATGGTAAACGTTCAAAGGGAAGACCGAGGGGAATGTGGGAAGATTGCGTTAAAGCCGATCTCAAGGGACTGGGTTTGGATGGCGAACGGTGGAGGGAGGTGTGTAATAAGTGATTTGTGGTGTCAGCATTGAACCTTCGGGTTCGCTAAGCCTTGTATTATTGTCTAAATTAGTATTTTTCCTCATTATTATATGTAAATAGTGTACTTTTTTTCAGTTTATCCTTATGATGAATGGCAAACAAAATGATATTAACATCAAGATTAATTAATTTAAAATCAATATTAAGATTAAATAATCTAAAATCAAATTATTTAGAATTTCTTTTTTTTGCCATTTGCAGAAATTTCACTACACCAAGATGTCTGGCTGGCACTGTTACACTCATTACCTGGCACGGATAACACCTAGGTTCTTGTTCATATTTATGGCTTTTTAAATTCAATTTTAATTACATTTCATTACTAAAATTCCTTTAATAGAAAGAAATATAATAATATCAAAACTTTCATTTTGTATTATATTTTATCAATACAATTTGTAAAAAAAAGAAAATTACATTTTAAAAACTAAATATTACAAAAAAGATTAATATTAACATTCTTTGGGGTGTGAAAATTCCCTAATGCTATTAAAAATATTAATAAAAATGTCTTCTTCTCTATGAAGACGCTGCCACAAAAATACACATAGGTAGAAATCTAAATGTTCTCTTTTAGTTCCTTAATGTTTTTTATTCCTTCTTTTCCCACAAACCCCACTCAAAGAGTAATAACATTCCTATTTTTTCATTTATTGGTGAATAATTCTAAATTTTTGGAAATATTAGGATGTTCCATAAGTTTCTTCCTTTTTTTTTTTTTTTATGTAAAATGAATAGACGATATTTGTTGTTTAAGGTTGGTTTATTGTGGTATATATGAACTGTTTAGCTCTATTGCCTTCTTCCATCTCTCAGGAAATCTCATTATGCCCTCTTTCCAAAATTGTTGAGGTTTACTTGTAAGCTATTCATCTAGGTGCAAAATCTAGGATTTTTGAAGTTTATTGGGAGAAACAAGACATTTTTTAACAAGAGAAATAAGTAATAATCAGATGGAGCAGATCAGGAGATTACGGAGGATGAGGTAAAACGTCCCAATCAAACTATAAGAGTTTTCGCCTTATGGCCAACTCAACCTGTAGATGTGGTTTTGCGTTATGATGAAAAACAACATCTAGTTGGTTCGCTAATTCTGGCAGTTTTTCGGCTCTAGCGGCTTTCAATTTATCTAGTTGATTGCAGTATGTGATGGTGGTCGAGCAGGCTAACACATGTGAACATCATCTGGTGAAAGATATAATTTGATAAAATAAGTACGAATTGGTATCCCAGAGCCGAGGGGGGGCTTTTAACGCTGGCATTATCCCCTGCCCTCACCCCCTGGTCTGGGAAAACTCCTGTATAGCCTAAAAAAGCGAGGAAAGGAAGGGCAAAAAGAAAAAAAAAATTCATTATTAAGAATGACACCTTGTCGGGTAGCTGATTCTGGCTATCTTTCAGGGTTATGGCGGCTTTAAATTTATTGAGTTGATTTCAATATTTTGCATATTTCATCACAACAACAAAAGACTGCATGTTGTGTTGCCCCTAAAACGGAAACTCTTGCAGTTTGATTGGGAAGTTTTATCTCATCCTCTGTACTTCCCTTACTTTGGCCTGTCCAATCACTACTTGTTTCTCTTGTTAAAAAATGTCTTTTTTCTCTCCATAATAAATGTCACAAATCCGAAAGCGAAGTAAAAACGCATCTCATTAAATATTTTTCAAGTGTCTACGATTTTAGAAAGAGGGCATAATGAGACTTTCTGAGTGATGGATGAAGGCAATAGAGTTAAACAGTTCATATAGAACACAGTAAATCAACCTCAAATAACAAATATCGTCTATTTATTTGACATTAAATAAAACAAAAGGAAGAAAGTTTATTACACTAATACTTCTTTGAAAGAGATAATTCTCAAATTTTAATCATATCTGTCCAAACTATCATTTGTAAACAAAATTCAAACAAAAAAAAAACACCAAATTCTCAAATAAATACTAATTACTCTTGATAAGTAATGATAAACAAATTGAAATTTATAAATGTAAAATCTCAGTACTAATCTTATTTATTACACGAACAAACTTGCCTTTAACCTTAAACGTTGAACCCTATATGTGTTTGTGATAAGAGGGTAGGTTATATAATCAATTAAGGTGTATAGAGGTTTCTGTAAGTACTGGTTTTTTTTAAACTATCTATTTAAAATTCAATGTAATTTGATTTAAATAAATGTAATATTTAACATTTTAAATCTTAAATGATGATAAAACAAAACAAAAAACAGTAAGGACTCACCATTAAAATATTTGTGAACAGGAACACACTTGAATTTTCCAAACCTAGTAGGTTTAGTCTGTGGGCCAGACCCCCTTACAGTGCACCCCCCCCCCCCCCACGTCCCTATAAATTACATATCGTTGTGTTCCTTGTGATAATTTATTTAAAAAAAGCCTATTTTCCCACAAAAAAAGTGAACGAACTGCCCCAAAATGGCGTCCAAACATGGCGGATTGACGACTTTGACTTTAGTTAGTTTTTTTGTTACTGAGAATCAGCATTTGGCTTAATTTCATTATAGTTGGTCTTTTATTAAAGCTGGATAGTCAGAGAATAATAAAACATGAAAAAATATTAAAAACTAATTGGCTTAGGCATTAAAAAAAATCGGTAAAGTCAATTTTTTTTACAAAAAAATTTTCAAGTTGAAAATCAAGCGTCGTTTGTAATTAAACGGTCAATAATAATGCAAAACGTGCTGAAATAAAACATCTGGAGAATACATTTCTCTTTCTAAAACACAGATTACTTTTTAAAATATTTGAAGTAGTTCCGTAGAAAATGTACTTAAGCGGCAGAAAAGCGCTACCGGCGTAGGTGCCTTCAGGCCTCTACCACACTACTGAGTACTCATAAATGGCTTAGTTATAGTGCTATAATAACGTTTTTGTTATATTATTTTGATTGTATTAACGAACAAATATTAATACAATAATTTAATTGTAAAATTTTTTTTTTAAATTTATTATTTTTGTTTTTATTTATCATTATTATTTTTTTTTAATTTAACTTCATTTATTCTATGCGGAGGTCGCTTAAGAAGGCCTCTGTTATAAAAATTATATAATTATAATAATAAAACTTAATTCAAAAATACTTTGCAGATATCTTGAATTTTTTATTTAATATTTGCAATTTAACATTTTGTTTTATATATTTACTGATTCTTAGAGGTAATTTAAATTGTATATACTTCCTCGGAAATGAGTCATATTAATACCTGTTTTATAAACTAAAATAATATATACCTAATTTGAACTACTTTTAATGAATAGGTGATGATCATTTAGTAAAAATCACTATTACAAAAATTATTTTTATTTCCTTTATTTTTTTCGGAAGTTGGACCATATCACAATAAATACGAAATTTTAATATTAAATGCATTATTCTCTCTGCACTAAAGAAATATGGAAAGGGCAAAGCTATAATTTCTTATAGGTAGCTTGAACTGATTGTTAGTATTTGGTCTCAAAATGAGGGAAAACTCGAAATTGAACCTAAAAATTGGAAAAATACATTATGCGAACGACAAAGGAAGTGCCAAAATTTCGGAAAAGAAAACAAGGATCAGTGTCCATTATATGGCTAAACGAATATATAGTAGACAGATGAACAGAATATTTCACTAAAAGAGGGTCAAAATGCTTGATGAGTTTGGATGATATTAAGCAGGTTTATTATGGTGAAACAAATCTTTCTTGCTGATAAAGTGGTCTATCAGCAAGAAAGATTTGTTTTAAGCAATTGGCAAGCAGGTCTGGAGGAAGTAAACGAGGTTTATAATGGTGTAAACCACTTAATTTTAGATTGCTATTGAAGTTGTACATTGGGACTATCTTCACTTTGAAGCAGGTTATAGAGAGGTCTATCAATAAAGGAAAATAGCTCTTCCCCTGCTTAGTGCAATTGCAGAAGATTTTTGAAGGAATCTGAAAGGAAAACGAGCTTTTGTGAAAGACTAGTAGATATTCGATCAATCCAAATTGTGAGGCACTAAGCAGATAGAGAACCATTTTTCTTTCTCTGTGGATTTCTCTATAACCTACCTTAAAGTGAAGAAAGTCCCAATTTGCAACTTATGTTCCAATTTGCAACATGAGTTTCTCAATCCATATCACTCAGACAATTGGACAATATTTCTTATTTTAGCTTCTACGATTCTTGAGTAGACTTTCTTTGGTACTATGAACAGTAAGGAATCTCGAATAACATTTCCTAGTATCTCATTTCCTGTAAAGGGACAAAACTACAGTCCTTTCATATAATTTTCTAATACATTTGTAGCCTTAATATTAATGCACTTAATATTAAAATTTCGTATTTATTGTGATATGGTCCAACTTCCGAAAAAAATAAAGGAAATAAAAATAATTTTTGTAATAGTGATTTTTACTAAATGATCATCACCTATTCATTAAAAGTAGTTCAAATTAGGTATATACTATTTTAGTTTATAAAACAGGTATTAATATGACTCATTTCCGAGGAAGTACATACAATTTAAATTACCTCTAAGAATCAGTAAATATATAAAACAAAATGTTAAATTGCAAATATTAAATAAAAAATTCAAGATATTCTGCAAAGTATTTTTGAATTAAGTTTTATTATTATAATTATATAATTTTTATAATAGAGGCCTTCTTAAGCGACCTCCGCATAGAATAAATGAAGTTAAATTAAAAAAAAAATAATAATGATAAATAAAAACAAAAATAATAAATTTAAAAAAAAATTTACAATTAAATTATTGTATTAATATTTGTTCGTTAATACAATCAAAATAATATAACAAAAACGTTATTATAGCACTATAACTAAGCCATTTATGAGTACTGAGTAGTGTGGTAGAGGCCTGAAGGCACCTACGCCGGTAGCGCTTTTCTGCCGCTTAAGTACATTTTCTACGGAACTACTTCAAATATTTTAAAAAGTAATCTGTGTTTTAGAAAGAGAAATGTATTCTCCAGATGTTTTATTTCAGCACGTTTTGCATTATTATTGACCGTTTAATTACAAACGACACTTGATTTTCAACTTGAAAATTTTTTTGTAAAAAAAATTGATTACCGATTTTTTTTTAATGCCTAAGCCAATTAGTTTTTAATATTTTTTCATGTTTTATTATTCTCTGACTATCCAGCTTTAATAAAAGACCAACTATAATGAAATTAAGCCAAATGCTGATTCTCAGTAACAAAAAAACGAACTAAAGTCAAAGTCGTCAATCCGCCATGTTTGGACGCCATTTTGGGGCAGTTCGTTCACTTTTTTTGTGGGAACATTGGCTTTTTTTTAATAAATTGTCACAAGGAACACAACAATATGCAATTTATAGGGATGGGGGGGGGGGAGGTGCACGGTAAGGGGGTCTGGCCCACCGGGTAGTTGCTCAGTAAAAGTTAACTTTGAATGACCCATCCCAGGTAAGTAACCATCAATGAAAATTCCTTAAACATTGGTGGAGGGGCTAATGGGTCCGTGGTTCCAGAACCTCATGTGCCTGTTGTCAAAAATCTTTATATGGTTTTGAAATCACTTTCTTGTTCAACTTCTGTGTTGGTTGGGATGAAGTTCAGGATAATGAGAGAACGTGTGGGACAGGTGATGAGCTAATTCCTTAGCTTGACTTTATCTGATATTAATGTTCCATTATCTCATTGAAGGGTATGTGAGGAAAGGTAAAATGTGTTTGGATTTTTCGATTTTTTTTTTTTTTTTTCTCATGTTCCAGAATTATTTAGGTTGATTAGAGAGAGTAAATAAATTGGAAATGAATAACTGGGATTTAAAGGTGGTCAATTCGTACTTTACCAGTTTACAATAATAATTGTATTAACTATGGTCAGAAGGATGTTTTATGCGTTGCAATTGATCTGCATTGGTGCTTAATTTGAATGGGGTCTATGAGATGTTTTTATAGAGTATTTTCCTTATTTCTTTTTGGGACATCATGGGGTAAGGATGCAGACTTAGCAGTTATTAAATTATGGTTATAAAGGAATGCATCACATCATCTATCCATATATTTCATGAAGTTTTAGTGAAACTCTTATGTCAATTTTATTAGTTAGGTATTAGCAAAAGAGGTTCTAATTTACTGAGACCCTTTTATATGAAGGTGGGGGTGATATGAAAGGGTTAGGATTAGTGGGCTTCAGTCAGAGGACAAGTTATGGTGTGAAATGGAAATGTTTAGTTGCCCCAGATATCTGTATATAAGGAAGTCAGGTGATGTTTAATTAGATCAGAATTACAATTAAGTTCATTATTTAGGAGAATCAGAAGAAATAATGTTGAAAATAGAGATCATTCATGGGTATTTAGTGGTTCTGCCTCTTCACTACAGTGTTTTAATTTTATGGCATTAGTTTCAAAATGTTTAAACCAAGAATCTATAACAAACTATAATCCTTATGAAGGTTATTCCACTTGTGCTATTTCAGTATAGCATTTAACCAACTTTAGATCTTTCCCCATAAATGTTTCTCCAACCCAATAATTTACAAGATATAAGAGAAAAAACTGATAAAACATATGGTTTATCTCTCTTTCCCTTCCATGCCCAAACCCATAGGACTGTTAAGGATGTAATGTACTGGTGGAATTAAAGTGTTATTTATATGATACATTCCTGAAATTGGGTAGTAAGGAAGAAGGTTAGCAGAAATTGGGTTATATAATGTGTCCTTACTAGCATGGTGTAGTAAAAAGGAGGAAAGGTGGAATTTCCTGCCGATAGCTCCACTTCCATTTCTTTTCCCTTACTTTTGACATATGATGTGCTCTTTTCTGCATTTTTCCCCTTGTGCTGTCTACAAATTTGTACTTATTTCTTTTTGTTTTAATCATTAAAAAATGTATAGAGTTGATATTACTGTTACTGAAAAGGATATAATGACCAAAATAATTGAAGTTTTCAAAAGTAGTGTATTTTTATGAGTTACATCACATTCATTGTGTTACAATTAGATGCAAGAACCCAGGTCGTATCAGAGCTTGCTATCTATTTTTTTTAAATACAACAAGCTGCAAAAGCTAAAAGGTGTTAAAAAAATAAATTAGAACATATGAAGAAAGTTAGCTCAAAATTGAGAAAATTTCTCATGTTTCATTGTAAATTTTATTTGAAAAACTAGAATACTGATATGTTTGTAAGGGTAGACAGATTGATAATGAACGTATGGAGGATATTTATGTAGATATAGGTTATATTTATAGAGATAAATATAAACAGAATGAAAATTATATAATGAAAGGGGTGATAAAGAATTGTCAGGGATCATGTAAAAAAAGATAAACTGAGTAAAAAATCAAATAAAAAAGGATGGAGGAAGAACAGAGAGTTCAAATAAATCAAAGAGGTGGCAATTTTATGATGGCAACATGGATAAAAGATAGTTAAAGAAACAGTAAATAAAACATATGTATGATTGATCAAAATATACATAAATTAAATTGAGCTTTTCATTGATGGTGGGAGGAGAATTAATTCTAGGATAAGATGAATGTAAAGATAAAGTGATAATGATAAAACTTTTAATCATCATGAAGATAAGTTATTATATGATATAATGTACCTTGAGAATAATTGAATGATTATTAATTAAATGACTGATTCTGCTACCATTAAAACATGCTGCTGCTGATAGTCACCGCCTGCCTTTGCATTTGGCGACAGGCTTCAGCATACTCAGGGCTCTCATTCTATGGAGTGCTGTCTCGGACTGAACAATCTCTCAGGTGGTCAGTGTCCATTTTCCCGTAACAACATAGTGGATACTTGATGGACACACGATAGCAGCACTTGGACGTGGAAGAGCTAATATTGCTAATCATTGGCCCACTGTTGCTTATGGACTCTCCTAAAATGTCCCAAAAATCTCTGTGTTATCTTTTCTCAGCATGAGTGTATTGTTTCTATCCGATTTTGTGCCTACCGGGCTGCAATATGTATGGATTTAGTAGCACATGTAATTACCCTTAAAGCCATATTTTGCACAATGTTTAGTTTACTTAGTGTGCTAGCGCTTGCTGTAACAGTGAATTTTGCCCTGTATTCTAGAGAAGTCTTATATATGACTTGTAGATAGTCTTAGGAACATCTTTATTAGCACTCCACTTTTTGGCTGTCATTCCTCTTAATAGATAAGCTCTTTTTACTGTATTTTCTCCTTAGTGGTCTACATGGGGCTTCCAGACTAAATGTTTATATAGTTGGGTCCCTAAATATGGATATATTGCTTTCCTTCTGTGCCAATACATTGTACTGAAAAGGGTTCTGTGATATTTTTGTTGGTAGAGAAAAACTTGAAAGATGGTTTTTTGATGCATTTACTCTCATACTATTTGCTTCGCCCATAGTTTTAATTTTATTATAGCCTCATTTATACAAACTTTAACCTTTTATGTGCTGACTACCATAATAAATGCTCTGCCATTTTTTAAATAATAAATAACTAACTATTTAAAAAATGTTGCATATTTATTTGCTTGTGGATTGGGGTCTACCTTTAACATGATTTTAATATCACTAGTATGGATTCAAGCAACATTCTATTAATAAAAGGCTTAATGAACCCGAAGGTTCAATACGTACACCACCAATTGCTGTCCACACACCTCCCTCCATCGGTCATCATCCAAACCCGACCCCACCAGATTAGCCTTAACCCAATGTTCTCAGCTTTGCTTCGGTACCCCTCGGGTGTTTACCAGTCGGTGTAGTGCTTATTAAGTTTTTAAGGATTCTTTTGTTACTTAGCCAAACAATTTTACATACCCATTCCCATCCATATTCGGCCCAAATTTTCTACGCAAGACTTTATTTTCAAAAACCTTAAGGTTTTGCTCGTTCCTTAATGTAAGTGGCCATGTTTCACATCCATAAACAACGATAGGAAGAATAATGGTTTTGTAAATTCTAATTTTTAAGTTTTGGGACAACAGCATTTTCCGCCTTCAACCTAACACTAATCTCCTTTTCTATTTCATTTTTTCTAGTTTTTTAGACCCTAGATACCTTAAATTTTCTACATGTTCAAACGTATTCCGCTCTATATCAATATCACTGAAATTTTCACCATTTTTGCAGCTAACCATATATATATATATATATATATTGTCTTATCTGTATTTAGTTTGAGCCCCAGTTCTGTATCGGCTTTCATTAACATCATATTTAGTTCTATAGTTTCGCTTAGCAGGACAAAATCTCCTGCATAATCAAGTCCGTATAATGTTCCACCCGTATTCAAATCTTTTTTGGTACTTATTACCTCCCTAATGACATGGAATTCTAATGCTAAATTAAACAGGACAGGTGAAAGGGAATCACCTTGTTTCAAACTCGATCAAACCTCAAACTTTTCAGATAAATAATTAACGATTCTTACTTTATTGCATGTTTCCATCATGCAGATCCTAACTAGATTCACCAAAGTTATTGGAATACTCTGGTCAATCAATATAGCTACTCACAATCATTGCAATCATAAGTATTTTTGAAATTGATACATATCTCGTGAACAACACATTGATACTCTTCGATAATATATCCTAATATCCTTGACTGGCTTAGATTAATGTGAATATTTTATAACATACTGGAAAGAGTGAGATTTCTCGATAGTTATTACAATTCATCCTCCCTTTTTGTGAATCGGAATAAGAATAGATGCTTTCCATTCTTCAAGCAGTTTCTCATTCTCCCAGTGTATAAAGCAACATCCCAAATCAGCGATAAATACTACTAATGTAAATATTTTACTATAAATTACTGTAGATACTTTACTTAATAATTGACAACTTTAATTTATATTAATAGCTTTCATTAGGAGAATACCCAATACACATGTCACAATTCTTATTGAGTTGAATTTGCTTAGAAAACTCAATACTCGATTTTATACATTGGTAATTTAATTTAATGATATATTTTAATGAATAGGTGTGTGATTAACATGACTAAGAAAATATGGATATAGTATGATATAAATTAAATTAAATTGTACCAAATCTGTCCAATATTAAGGAACCTTCCTTTTCCTGATGAAATGACATAATTATTGGTATCATATATTCCTTAAATTATTATCAGCTTCTAACATCCATGCGATTGTACTGAAAAGATTATCTTAAACTAAAACATATGCTCCTCTTATTTCTTTATAACAATGTTTTTGAACTAATCTGTAAATTAAAGTACCTCTAATGGATAATAATACAATTAATAATTTAGGTATTGATAACTAGATTAATACTGCAGAGTGCTCATATTAAGACTAATAAAAGGATCACACCACTAGTCAAATCCATTGGATAGAACGTCAAGGTTCCAGACCTTAGTGAAATAATAATTATTTAATAAACTATACAGAATAACAATTGATACACTTCAACTATAATAATAAACTTATTTCTCTGAAGTATTTTATTGTCAGTTTGACATATCTCCATTGATTCTTGATTAAAAACAATGATTGTGCTATTATTTTGTAGATTACCTACACCACTAATTACAAAAATTAAGTATATACCTGATAAAAAAAGTTATAAGAAAAAAATTAAAGAAAATTTTATTTACCCATAACTGAAATGTATAGAATTTATGGCCAATTATATATATATATATATATATGATCATTTGAAAGCTAATTAAATTATTTACAAAACAGAAGAAAAAAAAATCAAAATCAGACCATTATTAAATTATTAAATATTAGACTTAGTACACATCTTTCATTTTATTAAATTTGTTAATTATTAAAATATGTAAATCGCCAATTATAAAACAAATAAATAACTAGAGAATTTTAGAAATGTATTTTCATTAGATCTTTTCAGATTAGTAAATGATTACGCAATTAATGCCCCAGAGTTTTTTTTTAACAACCTATTCTTCAGACTTTTTATGTACCAATTAATAGGTAGTAAAAAAGAAGTATGTTTAGCATCCAATGAGTAATGAAAGTAAGGTGTTGATGACAAATTAATATACCTGTTAAATTAAAGTATGATAATATGGATGGATAAGTGTACTTTTACTGGTGATTATTCAAGACATGTGGTTATTTGAGAGATGTTATACTTCTTAAGGTTAAATGGCCACGGTGGCTGTGCTGGGTGAGTGATGTAGTTCTGATGGCGATTATTTGGAGTTTCCATCTTGAATGTAGTACTGAAGTAGTGACAGTAGAAGTAGTAGTGGGCCTCTGGCTTGGGGTATGATCCTCTGTACCCAGATGATAGTTGGCTAGTTAGTGACTGACTAATGGATTAAATCAGGCTCACCACCTTATTTCAGTAATTAGGGGGTTAATGAAAGGGGATATATTTTTAAAAATGAGACAGTTGATTTATTGTGATATTCTTATATTTAAGTCTGTATGTATCTAGAAGGCAGAGCAGATTGGCCTACAAGTAAATGAAGACAAAATAAAATATATGATAATCAGCTGAAAATTCCACCCCAATAATAGGATCTGCACAGAAGGAAAATCATTCCTGAGAGTAGAAAAATTCAAATACTTCGGCTCCACATTAACCTCAATGAATGACCAACAGCAGAAATAGACCAGTGTATAACTAGTGCAAACAGAGCTTTCTTCTCCCTTTCAAAAGTATTAAAATCCTGAAAAATATCAAGGAACCTCTCACTGCTATGATAAAGCCAGTTCTAATATATGGCTGTGAGACCTGGACACTAACCAGCACCCTAGAAAAAAGTGTTGAAAGCTTTGAGAGAAAAATCGTCCGCACGATACCCGCAGCAATCTGGGATCAGATTACTAACACATGGAGAAGAAAGACCAATAAATAACTGCTATCAGAAACTGATCAATCAATACCCCATGATATGAAGGTATGCAGTTTAAGATGGGCGGGGCATGTAGCTCGTAGCAATCCATCTGGAAGCCTCTACGTAACAATGAATGCCTCAATAGAAGGCAAAAGACCATGTGGAAGACCAAAAAGCAGATGGATAGATAGAATCAACAAAGATGCAATAGAGCTGCATGCAGATAAATGGAAAGAAATAGCCCAAGACAGGCAGAGATGAAGCAGGCTTGTTAAGGCGGCAAAAGATCTACATGGTCTATAATGCCAAGAGAGAGAAAAAAAAAAAAGAAATGTATCTAGGATATTATATTGTATTACTGATCATTGTTTGCAAGGTATATATTCTGCAATTTTTTAACTTCCTAATGGTATTGTTCATCTGAGATGAGTATGCCTGTAGGGGAAAGGAGCTCGCACAGACTTTCCTCTCAAGTTCCACCATTCCAAAACCCATTTCGAGCTCCATCTTCCCTCCTCACTATAGCAATCACCTCCTATTGAGAATACGTTATTCGATTTTCTTCATATTTCGCTCAAGTGTTTATTGAAGGCAGGGATTTTAATTAAAAAAGAAAATAAAACAGTGGGAAAGATGGTTAAATAATCGAAATAAACATTAAAAAGAATGTGACTTTGATCCAATGATCACAGAACTATATATTATTACGTTAAATGGAATTTACTCTTAGTTTTATATATTTTATCATTTATTAGTTAGGATACACTCCATCTTCATTTGATTCAAAATCATGATCAGTTTCACTTTCAGATTCTGAATCTGAGTTATGCAGTGACATAATAACATTGTCAGTCAGCTAAGTTTTCAATTTTTCGGTTGTCAATTTTACATAAGAAAGAATTGTTGCATAATCAGCAGTAATCATATTGCACCTTTCATTTATTAAATCCAGTACTTTTTTTATTTTTAGCTCCACCTTATTTGTTAAATCCTCAAAAACATCCTCAAAGTGTGTTGCAAGACCCCAGTAGCAGTGGAAAACTTTTCACTACTTATTGTTTAAATTTCACTACTTAGCTATCCACTTCAGTCTTTACTCATTATGGTTAACATCTAGATCCGTTTTATTAACTCCAGAAAGCTTAGTGTGTTTGTGGAAATTGTTCTAATATTGGAATTCTATGCTTTTTTTCGGTAATTTAATTTAACATTCCATACTTCATAATTTCTATATGTTTTCTATGTAATTTTACTTTATTTCAGAAAATAGAAAATATAATTTTAATTATCTTGCTGAAGAAGTAAGATCAGCCGAATCAGCCTAATCCCAGATGGTATCACATGGTATTTAAGAATGCTATGGTACCGTTTTGTGTCTAGTTTTTCATCTATTCACAAGGGGTATCCAACTCCAGATATAGAAACAGACACCAAACCATAAGAAGCTACCTTTGTGTTTTAATGTTGGTTGTAAACATTCACCTGAAAATTCTACTGCAGATGTTTTCTAAGATATTGCCTCCTTGCAAAACCAAACACATAAAATTTTGATTAATCTCTCCATAAAAAATTGTTCCATTCTTCTTCTGTCCTATATTTATATTCTTTGGCAAACTTGAGTCGTTTTTTTGCTTGTTAAGAGACTAAAGAAATAGTTATATTTTGGAAATACAACCTTTGAGGCCAAATGATAAGAATTTCCTTCTGATCAAGTATGACAAAATTTGGGTCCTTGTAGCATCAGCTATTTCCTGAGCCAGTCCTCTTTTAGAGTATACTGTTGTGCAAACACAATAGTATTAACTGTTGTTTAGCAGCAGGACTATGTTTTTTAGACTCCAGTTTGCTTGGTTTATATACATTTTTTAGGATATAATTAATTCCAGAAATAAAAACTGTAGCTTCATTTTTTAATTTCCCTGATTGTAAATCTCCATTGATTCACAGCTATAATTTTATGTCGGTCAAAAATATAATATTTTGTCATTTTCTTAAATTAAATTACTGAAAAAAAAGTATATAATTCCAATATTAGAACAATTTTCACAGATACAGTAAGTTTTCTAGAATTTATACAATGGCTTTTGATGTTAACAACCCCTCCCCCCCGGGGTATGTGGGGCCCATCAGCCTACTGAAGGCAACTCACACCGACCGGGGTTGGACTGATGACTCTACCCCGTGTACTTAAATCGGGAATCGGAAAGTGGCTTACCAGGACGTTGGTAGCCCCTCCTGAGGTTCAATCCATGGACGGTCTGTTTCGGAAAAAAATACAGATCCTCGTGCGCCTGCTGACACTAACAGTTCAATTTTTGGAACTGTTATCCAAGCATATTCCATCTTTCATTTGATTTCCTTTCAACATTATCTTATTCCTCTTTTCTCAATTTTTCAGCTTCTATTAATGCCGATTTGTCTTCCTCTCTTTTGATCTTAAATAAAACTTCCTGCATAGTAGCCATGGTTTTCATGTTCGGTTCTTTGCTCTTAACCTTATCTTCTTTCTTTCCCTTGGATTTCTGTTTTTTTTAATAGTTATTTTATCCTTCATAGAGACAGCCGAAAGCCTCTATACGTTTCTACCCACAATGATATGTCTTTATTTTTTTAAATTTCATTATTTAGCAAAGTCCCAAAGTATTTCGCTTAGAACTTGCCTTCAAAAGATGCTAGAGAGATAACTATAAATCAATTGATTAATAATTTTGAGTATGTTTATGTACTTTTTTGATTAAAAATTATTATATCAAATAAATACAAATTACTTTTCCAACTCTAAAACACTCTTATCAATATTATCAAAAAACGGAGTGGACCAGTGGCACCAAAATCAGCTGGAAAGTGTTCTGGCATTGCAGGCTACTCAATTTTTCCACAAATCCTGAATTCCCCTGGTGGAATTTCTTATTCTTAGGGTGGCCCAAGGTACACGTATTTCCTCTATATAAATAACTATATATTATATTATACAAAATATATGTATATATATATAATAATAATACTTTATCTATTCTGGGACGAGTCCCTTTAGAATAATACAGAAGGACAGAAATGTGGGCTAAGGAGCCTCAGAGATACATAAAAAAAATGCTGAGTAATTAAATAGTCCTAATAAAAAAATTATAAATTACTTTCTAACTTAAATCAGTTAATAATACAAAACTGAAAATAAAGTAAAAATAATAAAGAACGATCTAGTAATTTATATACATATTTACAGTGGTATCTATTTACAATTTTATGGGAACTGGATGGATAAGAAATGATTGAACAGGTGGGATTTAAAGGTAGGAAGGATATTGGATTGATGGATATGGGAAGGGATGGAGTTTCATAGGGATGAGGATCGGGTAATGAACTATCTGTTGAAAGCAGCGGTTCGGTGAGCCCTTATGTATAAATCAGAAGACCTGGAATGAGTATTGTGGGAACAACAGAGGATTTGAATTCTAGGAGCTCGGAAATGTATGAAGGTCGGTGGGATTGCATGACTTGAAAGAGGAAAGATGGCAGGAAATATTTACGAAGGTAGGAAGGATAAAGCCACTTTAACTCTATATAAAAATGAGAAACAGAGTGTATATATATATATATATGTGTGTGTGTGTGTGTGTGTGTTTCTGGAAGTTTAAAACAAAGTAATAATTCTGATGTTGGAGTAACGTTTCCCTTCAAGGTGTAATGTTAAAGAAGGAAGTAGGGCTGGCTCACCATTCTGAATATCTTCATGAAATTAATACACTGTCCAATAGTTTAACTTTTAGGAATTTTTGTAAATGTGATTTTTTTTATTTATGCTTATTAGAAATGTTGCATTGTATCTAATGATGAATATGTTTTGCAGCTATCAATCAATTTATCTGAATTGTTTTTTTAGATCATTGTTTTGGAATCCTACAGTAAAAAAAAGTTTTAAAATTTCATTTAAATATATGTAGGTATTAATTGACAATATACAGGGTGTCCGTGTTGAGGGAGATAATTAAAAGGATGATAACAGGCTTTCCTGATTCTCCACAGAAAAGTAGAAACAAATTTTTTGTGTGTGTTTTTTAAAGTAAGTCACTGTTTTTGATAAATAGGAAACAATAACTAAAAACATATGTGTTTAAGTAATTAATAATTGCTTCATGGTAAATTAAAAAAAAATCTTACAATTAAAGTAGAGTTTGTCATTGTTAAAACCATTTAAAGAGGACTTTTGAGCAACTAAACTGAGCCATGTTCTATTTTTGAAAAAATCATGAATTATTCAAGACTTTTTGTTACTTCCACTAACTACACCACAGTTACATTACATTTAGAAAAACTTCCTCGTTTAATAAGCTTTAAGTCCATATTAATTAAGTTGGGGGTTTATTACAAAATAAGTTGAGATTCATCTCAATTTGTGTAAAAACAATGAGGTGCTTTGATATCCTGTTTCCTAAAAGTCATTGTTTTCAGCAAAAATGACTACAATAAATTATTGCGAAGCTTTGATTTTTTTTTTTTTTTTTCATGATCTGGGATGTATTATAATAAACTTAGCTGTGTAAATACACATTTTATTTGCAAATAAATAAAACATTAAAAATAATGATTTTTCACATATTTATTATCCAAAGTGATAATGAAACTGTTGTTTCTTGCCAAATCACTATTATAGGAATTGATCTGTATGCATAAGTGATCAACTAAATGTTCCTAATCCTAATATTTATGTTTTAATGAAAATAATTCAAGCAATTAGCAGATTTTTTTTTTAAACATAAATATTAGAATTGAAACAATTAGTTAATTACTTATAAATACATATCAATTTATAAAGTAATGGTCTTAATAAAAAATATAGTTTCATCATCACTTTAGGTGATAAATATTCTAAAAATCATTATTTTTAATATTTTTTTCTTCAATAAATAATAAATAAATTTCTAAGAATTAACTTTATTATAATACATTGCAAATAATGCAAAAAATAAATTAAAGCCTTGTAATAATTAAGTCATTTTTGCTGACAGAGTAGGTTTAGGTTTAGGTTTAGGTGACAAGAGTATCAAATTACATACTTTTTTTTACATAAGTTGCTGTAAATCTTAGTTTTCTTTATAATAAACCCTCAACTTAATTAATATGGGTTTAAATATTATCAAACAAGGAAATTTTTCTAAAAGTGGTGTGTTTGTGGTATAGTTAGAGGATGAAAAAAAAAACAATAATTGGTAATTCATGATTTTTTAAAAATGAGACTTGGTTTAGTTTATCGGCTCAAAAGTCCTTTTTAATGAAAAGCTCTACTTTCATTTTAAGGAAATTTTGTTTAGTTTACTATGATGCAATTGTTAATTACCCAAATCAAATATTTATTTATCGCTCCCTATACAACAAAAAATGTGACTTACAAAAAAAATAATCTCATATTTCCGACTTCTGAGGAAAATAGATCCATCATTTATATTAACTTTTTTGTAGCTCTTGAGGTATTCTATCACCCATATAAATATTTCCCTCTACTTATGGGACATCTTATATATTAATATCATAATGACTAAAGATTCAGTTAACATAAATAAAAACATTTTCCTTTAACTTTGTTAAGAATAATTACCTGGCACTGATAAATATTTTTATATGTTTTTTTTTTTTTCTTTTTCTTCTGCAGCTAGTAGCTCTGTGAGTGAGCAGTTTATTGATTTATATATATATGATTCATGGTTTGAAATTCTTCAATGTTTTTGGTGTATGCATAAAACTAATAATTATAAAAAAGAGAAGAATGGTTGGTGTGATCAGTCAGAAATAAGAAGGCAAAAATAAATATTATCATTTATTTTTGCCTTCTAATTTCTGACTGATCATCCCAACCATTCTTCTCTTCGTTATTCACGACAGTAAACCATTTACCCACAATAATAATTATAAAATTTGTATTCAGTCATTTCCATTTATAACATAATATTCAATTTATGTTTTTGAAAAAATAACCTTATTGTTAAAAAAAAAAGCTAAGTAACTTTTAAATTGTTTGAATAAAGATTAATTTTATCAATGTGTATTGCAGTTGTCTTATTAAGTCAAACTAGAACATATTATCTGTTCAATCAATACTTTATGCTCTTCAGTTGTTTGTAGTTGTGTGATATCTGTAATATCTTTGAGTAAGCATGATGATTAAGTAGATAGTAGCCTCCCCTTTTAGTTTTATCTTAATTATGTTCGTTTTCAGATTTCATATGTTCTGAAAGACAATGAAGTTTTTTCAAAGGATGATGGGACTCATAAAACAACTCAAATGGAGCATTGAAAACAATCATTGTACATTGAGCATTGCTAATAGTATGTAGATTCGAAATTTTTCTTATATGCGCCTAATAAAAGTATCAGGTCATCGCATGAGTAATGTTAAATGTTAAATGTTCAAGTCATACTCAAGGATGAAGTTTACACTTAAACATACTCAGCCATCACAACCTCATTTTTTATTGTAATATGGGGACGTCACAGTCAGTGGGTCACCAATTTCAATTAATTTTTTTTTTTATGATACTACATTTAAAAATATTTCACACTTGTTCCAGATTTCATTCCAATGGGCCTAGTAGCTGGGAAAAATATATTCTATATAAATTCTAACAAAATTTGTATAATTTATTTTTGCTTTCCTTCGATTTTTAGGTTATTATATTCCATTCAATTTCTTTTTTTCTACATAATAAGAAAAAAATATTGACTATGGTATAAAAATGAATTATAATATATCATAAATAACAAAAACTAAAAAGTGCTTTCAGTGAAGTAAAGTAGGTTGGCTAAATAAATGTTTTTTATGAAAAAGCAAGTCAAATTCACTTTTAGTTTCCTTTAAAACTCTTAAATATGAATGTTTATATTATTTAAAACTATTAAATAAGAGAATTTTTTTTTTCGAACATCAGCTAAGGTAATCGTTATACCTCAGGATCTTCTCCAAATGTTAATATAACCATTGGAAAACTGAATTTCTGCTCTTCCAACCCATATTAATAACATTTGGATTTCACTTCTTTTTAAGCTAGCAATAAAGATAATCTTCTGAAACATTTTTATTTTACATTTTTGATTCTAATTTGTTTTGGTAGTGTAAAAAACGAATATCAATTTTGTATCTACTTAAAGAACTATGTACTTTCACATTATCTGAGTTGGTCGGCCCAGTTTATTCCTTACCATAGAAAATATAATATTTTTTCTTCACCGATCCGTATCTAGAGTAAAGATCTTTTTAGGGAGAAAGAAAATTGATATTTGTTTTTCCTATATTATGGAACCCCTAAATATCAAACAGCATTTAAAAATGCATTAAGTTTTTGCCTAGGCTTATTGACCCTTCGAAAACCACAAAAATTGTGATAACATCATGACCATTGATCCTCACAAAAATGATTAAGGATTTATGGCTCTACATGCTACATGAAATTGTATGAATCCTAGATTGTAAAAAAAAAAATAACTGAAGTGATGATGTGCAAAATTGTTCTTTTTAAGGAACTAGTCTTTTTAGTTCAGTTCACCTTATTAAACTAGTTCATTAGTTCCCTCCGATTTCAGCGCTGTCTAAAGTAACACATATGGTGCTAGATCTAGTACCATCATGTTACTGTAGACGGCGAAAGTTGTAGTTCACTAAGTGAACTAACTATTACTGTTGCCATCTACTGTAATACAGATGGTACTAAATATGTGAGATCCTCTGCTCCAATTTTAATATATTTTCAGTGATAACAGTCTGTATATTTGACTTGTCATTGATTTTATGTAATAAAATCTATTCACATAAAATTTATCACTTATCAACTATTTTTGACGTACGTTTAGAATTTTAAAAACTAAAAGGAATGAAACATTTCGGTCTTCATCCTTTGAAATATTAATATATTTCAAAAATAGTCTGTCCATGACTTCTGTTTAAGTATTTTAACTTATCTAATATTAAAAATACAATAATCAAAAATTATTTTCAAGAAAATTAAATCTTTTTTTAATTTATTTCAGTATAAGGACCATAGGCCTTGGCCTTCTCTTTACATTTGCTAAAGAAAACACCTACAATTCCTCTAATTTTATTTTTGGGATAGTTCACGGGAACTATAATGCACAAAAAACTATTGTTCACCAAAAGTAAGACCGGTCTTCACAGATCCTTTTCTTGATGAATGAATGAAATAAAATGTCATTCATGAACTACCCATGACTAAACTGAAGATATAAAATAAAAATGTCTAAAGGTTTTTCAATATTTCTAGCTTAAAAAAGGATGAAATCCAGTAATTATTGATATGGGCTATAAGATCAGTAATTCAGCTTTTTTATGGTTATACTAACATTTGGACAAAATCCTGAGAAGTTATGAATGCCTTAACTAACAGTAAAAAAAAAATCCTCCAAAAACAAGTATTTTTGAGATACACAAAAATTCATATTTAATTATTTTAAAGGACACTAAAAATGAATTTAACTTTCTTTTTCATAACAAAAATTTAATTGGCCTACTTCACTAAAAGCACTCTCTGGTTTTTGTAATTGATGATACTTTATAACTCATTTAATACCAGAGTCGATATTCTTTCTTATTCTGCAGACAAAACGAAATTGAATGGTATATAATAATCTAAAAATCCAAGCGAAGGCAACAATAAATTAAATACATTTTGTTAAAATTTATACAAAATATATTTTTCCCAGCTACTAGGGCCTATTAGAATGAAATCTGAAACATGAATATTCACATATCCATCAATATTGAATTATTTTTTAATGTTGTATAACCAAAAAAATTTTTTGAAATTGGAGACCCTGTGAACTTCTCTTGTTAGTATTGAAATTGTCTTTTTTTGTTCTTGCTTCATTTATATTTCACATAAGGGTGGATTGATACAAGGATGGTTTGATTAATTTTGAGAAGAACTTTTTAATTTTTTAGACTGATCTAGCACAGAAGTTGCTGTTGAAGAAAATTCAGCTTCAATATTTGAAGATCCTACATACAAACTGTGATCAACCTTTTTAATCAGTCACTGCCATCTCCATCAAATGGAGAAAATTTTCAAAATCGTTATGAGCTAATTTTCAAAAAAGTTTGAAGAATGGAAAATTTGTAATTAAAAAAAAATGTGAAACATGGGAATAATTGTTTAAAAATACAATGAATTTTTTAAATAACTTAATATTATTTAAATAATGACATTGCTTGCAGCCTGACCTGATAGTTTTACTTGCATTATAAATCATATCTGTTTTATTGAAATTCTTATTATATTCCGGATTGATTGGTATTTTTTTTTTTGAATAATTTATTTTCAGATAAATTGAAATCTTATGAATAATTTTTCTATCAGTTTCGTTTTACTAACAATATGTTGATACAATTATTTTTTTGTATCTCAAGGAGAAATCTTCTATATTATGAGTTTTTTAGTTTATGATAAATTTTAGAATTTAATTATTCTACTATAAAACACCGGTGAAATAATCTCTTTCGCAAGACTGCATTCAATTCATTTCTTCCTCCGACCTGTATCTACGTCCTCTTAAGAAAGATACTTCACCTATGAAGTTGGATAATGAATTTTGATTGGCTTTCTAAAAAAAACAGATCAGTGTTTTATTTTTTTATTATTATTAGCATCATGATCATGTTTGGATTTAATTGAATTTCAATGTTCAAAAATTCATCTATAAAGTCCATTTAATAGCTTTAGCATAGGCTATAAGTTTAAAAGAGGTGACTTTGTCTTTTAATTTTGACTTTGGCCCAGAGAATAAATGGCTAGACTATTCTCCCTCATCTTTTACCAGTATTCTTTAGTTTTATTGACCCTTATCAGTTCAATTAATGACAGCTAGCCCATTAAATCCAATTATTAAAATAACTATCTGTACTGTAGTCGATTTTTGTATCTCAAAGAGGGATAAATGTAGAGATTTCAAATGTTTAAACAACTAAATTTTTAATGTAAATATTTAATTAGATACCTAAGTTTTGCAGCTTTGGTTTCCCTCAGAGTAAATATAATTTTTAGTTGACAGAGATAATTTAGACATTTTAAGGTAGAAAAGGTATGGAGGAAGATATTGGATGCATGTTTTTTTTTAAGGAAAGAGTTTGATCGAAGGTTATTCTGATCATAGGATAAATTTGATGGATTATCATGTAGGAACAGGGTTGGGATAATAGGAACAGTTTTAAGGAGATGATTGGAGCCTATTAAAATTGCCTTCGACTTCAACTTGTTATGGTTAAATGTGTTGATCGCTTTTGAAAAATCTAAAAGGAATGAGGATAGTAAGTTTTTAGTGTTCAATGGAGTTTTGGAGGGCAGAAAACATTGAATAACCAGATTGGAAAGGGTTTATAAGGGAAGATTCTTCTAAGAAGTAGGCATGTTGATTTTGGATAAGGCATTCCTTTTGGACAAAAATTTTTTCAAAAGATTGGAAATGAGAAAAATAGGGGAGAAGTCGTGCAGTGAAGAAGGGTTAGAAGTTTTATTTAAAGGTTGAACTAGGACAGCTTTCCAGGAAGATAGGAATATGGAGTTTGGCAATGAAAAGTTGTAGATATGGTAAAATAAGGACGGGAAGGCTAGATTTTATTATTTTTACTGGAATATTGTCAGTACCATTATCATTGGTGTAGGATCTTAGGGTAGTGGAAATCATCAATGTAGGATCTTAGGGTTGTGGAAAATAGTTCATTGTAGGACAAATGAGAGAAAAAGAAGTCTTCCAAATTGAAATTGTGATGTTCAATAAAGGAAGTCGGAGAATGATTGGGAGCGAAGGATAAGAAATATTTTTGGTTAAGATTTTTAAATAATAATAAAATGTTGAGCAAACCCGAAGATTTGATGCCTACACCAGCAATCACTTATAAACCTCCCTCCATCGGTCACCGTCCAAACTCAGTCCTTTCAGATCAGCCTTTTCGCAATCTTCCCACCTTTGGGTCGGTCTCCCCCTCAGACATTTACCAGTCAGCATAGCAAATATTAACCTTTTAGGAATTCTTTTGTTACTGAGTCCAGCAATTTTACATTTAAGTCCATTTAATTCACTGAGATGTAATCACCTCATTATATTAACTGGATACAGTTCACGCTATTCAGCATTGTGTAACTCTCTAAACTCTCCGGTTAGCTCAACAATATATGACTGCACAGTTTGAACGTGCTATTGCAATCTTTATTAAACATGTCAGTTTTTATTATATTAAAATATTTTAGGTAATCATGAGTCCACTATTGGCATCTTCTAAAGCTTCAATGTTAGATCTTTCACTTCCTTCTTTTACCCAATTTTGTTTCGCCCCTCCACTTGAACCTGCTTTCGTCTTTTCCCCCAGTTTTGAGAAGTCTCTGGAAGCCGAGGTTTGGTCCCAACCCATGAAAGTGCCAGAGATACACTTCCAGAGCCAGTTTTTACTAGCTCCTTTGGCTTTGCCCAGGCAGAGAGGCTCCTGAAACGGCCGATGGCCTCTACCTCGGCCCAGAAGCACTCCTTGTAGCAGAGGGAGTGTCCTTAGAATTACCTTCTTTTGAAGTTCCAGCTCTTGGGTACTTCCTTTCGAGACTTCTGGGATAAGCTTGTTGCTCGTTAACAGGTTTCTAAATGTTATAACATAAATACCACACCAAGCCTGCATCCTATGTGATGTGAGGCTCTGAAGACTGGTCACCGGGACATTAAAGACACCGATAGAGCCCCTCTCCAAGGCCTTAAAGTGAAAAACGGTCCAGACATCAATCTCTGTAATCGACTGATTCTGGATCTGGAGTTGCTTTAAGTAGTAATCAGCAGACAGTGCCTTTCCAGGAAAGAAGGTCCCAACCCTGATGATTTTAGTTAAGTCGTTAGCATCACAAGCTCGAAGGATTAAACCCTCATCGATGAAAATGCTTGGTGTGATTGCTCTAAACCTTTTCACTGCGTGGTCATCTAACAAAGACACCAAGCATCCACCCACTTTAAAGATTGCTCCATCGAACTTAGGGTGAATGTCACCTCCTATCAGTAATTCATCTATCTTTCTGGTTATGGGTTCCTTCAGTACATAGATGGGCATAATCATAATCAACGATTACGATTACGATTACGATTACGATTATAATCAAAAAGATCACAATTATTTGATTACACGATTGTAATCGTAATCACGGTTTTTGATTTTGATTATAATCGCGTAATCACGTAATCGTAATTATGTAATTATAATCATTGTAATCAAAATCACTGTAATCGTAATCGTGTAATCATAATCGCGTAATCGTAATCAAAAAATCAAATACACACGATTTTCCTGTTTTTAGAGATTAGGCTTAAAGAAAAACAAGAATAAAACATTTTCTATTTTCTTTAGCTGCCGGGAGTACCTTCTTTGTTAATAACGTCGGTTAACATTTAATATTTTCCGGATTTCCATTCACTTTTCTTCTGTTATCATGTGAATCGATGCTCGGTTTTTCACCGTTCCAACACTTTTCCGTCTATATTGATGTAGACGAAAATGGAGAATTAGTGTAGAAATTTTTCTAATTTCCTCTCGTTTTTCCTCTTTTATCTCGTCTATGCATGCTAGGTTTTTCTCCATTCTAACAGTTTGCCGACTATGTAGATGTAGGCGAAAATAGAGAATGAATGCAGAAAATTTTCCGAATTTCTATTTGCTTTTCCTCTTTTATCTCGTGAATGGGGTCTCAGTTTTTCACCGTTCTAACCATTTTATAACTATTTAGAGGGAAGCCAATGGAAAAGGGAGTGGTACAAATTTGCCGAATTTTCATTTACTTTTCCTCTTTTATCTCAAAAATGAAGGATCAGGTTTTTCACCGTTCCAACAGTTTCTCGGCTATGTGGTGGTAGGCAAAAACGGAGAAATGGTGAATTTTTTTTTCTGGATTTCCATTCGCTTTTCCCACTTTATCTAGTGAATGGATGCTCGGTTTTTCACCAACACATTTCCGACTATATAGATGTAGAAAAAAACGGAGAAATGGTGTAGAAAATTTTCCGAATTTCCATTCGCTTTTCCTCTTTTATCTAAATCTTTTATCTTAGGAAAAGTGAATGAAAATTGGAAAATTTTCTTCAAAATTTCCCCATTTTCCTTTACCTCTAAAAATCCGGAAAACTGTTGGAACGGTGGAAAACTGATCCTTCAGTTCCAAGAAAAAATAGGAAAAGTTAATGAAAATTTGTACCACTTCTGTTTCCATTGGCCTTCCTCTAAACAGCTATAAAATGATTGGAACGGTGAAAAACCGACACTCTATTCACGAGATAAAAGCGGAAAAGCGAATGAAAATTCAAAAAAAATTCTACACTAATTCTCCATATTCGCCTATATCAATATAGCCGGAAAAGTGTTGGAACTGTGAAAAAGTGACCATCCATTTACGAGTTTAAAGAGGAAAAGCTAATGAAAATTCGGAAAATTTTCTACACTAATTATCCATATTCGCTTACATCAATGTAGCCGGAAAAGTGTAGGAACGGTGAAAAACCGAGCATCCATTTATGAGTTTAAAGAGGAAAAGCGAATGAAAATTCGGAAAATTTTCTACACCCTATTCCCATTTCCACTTTTCTCTACATAGCCGAAAAGTGTTGGAACGGTAAACACCTGACCTTTCATTCATGAGATAAAGGATGAAAAGGGAATGAAAATTAGGAAAATGTAAATCGGTAAACCGACGGTATTATCATAGAAAGTGTTCCCGAAAATTAAAAGAAAATAGAAAATGTTTTATACTAGTTTTTCTTTTAGTCTATTTCTAAACAGAGGAAAATCGTGTGTATTTGATTTTTTGATTACGATTACGCGATTATGATTACGTGATTACGATTACAGTGATTTTGATTACTTGATTATGAATACAGTGAATTCGATTACATGATTACGATTACATTGATTTTGATTACTTGATTACACGATTGTAATCGTAATCAGGTTTATGATTACGATTGTAATCATGTAATCAGGTAATCGTTTCATACTTTTGCTATAATTATAGTGCTACTGTATCAAGTATAAAATTGGCGTGGTCATAAAGTTTTATTTTCAGTTGTAATCATGTAATCATTGATTACGATTTTGCCCATCTCTTCTTCAGTATTTCACATTGGTCGTGACTTAGTTGGGCTTGCGGATATTTGCTAGGAACTACTACAACCAGTGGATCTCTTCCAACCTTAGCATAATTTTTTGGCCTTTCCCACCTTCGTAAAGCAACCATTTAGATATGTTGCACTGTGCAAACTGCTTTTCTTGCATTTGTCACACTCTAATGTGACAATCTGATGTAAATAATGAAAATCTAGACTCTTCTGAAAACTTAACTTAAGCCCAGTCATTCTTGGTCCAAGCTGTGTGTTCATGAGCAAACCTAAGACAATCTGCTCGATGTGCTGGGGTGAGTTAAACTCTGATAGTTGGGATTTATGAAGGAAAGTAAACTTTGCCAAGTCGCCTGCATCCACACAGACATTTACATTACTTGTAATTTGAAGCCCGTACAGGTTTTCCAAAGCTGTCTAGAAATAATTTGAAAGTCTTTGTATCACAATAAATAAATTATATTTGAACAGATAATGAATAAAGAGCACAAGAAGAACTTTTCACACAACAGAAATTTTCACCACGCAAACAAGAATGAAAGTCAATGGCATGATATTTAAGAAATGTTACATTCTACTGGAAAGGGTTTTTTCAACCATCATTTTGTTCAATGGAGGAGCAGTATTGAAATGAGGTATTGTTTAGAAGCAAAAAAAAGATGAAATATGGGAGCCCATATTCCATACCTTTCTATAAGTAGAAGGTTACCTTGTTAAGTAGTCAGGATTTATTTGGGTTTAAGTATAGAAGTTATTGCTAGCCTAATTGTAAATTCTATTGAGACCCTGTTGCAGCTTGAGAATAGTAAGATTAACGTAACAGACATTACAGCCATCAAGTTTAGACACCAACCAACCACAATAGAGATGAGACAAATGGCCGTTTCTATTATCATTTAAAAAACGTCATTGGGCCAGGCTCTAAAATTAGCATCATAGTAGTTGTTGAAGATTTTTTTTATTTTTATTGGTGATATTTACAACTGTATTACAAGTAAAAATACATTCAGTAAATGTGAACAAAGGAATAAAATAGCATGAAGATGAAGATTTAAATTTTAAATTAGTTGATATATACAGGAATGCAGTCACATCAGTCTCTAGGAATGAAACAAGCTACAGCAGTGTAGGAAAACAAATTTTGCAGATACCAAGAACCTGTGGTCAGTTGATGATATAATTTTTCTTTGTTAGAGATAACTATTTGCAAGCTCAAAGGAAGGAGATGAACAGCTTTCTATCTGACTTGTTAAATATGAGGGAGATTAGAGATTCTCTCTCATATTTAACAACTCAGAGGAGATCAAACCAACATGTTCTTGCAGGAGAACAAAACAACTAAAAATGATGCAGAAAAAATAAAGGTCCCCTGTTTTGGATATAATAATTGTAGATGTAGCACACCATGTAATTTATAGGATGAAGCCAAATTCATCTTTACTATGAGTGTTCCATTTGGATCACATGAAGAAAAACCATTTGGCTAGAACTTTGGAAATTTGTTTCTGAATTCACTGACCAATTTCTCCTTGTGGCCCATCTTTACCCTGAATTGAATTGTTGAAAATGACCACAGTACATGTCCCAAATCAGCTTTTTGAGGTATCTGCAGTCAAAGGTTTGGTTATCCTTTTTTTGCTCCATCACTATCACTGTCAATGTGTTTTAAGGATTGAGTTGTTTAGGGCCTATGAGCGTTAGCATACTGTTCTGGTGCTCAATGCCTTGTAGTTCTACAGGCTTTAACTTACAAAAAACAAACATTTTTCAAAAATGGTCAATATTGGACTAGTACTGTTTTCATTCTCATTGATTCAATTGCAGCATTTATTTGTAGATTTAATGATTTTGAACTATGGTGTTACTGTTGATTAGCACTCTGCACTCTTTTTTTTGTTTCTTTGCACATTCTTAACACTACCATCACAAAGTAAAGTGTTGACTTCAGCCAGTAGTGTATATTTTTTATTATTACTAATTATTTTTGTAACAGTTTTGATTTTTTATAATTACCTTAATATATGCTTAATAGTATAATTTCTATAATATAATTTCTGAGAACAAAATTATAAGGTGTCCAAAATCCTTTAATTCCTAGATGATTGGGAATTCTGCTTGAAAAATTACTAGTTATCAGGAAAAAATGTAGTACTATTTAAGTGAAATGGAATGCATAAGCAGCTAATCTTATGTATTGAGTCAAAATAAAATATACACTTGACTAAACAGTTTGTCTGATGGATATATTTTATGAGAATCGAGCTGACAATAATAAACGTCTAACAGCTTAGGCTTGTCTTTCCTTCCATCTTATTTCCTTCAGTTTAGAATCAGGCTGTTTTTTTTCTGATTATTTTCTCATTCTACTGTTTTTTAAATATAAAATAATAATTATTTAATTTTAACAACAAAAATAATTAAAGGCAAAACAATTAACTTATCTATTGTTCACTAAGTAGAAAACTAATTATATATTTACAGATTTAAATTTAAAGAGTTCTTTGTTAAATTATTCTTTTTTATAAGTCCAAATTATTCCTCCACCTTAAACTTTTTATTTTTTAATATAAATTAATTAGTTATATATTTTTTGGAACTTATTTCATTCAGCCACGGTTGTTATATGATTGTTGAGACTCCAAGTCCTGAAAATATGTTTATGTGGTGAAATGGTCTCCCTTTACAAGTATCTATTTTTTCAATATATACTGTATCTATGTATATACATACAAATTCCTATTATAAATCTATATTTGAAGATTTAGATCATCATTTCTATATTCAGTTGTAATAAGTTGTTTGTTCTTATAGACATATTAGTTTTCAAGTTTATTATGTTTATACTAATTTTACATATGTATATAACATTTATTGTTACATTATTTTTTTTTATATCTGTTTCTACATCTGTTTCTTGTAGTTTTTTTATGTTCAGTAATACATGTTTATTAGCTTTACAATTACTTTATATTTGTTGACTTAGCATTAAAGATATTTTGATTATTAAAATTAAACCTAAGGAATTAGTTAATTTATGGTCAGTTCCTGAATCGTGGCCTGTGTAGATAAACAGATAGACTTAACCAAGATTAATAGTACTGTTTTTAAAGTATCATCTCAATTTAAATCCATGGTTTAGGATTGTTCAGGATTAGCAAGTGTACGAGCACCTATATTTATTTCCCCCAAAACAGACCATCCATGGTGAAAAACTCCATCCAGTTAGTTTCATCCTGGAAAACAACTTCATGATCCTCAATTCAATACACACCCTAGGGTCATCACTATTGGGCTCATTTGGTGTGAGTTATCTCCAGCAGACTGATAGATGTAATATTATATGTCTTATTCGAGAGGAGGGGAAGAATCTCAGGCAGTATGGCTTTCCCGATGGGCAGTTAGCCATCTATTTGCTTAACTTTGATTACCTATTATAAGTGCCTTAATCCACTCAGCCACCTCAGCCTCTCATGTCTCATTTAATTGTTTTTCTTTTGTTTGCATTATTATGAAAAAATCACTCTATCTTTCTGTTATAAGTCTTCCTGACTTAATAGAATCAGATACATTTAATAATATGAAAGTAAATATAATAAGAAAATATTTTGTTATGTATAATAAGTTTGTGAATAAAATTTATGGTGGAATTTATTCCAATAAGAAATTTTATTTATTTAAAATTTTAATGATTGTTTGTTTGCTGTATTTGCTAGTCCTTTTTGTTTTTCGGATTTCCTTGAGTTCTTAGTGTAAGAAACTAAGAAGTATAAAAAAAGAAATATATACCTTATAGTTACTGAAATTCCTATGCAAATCTGAAGTTGTATCTACTTCTTATTAGAAGCGGATGCAATTCAACAATTTATGCACCTGATTTTGTTTTAAATTAAATGTAGTAAGTTGAGGAAAACCCTTGAATAACACAGTTCACAGCTTTTAGATACTTGAATTTTATTTCATACTACTTTATTCCTGGATGCCAGGGTATTGGTAGTGATTAGTTTGTTCTCATTGCCTAAAATATTTATTCAACTTATTTGACAAAAACAATCCTTAATGATTTCTATGAAATATTGATATATGTTATAATAGGATTTTATTATTTGTTTTTATTTAAAGAACAGTTTCTGTTTATCCCACTTATCACAAATAAATATGCTGGTATTGTTTCTATTGGTTTGGCATCACTTAAGAAGGAAAGATGGAATCCTGCTATTAAAATTTCTGACATTGGAAATTTTGAGTTGCACTTCTTTTATTCTGGATGTGCGATAAATATTTGAAGATGAAAAATGATTTTTTATAAACTTTTTTTTTGTTATGATACATATAAAAATACATACATGATATGAATTAGTTGCATTTTTTGGGTCCAAACAACAATACCATCAATTTATTTTACAGTGTACCACTATGTAGTGTATCTTATTTAATATATTCATTATTCAAAGTGATTTTAATTTGAACATTTTGTTTGCATATTTAGTACAGACTTTGGAGTAAGGAGCTTGATGAACACAGGTGGCCTGAAGGATTACAAGCTTTACTTGAAGAAGTGGGCTCTGTTAAGCAAGAAATGTGATCTTGATTTTAGTTGTCATTGTTAAAAATTGTTGTAATCCTCCCTACAAAATAATGATTCTCACAAGTAATTAAAATCATTTGAATTTCCTATTTTGTTCAATAAACTTAAATTTGTGTTATTTATAATTGCTATCTGATGTTTCTTAATCAAATTTGATGGATACTTAAAGGATACCTTTTAATTATGGAAGCTATGTTCAATTATTGGTAAATATGTATTATTCTTTATTTGGTATATTTTGTTTTAACAATTTGTGGCTGTTTAGTAATGTTTAACTAGTCATGTAATTACTTAATGTATAAATATGATCTATTAATCTTTGTATCTACATACATACATCTTCCAAGTATAAATCTATATTTTGAAAATCTAGATCATTATTCATGTATTCAATTGTAATAAGTTGTTTGTTCTTATAGAAATATTAGTTTTCAGGTTTATTATGTGTATATAAATTTACATATACACAAAAATTTCCAGATGTATGTAACATTGATTGTTACATTTTTTTTTTTTTTTAAATATTTGTTTCTTGTAGAGTTTTGATGTTTAGTAATATATGTTTATTAGCTGTACAAATACTGTATATTTGTTGACTTAGTATTAAAGATATTTTAAATAATAAAATTGTATATGTGTTTTCTCACTTTTATAATATAATAAAACTTATACATTTTATATTGGTAAGACATATGTTTGAAATATTTGTTTCTAGATTTTTATTATACTTTATCCTAACAGTAGGTATTTGCAGTAGAGGAAACCATGACTAGAGGGCCAGGTTGGCCTGGTCTAGTCAGTTATGAGGTCATCGCTTGTATAATCTAGAAATTATGGGTATAATTTGTAATACTTTTCTCACCCCTTCATAGAAATATCATAGGTGTCAAAACATAGTTCATGGTTTAAAGATCTTTTTTTATTTGTTTGAATTAATTTTGAACAGTTTGTTTAATGTTCTACTGTACTGCTGTAGGTAAGTACCGAATTCAAAGCTTATAGTCAAAGGATTGGTTTAGTATTCAGTGTCATCCTACCTAGTATGACATGTGTAAATATATTATTTTAGTCAGTGTCAATGCCTGCTAATGGGCAAAGAAAAAAATCTTTTATATGCTGAACCTGAAAATAGGGCAGATTAACCAAGTGCATGAAAAAGAAGTCAAGTGCTTATTTCATTAATGTTTGTTCTATGAACATTGTTAAGTATTTTTTGATAACGAAAGTTATTCATTTGTAATCCAAATGTTAACTCAGTACTTAATTACTTTGATAAAATAAACACTTCATTGATAGATGAGCCTTTCAATTGGCAAAATGACTAACTCCAATTTCAACATTTGAGTAAAGTAATTTAGTGATATTTCTGTACAGGCAGTGAGTAAGTTTATTTCCTAGTATGTGATTGCAGTGTTAAAATATAGAACTAATAAAGTGAATAAAGTTACAAATTTTCCCACAAGAAATATCACTAAAATTAATAATCAAAAATGTTGAAATTGAAGTTAGCCATTCTGTCAGCTGAAAGGCTTATATGTACACAGTGGTGTGAAAAAGTATTCGAACAAACCAAATTTTATACAAATGCTAAATGTTTCAATTGAAAAGTGTTTTTATCTTCTTTATTGTAAACTTATTTAACTTTGTAGGTATTATATATGTAATATATACTTAAATTAGCATTATTTTCAATTAACAACAATCCAAGGTACCAATCCATTGTGTTGAATTTTTTCTTCTCAGAATATTGCTACCTTATTGTTTAAATTTCACTACTTTGTTACCCGTTTCTGTATTTATTCTGTATTGTTACCATCAAGAGCCTTTGTATGAACTATAGAAAGCTGAGTGTATCTGTTAAAATTGTTCTGATATTGTTATTCTTCGCTTTTTTTTTCGATAACATTAACATTCCTTATTTCACAATTTCTTTTTGTTTTGTATTTAATTTTACTTTTATTTCAGAATATAGCAAAATATCATATTTTTGATCATTATCTTGCTGAAGAAAGTTCTGCTGAATCAGCTTAAGTCCAGATGGTATGTAAGAATGCTATGGTACCGTTATGTATCCAGTTTTTCATCTATTCACAAGTGGTCTCCAACTTCAGATCTAGAAACATACCCCTAAACCTTTATGAAGCCACCTCCATATTTTACTGTTCCAAGTTAAAATTCTACTCCAAATATTCTCAAATATACTGCCTCCTTCCAGAACCAAATACTTGAAATTTTGATTCATCTCTCCATAAACGTTTGTTCCATCTTTCTTCCGTCCAATTTTTTTTTTTTATTTTTTTTTTTTTAGAAATAGAAAATAACTTTATTCTGGGACAAAGTCCCTTTAGAATAACAAAATAGAACATAATTAAAATACTACATCTGGCCAAATAAAACAATAATAAAAAAGAGAAAGTAAAGAAAATATTAGTTAAACAAGCTATATACAAAAAAAAAAAAAAAATATATATATACACTTAAAACTATGATAAACCATTTAAGACTATGTACAGTAGGAAATTGTCATTAAATTGTAAATTGGCTGGCCATTATGGAAAAGTCGGTATGGGATCTAATAAGGGGCTTGGAACCAATGACAATGGTCTCAGTTTTGGCAGCATTTAACTTTAATCCATTTACATTTGCACAGGCACTGATTCGATATCAAGGTCTTCTTGAATCTTGGCAAATGCTACCAATAACTTAAGGGGAGAAAAGGATAGGTGGGTCTCGGAATAGTCTGCATAAAGCTGGGTACAATGGAAGGTGGTGGTGGGAACAATGGAGAATTGAATTATGGGGATCGTTAATGTAGGAGCTGAAAAGAAGAGGAGATATGCTTGAACCCTGGGCAACTCCAGAGGATAAAGGAAGGTTTGCAGATAGTGGTTGATTGGGTATGGAGACTGCTTGGATGCGTTGGGATAGGAAAGATTGAAACCAAGAGATGGAACTATTGGAGAAAGATAATGATTTTAGTTTGTTGAAGAGGATGGAATGGTTGGTGGAATCGAAGGCTTTGGAGAAGTCGAGGAGTATAAGGACAGTTAATTTTCTATCATCTATTGCAGATTGAATGTTGTTGGTAATTTTAATTAAGGCAGATTGTGTGGAATAGCCGGGATGGAAACCAGATTGGAGAGGATCAAATTGGTTGGACTTTTCGAGGAACTTGGAGACTTGGGATTGCACCAGTCTTTCAAGAGGCTTTGAGAGGTTAGAAAGAATTGAAATTGGATGGAAATTTTCGGGTGAGGATGGATTAGGCTTTATATTTAAAGGAAGAACAATGGTTTTTTTCCAAGAGGTAGGGAATACTGAATTCTGAAGGGAGAAATTGTAGATAAAAAGGAGAGCTGGAAGGATTTCAGGGAGACATATTTTTATTAATTTGACAGGGATGCCGTCAGGCCCTATGGAATTGGTGTGGGATTTCATTACCGCGGTTAACAGGTCTGTGGGAGAAATGTCGGAAAAATAAAAGTTATTGTCGTTAAAGGATATCTCTGGAGAAAAGCCGGAAGAGGATGGTAGAGAAGAGGTATTAGCGACAGATATAAAATAAGAGTTTAAATCACTAGCGGATCCAGGATTTAATTTTGGGGGGAGGGCTTCAGCCCGAACCTTTTTTTTTTCATAAAAATAACGATAATTACTTTGGAAAAAGAGAAATAAACTAACTACCTACATGAAATGGTGTTTAAATGATTCCTAAAGACCTTTTAAATGTGATTACATGAACAATAATACTTTAAGAGATAATTTTCTAATATTTTTTTACATAAAACATGGTTACATTTTACCATTTTGGGGGGGGGGCTTCAGCCCAAAAGCCCCTCCCCCCGTAGATCCGCCCGTGGTTTAAATCATCGGAGGATACAGGTAAGGCTGCAGTAGGAGATCTGGAAGGATTACAAATGGAAAGTTTACGAAGCAATAGCCATTTCGATTTGATACCAGGAACTGAGGAAAGGGTTTCATGGAAGTAGGAAGCTTTCGCACGCTGGATCCTTGTCTGTGCCAAGCTGCGAAGAACCCTGAACGCTTGGTAGTCATCTGCAAGCCTAGTACGTCTAAAACGTCTTCGGGCAGCGTCGCTCCTCTTCTGCAGATCTTTGGTTTTCTGACACATCCAAGGAGCAGGCCGGTGACGAAAGGTAGAGGTTTTGAGGGGGAGCATGGGTATTGAGAATATTGGTGGTAAGAATGTCAACCATGGAGTCGATAGAAGAGCAAACATATATTCCATTCCAATCTAGGGTTTCTAGGTCAGGTAATATTTTTTCTCGAGTAAGGGTATCTAGGTGACGGAAGGTAATAGTTCGAGGCTGAATTGAAGGAGTTCGGATATTATATGTTATTTGTATAAGATCGTGAGATGATACTGGCAATTGAGAAGAGGAGAGGAGATTTTGTGCAGAGTCTATAATGTAGAAGTCTAGCCAAGTGTCGGACCTGCTGGTGTGGTGGCTGTGGGAAAATGGAACGATGGAGAGGTGCAGAGAGAAAATTAGGTTTTCTAGATAGGATTTGTCATTGGAGTTAGAGAGGAAATTGGTATTGAGGTCACCGGAGATGATTATTCTGGGATATAGAGGAACGAAGTTGAATAGGGTTGATTCAAAGGACTGATCAAATGGTACATGGGGAGGACGATATACCACAGTGTAAAGGAGAGGAAGATCCTTACAATGGATTTCTACTAGAAGATATTCAACTTGAGGATGATCGGAGGGTGGTGAGGAATCGAGGATTCGAGTCTTCCGGCTATTATGGACAAACATGGCTAATCCTCCGCCATTCCGGCTTACCCGGTCATGACGGAGGAGGGTTTGATTAGACAAGGAAACAGAAGAGGATGGGATGTAAGGTTTAAACCAAGTTTCAGAGATTGCTATAATATGATAAAAGTTTTGAGTGAAATATTGCAGGAACTCGTCATAGTGGGCAGGGAGGGATTGAGAGTTAACATGACAGGTGATTAGGGTACTAGACATTAGAGGAATTGGGAGGGAAACAGTCAGAGTTTGGTAGAGAAACTCTAAAACAAATAGAAAATACGAAAAAGCGTTTACAATTAATGAAAATAGCAGAAAAGAAAGTGTAAGCAGAAACCAAAAAAAAAAAATAATAAAAAACATACTGTCAATAAAATATAAATTAGTGTGTAAGTGTGAAGAGATATTTTTATGCGTAGAAGTGAAAATGTTCCTTTGTAGATAATTGAGTTCAAAGTTATTTTAATGAGGATGAGGAGTAGACGAATTCTTCGTGGTCAGGCAAATATATCGAGGTCCGAGGCCTGTTCAATCAGGATAACTTTATACCCGTCCTCCTTCCGACATCGCACCTTTCCGGCGGCAAACCACGTATATTTGATTTTCCCCGCAGCTCTCTTCTGTCGGGCAAGCCAATATAAGTGTCTGTTCGTGGGAGACATTTCCTCACTCAAATATATCCGGTGACAGTCATTCTCCTGCCAGCCGATATCCCGAGTAGCGAGGTCCCTCTTTACTTTCCTCTTCGTTATTAAGTCGTCTCTGGCTGACTGTTTGACAAAGCGCGCGATGTCGTGGGTCATCTTTTCTACTTCTGCGGCGATGTACTATGTCTAAGTCATCTGTACTGAGCCTGATGCCCAAACTTGCTCCAATGCTGGTCACCAAAGCGGCGGGCGTTTCACCAGTTCGCTCCGGTATCCCTCGGATCTCCAGTGATCTGGATAACAAGCCCTGCTCTGCATTATTCAGGCGAACCTCCAATTCGATCACTGGAGATTTGAGAGCTTTATTTTCCAGGATAATTTTTTCGAAATGACTGGCTTGACTTTCGAGGTGTTTCTCAATTTTCGATAATTTTTCATTAAGCTCAAAATTGAGCTCTCCATATTTATCGAGGGTTGTTTTTATGTATTTTATGTCTTCATTGACACTCGAGTCTAAGCGATTTACTGCCGCCAGTATTTCTGAGGCGGACGGCTCAGTGTTAGGTTTTTTGGTCTGGTCACAATTAGGGCATACCCATGTTTTTTGTGTGCTTTTAATGCTTCAATTTCTTTTTCACTTAGATTGAGACACCGACCGTGAAAAATAATTTTGCATTTTACACAACTAAGATTGTTTTTGTCTTGCAATAGTATTATTGTAAATATTGCACTGCACCATATTTAATTAAAATAGTACAATTAAGATATAAATAAATACCGGGAGAGAGTTGTTTTGATGAAAGCAGTAAACAGTGTTGTCTAATGCTGTAAAGATTAGTAGACGTTTACACTCCCGTAGCTTCTAGAACTCAATTGGATTCAGGACACTTTCTTTAAGTAGATAAAAGTGAATATATTACACTAATCACAGTTAATACTAATACTGTTAAAAGAAAAATACACTCAACTATAATGAACTGTACTGAACATTAGAATAAAAAAAACAGAACTGATGATATAAGAGAGTAACAGCGATGTGTACAGGTAGCTGTCTCTGGCCAGACTGTAAATAAATTTCTGTGTTCTTTGACAAAGTTAAGTAGCTTTCATTTGTTTAAAGATCAGAAATATGGTTTTCTTTTGGCGACAAAACCTTCAGGCCAAATAATAAGAGCTTGCTTCTGATCTAGGAGAGTGAACTTTGGTCTCTGTAGCATTGGCTATTTACTGAGCCTGTTTTTTGCTAGATTTTTAGAAGTGGTGCAAACACAATAATTTTAAATGTTGTTAAACAGAAAGACTATGGACAAACAAGACTTTTTTTAGACCTATCTGAATGGTTCAAGTCTCCAGTGGACTTGTTTTTTAAAATAATTTTTGATTACAATGAATTCCAGAAATAGAACCATTAACTTCATTTCGAATTTCCCTTATTGTAAGTCCCTGCTGATGCAAAATTGTAATTTTATGTGGACCAAAAATATGACATTTTCCATTTTCTGCAATAAAGGTAACAATTTTATTTATTTAGACATGTAATATTCTGTCATAGGGACAATAATTATATTGATAAATGAACACATTCACACCGTTTATACAAAAAAAAATTAAAATTAACAAAAATAAAATAATAACTAAATAATAATAAATAAAAACTATAAACAATAAAAAATAGAATAACCTAAATATAAGTAAATTAAAGACATAAAAATACAGTCATACCTATTTACAATCAGGTGGGGAAACCAAATCCCTGTGCTACTCTCTCAACCGCCTCACTGGTGCTAAAGCTGGTGGGGTTTGAGCGAGAGCGCTTTAGCCACATACACTCATGTCTTGAGTGGAGAATCTGGCCATTGCCAGAACTCCAAAATTAATACTATAAAAGATCTCTGGGCCACTGCCGCTTCAACCTTCAAGGAGGGTTATAGGGATGAGTGGAACTAAATAGGGATTGGGCTAGGGGATTTGAATGATTGATAAGGTTCTGATGGAATTTTGAAAATTTTTCATGGATAAGGTCAAGGACAAGTGGGATATTAAGGTCATGCTGTAGGGTTTTGTTGGTTACATAGAACGGAGCATCAACTATTGTTCGGAAGAATTTGGATTAAAAGGATTGGATACGTTTGATGTTAGAGAATTTTGCTGTCCCCCAAAGTTCAAGTCCGTAGGTCCAAATAGGTTTCAGGATTGTCTCGTAGATCAGTAATTTGTTGTAAATTGAAAGTTGAGATTTTCTGGTCAGTAGTCTGTATAATTGGCCGTATCTTCGGTTAAGTTCTTGTCTTTTAAGTCTAATATGTGGATTCCATGCTAGTCTTCGGTCTAAGATAAAGCCAAGATACCGGACTGTGTCTGAAAAAGGAAGGTGGATGGAATTAAAGTGGATGGACAGGATCTGCGACGGAGTGTGAAGGTAATGTGTTTGCATTTGTATTCGTTTACTTTGATGCGCCATTTATTACACCATTGATCAATCATGGAGAGGTTCATTTGCATATTGCAGACGGTGCACAGCGAAACCGAAAAGTACGATCAGAGAGGTAGGAGCGGAGGATTAGGTACAAGGACTGGGGTAGGTAGGTTTTCAGCTTGGAAAGAAGCCTGGCGTGCCATACCCGGTCAAAAGCTTGAGTCATGCCCAGAAAAGCACCCGAGCAATATTGCTTGCTTTCCAGTGCTGCGGAAATATGATCGACATCTCGAAGTCCTTGTTGGACTGTGGAGTGTTGTGAACAAAATCCGAACTGATGGGAGGGAAGATTTTGGGATTCTATAAAAGGTAGGATTCGTTTCAGGAGGATCTTTTAAATGATTTTGGAGAGGATTGGATGTAGTCTAATTGGTCTGTAGGACGTAGAGGTGTTGGGAGATTAGCCTGGTTTCGGAAACAGGTTTCCACAAAAGAGGAAAGTGGGTAGTATTAAATAAGTAAGTGAGAAATATAACTGCTTTAAGAGGAAGTTGTCGAAGGATTTGAGAGGTAAATAGGTCGTATCCAGGTGATTTAGGGAGAAGAAGTTTTTGTAAGTGATGTTTGGCCTCAGAAGGATTAACTATTTTAGAGGGTAAGTAAAGTGGAATGGGTGATGTAGGGAATTCTTCTACGCGTATGGTATGGGTGGGGTTGGATTCCGGAAGTGAGGTGAATGTTCTGGAGAGGGGTCTGGCGAATTCCTCAGCTTTATCTTCATCAGACGCTGCCCAGGAGCCATCGCATCGACGGAGGGGATGGGAAATATGATGGGATTTAAGGATTTTGTTTATCTTCCATAGAGAATTGTCGTGAACAGATAGGGAAGTAAGGTAGGAGTTGAAGGATTGGGATTTGAAGAGGGCCAATTCCTGCTTTAATCGTTTAGTGAAATAATTATAAGAGCGACGATCGGTGGGGTGTCTTGAACGTTGCCATAATATTCGGGCACGGCGTTTGATATGAATTAGATCTAGCAGGTGCTGAGGTAAATTATTGTTCTTAGGAATTTTCGAGGGAAAATTTGGAGAGGAAGCAGTCCAGATTGCTTGCTGAATAGTGGCGGTAAAGGAAGTTACGGCATTATCGAGGTCTTCTGGGCTTTTCAGGGTTATTCTGAGGTCAATTTTATTGGAAAGGATTTGATGAAAGAGTTTCTAGTTAACTGGGCCTCTGATGAGGGACGGTGAAGGGGGTTTAGGAATAGGAGCTAATGATAATTGAAGTATTAATGGACTATGATCTGAGGAAGTTTCGTCAAGACGGGTAAGGGAATGATTGAGGGGACCTAAACCAATGTGGATGAAAAAATCAAGGATATCAGGATTGCGGTTAGGATCAGTGGGCCATTAGGTTGGTGAGTTGGGTGGAAGGAGACTGAAACGTTGGGTATTGAGTGCAGACAGAAATGTTCTGCCACGAGAATTCGTGGTTTTTGAACCCCAAACTTGATGCTTGGCATTTAAGTCTGCACCCAGGATGAAATGATGACCTAAGGAGTTGAGGAGAGAACTGAACTGGACTTTGGATATGGATCTGTTAGGAGGGCAACATGCTGATGTAAGGGTGACTGGAAAGGAGAAGGTTTTGATTATAATAGCGGTTGACTATAGGAAATCTTGAGTAAGTGATGGGAGAGGGATTGGTGTACGATGACAGCAGTACCGGCATGTGCTCTACCGTCAGCATGGCCAGTACGGTATGTTATATACTGTGGGATTTTTAAATGCTGTTTTATGCCCAGTCGAGTTTCTGTAATTAGTGCTACGTCAATGTTCTTGTCTTGTATTAAAGCTGTTAGTTCGTCAACGTGATTTCTAACACCATTCGCATTCCAAAGGAGAATGGACATGGGTTTTGTGATGTGAGTCATTAAGGATTTTTTTAAGGAGGGATGAGGTGAGATACGAGATTTGTAAGGAGTGATATGAGTGGAGTAACTAGGGATTTGAAATCGGTGAGGAAAGATGCTAACAAACTGGTGAGATCTGTTGCATTTGAAGGAGGAGGAATTTGAGGTTGTTGATGATTATGTGTGTTAGGAATATTAAGTAGAAAATAAGAAGAATTTATTAAATATGAAATGTTAAATTATTTTTTTAAAAAGAAGCGAAGAATTACAATATTAGAACAATTTTAACAAATACACTCAGCTTTTTAGAGTTTATACAAAGACTCTTGATATTAACAATAAAGAGTAAAGACAGAAGTGGTTAACAAATTTTTAAACACTTTTTTCTCAAAAATGGAGCTTTGTGGTGCTATTAAAGCAAACTTCCCACCAAAACATTACTGAGAAAGGGTAATGACCTCTTTCCACTCTTCCAATGACTTTCTGGGCTTCTTTAGAGCTGTGTGTATACACACGATCATTTTGGTGATTAAATTTTTCTTCAATTGTAAAAATTTTCTTATCGCTAAAAAAAAAGTTTTCGAAGACCATTGGTGTAACGGCCAAGGAGCACTTTGCATCTATCCACTATAATTTTTTTTAGGGAAGTGGTTAGCCTGTGTCCTGTCATTCTTCGAAATGCACCCATCCTAAGGTCACTTTTTATAATGCGAGACATTGATCTGACTGAGATTCCCATTTCTTGAGACATGATTTGTTGTTTAAGAATGGGATTAATTCTGATTCGAGCAGCCACTGCTCTCTCTGCATTTGCTGTTCTCACGGTCTCGAGGTCTGTCACTTACTGATATGGTCTCATTATATCTATTTACAGTGCGGTACACAAACATACAGCTGATACCCACATGTTTCAAAGTATTGAAAATCTCTGACCTACATTTTCCAACTTTGTGTAAGGCGATCACAGCTATTCGGTTTTCTTTATCACTCCACTCCATGTTAACTGAACGAAAGAAAAATATAAACTAATTGGGATTATTATCCTGAAATGTAAAGAAAATAACCTGATAGAGGTAAGGATTATTTAAATGATACTCAAGGATGTAAACAAAGTTCAACTTTTGTAACAGCATTTAGGGCAGGACTAGATAAAGTATAGGACTCCTTACCACCTTTCAGCAGAAAAGGATTTTGAGGTGTAAAAGAAAATTCGAATTTCATGAAGAAATAACGTATCCCGATTCGAGAGGTACAATTGACCTACATTAAAACTGTTAGTACTCAGTGTACGGAGAATTTGATGGTATAAAACTTTTATTCTATGAGTTTTTTTCTCTTAGAGAACTCATTTCCAAGCTGCAGAGCCATTAATTGTAAATTTTCTCAGTTTTTAACGGATTTGGTAACAATCAGCATTCGTTGGCCTTGGTTATGAACCATATCACTTGACTAAATTTTTAAGTTTTGTTACTCATTCGACGCAAAATTTAATATTCTTTAATTTCTTAAAGGGTACGTTTTACGCTTCGATGCATCGTTTAGGAGTTATAGGTGAAAAATTCTTATGGCTGTAAAAAGTTTTCCCTGGTGGCCCGCGTTCGCAATTTTGTTTTTTACATGTCTCAACCAATATATGCAAGTAAAAGAACAAAAACTTTTCCCACATTTTTCGAAATGATTCTCCCGTTTCGATCCTCTAATTATTGATCTAATACCGATTCTTTATATTAGCCGCCATTTTTACAGGTAGCAAGGCAAAATCCGACAAAAATGCCACTGATAAAGAAGGCCGCTTTATAATTTTTTGGTTTTGTTTCAGCGCTGGAATTTATTCAAATTTTAATTTTATATTTCTGTAAAATTAAATGTTAAATTATACCATCGCTATTGTATTAAGCACGTAGTACCTATTCTAGCCCATTTCAAAGATCCCCATTTCACGTTTAAATAATTATAAAATTCTTTTATTGTTTATATTTAACATTTTTCATACATTAAATGTATGATGTGCAGTGGCTAATTATTTAAAATTAATAAAATCCGAAGTACTTTAAAGGATGAAATTCTCAATTTAAGCCCTATCAAGCTGCATTGGTGAAGATAAAACCTACCTTAAATTAAAAACCACCTAATAATATATTGATCTAATGAGTTTAATCAAAATCGTTAAAGCCATTTTCGAGAAAATTTTAAAAATGTGTAAATCAATGATATAAAGAGGCACTTCCGGTTTGCCGATTTTAACGGAAACGTTGCTGTGATATCTCAGTTATATACAAACCATAAGTACTCAATTTCTATTTCGTACGACTTTTCATTTTTCAGCTAGACTGTTCTCATACACACACACAGGCCATTTTGCGATACTTGGCTATTTAGTTTCAGGATACCTCAAAACGAGTATTTCCATCGAAAACTCGGATTAAAAAAGTTTCGCGGTCGCTATACATTCTCTTACTATAAATTGGCACAGATTTACATTTTCTTGACGATTATACACGACATCATAGAAGAAAAGTTGCTCACCATTATCTTGAAAATCTGGTAATTTCATACCTGCCCCTTCTTGTATTATCTTTACAACTTCAAGCCCCATTGAGCACATCTGGGATGCACTGCAAAGAAGGCTTTTTGACCACCATTTGCAGCTTCTTAACCATCAGCAACTGAGACCTCTATTACCATACTTATGGTATGAGATTCCTAGTGAAATCAGTGGCATCATTATAAACAGTATCCTCAATAGGTGCAGAGAGGTAAAGCTTAACAGAGAATATTACACAAATTATTAAATTGGACAAAATGTTTACAATCCACAGTTTAAACAAATTACATCCTTTAGAAAACAAGGAAAATAAACTGTAATGAGTTCATCTACAGGCAACATAAGATATAATTTGGTAGTGGGCTGTATTTTTATGTAACTGGTAGGTTGTATGAATTGTGAAAAAGTTACTGAAATCACCCTTTCTGCTAGCAAAAGGCAAATCTTACTTGATTCCAGGTGGGCATCCCCGCCAGTCCAGTCTTCCTTCTGCGAATGGTTAGCCAGGAGTACTAGCGGATCCAGGATTTAATTTTGGGGGGAGGGGGAGGGGTTTCAGCCCTAAAGCTTTTTTTTCATAAATATTACGATGATTACTTTGGGGATAAAGAAAGAAAGGTGCTAACTACCTATATGAAATGGTGTTTAAGTGATTCTTGAAGTACTATTAAATGTAATTACACGAACAGAGAGAAATACAAAAACATTGTACGGCTGCTTAACTGTGTTGAGTTGCTAAATGACAGAGCATACTCATCAATCAAAAGAATGTATAAAAATATAAGAGAGAGTTAGGTCGGGCCACTGGAGTACATACCATACAAGACAAGAACGGTTGATAGAATCAAATAAGTGAAGGCCTAGATCAATATATGTGGTGATGGAGGATTCCTAATGAGTCCGAAAATTGTTTATGTCATAGTCTGCATCTTCTCCCTTTCAACATCGAACATCTGCAAGAAATTACTTGTATTAAGAGGAATACTTCCCCTGCTTCCGAACCATAGCCTTTAAAATAAGTATTCTCTCTCACCGAATTCATCTCTGTACTTTTCCTTCAGGTAAGCTATGCATTTAGTATGAATTTCCTCTTTCTCTGCCTGTACCTTGGCGTCCTGATCCTGATCGTTGGTTTCAAATCTGATGGGATCCATTATGAATGCCTCCTTTTCCGTCGCATTGAACGCCAAGATGTCAATGAACCTTTTTGAGCCTTATGTATTCAGAGAGTAAACTTCGAGGAAACACTTATAGTTCTTTATTTTTAGGAATTCGGCTATACGATGCTTTATGTTATTGTGCCGGCGGTTGACTAGGATTGTGTTAATCCTTAAAATAGTTAATCCTTCTGAGGTCAAACATCACTTACAAAAACTATCTCTCCGTAAATATCCTGGATACGACCTCCTTACATCTCAAATCCTTCGACAACTTCCTCCTAAAGCTGTTATATTTCTAACTTACTTATATAATACCATCCTTAGAACCACCCACTTTCTTCTTTTGTGGAAACATTCCACTATTATCCTGTTTCCGAAACCAGGCTAATCTCCCAACACCTCTACGTCCTACAGACCAATTAGTCTACTTCCAATCCTCTCAAAAATCTTTGAAAAGATCCTCCTGGAACGAACCTAAACTTTATAGAATCCCAAAATATTCCTTCCCATCAGTTCGGATTTCGTTCATAACACTCCACAGTCCAACAAGAACTCCGAGTGGTCGATCATATTTCCGCAGCACTGGAAAGCAAGCAATATTGCTCGAGTGCATTTCTGGACATAGCTCAAGCTTTTGACCGGGTATGGCACACCGGGTTTCTTTCCAAGCTGAAAACCCATCTACCCCAGTCCTTGTACCTAATCCTCCACTCCTTCCTCTCTGATCGCACCTTTCGGGTTCGCTGTGGTACAGAATTTTCCAACTCCTACCCAGTTGAAGCCGGTGTTCCTCAAGGTAGCGTCTTGGGCCCCGTACTTTATATCCTTTTTACCGCTGATATCCCTGTCCATCCCAATACCTTCCTGGAAAAATGTGCTGATGACACCGCCATCCTATCATCCGACTCAGACAAAAAAGAAAAAAAAATATGTATGACTGTCTTTTTATGTTTTTTAATTTTCTTATCTTTAGGTTATTTTATTTTTTTATTGTACATAGTTTTTGATTATTATTTTACTTTTATTACTTTTATATGTTCTGTATATATGGTGTGAATGTGTTCATGCATCACTGTATACTATTGTCCACGTGACAGATTGTTATAATCCCAAATAAATAAGTAAAAAATAAATAACTAATTTTATTTATAAGTTCTGTCGATTCCACTAAAAAGTCGATCTAAAAAATTACTTTTATCCATAACTGCTCCAACAAACAACACATTAGAATCATATGTAATTCATTCAAGACAAATTATAACTTTCATCTAAGCCTAATTACTGTTTATTTTTATTTAACGGAAATTTTTTTAAGAACATGAAAAAATAAAAGTTTAACTTTTAACATGGACCTGGAGCTTTATTACAAAAAAAAAAAATTCCATAAAAGATTCAACTCCTGTTTTTTTTTGTTATATTGTAATGCAAATGGAGAGTGGGGTAGCTCAGTGGTAGGGTACTGAACTTCGAATACTAAAGGTCCCAGGTTGGAATCCCGGCTCATGGCAGAAAATTTATTTATTATGTTTCATTGGCCGTGGGGTGACTCTGGGTTGGGAGAACCTCCTGGGGCCCAACCCACTGTAAAGTGGGTACCCTTAATTAAATAATCAATTAAGGTGGAAAACCTGGCGGTTGAGCGTGATCTCGGTCAAATCATCTCCTTGCACAACCGTTGACCTTGAAACAGTACTTTCCCTAAGTAGTACTGAACCCAAAACCCTTCATGGGTTGTAGTGGTACAGTTTTCTTTTTTTTTATAATACAAATACAGCTACTAAATATTAGATGGATGCATAAGTTCGTTCAGTTTTAGTAGTGCGAATTGCATAAAATATCTCTAGTTCTCTTTGTCTTATATGGCAATAATGATACTTATCGGAAAGGTCAAAGTCCGCTCTTCGAAACGGTTTGGTTTCATTGGCATTTGTTTTTTTGTTTTTTTCGTGCTATAGCTTAGTGAATTCGGCAAATGATGTAGTGCATTTTCGGCATTTTTATTTTAAAAAAGGCAACCGTGTTTCGGAGATGCATCGAAAGATGTTTAAGATATACGGGTATGATGCCTTGATAGAACGTACTGTTCAATAATAGTTTGCCAGATTTCGTTCCGGAGATACGAGTCTCGAAAATGCACCCCACAGCGGTCGGCCTACCGAGGTTGATCCGAGTAATATCAAGGCTCTGATCGAACAAGACCGGTCGCTACAGGTACGAGAAAGTGCGGAGACACTGAAAATATGTTTTGGGATTTTTAAAAGGCATTTAAAACAGATTGGATACGTGTCCCCCATCAATGTTCGGGGATCACACAAACTGACTGGCAAATTTTGCCGAATATCAATCTGCAACTCTCTTCTGAACTGGCACAAAACGGACCCATTCTCAATCGAATATTGACTGGTTGGTCATCTGCAACTTTGTATTGCGTTGGAGTTTGTTGGCGAACGCTGACAGCTGCCTAATACCGCCCCGTAGGCCGGAAAAGGTTTATCTCTCTATGTGGTGGGCTTATTGCGGCATGCTGTTTTACCAGTTGCTTCCGCAAGTAAAAGAAAATTATTCGAAGATATATTGTACGCAGCCAACGAAATAGAATCAAGAATACGAAACAGCCAGAACTAGTCAATCGCAAAGGTGTATTCCACTACGACAACACCAGAGACCACATTCCGCAATAATCACATTGTAATAGTTAGGGCAACTTGGATGGAATGTTATATTAAACCCACCGTATTTACCGGAGCTTGTGTCATCCGACTACCACTTATCGCGGTCCCATCAAAAAGTTAGTGGTGATTCCGTTTGGATTCACTGTTGGTTCAGTCTGCAAAAGCGTGCTTTGTATAGGCATGTAATTCACTACTACCTAGCGACAGTTAGAAAATCCTTGTTCACTACACTCGTGCAGTTACGTTTTATTTATTTCCATCGCTATTTTGGAAATTCTTGTTTCACTACAAACTAAATTTTACCCACTGTCCTAAGGTTACCCACCCAGTCCCAAAATTACCCCATCTTACGATGTTTGTATGTATACTTTTTTTTATTCATGTTCTTCAACTAATTCTGTAAGCATTGTTACTCTTCTTATTAAGAAATTTCTCTTATCTTGGTTTTATTAAACCTGATGAAGGCATTATTATTCAATATTGATATTATTAATTTTATTGATGTTATGAATTAATATTAATGTTATTAATTAATTTAGGCCGAAACGTCAGCACGCAATAAACAATATATTACATTGCTGTGTTTTATTACTGACCGAATCCCAACTATAATCTTATATTTGACAAATAATTATTTGGTCAAATTATAATTGGTCGAATATACCGGCCTCTGTCACAAGAGACCCAACGGTGGCCCCCGGGGAGAGCATGTTCCTGTCCTCTTGGCCTCAGGCGCTGTCATCCACCTCAGCCTTATCATCTCCGAAAAAAATTCGTTTGTGTGTTCTGAAGTTGATGTGTTTAAAAACATGAGTTTTAGGACACAAAGGACGGGCTTAGGCATAGCTGTTAGACCGTGAATCCGTTTGCAAAAGCGTGTACTTATAATAAAAGCCCAGAGTTTTTTTTGCCGTAAAAACGCAAAGAATATGCTACATAATAGGAAATAAAAAACCTGTAGAATATTTAGTAAAAATATTTAAAATTGGCAGGAATAAATCTATAAATACGGAACAATGTGTGATTAGTTCAGGCTACTGGGCCTGTCTTAAAATGAGAGAGGAATGTAAAAATAATAAAATAAAATAATAAATAAACTAATTGACTTTAAAGATACATATCTTTAATAAAATAAAGGATTAGAAGTAAGATTCTGACGATGGGGAATGATCCCTGAAACGTTAATAAATGTTATAAATCAATGAAATGTTGAAGCAGATGATGGATGTTAATTATAAATGACAAACAATCCTAGATAAAACAACGAGTGTAATTTTATTTTATTAATAAAAACAAATAAAAAATTAGGAACAATATACAGTTGAATCAAATATGATATTCAAAAAGAAAAATTAACTATCGTGATTAATAAAGAAGAATGGAAAACGAAGCGTATTGGAAATGAGTGTCGTCCTGTCTTCAGACCTGGACAAAATGTATTTTAAATTACAGTATTAAAATACTATGTACGTTATGTTTTTAAAATATTATCCATTTTGTGTTTTTAAAATACAGTGTATTCTAATTAGAAAATATTTAAATTGTTATCAGATTTTGTGTCTCAAATTACAAAAGATAAAATACAAATTTTTATTTATTTAGACATATAATAATCTGTCTCGTGGACAACAATTAGAGTGATATATGAACACATTCACACCATATATACAAAAAATATAAATTTAACAAAAGTAAAACGATAACTAAATTATAACCAAAAAAACTATGTACAATAAACAATAAAATAACCTAAAGATAAGTGAATTAAAAACATAAAAACACAGTCATACCTATATACAATATATACAATCAGGCAGTGAACCCCAAGCCAGGCTTCTCCCTCCAACTATAGAAGGAAAAGCAGGACTCTAAGAGATCCCTGCGCTACTCTTTCAACCGCGTCACTGGTGCTAAAGCCAGTGGAGTTTGAGCGAGAGCGCTATAGCCGCCACATACACTCATGTCTTGAGTGGAGAATCTGGCCATTGCCAGAACTCCAAGATAGATACTACAATAGATATCAGGGGATTGTGCTAGGGGATTTGGAAAATTCCTTAGGGATTAGGTCGAGGACAAATGGGATTAAGGTTGTGGTGTAGGGTTTTTTTGTTTACATAGAACGGCGCATTGACTATTGTTCGGAGGACTTTGGACTGATAGGATTGGATGCGTTTGATGTTAAGTTCTTGTCTTTTAAGTCTAGTATGTGGGCTCCACGTTAATCTTGCGCAGGGGCAGAGGCAGAGGCGTAACCAATGAAGGTCTACTGAGGTGCGATTATAGCTGGTTGAAAATACAAATAAAACATTTTCTGGTGGACGATGTGCATGTAATACATAGATCCTACTCTGTTTGCTAGTTTATTTTATACATTTAAAATTCAAAATAAAATAAATCTATATATTTTAGCACAAAGTGAAATTGTGATTCATAACAAAAGGTTTTGGCTATATTTCTTCCACCGTTTTTATTTATTTATTTTTTTATTACGTTGGAAACGTATCGGATACGTACTCTATTAAGGACATAACTTCTATAACATGTTGCACATAACATAATGGACATCATTATTTTAATCTTACAGATGGCTTCAAAATAGGAGCATACCCAAAATGTTGTCAGTGTAATAAAAAAATAAAAATGATGGAATAAATAAAGCCAAAGTATTTTGTTATGAAATAAAATTCATTTTTAGCATTTTGGAAATAAATATTTTTATGGCGTATTTTAAAAAAGAAATACAGTTGCAATCGATCTATTTTACATATTGCTTCTTTAAATGCAAAAAACGAAAAATGTACTTTGTATTTTAAAATACTTTATTTGAAATGCTGCCCAAGTATGGTATCAGTTACTGTGAGAAGAGGGGGGGGGGCATAATATCTAGTGAATCTTATCTTAGCGGACACTTCTCTACAGCGGACAATTTTTTGTGAACTCTGGACACAGTCCATAATGGATGCGGACAGGTTTGATTTTGTCACGTTTGTCCATAAGAGAGAGCAGAAAACCAGGAAATCATATAATAGTATTAGTGTTGCCCAAAATCGGTCTTGGTCTTGCACTTTGCAAGACCAAGACCGAGGCCGCCTAACTGTTGCAAGACCAAGACCAGGACTCGTAAAAAAAATCGATGTTTTTAATAAAAAAATAAGGCAAAATAGTTACTAATACTCGACAATCTTAGTTACTATATTTAAATAATTGGTATAACCAATATAGTTTTGCATTTAATTGCTCTAATTTTTCATTCAGGCTTAGTTAGGTTTCTCTTATCTACAAAATACAGTACTGTAAGACTGTTGCGAGACTCTTGTGCAAGACCAAGACCATGACCAAACTGAGTTTGCAAGACCAAGACTCGTCTGGGTCTCGCATTTGGGCAACACTAAATAGCATAGTTCACTAAATCTCTCTCTCTATTTTAAGTACAATTTTAAACATTAAAGGGAACGCATTCCCACCGTTACATAGGGATCGACTATGATATTATAGACAAACTTCATGATGGTTAGAACATAGAATGAAACAGAATCGCAAATAAATTAAGCTACGAAATCAAAATTAGTGACAGAACTATCGCAACATAAATTTGATTTATTATTGCATAAATTCTACGCAGAAATGAAAAGATAAAAATAACGCATAATCATAGAATTATTTTTGAAAAAAGAAAAAAAATCCGTTTACCAAAAAAGAAAACAGGTGTAGATTGTTTAAAGAAATTCTATGAAAGCTCAACAGAAAAAAATAATACATAAAATATGGATGTGTGAATATATTTATTTTTTGGTTATGAATACATTTGTTTGTTTTAATGCATGTATTTATGTATGATGTATTTCAGTGTATATGTGTAAACATGTGAGTTAGTAATTTATTTACGTTAATGATCAGGTTGATGAAGAAGAAGAAATTCAAAATCGGGTAATGGGGGCTAACAAAGCATATTTCGCCCTAAGAAGTTTCCTCCGGAGTAAGCTACAAAGTAGGGGCACCAAAATTATTATATACAAAACAATCATCTGACCTGTACTAACCTATGCCAGTGCAACCTGGACCCTACGCAAAAGCCTGGTTGAAGAGATTGACAGTTTTGAAAGAAATGTGTTGATGCGCATCATGGGGCCAGTTAGAGAGAATGATACATGGCGTTTAAGGAAGAACAAAGAGATCTACGACTTATTCGACGATCTCCGAGTTTTTCATTTCGTGCGAATTCAACGCTTAAAATGGCTGGGACATATTATCAGAATGAATAAAGGTAGAGCCTTGAAGAAATTATATTATGGAAATCCGGATGGAGTCAGACCACGTGGAAGACCGAAGGGAAGGTGGAAGGACTCCGTGGCTGAGGACTTGATGATGGTGGGAGTATCCAGCAGACATGCTGCTGAAAGGAATGATTGGGAAAGGGCAGTTGAGAGGGCCAAGGGCAGCTTCAGGCGCCTGTCGAGCCGTTAAATAAAAATAAATAATTTATTTACGCCTCCAGTCGAAATAGATATACTCATTTGCAAATGAAGTGGGTTGTTTAAAATAATATGAAAAAAACAGCACTTAATTTTTATTTAATTTTTAAAAAGCTATTTAATTTTACATGTTTAGAAGTAAGAAATCAAGAAAAATTGCTAAAAGAAAACGGTTTACAATGGTTTTGCGGGATATAGAAAATAAAATATAAATTAAGTAAATTTATTATTTATTTAGTAAATTTTATCTTAATGAAATTTACAACTGTACACATTTTTCATTACATTAACAATACAACAGATAAATGTGACATTGGTAACATGACATGTACAACATGAAGAGAAACTACCCATTGGTAGAACTCAAATTAAAGTCCTATATTAGAAGGTCCCGAGGCCATCTTCTTTTCAGACGCCTCGGAGGGTTGTCAGGGATCGAGGAGGAAGCAAGGTTTGAAACGAGAAGGTTCGGATGGTTCTGCAGTTTGTTATGGAAGGATAGGTATCCAGATTGGGCCAAATCGGAAACATATGGAACATTAAGGTCTTTATGGATGATTTTGTTTGTCACAAAGTAAGGAGCGTTGAGGATTTTACGAAGGATTTTGGATTCTAGGGATTGAATAGGAGATGAATTTGATGGTTTAGTAGAGCCCCAAAGCTCGATCCCGTAAGTCCAAATAGGTCTTATTATTGTCATATATATGAGTCGTTTGTAATTGATAGAAAGCTTAGAGCGTTTGTCTAGTAAGTGTTGAAGTAGTTCGAAACGTCGAGCGGTTTCTTGTCGTTTCAGTCTTGTATGAGGATTCCATGTGAGTCGTTTGTCGAGGTGGAGGCCTAGGTAAGGATATGTTAAACTGGGATAAGTGGGAAATTGTTAAAGAATACTGTAGGACAGGAGGTCATAGGTTTGCGACGCAGGGTAAAGGTAATTTGATGGGATTTATTGGAGTTTATTTTAAACCTCCAGTTTTGACACCATTCTTCAAGAATTGTGATGTTTGATTGGAGAGTTTGGGAAGCAATTGATGGATCGTTGTTAACTGATAGGATACACGTGTCATCGGCATAAAATTAAAAAAAAAAAATTAATTAATTTTTTGTTTTAGTACCTTGTTGGTCAACCTCGAACATTAATTACTTCCTGGAACCGACTAGGCATATTTCTTATTAGCATTTTGATGTCTATGTTGAGGGACCGTCTCCCATTTCTCCAAGAGTCCTGTGAGCAGTTCATCCAAAGTTTCTGCTAGGGTATTAGGTCCTGAAATCAGTCTTTGAAGTTGATCCCATAAATGTTCAATGGGATTTAGGTCTGGAGAGCGAGAAGATCAATCCAGGGGTGGATTTCTTGATTCTAGCTTAGCTCTATTAGGTAGACGTCTTCGTCTACAAAAACGAATTCAATTACTTCTGCCATAGGTTGTGTTTCTGTGACGCCAGTAAGACTGTAAGTCCAAGTAACGCTGAACAGTCATAGTCTCTTTTCGTAACACAACAAGCACTGTTTGAGAGCGTGTTGATGATATACCACTCTACGCCTTCCTCTGTGAAAAGGTAACTAACTATCCCAATCACGATCATGATGTGAATCCGAGAGAATTGAAGTCTGAACTTTATGTTGTGGGGTGAGGTCTGGTGGCGCTGAGGTTCTAGCCGGTGAATTCTAAGTTCTATCATACTTCATCTTATGGTGTGATGGCTAATTTGCACATTCGGTGGGGGGGGGGGGAGGGAGAGGAGAGACGATCACTTCCCTAATAAAAATATTAAGGGCGAGAATATCGTTTCTCGTAAATAAGAAAAGTCCCAGTTAAGGCCTAGAAGTAGGTACGTAACTATTTTATCACGACTTAAATATTCTTATTATTTAAATTTTCATTTATATTTAGAGATAATAATATAGTACCATATCCTAGGATTTTATTATTCATTTATCTCATTATAAAATTTTTATATATCAGTATTATGGTTATATATCACTACAATAATGTTTAATTTTTATAATGAAGAGAAGAATAGTTGGGGTGGTCAGTCAAAAAGGAAGGCATAAATAAATAATAATATTAATTTTTACATATGCCGACGTTTCGACCTGAAGTTCAGGCCTTCATCAGGGCTAAGAAAATAACCAGATAACAAGGTATGAGAAACATAAGTAATGATGGTAAAAATTATAATAAAAAATAAAATAAAAAAATTAGAAAAATAAAATAGATAAATATAAAGTAAAATGAAATTGTTAGAATAATGACTAAGAACTAAGAGATAAATAATAAAAACTAAGAGATAAATAATAACTAAGAGATAAATAATAAAAACCGTTACAAAGTGTGGAATGATGAAGTAGGCATAATCAAAAAGGGGTGACAAAAGTGTTACAATGGGGATCTTAGAATAAAATGTAAAACATAAAAAAGAATTTTAATTTTTAAAATTTTTTTAATTTTTGTACATAATATAAATCCACTCTTTTTTTTTTGTTTGGTCCATCGCCCCTAAGAAAAATAAAAAATCTGTGGTCATGCATGAAAACATTTATTTCTATTCAATTATATATAAATATCAACTATTATTATAATTAATTTTTTAAGCATTAAGTTTTCCGTCAGTTCCTTTTATCTTCTTTCATTTTATTTAAAACGTCTGTATTCCATCCTAGACTCCAAACACATTATCCCAGATCACCAATTTGGATTCCGCACATCCCACTCCACTATTCAGCAATGCCATCGTGTGGTAGATGTGGTCTCCTCTGCATTGGAGCGCGGAATATACTGCACAAGAGTCTTTCTCGACGTTGAACAGGCGTTTGATAGAGTCTGGCATCCGGCAATGATGTACAAACTCCTTAAAATTCTTACCACCTACATACTTCCTCATTATCAGTTCCTACCTTACTGACAGATACTTCAAAGTCATTCATAACAATGCTTATTCATCTCTTTTTACTCAGTTTGTCGGTGTTCCTCAAGGTAGCATCTTAGGTCCTCTCCTTTACACAGTTTATACAGCTGACATCCCAACCCAAATCCAACACTGTCATCACCACATATGCCGATGACACTTGTATCCTATCAGTTAATAACGATCCATCTATTGCATCCCAAACTCTTCAATAACACATCACAAGTCTTGAAAATGGTGACAAAACTGCAGGATTAAAATAAATTCCAATAAATCCTATCAAATTACCTTTACTCTTCGTCGTAAATCTATGACTTCATGTCCTACAGTATCCTTCAACAATAGGCCTCTTATCCCTGTTGAACAAATCCGATACCTAGGAATCCACCTGCACCAACGACTCACTTATAACCACCATACCAGACTGAAACGACTAGATACCGCCCGACGTTTTCGACTACTGCAGCACTTACTAGACAAACGCTATAAACTTCCAACTATTTACAAAATACTCATATATATATAATTATAATAAGGCCTATTTGGACTTATGGAATCGAGCTTTGGGGCTCTACTAAACCATCAAATTCTTCTCGTATCCAATCCCTACAATCCAAAATCCTTCGTAAAATCCTCAACGCTCCTTACTTTGTCACAAACAAAATCATCCATAAATACTTTAATGCTCCATATGTTTCCGATTTGGCCCAATCCATATACCTATTCTTCCATAACAAACTGCAGAACCATCCGAAACCCTCTTGTTCCCAAACTTGCTTCCTCTTCTATTTCTGATAACCCTCCGAAGCTTCTGAAAAGAAGATGGCTTCGGGGCCTTCTAATACAGAAATATAATTGGAGTGCTACCAATGGGTAGTTTCCCTTCATGTTGTACATGCCATGTTACTTATTTCATATTTACTAGTTGTATTTATCATTTAATACAGTTGTAAAGTTCAATAATAAAAAAAATATTTTATTTATTTGTTGACCATTATATTTTTTTTTTTAGCTACCTAACAGTATATTATACTTATGAATAGCTTCTTAAGATTTGTAATTGGGACCCTGAGACTCTCCCGTGTCTCCCACCACTACTCTGAGTTAGGATGGCTCATCTCCTCCTTAAGAAGACAATATTTCCTAGACAGATTCCTCTATCTAATCATTAACGATCATCGTCCTTCTTATGCCTACAACCTTCTCCAATTTAAGTCCTCAGTCCATTTCCTCACCACAAGATCTCGACCTTCTGACCTTTACATCCCTTCTCATAGATCTGCCTCATTCCAAAACTCCTTTATAGCCCGCTCTGTCAACTTTTGGAATTCTCTTCCTATCAAAATTCGGCATGCCCCTTCCCTATACACATTCAAAAACTTCCTATTCCAATTCCTGTTCCAAAAACAGTCAGATACCAGTTAACTATTAATACTATATATGTATTGTGTAGCAATTATATAACAGTACAGGCATTTCCTACTATCGACATAGGAATTTCAATACATCTATTTTTTTTATTCAATTATAAGTAATTATATATATATATATATATATATATATATATATATATATATATATTATATATTGTATTTTCAAAGTGTATGTTTATGTTGTTCAACCCTTATATATAGATTTGTTCATAGTTTTAAGTGATTTGTTCATAGTTTTAAGTGGTTTGTTCATAGTTTTAAGTGTTTTGTACATAGTTTTATCTGTATTGTGTATAGCTTTTTCACCTAAGGTTTTCTTTACTTTTTAGTTTATTTTATCAATTTTATTTATTGTTTCAAACTTTTAGACCAATAGTATTCTATTATTTGGTACAATTTTGTTATTCTAAAGGGACTTAGTCCCAGAATAAATTTTTTTTTTATCCATCGATCTATTATACATCTACATTCTGGTCGGCGGTACAAACCCATTTTTATCAAATTATTAACATCCGTCTAAAACTTCATGAATGGTCTCATATTATTAATCGTAACCTACATCTTTTTTTTACCTACGAAAAGTCTCAGAACTGTGGAATTTTCCCAGTTAACTAATTAATTTAATGAAGTAATAAAGAATCATGAATACTCATTTGCTTTTCACTTGAATCGTAAAATGTATTAACCACAGAATCGATAAAAAAGGTGGCCTACAAAATATTGGACCTATTAGCCTATGTATGATTTTGGCAAGTTGGGGGTGGAGGTCACGCCAAACGGACCAATATTTTTTAGGATACCTTTTTTTGTCAATTTTGTTATAAAATTATCTTTCGATCCAAGTGGAAAACAAATGGGTGTTGATAGGCTTTAGTAACTCATTAGATAGACAAAGTTTACCGATCTCAAGATTGAAAACGCCCCATTAACGACAATATTCGTAAATTAAAAAGTTATAAGTTACGATAAGAGGAAGCCATTCGCGAAGTTTTAAACGGATGTTAGTGATTGGGTCTACCGCCTTTGGTAAGTATTAAAGCGATTCCTTCGAGCTCGAACAGACAAATAAAGGTCTTGTACTGTTGCAGATCTTTGACGTCCTCCGCCATGTGTATATTCAAAGTAACCTCTATCCTGGTAACTTCTCCATGCTCGACTTACCACACTTGGTGAGGCACGTAGCCTTGCTGCCACATTTCTCTGGTTATCACCTCCTTCCAAAGCAACAATAGCTATTGCAAGCTCTACTGCTATGAGACGTACAGAAATTCTTTAATGGCCAAAAGAAATTTTAAAAAAGGGTTAATAAAAGATACTTTTTTAAATTTTATTTATATGATATTTGCAACTGCATAAAAAAAAAAAAAATACATCTAGTAAATACTTACATGGATATAATGACATGAAAAACATGTTGAGAAAGTACTCACTGGTAGAACTCTAATAATATGTCTATATTAGGAGATCATGGGACCATCTTCTTTTCAGACGCCTTGGAGGGTTATCAGGAATTGAATAGGAAGCAAAGTTAGAAACAAAAGGGTTAGGATGGTTATGAAGTTATTAAGGTCTTTTTGGATGATTCTATTTGTAACAAAGTAAGCGGCATTGAGGATTTTACGAAGGATTTTTGATTGTAAGGATAGGATAGAGAGGAATTTAAGGTTTGGTGGAGCCCCATAGATCAACTCGGTAAGTCCAAATAGGCATTATTGTAGTCATGTACATGAATCTTTTGTAATTAATTGGAATGTTAGAGCGTTTGTCAAGTAAATGTTGAAGTAGTAGGAAACATCGAGCGGTTTCTTGTCGTTTCAGTCTTTCATGAGAATTCCAAGTTAGACGTTTGTCGAGGTGTGGTCCTAGGTAGCGGGTTTGTTCAACAGGAATAAGCGAGTTATCGTTAAAGGATACTGGAGGACAGGAATTCATTGGTTTACGACAAAGGGTAAAGGTAATTTGATGGGATTTATTGGAATTTATTTTAATTCTCCAGTTTTGACACCATTCTTCAATGTTTTTGATGTGTGACTGAAGGTTTTGGATGCAATCGATGAGTCGTTATTAACTGATAGGATACATGTGTCATCGGCATACGTGGTGATGACGGTGTTGGGATGTCAGCTGCATAGACTGTGTAAAGGATAGGACCTAGGATACTACCTTGAGGAACGCTTGCATACTGGGAATAAAAAAATACTAAAAACGGTTAGTGAAAAAAAAATATAATAAAATAACTGTGTTGATTTATGAAATATTTTTTCCTTTATGATAAATTACATAAATTTAGTAATATCATTAACATTGCCTGACTGCTGGCCATGATTTGAAAGGACGAATTTTGTCTAAAATGATACAAATATACTGGAGATGCATGGTGGGTAATTTTTCATTTTAATTAATGCTAAAATATTCTAATTTAAATTATACTATAAACTGAATTATATTATTATTTTATATTATTCTGTATTTATAAAAATGTATACAGGGTGTCTGAGTTCATAATGAACAAATTCTGAGGGGGGGGGGAGGGTTTTCGACAAAAAAGTTCATTTGATGCCTGGGTCGATTTCGAACGGAAAATGAGTTAGGACCAATGCTGTGTCTTCCTTAAGGCAAACACAGTTTTTATTGAATTTGAAGGAATTGCTCAAAAGTTATTCAAGATAATTAAATTCTAAGCACATCATCGTAAAGTTGACAATATTTTCTTTGAGAAAACAGTGATTAAATTTACTAAGCGTTCCACAAGGTAGTATCCTCGGTCCCATCCTCTACATAGTTTATACAGCTGACATCCCAACCCATCCTGACAATTTCATCACCACTTACGCCGATGACAAATGTTTGCTATCTGTTAATAACGATCCTTTAATTGCATCCCAAACTCTTCAATCACATATCACAAGTCTTGAAGAATGGTGTAAAAATTGGAGAATAAAAATAAATTCCAACAAATCCCATCAAATCACCTTTACCCTCCGTCGTAAACCTATGACTTCTTGTCCTACAGTAACCTTCAATAATACTCCACTTATTCCTGTTGAACAAATCCGCTACTTAGGACTCCATTTGGAATCCTCATACTAGACTGAAACGACAAGAAACTGCTCGACGTTTCCGACTGCTCCAACACTTACTAGACAAACGCTCCAAACTTTCTATTAATTACAAAAGACTTATCTACATAACTATAATAAGACCTATATGGACAAACGGAGTTGAGCTTTGGGGCTCCACCAAACCATCGAATTCCTATCGTATCCAATCCTTACAATCCAAAATCCTCCCTAAAATCCTTAATGCTCCATACTTTGTCACAAATAAAACCATTCATAAAGACCTTAATGTACCACATGTCGCTGATTTAGCTCGAGCCGGATATCTATCCTTTCATGATAAACTTCAGTCCCATCCAAATCCGCTTGTTTTCACTCTTGCTTCTTCCTCGATTCCTGATAATCCTCCTAGGCGTCTGAAAAGGAGATGGCCTCGTGATCTTCTTACTTAAAATTATTTAGAGAGTGCTACCACTCGGTAGTAACTCTTCAAGCCTGTACATGCCATTATTTATATTTGCGCATATTTACTAGTTGTATTTGTATACAGTTGTAAATTCCATTAAATAAATTTAAAAAAAAATTACTAAGATTGATAATAAAATGGACTTTCATGAGATCTAATACGACCGCTGTTCTGCTACATACGAATCGGGAATACAGAGATATGCTGCTAGGGTATGGGTACTGTAACTGCAGCATCCTCAATGTCTCTTTCATCATTTACTTTAGTAAATTTAATCACTGTTTTCATAAAAAACAAGATGTCTTTCTTACTTAGAATTTAGTTATCTTAAATGGTTTCTGAACAATTCCTTCTTATTGAATAAACACCGTGACTATCTTAATGAAGACAAAAAATTAACTCTTTTTCCGTTCGGAATTAGCTTATGCGTCAAATGAACTTTTTTGTTGGAAATTTTGTCACCTCTCAGAGTTTCACCTTTAAGAATTGAGACACCCTCCATACATTAAGTTACCAATGATGTGTTATAATTGAAATATTTTAATGTTCTGTTGACTAATAACTTTTTACAACCGTATATTCGAAAATAGCTCATGAAGCCAAAACGTCGGCAATAATGAAACGATATTAGGTTAAATGAATTTGTATATGACTTTTGGCCAAGAATCATTTTTTTATTTATTCGTGATATTTACAACTGTATTAAAAAATTAAATAGATTAAGTAAATTTGATAATAGAAAATAATAACATGAAATGACTTGTTGAGAAACTACCCACTGGTAGCACTCTAAAAACAAAATGTATTTAAAATAAGAGATCTCGAGGCCATCTTCAAGAATCATTTAAATTGTAAATAATGATATGGGACCAACCATAACAAATATGACTATAAAGTGAATATGTTTAACTAAAATATGCAAACATAGTGAAGTGTTAAATGTGCAGAATTAATAAAGAAATTGGAGGAATGATTAATAAATTAATCATCTTATTTCTATTTTTAATAATTGAAATATAATGCGTCTACAAACAACTACAAACTACAAACTACAAACAAACTTATAATATATGTAGAAATATGGTTAAAACACTAAATGAGTCACAACAGTTGTTTGCATTAAAGGAAGTTTTTATTTCCAACCTCTTAATTGATACGCCAACACTTCTCACTTATAAAGTGAATATGTTTAACTAAAATATGCAAACATAGTGAAGTGTAAAAAGTGCAGAATTAATAAAGAAATTGGAGGAATGATTAATAAATTAAACGAATCTTATTTCTATTTTTAATAATTGAAATATAATGCGTCAAACTACAAACAAACTTATAATATATGTAGAAATGTGGTTAAAACACTAAATGAGTCACAACACTTGTTTGCATTAAAGGAAGTTTTTATTTCCAACCTCTTAATTGATACGCCAAGAATAAAAAAAATGAATCACGTTTCAAAAGATAAATCATCGAATCAATTCAAAAACGCGAAAGAAAAAATAAATGAAACATATAATAAAAAATCTGTTGTGTCAATTCAAACGACTTTCCTAACTATTGCAGAAAAGTATTTATAACTTTACATATGTCTATCAAGAAACAAAAACAAAAATTGAATTAGATTTATTTTCCTGAAAATTGATCAAAGAAAAGATTTATTTGATAAAACAAAGCAATGTAAACCGGCTTAAGATAGATCAGTGTAAAAATTTCAATAATAATCAAAGGCTTAGCAAACCCGAAGGTTCGATGCCGACACCACCAATCGCTTAATCGGCTTTAATGCAATCTTCTCACCTTCGCTTCGGTCTACCCCTCGGACGCTTACCATTCGGTGCAGCAAATATTAACCAAATAATAAAAATTTTAATACCCTCTAATATTGCTAATCAAAAACTTTTTGCCATAGCCCAATTTCGTCAAAAAATAATTTCTGTTAGAAGTGGATGAAATAGTGAAGATTATGTGATTCCGGCAACAGATTTTCTTATTTGCACTTAGTTATCTTTTTTCTATCATTCACCCCTTTCTTACACCAGGATATGAACTCGTAATCTTACGTTGGAAATTGAATAGTTGTCTGTACATTCGTTAATAGTTGTCCGAAATGAAAGATATTAATATAATTTTGTAGGGAATTGCATTTTTTGACCCGATCGCAATACTTTCCTTATCTAGTTTAGATAGGAAAATAATAAATTAAAACATGTGTAGAAACTAGAATAAGATGTATCATCGCTAATACTGGTTAGATTCCAATGATTTTTTTTTTTGTTTTGTTGATAATTTTATTTCCTTTCAAAAGTTTCATTATAAATTTTACTACAGAATATATACTTATCGAGTTATACCCCAAAATATTTTTATTTTCTTTATAACTTTATTTCCTGAATTTTCTCGAGAATTTAGTCCATGTACAAAAATTGAAAAGACAATCATTAGAACATTATAGGAAAGTTTCATCAAAATCGTTATAGCCGTTTTAGTGTTACAGTCTAGATAAAAATGTGTTTTCACTTATCGCACATGGAGTACCCATTTAGTGCCACAGGCATCAATAGTCAAAACCCTACAAAATAAAAAAAGAAACAACAAAATCGGTTTATTAGCTATAACTTTGCTTAATCGATTTATTCTTTTTGGCTCATTGAAAAAGACCCTACAATTTTAATCTGGATTTTTTTTTTAAATATAGCATTTTAGATTTTTTTTTGTTTCTAAAGTTAAGTAAACATAATATCCGAGTATATGGATTTATAGTCATATATGAAAAATACACTAATAAAATTTGGCTAATTGCATCTGAGTACAATGATTTGCCAAGGCGAATATGCGATTCAATAAAAATCTGTTTTTTTTTTAATATCAATCTAAAACGGTTTTCGAGAGTTTTGTTATACTATATTTGCTGCGATATTTTTCTTATTAATGCGATATGATATGAAATCATTTCTGTGTGTGTGTGTATGTGAACAGGCTAGTTCAAAAACAAAAAGCCCAACGAAACTGAAATTACCGTAAATAAATTCCTGAGATTACTATTGCAACTTTATACCATCGATTTTACGAATCTTTAAAATGTTCTCAAAAACAACTGCAACATTTTGATTAACCTTTTAAAAATATTGGTATAAAATAAAATGATCTTTTTAACTTCGTTGAAACAGTCTGACAACGCTGAAATGCCAAATTTTCTTCCTTTAATTATTTTTGTTCGAAATAATTAAAGGTTTCTTATAATTAGTAGTAATTTTGAAATGGATAAATATGAACAATGAAAGAATTTGATAACTAACTGAAGAAAAGAGAAATATTTTCACAGGTTGTAATAAAATTTCAGGAAATAAGAATAAGTAATATATTTATTACTTAAGTAATATTACTTAATGAGTTAAAATATGTATAAATATACTGTTGGAATGCTAAAGATTATAGAAAAATGAATATGCAACAAATATGATTGTAGAAGGTAACGAAGATTTACGAAAAGCTAATTTATTTTAATTGTTGTCGTTAATAATGTATATTTTTACTTTCACTTACCTATATATGTAATATATAGTAAGGGTATTACTTTCCTTACCTATATATGTAATATATAGTATTACTTTCACTTACCTATATATGAAATATATAGTATTACTTTCACTTACCTATATATGAAATATATAGTATTACTTTCACTTACCTATATATGAAATATATAGTATTACTTTCACTTACCTATATATGTAATATTTAGTAAAGGGTAAGTATTGCGATCTGAAAATCAGAGTTTTCAACGGAAATACACGTTTTGAGATCCCCCTAGTACAAATAACCAAGTCTCGCAAAATGGTGTGTGTGTGTGTGTGTGTGTGTGTGTGTGTGTGTGTGTGTGTGTGTGTGTGTGTGTGTGTGTGTGTGTGTGTGTAAGAGTCTAGCTTAAAAACGAAAAGTGGAACGGAAATGAAATTACATATTTAAGGTTTTTATATGTTAGGGATGCTACAGCAACTTTTTCGTCAAAATCGGCTAACCGGAAGTGGTACTTTATATAATGCACTAAACACATTTTTATAAATATCTCGAAAACCGCTCTAACGATCTTGATTAAATTCATCATATCAGTGTAAAATTAAGCAGTTTTAAATAAAATGTGATTATTTTTCTGATTTATGTTCTCTAACAAGGCTTAAATGGCTAATTTTCAATATTAACTTCCTCTAAAGAACCTTTAATTTTTTTTATTTGAAACAATCGATCATTTCACATTAATTTCTAATATGAAGAATGGTTAAATATAAAATATGACAGAATTTGATAATTAACTAAAGGAGAAATGAGAGATCGTAACAGAGAATTGTCGTAATTGAGGAACCAAAAGAATCCGAGCGGACCCAAGCTCGCCCGAAAGATTACAACACGCTTCCATACATATCATGAGATTAATATAATATGGACTACGACAATGTTATATATATATATATATATATACATATGTGGTTTTCGTAAATGCTATTGTTGGTATTATTTAATATTTAATTGTATAGATTACAGCGATACAAATATTAAAATTTGGAGATATGAGGGTACTTATATAAATAAAAATACCCACAATGAAATATAAATAAATATAGAGTCTATAATTTTTACTTTCACTTCGCTTTGTCTAAAAATACTTATTTCTGCTAAGAAGAAGGTGGTAAGAGAAAGTTGAGTGATGCGCGTACCGCACCAGATTTTTTTTATTATATAATGAAAAATCAATGTTTCCACAGTAGCTAAATAGAATTTCCTTAGAAAATATATGAAAAACTATTTTTTTTTTTCCAGCTCGATGAACCAAAATATATATATCACACTGAATAGTCACACTTAGTTTATATTTATAATTAAAGAAATATTCTTAAGGTTTATTAACATTTTTAAAAAATTCTTTCAATCAGAAGTTCAAAAGTAAATGAAAGTGGTGTGGTACTTGTATTTCCCAAATGCAAGACCAATACGAGTCTTGGTCATGCACACTCAATCTTGATATTGGTCTTTATTAGCTTATTGATATTTACTAAACATATTACTTTAGATCTTATAAAAATGCTATAGAATAGGTACATTTAGATTTTTTATTGACATAAACATAGTAAAATCCAACCAAACAAATACAATTAACTTGACAATACATTAAAAGAATTGTCGAAAAAGGATGCTGATAGACCCCAGTCTTGGAATGGAAGAGTTGTTGAGTAAACACAGTCTATATATTATTGACCTTATTATAACAATTAAAAATTCCTTTGAATTGTTTTAACAAAGACAAATTCTACTTGAATGCGAAGGAAGTTCTATCCAATTCAACACGAAGCAATTTTTAATTAACTGAGGTAATCAAAAACTTGACTTACTAAAAAAAAAAGGTTTATATGTTTTTTTTTTTTTTTTCATTTTAATATTATTGTAGAGGAGACCTCAGTGACAAGGTGAGGCCATTGATTTCAACAAACCTTTTTTTAGTGATACTAGGTTGAAAAATATTAGAGCCATGTCCAAGGGTTCATGCTCACTCGCCTTAGGAACTGAGAAAAAAATATCATTTTTTTAATATTATTATTTTTTGATTTTGCTCTGAATGGATTTCTATGTTATAATTTATCAATCGATTTCTTTTTTTGTGTGTGTAAAATAAGAAATACATATTGATGATTGTATTAAACATTTTGGGGCCGGGGGCATTTCAAAATTAAAACACAAACCCTTACCCGGTGAGTTTCCTCAAAGGTGAGAAAAAAGAGTGGATATGAGACCTGTAAAACATGAAAAATAAAAGATATTCAATTAATTAAATATGTTAGGATAAATAAATAAAAAATCCCCTTCTAAATGTTTACAATTTATCGGATAAAAAAAGAGATATAAATTTATACAAAAGTTGAAAAATAAGTGGTATGAAGTTCACTGAAATGAATGAAAAACACAAAATATAATATTCAGTAAACATAAAACCAAATAAACAATTATTAATAAAGCAAGAAAGGAAATCAACTTCTAAAATGTAAATCAGTAATAAAAAAAATTAAATAAAATAAAATTTAACGTCTAGAAAAACTAAAAAAAAAAAAAAAAACTAATTTAGCGAAAAAAAAAATTAAAATAATTTACTATCTTTCGTAACGGTGAGAATAAACAACGAGCCAAGTTGGAGGTTCTGCTTCCAATCAGGTTACCTTTTCGATGTCACACAGTCTTTGGTGAGGAAATATCGAATCGATAGCCAATCAATCGATCGATGACTGCCGATGCGTCGAACAGCTGCTCTTTGAAAATGGCGCTAGGCGAGCTGAGGTGAACCTGGAGCTGGGTGAAAATGGTGGGGGTAGACTTCCAACACGAACGAAAGATAGTTCCAGACTGAAGGCCCGGCAGTATTTTGATTTCTTAATCCTTAAGACAGGGTATTACTGTCGGACCGGTGCATTTAAATATGCGATAAACCTAAATATATAAATAATATACACCAAAATACATTTTATTGACAATATCCCTCGGCCTATTACAAAAAAAATAATAGACATTTATTCCATTACTAACATTTAAAAGGGATTAATGGTGAGAAAAAAAATAAACGAAAACAAAATAAAATACGTAAATTCGGGCGTTAACAAAACGAATTGGAATGTATAATAAATTAAAAAAATCAAAAGGCGTTGCCAGTAAAGTAGGTAAGTAAATTTTCATTTTGAAAAAACGAATCAGATTCGTTTCTATCATCCTTAAAAACTGTTAAATACGAAATTGGTTTGAAATGAAAAAATATATGGGAAGATTTTTTTTCACATAAAATCGAAGAATGACTTTTAGATTTTACGCCTTAATAAGGAATAAATAAAGAAATATTCCTCAAATATTTTCATTTTATATCTCCAGTTTTAATTTGTTTGCGGGGGTCTGGCTTGTACCATTTGATGTAGTTTATAGGACCATAGATTCCTGCGTTTTTTCGAATGAATAGGCGGAATCATGCTGAAGTGATCACAAATTTTTGAAAACCAAAGGCTCCCTCATTTCTGAAAATTTTAAACAAAAATTTGGTATGAAAATTCGTATTTAAAGGTTTTTCAAGTTGAAAAATACAAATCTCATCTTTGTTTTTTCCATTAAAACAATATTTGAATCTACTTTTCTCCGTCGGTCGGTACAAATCTTTTCAATATTGTATTGATATACAGAGTGTTTAAGGGTTAAGTGGCCAAACTATAAAAATGAACCAAGTACCTCAAAACAAGCAAAAAAAATTTCTTCTGAAGGTATGTTCGCAAACGTTTTGTTTAGGAGATGTTCACACGTAAAAATATACGTTGTTATGAATTATTTACGTTACATGAACTAAATAAAACCTATTTATTTGTTCTAACTATTTTATTAATTAACATTAAGTTTAAACACTAACATTCATATTAAATGTTTTTCAAAGTTTATTCTCTTGAGCATTAAGACAGGCTCGGCATCTTTCTTTAACAGCGGCAGTGGAAGAACGGCACTGGATAAGTGTTATTGTTTCACAAGATTCGTTTATCCTTCTTCGTAAGGAATTAAGGTCATTGACCGGACTTGCATAGACTTTTTGTTTAATGTTACCCCAAACAAAAAACCGAGTGGTGTCAGGTCTGGAGTATGTACAGGCCAAGCCACTGGTCCTGCACGGCCAATCCATTGATTGGGGTATGTGATATGATTGAGCAAGTCCAGTCAATGACCTTAATTCCTTACGAATAAGGATAGTTGAATCTTGTGAAACAACAACACTTATCCAGTTCTGTTCTGCCACTGCTGCAGTTCAAAAAAGATGCCGTGCCTCTCTTAATGCTCATGGAAATCACTTCGAACATCATTTAATATGAATGTTAATGTTTATATTTAATTAATAAAGGAGTTAGAACAAATAAATAGGTTTTACTTATTTCATATAACGTAAATAATTCATAACAACAAAAATCTTTAGGTGTGAATATCTCCTTAATAAAGCGTTTGCGAACATACCTTCAAAGGAAATTTTTTTCTTGTTTTGAGATCCTTAGTTCACTTTTGCAGTTTGGCCACTTAACCCTGAAACACCCAGTATATCTGTCGGTATGTTGAATATACATAATTTTTTAAACCGGACGGTTATCTTGAATAAGGTCAGATGCGGAAAGTCTGGTATGTAGTCTCAATTCTGACAGAAAACAAGATTCATTTGTTCTAGATATTATATAGGAAAAACACTTCCCATATTAACACGTACACTATTTCCAAATATTGTCCAACTTTTTGTCAAATCGAACTAGACGTTTTCGAAATGTTAGTATCACAAGGGTACTTCATTTGCGCATCTGATGCTAGAAGTGGTTTGAAGAGTATTGGATACGATTTGATGAAGTTGTTACCTGCTTGGTAATTTGTTGACCGATTCACATCTTTCTTCAAAATTTGGTCCAAATCTAACCTATTGTATTTGACATGTAGGCGTATCGAGGAAAATACGTATGTCCATATGTGGAAGGAATTAGTGGATGAAATTCGATAAAATTGATACGGCAATATATTTTCACACCGATCTCCAACTTTGATCTAAATCGACCAAACATTTTTTAAGTATAAGCGTGTAACAGACACTGAGCCCAACTGGTCCCTTGTTTTCTAAAGCTTAAACATCAGTGAAAATTTTGAAGTCAAATATTTTTTCGAACTCCCGAACCAATACAAAGCTTCACTACCCTTGGCTAGGAACAATAAAAAATCTGAAAGCAGAGACATTATCGCATTAGAATTTTTTTTTGTCGATTACACCGATTAAAACTAAAGTATTAATATTGTATAAAACTAAACATGTAGTTGTTTAAAGTGACTAAAAAAAATTTTTAGTCATTTCATTAGCCATATTTTCCACTCAAGTCTGTATGTGTACCTGGCTAAAGCGCGCGCTCTCGCTCAAACTCCACTGGCTTTAGCTTCAGTGCCGCGGTTGAGAGAGTAGCGCAGGGATCTCTTGAAGTCCTGCTTTTCCTTCTATCGTTGGAGGGAGAAGCCTGGCTTGGGGTTCCCTGCCTAATTGTATATATTGTATACAGGTATGGTTGTGTTTTTAATTTACTTATCCTTAGGGTATTTTATTTTTTATTGTACATAGTTTTTTTATTATTATTTTACTTTTGTTAATTACATATTTTCTGTATATATGAAGCGAATGTGTTCATATATCACTATAATTATTGTCCACGTAACAGATTATTATATTTAAAAATAAACAAAAAAAAAAACTAAAGAAAAAAAGTATTTTCATATTAGTCGCAACTAAGAACTAAAAAAAATAGCCTTTAGATTATTCTTCTGTGACTAAATGTTTATCTTACAATCTAAAATCGGGCAGTGTTTGTTAATTTTTGGTATATCGATTTTACATTGGTCATATGTCATCACCAAATATGTCTTTGACATCTTCTTCTGTCCTGCTAATCTTCTTCACGCATGCTTCTGTTTGTATTGGTAGCATCATTCCTTCCTTTACGCCCAGTAAAGTATTTTAAATCTGTATAATGACAACGCTGTCGACTATACAAATAAAATGAGAATATGAAAAAAATGTCAAAGGATACAAAAAAAGCTTAGAACAAGTTCCAGCACTGCTATCGACACCGAGAACAGAAAATGAAACAGTCCCGAAAACTCCAAAATAATAATAATAATAAACGGCTAACGAACTCGAAAGTTGCCTCGATGCCGATACGACCATAATCGTAGTCTTGATACTTGCTTCCACCAGGCGCCGGCCGAACACAACCCTGCAAGATCTTAACGCAATTCTCTCCCCTTCATTTCGGTCTAACCCTCGGATGCTTATTAAGCATTTAGGGATTCATTTACTACTAAACCCAACAATTATACACGCCCATTTTATTCGCCTCAAATTAACCGAAAACTGTTGCAGCTATGTGTAGTCCTCTAAAGTCTCCGATTGACTCGTCCTTAGGTCCAAGTATTATTCGCAATACTTTATTTTCTAAAACTTCACGGCCTTGTTTATCTCTTAATGTAAACGACCACGTTTCGAATCGGTAAAGAATCGTTAGAGGTATCATACAGTCGCGGTCATAAAAATCACCTATTTATTCTGATTCTTATGTTGATAAAAATGCATGATAACGTTGAATCGATTGATTTTTTGTGTTTTTGTTAACTTATATAGGTTACAAGAAAACTTAAACAGCGGTTCTCAGTTCAGTTTTAACTAATGCCAGAATTTTTATTTATTTTTATTATTGAAATTTACAACTGTATGATGATAAATACAACTAGTAAATATGAAATATGTAACTTGACATGTACAACATGAAGAGAAACTACCCATTGGTAGCACTCCAATCATATTTCTGTATTAGAAGGTCCCGAGGCCATCTTCTTATCAGACGCCTCGGAGGGTTATCAGGAATAGAAGGGGAAGTAAGGTTGGAAACAAGAGGGTTCGGATGGTTCAGAAGTTTGTTATGAAAAGATAGATTTCTGAATTGAGCTAAATCGAAAACATATGGCACATTCAGGTCGTTATGGATAATTTTATTTGTGACAAAGTAGGGAGCATTGAGGATTTTACGAAGGATTTTGGATGGTAGGTATTGGATACGAGAGGAATTGGATGGTTTAGTAGAGCCCCAAAGCTCGATCCCGTAAGTCCAAATAGGCCTTATTATAGTAATATATATGAGTCTTTTGTAAATAGTTGGAAGTTTAGAGCGTTTGTCTAGTAAGTGCTGCAGTAGTCGAAAATGTAGGGCGGTTTCTAATCGTTTCAGTCTGGTATGGGGGTTCCAAGTGAGTCGTTTGTCCAGATGGAGTCCTAGGTATCGGATTTGTTCAACAGGGATAAGTGGGCTATTGCTGAAGGATACTGTAGGACAGGAAGTCATAGGTTTACGAAGAAGTATACCAGGATAAAAGCTGTAATTATGACAAGTTTAAAAAAAAAAAAAAAAAAAAAAAAAACTATACTCCTTAAAAAATATTAAAATTGTGACGTTACATGAAGTGACGGGAAATAGCAACGAGGATAGGGTACCAGCAATCAATGGAAGTCATAGTTTTGAAAAACAAAAAGGCCATATAGAGCGAAAGAAAAGAAACTGGGAGGAGAAAAAAACAAACGAACCATTTGACCGCTTAATACTGCGATTGTTTTTAGAATATTCCTTCAAAATTGGCAAAGAAATATTCCAAGATCTTGCAGAGATAGAAATCTGGTGAATAAAATAAATATTTTTGCTGAGTGGTGCAATTTCTATTACTACGACTGTAGTATAGCAAATTTTAATTTTTAAATTTCGGGGTAGAATGACCGAGGTACGTAACTTAGCAACTGAAATAAATAAGTTTTTCAAAATTTTTTTCTGTAAAACGGGGTTATTTTTATGTTAATAAATATTTATAAATAGAATAGTACCTTTATACATCCAGAGATGTTTTTAAGATCATTCTTAAATTTTGACAAAATTTAATTGTATATGTAGTTACTTAAGAATCGCCGTTAAATTGTTTCATGGCTGTTATTAAATACTTAAATAACAAAAACTAACATAACATGAACCATTGAATCGGTGAGCACAGAAATCACTTCAGTCACAAATTTCAATTTTTTCGGAGAAAGAAACGTCATAACTTCATAACATGCATTTACGTTGCTGTCATGCAACAATTACCTAATTTCGATTATATATTAATATTAATATATTAATTAGGCTCAGGAAAGTTTAAATTTTGATTCGGACTTAAGCTGTTGCTACATCCAACTCTTTTTTACAGACAACTGAAAACTTGTTAAAAGGTAACCATTCATTCAAAGTTTATTTTTTTTAATTAACCATTCATTTTACAACTATTTATATTAATTTTAAATTGTTTTGTTTCACAACAATTTTAAAAATTTATATTTTTTCATATTATATCAAAAATGAAGTTACGGTATTGCAAAGTCATATTCCGTATTCACTTTTACTAATGTAAATACGGCCGTATTCACTTTTACAATCGTGAATACGTCCGTATTTATATTTACTGCCGTGAATATGTATCATCTGTGTTCATTTTTCTTTTTATGAATATAAATATATTTATATTTATATTCATAAGTACCATAAATATAAATGGTATTCGTATTTATATTTTTGAATATAAATATGCCCATCTCTGCTGGTCATGCGATCCAGAGGAGGGTGCAGAAACCACGCGTCACTGACTGATGTTATTTCTGAGCTCAACGATCAAAAAGACGTCATGTATTTACTGGACTACTCAACAAACTAACGTGGTTCTTGCATTCAAAACGTATCTTGCCATTCTAAGCTTCTTTTCATCGAAAACGAATGTTATTTTTTTGACTGAAATGGTTTCTACACTCACCGATTCAATTACAGGAAATCAATTGATTCTTTTTTTAATGCCAGTTAGAAATTTACGCTACCCATTCAATTAGTTTACAAACGAAAACAAAAATATACTCTTTAGTGAAATCGAAACGGCTTTTAAATAAAAGTTTTTTAAAAATAAATGTTTTGTAAAATCTTTACTTGATAAGTAGCAAGGTGAAAAGTTATAGTTCCAAAATTAAGTGCAAAACTAACGAAAATAAAATTTGCAGTACTACTGAAACTTTAAAAAAATTTTTTTTCCATTTCAAGCCCTTCTTACTATATATTTTATATGTAGGTAAATGAAAGCACAATGGATTATAAGATGTTTAGTCATTGAAAAAAAAAGAATAAAAGAAAGATTAAGTAATCTTGCTGAGTCAGTGCATCTTATCTGGTAACACTCCTCAGCTGTTGTCACTAACGGATCCAGGATTTAATTTATGGGGGAGGGCTTCAGCCCGAAATATAAGGGGGAAATATTCCTAATATATACAATTTTTTTTTTGTATTAATTAGGATAATTACTTCGGAAGAAAGAAAGAAACTAACTACCTTTATGAAATGGTGTTTAACTGATTCTTTAAGTCCTATTAAATGTAATTAGGCGAACAATAATAGTTTTAGAAATAATTTTTTTTATAAAACATGGTTATATTTTGCAATTTTTTTTTTGGGGGGGGGCTTCAGCCCGAAAGCTCCCCTTCTCAGTAGATTCACCTCTGGCTGTTGTCAAAGAAGTTTGGCTTGGGGTAGATAACCGAGACTAGTAACCCCCTAGATGGTGTTAAAGATTTTTTATTTAACCATCATTTCTTCCTGAATTGATTTCCTAACATTAAAAAGTGTAAGGAAAAACGAAATACAAAAAAAAATTAGTGTGTGAAATAATTTTTAGTTTTTATAAATAATAATAAGTTTTTTTTTATTAACTCGAAGAGGGTTAAATATAAGATTAAGTATTTAATATTAGTTTTAATGATAAGTAATTGTTTATAATAAGTCTTAGTTTTAAGTATTAGTTGTAAATATTATTTTTAAGTCAGTGTAACAGCCAACAGCTGATTGGGAGGAAAAACAAAAGACAGTCGAGGGAGAGATGGCGGAACCTCGCGATTGTTGAGGCACGCTGAAGATTTGGTTGTGTGAAATACTTTAGTTTTACGGTGTACATCGGATATTCTTTTCCTATCCATGAACCTGTGATTATCAGCGACGAGTACCGTTTGATTTTACAAGTTGATGATTGAACATTTGACAGCTTGAGGAGATAGACTGGGGAGATCTTGACGACGCTAGTTCGAAGTTCCCGCTTCCTCAGATAACCCAATGTGCCAATTGGACAGAGTTGAACCAGTGGGATATTGTAAATATGTACATATAAGTTTTTTCTATCTATTTTTTTTTACCCCGAATATTTTTAATTGGTTTATTGTATAGTTGTAAGTTAATGTTTAGTTCTATAATAATTTTATAATCTTTTCTTTGATAATTAAAGTTAATTGTATTTTCTTTGTTTTCTTATAAATCTAATTTCTTTTTCATAATTTTCATTTCCTTTAGCAGTTATTTAAATCAAAAGAAATAAGTAAATTCATCATTAATTAATACTAATATTAATAATATCTAGTTTTATTTTCTTATTTTTCTTCATTTTGTTTTCACGTTTTATGTATATATTATATTGTTTTTCTTTTTTTCAAGGTTTAATAAGGAATTGTAAAACCCTATTCGAAGGATTAGGGAAAGTTATTATTAACCATGTAAGAAGGTTCGATAGGTTATGAGGTTAATTAACATATGTTTTTTTTTTTAACCCAAAGGTTCCGAGTTCGTAGCTCACTCCGCGTCCTAATCTTTTTTTGTTTAATTAAATTTATTTATTTTTATTTTATCATTTATTTTTATTTTATCATTTATTTTTATTTATTTATTTTTTTTTTTTTTATGGTTTTCTCTATTTTCCAAATTCAACCAATTAAATAGCGTGGTGCTCGTCAGATAGTTAGTAATAATTAATTGACCCTTGATTATTTTTTTTTTTTTCCGAACCCTCCCGTCTCACCCTGAGCATCGCGCAAGATTGTTGCGGAAACGATTTTTCCAAATTAAAGACCGTAACAAAAGTATAAGATGAAATTGATTGTGTCATGACACGTTAGTTTCTATGGCAATATCCACTGTGAAAACAACAGAAATAATATTCATTAATGATTTATTTGTTTATCGCAAGATAGGTTGGATGAGAATACATTAGCATAACCGAGCTTAGAACATGTTAGCTTGCTCGTGGACTTCATCTCGCTAATGCAAGGAGGTCCCCAAGGCAGTTTCTACAGAATCGCTCAATCTACTCTTCCCGCTTGATTGGCCCGCTTCTACAGGAGCCACGTGTCTCTTGTTTTTCGCCAAATAGCTAGTAGTTAATAATTGAATTTCTTACTTTCATTTAAATATAAATGGAACATGTAGTAAGGGCAATGAAATATGTATTGGGATATTGAAAATTTTAAAAACCGAATTTTCGACGGAAATATGCTTCAATTTATCCTAATTTATCGAGTAGTAATTTATCCTAAATGCATAGAAAAAAGGTGATAATAAAAAAGGTTTACAAACGAAGAAAAAAATTCTTATTAGCGAAATCGAAACGGCTTTTAAATAAATGTTGTTTAAAAATAAATAAAAAAATAATAATATATAAATAATACAATAATTTATAGTAAATATATATATATATGTGTATATATAATATAATATATAATAATAATAATATATATAAATAATAAAGTTTATTACGGGAGCTCACGAAAAAAAGGTGATTGATTAATGTAATACTAATAGGTATGTATGTGTTATTTTTTATTGATTTATTTTTATGTTTATTGTATACTTATTTATTGTATATATATTATTATCATTGTATATAGAGTGTGAATGTGATCTCTGAACACTATTATAAATGTCCTTTGAGACAGATTACTATCTGTCAATATAGTAGGTTATCTATTTTCAATAAAGATAAAAAAATAAATTAAAAAAAATTAATACTAAGGTTTATCCTTATAAATCGGCCATGTCCACAGGCCTAATGAGAAAAATGCATGTCTGCCAGGATGTAGCTTCTGGAACACAAAATGTCGACCATAAGTTTTGATTTATAGTCGACAAATTAATATTTATATTTATTTTATATAATTTCTTCATTTAGCCTAAGAGAGATACTTATTTTCGAAGTATATAAGTTTTATAGGCTATATAGGTATAAAACTTATATATAGGGCAGAACCTATAGACATAGAAAGATACCAACCATTTAATTTTATAGTATTTACTATCTCAAGACGTGAAATAATAGTCAGTTACCCCATACGCGTGGATTTCAAGTTCAATTTTTTTTTCTCGCTTTTATCAGTGAAACTATGCGTTCTAACGATAATAATATTCTATGTAAACTTAAAGCTGAAAAAATGTGCAACAGAAATGGTTACATATAGTTTTAGAGATATCCGTCCTCGTAATTCAATAACTTAAAAAAAAAAAATTGTTTTCGCCACGCATTTTTCTCATTATTTGACTCCCTAAATCTTTATATTTTCATTTTATCAAAAAGTCATGTGGATGAAAGTTATTGAACATTAAATTTTCTTAAAGAATATTTATATTACTTTATTATCTTTTCTCCAGCCGTTTAAAAACTGGAGCTATTATAATCTTATACAAATGGCCTAAACTATAAATAGCCTGAATATTTTAAAATAAATTTATGTGTGTACAGTTAAGTCTATTAAACACGGGAGAAGGGAGGCTCTCTCCATAACATATAATGTTGCGCAAAATCGGTCTTCGTCTTGCACTTTGCAAGACCAAGATCAAGGCCGCCTAACTGTTGCAAGACCAAGACTGGTTAAAAAAATCGATTTTTTGTGTAAAAATTAAGGTAAAATAGTTACTAATATTTGACAATCTTAGTTACTATATGTAAATAATTGGTATAACCAATACACTTTTGCATTTAACTCCTCTAATTTTTCATTCGGGCTTAGTTAGGTTTCTCCTGTTTAAAAAATTACAGTAATATCTCTACATTAATAAGCTGATAAGTAGCTGCGAGAATCTTGCGAAAAACCAAGACTGAGTTTGCAAGACCAAGACTCGTCTCGGTCTCGCATTTGGGCAACACTAATAACATAGGTACGTTTATTTAACTTCTTCAACTAAACATGAATAATTTTAAAAACTGATAAATATTTTTGATTTTTTAGTTTGTACAACCTCAAAATAAATATTCAAGGTTTCCACAGCATGATTATTTATGCAAAAATGTCTGTAGAGACATTCTATATAAAATATATTAATGCTTATACTTATAAAATATATATATATTTTTTCAACTTCGTCGCAGAAAACATGATAAGAATATTAGCCCAGACCCTTTTTTATCAAATTATGAACATCCATCTAAAACTTCTTGAATGGCTTCAACTTATCGGAACGTACAACTTTTTTATCAAGGAAAATTATCAGTAATGTGGCGTTCGATAAAAGATGAACTGTACCTCGTGAAAATGGAGAAGTGCTCATGAGATGTAAATGAATCATAAAATCCTATGATGCGTTTCTATATTATTATCCCTAAATGTAAATAAAAATTTAAACAATAAGAATATTATTTAACACCTTAGCCAAGTCGGCTAGTCGACTTTTGTTATTTCCTTAATCAACTTCAGTTTAAATATTTTATTCATTCATGTAGCTTATAGCCCGTGGTAAAGACCCCTTTTTATCGAATTATTAATATCCGCCTGAAACTTCGTGAATAGTTTCATCCCATCGTAACCTACAACTATTTTATTTACGAAAACACTTGGAATTGGGGCGTTTTCAATCTGAAGGGGGGCAAAGTTTGTCTATTTAATTAAGTACTAAAAACTCGTAAATACGCATTTGCTTTCTACTTGGATCGTAAGGTAATTTGATCGCAAAATCGGGAAAAAAAGGTGGCTTTCAAAAATATTGAGCCGTTTGTCCTATATAACCTCGTTATTTTGAAAATTTGGGGGTTTAGGTCACGCCAAACAATATTTTTGAAGGCCACCTTTTTTTTCACGATTTTGTGATCAAATTATCTTGCGATCCAAGTTGAAAGAAAATGGATACTTATGAGTTTTAGTACTAATTAAATAGACAAAGTTTGCCCCTCTCCAGATTGAAAATGCCACAATTCCAAGAGGTAAATAAAGTAGTTGTAGGTTACGATAAGATGAAACTATTTACGAAGTTTCAGCAGGATGTTAATTCGATAAAAAGGGGTCTGTACCACGGACTATTATTTGTTATGAATTTTTATTTGTATCACTTACTTTTAACTTTTATTACGTTAGCTATGGTTACGGTCCCCGGCGTCTATCAGATACAATGATTATTTACGTTTGTATCTATCCAACTCCTCTAAATATTTTTAAAAAGACTTTGTAAGATGGGCAAAATTCGAAACAATCCCGGCAAAAATCGAAACGAATACCGGAACCCGGGGACCGTAACCGCATGTAACGTGTAAACAAATTATTAAAAGATATTTTTGCCTCTTCAATATTTTTATTATGGGAATAATGACCTCCCTCAACCTCCCAAATTCAGCGTTTATGTTTTTATGGAAGCTAATTGAGATTTTCATAGAAACTTAATGGAAACTTTAAAAAAAAATTTTCAGTTTGACGGATCAAAAATAAATAAAATTGTTCTTGGTTTATGTTTATGATTAATGTGAGATTCATAAAGATTATTATATACTTAATAATTAAATTAAATTCTTTAATATATTTACTAGAATAAACATTGCTGTTTTCATTCGGTATTTCAATCGACGTACATTTCTGGAGGTTTCATGGAATATTAATAATTCAACAGGTCGCTCGACTGTTTTTGAATGAGTTGACCCTTCAGAAAAAACAAGTCGCCAACCCTCGTTTTGTGTGAAGTTTTTTTTTTTTTTTTGTTTTGATTCAACCTCTCCTAATTCAATTGCTAACAGGTATGAGGGCCTAAAGTGACCCAAACGGAGATATTATTTTTTTTTTTAAACTTCTTTATTGAGATATTACAATCTGTCACAAGATGGAGATATAAGCAAGAAATAATTCAAATTTAAATGAAAGTTCTTTCTATCAAAAAAAGATCAAAACATTCATGAAGATATGGGAAAAAATTAAATCTTCCTCTTGTGGTAATTTTTTTTTTATTATTATTCATTTTTTCTCTTACATATCCAAAGTTTCGGGACTCTGCCTTACCTTCAGGAATATTCTATAATATAATTATCATTACTACATAAATGTATCCACATACATAGATTATGCATGTTTGATTTACATTTTAGCTAAGCTATTAATTTTTTTTGTATAGTGTATAAATGAAAAAAAAAAAAGAAAAAAAAAAGTAAAACAAAATGCTATATTACTTGCTTACACGTAAAATAACATTTTTTAAAAAACATATATCCAAATACATAGATTATATTCACTTTTAGTAATCTATCTTAACCTTTTATAAATTCTTTTTATTTTCATTTTACATAGTAACCGTATGCAGGAGGAGTTTATTTACTAAGTTTACAAGCACCATGCGAATTCGCATTTATATGCATGCATGTTTGATTTACATTTTAGCTAACCTGTTGATTTTTTTTTTTTGGTATAGTGTAAATTTAAAAAAAAACATAAATAAAAATTAAAAACGAAATGCTACAGTACTTGCTTACACGTAAAATAACATTTTAAAATAAAATTTACAATGAATAATAGTTAAATGTTTTAAAGTATTGTGTAACAATTGGATTATTGTTACAACACTTAAAGTTGTGCAAGAATCGAACGATGACAGAATACATAATCATCAAAACTAAAATAACTTACAATTTTAAAGAAATTATTTTATTAAATTTAACAAAATGGTGTTAAGTAAATATAAAAAATAAAATATAGCAGTACTCACTTTAAAATGCAGTGACGGTGCAAACTAATTTGGATAAAGCATAAAATAAATTAAGTAAATGTAAGTAGATATAAATAATCATAAATTGAGGAAATAACACTGTAAATAAATATAAACAAAATTATATTTATCATTTTTTTTTTTATGCTTAACCAGACCCCCGTAGCCTCGACATCCCTCTTAAACTTCAAAGTATTGAGATACAGATTTTCACACAGATTTTTGAACTAGTTATTCTAAAAGGGTTAACGTAAGCGTTATTAAATTTCAAGTATGAATAGTATTCTTGTACTCAACCTTAAATTAATTTCGTTCTGACTGATGGTAAATGACGGATTCGTTAAAATCAGAAAGAGATAAAAATAATTTTGTCCAATAGACTATTGTTCTATGCTTTTTCAGGTGGAAAACAAGTTAGAAAGCGGAGATTTTAAGTTTATTATGTTCGTGATTTTTAAAAACAGAAATAGTCAAATACGCAATTCGGAAATGTAGAATGCATTTTCGTATTCGCTGATGATCAAAACTCGCGGATATCAAATCCGCGAATGTTACTGAATTATTGTATTTCGAAAACGGTTTCTCCCGAAGACTTTATTCTCAAACGAAAACGTACAGACTTCGAAATACAGGCAGTTGTGTAACCAATGAAAAGGTGAGGAAGCTATACTGACCTCCTTGGCAGATATTTTATCAATTAAGTTCTGGTTTTATTGTAAAAGTAGAAAAAGAATAAAAACATTTATTTATGTTCTTTATAGAATATTACGTTAAATGAGAAATAAACAGTACACAGTTTTAGATAAGAAGGTGAAATAATTAACATAATAAAGTATAATTATTATTTTTTTAGATTTAATTTTAGCGAAATGAAAGGCTTCAGTGAATCTTTTCAATAAAAGTTCAATAAAAAGTTACATTGAATCTCTCTTTGAAAAAAAGTTCTAGTTCTGAGAGAACAGAAAAACAATCGAGAAAAACAATTATTCGAATCAATTCACAACTGAATAAAAATAAAAGTTAACTTTTCATAACTCGATTGTATCGCACTTTTATTATTTAATGACTTAATAGGTTATCTAACACAGGAAATATTTTTTTCTCTCTATTTTTTTTTCTCATGCCATTACAGACCTTGTTGACATTTTGCCGCCTACTCCATCTCCATCTGCATAAAGCTCTATTGCATCTTTGTTGATTCTATCTATTCATCTGTTTTTTCTCTTTCCATGTGGTCTTTTACCTTCTAATGAGGCTTTCATTGTTATATAGAGACATCCAAATGGATTGTTCCGAGCTGCATGCTCCGCCCATCTTAACCTCAGGGCCTTCATATCATGAGATATTGATTGACCCCTTACTGTAAACAGCTCTTAATTGGTAATTATTTTCCATGTGTTATTACTCGGATCCGAGACGGCTATAGTTATCGTTTGTAGAATTTTTCTCTCAAAATTTTCAATACTCTTTCCTCGAGCTCTGGTCAGTGTCCAGGTCTCACAGCTATAGAGGGTGTTTCTGAGTCAAATGGCCAAACTGGAAATATCAGTTAAGGACATCAAAATAAGAAAAACAAATCATCTGAAGGTATGTCCGCGAACGCTTTGTTTAGGAGATATTCACACCTAAAGATTTGCGTTGCTATAAATTATTTACGTTATATGAAAAAACCAAAACCTATTTATTTGTTCTAACTACATTATTAATTAAATTTAAACATTAACCTTTATATTAAATGTTGTTCAAAGTGATTTCCTCGGCATCTTTCTTCAACAGCAGCAGTGGCAGAACGGCGCTGGATATGTGTTATTGTTTCACAAGATTCAATTATCCTTCTTCGTAAGGAATTAATGTAATTGACTTGCATAGACTTTTTGTTTAATGTCCTCCCAAACAAAAAAATCCAGTGGTGTCTTGTTTGGAGAGGTGCAGGCCAAGCCACAGGTCTTGCACGGCCAATCCATAGATTGAGATAATTATCATTTAGTCATTGTCGTAGGCCTCTTACGTAATGTGCAGGACAACCATCTAATCGAAGTCACATGTCCCTTCTCAGTTGTAGTGGAATATGTTCAACCAAATCATAGTAATCATTATTAAGAAATTCCAGAAATGTGCCCGCATTGAGTCGAGGAATGCGGACATACCTTCACTTTGAACAATATTTAATATGAATCTCCTTAACAAAGTGTTTGCGGACATACCTTCAGAGGAATTTTTCTTTCTTGTTTTGAGGTCCTTAGCTCATTTTTCAGTTTGGCCACTTAACCCTGAAACACCCTGTATATTATACCTAGCTTTATTACAGCATTATACACCATTAATTTGAGATTTTTTGGAATTTCAATACCTTTGAAAGGGAGAAGAAATCTCTTTTTGTGCTTGCACGCTGCTCTATTTCCGACCGTTGATCATTCATTTAGGTTAATGTGGAGATGGTGTATTTGATTTTTTCTACTCCCGGGAACGTTTTTTCCGTTCTACGCAGATCCTGTTATTGTGTTGGAATTTTCGGCTTATATTTTGTTTTGTCTTCATTTACTTGTAAGCCGATTTTGCTCTGCTTCGCTTATCAGATTCTTAGCGAATTTCTTATTGTCCTCTTGATTACTTCTCAGGACAGCTCTATCATCTACATATCCAAGGATTTTATAATTCATTCTTACTGTGTACCCTCCCAGTTTCGCTTGAGGTTCTTATCACCTTCTCCAGCACTGAAAAACATCGGTGATAGTCCATCTCCCTGCCGTAAGCACGTTCGAACTTTGAAGGCTTCAGATTCTTCTCCTTGTAGTAGGGCTCGTTGATTAGGGTCATTTGCACACGCATTTGCCAATCGCACCAAATTATCGGGAACTCCCGATTCAGTGATGATTTGACTCATATATTTGACAGCGATGATCTGTGACAGTTCCTGTCCACAGAATCATAGGCTACTATGATTGAAAACGACAAACGACGAAGCGTCTACTTCCTGAGATAGTTCCCATCGTTTTTCCAGTACTTGTTTGAGGATGAAACCTTGTTTAGCGTGCTCCTCGCTTTTCTGAATCCAGCTTAGTAGTCGCCAAAAAAAAAATAAAAATATATATATTTTCAATATAATTTTATGAATTTTGTTTTTGAGGTTAATACCTACGTGATGTTAAAGACCATTAAATTTTTCACCGGCACGAGTTAAATCAAAATTGTCAATGCCATTTTCGGAAAATTTTAATTTTTAATTAGTTTTAATGGATAATTGATGGCATTCCCTTACAAGTATCATTTGATATTGGCGATAAAGATATTTTTGATCCAGTATTATATTATTATCCGATACCATAGGCCAATGTCGATATCGATAAGGAATATCGGTACTTGCCTGATATCGCAAAAACCCAAAAAATGAATACAATTTTAAAAAAGAGGTAATTGTTTAATTAAAAAGCTTCCTTACATGAAAATGTATGGAACGTTTTTAAGCCAAATTATCTTTAAGAAAACGTTCATAAAAAATAAAAGTAAACTCTCTTGTGGAACTCCATTAGAGAAAACGCTATAAGAAGTTAAAATATGTTTGAAAATAATATAAAAATATTAAATATGAAAAACATAAACAGTGAAATAATCTTTTATTGTGTTTTTTTTTTTTTTTATGCTTATGGCTCAATGTTTTATCTTTATTACTTTCATTCACTGTTTGATTGCATATCCACATACTTGCCATATTATCGTAGTTTTTAAGGCATAATACTATATTTCAATTGTTTTTTGTTATAAAAACATTATTTATGATCAAGACATCGGTTATACACAGGATAAAATATTTTAATTTGTCATATTATATGCCTAAAAATGTACGATAGTATAAAGTATACGATGCCATAAAATATAATATAATATGCAGTATAAAATTCAATAGAATAGCCATCAAAACAATAAAATATTTATATTTTTTTAAATAAATGAATGAGTTTATTACCTATTTTTTTTTTCATGTGTACAAATTTTAAAGTTATTTTAACTGTTAATATTGACTTTCCTGATGGGGACTTTTATATATGAAATTTTAATTTAAAGAAATTAAAAAAGAAATTGTATGAGTTATGCAGCTGTGAATAAAACCTTCATAGCTTCATGTTATAAAGCTTTGAATATTTCAACAATACATAGTAGAAATAATTTAATAATGCAAATTAAAAAAAAAAAGTATGATTGGAATAATTATATTGACAAGGTTCTGAAGTAGACAAAAACATGTTACAAGGTTAAATTAGCCCAAATGATTGTATTTTTATTTTATAATGTAACGTTTGTCAATATATAATAGATTATAATATGTAAATGTAAGTTGTGATGTTGGTTTTTTTTTTTTATTTTCTTCTTTTTAAAATGGCCTGAAAGGTTGTGTGTAAATATAAAAATAAAGTATAGCTAAGATTCAAATATGTTTTTTATAATTACAAATCCAAAGCGCTCTCGCTCAATCTCTCAATAGAGAGAGTAGCGCAGAGATCTCCTGGAGTCCTGCTTTTTCCCTCCATAGTTAAAGGGACAAGCCAGGTATATATGTATTGTTTTTTTAAATTTACTTATGTTTAAGTTATTTTATTTATTTAAATAATTTTTGATTATTATTTGGTACAATAAAAAAACAACAGTACATTATAAAACAGACACTAAACATTTAGGAACACATGCTGACATATTAAACAAAATTAAAATTTAATAAAAATGAAATTTCAGCTACATAAAAAATAAACATTAACAACAATAGTATAAAAATAAACAGTCATATCCAAAGGTTAATTGTATTCACTGTGGTAGACACCCAATAATTAGTCTAAAAGAAGATGTTGAACTGGATGTTATATATCTTAATTTACTAACTTGACGATGGAGTACATTAGATTTAAGGTAATTGCAAATTTAATGTGACAACCCAATTCTGACACGTATTGTAACATGCAGTATTTTTTAACTCAACTTTTTTAGCCATGTATCCACAAAATCATTGGGATCGTAGTTCTGAAGATGGGAGTAAATATCCCGAAGCGTTAACTTGTATTGAAAATACAACAAATAAATTCAATTGTTGTTAATTGGAAGTCATCATTGCCAAATAACAAAGAATAACATACAACTTCCAAGAAAAAAGAAAAATATAATATGTATTGTGATTGTTTAAATATTTAACTTAGATCACTCACAGACACAAACATGGACAAATTAAAAACAAAAATTCTATTTTGGGGGACTTCAGCCCTAATCTCCTCCCCCCCCCCACCCTCTGTAGATCCGCCAGCGATAGGAAGTGCGGTCTTCAGGAGGAAATGGTGCGGCGAACCGGTCTCTCGACGTCCAACGTAAGAAAGAGGTGACAAGACTCGACGATTGCGAGAGGACTACTGTTACTCTCGAGGAAGGTTGGTTGTGCTAGTTGTTATTGGCTAAAAGGGAATGTTTATAGAATTGTGTATTCCAGAAATATCTGTTATGTTTTGCCACCATTGAGAGGGGCCGGCGCATGCGCGTGGGAGGGGAGGTGGCTAGCGGGTAGCCAGCCCTGAATCTGAGAGTCAGTCGCCGCGCCGCGCTCCACATCGATCTCTCTTGGGATGCAGCCGCCCAGGCAGCAGTTCGCTGTCGGCTCCTCCCCGGTAAGTCGTAAGGCCCTTGCGGCACCCGGCCTCCTTCAGTACTTATATATTTTACCCTAAATTACCCCGGTCCAATCATTCCTCTTCAACTCCACGCTCACATCCATCCCCCACCAACTTATAACAGTCTATTGGTAACACGTTCCCTTCCCCGGCAGATAACACGATTTTATTTTAGGCGGGCTTTTCACCCTCTATGTCATATTTCGAATTAGGCAAGAGAGATGCAACAGATAACCTGCTTCATCAATGGAAGCTGCATGACAAAGCTTTCGTGAGATAATAAAAAACAAAACAATACTTTTTGATTCAATTAATGAAACATGAATGGAATAATTCTCTTAGCCGGACTAAAGAAAATAAATCCACATATAACAAAATTGTTTTATCAGCATATGATTCGACACATGCCATAAAGTAGAATAAATTTTATTCTATTCATCAACAGAATGAAAAATTCTGATGAAACTCTTGTCATTGAAAACAAAGCGAGTTGAAAGTGATTTGACTTGTTCAATTCTTGATATTATCTAACGATATTTATACCCTGGTCTTAATTTATTTATTGTTTTATAATCAACGCGTGTAAGCGGAGTAGATTTATTTCATGAACATACTTGTTAAGAACACAGGATGGACACGATATATTCTAGATTTATCATTATCATTGTTTTATTTTTAAATTTACTGTAAAGTGTTACAATGCATAATAGAAAAACAAATAATAATGCTAGGGTATTCATTCGCACTTGAGATAAAAAAAAAAAATTATTCAATCAACATTCTGTCAAATTACATTTATTTAAGCACTCGTTAAGCTTGGAATAATGGCATTTGATCGGATGAGACCAAAGCATTTTAAATTTACTTAAAATGGCAGCATTAATATTTGATAATGTATTTATAATATTGATGTAATGATTAATTAAAATAATTTGATTTGTTGGAAGTTAATACAGCGGGAATTGATAATGACGCCCCACATGTTGGTCGGGAGAGCAGGTCGCTGATCCTACATCGCTTGCTCTGCTGCCTTCATTGTTGATAAGGGGGAAAAAAAAAAATTGGCGATATGTTTGTTGTGACTGCCGACTGATAGCTTCTGATTCTTGAAAATGATTAAATAATTTATTGTTTTGTTTGTTTGTTTGTTTTTTTCCAGGAAAAGGATCAAGTTATTACTTCTGATGGACATCAATTAAGTATATTGAAATGTATATCTATAAGCTTGATAGAAAGATACCTCTTTATGAAACACTCACATGAAATACAATAACGTATACTCAAAACGTAGATATTAAATTTTAAAAATAAAACATTTTTAAATTTTTTTTCTTCGAATGAACAATAAGAGAAACGAGTCAATTAAATACATTGATAAATGAGCATCTTCAATCGAAACCATCTCTTGAAGAATTAAATTAAATTTATCCTCTATAATAACTGAAATAAACATCAATTTTAAGAATATCTTGTAACAACAATCGATTCCAAAATATACACAATTAAAAAAAAAAAGCAATAATGGTTATTATACCAGTGGCTCGACATCTCTTGAAAGAGACAAGGCTTACCGAATCGATTGCCGCCATGATGGTAGTAAGCGAATAGAGGTTATGCTGGCCAGCCATAAGTAACTCATGCAATCTAAATTTCGGCTTGGTAATCCGGTCTGATACTTATGTAAGCAGCTACTTAATTTTGCTCACGAGGATGCGTGACCTGCGTTTGAGGACTAAGCCCTACGGGGGAAAAAAATCCTCATGTTTATTGCCTCCCTGGTTTGCTAACCACTTCTGAGACGGCAGAATATAAGAATCAAGAGCATTCCTAATGTATATGGTCAAATATTAGACTAGCAGTTGTGTAGTAAACAATTCTATCGATTGTGTATCGAAAAAATTCGAACCAATTGCAGCAGGTTGAAAAGTATAACGAATATTGAAAAATGGTAAGAGGTTGTAAAAAAAAAAATGTTTTTCTTTCATTCATTTATAACTTATTTCATCTATGGTATATCGATTATAGATAAGGCGAACCTATCAGTTTTCTCAAGGTTGTATTTATTTGCAATCGGAATTGTTCAAGGAAACGAAATAATATTATATTACACATATGTAAAATATAACAGCTATCTCCTCCTTGACATTTATGAAGGGACACTCACCGAAAAAAATGTATTGAGTGGTTAAAGAAAAAAAGGAAAAAATATACAGCTATGAAGTAATCGCACGCATGGAGGAATTCTAAATAAAAATGCAGTCGCTGAAACGGAAAAGAATTGTTGGTGTGCTATATTTTACATGTATGAAAAAAAAAATAAATAGAGATAATAAAAGATTCATGCGGTTATCTTCACAAATGAACAACTCTTTACTCACTAATTCAGTGATATACAGAAACCCAAACGCTTAGGCGAAGAGCTTTAGCATTGCTTTGTCAGCTCTCTTTGTTGTTTTTTTATGTTGTTGAGCCGATGTTTAGGCAGCCCCTTTTCAAAGAATTCACGACGTCTATTGCTTATTTTTTTAAAATTTATTATATTCATTATGGGTTGTGGTAATCTATTACTTGGAAACTTGGCTAAAGTACCAATGGGCAACTATGATATTATGGGAATTAAATTATAATTATATATATCAAATCTAAAAATAATGACCAATTAAAAGTTAAAAAGTAAGAACAATAATAAAAGCCTATGAAAAATAAATTAATGGCCTCCCTCGTCCAGAAGTTGACGAGGCAGATTATGATTATGAATGACAAGAAATCGATGCGAATATTCTCAAATGGCCGAGGTCCCCCTTGTGGGAGCACGAGTTATGGATTTAACCTACTCAATAGACGTTGCGGAAAAAAAAAATGTATAAATTAATACCTGAAGGGTTAAAAAAACATCTAACCGCATCGCAGACGTATCGTCTGAAATCCCAACATTAATTTACAATAAGTTATTAATAAGACAGTGACAATAATCTAGTCAACATCAGGCAGAGGTTGTAATAGGCTAGTATTCGAACAGTGTCAGGCCTCGGCGATATGCCTCTCTTGAAAGGAATACAATTTTAAAATATTTTCTTGATAAATGTGATATCCACAAGAGAACCTGGTGGGGAAGATAAACTTACGCAAGACTTGACAAACGTGACAGCTCCATTAGCGATAGGCTTCATGCAGGCTTGTTCAGTCTGAGGACGTCACCCCGCTACTGTCCTTAGGGAAAAGAAGGCGCCACGCATCTCGCCCCAGGGCCAAAAATCCCTTCGTTAAACAAACGATGGGCGGATAGTCCCTTGATAAAAAAAAAAAGAAAAAGGAACATGATAAAAGAAAGGAAAATATTAATAATTATAATGTGAAATATAAGCGGTTGTTGGCCTGCGTGGAAAAACAGAAAAAAATTAAATGAAGTTAAAGAAAAATGTTAGCTTTTAACTGCTACTTTCATACTCAAGAATTTATATAATTATACTTATGTAAGATTAAACGGATTCTATTAAAAATCAATATCTTCAGGAAAAATCCATCATTGTTTCGATAATGGACCATGTTCATCCATTATCGCATCCGACTATACTTCTACATTATTAAAAAAAAAAAAAAACCTGCTAGTATTTAGGCTTGGCAGTAAGCGGAGATATAAGAGTCGAAAATGAGGTAAACAGGAAGATTCCGAGGGCCAAACTTGCATTTCATTAATCAGCCACAATATTGGAAAAAAAGGAGATAAATAGTGTAAAATTACTGCTGTATAATAAAAGTTTCCTTCCAATCCTCCTGTATGGAGGAGAAGCTGGATTGCTCTAAAGCTCATCAGAAATGAGGTTTCTATGGAGAATAACAGGTAAAAAAAGAAGGGACTGCATTAGGAATGAAGCCGTAAGAGAGCAATTAAAAGTTGTGTCACTGGAGGAAAAAAAATAGAAGGATGCCATCCGCTCTGGTTTGGAGAAGTGTGCCAACTCTTTGGGGGCACAGAACGAAAATGGTTCATGGAATAAGACAAGTGGAACAGACCTAGAACCACATACATGCAGTACCTAGAGGGACTTGAAAAAAAAAAGATAAATCAATTGCCGAGATGAAAAAGTTGTCCTTGCGTTAGGACCATTGGAAAGGATGGACTGAGGCTATTGTACCACGCTGAAAGGTACTCAAGGAGCTAGGGAGGGTAGAGAATAAGACTAAAACAAAATACTACATTGTCTATTATTTATTTTTTAATTTACGGTGCTTCTAATTGGGGTAGGAAGGCTTCATTGACCTACGGGTTACCGACATTTTATAACCGAAGTGAGAAGGTAGGTCAATAGATCGGCCGGTTCTTATTCGAAAATGCTGAGATTCTGTCTCAAAAAGGGCCAAAACGGTGTTCATCCAAAATCATATCAACAATGTTTTTTTATTATGTAATATGACATACCGTCACGATTAAGACCATTGGTAATAGTGAAATTACATACTGCTGTACTTCAATACATTATTTACAACGAAGAAAACTCCAAACCAGAATTGTACCCGTGGAAGGAAAATCAGGCTCTAGGAGATCCCATTGCTTCTCTCACCGCGTCAATGGTTTTAAAATCTAGTAGAGGCAAGAGCTTGATTACGAACTTTAAATTCTTCTTCATGATATTAGTGAAAAAATTATTAATATTATTGCTGCTTTACATTTATGATGCTTCCAACGTTTCTAGCCTGAATAAAATCAAGCCAAGGAAACTTTTTTCACTGACATGAATTGAAAACAAAACGATTTTCATTCATTTTTTTATTTATTCATAACTAGTAATAATAAACATTTTGAATTTAGCAAGAAAATATCCGAGTTTTGTAATTGCCTATACGTGAGAAAAAAACAAAGATAAGCTGTCCATGCAGACAGAATAATAATTTAGATTTTAGGTAGCATCAAAAGAAATTCCAGTCTAACTCAAATAAAATGGGACTCTTGGGGATGAAAACGCATTTAGCCGCGTCAAATTATAAAAAAAAAAAAAAAAAAAGAGGCATCCCATGCAAAATATCGGGCAACTCATATTTTTTTATGGAGAATAAATGGTGTGTGTAGAATAAAATAGATCCAAGTTTTCGACATTGGATGACTTGCGCTATCTACGCAATGCGCTAAAGACCATTTATTTGTTTTTTGTTTAATTTTTTTTAATAATTAAGATTGAAGTGAATATTGATAAGCATTCAAACTTATATGCCCATTCACAGTTACTTCGACATAGAAACAAAAATTCACTATTTGAATATTTTACCTATGGTAGCGGTGTCCGGTAGAAATAGTTTAATTCTATGATATCAATTTAATAGATTGATAAGAATTGAGACGAGAATGTTCAAACGACATTACCTCAGCAACTTTTAAGTCTATATTTATATGAAATTCCAAATATATATTAATTATTTTATTTGATATATGATTATTTTATGCTAGCAGATTACAGTGGTACAACAGCAATATTTCATGTATACTCGTATAACGTTTAAACAGAAAAATATTACCAAGATAATATAAAAATTAATATTTTATTATTTTGTTTTAATGCATGTATCTGGTAGACTAAATGGCTTGAGTTCAAATTCAATATACTCAGAAACACAAACCAACAAAATTTGAGCAATTTACGAATAAGTTAGAGCCAATGCCTAAGAAACCTTCCGCTCTCACCAGTGTGCGCTGGTTCGAATTTGGTTTATGCAAGTTGAAATCGGTTGATGCCAGGGAATGAATCAATCTTCTCAACCTTCCCAATCTGGTTATAATAGGTTGAATATACTTGTCGAATAATGAGGGAGAGGTTATGCCAGAAATGGCCAGGGATTGGACAAAAGAAAGAGGTTAAAAATGAAATTATAAAGTATTATTATAATTATAATATAGGCTCTCGAGCGCTTGCTGAATCTTGGAAGCCATCATCCATGGATCTACACCATTTCCACTGCCCTTACAATCGAGTGAGTTAGTTGGAAGAGCACTGATAGATTAGCATATATATATATATATATATATATATATATACATGTGTGTGTGTGTGTGTGTGTAAGTGTGTATATATATATATATATATATATATATGTATATATAATTAATAATTAAATTAGTTAATAATAGTATTTTAGAATATAGTATATTAGAAAGTCATTTCAATATGGAACAGTTGGCAACGCTCAGTAGGTGCAGGTGTTCAAGGGAGATAATTAGATTATGACTTCAGCAGTTACTCTGCTTGAATAGTCAAATTAGCTCCTTCCTTTTTATGGAGTCCCAGTTCTCAGCTTCACTAGATCTTAACAGTCCTGTTTCTTCGAGAGTTGAGAGAGAGGGAGAGAGAGAGTTAAGCAGTTTATACAAAGATGGATGAAGTTTCATCAAATAATCAAATGATTTTAAGGAAGTTAAAGGTATGATTATGAAGTTAGGCTAAACTATTTTATTCAGTTTATTATGATATTAGATACTGAAACAGATTGATGTTCAGTTTAACTCAGTTAACGCAAAATAGATAAGTAATAGAACGTTTAATTTATATTCGACAAATTATATGTTATTAATCATTGCGAGAATTTATTGATGAAATTTTGTGGGCTGTTCCACATATCACAGGTGATGTGGGGGTTAATCAGACTTTTCATTTTTCATTTTTTTTTTTTAATCCTCCCGAATTTTTTATTATCCGTCACCAACTTCAAGAATATAATTATTATTAAAATTGCTTTGGAGTTGATTTTTTATTTCCTACCTTTACTAGGTAAGGAAAGTATAGCGATCGGGTCAAATTTCCGACATGCGGATTTCGAATGATCTATACGTTTCAGAGACCCTGAGTCCGAAAAACACATTTTCAGCCATTTGTCTGTCTGTCTGTGCCAAGATTATCTGAGGAAATAGAGGATTATATAATTTTCTAATTAATGTCCTTTTAATTTTTGAACATGTACTAAATTCTTGAGAAAATACACGAAAAGAAGTCATAAAGAAAAGAAAAATGTTTTGGGGCCTAACTCACTAAGTATATTTTATACGGTAAAACTAATATAAAAACTTTTGAAAGGCAATTAAATTACCGACAACAAAAAAATCATTGGAATCGAACCAGTAATAGCGATGATACAGCCTATTTTATTTTATATACATGTTTTAATATATTACTTTCCTACATATACTAGTTAAGGAAAGTATTGCGATCGTGTCAAATTTCCGACATGCGGTTTTCGACGGATCTATACGTTTCAGAGCTCCCTGACTCTACCTTGACAACTATCAAAAAAGTTACAGCTATTCAATTTCGTGCGGAAGAATACGGATCTAAGCGGTGAATGAGAGAGAAAAAAAAAGAAAATTAAATGAAAGTAAGAAAATCTGTTGCTCGCATCAAACAAGTTTTCTCTCGACTTTTAACAGAAATTATTGCTTGACAAAGATGGCTGAGGTAAAAAAGTTTATAATTAACAATATTAAAGAATTTTGAACATTGAATTTTTACGCTTCCACAAGCCGGTTTATATTGTTTTAGTTTATCAAAGAAATCGTACTTAAATCTTTGCTTTGATCAATTTTCAGGAGAACAAATGTAATTAATTTTTTTTATTTCTTAATGGACATAATTAAAGGTATAAAAACTTTTCTGAAATAGGTAGGAACGTCGTGTTAGTGGACACACCAGATTTTTTTTTTCATAACTTTCCTGTCAGTTATTGAAGTAATCAATAATAAAAATGACTTACTATATTATAGTAAATTTCATTTACATATCCCAAAAATATAATGGTAAATAAAAAAAAAAAATGTAATATATATTTTTTTTTGGATACACCGCATTATTTGATATGGAGATAGGGGCACGTTGGCCCTTTTCTGTTTGCTTCATTTTTAGAAAAAAAAAAATGATGTGGTTTTGTTATTATCTGGGGAATAATTTTGAACGATTCCCAATACATTTTATAACATATTAAAAATTCAAATTTATTTAAAAGTGTGAAAACCATGTTTATTAATTGTTTTAAACAATAAGTTATGCTTAACTTCCCGATATACGAATATAAATATTTTCACTTTAAGTAGAGTGGTAAGTGAAAGGTGTGTGATGGCCGCAACAGGCAAAACTTTCAATAATCAGGCATATTTATCCACAATTGTTTAACCTTACAGATTATAAGTTGAATATCTCTGTATCTTTCATATAATATTTCTTAATATAAACATTCTAAAAATCTAATATATTAAAAAAAACCTCTGTCACCTTTAAAAATTTCCATCTATCCGAAGAAATTTTTCTGATGAAAATGAATTTTTATCCTAAATAAAAAGTAATTGAAATTTATTCAAAATTAATTGCGAGTTCCAGACATTGCTTAAATTTTACTTTGGGGGTGATAGGTCAGGAGCACTAAGGCTCATAAAAATTCCATTTGATAGCGTCAAATACTTTGGATTCCAGGTGTTAGCTTCGTGGATATAAGAGAAAGAAAAATAAATAAAAGACGCGATAAAACAATATTCTGATCACTTCACACATTCTTTCAGAATATCTTGAATAGTTAATTTATTTTTAGATGTCGTTCTAAAGCATGTGCCTATGTGGAACATACTTTACACACAAGTTATATATATATATATATATATATATATATATATATATATATATATATATATAATAAATGCATTATAATTAATAACAACTAATTATAATAATATTACTAACGAATAGTATTATTAGTTTTGATCAGACAACATGGTTTTCAAACACAAAGTACAGATAGATATTCAACTGAAGCTGTTTCACATTCTATGTCTGCATATTCTATGCTATGCATGACATCAAAACAATCTATATTATTTAATTAATGTTCATACTGTATGAATACCTTCATCATTGACCCCGTTGCTGATTCGATTCATATCCATGTAAATACTGCAATAAAATTTCTAAACAAAAGAAAAATTCGAAAAATATGAGTAGTAATAAAAAGGTACCATATAAGGTTTAAAAGAATAAATATAATGTATAAAGTCGTAGGAGATAACAGAGAGCGGAAAAATATTAATTTTCTAACTTCTACTTTTTTTTTTTTGTTTAACAATAACTAACTTGGATATCCATAAAAATTCTTTATAAAATTTTAAATTTTGACTCTAAAATTTTAATTCTCCTACCTCGGCTATTAATATGATTTATTTATTAATAAAATAAGTAATCTAATTAGTAAAATAAGTAATCTATTTATATGATATATTAAATCATATAACGATATAATATACTTTTCACTATTTGGGCCCTGGGAATAATTCGCAAAAAATTTTGTTTAGTGCAGGAATAGCAAAACAATATGGAAATAAGTAGATCCTATTTATTATCTGAGGGAGGAATTAATGTTTTTACCTTGGTCGATTAAAATATTCCATTTAACATAGTACACCAAAATATTTGTACAAAGTGTTTTGCTAGGGCCTATTTTTCAACGCTGACTGGAAAGATGATAAAGGAAGTAAAGCCAAAAAACCCTCAATCAATCATGGGATTTTCTAAATTATTACAAGAAAAAAAAACAACTTTATAACACAAAGGTTAGTATAGGATTTCAAGAGAAGTCTAGGGCCGATGAGGAAAAACACACAAAAAATTAAAAAATAAAATTGTGCACGTACCAAACGAATTTCACTTATCACGCTGTTTTCAGTAAAAACAAATTTAACAAACTAAATATACAATATGATAATTCTGTGCTATTTATAATTTCTATTTGACAAGCTTAAAATTTTATAAAGAATTTTGCATGGATATTCTATTTAGTTATTGTATTCTATATAGTTATTCCACTCTTTTTTATCTCCTACGACTTCATATGTTATATTTAATCTTTTAAGCGATTTTTGGTACCTTTTTATTACTGCTCATATTTTCCGAAATTCATCCTTAACCTGAGAAAATAGTTTCTTTTTGTCAATTATCAAACTCTTTCATAACTTTATTTATCCATTTTTTCAGCATTATCTACGATTAGAAATGTTCAATTATTAAAAAAAATAAAAATTAAAGATCGTGTAAATGAAGTAATATAGATACAGTCCATTAATTGTAGTATACTTAGTATTGTCTTCCTCTTTAAAGATGTTACTTTTAGGAGTAGAATAGTCTACTACACTTTTTTTCCTGGCTGTTATGTTAACATTATTATTTCTTAAAGGTATTTTTTTGTTCTCACATTTTAATTTTTTTAATAATTTAGAAAATCCCATGATCAGGGCATTATTTTGTCTTTATTACTTTTATTATCCTTCCAGTCAGCGTTAAAAATAGATCCTAGAAAAGCAATTTGTACAAATATTTTGGTCTATTATGTTAAATGGAATGTTGTAATCGACCAAGGAAAAAAATTAATTCCTTCCTTACATAATACATAGAAACTACTTATTCTCCTGTTTTTCTATTTCTTCACTAAATTTTCTGCGAATAACTTCGCACACGCCAATTAGTCTCTCATATAAAGTACCTTGTATAGTGTGCGTGTAGTCTTACCCCACTACAACCGTTGCCCATTGATTAATAAATAAATTAAAACAAAATCGTTGTTAACCATCTTTGTTGAACCACGTGTAACTTGGTCCAGTAGTTTTCATGATGGGCGGTTACAAATGAAAAAAGGTCTGTCCTCTTACGTAATAGTGTAGATAATGATAATATTTTTTTTGTATTTATTTTTTATCTCAAAGAAATGCGGAGTTTTTATTCCAAAGCTCACGCGATACATTTTATCAATTCTGGTAAGCCTGTAATTTCGTGTTATTTTTTTTTTTTCTCTTCTCTCACCCACTTTTGTCAGGTGTCGGAAAATTTTCATGTACGTGCCAGAGTTCTCGTGACTCACAGCCACTATCTCTTCTATTAGTCATTAGCGGCTATCTGGAATATGTAATTCCAGCCTGGAATCACCAGTTTATTGTGAGGTTATCGTAAGAACGGGATCTTTTAATGCACCTATGACCTCATAATCAGGCCTTTGCAGAGAATGCCAACATCGGCACGAACCGCCCCAGTTTATTGCTTTCCTATTTCTCAGAATTCCTCCCGTTCTTTCCTTATTTATTCTGTAGTGTTTATTTAAATTTCTCAGCCTTCTCTATTTTAGTCTTTTATAGGCACCTGCCACTTCTGAGTATTGAACTTACGAATTCTTCAACAAAGCGAAATTGTGTCAAATATGGTGACAATCTTGGGATGTTGAAAAACATCGACATATAGACATTATTTCTCGATATTATTTATACGGTGCTGAGCGTATGTGGTTTATTAATCTCACTTAGTCTCCAATGGCTTTCAATATCAGCGACGCGTCTGGGAGAGAACCATAGGGATCTCTTTGAGTCCTGTTTTTGTCTCTCACACGAAAGTGACAAAGCATGGTTCACAGTTTCACAGGCTGAAAGTAAATATTGTATTTATTATTTTTTTTTTCTTTTTACAATCCTCTTAATGTATTTTTTTTTCTTTTCATAACTATTTTATTTTAATTAATATTCTTTTTTTTAATAGATTTTAGATATATACATCTTATTTATCAAACACTTATCTGAAAGAAAAGCTTTATAAGTAAGATAAACGAAGCACTTCATTATTGGTCACAACACACAACATATGTATACAGAGTATTTATATATGCGTGTATATACATTTGTGATATTTGTGATCATACCGATCGTAAGATTTGTGATCGGGGCCCCAAGATACTCCCATGTCTCTCATCACTACGCTGAGTTAAAGTGGCTTTTCCCCTCCTTCCGAAGACAATATTTCCTAGGTACGTTCCTCTACCAAATTATCAACAACCATCGTCCTTCTTACGCCTACAACCTTCTCCAGTTCAAATCCTCAGTCCATTCCCTGTCCACAAGATCTCGACCTTCTAACCTTTACATGCCTTCTCACAGATCTGCCTCATTCCGAAATTCCTTTATTGTTCGCTCTGTCAATTTCTGGAATTCCCTCCCTATCAAAATTCGACATTCCCCATCCATATCCACATTCAAAACCCTCCTATTCCAGTTCCTATCCCAAAAAAAGTCAGATAGTTGCTAACCATTCGAGCTGATTTTAATAGAGAATTTGATACATATTTATATTTTAATTCTTTATTATTTTCTTAGAAGTGTATACTGGTCTATCAGTGCAAACAGCTTTAAGTGTCTTGTCATAGTATTAATCGTTTTATATATAGTTTCGTTTGTATTGTATATAGAATTTTTACCTTATATATTTTTTACATTATTTCTTTTTTTCGATTGATTTTATTATGACCAGATGTAATATTTTAATTTTGTTCTATTTTGTTATTCTCAAGGGACTGTGTCCCAGAATAAAGTTATTTTTCTATTCTATTCTATTCTATTCTATATATATATATATATATATATTTATAACTTTAAATTCCAACGAATAGGTAAAAACTATTCATCCTGAGAATGCTCCTGCTAATTAAAAATAGTTTATATATTATATTTACACTAGTAAAAGTGAATACGGCAGTATTGACGTTTATCAAAATGAATATGCTTAAATTTATAGAGATATGGAAGAAAATGGAAGACATTAATAAAATGATTATTGATAATCCTGAAATTTTCAAAGTTTTTTATGATAAAGCATTTACCTGGCAAATCACAGCAAGTGAAATTGATACAATCATCGAGAATGACTTATAAGAGCGTTTCACTTTGTTATATTCCTGTTTTATGATGACTTTGCCATACTATAACTTCATTTTTAATATAATATGAAAAAATATAAATTTTTAAAATTGTTGTAAAATAAATTAAATTAAAATTAATATGAATAAATAAAATTGTAGAATGAATTAAATTAAAACTAATATAAATAAATTAAATTGAAAAATAAATTAAATTAAAACTAATATAAATAAATTAAATTGTAAAATAAATTAAAATTATTATAAATTTTTTTAAAATAAATTGCTAATTAAAAAATATAAACTTTTAATGAATGGTTACTTTTTTCAAAGTTTTAAACTGACTGTAAAAAACTGTATGCAATATAACCATATATAAAATCTGTATATATATAAAATTATATATATACATACATATATATATATATATATATATATATATATATATATATATATATATATATATATATATATATATATGATATAAATACAGTCTGAGAATTGAATGTGGGATGATGTTCATAAAGGGCACCAGTTGCATATAATATCTGCTCTGATTCTGTCAGTATTTTGCAGCCATTCTCTCCGTGTTGTAGTATTATTGAATGTAATGTTAATTATATCATATATCACAATAATTATTGTCCACGTGGCAGGTTGTTATATTTCTAAATAAATAAATTTAAAAAAAAAAGTTAATTGATGTATGTGTGTAGATCTGGTGATACCAAAATCCAGTTTTTTACCTGTTTTTCTGTCAGTATACAGAGAAGATGTCATATTCCACTATTTTTAATTAGCAGGAGCATTCTCAGGATGAATAATTTTTACCTATATATTTATTTAACGTTGAACACATACACACACACACACACACACACACACACACATTCACAAACATTCACACACTCATATATATATATATATATACATACATAAGTCCTGGGTATATATTTGTTGAGCGTTGTGACCAATAATAAAGTGCTTCGTTTATCTTACTTATAAAGCTTTTCTTTCGGATAAGTGTTTGATTCTCCTTCAGTTGTGATTGAGGGAAGGAAGGAGGTGGTAGTGTCAACAGAAGGGGGAAATCTGATGTTTTATGTATAAGGATCGCATGTATCAGTATCATTGAATTCAGTTTGTCGTGTGAAGATAGAAAGATGATCAGCAATGATTTCAAATTATTCTTCTTCCGACTCATACTTGGGAACTACTTTCTGTTGAGATGATGGCACTCATTATATTTTTTTTTTTTTTTTACACTCCCATAAACTACCGTATGTCGTTATGTCCAGCTTAACTTAATTGTTATTTAAATTTTTACGTTCTATGGATTTATTTGTCCTTTTTGCTCATTGTCGAAAAATGAAATTCATCCCTGTAAATTAAATTTCAAAATAAGTATATGTAACAAAGTTAAGGATAAATTCTAAATATCATAGATCAATATAATACATGAAAAGAAGGCGTGAAAAAAAAATGATTACTTATAGATTTTCATGATAATTCATGTGAGGAAAATTCTATTTTAAGTAGGAATCTTTCCTATTTTAGTCATTAAGGCAAGAATTTGACTTGTTACTGACCTAGCAAGGTAGTAAAATAATAAAAAAATATTAATTAAAAAATAAATTACTAATATTTTCACTTTCTTGTACTAACAGTATTCACTTTATATACAACCTGGGTCATTTTTGGTTTTTGGTTTACTAGTTTACAGTTTAACAAGTTTGGTTTAAAGTTCGAAGGTTTAAAAGTTTTAAAGGTTACAATATTCCAAACTACAAAAATAAAATTTTAAAACTATTTTGCTTTATTTAAAGAAAAAAATATAAGTTGGTTATGGTTTTTGATTTGGAAACTATCTTTTTTTCTTATTTTTTTTCCCTACTTGACCATTCTTGGTATACGGGCTGGATATAAATAATATTCCACAGGTAACAAAACTGTTCTAGTTATACTGGGAATATAGAGACTCATTTGGTCCGCTATTCAGTAAATTACAATCCATCCAGGCCTGGCTTGAGGTTGCTAAGTTGATGCCTCAACACGTTCGGCCACTGTTGACTCAATTAGATGGAGATCTTCGTCTTATCATGTCCTCGTGGGAGAACTTGGGAGTCGGTTTCTCATCGTCATCCACTTCTTCGCTTCTGGACTACAGGATATCTGGTTTATAGAATTGAAAATAATTTTACTCTGGGACAAAGTCCCTTTAGAATAACAAAAAGGTACAAAATTAAAGTATTATATCTGGCCTAAATAAAAGCAAACATAAAAAGTAAAAAATAAAGAGAAATAATTAAAGAAAATATTAGTTAAACATAGTATATACAAAATTTAAAAAAATGTATATACAAAACTCTTGAAACCATGCCAAGACACTTAAAACTATGTACAGTGGTAAAACATAAATATACACTTTTAGAAAAAATACATTACATTCTTCTTAACAATAAGCTGGGTGTTTATGTAGAAAAAAAAAAGAAAGTCGAATCTGATAGTAAGTATTTAAGTGATGAGTTATATGTAAATATATCATTGTGAATAATAGGTAATTTTACATAAAAGGTTAGTGGTTATCTGACAGGGTTTTAAATGTAGATAGGGACGGAGAATGCCGAATTTTGACAAGAAGAGAATTCCAGAAATTAAAAGAGCAAGGAATAAAGGAATTTTGGAACGAGGCAGATCTGTGAGAAGGAATGTAAAGGTCGGAAGGTCGAGATCTTGTGGAAAGGGAGTGGACTGAGGACTTGAATTGGAGAAGGTTGTAGGCGTAAGAAGGACGATGATTGTTGATGATTTGATAGAGGAACATGCCTAGGAAATACTGTCTTTGAATGGAGGGGAAGACCCACTTTAACTCAGTGTAGTGGTGAGAGACATGGGAGTATCTCGGGGCACCAATTACAAACCTTACGCAACTGTTTAGTCTTCTCAGTAGTGTATTATATAGTGTATTATTTGAGTTTTCAGTCAACAAGACTTGACAAAAAATAAATAAATAAACGGCATTAGATTGAGTTAAGTTGTTTATTAGAGTCCGACGTTTTTATTTATTTTTAACTTGTAGTCTATTTCTTACAATTGATTTTTTAAATTCATTTATTATGTGTGCTATTGGTTGGCTCTCATAGTCACTGCTTGATGAAATCTCTTTCTTGGAAATTCATATATTATATAAATTTTTATCTAGTTCTTAATTTTTATATATTAGTCTCGTCTTACCTAATTCATATAGGGCAAGTTCCTAAACTCATCGAAAGAATCCTTCAATAAATTGAATCCAGCAGGCGATTTATAATGAGTTTAGGAACGATCCGCCGGATTTTAGATGAACATTAATCACTCTTTAAAAGGTTATAAAACTCATGAAAAATAAAAAAAGAAATATTTACTTACTGAATTGTTGATTTTTTTTAAACGGGAATAAATATAGGGAATTATAAATATAGACTGATAATAAACTGAATATAAATATGTAAAGTAAATTGAAATATAACAATGATAAGATCATAATGATGTTATATCTATCGCAACCATAGACTGTATCTGTTTTCAAAATTATTCTTGTACTTCATTTTTGCTTCTTATATATATTTTTTTTTATATCATGCTGTATTAATTTATCTGTTATCTGTTGTAGCTCTCTGTTGTATAGTTCGGTGGTCCGGCCAAAAAATAGGCTCTTAATAAAAACCGAAGATCTATTATATTCCATTTTTGTTTTTTATGATACTTTGAATGACAACCCGAATAAAATAATGTTCGGACATTCACGCAGTTAATTAATCACCTCTTTCAAATATATTGTTGAATCTGTCGTTTCAATTACTAACCTTTTTTTTTTTTTCTGTTCTTCCCTACCTCGCCTTTTAGGCCATACGGGATTTTCCCGGACCAGAGGGTGAGGGCGGGGAATTTAAAATCCCCCGTGGCAACGGGACGCGAACTCGTGACTATTTTCATATCATAGAATCATATATCCGGTTGCCGGGCAACGGCGGTGCAGTGCACACGCGTTAGCCCATTCGGCCACCCCGCCATAAATCTTATATGGAATCGTGATTATGTATTACATGACGAGTATTGGGTAGGTGTCTAGTTCTTATCCCAACCCCTCCTCTCCCCCCTCCCCCATATAATGACATAAACAATTGTATTTAGTTTTGTAATAAGTAAAAAAGATGTATCTGTGTGTATTCCAAATTCCAGAAGAATCACATAAAAAATAGAAAAGCGAAAATGGATGCTACTATTGTGGAGTCAACATTTTTATTAGAATAAATTTCAACTAGGTTGTTTAATGTTCAGCGATGTTTCTGCAGCCTTCCACAAATTACCATAAAAAATGAAATGAGGGTAGATAATAAGTATCTGTGTTTTTATAAATTTAATTTATTTATTGAATAAATTCCTGTAGCATTAACTTCATCAAGTAAATATACAAAAAAAACTTTTAGCTAGTGGAGAAACTGCCAATTGATAGTACTACAATGCAGTAGCGGTTCCATGATATGATTTTGGTGACTTTTCTTTTTTTTTTTTATGACGGTAATTACTCTGGAAGAAAAAAAATTTTTCTTTATGGAATGATGTTTAAGTGATCCTTGAAACCAGAAAAAAAGAAAGTACAAGAAAAACTAAGCTTTTAGAGAACAATTTATTATACTTTTTTATGACACGATTTTAAATTTACCAGCTGTATGTGCATTAACATTTAAAGAGATAATGTATTGTAACTGGTTAACCATTTCCTAAGATCTCTCGCATAAACAAATATGGATTTATAAAAAACTTTCCCTTTTGGGTAAAGGGGTATTTCAGCCCGAAGGTGGTACAATGGCTATTTTACGTATTTTTTTTTTTAAACTGGAAGGTTTGAAGTTTGCTATTAAAGATGATTAAGAAATGAGATATGCCTGCTTATAATTTTATATTTCCTAATGACATTTACAACTGCGTAAAAGAAATACATTAAGTAAATTTGAACATACGGATATAATGACGTTAAAACACTTGTTGAGAAACTACCCAATGGTAGTACTCAAATGATACATCTACTTTAGGAGATCACGGACCATCTTCATTTCAGACGCCTCGGAGGATTATCAGGAACTGAAGAGGAAGCAAGGTTAGAACCGAGAGGATTGGAATGATTCTGAAGTTTATTATGGAAGGTTATGTATCTGGATTGGGCCAGATCTGAAACATAAGAAACATAAAGGTCATTATGGATGGTTTTATTTGTAACAAAGTAGGGAGCATTAAGGATTTTGGATTTAAGGATTGGATATGAGAGGAATTCGATGGTTTAGTGGAGCTCCATAGCTCAACTCCGTAAGTCCAAATAGGCCTTATTATAGTAATGTATATGAGTCTTTTGTAATTAATGGGAAGTTTGGAACGTTTGTCGAGTAAGTGCTGAAGTAATCGGAAACGTCGAGCGGTTTCTTGTCGTTTCGGTCTGGTATCTTATAATTTAATTTCAGATCTAATGAAAAGAATTGAGAATATTTGTAGGATTTCGGATCGTAAGATTGGCCAAGAATCTGTATTCAATAGGGAATGAACCTTCATCGGTGATACAGAGCGAAGAATCAGAGAAAGAACAAAACATTAGGGGTATTTACGGAACCATTACTAAGTATTGTAAACCTCTTAAATGTGTAAAGTCGAGAAAATTATTTACGAAATGTGAGTTAAATATAGATTTTAACGCATTCTAGGGTCCTGTAAAGTGTTGCTAACTTCGTAAACGCACGGAGAGGTTATTGTAAGGTTTTGATGGGATTGATTCTTTATTTATGTACAATGTTCAAAAAAATGGAATGTAAAGACAGATAAGATGTCATCAAGTTCTTTGGCTTTTTAATTGTATGATAATTCATTCATGTTTTCCAATAAAGCATTTTTAACCAAATAATCCAGGAACTAAGTATTTTCACTTAGATCTGGCTTCTTAAAAATAAATCGAAACGTTAGTAGACCAATTTAGAACACAGAAACTTTTGTTTACAGTACAGGCAGGTTATTTACAATTCATTCAAAATTTGAGCTAACTGCTTAGCATGATAGTATATTAAGCATTTAAAACAAGTGCATGAATACCCCTATTGTCCAACGGCGTCCTTTGGAGTTCGAATACACAAACTAGTACAAACAGGCTAATACTCAAATCTGTATTTGTGCCTATAACGACATATGCCTCGGAAACTTGAGTCATTAATGCTAGATACCGAAAAAGATTGCTAGCGGTTGAAATTGACTTCTAGAGAAATGCAGCTCAAAGAATCTAGAAGGGAAAGAATTCTGGAACTGATGGAGGAGAAAAAGAACATTCTAGCAGATTTTGAAGAAAAAATATTAAGGTAGTTTGGGCACGCTGAAAGAATGTCTGATAAAAGGTTGTCGAAAATAAGTACGGAACTGGAAGTAGAAGGAAGAAGGAAAAAACGAAGATAAAGTGGAAAGGCGAGGTGGAAGAAAGCTTGGCAGAACATGGGATCAGAAAAGAGCAAGCCATGGATCGAGAACTGAGGAAAAATTATTTTAAATTACATTCAGGTCAAGGAAAACCGTAATAGTGGAAAATATACAAATAGTCTAGACATTTGTAATTTTTAAGAGCGTTTCGTTAGGAGGGTTCTTCAAATTAAATTTCTGAGTAATCGGTATCTTCGAGTAGTTTCTTATCAGAAATACACATTAAAATATGTTTATTCCGTCAGGAATGTTATTTATTATATACATATATAAAAAAAATGAGATGCCTATAAAATAAAACAATATTCTCCGCGAAATTTGTGTTTGGGTCGGGCTTATATATGGCCTAGTTTATTGACTGGCCTTGAGAGGCGTGGCACCCTCATTGTAGGTTATAAGGGTGGGTCTAATATTACGTTTTCGGGGAGTGTTATTGTCATCATACTAGGCTTACATAAAAAAAAAAAAAAAAAAATGATATACGCTCAAGCAAATAGCATGCGTTTCCACAGTCACGAAATTGCGTTGCGGAATTTTGAATATTTCAGTATAACTAGATGGTTTATATTAAATTGTGACGCCATTTTTTTGTTGTTGTCACAAAACAAAAAAAAAAAATAACAACAGCAAAAAATCATTATGTCCAACACATCAGTGTGTAGATTAATATACCGCCTCTGGTATAAATTTATTTGATAATTTATTTTTCTGTTTTGATGATGCCTTAGTTGACGTGTTAGGAAGGTTTTATTTTTTTTTTGTGTCAGCCGTTAATAAATTAACAATAATTTTATAGATATTTTTTCAGTTTTTGTTATTTCTATTAAAGGTTTTTAAATTAATGAGTGTTATTAAAATTTTAACAACTTAATATAAATAAATTGAGCTATCGTTGGAAGTGAGTTAAAAAGCGCTTTATTTATGAGTTTGATGAACACTGAGCTTTAATTTTTTATTGAAATATCCAAATTGCGATTTTCGAAATAAAATTCTACCAAAAAAATGCGTCTATATTCGAATTTTGACGGGAAAAAAATGAATGATAGGGAATAATAATTAATCATATTGGAATTTTTATGCGAAATTCATTGGGTAAAAAAATTATAACATTTCTTAAAAAAAAAAAAGAATTAAGCGAATTTTGAGTTAGCAGATAAATAAAGTTTCGACGTTGACCACATATTTTAAAAATAGGCTGATAATTAAGACTAATTTTGATGGTCTAATATAAGAAGGGCACATTGAATGAATGAAAAGACAATTTTACTCTCGGGCTACAGTCCCTTTAAAATAATAACTGAGTTGCATAATTATGAAAATTATTAAATTATGAACATGCTTAATCAACTGTCTATCAAATTATGAATTAAATTAAAAGTTATTGAACAAGTATTTATTTCAAAGCGGATTAAAAGCTCTTTTCTGATAAAATCAAAAAAAGTATAATAATTGATTATCCTTTTTATTTTTTTTATCTTTTTTATTTTATAAAATTAAAGTTGAGCCGCTTAATAGCCCTATTTGTGAAGTGCATTATTAAACTTTTTTTTATTGAAAAAAAAAAATACATTTTGCCTCAATTAAGGACAATTGAGTATTTGGAATGTATGAAACAATCATATCATATATACAATAAAATAAAAACAATAGAAAGTTATAACAACAGAAAACTTTTAATAACAGAATAAATCAAGCATGATACAACATTAAATATAAATAAAAATATTTAAAAACACGTTCATACTTATTTACAATATTTACAGTCAGCCGAGGGAGCTCCGAGTCGAGTCCTTTTCCCCACGTGTGGAGGATAAGGCAAGACTCCAAGAGATCCCAACGCTTCTCTCTCAGCCGCATCACTGGGATGGGAACCCAGTGGAGAGATAGAGAGTTCTTAAACCAATTGTATAAAAAAAAAAAAAATTGAACTAGTTTTCGCTCCATAATTTACAAAACTTTCTTTTAAAAACGATGTATGTAATTTTTTTAAGATTTAAAAAAAATCTAAAAAGATGTTATCGTGAATCAGTAATTCATAGTAAAGAAACTTTCAGTTACAGAGAATATAGAATAAGAGAAGGGAGAAAAACCAAGTATCTCCTCAAACATACTTGCTGGTTTACGTCACCAATTTTACTTATGATTTTCAGACATTGGTGAACAAGGGAAAGCAGTTACTAATATTGTTTTGGGATTGTTGAAAATCTAAACAGGAAACTGCTCAAGACAATTATGGAATCGTAATTTATAAGGAGCAATCGCAAGCTGAGAATAAGAGGGAAAGTTTAGAAGAAAAAAAAAAGTAGACTGGCCTCGGGGAAGAATAAGGCTTGTATAGAAGGAAATAGAGAAAAGTTAAAGCCCAGGGAATAGAGGGGGAGGGAGAGAAAGGGCTTAAATTTCAAATATTTTTTCATCTCTTTTCCTCTAGTTCGCGGGAGGGTGGAAGGAGGGGGTGTGGGGAGGGGCGGCTTCAAGGGGCATCAGATCCCTTTCAAACATTTTCAGTATTATTATTACATTGAAGGGAGGGAAATCCTTCCTAACCATGTGTATCTTTTGTGAAAACCTCTCTCTTCGTCTAGAGAACTCATAAGATTCATACTCTTCTTAAGGAGCACATTTGGTTCTTGGAATTGGTTCTGGTGATATCTCGGTAAGCAAGGATTTTATATTCATACGGAGTGTGTTCCGTCCCCTCTTCACCCTCCATCTAAACATAGGCGGTTCAAATAACTAATTCGAAGAGAGGTATTAGTTTTCGCCCGAAAAAAGTATTGTGAAATGAAATAGTGTTTTTGTTTTTAAATTATTACATTAAAAAAGAAATGTTTAATTACAGGATCGAGTTTTTGATGAAATGAGAAAAATAAGAGAAATTTTGCAGATTTTCGTTAGAAAAATAAAAATAAAACAAATCATTTTATGTATGATAAAACAAGTATTGCCATAGAGTAGTGTTCTATATATGGATATATTTTTGGAAACTATTAGTAATAATTTTCTTGTCATATTTTTTAGGTTCTATGCCATTCTTTTTTTCTTTTTTTTTTTTTAAAGAATTAGGACAAATGTCACCAATGATAAACGTTTTCACATTATGTATTTATTATTCAATTTTTCGGTTTCTTGAGCTATTTTCAGGATTCATGCACCGCTTCATATTTTTTTTTTTTATAAAATAACTCATTATAATATAATTCGTCAGTTGATTTTTCCCTTATTTCATCGAATGTCGTTATTATTTCTCCTTAGAAGAAGATAGCAAGTCTGATGTTCATCTTTAACGCGTTCATTGAATAATAATGTTTTTAATATGAATATTTTTTTTTTTTTTTTTTTTTGAACATGGCTCTAGGAGGCGAAACGTTAAAATATAATAATTTTTAAATATTGTAAAAATGTTTTAAAATTGTAAAAAAAAAGGTTTTTTATAAAAAAAAAAAGAAAAAAAATTATATATGGATTAAATACAATAAAAAAAACATATTTATTGGAATTGTATATTTTAATAGCTTCATGAGCCGTTTGAAATGAATAATATTGTTGTAATAACATGTTATTATGCGGGACGTATAACCTGCTGTTATTGAGTGTCCCTGGACGAGAGCTATATGTTTGCCATTATCGATTGGTGGAGGCATTTGTTAGGATATAAATGAGCTAACAGATCGATGAGCAATGTACAAAATGTATCATTAGTTTAATGTCAGAAAATGGTTGCGTGGGATCCCGCCTGTTTATTTGCCCCTTTTCCCGTATCGCGACAACTATTGATTTCAGGCAATCTAAATTTCAAACAAGGCCCATATTTTTGTGTGGTGGTTGAGTCGAATAAGGGAATAAACATTGTTGAAATGATTCATTGCTCTGAATTTTTGGTCGATCTTAATTTTACGTTATTTAAAAAAAAATAATATATATATATATATATATATATATATATATATATATATATATATATATATATATAATCTGGTTTTAAGTTAGTTTTTGTTTCGCTATAAACTTCTTCTACTATAAAACAAGATCTTTATTAATTACACTTTTAAATTAAATAATACATTTAATCTAAATATAAAAAATAATCAAAATATAATGCAAAAATCTCAGGAGTTAGAGTAACCATCGCATTTCTAAAATGACCACTTCCTGTTAAATTCTTCCCAGCATTTTTAATAGTACTTACTTAAAATGATCGTTTTTCAGAATTGACCACGAAATGGTTTATATGGAAATGTAAACTTTACAGCAAAAATAATAATAGAAAAAAAAATTTGGTGCCGTGCATGCATCACATAACTTTCACTTACCACCCCTTTTCTTAGCAGAAATAAGTATTTTCAGACATAGCGAAGTGAAAGTAAAAATTTAAACTCTATATTTATCTATATTTCATTGTGGGTATTTTTAATTGTATAAGTACCCTCATATATACAAATTTTAATATTTATATCACTTTAATCTATACAGTTAAATATTAAATAATACCAACGATAACATTTATGAAAACCACATATGTATATTTATATAATATTGTCGGAGTCCGTATTATATTAATCTCATGATATGTATGGAAGCCTGTTCTAATCTGTCGGGCGAGCTTGGGTGTGCTCGTATTCCTTTGGTTCCTCAATTACAATTATTCTCCGTTACGATCTCTTATTCCTCCTTTAGTTAATTATCAAATTCTTTCATATTTTATATTTAACCAGTTTTCTAATTAGAAATTAATGTGAAATTGTCAATTGTTTCAAATAAAAAAAATTAAAGGTACTTTAGGGGAAGCTAATATTGAAAATTAGCTATTTAAGCCCTGTTATAGAACATCAATAAGAATTAAAACTATATTTTATTTAAAACGGCTTAATTTTACACTGATGAATTTAATCAAAACCGTTCGAGCTGTTTTCGATAAAATGTTAAAAATGTGTTTAATCCATTATATAAAGTGCCACTTCCGATCAGCCGATTTTGATGAAAAAGTTGCTGTAACATCCCAAGCATATAAAAACCTTAAATATGCAATTTCACTTTCGTGCGACTTTTCGTTTTTGAGCTAAACTGTTAACACACACACACTCACAGACCATTTTACGGGACTCTGTTATTTGGACTCAAAATGTGTATTTCCGTTAAAAAGTGAGATTCGAAAACTTTCACTATCGCAATAACCCTTACTATATATTTCATATATCGTTAAGTGAAAGTAAAAAATATACTGCTATAAAGAGTTAATTCATTTAGAACGGGTTTTGAGGATTAATTTGACTACAAATACTCCTACACTGTATAGACAGACCATTCAAGAGCTGTGTAATAAAATAAATGAAAAATATAATAAGGATGATTTGCAAAGAGCAGAATTCCATCCTGGTTATGCCCAGCTAGACCACAATCTATCTAATCATTATAAAACAAGTGGTGCAAGCCCAGGTTTTGTTAAGATAATTTTCTTAGCTAGAGGGGAACTTTTAGATTTGAACTGTCAACGCTGGAGACGCGATAGAATTCAAACGTGCTCTCAATGCAATATGAATACCCCCGAAGACACCTACCATTTCCTTGCAGTTTGTCCGATCCTCAGAGATATAAGGTTTTCAACACTTTCAAAAACCACTATCTCACTAGAGGGAATGATAGAGATCCTTAACGGTAAAAATTGGTCCTCAATTTATAAATAGTATAATACAAGCCTTTAAGCATAGGGAATACTCAGTCGAACAATTTAATTATAATTGAACCCTCGATGTATAAATATGGAATTTATCACTTTATATATAACTTATTTTTATTTATTTCTTGGCCGTAATTTAAGTATGAATAGTATAAATATAAACACTTAGAAATTGATTTATTGTTGTTTGTTATTTTCATTCATTAGTAGTTGGTATTATTGTTAAGTGGTATGTTTTCTAAATTTTGTTTGTATAATTATAATTATTATGTAAGGTATTTGTAACTTGGAAAAAATAAATAAAAATAATAATAATTAGTAAAATCAAACATGAAAGGCAACGACCCGACGGACGGACAATAGTCCACGTCTTATATGATAAAAAAAAAGAGAGAGATTAGCAAAGAAAATTTGTATTTATTTTTGAAATATTTGTAAGATTTTTATTATGTTATTTTGATTAACAATAAACATTCTTTCTATCTATCTATAGAAATATAATGGTTACTTTAACTCCTGACAGTTTTGCAATATATTTTGATTCGGATAACAACTCTGTATTCAAAGATTATTTTTTAGATTAAGATTTCTCTTAGGGTTTTCCCTTATCCTACACACGTGGAAGAAAGGGCGCTCGGAGATCCATCGGCTGACTGTAAATAAGTATAAATGTGTTTTTATATTTTATACTTTTATTTAATGTTGTCTCAAGTTTCATTTAATTTTTTTTTTATTATTTTTTCTTTTCTCTTCTTTTTTTTGTAATTTTTTTATTGTTTTTGTCATTGTATATACCTTATGGTATAAATGAGTCTCATAGCTCTAATACTCAATGCCCTTAATTGAGGCAAAATGAATTATTTATTAATAAAATAAAATTTAAAAAAATTAAACTTAATGTAATATTTAATCTAAAAGTGTAATTAATAATGATTTTTTTTTGTAGCAGAAGAAGGTGGTTTTCAGTTGGTTTTTGGTATTTCTTCTATTAACATTAATTTTATTTTTAAACCGTATTTTTCCTGAAGTCATTAACCTTTTATTTAAATGTCTTTTTTCTAATCTTTATTACTTAATTTTAATAGTTTTTGTCAACTTTTCTTCTTGGACTTTTTAATATTTAAACTTTGTTCTTTAACTTCTCTTCTATTAATAATAATTTTTATTTTTCAAAAACGTATTTTCAGCTTTTTTTCTTAAAATCATTAACATTTATTTGAATTGTCTTTGTTAACTTATCTCCTTTTTATCTTTAACTTTCAATTTTTATAACTTTAATTCAATTGTACAATCTTTAATTCAATATTCATCTGTATCTATTCCTAACTTTCTAAACTTTAAATTGTATTTGTTAGCTGTAGTTTTGTTATTTATGCCAATGTAGAAGTTGATCCAATTGTAATCTAGGGCGAAATTGACCCATGTGGTTGAAGAGTCCAAAACATTTATAAATAAAATAAAGTTAAATAGTACATTAAATCTTGATACTATACATACCTGCAAAATAAAATTGGACTTTGTCTCTGCATGGGTACAATAAAACACTTTATAAATTTGATTAATTGAAAACAGTTCCATTAGGTTATTTTTTATAACATATGCGTTTTTAAATTAACTGATAAACTTTAAAGGTTTTTTGTTCTAACCAATCCTGAAGTATCTTTAAATATATAATCATTAAGAATGCCATGTTTGTAAGATTTCGTTTGTAATACATCGAATCCATTTTATTACTGAATAAAAAGAAATTTTTCACCAACGCACTACTTCCCTTACAATATATTTCATATATAGCAAAGAGAAAGGAAAAAAAATAAAATAAAACTTCTTCTACCGTGTTGTAAATAAAACTTTTAGGAAACGTTGATTTTTTTTTTTTACATGTTTGTGTGATCAAATTAATTCATGATCTTATTATAATAAGATTACTTATATTTAGGTTATTTTATTTTTTATTGTATATAGTTATTGATTATTATTTGTTATTATTTTACTTTTGTTAATTTTATGTTTTCTGTATATATGGTGCGAATGTGTTCATATCTCACTATAATTATTGTCCACGTGACAGATTATTGCATTTCTAAATAAATTATAATAAGATATAATAATTATTATTGATTTTTAAAATTTTTAATCTTAATATTTGAATGTGCTCTCTGAACACTATTATAAATGTCCTTAACAATGGCAGATTGTAATATTTCTGAATAAATAAGAAACAGAAAAATTTGAAATTTTAAAATTACTTAGTACAACCAAGTAGGATTTTAATGCCAAAGAAAAATGAAATATCAATTGATTTTTTTGTAAAAAAGGCTAAATAAATTATTAACCATTCGTTGGCCTAATTTTGAAATGCCAAACTGTTTAGGTGAGACAAAACACATTTAAAAAACTTAATTTAACTTTTTTTTTGGTTTTTAATTATTCATTACTACCAATTTGTGTACTATATAAAATTTGTATGCAATATTAAAAAAAGTTAAGTAAAAATAAAGCGATTTGTGCTTTAAGGGTTACACATATTGAGTGAGACCTTCTGACCTGCAACGTTTCACAATTAAAATAAAAAAGGATTTCAAACACTAGTCTGTTCAAAAGGAAAAAAAAAATCCTTTGAACATTGAAAATAAAGAATTAATGATTTATAAGAAGGTACATTTCGAAGCAATTCGTTTATTCAATTTAGTAAATTATTATTTGATGATTTTTATTACGTTATATTAATTCATCAATCAATGCGTTTAGAATCAATCAAAGTAGTGAAACGAAAGTAATGAAAATAAATTAAGAGTAAAGTAATGAAAGGATATCTTTTTTCAATTAATGATTAATTTTATAAAAATGAGATCCAATTTATTTGAGTTATCAATAGAAATTTATTAAAGTAGTTCTATCATTACTATTATTATATTTTTTTTTATTACAGTCTTGAACAATTTCTCTAGAAAAAAAATATCGTAATTTATATAAACTTAATGTTGCTGTTTGCTAAAGGAACTGAAATCAACTTTAAAAAAACACGATGTTTTAGGAACAAAATGGAATAGTTTGGTTTCAAAAAATAATTTATAGTAATGGTGCATTTGATATAATACACTTTGTTTCAATAAATGTGCATACAAAAAATTATGATTTTTAAAATAAAAATGGAAAAATTAGTTTATGAAATAACATCGAGAAAAACGATATAAAATAAATAGGGGTTTAAATAGGCAAGAGCTTTGCTAACACACAATAAAAGTTATTTTAAATGAAAGTGCTCACTAGTTGTTAATCCAAATTATCTTACATAAGTATCAAAACACAGATGATTATAATGCATTGAAATACTCATACATTACTGTTAATGAGAATTGAAAAAGAACATATTTTTTTTCTATATCTAAAATATATTTGAATACTTTTAATATTTATGTGAACCTTAGGAACCTTAAAAAACGGTCAAATATAAAGAAAGGAAATAATGCTGAATTCTTCAAGCAATGGAATAACGTCTTATATGTGCCGAAGTTTCGGCCTAATTTAAGTCTTAGGCGTTTATGACTATTACAAAAATAAAGATACGAGGATAATAGAAACAACAAGAATAAACATTATATTAGGCACTCATTTAAAAGTATATTCGTTATATTTCTGATCATTGCCTTGGTTTCATAAATAGTCCGTGGTACAGAGCCCTTTTTAACAAATTATTAACATCCGGATGAAACTTCGTAAATAGCTTCATCTCATCGTAACCTACAAACATTTTATTTACGAAAATTCACGAATTTTGGGCATTTTCAATCTGGAGGTCGACAAACTTTGTCTATTTAATGAGGTACTCAAAACTAATAAATGCTCATTTGCTTTCCACTTTAATCCTAAGATAACTTGAACAAAAAGTCGAGAAAAAAGGTGGCCTTCAAAAATATTGAGCCGTTTGGCCTATATAACCTCGTTATTTTGACAATTTGGGGAGTAGGTCATGCCAAATGGCTCAATATTTTTGAAGGCTACCTTTTTTCTCGACTTTGTGCTCAAGTTATCTTAAAATTAAGTGGAAAGCAAATGTGTATTTACGAGTTTTTAGTACCTAATTAAATAGACAAAGTTTGCCGACCTCCAGATTGAAAACGCCCCAATTCAGAGAATTTTCGTAAATAAAATATTTGTAGGTTACGATGAGATGAAGCTATTTACGAAGTTTCAGGCGGATGTTAAAAATTTGATAAAAAGAGGTCTGCACCACGGAATAAAACGGTTAATAATTTGAGGACTATACTGAGTATTCTCGCAGTAATATATTTTAAATAATTATATATAACTTATAATTTAACCTTCAGATAAACAATTTACTGACATGTGCAAGCAAATACTGAAAACTGAGCTATACTTGTTCGCATGACCGTCTATCTTTCCTCTTTGAAATAGACTTCCACAAGTATCAAGTATAGCCTATTTCACACCGTGATCTGTTTTGTCCACTGGAAAGGTCCACCTGGTCCAAGCTCTACAAGAAGCAATCTCACACTGTATAAGCGGTAAAGAGGAACATGATTATAATGATGATGATCTGTTTTTTTTTTCCCATTACTTATATATTTTATTTCATCCATAGTTGTAGTAAATATATATATATATATATATATATATATATATATATATATATATATATATATATATATATATATATATATATTTATTTTTTATTTTATTTGTTTATTCAGAAATATTACATTCTGTCACAATCAAGAATATTTATAATAGTGTTCAGAGAGCACACTCACACTCTAATAGTATTTACAATTATATATTTACAAAATTAATTATTATTAATAATTATTTATAAAATTTATTAAAGCTTGTTTCGGACTGTTTGCAATACGCTCAGAATTGCGGTCAGCTTCCAGTTGACCTTTTAACTGTTTATCGTTTCGGTGCAAAAATATCCACCCCTTCTGAATTTCATGCAAATATAGGCCGCAGTCAGAACTTGAAATCATAACAGGGATATTATAATTGATGTTTTCTTAATGAATCACATCTTGCGTGTAAAAATTCGGGGCATATGCTGAATGAACACCGTTGGATACATTTAAGTACGAGAAAGAAATTCGCAGGATCGTGAGATATTTAAGCCCCAAGTTACCAAAGAAGACATTATGATTTAACAGGAAATGTAAAGAATCCCGGAGGAACGTATAGAGGCATTTAAGTACTTATACTTTATACCTGAATGGACCCTTTTCCAACTGAACCTAATGTATCAAGTCTTAAAAACAGAAAGAGTAAACAAAACTGAAAAAGAGCAGTTATACAAGAGATGTATATTGTAGATACTCAACATCAAAGAAATTGTACTATAACCTTTTAAAGCGAACTCTATTGTCGTAGCAGGAATAAATTATAACCATTCTTTCATTTTTTAAGAATATTATAAATTTTTGGACTGCTGTTAGATAATTGAATCCAAAACGTTATGAGGAAAACTTAATTATTGTTTACAAATCTTTTGAGTGTTTACAGGCTTTGCATAAAAACCCATCGCATCCATGTTATATTAATGTAAACTTCTTTAACGTAGGTCATCCGAACTTGAAAGTTATAGAAAGATATAGCTGGAAGAACTACAATCATATATTTTCAAAAGTAAATCTTGCAAGTCTCCAGGACTTGATGGAATCCCATAAGAGGCGTTCAACTGTCTGACACGTGAATTGACTCTTACCTTCTGGACCTCATGAATCAAGTCAACAGAATAAAGAAGATTCCAACTAGGTGGACTAAAAGATCCCTAAGAATGTTGTCAAGAGAAGTAATGGGCTTGATCCCTTTGACTATCGTGGCCATTCCTTTAATTCTACAATAGAGTTTAGATAAGCCGCTGACTATTTCATAATTCATGGTATGAAGGCTTCAAGTAAGGTGAGGAAGATCTTGGTGAGAGGGGAAATTTGAGATCCTGGGAGGCTTCGCTAATACTATTCGAATCCATTGCTGCCCAAATGCGTTAAACGTCTCGGAAGTTTTGGCTATGGATCATCTTGAGAAGCTAGGTAGACTTTACGTAAAATTCTTTAAATGCATGTTTTCCACTTAACTCGAAGGATTATAAATGGTAACGGCTTTCATCTTGAGGATTTTCGTGACTAGTTGTTTGCACCAATCTATAATGAATTCTAAACTGACTTGAATATGAGGATTTCTTCCGATATGCGAGCTACAATTGGTTTCTAGACCAGAATGACATCATGGAAGGATGGAAGTACCACCTTATTTCTGAAGATGTGAAGCGCGTATATTGGTTCAGCTCAGTATATCGCTATGTAAAGCCTTTATGTGTTGGCGAGGAGTATGTTGGATCTGAAGTGCCTCTAGAATGGAAGAGGGTCTTCATGCAGCTCAGACTCTCTGAGGAGCACAAGTTGTGGCGTCTTTAATTTCAAGGTGTTTTTAATAGAACAAAAACTGAGGTGTATTACCCTGTGTGCAACTTTAGAAGATCCGAGAGACACCTATTCAAAAACTTGTCGAATGTCCTAACAAAAATATTATTATTTCTTTGTTAACTGATTGTATTTTAAATATATATTGCTAGAATTTTTACTGAAAGTACTGAAAAGTTTGAGTTGTTAAGTTCAAAAGGGAGAATTGAGTTGCAGAGGGTTAAGAGGTCATATATAAGTAAATATGACCTACATTGTGAGTAGAACGATAAAGTTGGACACCCGTAACATTCGACTGAGTGGTTTTCAAAGTAACATAAAAGCTTCGATACTATAAGGGAAATGAATAAATTTCTAAATATGACTAGTCATTATTAAAGAATTAGTGAACAGTATTGGATCGAATATATATATTTAATGCGTATTTAAACTTCTGGCATCGAATATAATAACGAACTCGCCCCGACTACACAAAGGTTGTTTACAGCTAGGCGTCCATCTTGGAAATCTAAACAGAATCCTATAGTATATATTGTGTACTAAATCGAAACAATCGATAACGGGGATCGAGGTTGAAACGGAATAGGATAAACAGTCCAACCATTGTATATCGAACAGAAAGGTTCCTTGAAAAAAAAAATCGATACATAGAAATGTCGATATATACAAACTTTTGAATACTTCATTCGTGTCATACTAAACACAATTAATTTTTATAAATTGGGTTAAAGAATTATTACTTTCAAAACTGCTTTATCAATGAATAGACGTTTTGGTTATCGAATCACTGTTTTTTACATTATGTTGTTTTCAAAATAAAAATTCAAGTTTCTTTATAAAAAGCTCGATATAAATAGATTTGGCTACAATTACAACGGGATAATATTAGTTAAGTTCTTACAGTAGTGGCCCCGTGAATTTTTGTTACTTATATATATTGGAGTTCAGGCAATGGACAGATTCTCATTCAAGTCATAAGTGTCCGTGGTTGTAGCGCCCTTACTCAGCCTCCGCTGGCTTTTAATATCAGTGAAGTGGTTGAGGGAGAAGCGCAGGGATCTCCTGAAGCCTCGCTTTTCCCTCTATAAGTGTGGGGACAAGACTGGTTTGGAGTTCCACAGGCCGATTGTAAATAGTTTATATAGGTATGCCTGCGTCTAAGATATTTATTTTATTTATTTAGTTTTGTTATTATTTTCTTCCTTCATTATGACATTTTATTTTATTCTAATTTCGCTGTATTTTATTATTTCGCTATGTTATTACCTTATTCATTTATGATTCTGTAAATATTGTGTGAAAGTGCTCTCTGAATTCTATTATAAGTGTCCATAATTGAGACAAATTCTAATATTTATCAATAAGTAGACCCGTGCGAAAAATTCGCATAGCATATTATTATTAAACGCCAAATTAATAAGAAAATAAAATAATGGAACGTATCAAAAGATAAAGGAATCAATTGTTACTTTATCGATAAATATAATCGAAAAAAGAAACAAAAATTAATTTAAATCTTCATTAATGTGTGGAACCAACATGTTTACAAATTTCAATAAGCTGTATCTAATTTCATTGATTTTTTTCTCTCTCTTGCAGCAATCTTTTATATAATCGTGGGCATAACCAAGGGAAAAGTATGTATTTTTTGATGATGTAGAGATGGTTGACCGTTGATATGATATGAGAAGGAATTAGTCGAGGGTGCGGTCAAAAAAAATAAAAAAATTAAAATATATAAATAATTTTAATTTTTGCCGACGTTTCGACCCACTTTGCAGGTCGTCTTCAGGGCGTTGGATGTGGCACTGCGGGAGGCGGTTGAAACCATATGGTTGGGTCGAAACGTCGGCAAAAATTAAAATTACTTATATATTTTAATTTTTTTATTTTTTTTGACCGCACCCTCGACTAATTCCTTCTCATATGTATTTTTTTAGTTATTCGCAAATACAGTTTCTTAAAATTACAAGTAGAACTTAACTTTTTTTTCTTTAGATTACATGTTTATCCCCACATATATTATTACAGTAAGGCTCGAAGTCAGTTTTGTACCAAATATAAGCTCCTGTCAAGCTGAAATACCATGAATGGGATACCGTTGGAATCAGAATTTCACATGGGGGTTAGCGAATCGTATTTTCCACTATTGTTTTTCTTTCTAATATAAATAAAGTCGATACAAATATTTTGCTAGGCTTCAATACTGGAACGGTGGTAGGTCCGTAGATCGATAATTGGACCTTGAAGATTTTGATGAGTACAGCAACCCGGATAGTTCCTTCGGATCTTGCGTTTTTAAGCCCCAAAACGTACTATATTCGATATATCTTGCCTAAATTTTCGGGGTAATTGGACTATTTTGTCCGCCTGAAGGAGAAGGAAGCCTTCGAAATCGGTGGCTCAATCTTGAGATTTGGTGAAGAATTAACGATGATATGGCTTGCCGATTAAAAACACCATCGATAAATAATATAAACTCCTCCTCTCTCGATCATAGAGGCCTCAAATCGACGAAATGAGACACGCATTCAATGGCAGTACTACAATTAATATAAGGTTGAGTGGATGCGAACCCTAATGCCTTGCGTTATCTCGAAAATAGTACATCTTGCTGTACGCATCAAAATCTTCAACTTCCAATTTGTCCCTTATCGATCTACAGACCTACCACCGTTCCAGTGTTGAAGCCTAGCAAAAGGTTTGTATCGACTTTATTTATTTTAGATAGAAAAACAAAAGTGGAGAATACGATTCGCTAATCCTCCCTGTGAAATTATGAATCCAACGGTACCCCATTCATGGTATTTCAGCATGACAGGAGCTTTTATTTGGTACAAAACCGACTTCGAGCCTTACTGTATTAATATATGTGGGGATAAACAAGTAATCTAAAAAAAAAAAGTTAATTTCTAGTTGTAATTTTAAGAAACTTTTACATAGATCTTTCGTAGTAAATATAATTCGTTAGAAGTAATAGAAATAATATTAAAGTTGAGAGGATTCCGATGGAACAAATATCTAAACGGCTGATAGATTCTGTGCCGACTGGAAGGCGCCCGAAGGGATCTAGAAGAACGGAGTTTCAACGTTAAGCTTGATCAGGTCGATTTGTGGTTCGTCTGAGTTTTGCTGAGATAAATATGTAGGGACTTCCAAGCGTTTGGAAATTCACCCCGAGAATTTGTCGCTCGTTAAGCAATAATTAATTAATTTATCAATTAATAAATAATTAATTAGGTATTTATTAATTATGAAGACACGTTTTTGATTATGCTATAACACTAAAACGCAGAAATATTCCATTCTTTAATTTTTCAACTTTGTACTATTACATTTATTTAGATTTGAGAATAAGAAATTTTATATGATATTCTTGAAATTTAAATTACAATAACTTAAATAATTAATGAGAAAGGAGAAGGTGCGGTGGTGGTCATAAAAAGACTAAAATAGTGAGAAAAAAAAACTATTTTATTTCAAGCCAACGTTTCTTTCCTACTTTGCAGGTCTTCTTCAGGGCTAGAACGAACAAGTATAAAATGATATAGAAAAATGTGTAAGTTTCGTGATATTCAGATAAAATTTATAAACAATATAATAAACTTATTTTATTATTTATTTATTTAGAAATATAACAATCTGTCACGTGGACAATAATTATAGCGATATATGAACACATTCACACCGTATATACAGAAAATATAAAATTAACAAAAGTAAAATAATAACTAATTAATAATCAAAAACTATGTACAATAAAAAAATAAAATAACCTAAATATAAGTAAATTAAAAGCATAAAAAAAGAGTCAGACCTATATACTGAATAAACTTATTAAAATTATAAACAGTGTGAGTTATAAACTTATTAAAATTATAAACAGTGCGAGTTATAAACTTATTTTTTTTTTTACAGAAATAATTTAATTTCTTTATTGAGTATTATAACAATCTGTCTGTTTGACATTATATAAATTATAAACAATAGGTTTGTTCTTAATATTTCTATTAGTCCGTGGTACAGACTCTTTTTTTTATCAAATTATTAACCTGAAACTTTGTAAATAACTTTATCTCGTCGTGACGTAGAACTATTTTATTTACGAAAATTCTTGGAATTGGGGAGTTTTAAATCTGTAGATTGGCAAACTTGGTCTATTTAATTAGGTAATAAAAACTCGTAAATAGCCATTTGCTTTCCTCTTCTATCGCAAGATAATTTAAGCTAAAAATCGAGAAAAAAGGTGGCCTCAAAAAATATTGATCAGTTTTCCGTGACCTACGCTCCTAAAACGTTAAAATAAACATGGTTATATAGGCCAAACGGCCCAATATTTTTGTAGGACGTATTTTTTCTCGATTTTGTAATCAAATTATCCAAATTTGTATTTAAGAGTTCTTAGTACCTAATTAAATAGATAAACTTTGCTGATCTCCAGATTGAAAACGCCCCAATTCAAGAGTTTTCGAAAAGTATAGAAGTTGTAAAAGGTTACGATGAGATTAAGTTATTCACAAAGTTTCAGGCGGATGTTAATAATTTGATAAAAAGGAGTCTGTACCACGGACTATAGGTACTTTCTATTCACACTGTTAATAATGTTAATCACATTGTCTATAATTTTTATATAAATATCATATAACTTCCTCATTTTTCTATATTCTTTTGTATCTTTGTTCGTTCTAGCCCTGAAGCAGACCTGCAAAGTCGGGTCGAAACATTGGATTCAAATAGAATAGTTTTTTTTCACTATTTTAGTCTTTTTATGACCTTCACCCCATACCATCTCCTTCATCAAAAATATATAACGGTCAACCATCAAGTATTCAATTAAATAATTATTTTTTTTTTTTTTTTTAATTTCTTTATTGAGTATTATAACAATCTGTCTGTTCGACATTGGTTATAGTGAGGTAGGATGACATTCACACCATATGTACAAAAAAATAAAATAAATAGAACAAAATAATAATCAAAAGTATATACAATAGACAATAAAATAAAATAACCTAAAAAATAAGAAAATTAAAACTAAGGAAAAAAAAAAAAAATAACATGCATACCTATATACAATCAGGCGAGGGAACTCCAGGAGAACCCTGCGCTACTCTTCCAACCGCGTCACTGGTACTAAAGCCAGCGGAGATTGGTCGAGAGCACTTTAGCCACATACACACATGTCTTGAGTGAAGAATCTGGCCATTGCCAGAACTCCAATTTATATAATTTACAAAAGGTCGCGAGGCCACTGCCGTTTCAACCTTCTTGGAGGATTATAGGGATGGGAGATGCTTGATAGGGATTGTGCAAGAGGATTTGGGTGGTAAGTAAGGTTCTGGTGAAATTTGGAGAACTTTTCTGGGATAAGGTCTAGGACAAATGGGATGTTAAGGTCATGATGTAGGGTTTTGTTGGATACATAGAAAGGAGCATCGACTATTGTTCGAAGGACTTTAGACTGGAAGGATTGGATGCGCTTGATGTTAGAAAATTTTGCTGATCCCCACAGTTCTAGTCCGTAAGTCCAAATAGGTTTCAGTATTGTCTTGTAGATCAGTAGCTTGTTTTCAATGGAAAGTTTAGATTTTCTGCTTAGTAGTCGGTATAGTTGGCCGTATCGTCGGTTGAGTTCTTGTCTTTTGAGTCTAGTATGCGGGTTCCAAGTTAGTCTTCGGTCTAAATGAAAGCCAAGATACCGGACTGTGTCTGAATAAGGAAGCTGGATGGAATTAAAGAGTACTGGTGGACAGGAATTGCGTCGGAGTGTAAAAGTAATGTGTTGGCATTTAGATTCATTAACTTTAATGCGCCAGTTATTACACCAGTGCTCAATCAAGGTGAGATGACTTTGGAGATTTAAGGATGCTATTTCGGGATCAGAGTTGGATGATAAGATTGCGGTGTCGTCAGCGAATGTTGCAAGAAAAGTATCGGGATGAACAGGGATGTCAGCAGTAAAGAGGATGTAAAGCACAGGACCCAAGACGCTGCCTTGGGGAACACCGGCTTTAACGGAGTAGATATTGGAAAATTCTGTTCCACAGCGAACTCGAAAGGAGCGGTCAGAGAGGTAGGATCGGAGGACTAGGTACAAGGACTGAGGTAAATGGATTTTAAGCTTGGAGAGCAGTCCGGAGTGCCATACCCGGTCAAATGCCTGTGCAATGTCCAGAACGGCACCCGAACAGTATTCCTTGTTTTCTAGGGCTGAGGAAATATGATCAACGACTCGGAGTCCTTGTTGAACAGTAGAATGTTGAGAGCGAAAACCAAACTGATGGGAAGGGATATTTTGGGATTCTATAATGGGTAGGATTCGTTTCAAAAGGATCTTTTCAAAAATTTTTGAAAGGATTGGGAGTAGGCTGATTGGTCTATAGGATGTTGAGCTATTGAGAGGTTTTCCTGGTTTTGGGAAAAGGATAATAGTGGAGTGTTTCCATAACAGAGGGAAGTGGGTGGTGCGTAGGATACAATTGTAGATATATGTAAGGAATATGACTGCTTTGGATGGAAGTTGTCGAAGGATTTGAGGTGTAAGGAGATCATGTCCAGGAGCTTTACGGAGGATTAGTTTTTTTAATTGAAATTTTACTTCGGAAGGATGAATAGCTTTTGGGGGCAAGGAAAGTGGGATTGGTGATGTAAGGAGTTCTTCTACTGTTACGGTGTGGGCAGGATGGGATTCCGGATGTGAAATAAATGTATTGGATAGGTGAATGGCGAACTCCTCAGCTTTATCTTCGTCAGATGCTGCCCAGGAGCCATCACCTCGTCGGAGAGGATGGGAAATGCGGTGAGGATTTAGGATTTTTGTTGTGGTTTTCCAAAGGGAATTGTCGCGAGAAGAGAGGGAGGATAGGTAGGAGTTGAAGGATTGTGATCTGAAGGTGGCTAATTCCAGTTTTAATTGTTTGCAGTAGTAATTATAGGAGCAGCGGTCGGTAGGATGTCGGGATCGTTGCCATAATAATCTGGCACGGCGTTTGGTGCGGATTAGGTTAAGGAGGTGTTGGGGTAGAATGGTCTTTATAGGAATTCTGGAGGAGTCTTTTGGAAAGGAGGCAGTCCAGGCGGCTTGTTGGATTGTGGTAGTAAAGGAATTTACGGCACTATCAAGGTCATCGGGAGTTTTGAGGGATATGTTGAGATCAATATTATCGGAGATTATTTGGCGGAAAAGGTCCCAGTTTACTGGGCCCCTAATGAATGACGGTGGAGAAGGTTTGGGAACAGGTTCAAGTGAAACATTAAGGATTAGAGGACTATGGTCAGAGGAAAGTTCATTTAGACGTGTAATGGAACAATTGAGGGGACTTAAGCCGCTGTGGATAAAGAAATCTAGAAGATCAGGATTACGGTTGGGATCTGTGGGCCAGTAGGTAGGAGAGTTGGGGGAAAGGAGGTGAAAACGTTGGGAATTGAGTGCAGACAGCAGGGTTCGGCCACGAGAATTCGTGGTTCTGGAACCCCATTGTTGGTGCTTGGCATTTAGGTCTGCACCCAAGATGAAGTGATGTCCTAAGGAGTCGAGGAGAGAACTGAATTGGGCATTGGATATGGATCGGTTAGGAGGGCAATACGCTGATGCAAGAGTGACCGGAAAGGAGAAGGTTTTTATCACGATAGCGGTGGACTGTAGGAAATCATGTATTGGTAATGGGAGTAGGTGATGGGAGAGGGATTGGTGTACAATTACAGCAGTACCGGCATGTGCTTTTCCGTCAGGGTGGTCAGTACGATATGTCAGGTATTGTGGTATATTGAAGTGCTGTTTAGTGGTTAGTCGAGTTTCAGTAATTAGTGCCACATCAATGTTCTTGTCAAGTAGTAAAGTAGATAGTTCGTCTGTATGATTTCTAACACCATTCGCATTCCAAAGGAGAATGGATATGGGTTTAGGGATGTGAGTCATTTAAGGATTTTTCAAAGGAGGGATGAGGTGAGATACGAGATTCGTGAGGAGTGATATGAGTGGAGTAACAAGGGATTTGAAATCGGTGAGGAAAGATGCTAACAAACTTGTGAGATCTGTTGCATTTGAAGGAGGAGGAATATGAGGAATTTGTTGTTGGTGGTTAGGTATATTAGGATGAAGAGGATTTTGAGGTTGGGTTTGAGGTTGTTGTTGTGGCAGGGCTTGACATTTATCGGTTAAAGTCTTACCTCTAAGTAGTTGGGAGAATGATACATCATTGTTTACAATTCTGGAAGGCTCTCTCTCTCTTCTTGTTCTTAGTGCTTCATCTTGAATCCGGTTTTTCTGGTGTCTGGTTTTGAGATTCTTGTAAATTTGGCAGCCTTTGTAGTTGGCCGGGTGTCCCTCCAAGCATAGGGCACATACTGCTGGATCTTGTATAGGTTTGGTGCACTCTACAGATTTGTGCTGTTCACCGCACTTCACGCAACGCGGCAGATGGTGGCAATATGTCTTCGTGTGGCCATAGGTCTGACAATTATGGCACTGCACGATGTCTCTCTTGGGATATGGCTTCTCAACTTTCACCATTGTATAGTATATTCTTGTGATATCATATATTTTTTCGATACCTGGTGATGGCTCCAAGTCCACGAAAAACAATGGTAGTGGGATCCTATTTCGTAATCCTGGCTGTTCCCTGTCCTCCTTCAAAACGTTTGTTACCTGGCGTACATTGAAACCAAGCGTCGTTAGTTCTTCTTTAATAACTTCAGTGGGGGTTGAGGAATGTAAATTTCTTATCACCACTCGTAAAGCTCTTTCCTGCCTCAGCTGGTAAGTGTGAAAATTCGCATTTGTTTCTGATAAGTACTTCACTATTTTTCGGTAGGCTTCTGCAGAATCAGGTGTTATCTTGGTGTCATTGGTCCTGTTAAGGCATGAATAACTGCCAGAGCAGATTTTATTTAGTTGGGTGCAGAACATCTGGAAATTTTTTATATTTTTCACAAATATCGGAGGAGGCTTTGGTTCTCTGGGTATTGCTGCAGACTCCATTACTTCTTTGTCATTTTGAAGCACTTGGTAGGGGTTTGGAGTAAAGAAAGGTGATTCTTCAATCGTTTCTTGTGCAGACGTACCTGGTTGGGGCTGAGGTTCTGGTTCTGAAGTGTTCATTTTGGTCACTGGAGGTATTTCTCGTAGGCAGCGACGAGTCCTTTGTTTGGCTGGTGAGCTAACTCCGTCTGACCGAGACCTCTTGGGCACCTTACTGGCCATCACTTGCTGATCATACCGCATATCATAAGAGAAAAATAAATAAATAAATAAAAAAAAAAAAAAAAAAAAAAAATTTTTTTTTTTTTTTTTTTTTTTTTTCCTTAAAATAACAAAAAAAAAGATGCCAACAGTAAATATCAACTGCTCTGATATACACTTTAACTGTATCACGTGAATAATCAGAGAGATTCCGCTATAAAATTGGTAAAAACTGAGAGAGGAGTTGAGGAGACAACCTTCTCATCAGCTGATCATTATGATAATTATTAAACATCTTTTTTTTTTTTAATATTTCAAATATTTAACTTTCGTCATCTTATCTTTTGATAGTGCACCACGTATCCCCGTTGAACAGATCTGATATCTAATACTTCACCTGGAAGTCTAACTTGGAGTACTCATACAAGCCAATCTTCAAGAAACCGTGCAACGTTTCCGGCTACTTCAACATTTAATAAACGCTATAAGCTAGCAACTATAAAAAACTCATAAACATAACTAGATTAATTTGGACTTACGAAGTTGAGCTTTGGAGCTCCAGTAAACCATTGAATCCTCTCTTATCATTCTACATAATCCAAAATCCTTCATAAATCCTCAATCCTGCTTACTTTATCACGGATAAAACCAACCGTAATTCCAAATGTTGCCGATTTGGCCAAATTCAGATAAATATCCTTCCACAATAAACTTCAAAACCATTCGAGACCTCCCGCTTTTAATCTTATTTCTTCTCCGATCCCTGACAACCCTTCGAGGCGTCTGAAAGAAGATGTCCTCAGAACCTTCTAATGTAATACTTTTATCACAGTGTTACCAATGGGTTGTTTCTCGATATTCCTTTTCATGTCATCGAACTTCATAGTTCACATTTACTAATTGTATTTTTAGTTTAATAAAGTTATAAATTGCATAAATAAATACATTTTTTTTTTTTTACAGTTTTTAGGGTTCGTAGTCAACAGCGAGGGCTGAATCGAAATACCAAAGGGAATGAAAAGTGAATTTCCACGAATCGTTGTGTTAAGGTAAGTCATATAAATAAGGTTTTTATAAATTTGTTTAAAAAAAAACAACTAAATTCATCGAAATTCCAATTAAAAATTCATTCTCTCTATAGGGAAGGAATTAAATAAACAATTTCATAAATAAAAATATCAAACCATACTGTCTTAATGAAACAGGGTGTCCTAAAATTAGGCCGTGAATAATATATAGTGATACCTTGTTATATAAGAAATTTGTTAAATAAAATTTTAATATCTAATTCTTTATATATATATATATATATATATATATATATATATATATATATATATATACATACATACATAAATAAATAATATATGAGAAGGAGTTAGTCGGGGGTGCGGTCAAATTAATACTGAATTAAAATATAGTAATTATTTTATTTTAATTTTGCCGACGTTTCGACCCACTTTGCAGGTCGTCTTCAGGGCGTAGGATGTAGCACTGCGGGAGGCAGTTGAAACACACACTAAATCATTATAAATAATATAATAACATAATAATCTACATCATTATAAATAATATAGTTCGAATAATATTTTTAATTTGCTAAAAAGTATTTGAATGTTAAGCGCTGTTTTTTCTTGTAAACCATTTTTAAATAAGATTGTCTGAGCTTTAACTTACATGGTATGAATATAATCTAATAAGTATTTGACATTTAATCACCACGGTTTTAGTCCAATCTTAGCTAATAAATTAATTCGTGCAATACCTTGGCTCACATTAGATACATATTAATTATACATTTCAACTGAATCGGTTTATTTGTATTTATTTTATATAAAGTATTCTTCATTCAATACCGGAACGTCTCTGAATTCTGGAGTAAATTTGATGATCTGATTGTTTTTTGTTTTTTCATTGATTTACTTATATATTTTTTCATTTTACTCTTTAAAATATCAAAAGTACAATAAAGGTAGCTCGATATAATCATAAATTCAAGTTCACCAATATCATAACATTGCGATTCTCGGAACAAATAACGATCATTACTTATCTAATAATAACTTTTTTAAGGCATTAATTATTGTACTAATATTTAATGAGAACCGAACTTCAATTGAAAGTTTTAATACGACCTGCAATGGACTAAAATATGTAAAATTTATACAATGATAAAGAAAACTTTGAGATGACAATCTAAAGGCATAAAATATAATTTATATTCTACTTTGTACATTTGACTTTTTGAATTTAATTATTTTTAATGATGTTATACAGTTAATTTAAAAAAAAAATCATTATCTGGTTGTATGACAAGAAATTATCAAATTTTCAAATAACATGAAAAACGCGGTGTTTTTATGAATTTTGTTTCCTATCGCCAATTTTTAAAATTCTTGTTTTTAGTTACAAATGAGAGATTATCGTATGCTTTTTTGAAGAATTTTAAATATTAACGGAATATTGAATTAGCTAATTAATGTTTTGCCCATATCTAAATATAACCGTATTTTTTTTTATTTTTAACGATAGGTAAAATTAATTTGTAACATTTATGCATTTTGATAAAAAATAATTTTCAGCCTATGGCTCATAACAGTTTGAAATAATATTCAATAATCAGTAAAAGTTATTTTTAATAGATTTTTTTTCAATGAGACCACCATTACCACCCAAGGTCAAATTTTAAATAAAATAAAACGAATATTATTTTGAGAGATAAACATTTCTGTAAAAAATAACAGTTATATTTTATTTAAATTTTATCAGTACACAATAATTATAAGATTAAAAAAAAAACTGATTTTTAAATCATTAAAATAAAATTCTAGATATAATTTGAATTTTTCTCCGAAGAAAAATATTTTTTTCAATTAGCTCGTTTTCATGCTTCCGAGTTTTAACGTAATCAATTTAAAAACGGACGATTATTAATTAATAATATTTATTTAATATTTGCTAATTATTAAATTGTTATTTCCATTAATTTTAATACCCGTTTCACTCCGAAAAACGGCATTTAGTGGGAAGGGAGGTACATTAATGTGTAAAATGATTTAATGTGTCAAAGGGCTGATATAATAATGAATAATATTGAATAAATTGGACTGAAACGGAGTTATCTCCCTAACTGGGGTTAGTGTTCCATCGATCCGTTCATGTTAGCTCTTCAACCGCTCCCTTCAACGTCACTCCTTGTCCCTCCAATCTCCACTCAATTTAAAATTCCACTAAACTGTATAATAAATTCTAGATCCATCATAGTTCATAGTAATTATACACGCGATAGAAATTAACTATTCCATCAATAGTAGTAATAATAACACAATAAATGTGACGCGTTACGTGTATTCATGTTCAGCCATTTTCCGATATTATGTGTGATAAACACACTTACTTAATCACCAATATAATCTTCAATTTCGGTTTTCGCAAAATTGCAAGTTCAGACAAGGCGATTTGAACAACATTTCTTGTCCAGGACACATTCTGGCATATACTGAGTTAAACATTCCCCCATTCTTTTTGACATATTTGCATTCACTTCAAGAATTAGATCACGTGAAATCAATAACCGCACGTTTGCCTTTTTCTTCATCTCATAAAAGACATTTTAAACAGCACAGAACACACATGTGTGAGAGAAGAATTAATTAATATAACAGTGATACGACGAAACCAGATTCCATAGTTTATCCCCAAAGTAGGATAAACATTTCGAGGCACCCAGAAAAAAAAAAAAAAAAAATTCTATTCAAACAAACAGAAAACTAAATGTGCAACTTTGGTACCAAGCGTGTAAAGTAAGTTTTTAAAACCCCTTTTTTACACGATTAAGTTTCTCGATTAGTTTCTTGTATGAACTCACTTTGGTCAAGAAACTTAACCGTGTAAAAGGGTTTCGTTAGGTCGCGGGACCGAAATATTCCATGTTGGAAATTTTCACCAAACTATAGCAATGCTCTTTGTGTTAAAAAAAAAATACTAATATTCAAAACATGTGTCTACGCCATCCATGTATAAATTGATGCATTTAAATAAATTTATGTTATCGAATTAAGTTAACCGCTAAATAATAAAATAAATAAATAATAATGAACGTGAAAATTTCTGCTACTTTGGTTTCGTTTCACTGAAAATTTAGGAGAGTTATAGAACCTTACTTTTGGATGTCATGGAATATCAACACGTTCTAAAAAAGTTTCTATTTCTTAAAAAAGTCCCGTTTCTATCGAAAAACCTTCTGTTCCCGTATTCCTCTACACAAACAGAAAGTAGTTTATAAAACGTTTGTACGGATTTTAAGCTTATACGAACATACGTATTTTGAACAAATCATATTGATGGTATGTTGTATTTGCACGAAGAGCGTAGAGAAGATATGAATCGGCTTTTGAGCAATTTTGTTTACCCACGCGTTGTGGTTCTTTCATTTAGTACAATCTCGTCCAAACAGAAAAATGTGGGCAACCGATAAAAGATAAAAATTTGGGCCATACAGTGATTGTGCATAAGATGCATCATCTAAATTTAACCCTTTAGTGTTTTTTCCTTTCCTTTCCTCACCTTTTAGGCTGTACGAGGTTTTTCTTAGGTCAGAGGAGAAGACGGGGGATTAATGTCTGAATTAAAAGCCCCTCCCTTCCGGCACCGTGAGGCGAACTTGCAATTATTTTAGATCACTATGGCATGATGATGAACATAAACTATATTCGATAGACACAGTATAGCATGTAAAAAGGTAAAATAGTCGTTTAAAATGTTTTAAGTCAGTCAGGAGCTTTAATATTACATAGTATATTCTATGGAATCTGGTTTCGTCGTTTCACTGCTATATCAATTAATTCTTCTCTCACACACGTGTGATCTGTGCTGTTTAAAATGTTTTCTATGAGATTAAGAAAAAGGCATACATGTGCGGTTATTGATTTAATTTCACGTGATCTAATTCTTGAAGTGAATGCAAATATGTCAAAAAGATGTGCTTAAAGACGTCGGAGTTTGAAATGATGGACTACAAGGAGAAAAAATACCTTCGTGAAAAATATTCAATATAGGATCAAAGAAAAAAACACAAGGATGTGCTACAACCGTGTTTTGTTCTGGAATGTTGGGATCCGAAGGAAATGTTTACACTTTTCACTGCACCTTCGTTGTAGATGAATCATCCGTTCCAGGAACGACTCAGTCATCAAAACTTGCTGGAGCGTCAACATTTTTTTATCGCTCATCTTTGATACACGATTTGAACGAAACAAAAACAAAAATGAAACATCTCTTTAGTTGTTTCTTTTAGAATGAACACTGAAAGTGACAAATATAAATGAGCCTTATCTTAATTTAATATGTCGCTATTAGCTAGGTATATAGATAGATAGATAAAAAATAATTTTATTCTGGGACAAAGTTACTTGAAAATAACAAAAAAGTACAAAATGAAAATAATACTTCTGGCCTATATCAAAACATTAGAAACAAAGACAAAGAATAAAATATATATTTTTTAAATCTATTTATTGAGTATTACAACAATCTGTCTCTTGGATATTGGTTATAGTGAAGTAGGGATAACATCCACACTATATGTACAAAAAACGTAAAATAAATATTATTTTTATTTATTTATTTATTTATTTATATGATATTTACAACTGTATACAAAGAACACATCTGGTAAATTCGCACATGGATATAATGACATGAAACACATGTTGAGAAACTACCCATTGGTAGCTCTCTAATAATATGTCTATATTAGGAGATCACGTGGCCATCTTCTTTTCAAACACCTCGGAGGATTATCAGGAATTGAATAGGATGCAAGGTTAGAAACAAGAGGGTTGGGATGGTTATGAAGTTTATTATGGAAGGACAGACATCTGGATTGGGCCAAATCTGATACATAAGGAACATTAAGGTCATTATGGATGATTTTATTTGTAACAAAGTAAGGAGTATTGAGGATTTTATGAAGGATTTTGGATTGTAAGGATTGGATGCGAGAGGAATTGTTTGGTAGAGCCCCATAGCTCAACTCCGTAAGTCCAAATAGGCCTTACTATAGTCATGTAAATTAGTCTTTTATAGTTAATTGGAAGGTTAGAGCGTTTGTCTAGTAAGTGTTGAAGTAGTCGGAAACGTCGAGCTGTTTCTTGTCGTTTCAGTCTGGTATGAGGATTCCAAGTTAGACGTTTGTCCAGATGGAGTCCTAGGTGTAAAATAAATAGAAGCAAAATAATAATCAAATGTATATAAAATAAATAATAAAATAAAATAACCTAAAAATAAGAAAATTAAAACTAAGCAAAAAAACGCATGCATACCTATATACACTGTATACAATCAGGCAACTCCAGGAGAACCCTGCGCTACTCTCTCAACCGCATCACTGGTACTAAAACCAGCGAAGAACAGAATAGAAGTAATAAAAACATTTGATAAACATGCTGTGTAAAAAACACTTAAAACTTTGTATAGTGGCAAAGTAGTTTAAACATACACTTTTAAGAAAAAAAAAAAATACAAAATAGAGAATATATTTTTATTTCTTTATAACCTCTGTGTTTCTGCTGAGAAAAAAGAAATCCGAATCGGACAATATAAAACGCCTGAGTACTTCAATACTGAATAATATGTAAATACGTCATGACCATTACGTTTTTCAAAATAATTCTTATAATAAAATAATGTTTTCTAAAGTATTGCAAAGAGGGTGGATAAAAAACGCTCTTGAAAGAGGTCGAGCATCTGATTTGGACCAGTTAACGTATTTTACTGAACTTTTTTATATTTGTTAATATTCCCAAGTTTACTGAGGTCTTGATTCCATTGTTCATTCCATTGTTAATTCAAAATTTCAATGTTAAATCAAAACAGTTGACTAAAATGATTCACATTAGTCACATATTTACCTAAAAAAAAAGTTGAAATTCAGAAATATTCTTTCATCCGAAACGATCATTGAATAATATATGTTTTAGAATGTAATTGTTTAATATTTTTTTCTACATGTGAGAATAAAGTAATTGTTTCCTTCAAGCATATTTACGTAAAGTTTAAAATGGTAATCAACGTTAAAAAATACTTTATTTCCGTCCTTTTATATTAAGGTATCCTTGAATAGAAGAAAAAATACTTAACAATTGCCACACTAAATACTTAATAATTTGATCTAACTACGGGTCCCATACAGCTATAGCTAGCGATGAATAAACTGATGTAGGTCTGATTTACCTAATCTGATCGACATTTCTCAAAGAATGGATTCCGGAAATTACAGGAATGAAAGAGAAAAATTGGAATGAGCAGTGAAAACGACTGCCAACTTTGCCAATTTCATTAATTCAAACAGGTAAGATTGTTATCACGGAATGAATGTATAGAATTATATTAGGAGTGAATGAATGATCGGTTTCTATTCTGATTCATTAAGTGAAGAAAGTATTTCTAATACATCAGGAAAGATTGAGGAGTTCCACTTTCCTATGAATATAACATAGCTACACTTTGCCAGTTTTCTCTCAAAGTTTACCAAGTTCACCCCCTCCCTCCCTTGCTGATCGAATTTCTAAGCGGATCTTCCTATCACAGGATGATTAGATTAAGGGATGTCAAATATTCCCTTGCCTTTAATGGCGTTTGTTGCCTTCCTTACCTTGTAGTCTTGGGTGCTATTAAACGTTAGGAACAAATTTTGTATTGGATTCCATTTGGAGAGAAATTCATATTCGAACCAATGCCATATTTTTAAAAACTATTTTGTGTAGTTATATGTATATTCATATTTATCTAAAAAAAAAAATGTTTAGTGCCTAAATAATGTAATTGTATAACGTGTTAAATAAAAGAATAATACTCAACCTTACATCTTCCAAATAGTATGGAAAATCCTTTTAAAATCCTAATCTCAAAGTGATTCCATGGTGTATTATTTTTTTATGAAGACTCATTGTAAAATCTATGTTTGGAGGTATGGCTTAAAATACAAGAGATTAATTGGCGATTTAGCTAATTTTATAAACTGCTTATAAAATATAGCATAATCATTAAAATTTAATTTTTTTTTTATTGAGTATTAATACAGTCTTCCACACTGAAGGGCATTGGTACTAGGGCAATATTAATTAAAATTTAATAACAGCATTTACTATCCCAAAAATTTGTCTTTATTTTTATGACGTTTCGGGATCACTTTCTTATCCCATCTTCAGACAGTATCTCATCCTTCTATCATCTTATTTTTTTTTAAAAAGATTTGTCATAACTTTTTCATTTTTATATTTTCATAATTCATCCCGCAATTATATTGTGGACTCCTCTAGGGAGAGCCTAGTCAGACGCTGACTATTAAATTTTATTTATATACCTCAGATAAAAAGAATCTCCCTTAGGACTTATGAAGAAAATTGCTTAGCATTTTAAGTGACAACAAAATACTAATCTCCAAAATAATTTTTTAAAAATCTGCACTCATTTTTAGGGACAGGTTTTTGAACATTCAATCCTTTCAGTTTAAAATCATTCGAACAATTGTTAATGCTTCATCGCATACTTCTCAAACAGTAGCCTATATCATGTTTGGCTTTAATATATAATTGATTTAAATTCTCCTCCGAGATAAATTTTCCTTCCAACAGGACCTTAAACATCATCTACATCTTTTAGCACAATTCCTATCTAGTTCTTTCCATTCCTACGATCCTTCCTAGTTCCTCGAAGGTTGAAGTGGTAGTGGGCCCGATACCTAGTGTAATCATGTATTTTGGAGTTCGGGCAATGGTCAGGTTGTCCACTTAAGCATGGCTGTCTGCTGTTATAGCGCCCTTACTTCATGGAGGTCATTTTCAAAATATACGGCTCCATAAACATAAAAGTGGACCCAAATATCGAATAAATTCGAAAAACTTAAATAAGTCGAAACGCAGTGGCTTAATTTTAAAATATAGGTTATTTTCAAAATCTACGGCTCCGAAAACATAGGAATACACCTTTATATCGAATTAATCTGAAAAATTTAATTAGTCGAAACGCAGCGGTGATCTTAAAATGGAGGCCATTTTCCAAATTTACGGCCCCGGAAACAGATAATAATATAGTCGAAACGCAGTGGCTTAATTTTAAAATATAGGTCATTTTCAAAATCTACGAGTCCGGAAACATAAGAATACACCTTTATATCGAATTAATCTAAACAACTTAAACAAGTTGAAACGCAGGGCGTAATTTTAAAATGGAGGTTATTTTCAAAAACTACTCCAACGATAAATGATCCATGCATCGAAAAATTAAAAATAATTAAATGAATAAAAAAAGTTTGAATTCGAAACGGAAAAGGTTTAATTTGAATTGGAAAAGGTTGAATTTGACTGGGAAAAGGTTTGATTTGATTTGGAAAAGGTTGAAATTGGCTTGGAAATGCTATACAGGTAAGTGAAAGTAAATATGAATAAAAATTGAATTTAATTAGCTTTATGTATTATTTGATTTATATTTCATTGATTAGAATTATAATTTCCACAGCTTCGAGAGTTATTTGCCTTCAAAACAAAAATCTCAAATATTTGTACAAGATTAGGCGCGCACGGCTTTCTTTGTTTAAGGGTACAGAGGGGTAGGTAGGCCTTTCAAACTCCCATGTTGAGGTGTGTGCTACTCCGGAATATATTTAAAGTGAGTGTTGTATGAAACATATTTTTTTTTGTGTGTGTATATATATATTTTTTAACAAGTTTATTTAATAAAAATACGATCTTCTATATTGAAGGATAACAAGCATTTGGGCTATAGATATTCATTCATACAATATGGACATGAATAAAGAATATAATATAAATAATTAATGAAATAGAATAAATTAATAATAATAATAGTATAACTTGCAACTGCAAATATTGTTAAAAAATGTATGAACATGACAGAATAATTTTTCAAGCTTTACCATTACCTTAGATCCGGGTAATGTGATTTTACCTGCAAACGCTGAGAAACAAGGAATTGTTTAAAAAAAAATAATAATAACAAAATATTAGTATTTAACAAATAATAGTTTTGAATAATTAATTAAATGAATAATATTGAATTAAAAATAATAAATAATAGTATACAAAAAAATAACAGATTAGAGTGTTAAAATTAAAGTAAGAATTTTAAACTCTTGTGCTATAAATAAGTTTTTCAACTTCAAGTCGGAGTACCATTTTTATTTTTTTATTTTTTTTCATATCTTCATTGAATATTTTAACTTATTTTATGTTACATAAAAATCTGTATAGGAAAAAAAATATTTGAGACACATAATTTATTTAAAATACAGAAAAAAATGTTTAACCTTTTTTTATTTGATGGCCCAAGACTTCTATTGAAGTCCTATACTGTTTTTTTCCACAGTTTATACCACAATAGGCCTTTCTACAAGAATCATGACTTATCCTCCAGGCAACTAACTTATTCGATTGAGATTTATTCCGAGTGTCCATCACACGTGCCAGATTCGAACGGGCGTCGCTGATTCGTCGGTTTAACCCTTGCGGCTTTCACAGTCTGTAAGGTTTTTTGGTACATCTTAATTCACGCTTTAATAGAAACTTTATTAATTTATATAAATTTAACTTGTTATCGTGTGTCTATGCTCCTCTGTCTACAACGTAGAGATGAAGTTATATTCCAACTTGCCGACTAATATACATTAATGAATACTTGAATGATACTCAATTAAGTGAAAACAATTTATTATTGCTAGCCGAATGTTGCTAAAGGTAAAGAAAATCAGAGGAATAAACAATTTGTTGCTGTGGTATCGGTTTCCATTATGTCCAATTTGTTTGGCCAGATCAAACAAGATGGAGGATCCAAGGCAATGCCGCTTTTGTTAAAGTTCACCATTCAATGGAGAAGTTCACTTCTCATTTGGTTCAAGCCGTTGTTTTTTTAATTTTTTTTTTGTTGCGCAACCATTACGAGTAACCTGGAAAATAAATAAAAAGTCTTTTTTTTTTTTTTTTTATACTATGATTTAAATCAGAAATGTAATGAGCTTAACAAATAAAAAGTAAATAACAACTTATATTACTTGATTAATGATGATTCGGTGTATTAAATACGAGAGTTAACAATGCAATTTATTCATGGATAACAAAGATGTATTTAAGAATTAAATTAATACAGACTTAGAAACATTTAAAGATACATAGGCGATGGCCTATTTTATTTCCTTTTTTTTTGCTGCTGAAACCGTAACACATTTGGTTGGATGAGGTCTAGTATCAAATTAATACTGGAACCCTTAGATTCTATGTAAATATTCTATCACACAAAGTACCAGACTTTTATGGGAACCAAAATACTTAAGGACTAACCTAAAGATGGTTTTTCAGAGGGGGTTTCTTGTAGACTTTGATCAAGAAACTTAGCCGTGTAAACGCGTTTTGAAAAGACGCGAAGTCAAATTGTTTCAAATGTTCGAAAACGGGGGTTTCTAAAGAAAACTAGAAAAGTGAAGTACGTTTCTTGCTCGCTTAGCGTAGTACTGTGTTAACCATATAATGTATTCATCGCGACTTTGATTTTTAACAAATAGAGGGGACCACCGCGGTTTCTATAGGCTTGTTTACATATTTAAGTTTCGTGATGAAGTCATTGTATGGTTGACACTGTAGTAAGTCATGATTTTTGGACTACAATGTCAAGATGAGGACTTATATTTATTTAATCTTTATTTTTTTTTAGGGAAAAACCTCATACAAATAGAGTTTATATCTGCATAACAAACAATATTACCCTCAAGGTATTACCAATATTTTGTTTTTCCTTTTCATACTACATTACAAATATAAAAACCAGGATGACTTAAAAATCATATTTGGTAAAAACTTTTTTTAAAAAATCAGACAGTTAAAATAATGCCAATTATTGATATTAATATAACATCTAAAATTGTCAACAAGACGCATACACAAGAACAATAAAAACTATGGATGTATTTTACTTTTTAGGTATTAATATTAAACTTTTATTTTATTTATTGTACATAGAGTGTGGATGTGATTTCTGAACACTATTATTAAATGTCCTTTGAGACAGATTGTAATATTTTTCAATAAATAAGTTAATAATAAACTATGTTTTAAAATTAAATTAAAAGATTACTTCCATGAACAAAAACAAAATAAACAAGAAATTAGACCTGAACAGACTACATGTCGACGTCCAACGTACATTTTTTCTATGATATTGAAAATAAAATATCCCATATTTACCCAGCCTTTTGATATATTAGACAGATGAAGACATATCCAGAAACTTAACCACACAAACCGGGTGTAATGCAATCCTCCCATCTGCTTTTCGGACAATCCCTAAAACATTTGCCCGTCGGATATTGTTTTTCTTTTTTTTTGTGAAAACTCTTTATCCATCTAAAAAATTCCATGTCCTTTTAATTTGTCGCGATGCTATCATTTCAATCATATTTACCGAGTGCCGATGTAAGGAATGGAGATAAGAGGAATTTGAAAACTCAAGTTTTTGGAAAGCCAATTGTCGCCTTCCCCCTTAAATGTTGTATTTTTACTTTCTTGCGGACTTAAGTGTTAAATCTTGAAAATTTAATTCAACTCGATATATAACGGCTATCAAAACCGCTGTCTGAATATAAGTTGAATGACAGAATTATTAATCCTGACAATAATAAAATATGAGGTACATCCGGTTGCAGACCGAAGTCGTTGTTTACTCGGTATCAAATTACTGATGTAATTCAGGAAGGAATATAGGAATTTCAAAGAGAATTCGAACTCTTGCCCAGATGCTGTACTTTTGATACCATATGCAAAGTTGGGATACTTTAGGCGCTGGTTACTTGGTCACATAGTTTCAGATAACTCGAATACTTACGTTGCCACCCTACCTGGTAAGATGCTTTGTAAGGGACATTCAGAAAAGCAGTATATACCTTTGTGAAAATATCTTTATGTTTCGAAATTTTCTAAATTGTGACTTAGAAACATACCATCAAGTTTACTCTAAGAAATTATGATTCTTATCACAAACCTTGTTTACTATTGTTTATTTGCCATGGATTAAATTTTCTTTTACGAAGGTAACAATAGATATACCTTGGACTCCACGAGGACAAACGTCTAACTTGGAATCCTCATACCAGACTGGAACGACAAGAAACCGCTTGACGTTTCCGACTACATCAGCACTTACTACACAAACACTCTAAGCTTCCAATTAATTACAAAATACTCATATACATGACTATAATAAGACCTATTTGGACTTACGGATTTGAGCTATGGGGCTCCACTAAACCATCAAATTCCTCTCGTCTCCAATCCTTACAATCCAAAATCATTCGTAAAATCCTTAATGCTCCTTACTTTCTCACAAATAAAATAATCCATAATGACCTGAATGTCCCATATGTTTCCGATTTGCCCAATAATACCTATCCTTCTATAACAAACTTCAGAACCATTCTAATCCTCTCGTTTCCAACCTTGCTTCCTCTTCAATTCTTTATAACCTTCCAAGGCGTCTGAAAAGAATATGGACCCGTGATCTCCTTATGTAGACATATTATTAAAGTGCTACCGGTGGGTAGTTTCTCAACAAATGTTTTCATGTTATCAACAACAAATGTATTTTTTTCTAACAAATAAAAGGTGTATTTTTTTTTTATACATTTGTAAATATTATGAAAAAAAAAAAATTTTATTTCTTAGACACTGTGTTTTATAGGCCATATCGGTTTTTTTGCCTCAATATATCACCACTTCATGGGTTGCGTTGCAATAATTCGTTCTCTCAATGGGCCTGTTGTATAGTATTTCACGGCGATAGCTATATAAATTATGTTAATTTCAGTTTAGCCTCCAGTTTGCGGGGACATAAATCAGGATCCGAATTCCAAAAGGTGGGAATTTGAATGGAATGTTGATAAATCATACCTCACTAGCGGACTTTAGTTGCTGTGCTTAGGTTTCAGGTTGCAGATTGGCCAGTTGTTTCTGTTGATAATTACTTTATATAACAGTCATATTGGTTAATGCAAAAACAATAAATGTTACCGTAATTCCTTAACTTGTTTATAGCTGAAAATATTCATAATAAATAAATAATATAAAATATTAACAACGGTTAGTAAGGACATTTAACATTTTATATTTACAAAGGGAGGTCAAAGTCAGTGGTAAACCGATTTCAACAAATTTTATTTCATTTTTTTTTTTTTTGTTATGTACATCGAAAAATGTTAGACCACGTCAAGTTCCTTCTGATACGCCTCAGAAGCCGGAAAAAAATTACATAATTTTTAAAAAAGCATTTTATTTTTTTCCCCTTTACTTCGCCCGTATTTTTAGGTTATTATACATAACTTTCTTTTTCAAATTTATTTATTTATATATTTATTTTTATTATTAAATATATTGCTCAATGTATTAAATAATTTATATTGTATCGTGAATTTAAAATTATAGAAGACGCTTTCACTAAAGTAGGCCATGTGTACTCCTGTAATGAAAAATCAAGTTAGATTAATTTTCAGTCTGTTTCAAAACTCTAAACTTAAAAAAATAAAATAAAATAAAATGCGGTATCTTTTAAAACACCTAAATACGCATTCTTATAAAAATCTAAAATTGCAAAATTTAAGTTCTTGAAGGATTTTTTTTTAAATTAAAGCATTTGTAACTCCGCAGGATTTTCTCCAAATTCAACGTTAGGTAGAAATATAGAAAAACATTTTTTTTTTTTTTTGTACTGTTGATTCTACAATAAATATCGGAATTGTATAATTTTATGTAGCATATTGGAGGCTAAATCTGTAATAATTTTCCTTACAATATTTATCAAAGATTTTGTGCAATACATGTTTTTTTTTTTTTTTTGATCGATTGATATCAAATTTCGTATTTAAGGGTTATTTGAGGTGCTAAAAACGAATTTCTACTTTGTTTCTATCTAAAAAAAATTTTACCTCCGAATTCTTTTAATATACGACTCATGATATAGCTATCAGCAAAATATAATATTTTTTTTCTAAACAGGCTCGGTATATAGAGTAAAGATTTCAATGTTGATCCTTAGGACTAAAATTAAAAGTTGATTTACTACTATTAAGATAGTGGATTTCTCTCCTGTTTACAGCATGTAGTTCCGCAGCATATTTTTTGATATTATCTATCCAGTGTTCCTGTTATCAGAATAAAGCTTAATACTGTGTTGTAGATACTGTGCATACAACAAAATATATTTGGAATACTTCTATCAATAAAGTACCAGAATGAAACAAAAATTTTAACTCTTATCATTGATATGACTTTTTTGAGTTTTTTTTACTTTCACCTATCTATATATGAAATATACAGTAAAGGACAGTATTACGATCGTGAAAATTTTCCTATCTGAGTTTTCAATGGAAATGCGTATTTTGAGGTCTCCTGAGTCCAAATAACAGAGTCCCGCAAAATGGTCTGTGTGTGTATGTGACCATTCTAGCTCAAAAACGAAAAGGCATATGAAAGTAAAATTGCATATTTTAATTTGTATATACCTCAGATGCTACAGCAACATTTTTGTCAAACTCGTCTAGCTGGAAGTAACACTTTATATAATCGATGAATATGAAAATGAATCTACGGAAATAATAGCCATAAGGTATTCATATAATAAATCGTTGGAAAGCAAAGAATTTTAGAAAAAAATAATATCAAATTAATACAGTTGTAGAAGTTAACGGAGAGTAACGAATAAAATATAAATAACAATTTCTGAAAACTAACATTATTTAACGTAAATCACATATTTCCAAGGAAATTAAATGAAATTATCCTATTAAATGCAAATTTCTAAAAAAAAATTTAAGTGCTACCAGTGGGTAGTTTCTCAACAAGTCATTTCATGTTATTATTTTCTGTTATCAAATTTACTTAATGTATTTAATTTTTTAATACAGTTGTAAATATCATGAATAAATAAATAAAAAATAAATAAAAAAAAGTTTGAAAAAAGTATTTAAAATCCACCGAATCAAGACAATGACATTGTTAAAAATACTATTTAATTTTTATTTAAGATGGATTGCTCTATTGTTTAGAATGTAGTTCCGTAGCATATTTTTTGATATTATATATCTAGCGCTCCTGTTACCAGAATAAAGCTAAATAATGTATTATAAATACTGTGCATATAACAAAATATATTTAGAATACTTCTATGAATAAAGGACCTAAATAAAATAAAAATTTCAGCTCTTATCATAGATTTGAGTTTATTTTCTTTTTATGTTATGCGTATGTCATATGGTGTTAGAATCACTAAATTTAAAAAAAAAAATAATTTTATGAAAATATGCGGATTATTTTAAATTTTAGTTTCACAGTAAATAATTTCGCAGAATACTTAGAAGAGGTTTACGTAACCTCCCGCACAGTGCGTATGATGGTTTTTCATCATCTAGCGGGTATGATGAAAAACGTGTTTGTACCATTAGGTAAGATTTTAATAAACAAAAAATCCGAGGGAAATGTCAATTTAATACCTTAAAATTAGCTAAATATTGCCTTTTCATATTTTGAAGATAAGTTAGGTCGATTTTTCTCTTAGTTTTGAACAGTAAAGGGATGTTGCAATATTTTTTTTTACTATTTAACGATTTAATGCAATGAAGAAGGATTTTACTAATGCCTTTTCCCCTCCAATTTTAAGCTGTTTAAGACACTTATACTCAACTTCAATCAGCAATATTCACCTAAACAGAAAACCGTTCTGCGTTTTAGTTAATAATTTACCTACAACATTGTGTTACCTGATTTTTTATTCTTTGTGCCTAGTAACGTGTTTCATTAGCTAATATGTGAAACTTAATCGCCCGTTCTCCCCCATCCCAGCGGTAATGGCTGTGTTCAGGTGGAAAACTCTTATTTTAGGAAAAAATATTTACTGAAACATCGAGAGAGGGAAACGATGTTTTTTTAACGAATAATTTAAGACGAAATCGCTTTCTTGATTTGAATATGCAAATTAAAAATTCGATTTTAAGATAATTATATAGTAAATTTAAATTTAGATTAGTTGGTAATATTGAAATATCTTATTTCAGTTATCGATCTACATTCCTTTTTTATGCATAGGATAGATAAAAACTTCGAACCCTTGTCACTTTGACTATAAAATGTTTATTCATATTCCTTGATGTTATGAAAAAATAATAATTTCGTCTTATTATTTATTAGAAACAAATGAATTTACTTGCAATGCCGGATACGAATATGTGTATTTAATACCAGACAACGAAAATGAAATCGAGTATCTCGGCCTAAGTGATATTTTACTAAAGAAATGTTATATTAGGAATTTTCATGAAGTATAAAAAAAAACAAAAAAAACATACCAACATTAGACAAGAAATGGTTTACAAATCATTCAATATTTTTTTTTAACAATTACAACTCCTGGTTTCCTCTCATGTTTTCTTCACTTCGACTGTGGTTATGTGGGGTGTACGGTGGACTCCCGGGAGAACTCGAAGCCAAACTTAAACGCCTAATGAATTGCTCGATACGTTTTGTCTTCGGGATCTCAAGAGATACGTTGAAGTGGCTCCATCCATCCTACCGCCGTAAGTACTTCCTTGCTACCTTTATATTCCAGGCCATTAGAAGTCAGCGGCCCTCCTATATTCTTCAGAGCCTACAATGCAAATCCTTCATTCAATCCCGTCCAACCAGATCCCGTTCTTCCGACCTCAATCCTCCTCCTCACCGAACTGCTGCGTTTGACAAATCCTTTGCAATTCAGCCGTCTACTTTTGGAATACTATCTCTCCCGATATTCGTCATGCACAATCAGTTTCCTACTTTCAATCTCTTCCTTTTTAGCACCTTTCCCAAACCGACTGATCACGAAATGTACTTTTAATGTAAGAGAACCTTTTAGGTTCCCGCAGAAATTATTTTTTTACTTATGTTGTTTTATTTTCCTATATATTATATATATATATATATATATATATATATATATATATATATATATACGTTTTAATTAGATATTATTTTTTTAATATTTAATTTAATGTATGGTCACACAGGCATTTCCTCTGTATTTATAATTTGTTGTAAAGGGACAACAGTCCAAGGATAATAAAAATATTTTCATTTCATTTCAATAACAGATTAGTCTCAATGAAAAGAAAATATTGTATTGTCCATAACTTGGCTTCAAGACTTTTTTCCTTTTAGATCCACAGTCGGTCACACTATGCAGCGGTTGGGGTCCACTCGGCTGAACCATAAAATTTACGAAAATCATTCTTTATAATCCTTCATGAATTAGCGGATTGTAGTCACGTGATACATTAATGTTTCTTATGTTACATATTCATTTGATGTAATTGATTCATAGTTTTAAGGTTATGGCGTTATGGTCACTACACCATTAGGGACTATGAAAGTATAAAGTAAGTAAACATGTTTGATCTTTAATAGTGACAAGAGAGTATTTTATTGGAATAAATATTTAATAATTACTTCATAATTTTTAGTCTTGTATAGGGGATGTGATATACACGAGGCCCGAAAACTGAGTAGGTTAGGCATTAGTCAACTCAAGCGGGTGGACCCCACCTCCACGAATCAATATACACTCTCCCCGAATGACAGATTATTCTAATATTCTCTTAATTTCGGATGGTACTTTTTTATTTTTTTTTATTATTATTATAATTTTTGCATGTACAAAAACAGTTCTTAAACGGTCGACAGGGAAGAAAATCTTTACATTCGTCGAGGCGAAATTAATTGAACAATTAAATTAGTCCTGGTAGCTGGTACATCTTGAACACGTTAAATATTTTTGTCTTTGACCTCATTAAATAAAATCTTGAAAAATATTAAATTTATAAAATATTAACAATGAATTGATATTAGTGTTGCCCGAATACGAGACCAAGACGAGTCTATATTGGTTATACCAATTATTTACATATAGTAACTAAAATTTTCAAGTAATTCTTCTTCGTCTTAATGATTTCCTCTTCTACCGCTGAGCGGTGTGAGGACCCTTCTTGTAGAGCCGAATCCACAACTCTCGATCCTGAGCCAACTGCCGCCTCCTCCAGTCAATGTCCCTTCTGTCAAAGGCCTCCTTGACACTGGCCTCCCAGGTCTTCCTGGACCTTCCCTAAGGTCTTCTTCCCTCAACTTTGCTTTCCAACGCTATCCTGGCCATTCGATTCTCTGGCATTCGAGAGACATAACCAAACCATCTCAAACGATTTTCCTCCATCACCGTTTCGGCTGCTCTTACGTTTAAATTTTTCCGTATTATGGAGTTTCTTATGCGATATCTCTTTGTTTTTCCTTCGACCCTCCTCAGGAATTGCATCTCCATTGCCTGAATCTGACTGATGTGCTTTGTGGTGAGGGTCCATTACTCGCTGGAGTAGGTCATTATTGGGAGGAAAGTATTTTTGTACACGGTCTTTTTGGTCTCTTTACTCACTTCTCTCTTGTTCAAGAATCCTTGCTTGATGGCGTCGAAGCACCTTCCTGCAGACTTCACTCTTTCCTTTATTTCTCCGTCGATCCATCCATGTTCATTGATGTGGGCACCGAGGTATTTAAAAGTTTTCACTTGTTCCAATGGGACTCCACTCAAGTGCACTATTCTGTCTTCTCTTCCTTGTTTTCTGCCTATCCTCATTGTTTTGGTTTTCCCACACTTATTTGCATATTTATTTTACTTAATTCTTCCTGGAGAATGCGGAGGTTGAATTGCAGGTTTCGTCCATTGCTTCCGAAAACTACCAAATCGTCTGCTTAAGCGAACAGAGAGAAATATACAGGCTGTAGATTTCTGTATCCCATTTGATATGATCTCTTATTTTGTTTTGCTATTTGTATTGCATTATCTAGCACTTGTGTAAATAGCAGAGGACTTAGACTGCACCCTTGCCTAATCCCTTGATTAGTTGTGAACTCTTCCGATATGTTATTGCATGTTCTCACAACATTTCTTTGGGTCTTATAGAGACTTAGAATTGCCTTACGGAGGCCTGTTTCGATGCCTTTGTCTTCCAAGGCATTTGCTATGTCTTGCTTCTTCACTCGGTCAAATGCCTTAGTGAGGTCTACAAAACAGGCATTTATCTCTTTCAAGTAATTAGTAACTATTTTGCCTTAATTTTTATTCAAAAAATCGATTTTTTTTTTTACCAATCTTGGTCATGGTCTTGCAACAGTCAGGCGGTCTTGGTCTTGCAAAGTGCCCAAGGTCTTGTCCCTCCAACTATAGAGGGAAAAACAGGACTTAAAGAGATCCCTGCGCTACTCTCTCAACGGCGTCACTGGTGCTAAAGCCAGTGGAGATTGAGCGAGAGCATTTTAGAAATTGTATTAGAGTAGCAATATCCATTGGCATTTCTCTATATAACACAAGCTGATTTATAGATTGTTAAATTACTAAATATTCTGTAGTGGTACAGATTTATTACACCAAAAAAAATAGATGAGTACCTAATGCTATCATTTTAATTAATGATAAAAAATAATGTTAAACCCTCATCATTATCTCGTCCTAACTCTGGGTTGCCTATCTTTTTCTCATATTGATAATTCTTATCGTGACTATCTTGAATGCAAATAGAGATAAAATGATTCCGCAATGCAGGGCAGTAATTATCCAAAAAATAGGTTAAAAAAAAATTAAAAACACGTGATTTTTTTAAAGGAGAACGCCGGATGTAAGTAATAGGTCATGCCGTTTGAAGTATGAAATGACTAAGTAACTGTTTATTCGACTACAAAATGCCCGACTAAATATTTTGGTCCCTGTGGAAGCGGAGGGGGTCGGCTCTTGTCGGTTGGCCGATTTCACTTCAATCGAAATGGCACCAACCCCTCACAGACAATTCCAGCTTTATCGAGATTAAACCGCCATCGAATTATGGCTTTGAGTGCAATCACGTGATGAATCAGCGCTTCATTGGCCAATTATTCCAGAGTCAGTCCATTTCAAGCCTTCCAACCTGACCACCGCTGAAGATGACTTCAATAATCTTGTTGTGGCTTTGTGTTTCGCTGGTCAGTTGATGAACACGTTAAGATAATCTATCCGAATCAAGGATCACGACTCAACTATTGATACAGTGTATGAGAAACGTTTTTAAATGTAGAAATATTATTAATTTTCTTTTCTGTTAAAAAATGTTCGAGTATAAAAGTTAGATAATGTAAAATATAAACTAGAAAAAAAAAAAGTTCTTGACCACTAAAACCCACTATTTAGTTATGTACTAGTTGTTTTTTTAAATATCGGTGGAAAAATTATAAAAATGTAATTAAAAAAGAGCAAGGCGAATCCCCAGGTTTCCAACAACCCAAGTACGCTGATTATTGGTGTTGCCCAAAATCGGTCTTGGTCTTGCACTTCGCAATACCATGACCAAGGCTGGTAAAAACAAATCGATTTTTTGAATAAAACTTATTATAGGCAACATAGTTATTAATACTTGAAAAGTTTAGTTACTATACTTGAAGGAAGTTAGTCGACTGTTCTACATATCATGGGTGATAAATATTCTGGACGGTATTTTTAAAAAAAAAATTTTAATTAAAAAAAATAATAAAAATTAATATAAAAAAAATTAATGAAAATAAAATAAAATAAATTTAAAAAAAATATAATAATTTTTTTTTTTTAATACTGCGTCCTGCATATTTATCACCCATGATTTAGTTACTATAAGTAAAGAATTGGTATAACCACTAAACCTATGTGTTGGAGTCTTGAAAATAACAATAGTATTGTCGATTTCATTAAATTGAAAACCGGAAAGGAATGTATTGTACAAGAAACAAACGGAAATTTCATTTATTTAAACTATATATTGGGTTGGCAAATGAGTCCTTTCGGTTTTTCAGAGGGAAATAAAACTCAATGTACTATAGACATGAATTTTATTTTAATCTACAATATATTGACCATTATTTAGTATAACTTTACTCCATCTTTCTACTAATTGCATAATGTTAATAAGATTTCTGGAGTTTATTGTTTAAAAACTGATCCAAGTGGTTTTTGATGTCCTCTACCCATTGGAATCTCTTTCCATTCACGGAGTCCAATTATCACGACAGCAGCGAAACTGAAGATCAAGAATTTCAATCATCCAAATCAAACTGAGAATGTACTGAATCTATTGTTCAGTTGCATTTCTTCTATTGAATATATTGCACTGCGAAGTTTGGAGAACGTTGGTTTCACAGATTCTAATTCTGGCGAGGTGAATCTGAACGCAATAAAATCACGACTTAACCAAAGCGTTTAGCATGATTAATCCATCTACCTCTTTTTAGATATATTTCTTTACAATATTATTTTTTTATTTATTTATTTTTCCCCTTTCTTAAAAAATTATGGCTATTTCTGATACTTTTTGATTTATCAGTAATATTTCTATGAACGAAATTCGAACTAGATAAATTCTGAACTCCTTCGCTCTCATGTTCCTAACCCAATGGTCCAAGTTACCTTCCATGTACCTTACAGTTCAGTTTTTCAAATATAACATTAGGACAAGAAATTCCTTGAAGAAATGGAATATTGGCAGTATTACAATTGTCATTTTGAAGGAAATCACTAGGTAAATCCGAGAAAAATATAAAAGGAAGCCAACGGGCGAACTACTGGTTAGACTTGAAATGAGAAGCGGCAGTACGTGCGCGAAATACACATAGAGCAATGTGGTTGAGTAGGAGAGGAAGGAAGGGACGTGAGGAATTTGGGAAGGAAGGGTAACGTGCTAAATAAGTCATTTGTAGCAGAAAAAAATAAATAAAGCTTTGGAAAAGGAGGAGGAAATGATTTCTTCATGAAGACTGTAACTAATGCATGCATCGAAAAAATAATGAAAGCGAGGAGCAACTAAAATTTGAGATCTTTTTTTTTTTTTTTTTGCTATACAGAAGTGAACGCGACCAGTCAAAATTACACAGTATAGAAACAATCCAACTCCCACCAATTTATTCTTCTACAAGTCGGTTAGAATGTATTTTTTTTCTATATACAAATAATAAATCTATGACTTATCTGTTTGTACCTAGGACTCCACCTGGATAAACGTCTAACTTGGAATCCCCAAACCAAACTGAAACGACAAGAAACGGCTCGACGTTTCTGACTACTTCAGCGCTTACTAGAAAAACGCTCTAACCTTTCAATTAATTACAAAAGACTCATTCATATACATGGCCATAATAAGACTTATTTGGACTAACGGAGTTGAGCTTTGGGGCTCCACTAAACCATCGAATTCCTCTCGTATCCCATCTTTACAATCCAAAATCTTCGTAAAATCCTTAATGCTCCTTACTTTCTCACAAATAAAATAATCCATAATGACCTGAATGTCCCATATGTTTCCGATTTGCCCAATAATACCTATCCTTCTATAATAAACTTCAGAACCATTCTAATCCTCTCGTTTCTAACCTTGCTTCCTCCTCGATTTCTGATAACCCTCCTAGGCGTCTGAAAAGAAGATGGCCTCGTGATCTCCTAATTTAGAAACTTTATTACAGAGCTTACAATGTGTAGATTCTCTACGAGCCTTGTCATTACATGTATTTCTCTGTATCACATTTGCTGAATGTATATTAATTGTAAAGTTGTAAATTTCATAAATAATAATAAAAAAAAAACTTTTTGTTTTTTCTTTTATTAAATAAAATTACACTCTTTCTCAATCAATGACAATGATAATAGTGATTATCGAGCATATTTACAGAAAATATGATTGGTTACGGTTACTGTGGTTACGGTCCCCGGCATGAGATAGCATTATATCATATATAATGATTATTTACCTTTATAAATACAGAATCTATCTTTAAATGTATCCATCTCCCATTCAAATATTTTTAAAATTACCGTTTTAGAGACTTCGTAAGATCGAAACACTCCCGGCCGAAATCGAGCCGAATCTCCGACTCCTGGAACTGTAGCAGCAGGTAACGTGTTAAATAATAGAAATATAATACATATTAATAAGAACAAAATAAGATTAACTGATATAGCAAAAAGAAATAAAACAATGAATTAAATAAATAAAGTAAAAAAAATTTATTAAGTACAAGCATACTTATATAAACTAAATAAAATTAGCAAAGGTTGCTAACCAGGCTTCTCCTCTATTCCAACTGTGGAGGAAAAATGGGACTCCAGCAAATCCCAGCACATCTCTCTCAACCGCATCACTGGTATTAAAAGTCATTGGAGATTGGTTGAGAGCAGTATAACCACAGACGTACATGACTTAATAGAAGATTATAACGATTTCCGGAACTCCAGTATATTTATACATTTATACAAAAGAACACTATATCTTATATTGAGGATGACAACTATCAAGGAGTTTCCTATTCTAACAGATCTATGACTCAAGGAATATTTCAAGCCCTTTTATATATATTTTAACTCCCGTCAACCAAGACAACATATTGTAAAAATTAATTTCCTAATGGCCTTATGCTGTCATTATAAATTGTTTGTTATAATAGATTATTATGATTAAATGGATAGAAACGTAAACTGCACTATGCCACTAAAGGCGATCAATAACTGAAGTTCAACCAACTCGATTAAAGTGGTTAGATGCAACAGTGTTACCTGTTGCAGAATTAATTTAATTGAAGGTATCTAAGGGCTGTAATATATTACTAGGAACAGCAGTGGAGTGAATATGATTCTAGAGGCCCTTTGATAGCAAAATGTTAGTAATTAATTGTATTACTTCGTGTAATCTGATTTAATATGGTATTTTATTGTTAGAGTATTGTACTACAAATACATCTATAGTTTGAAAGCCTTAAAGACATAACTCCTATTTTATCGAGATCAAATGGACCGAGAATCGAAAGATACAAGTGATTCAATTTTTATGAACGTCACTGCATATACTCCTCCATTATTTTATTATATTTCTGTTCCCCATACTATTTCTTACCTACACGAACAATAAATGGTTTAGATATATTTGTAGATTATAACATATCTAGAATCTGGTGGGAATGAAAATGAATATGCACTGGAACTTCCTTTGTAGAGGTTTTTGCTAGTTACGTTACTGCATGTTGATGGATTATATATTGGATTCGGAAAATAATACAGAATTTCATTATATTGAACGACTATATCACACACTATTTACGTTTGAGGGATTATTCTTTTGTATGTGTGTCAATAATTTTTAATCCTTTTCCAAAAAAAACAAAACAAATTTTATCTTCTGTAGCATTTTACAATGCTAATTCAATGTTCAATTCAATTCAAACGCGGTCGGAACAAAGCCCAGAAGGCCAGAAATATTAAAGAAGTCCGCGAGAATGGCAGTACGAGTAATTGTAACATTCAAAGAGTGTTCGAAAAATTTCGAGAGGGAGACTTCAGTCTTGAAGATTAAGATGGTCGTGGATGGACTTCTTTCCTTGATGAAGTAGTCGAACGAGCTTTGGTCGAAAGTTAACGAATCGGAGGCAGTGAAGACATTATAAGTAATGCTTTTATTCATAATGTATGTTACAAATGTCATCTAACATACTGAAATATACTATGGATATATGGGTTGAATACAAGAGTTCACTCCAGGTTTCATGGCAAGAGTGTGACTTCATGAATGATTAGTCCAGAGAATCATGGGGTTTATACACTCAGGAATAGTAGGGGGGTGAATCAATTCTATGAAGCGTGTGAGAGAAGTTATTAACTTTTAAGAATTGATATCCTTATCTTTTAGCATTGATATGAAGTCTGTGGGACAGAGAGACCTTTTGCTGAAAAGTCGGTACATTCTCGATAACTAATTCTAAGCTATCAGAGATAGTTTGACCTGGCTATCTAGGGATAGCTTTGAGCTTTTATCCTTTGAGTTATGAGAAGTGTTAATACAATACATGATTCACCAATTGGCACATTTAACAAACCCAATCAATAAAATAAAAATTAAATTATTATTATTATTTGTTACGGATTAAGTCCATTCCGTAACTGAAGAATATCCCCAAAACAGAGCGAAAACTTGCACGTTTTCGAGAACTTGAACACGATTGGTAAAAAAGCTTGAAACTTGGCTTCCTTGTGTACCAAACGAAAAGAAAAACTTTGTTATGAAGTTTCCGCTGCAATTTTTTGCAGAAACCGAAACAGTCCTCTACCCGTCTTACTCAAAGATCTTTCTTCTACCAACTACAATTTTTTTAGAGATCTGGTACACTTTTTAAAAGGTAAAAATTTAATTGATCAAAATTTGTTAGAAAATGCATTTTCAGAATTTGTTAATCATAACGATACAACATTTTATTCAGAGAGCACAGAAAAGATATCAACATGATATCAGAAATATATCCAGAGTAGTAGAGCGTATTTCGTTTAGTGAAAATAATTTCGTATCGTTTGGTTTGGTTATCGTATTTAATTGTTCGGTATCGTTTGGTTTATTTCTTTTAAAATATAATTCTCCATTAATTTCCGGAGGATGACAGCCCAATGCTTTGAATTTATTCTGTATATTCTACGAGTATTGCATATTTTCACCACATAATATTTTAAAGTTAAAAGAAAAAAAAATCAACAAGGAACTTGATCTCAATACAGTTATATTGGTCATCGTTCATGCGAACCACATCACCTCTCCACATGGGAGCTCTGTTTATATTCCCTTCTATTATGTTTTCTTTCGGAAGAGGGAAGAAGAGGTCGATGGAGGCCACGTGAGGTTTAGGCTAAGACTCGAAATTAAATCCTGAGCGAGGTTGTGGATTAGCCGTGGATAGGAGGGGTAGAGGGGTTGCCATGGTAACGAGGGGTGGGCGATCTAACAACCCCCCTCCCCCGGCTAAACCGACCAAATAATAAAAAAATTAGCCCCTAGCCAAGGCTCACAAAAGCCACTTGCTTTATTAAAATAACCGTTAAACACTCTAATTATAAGGGCGGTGTCACCTGTACATTATAAAGGCTGAGGGTATCCCTTACAAAAGGGAAAGGGGGACTTTAAATACTTTTTCCATTCATAATTACTTCAATATCTTTTTTTTTTTATTTATTTAATATCTGTTTAACCTTTTTATCTCTTTATTTCTAACATGGGGTGGAAAATATTACTTTAGTCTCAAATTACATTAAACCTAACACTTTCGCGTCTTTTTAACACCTAAAAAAATATATATATATATATATATATATATATAATATATATATATATATATATATATATATATTTAAATTACAGAATAGAATAGAAAAATAACTTCATTCTGGGACAATGCCTGACATGGAATAAATAAACAGAAAAGAAAATCATTAGATTATCTAATATCCTATCAATCTAAAGTCCTTCGAAAAATAGTTGATGCTCCATTCTATGTAACCAACAAAACCCTACACCATGACCTTAATATCTCATTTTTCCTAGACCTTATCCCAGAAAAACTCTCCACATTTCACCAGGACCTTACATATCATCCAAATTCCATTGCAAATTCCTACAATCCCCCTCGAAGTTTGAAGCGGCAGTGGCCCGGAGACCTTTTGTGAATCAGTATATATGGGAGTTTTAGCAATGGACAGATTCTCCACTCATGCCATGTATGTCTGGTTATAGCGCCTCTGCTCAGCCTCTACTGGTCCTTAATACCTCTAATCCGGGTGAGTGAGGAGCGCTGGGATCTCCTAGAGTTCTGCCTTTCCTTCCACGAGTGGGGAGAAAGGCTTGGCATCTCCTGAGTGAATGTCGGATTATGTAAATATTGTTGGGTTATTATTTTGATTAGTATTATTTCATATCAGTTACTTTTAATATTATTATTTTTATTTATTGTAAATAGAGTGTGAATGTGCTCTCTAAACGCTATAATAAATGCCCTTAATTGTGACAGAATGTAACATTTCACAGTAAATATCGTAAAAATCGTAAAGTAAAATGGAGTAAGTTTTATCGAATAGAGTGGCGAAATCACTTAATAATAAAAAAGAGGAATAAATAATAAATTCGGTTAAATATAAACATATTTAAATAAATTTAGATACATTAAAAATCAAATGTACATATATGCTCTATACTAAGTACAAATAATAGTTTTTTTGTTTGTTTATTTAATGAAATTTACAACTGTATAAAAATACAACCAGTAAATATTCACAAATTAAAAATAATGACATGAATAGACTTGAAGAGGTACTACTCAGTGGTACCGCTCCCTATATAATTCCCTAAAGAAAGTTAGGAAAAAGTTAAGATAGGGATTGATAATAATTAGGATTTTAGGAAAATAAGGTATTTAAAATATATATATATAACTTCATTCGAGGGGTAGGATACAGGAAAACTTCATTAGCGTATAACCCCAATGTAATCCGCTTTTAATGTGATTAGGGTGTCTAACGTTTTCTGAGATTAATTTTAGTCTCATGTGATATACATTTTCGGGTTTCATCAATTTCAAGCATAACGAGTTTCACCAGAAGAGTCACGAATAATACCGCCCGATGTTTTATATGTATGTTTGTATATATTTATATATATATATATATATATATATATATATATATATATATAAATATATAATATTATATTATATTATATATATATAATATATTAATATAGCTTTGTAAATCTGGAGATTTTTGACTAAATAATATACAATACTTTTAGTCTTAAAAGGAGATGGAGATGTATGGGAAAGTAGTACTAATCATTTATTCTTATATATTATTAAACGGAAAAAAAATATTTCCATTGTAACTGAATAGAATTTACATGGAAAATAAATGATACTTTTAAGTTTTTCTTATTTGAAGGCCCACTAATATGTTTTTATAAATTTTATTATGAAGTGATAATTAACTCATCTTCAAAAGATAATTATTTATTAATTCACTCTAGTAAAAAGTTTTAAGTTACATCAAGGATGCTCAGTAAATGAAAAAAAAAATATAGTAAGAGTTGATTAAAATCTATAGTGTAGTATATTCCATAACACAATTTTTCACAAATAATATATATATATATTTTTTAATAATGTAGGCAACGTTCTACAGTAATATGAATAGAGCATTATTAAATAATAAGCCTTTGAAAATTGGCAAAATTGAGCTCGATACTTCAACGTAATAAATAATATAAGGAAATGAGTAACTCATCCTAGTAAAATTTATAATATATGTCAACTTTTAATTTTAATAATATGCTTGACAAGCCAAAAATATAAGGAATTGCGATTCTGCAAGAGCTGAAAAATATATGTTATGGTACCATTCTGTGAGGGCACGTAAAGAAATGCATACGCTGAAAATATTTTAAAATAACCTATAAACAACTTAAGTTCCGATAATAGGAATAAATAATTAAATATTAATTGCCATTACTTGAGAAATAAATTTTTACTCAAAATAGGGTGAAAAGTGAATGTTGTGTGAAGCCTACCGTACTAGATATCATTCATACGGTTATTAATAGTTATAATATTATTCTTAATATTATGTTATAATTGGGAAAGGTCTACACACATATGCTTGTGTTTCCAAAATGCAGAAAAAGAATAAACACCCGTCACAGTTTCGCCAACTCAGGCATCATCAGGACAAAAATGATAAGAAGATTGAAGATCAGGACAGACCTTACCTTCCTTCCAGTCCTCAGGATATCATGGAGTATCATGAAATATCATGGTGATCTTCGAGTTGCTTTAATTTTCTATCCTGACGATGCTTGAATTGGCGAAATCTTGACGAGTATTTAATTCTTTACCTGAATTTTGAAAACACAACGCTGGGTGGTTTGATGTTTTCCAATTTTAACCTAACATTGATTTCCTGTCTCTTGGTCAGTTTTTTACTAATTTATATTAATTAGATTAGATTTATACTAATTAGATTATGATTAGATAATATTATTTAAAGTAATTTATAATTTTTTTTTTTTTAATTTGAGTTCGGATGTTTCCTTTTGATGGCCTATTCGGACATATGTTTCTCATACATTCGATATGAATCTGAAGTCCTTGAAATTGTGCTAGATTATTTTATTTATTTCACTTCCTAAAGGATAAAAGCCATCAGCAACGTTATTCTGAATTGAGGGAGAGTATATACGGGTGTGGACCTGCAAGCCCTGCTACACCCAGGGTAAGTTGCCGTAGACTGATGGGCCAACCCTACGCGAGGAGTGGTGCTTAGTCACTTGTAAGTACCCTACTTTTGCTGGGCACTGTACCCATCTAAGTGGTGACCAAGTCCGCCTGTGCTTAACTTTAGTATCCTGATGGTTAACCCCCGCAAGCCCCGCTCGTCTATTCCAATCCCGAACAATCAGTTTTAGAAAGAAGGACAATTTTATTTATTTTTTTAAAACATCTTTTCCATTTGTAAACTTATTTATTTCCAGTTAAACTTAATTAACGTAAAAATACACATGTAATTTTATGATGAGTAATATTATTAACAGTTTGTGAAATCATACAGACACCCCTAAGATCTTATCCCAGCCAAATTTTCCAAATTTCACCAGAACCTTTCTCATCACCCAAATCCCGTTGTACAATCCCTATCAAGCACCACCCATCCCTACAATCCCCTTCGTAGGTTAAAGCGGCAGTGGCCACGAGACCTTTTGTAAATATGGATATTTTGGAGTTCTAGCAATGGCCAGATTCTCCACTCAAGTCATGAGTGTCTGTGGCTGTAGCGCTCTTACTCATCCTCCGCTGGTTTACAATACCAGTGAAGTGGCTGAGGGAAAAGCGTAGGGATCTCCTAAGCCTCCCTTTTCCCTCCACATGTGGGGGGACAGGATTGGTTCGGAGATCACCTGTCAAATTGTAAATAATGTATATAGATATGTTTTATATAAGGTGTTTGTTTTACTTTTATTTCTATTTTTATTTACTTATGTGTATATATATATATATATTTTTCTTTACTCTTTTGTTCTTTCTTCTTATTCTTTTGTTATTACTTTATTTATTTATATTTTTGTATATACAGTATGAATGCAATCTCTGAACTCTATTATAAGTGTCCTTAAACTGTGACAAATTGTAATATTTCTGAATAAAGTGTTGTATACAAAAAAAAATTGTCTATAATTATTGAATAATTCTTGCCCTTGGAAGAAATTAAGAGCACGACGAGAGACTCGCCAATACTGATAAGGGAAGCAATTTGCATAAAGTAATAAAAGATAAAATAAAACTTGATAATAAGCCGACAATTCTCGAGAGTAGGCAAATTCAAATATCTCACCTCGTTAATAACTTCAGTATATAGTCCCAACCGGTTGGAAATAGACCAGTATAAAACAAGCGCAAAAAGAGATTTTTTTCTCTTTCAAGACTATTGAAATTTCGAAATATCTCAAGAAATCTCAAATTAAGAGTTTCCCAAATTATTGTGCAAATTAAGATAAATCCAGTTCTGATATACGATTGTGAGACCTGGACACTAACCATTCCCCTACACAGAAGTATTGTATTGAGTGATTTGAGGGAAAAATCCTCGGAATAACTAGAACCAGAGTGCTAACGCATAAAAGAGAAGGACTAAAAAAGTACTGCTTACACAGTAACTGGTCAAGATATTTCTCATGATTTGAAGGCAAGGAGGTTAAGATGGACAGGGCTTCTAGCTGAAAGCAATCCATCAGGAAGTCTCTACACAACAATGAATGCCTCAATAGTAGTCAAGAGACTACGCGGAAGGTCAAAAATCATATGGACAGGTCAATTCAACAAAGACATTATACAGTTGCATGCAGTTAACTGAAAAGAAACAATCCAAAATAGGCAGAGATGGAGAAGACTGGTAAAGGCGGCAAAAGATCAACAAGACGTTTAAAGCCAATTGGAAACAAAAAATAAATAAAATAATATGGTGAGAAAAAAAATTACCGTTTTCAACCAAATATTTGTATTTTTATTTCTTTGATATATAATACAATCAATAGTCAAAGTATAGTCCAATGTTATCAACCGTCATAAGACATCTGCTAGCCAATTGTTTGATCCCAAGCTGATACCATTGTTTGGATGGCTATCAAAGAACTCATGTACCGCAATTGTATCTTCCGCAAAATTATCCAAATTTTTCCCTTGAAGAAAATGGGCCATGAATCTAAATAAATAGTAAGCGAGGTCTGGACTATACGGTGGATGAGGCAGGAATTTTTCAGGCAAGGGTTTTTAAAATAAATTTTCACAAATTTCTAACCTCTTAGCTGATTGCTGAGGAGTGAGTTCGTGAGGGACCAGTCTACTGCTCTTTTTCACCTTTCCTATGGAGATTAGATGGTGACTAACAGTATCTTTCCTCACACCACACTCCTTGGCAAATTCGCGAGTACTTTAGGACGGATTTGACTCAACAGCTTCCTGCAAAACCTCATCAATATCCATTAATGGTGGCTCGGAGCACTTCTTACTTTCCAACATAGTATCTCCAGTAATTTTTTCTAAACAACGCCGCGCAGTGCGTTGGTCAAGGACACCTTCCTCTTAATATTTAATCATTTCACAAGTTGCTTCGGCGGCTGTGAATTTGTTTTTCCATTACTGCCTTAAGATTACGAGAATTTCGTAGGACACTGTCATGTTTCTTCTTTGAAGCAAATAACTAAACGGAGGTTTTTTTTTTTTGAAGAAGTCGAATGGGATTATACAAGTTTAGAGAATTCTCTAAAGGGGTTATTAAGTATTAAGTAGTATTAAAATATTTACAGCCCTTTGAAATCTTGAATTTGATAAAATGGTCTTTTTTTTTTTATACACCCTATTATTTGTTAGTTGTTACTCTCGCTACTTTACTTCTCGCTTCGCGTGCATGGTCCAACTCCAAATCATACAGGTAGTTAATTTCTTTTTTCTTTTCAAATTAATTATCGTTATATATATATATATATATATATATATATATATATATATATATATATATATATATATATATATATATATATATATGAAAAAAAAATCTTTCGTGCTGAAGCCTCCCCAAAATTAAATCCTGGATCCACTAGTGATAGGCTGTATATAAAGTAATTAATACTGTTCATAATGATTTGATCTATCTTTGAATTGATCAATCATTCAATATATCTCTAGAAATTTCAAATTAAGTGTGTTAAAATAGAGAATGGATGGATCTAAATACTAAAAAAAAAAAAAATAAAAAAGTTTATTTATGTGTAATAATAATAAAACGAATTGTTCAATAGCGAATTAAAGAGGATTTCGCTGCCTCATAAACATATTAAAAACATAATAAATTTTCTATTAGTAATGTTTTTTCACTCAATTTCAATCTCTAATACTGTAAAAATCGACCATCTAAAATTGCTCCATGGGAACATTACATAGGCCATAAATACATACGATGTCTGTAAGTGGTGCGGCCAACTTATCAATAACGGTTTAAAGCACTTGATACCGGAGTGTTTGCTTCTGGAGGCACATAAAAGGAAATACCTACATACACATATAGAGGCTGCCACAGATGATTTATCACTGGAGCGTGTGTTGGATATAAAAAATCTTGACCAGTTGAACAAAATATTTTATTTTATTATAAGTGTTTGTGACTCTATCAATACAAGTACAAACCCTCAGGTCAGGCATGTGTTCATATGTCCGTGGGCGTACGTGTATTTATTCACAATGTGGGTGCCTTTTAAATATTATTATTATTTGTATCTACATGTGCGTTTGTAATCTTTAGATCTCTGCTGTTTGTTTTGCTTAGTTCTGTTTTTCATAGTAAACTTTCTTTGGTATAAATGTATTTTTATTTATTTATGATATCTCATTTATGATATTTATAATATAAAAATATTCATATATGAATAATAAAAATATTTGGAATATATAAAATGTGGGAATATTTGAAATAATAAAAATATTTATGTTTGTTATATAAAAATATTTTTGCCCTACTAAATGGGCCAGACTCCCTTGCTATGATGTATATCAAGCCAATAAAGTTTTTCTATTCTATTCTATATTTTAAAAATCGAGACACCATGTTACACAGTATCACATTCTGTTCAAAAATTATTTGTACAGTTGCTGTTCGTTGGTAACACGCCAAAATCATAGTTTTTCTGGCTGAAGACTTTGAGAATCATAGGGAATTGTTTGATAGGCTAAATTATGGACTATTAAATTTAGATATTATTATGAGACGAGTATATTTTGGATGCATTTAGAATTTATGGAGTGTCAGAATTATTGCGAATAACTAATGTACATTAGGTTTAGGAGCATTTTACCAACGATTTTGAATCGTAGTGATTTTTATGGATAAGATATGGTTTTATTCCCAATCACTCGAAACCGACAAATTTCGAGTCTATAAGCAATAAACAAGCATATCAAAATTGTATACGTATTTTAATAAAATTTTGAATAGTTGTGTAATTATGGAAAATATTTAACGCTAATTTTATTTTACAGATGTAGACTCATTCTAAAAGATGAAAACTTACACTTATTAGTAAAATTTGTACTTAGCATATAATATATATATATATATTTTAAACTTATTTATAGAAAAATATTACAATCTGTCTCAAGGGACATTTATAATTAGTGCTGCCCAAAATCGGTCTTGGTCTTGCAAAGTGCAAGACCAAGACCAAGGCTACCTAACTATTGCAAGACCAAGACCAGGACTGGTAAAAAAAATCGATTTTTTAAATAAAAATTAAGACAAAATATTTACTACTACTTGACAATTTTAGTTACTATATCTTAATAATTGGTATAACCAATACAATTTTGCATTCAACTCCTTTAATTTTTCATTCAGACTTAGTTAGGTTTCTCCTATCTAAAAAATTACAGTAATATCTCTATAGTAATAAGCTAATAAGTGACTGCAAGACTGTTGCAAACGTCTTGCGCGAGACCAAGACCATGACCAAGACGGAGTTTGCAAGACCAATACTCGTCTCGGTCTTGCATTTGGGTAACACTATTTATAATAGTATTCAGAGATCACATTCACGCTAGCATACATTTAAAAATCTTGAAAATTTTAGTATAGGTACAATAGCAAATTTACTGGTTGTGTATATGTTTACAGTTGTAAATTGCAATAAAATAATAAAAAAAATATTTGAAAAACTACTCTGAAAACAATTTCGACATGTTTTAATTAAAATGCACTGTATTTTAAATAGCAAAAAAATACCTTTTATTTTAATTTCTGTATTTAAAAAAAAAATAATAATAATTTCTGCACAGAAAAAAAAAATTTATTGGGCTTGCTTCAACGTGAAATAGCTTACTAAATAGATTAATACGTAATCATATTATTGATATTAAGTATTATAGATAATAATGATAGTATTATAGATAACAATTAAGTATTATAGGTAATAATGATATTATGATGATATAATAAATAATAAGATAGTATGATATTATTGTAATATATAATAATGATATTATTTATATTATGTATAGTATTATAGATTACTAGATAGATTAATGCGTAATAATATTATTAAGGTTCAATTACCAATCCACAGCCAGTTATAATCATAACACAAAAGATCTAAAATATTGGATAAACCTCTGAAATACGTCATAAAATCAAATATAGTTAATAACAGAGCTACAAATCACAATTTTTATTATCTGTCAAGCAATTATTTACAATTTTTTTCAATATACTGTTTTTATTCCATACACAATAAAAGTTATTGCTTTGGCGGTGAAATATATCTACTGAAGAAAATTGAAGGAAATTTATGAGACAAACATCTGTGTTTTATTAAAGGGAGCCCGTGCTCTATAACCTTGTCAATAGCTGCTCTGAGGGCAATAGAGAAAAAGGGACAACTTTTTCTTTTTAATAATTTTATAGCCAATTACGGTATAAAAAGTAAAAATATTTTCAAAGGTGAATTAACTTTTTCTGAAGGTTGCCTGCTTTTGAAAAAAAAAAATAAAAAATTTACTTTATATCCACTTGGTTCGTCTATTAGATTCGCGGCAAGGAATTTGACGTTATGTGACATAGGTTCCTTTGTAATTTATACCTTCCTCCCCTCCCTCCTGGTATTTTATTTTATTTTTTATTTCAGAGGGTAAATTGATTCCTTTATATGGATTCTGTGTTGCAATTTTTTTTTATTACCCCTCTTAATTAATAACAGTGTGACTTATGAGTTATTTTTCTAATTAATCATTTGCATTGTTACAAAATGAGTACTAATTAAACAACAAAAACAAAATATAACATGAAATACGACTTACTTGGAATCCTCATACAAGACTGAAACTGCTCCACGTTTTCGACTACTCCAGCACTTACTAGACAAACACTCTAAACTTTCTACATATTACAAAAGAATCATATACATGACCATAATAAGACCAATTTGGACATACGGAATTAAGCTTTGGGGCTCCACTAAACCATTGAATTCCTCTCGTATCCAATCCTTATAATGCAAAATCCTTCGTAAAATCCTCAATGCTCCTTACTTTGTCATAAATAAAATCATTTATAACGACCTTAATGTATCATATGTTTCCGATGTAGAGCAATCCAGATACCTGTCCTTCCACAACAAACTTCAAAACCATCCCAAACCCTCTCACTTCAAACCTTGCTTCCTCTTCGATAACCTTCCAAAGCGTTTGAAAAGAAGAAGGCCTCGTGATCTACTTATATAAAGATTAGAGTGCTACCAATGGGTAGTTTCTCAACAAGCGTTTTCATGTGATTGTATTATTACAGTGTACACATTTACTGGATGTATTTCTAAATTTATACAGTTGTAAATCTCATGAATAAATAAAAAAAAACATGAAATAATTTTCAAAGTTTATGTCTAATGAAATATTATGTTTCTCATTTCTGTGGACTGGTGGTTGACTGTAGAGAATAATTGAAAAGAAGAATGGATAATAAATCAAGAAACTCAATACTTATATATAAATATACTTATTTATTATTATAATTAGTTTTTTTTTGGCTGATCACCTCAACCATTTTTTACTTTTATTATGTTTCTTAATGATTTCGATAAGGTTCTTGGGTAATCTCTGAACATAATACATTATTCGATAAAGATATGTTTTGGATATTCAGTTTTTCATATTCAGTCTGGAGGCAACTGCAATGGAGTGGTGGTTATATGTGGTTTTCTATTTGTTTGTTTATAACTGTTTATTATATGATAATTTTAACAATAAATTATTATTAACAATGAACAGAGGCCCTTAAATTATTACTTAATTTTGAATTATAATATAATATAATATAAATTCTAATTTATGTGTGAGGGATTATTATTCTTAAATATTTGTATTTTTTCATCAGCTTTCCGGATTTCTTTTCTTACATATAGAATTTACAATCGCACAAAGGTTTTTTCATAAGTGTAAACTACAGTTTCATATTTCTCTGTAATACTTTTTATTTGTAATTTTTAAGTTTTATTTCCATGGGATAAAGTTAAAATCGACCGCTAACACTGGCATTGTCTTTTTGATATAATATTTGGTATCAGTGGTTCCAAAAAAAACTGAATTTCTTTTATTTAAATAGTAGTTTTATCTCATTAGAGTGAGTCTTTTCTCGGCATTCTTAGTGGATTTTAAATAAATTTTAACTAATAGTAATTGTTGTCCGTAATATTACTGTAATTATTCAAATATTATAGACAAATATTGATTCCTTTGCTAGAACCTTGGGTAATCTCTGTTATTACTTATAACAATATACATCATTCTAGTCACATAGGAATCATTGGAAATGAGCCCGCAAATGTAGCCTCCAAAAAAACACTTACCCTTCCAGGCCATGGCAAAAAGAAATATTTTGTAGCTGGCAATGAAATGATATAGCCTTTATCTATGCAAAAATTAATACATAATACATTTTTTTTTTTTTTATTTATTTATGACATTTACAACTGTATTACATAAATACATCAAGTAAATTTGGACATAATTGATATAATGACATGAATACACTTGCTGAATAACTACCCAATGGTAGCACTCTAATGATATGACTACATTAGGAGATCACGGGGCCATCTTCTTTTCAGACGCCTCGGAAACATTTAAATAAGCATATTATTTAATTGTGAAAAGAAATTAATAAATTGATTATTTTTCTTTTTTTATTCTGTTTGTTTATCCTTCTTTCCCCCTTGTATAGGCCTTCCCTTACGGGAGTTATAGTTTCGTCAGGCAAATTAAAATATATTAAAAAATCTGGTGCGGTGCGCGCATCACGTAACTTTCACTTACCATCCTATTCTTAGCAGAAATAAGTATTTTCAGAAAAAAGGGAAGGTAAAGTAAAAATTATATACGCTGTATTTATTTATATTTCATTATGGGTATTTTTATTTGTTTAATTACCCTCATATATACAAACTTTATTTTTATATCACAGTATTTAACATTAAATAATACCAACGATAGCAATTATGAAAACCGCATGCACATATGTACATTATATTGTTGGAGTTCGTATTATATTAAGCTCATGCGGTGTATGCAAGCCCGTTATAATCTCGGATGAGCTCGGACGCTCTTGTATTCATTTGGTTCCTCCATTACAACTATTCTCCGTTACGATCTATTATTTCTCCTTTAGTTAATTATCAAATTCTTTCATATTTTATATTTAACTATTTTTTATATCAGAGATCAAGGTGAAATGGTATAAATTATGGCATTATTGAAGCTAATATTGAAAATTAGCCATTTAAACCCTGTTAGTGAAAATCAACGAGAATAAAGCCTACCTTATATTAAAAACTGCTTAATTTTACACTGATATAATGAATTTAATCAAAATCTTTAGAGCCGTTTTTTAGAAAATCTTAAAAATGTGTTAAATCGATGATATAAAGTGGCACTTGCGGTTAGCCGATTTTGACGAAAAAGTAGCTGTAATATCTCAGGCATATAAAAACCTTAAATATGCAATTTCACTTTCGTACGACTTTTCCTTTTTGAGCTAGACGTGTATTTGCTTTGAAAACTGAGATTAAAAAATTACGTTCCTTTACGATATATTTCATAAATAGGTAATTAAAATCTAAAACAGTAAAGTCCTGGTCACCATCAAATAGTTTTAACCGCAGAGAAGAAGTTGTCTTGACTAGACTGAGAATAGGCCATACCAATCTAACCCATTCACATCTCATTAATCCTATCCAATATCCTAAAAAATGAGGAAGACTTGGTAAAAATTAAACTATTTGTTAAACAAATTTTAAAAGTTGAAATTTAAATCTAGTTCAGACAAAATAAATTAAACACAGGAGTTGATGACCTCGAAGTTTTTCGCCTTAAAATCCCAAATAACAACCACAACAATACATCATTCGATAAAGATAAGGTTTGGATATTCCGTTAATCATATTCAGTATGGAGGCTAGTGCAAGCGATAGGTGTATTCTATATTAATTTTAACAATAAATTAAATACATTTTTTAAAATTTGTTTTCGTGCGAACCCATAAAAATGGAGTTGAGTTTTATACACATACATTTATAAGAATATACATAAATATGGTACCTAATTAACTACATTACTAGTAAAAACCATATATAATAGAATATGATATACAAAATAAAATTAAACTTAATTAACTTAAAAAACCCTTAAACTTAATTAATATTAAGAATAGATGAAACTATTTATTCTTGAGCAAACAAAAAGAGGTTCTTAATTTTAAACAACTTTTTACATACAAGTATAAATCAATGAATTTATTATTTTTTTTTATATATAATAATTGTACTATTTGATCTTTATCATCACAATTACCATGAATATATTTATTTAAATAATTACGTCTAAAAGCTACTTATTTAGTTCAATGCAACAGAAAATGGTATAAATCTTCGGGTTCACGTGTATTACAAATGGGACATTCAGCACTTCTATCTAGAAAACTATTTTGCAAGCCGTAAGAAGTTACGTTAAAGTTCTCCGACTGGCACAGTCTTAATTGGCTAATCGTTCTATGATTTTTGATTGGCTCTTTAAGTTTTAGATAATATTCACCCTTAGTCAAGCTACTAATTTTTCTAAAGTTTTGATTAAATTTCGAGTTCAATATGGATTGAATATCGAGGGAAAATTTATTACATTTTAATTTTTCAATAATGCTTTTAAATTCCTCTTCAAATAATTCTTTATTTTTAATGTCCAATAATTCAACCGAGTCTATGGCTCTCAACATATTAGTCAATTGTGAATACCAATTATACTTTACGTTAATTAAATAGTTAGAAGGATGTTTATTAATTTTAACAATAAATTGGGTTATTCGAAAAGTAAGGATCTTTAAAAAAAATAAATAAATAAGAAGAAAAAAAATGATTTACTAATCAGTAAAAAAGTTCTACACAGAGCTTCATAATAACAACTTAAATAACAGACAATAGCTAAGTTACGTAACTCATTGCTGAGCAGTACTGCACAGTTACGTCACCTTCAAAGCGTCGGAAAGAAGACCTTCTTCACTTATTTCGTCAAACAAATTGACTTGTATAGAGCTAAGGTAAATTTACCAGTAATAGACAGTTTTCAACTCATTAACAGATAATAAGCTTTATACACCAAAAAGAGATTGAAAACGTGATTTGCATTTGAAACACTTTGGGGGGCGATGGCTGAACCTCATGTGATATCATGCCACAATAGCCGATTGTCAGTTGATTTTTTTTATAGAACATGACTGAGATTTGTATCAAGGATGTTTCTTTTTTCTTCTGAGAGAAGTTTAAAATCTGTATTCATTCATCTGTGGTTTTCTATTTGTTAGTTTATAACTGTGGATAATTTATTTTGAGTTTTTTAAATATATAAAAAAAACATATTTAACCCAAAAACCTAAGTACCTATTACAGGTGTATAATATGCTGTCAGAATTCCTTAAGTTTTTCTTGAATAACTAACTGATTGACTGTATATAAAAAATTAGATGGATTTTAAAGTCTTTTTTTAAACTGAAAAATATTTTAATAGCTTACATTTAGTTAATAAATTTAATTTCCTTGAAAACATGTGATTTACGTTAAATATTATTAGTTTTCAAAAATTATTATTTATAATTTTTTTATCACTCTCCGTTGCCTTCTACAACTTCCTATATTAGATATTGGTTTTTCTAAAATTCTCCGCTTTCCAACGATATATTATACGTATGCCTTCTGACTTGTATTTCCGGAGATTGATTTTCGACCTGGATAAGCATTTTTATTTTTTTCTCCTTTATTGAATTATAAAATTCTTTCAAAAGTTATATTTAGCATTTTTTCGCAACTCTTAATAATGAGAGATAGTTGATTATTTAAAATAAACCATATTAAAGGTACTTTAGAGAAAAACGCATATGAACATTTGACAATTAAGCTTTGTAAAGTGACATCAATGGGGATAAGACCTAAATGATATTGAAGGCAACTTAATTATACAATGATACACCGAGTTTAATTAAAATCGTTAGAGCCGTTTTTGAGAAAATTGTAAAAATGTGTTTCAGCGTTGATATAAAGTGGCACTTCCGGTTAGCCGATTTTAAGGAAAAAGTTGCTAGGACATCTAAGGCACATACCTATCTCGAATACGTAACATCAATTTCGTACGAGTTTTCGTTTTCAAGCTAGAGTATTCACATTCACACAGACCATTTTTTTGAGACTTGGTTATTTGGACTCAGGGTACCCCAAAACGTGTATTTCAGTTGAAAACTCAGATTCAACAATTTTCAAGATCGCAATACTTACCCTTACTATATATTACATATTTTTAGTTAATTTAACCCATTTGCAAAGATTCACTGCCAGAACTGAAGTTGTGGTTCACATTGATGTTGAAAATTTCTATTGAAATGTCTATTGCCGGTAAATTTACCTTAAATAGTTTAAATTTCCTTTGACATAAAAAAAAAAAAAAAACAGGAACATGAATTTGAAGATGACTACAATTATTCTATTGTATAAAATAAATTATATAAATTGTTTCATTTAGATAATGAATTCGTTTTAAATTCCTCTATTGTTGACCAAATAGAGTACAACATGGCAAAACCCCCTATCGATTTACTTATCTGTAAAGCAGTTAGTAATCTACAACTCCGTCCCTACTAATTATGCTTCCAACACAATGGAGTTTGTCGATCCGACCATTAACGGTGTTAACTTCCAGGGCATTCAAGCTCTTCTCCTCTGTCTCATGTAACTTAGTAACATCAAAATTTACCATAACTCTACCACTATTCTTCCTACACGTTAGATATATTTGCTTACAATGTCATGTTATCATCGATTAAGTAGCCTTGATATCCTTTCTTGGGGGGCGTTTCCAACCCATTTCCTGACACCTTCCTTGAGGAGAATAATGAGGATATTGGGTGACAGCGGGTACCCTCTGTCTCATTAGTGGTATAGGCTCAGTTAATCTTCCCTTGACTGAAGGTGCGTATAAAACTAGGACCTGGCCTTAATAAGATGGAGTATTTTCGGGAGTTATCTCGTTTGTTATCTGTCACCACCCTATGAGCTTATCTTTAACAATGAGAAACTGGATGCTCTTCGATTTACAATCAGTAATTTTGCGTTGTTGTTGCCAGTCTATATTAACCGTTCTTAAATGGATGGGTACTTCAATTAGTTTATCTGTCAATTAATTTATTTTCTTTTTTTCTTATAGACCTAATAGATTTTTAGCCGCGTGAAAAATTCTATTCCACCTCTGTCTAACCTAGGTGAGGTTTAAACGGTTAGGTTTCTTGGATATACTGACTTTGGTCTAGAAATTAAAATTTTTGACCAAACTACTTCAGCGCTACTTGTGTTCAGGAAACTTACAATTCTTCCGAACATTCTGTAGTCCAGCCGCTTCCCTATTTTTAACGCCTTTTACAATAAGCATCACGTTCTGTTCTAAAATTATTTGTGAAGAAGCTGCCTTTTAGCAGCAAGCGAAAATTATTTTTTTCTAGCAGATGGCTTGGAGGATTATAGAGAATTGTTCGATGTGCTAAATTCAGAAGTTATGGAAAGTGTGTGTTTTGGATGCATTTACAATTTCTGGGACATCAGGTTTATTGGGTATAATTAATACGCATTATTGTTATTGGGACAACTTTACAATGTTTAATTTACATATTGAATTATAGTGATTTCTTTTGGATAAGACATGGTATTTCATCCTTTATTACTCGAAATAAACAAGGCTGGAGCCTCCCCCTTTAGAAAAAAAAAATGGATTTATTTTTATTGGTCGTTATTTGTTTCTGTGAGTGATCTAAGCTAAATACTTAAACAATTATTTAAAATTATAATGCTTATACAACTACTTATCATATTTTATGAAAGAAATATTAAATAATTATCTCTAAGTATTATTGTTGTAAAATATAATCATTTTTTTCTTTATCATTAAAATATCATCATGTAATCATTTTTTTTCTTTAACATTTTTAACATTTATTTTTCTTCTTTTTTTAACAGGGATTCAAGAATCACTTAAACATCATTTCATATAGGTAGATAGTTAGCTTATTTTTCTTCTAAAGTAAATCTTATAATTTATTATTATTTTAATTTGTTGATACTGTTATTCTTTTCTATTCATATCTGAGGCTATAAGGCCTTCAATTCTGTTATTGTATCTAAGAAACTTGTCTTTTGGAATACATAAAGATTATTATTATTATTATTATACTTACACACACACACACACATACACAAACACACACACACCCATATATATATATATATATAAATTACTGGCCTGCTTATTTTGCGTCATACAGACAAGGTCTCATCCCAATGGAACATTCAGGTGTTCCCTCAACTGTTCCTAACCCTTAATAATGACCTTTCCATCCCTTCATACCCTTTAATACAGAAGCTTAATTTGACCCAAAGAGTGCGTCCCTAGTTATGATGCGACTTAATGAGGTTCCGAGCTTATTCAAAGCCCCGCTGTTGGATCCTGGGCAAAGATCAAATCTCCCAGGGTACCTTTAAATTCACCAGGATTGTCAATGATAACGCAATGTGACACATCAAGCCTTATCGTATGACAGTAAATATTAACGTATTACTTCCCAAAAGGATCTATTTTTTTTTTTTTTTTTTTTTTTTGTCGCTACATTTCTTATGTCTTCCTCAAATGAAGGAGCCGTAATTTGGAAGATCATTTCTGTTTCAGATCAGGACTTCAGCATTATTTCAAAGGGAATATTTTAAAATACAAATAATATATATATATATATATTTTTTTATTCTAAGAAGAAAATATAAAATAGATTTTTTGTAACTGTATTTTATTTTTAAAATATAAAAAAAAAATTATATTTTCTTTTCAATGTATTAAAAAAAAGTATTTTATTTTGTATTTTAGATACACAAAATAAATTACTGTATTGAGTAGGCAACGAAAGGTCGATCGCTTGCACGAGAATTTACCATGTGGAAATCGAGATTTTTTAAAAAGTAGATTGTACTGAATTTGTAATACAGTAATAATCATTGAACATATAACTAAATAGGATTAACAAATTACAAAGAACTCAAGAGTCTTATCATAGGAAATGATAGAAGAAAATATCTTGAAGGAAGTTAGTCGATTGTTCTACATAACATATGTGATAAACAGTCATGATGCAGTAATTTTTAAAGTTTTTATTAGTGCCGACGTTTCGACCCAAACATGTGGGTCATCATCAGAACGTCTTTTGAGAACTGAAGGTAACCTGATGATGACCCAAATGTTTGGGTTGATACTTCGGCCCTAATAAAAACCTTAAAAATGACTGCGTTCTGACTATTTATCACCTACGAAAATATTTTGTCAAATAAACGAGTAAAGATGAACCAAAAAATGTTTAATAGGGTTAAAACATGTTTTTCCCTTTATAATAGTTTCAAATAATTTTTACAAGAGAAAAAGGAAGAATTAAATTAATCTAATACCTCAGAGAATATGCAAATTAAATAATTTAACAAAGCTTTACATTTAATTAATTCATTCTTGATAAATTGATTTATTCAGGAATAATATTGCTTTTTTTTTTTAAATTGTACCCACTTTTAACTTCATAACGCCATTCCTAGCAAAAATGAACCTATTTTTTTAAGAAATTAGTTGTAAAGAGCAACTTCATGAAAAGTAAGTATTTATATTTTTATTTTGTTTTTTAATAATTAAGATACAAAATACTTGGTAATTGAAATACACTGAATTTTAAAAACGCCAAATATTTGGTATTTCAAATACTGAATTTTAAAATAATTTTTCCCAGGTCTGTTTCAGTTGAGAATAATAAGTACACATCGAACCCAAGAAGTTGGGACCCAGGACATGATGTTCTTGGTTATCGTGCCATTTACATGAAGCTAAACCTTTTTATACACTACTTATTACTTCATATTACATATCAGGTATTACTAGAATAGACTATAGCGGTAAAAGCTATCCATTTATTATGAATAATAAATATTGACGCCATCTTCAGGTCTCTGTACAACACTTCTTATTAGCGTTGCCCGAAATCGGTCTTGGTCTTGCACTTTGCAGGACTGCTTAACTGTTGCAAGAACAAGATCAAGACTGGTAAAAAAAATTGCTTTTGTGAAAAAAAATAAGGTGAAATAGTTTAATAACTATTTAACTAATAGTTTAGTAAAATAGTATTAGTATACTTAACAATTTATATCAGCATCCCTGGAAAATCAAGAAGAAATCGTTACCAAAGTTCTCAAGTTCTTAGATAATGAAAGACTTAAACAACATATATGACAAGTTTATAAATTACGATCCTTTGCAGATTTATTATTATTTTTATTTTATTTATTATTATTTTTTATTTATTTACTTATTTCATTTTATTTTTTTATTTTAAAAGTTCATTTGGTTATTAATTTCAACTCATTTATTGATTTATTGCTATTTTTTAAAGTTTATTTATTTATCTATTCTATCTTATTATCAATAAGTGTCTATTGTTATTTTATTTATTTATTTCATTCTATTAATCTTTTTATTTAATTATTTGTATCCTTTTTTTTATTCTTATTTTTTGGACTAACCATCCAAACAGTATAAAAGTAGTATTATTTAGTTGATCGGGCGCTGATGACCTGGATGTTTTTGCGCCTAGACATCCAAACAAACTAACTTAACAATTTTAGTAGCTATATGTAAAGAATTGGAATAACCAATATACTTTTGCATTTCGCTCTTCCAATTTTTCATTCGGGCTTAGTTAGGTTTCTCCTATCTGAAAAATTACAGTAATATATCTATAGAAATAAGGTAACAGCAAGACTGTTGTGAAACTCTTGCGCAAAACCTAGACCAAGACTCGTTGGTCTCGCATTTGGGCAACACTAGTTTTTATCGTCGTTCGGGGTTCGAGTCTTCCCTATATTTTCCTTATCTATTTATTCACATTATATTTCGGAAATATATTCACATTGTTACTACCAACAGAAAAAAAATACATTCACATTATATTTCGGAAATATATTCACATTGTTACTATTAACACAAAACAATATAAATAGGTTTTATAGGTACCGTAAGATGGGGTAACTTTGGGAACTGGATTGGTAACTTTGGGACAGAGGGTAAAATTTAGTCTGTGGTGACTCCATGGTGGATACACTGTGTTGGGTTAATCTGAAAAAACGTGCTTTGTGTAGTCATGTACCGCGCTACTACCTTGCGTCAGTTCGAGAACCCTACTTCACTACAATCGATGTGCAGTTAGGTTTTATTTATTTCCACTGATTTTTTCAAAAGTCTTGTTTTTATGAATCTTTCGTTTGTGCCTCAAGAGTAGTGTGCCGCAAGGTAGTAGAGCAGTACATGCCTACACAAAGCACGCTTTTGCAGACTGAACCAACACAGTTTATCCACCACGGAATCGCCACATACTAAATTTTACACGCTATCTTAAAGTTACCCCCTTCTCACGGTATGTTATTTCATTTACCCCCTTTCAACCAACTTCTATTGCATAATTATATTAAGTAATACTTCGGTTGTCGAACCGGTATCCCTTAATGTCACCTCTCGGGTACACATAATTTTCACAAATTAAATATATTGCAGTAAAATAAACCGTAGTATTTTTTTATATTAAAAGTTATGATTAAAATTTATCATCTTTGAATTTTTATTCCTTACTATAACAGTTATGATTTTCAATTGGAATTCTTAGAATTGACAAGGTGGCTCCATGCGTGATTAAAAAAAGGATATATTTTTTAGATATATATTTGTTCCTGGTTGCAATTTTACTCCATGCTGGAATTGATCAGTTCGGATAATCACAGCTCTGCTGTATTTCATAGATAATAACATTTTATTTGTATTTTTCAATTCATTACGAAATAACTATCGAAATATAGAGATCTAAAGATTATATTAAATATATGATAAAAAAAAAAAAATTAAGTACACTTTTGCCATTTTATGAATCTATTCCATAGTTGAGGGAATATTCCTTATGGTATCATTCATGAAGACCAGTGTTAATGTTCGTACGAGAATCCTCGTATTTGTACGAAGTTTTAACGTATTGTAGGAGGTACAAAGTATGACCCTCAATCTATGAATTTCGTTACTTTATAGACAAATAAATTGTAATTATATTTTTTATGAATTATAGTACGATTATTATTTACTTCACAATACTATAATTGTTTAATAATTCATTTAAATAGTTCTCAGTAAAAATAAATAAAATTTTGTTAAGTAAATGTTTACAAATTATTTAAATATTAAACTATTTGTATTAATTTCAGTTACTTAGTTTCGACCTTCGATGAACTTGTAATAACTGGTTTTTGTTTTTCACTTTATTTTTAATATTGATAGGAATATTTTATCCATAAAAAAGTTTATTTTGCATTTTTAATGTTATCCAATAGTTAATTTTAAATATGTTTTATTAAACTTATTTTGTGCCCTAAATTAAACCGATTTTACTTCCAGATCTAACTAAAAAAAAATTAATGAAAACAGATTTATAAATATTTGAATTGAGTTAATAAGCAAAGCTCTGATCTAATTTTGTTTTTCAAATTTTCACGGAGCTAGGGTACGAGGTTTAAAGGTACGTTTAGACGTTTCACAAACTATGGAAACCATGAATATTTAAATGGTTTTTGGCTAGTGTTTTTGTTTCTTGTTTTTGATGTTTTCCACCTTCTGTCGGTAATAAGAGAAATAAAAAAAGTTTGGCTTAGCGCTAATTTCGCTATTAGCAAAGTTAGATAATTGTGTTTCCCATAGTTTGTGAAATGTCTGAACGCAAGATACGAGGATTTGTCACAGACGAGCTGCAACACTGGTTATTACTGTTACTAATACACAATAATTTTATGTTTCTAAAATACTTTACATGACTCGTATTAGTTATAGTTAATATAATAATTATAATATGTTTACCTTTTGATTAATTGTTAGTTTAATGGCTTGTCAATATAAATAATCATGATTTTTCGAATTAAATTATTTATCATTTTTTGATAGTTTATAAACAAAATATGTTATTTAAATACTAAATCGAGAACGGGACTTATGATTTAATTTAATCCCTTGCAAAAATCCTCAAGCTAACTCGCTATTAGTTATTAATTATTTTATTATATAAACGTCACATTAAGGCTATATTGCTGTTTTAAATTTTATGTTTTACACAAAGAAAATAAAAATAAATTAATAATTAGATCACGTATCAAATTATTTTATTTTTATCTAAATTTTTTAAATATATATTATCCAATCAAACATAATTGCACTGTAAGGAACTAAGTTTTAAAATAATTTCCCCTAAGAGACATCTGAGGGACTGTGGAACACCAGCACAGTTTGTGGCATTTCGGACAGTAAGTGATAACAAGTTTCAGTTCGATATAAACTTTGTTAGCCGATTGAAACTTTGGCAAACTGTATATTTCCAGCTGGAGTTTAAGCCCTATAGACCAGCTATCTTGAATTTTATCCTAGATAAAGTGATAAATATCAGATTAATGACAGTTTAAATTATGTTAACATTGCTTCCACGAATTGTGTCTTTGGTGTTGCGAATTGATTTGAGACTAAGGATGCAATCACCAAAATATTTGATGATTAATTTCAACAAAGATGAAAAAATTAAATTACAATTGGTGATATTTGTCAACTTTAATGTATGGTTGAATAAATTTATTTATTTTATTATTTCATGCAAATGTAAGATCTTATTAATGATTTAAATGTTGAATAGAAACCTTGCTCGCCAACCTTCCAAGATATAAATGAAGTCCAGCTTTGTTTCGTAATGTAAATATGATTGGATATTACTTAGGTGTAAACCACCTCTATGCCCTTTTTAAATAAAAATTTTGATATGCTACTCACCTATTAAATTTCGTTTTTATTATCATTTTTTTTCCAAGCGACTCATAAGGAATCTTCCTGACTAAAATGAAAAAAAAAAAAATGTGAATTAACTAAATATACGTAATATCGTCGCATTTTCAACGCCACAGTTGAAGTTATTATGTTTGTTATGCCTTATGAACATAGTCATGATCAAATATTTCTTATTCTAACAGAAACCCTGTATTTTATTTCATATATTGAGTTCTGTAACATTCCATCACAATAGCATACAATAGTTTTACAAAAAAAAGAAAACAATACATTTATACCATATATGTGTATTTTATTTATTAATGTATTTTATTTATTAATGCATTTTATTCATTTATTGTTCTTTATTTATTAATTGTATTTTATTTATTAATGTATTTTATTTATTTATTGTAATTTAGTTATTAATGCATTTTATTCATTTATTGTATTGTATTTATTAATCGTATTTTATTTATTAATATATTTTATTTATTCATGTATTTTATTCATTTATTGTATTTTATTTATTAATGTATTTTATTCAGTAATAGTATTTTATTTATTAATGTATTTTATTTATTTAATGTATTTTATTTCTTTATTAATACAGTTGTAATTATCATAAATAAAATTATACTATATGCATAGAAAAAATAAATTTCAGTTTGGAAAAATCTTTTTTAAATAAATGTCGAAACATATCGAACATGAAACATGCAAAAAAAAAATAATAGATTCAGTTTTCTATCATATTAGAATGAATATTTTAATGTTGATTTTATTTACTTAGATATATTTTTATTATTATTGGTTTTCCAAAAATAATAACTTTTTTTATATATATATTTTTTTTATTAAATGTTCTTATTATTGTTTATATTGTAAGCACGGCATCTGTAAAACTGTTTTAGCATATAAGAATTGTATAGTTTTACTTGTCCCCAAAACAATAAAGATTTATTTTACGGTGAATTTCCCATTAATGTTATAAATCTTATAAATAAAAACAATATATCATTTACCGTAATAAATTTAATCAAAATTTTCTCGAAAAAATGTTGCCTACTTTACGATGGTGTAGTTAACATTTTATTATCTTGAACAGTTTTTCGTCGATTCTTTATTATTCAATAAAAACCGTGACCAACTTAAAAAAACAACAACAACACAACATTGGCCTTAAACTCCTTTTCCGTTCGGAATCGGAACCACGCATCAAATGAACTTTTTTGTTTGATATTTCGTGTAGAATTACCCTCCAGAATTTATTATAATTAATTATAATTATAATAAATGTATGTATCGTATGTATTTATCTTTTTATATGATATTTGCAATGGCGCGTAGCCTTTTTCATAAGTGTGAACTTCAGTTTTCAAATTTCTCTGTGATATTGGTATGATGTTTGAAATGTTTCGGGGGAGGGTCGGGCCAGCGGAACCCCCATTTGTACGCTACTGCAATCCCTCATAATTCTCCGAGAAAACAATATGGCAGAGTGACTTATGTCCTACAGCCAGTGGGGGTTATAAACGGGTTCCTGGGCGATTCATTTTCGTGTAATAATACTCCATAACCTTTAGCATTTATCCGTATGTTTTAAATACTGTTTTTTTGTTTTGTTTTGAATGATTGATTTAAAAACAAATTGTTAATGTGTTATTTAGTGGAACCATTTGACAAGGGGCATGTTCCGGTTGGGGGACCGAGGAATGTTTGGGGTTCCCAACCCCTCAACTGTCCAATTAACTATTCCTTAATTACTAGCAAATAAGGGAGCATTACTTAGCGACCAATGGCCTGATCGTTGCTACCACTAAGAGGGTTTATTATCGGTGCCCACAAAGTGCTTGACCACAACGGTCTGTGCCTATCCGAACGCTCTGATTGAATTCTGTAGCGTTCCATTCCATTTTTCACTCTTCTCTCTCTCTCTCTCTCTCTCTCTCTCTCTCTCTCTCTCTCTCTCTCTATATATATATATATATATATATATATATATATATATATATATATATATATATATATATATATATAAATCTGTGCACGATTGTGACAATTTTCATTTAATCGTCCTCAATTTTGTTACTATAGAAATTAGATAGAAGAATGATGTTTTTTATAGTAAAGTGTCCACTTGAATATGTATAAATACTAAAATTTGGTCCGTAAGTACAATGGCTATCTCATATGATATGTCATATTTATTAAGAGATATTAAAATTTGTCACAACCAAGGACACTTAGTTACAATAGTTTTCAAAGATCACATTCACAATAAATAAAAACAAATAATACAGAAAAATAATAATACTAAAAGTAAGTGTATATAAACTAAAATAAACTAAACTAAACAAAAAGAAACTAAGCTAATGGAAATAACTACTCAAATACATACATGCTTTTATAAAATATTAAAAAAAAAATTCATTTACTCCAGATCTCCAAGCCAAGCCTTTCTCTCCACTCATGGACGGAAAGGTAGGCCTCTAGGAGATCTCAGCGCCTCTCACACATACATGGCTTGGGTTAGAGGAAAATTTAAAAAAAAGGAAAATGTCACAACCGACACCAAACCAAGAACGGTTGTGACAGTGATTTGGATAGGTAGTGACAGATTCAAAAATACACAAAACTGCTCTAAAATCACATGTATTGTATTATAGAACAATTTAATTGCTTATAAATATTTAGGTATAAAAATTTGTGTAAGAATCAAATTTCGGTCTTTCCCGATCGTTTTTAACGGTATCTAAAAGAAAAAAAAAATGACTTGTGCCACAACCTTACACAGGAAATACATAACAACCGTACCCAATGCACCCCTTCGCAAAAAAATAGTCACCTCGAAAATATAAAATTATCTACGTACAAATTAACTACTAATTGACAACTAATGTTTTAATCATTACGAGGAAAAACATTCATTAATCTATCTGAGCGTATAAAACAATTATTAAAAGGAATAGAATAAAAATAGTTACGCTTGTCTATTAAAAATTAATGAAGGGCTCTACCAGCGTTAATTTGGCGCGATGCGTTAGCAATTCCGTTAAATATGTTTAAACAGGCAAAACAACCCTTTCTTCGGCAATTCCTTATAATTTCACTAATATGACGACTGTCACAACTGTACCCTGTCTCACCTACTGTAATTGTGGAAAATAATATGCCGAAAAAAAAAATAAACTTAACCAAACTAGTCTAATCACACATTTCAGACAAACATGACACACGTTCAATTTTGATCCCTCCGAAGTAATATATCACGAAAAAAAAATTAAATTGATAATTGCTATAGGAATATACAAGAATTGTGAAGAAGAACTCATATTAACCAAGTCCAATATTAAACACTAATAAATCTATAATAATGCCTATATAGCTCAGTCTTAAGTTGCCCACAGAAAAATATTGGGTAAACAATAAGGTCTTGCAAAAACTTTATTCAGCCTTACAGCAAAACTAGTAGTTTCTTCAAAGGTTCTTCCGTTTGACCGCATACTGTGTACAGTCCACGATTATGTGGTTCAATATTCTAGGAGAACCACATCTGACGCAGGTAGGTTGTTCTCGACCGTGGTGGTTAAAATTAAATGGATTGAATATTAAAAATCACACCATACACAACGACATGAACCTACCAACAGCAAAATCCTACCACTCTTTAAGACTTAATCATCCAAATCCACTCGTACTCTCTCTTTCTTCCTCTTTGCTACACGGTCAGTCTGAACGAAGACTAAAAAGTCAATTGCCCAGATATCTCCTGCTCACAAAATAAGTATCAAAATAATATAATAAATATAAAATAAATATAAAAATAAATTTTTATTTATTTATTTAATGAAATTTACAACTGTATAAACAATACTACTAGTAAAAATGCACACAATAGAAATCACGACATGAACAGACTTGAATCGATACTGACCAGTGGAAGCCTCCCTATTTAATTCTAGGTGAGAAGATCACGAGGCCAAATTCTTTTCAGACGCCTAGGGGATTATCAAGAATCGAGGAAGAAGCAAGGCTGGAAACAAATGGAATCGGATGGGACTGGAGTTTATCATGAAAGGATAGGTATCTGGCTCGGTCTAAATCAGCGGCATATGTGACATTAAGGTCTTTATGAATGGTTTTATTTGTGACAAAATATGTGGCATTATGGATTTTACGAAGGATTTTGGATTGTAAGGATTGGATACGATAGGAATTCGATGGTTTGGAAGAGCCCCAAAGTTCAACTCCTATAAAAATAAATAAATACAATTTGTTGTACATCATATACCTAATCCAAAATTGTGCCGTTCTTATACATAAAGAAATTTATATGTGCTTTATTGGTATTACAATTTTATAACGGCTTTATGTTGGATGCTAAACTTATATTGCATGAGAATATTTGAGGAATATACTCAGGAGGCGAAAATCTACGAAGCCCTCCTGGTTTTTAGCCAGCGGTTATTCCGCCGGAGCTGAAGGCAGTTTATCATCCATCGATTGTGGAGAGATATCGTTTAAAATCTCTTGCCTCTCCCTCTCTCTCCCATTCCCTTTCTGTTTCTTTCACTTAAGTATCGTGTTTTTGACGAGGTCAACGATCCAAGAGTCTACATTTTATTTTTAATGAGGACAATATTTCTTTCATTTTTTTTTTTTATTTTTTTTTTTTGTGCCGTCTTATTATTTTCATGTCCTCTACATTGCACTTCCAAGGAATTGTTATTATAATTTCACTTCCTCGACTTCTAAAAGTAATATATCGATTTAAAATAACTTGTTGAGGTTTCACTTTAGGTAAAAATAACCTTGAACCATGAAGGTTGACCTCATTACATCATGAAGGTTGTAGTCTTATATGTTCGATTTTCGGCAACATTATTATTGTTGTTGACCTACATTGCAGACCTACCTGGGGCACACCCAGCCTCTATAAAGTTATATAATTAATTTATTAAAAGGGGAAGCTTGGTGGTCGAGAGTGATTTCGGTCAAATCACTTCCCTGCACATTCGTTGCCCATTAAACAACATTCCCTCCCATAGTACTGAACCCAAGACCCTTCATGTGTTTTATTGGTACAGATTTTTTTTTCTTAATTGTTAGTATTTTTTTTCTTCTTATTTTTCTCGATTTTGCGGGTTGAATAACTGAGATCGGAGACAAGACCACCTTCATATCATTTTTTCAAATATTTAAAAAATTTCAAACAATTAGTCCTTTGTCCAAGATAACTGACAGTTGAGCCTCTCTTAGCACATCAAGAGGAAATTCCGAAATATCCGTGGCTGCCACCGTTGACATTGGTATCTCCTAGTTTGTGGATATTATAATTGGCGTGGGGTAACGCTTTCCAAATGATATAATTCCATTATTTCGATTGTAAGTTCCAGATATTTTTATAGTTTCTCTCCCACAGTGGGGCATTAAATTATTGTTGGTGGGGATTCCATTATCAATAAGTTTTGTTTTATTCTTTTCAAATCTATTAGGAGGATATCAGGTCTGTTATGACGTACAGTGTGGTCCGTAATATTCGATTCATTGCAATAGAGCGTGAAAGGTCCGTTTTGATGGATCATATTTCGATGGAACTTAAAATATGGAGCCATATCTTCTTATGAGTTGAACTTCATTGCCAGGGTCTGGTGTATAATTGTTGCAACATTTCTATGCCTCTTGAGGTACCAGAATGCATTCCACATCCACCTGTGATATGTTGGATTAACAGCAACATATTTTTCCGTTGTTGTTGCGTCTAGTGTTGCCCAAATGCGAGAACGAGTCTTGGTCTTGCGCACTCAGTTTTGGTATTATGCAAGATTCTCGCAGCAGTCTTGCAGTTACCTACCTATTAGCTTATTACAATAGAGATATCACTGTAATTTTTTAGATAAGATAAACCTAACTACGAAAGTCCGAATGAAAAATTAAAAGAGTTAAATGCAAAAGTATCTTGGTTATACCAATTCTTTACATAAGGTAACTAAAATTGTCAAGTATTAGGCACTATTTTGTCTTGATTTAAAAAAAAAAAAAAAAAATTTTTTTTTTAACAGTCTTGGTCCTGGTCTTGCAACAGTTAGCTGCTCTTGGTCTTGGTCTTGCAAAGTACATTCCATTAGTATGAGATATAAAACGTAAGAACTTGTGAAACGTACAAAACGTAACGTAAGTGTAGACATAAAATAAATGGGATGACGTATTGCTAAGATATGATGTCTTAGTATGCGAAAAAAAAGTGAGACAGTCATAGAATAAAATGTATTTTTAATTATTCTTATTATATGTATTTATAATTTTTTTTATTTGATGGTAAAACAACCATTTATTTATTTTTTCTTGACATTTGGGAATGGATAGAGCCAATAACTTCAAGAGAAAAAAAAGTTTTAAAAGTATACATGTAATAATAAATTTCATTGTCATTGAGATTGTATCATATTTATTTTTATGTGACATATATTTTTATCTGTGCGTCGTTCGCAGGCAGCTTTTCTCTGCGACTATAGGACCGTGTTTGTTTTGTTTTTTAATATGTTTCACCAACAATCAGTCTCGAAACAAAATAATTTAATCCATTATTATCCATTGACTCAGCAAGAAGCTTCATACGCCCATATTTCGAACATTTATGAAGATATAGAAAAAAATAGTAAGCGTTTGGGATCATTATATAAAAAAAATCTATTGATATTTTTTTTAATCGTATAACGAAATAGAAGTAGGTGTAAATGACTAAGAGTTTAGAAAATGTAAATGTTTAAAATAAACTCTCCTTTTACAATATTAGTAAATAAGTGAGGCTAAAAAAAACGCTAACGGTCATTTTTTTTTTTTACAGGTTTCTTTATATTCCCAGGGATATATAAAGAAACCTGTGGAAAATATGGTGAATCATCGCTCAATCGTACGATGAAAATATCAAATGTAAATAATGTAGCTGGATTTAACATTCTCAAAATATTTTTATTTCAAATCATGGACTCTACAATCTAAAAATACATCCACTTTTAAAAACATCGAAAGTCAAACATCTATTTTATCGATGCATTGGTTTAAAAACACCGATTGTTTTCATGAAGTCATGGATGTTTGATAAACATTGATGTTTGCTGGAATATCTACCCGTGACGATGGCTTTTACTAAAAAAAAAAAAAAAATACTAAAAAAAATCTCTAAATAAATAGGTTGTTGTTATTCTGAGGGCAAAATATTTTATCATAATATTCTGATTTGTTCATGTATTAATACACACTGACATAAGTAATACTGATCACTTGTGTAAAAAAAAAAAAAAAACGCACCAACACAATCCATGAAGGGTCTTGGGTTCAGTACTTAGTAATGAAGTACTGTTTCATCGGTTTAGTATTTTGTATTGAAATACTGTTTATTGGGCTCAGTACTTGCTAGTCAAATACTGTTTTTTGGGTTCAGTACTTTGTATTGAAGTACTGTTTTTTAGGTTCAGTACTTTGTACTGAAATACTGTTTCTTGGGTTCAGTACTTAGCACAGGCGGATTTACGGGGGGGCTTTCAGGCTGAAGCCCCCCCCCCAAAATGGTGAAATGTAACCATGTTTTATGGTCAAATATATTAAAAAATTATGTCTTAAAGTATTATTGCTCGTTCAATTACATTTAATAAGACTTCAAGAATCACTCAAACACCATTTCATATAGGTAGTTAGTATCTAACTGTTTTTCCAAAGTAATTATCGTTATATATATGAAAAAAAGAGCTTCCGGGCTGAAGCCCCCCCCCAAAATTGAATCCTGGATCCGCTAGTGGTACTTAGTATGAAGTATTGTTTCAATGCCAACGGCTGTGCAGAGATTAATTAAGAGGAACCTCTTTATAGAGGCTGAGATCTTGAGCAAATTAGTTTTGTAAATATTGGAAGTATGTGCGTATTTAAGCAGTTATTTTGATTAGTTTAGTTTAATTTGTTTTAGTCAATATACATTTAGCTTTAGTATCATTACTTTGCTGTTTATTTATTTCTATGTATTGCACATAGAGTGTGAACGAGCAACTATTCCATCACTATTACTATTGTCCTTGCATGTGACAGATTGTAATATTTCTCAATAAAGAATTGAAAATAAAAACCGTATATAAAGTATATATAAAACAAAGCTTAATTAGATTTAACACTAAATCATTACTATTATAAAAGAATCGTAAATGCTTTAAGTTCCGTCGGTAATAAAATTACTATCACTAAACAGAGAAATGGCTTGAGATGATAATAATATCAAATTCATGAAGTATTTATAAACCATTTAGAATTGAATTATTGAATTATCTTTTTACCGACGTGCCTAATTTTCAATTTTCTTATATATAATTATTGTTTTTTTCTGATTTTATCTGTTGGAAAATTCCGACGTCTAATTATTACTATCGATCCATTAAAAACATCGGCAACTGTGTCCTTTCAGCCATAACGTCCAAAATTGAGAGTAAACATTAACAAAATATACTCTTTAAGATGTGCCTTTATTCCTAAGATTAATACATATTTGTAGGTTATACTGCATTTTATAAACAAATAATTATAACTTGTACTTTAATAAAATTATAGAAATCCGGATTCGAGAGGTGTGATTGACATTAATTGAATTTTTTTTTTTTGCTCCTATCAGATAAAAAGTTTATAACGGAAGCATTGTGAGTAGATAAAATTTGTTTTTCCCAATTTCTAATTTTTATATTCATGAGATTGTATTTCTTTGAAATGTATTTTATTTTCTGATTATCTTCGACACACTCCTCGCTATGTATATATATATATATATATATATATATATATATATATATATATATATATATATATATATATATATACATACACTTTATGTTATTTTTTTTTTCTTCTTCTAACCTTTATGCGTAATCACTTAAATATCCTAGGGAACATATGTATATCATTTTTTAAATTTTTTTTTACAATTTATTTGTTTATATATTAACAGTTATTATTTTATTTTATTTTTTTAATTTTTATATTTCATCACTACAATGCTTTGCCTATAAAATTGATTTTGCGTACCTTTCTAATTTCATTTAGTGATTATTAAGCTATTTTTTTAACTCCAACATTATAGCATTGTACCCCTATTACCCAACTGTTCTCGTTGATTTATTCTAAGAGCTATTATATTTAATTTACTACTAGTATTTTGTTATTATTTATTGTAATAGGTCTTTTGGCCAGATTTATGGTCAATTTATATGAACAATACTGTTATTCTAAAGTCCCAGAATAAAGATGATATTTCTATTCTAGTCTATTCTATTCTAACGGACAAAATTTTAATATTTATACGTGCTAAAGTGTACACTATAAAAAAAAAGTTCCTGCTATCATATTGGTATAATAACAAAATTGAGAACGATTAAACGAAATTTGTCACAACCGTACTTCGTCTCCTCTACCCGCTACCCATATCAAATTTTTAATTTAATTGTCTTTACCAAAAAACTGTTTCGGTGAATATTTTATATATATATCCGCTGAATCTTATCACTCTGCGCATTTTATTACATTTACGTGCATTTTACATCTTTTTAATTTTATCAAATTTTTAATATTCACGACCAAATGATATAATAATATGTAATTTTAATTAATGGCGCTGATGACCAACACGTTGTACGCTTTTACTATACAATAACCAACCAATCCTATCACTGGTGTTAAGTTCACATGTATTAAATTCAAGTCTCATTAATAATATATAATTATTTAAAAAACGTTGAATTGTGCGAATGAGATGAGAATATAGTATAATACTATATCCATTTAAATTGAAACGTTAAATGGTACATCGGTGTGTGCGGAGTTCACCAGACGTGGTAGTTACCCGCATTATTTATGCCAGTGACCGAACGGTTAATGGCTGAGTCAACTTATGGCATATGGCAAATAATTAAATTATTTACAGTACAGTTGAAAAAAAGGAGCAAACATTTAAATCGATCAATTTAAAATACGATTTCGTCAAATACATCGAGCAAATTTGTACAATTGAATATAAATCGCATGAAAACGCTTGTTGAGGAACTACCCATTGGTAGCGCTCTATTATTCAACATTAAATTCATTTTTTCTGTAGCTTAATAATTTTGTTTTAATATTTTTTTAAACATATTTGCTATAGCCAAATGGTCCCTGCTAACTCTTTTGGGCTCTTTTCTACTTATATCACACCAGTGAATTTTTTGAAGTGTTTTTGCATTTGGATTAAAATATCTCAGAATATAAAAATCGGACCTGCATACTGTTCGCTAGGGTAATATTATTATTTTTTTTTTTTTTTGGAAATATTTTTACAGCATTTCATCCTCTTCGGAATGATCCTATTATTCAAAATTGTTTGTAAACGCAACACAGCACAGTGGTCGGGGAACTTCCAATTTAAATTTGAAAAAAACGGAGTTTATTACGGTATGTCGGGCATTCTGAATTCATATAAAATAAAACCATTTTGGTGAGACCAACCGTTATTATGATTGCTAATTTTTTACGATTATAAATAAAATACATTTTAGAATAGAATAGACTAGAATAGAAATATCATCTTTATTCTGGGACTTTAGAATAACAGTATTGTTCATATAAATTGACCATAAATAAATCTGGCCAAAAGACCTATTACAATAAACAATAACAAAATACTAGTAATAAATTAAGTATAATAGCTCTTAGAATAAATTAGCGAGAACAGTTGGGTAATAGGAATTAGAAAGGAACCGCAAAATCAATTTTATAGGCAAAGCATTATAGTGACGGAATATAAAAATTTAAAAAAATAATAAGTGTTAATGTATAAAGAAATAAATAACGTAAAGTGTATATATATAATATAATATATATAAATATATATATATATATATATATACATAGCGAGGAGTGTGTCGAAGATAATTAGAAAATAAATACATTTCAAGAAATACAATTCATGAATAGAAAAATTAGAAATGAGAAAAATAAATTGTATCTACTCACAATGCTTTGTGAGTGATGAAAATTCACATTCGACACAGAATAAAACAATAAAAAATAAGAGAAAAAAATAATTTCTAAAGAAAATTAAAGCCTTATTACATAATATGTATTTAACCAGCATCTGATTGGATTGTGAAGAGAAATTGGAATAAGAGGGTTTTAAAGGTGGATGGCGGATTTTTAGTTGGATGGAATTCCAGAATCCAGTGGAACGGACAACGAAGGAATGTTTAAATGATGCAGATCTGTGGAAAGGGGTGTAAAGGTCAGAAGGACGAGATCATGTGGAGAGTTTGTGGAGAGATGATTTGAATTGTAAAACATATTTTACATGTAATATGTTGTAAATGTGAAAATTTATGCTATAAGTTTATTGGCCGAATCAATTGTATATATATATATATATATATATTAGCTATATTACTATCAAGAGGACATTGTGATAAGAGAAGAAGAGTAAATCAACCTCCAACTAAATGAAGATAAAAGGAAATATGTGGTAGTGTGCTGAAAACACTACCCCAGTATCAATTATGAGTCACGAATTTCTCTTCAATCTTTTCCTTCTCATGTCCATTCAGTTTTTTTTTATTTTTATACTTTTCCTCCAGTTTTTAATGACGAAAATGGATAAATTATATTAGCTATAAATTTATTTAAATTGAGGTAGGAATTTTTTCTTGCTCGTTTTTGGTATACGTTCCTTGACTAAATTTGCTGCATAATTACCAAAACCTCAAATTATCACAGCTTATTTTTATATTCATCATTAGTTGAGGGTTCAAAGAGCATTTTGATTACAGTAAGACATTGGCGGTCGTTGGCGCGAGGTACTTTCCGATAGAAAAACTAAATTCCTTGATCCGTTGGGTGAAAAATTATCCAATGAAAATACTAAATGTTTGAATTTATTAAGAAATAACTTATTATTAACAGAACTTATTTGACATATTCCAACAAATTACATAACAAAACATATATATAGAGTCCAGCAAAAAAGCCTAAAATATGTTTAATGATTTATAACGAGTTGCATTATTAATAGAATAAAAACTGTTTTTTTCTTTATATTTCACCTAAAATATTGGAAACTGGCATTCTTCTTCGTGCCTAAACTTTAGGAATATATGAGTTAAATATGCCAGACATAAAAAACATAGACATTTGAATAATCATAATACCTTTAAAATAGGTTTTTTTTTGACGCTCTCAGACCACTGTGAGCTGTATTTGAGAGGCGAAAAGATAAAAATAGTGTCGAAAACCAACTGATAAAGAGTATTATTGAAGATATGGTTTAATATATTTCAGAAACTAAAAATCGAACATACCTTCTGTAAGCAAGGGAAATGGTCATCATTGCATCTTCTTTGTAATGAGGTCTGTAATCCTAACAGAAATTATATATATATATATATATATATATATATCTTTGTTTTGTAATTATTTATATTTGTATCTCTTTAGCATGTATATACCGTTTAAATGGATACTTTCAGCACTAACGAATATTGCTCTTGGGTGCAACAGATTTAGTGTTGCCCAAATGCGAGATCAAGGCGAGTCTTGGTCTTGCACACTCAGTCTTGGTCTTCCGCAAGAGTATCGCAACGGTATTGCAGTTACCTATTAGCCTATTACAATAGAGATATTACTGTAACTTTTCAGATACAGGAAACCTAACCAAACGAAAAACGGAAAGAATAAAATGCAAAAGTATATTGGTTATACCAATTCTTTACGTATAGTAACTAAACTTGTCAAGTTTAAGTAAATATTTTGATTTAATTTTAATTCAAAATACGATTTTTTTTTACAAGTCTTGGCCTTAGTCTTGCAAAAGTAAGCCGATCTTGCAAACTGCAAGACCAAGACAGATTTTGGAAAACACTAAACAGATTGTATAATTATTTTTCAATAATTTAAACAAAAAGAAATTTTTTTTTCTCCAAGGTTTTATATTATTTAACAGGGTTGATATTATAAAGGAAAATTGAAAAGTTAATAAACAAATTGAATCAACTAGATAATATAAATTTTTATATAATCCAATAATGGGCTCCTATTTCCTATTAAGGAAGAGTAATCTACTGAAAGCTCATTACTTTCATGACAAAATGACCTACAATATACAGGCAAGAAGCTTTATCCAAGATTATTTCATCTATTTAGTTGCAATTTTCTAATAAATATATCGACTTTTTGATAGCGATTGTGCATTTATCAATAATTCTTTGTACAACATTTCTCATAGGTCTGACGACCTTAATAAAGTTAAGACCTTATAATATTCGTTTCCTTATTGCGACTAAGAATTGCTTAAAGAAGACTTAAAAAAAAAAAAAAGAAGAAATAATAGTGTCGTAAATTTTGCAGGTTGATATATATTCCCGAAAGTGTGAAAAAATTGCTTGGAAAACTTTTTATATAGCCTACAGTGTAAGTGATGAGTGGCTAAGTATCAAACTTCTTTTTTACGACTTTACGCGAGTTCTTGAAGTTTAAACGTACGTAAAAAAAGAACAAACTCTTTCATATTCTTTATACCTGGTTGATAATTAACAGTCCATAATTTTTTTTATTTTAATTTACTTTTAGAAGTAGTTAACAGTTAGGTTCATTAACGAAATATACAGTGTTGAAGAAAATCGGTCTTGGTCTTGAACATTGCAAGACCAAATCGCCTAATTTTAGTTATTATATGTGGGTAGTTTTTTTTATTAGTTTAGTTTCTTTTTATTTAGTTTATTTTATTTTAGTTTATATACATTTACTTTTAGTAATATTGTTGTTATGTATTATTTGTTTTTATTTATGTTTTATTTTAGTGTGAATGTGCTCTCAGAACACTATTATAAATGTCCTTTATTGTGAAAGATTGTAATATCTCTCAATAAACATGTTTAAAAAAAATGTAAAGAATTTGTAGAAACAATATAACATTGTATTTCAATCTTTTTTTTTTTTTTATTCGGGGCTTAGTTAGGTTTCCCTATATTAAATATGTTATTTTTGATGAACATATTTAAAATTGAAAAAATATTGTTTAAAAGTGGACACACCAGATTTTGTATTTAAATAATTGGTGGAACTCTTCCATTTCAATTCGGATCGATCAGAACAATGCCCTGGCTATTGTTTACGGGCTGTATAATAATATATATATATATATATATATATATATATATATATATATATATATATATATATATATATATATATATATATATATATATATATATGTGTGTATGTATGTATGTGTATATGTAAATGGTACTTATGTTTTTGTCAAATTAAATATAATATATTTTAATATTTTATCCATCCATCGATAATATATTTTTGTATTTTATTTGTCCAAGTTCTTTAGTTGAGGAAATATGATTTCATGGAATGGAGTCAAAAAATATAATTTATTTTGGAATAGATAAATTGATTAAAAAAATAATTAGAAATAGTGATGGTTAAGTAATAATGAATAATAGGAAAAAAGAGTCGCCATTGAAAGAATTTTCATTCATGCTTCTCCCATTGATAGGGGAGCGATAGTGGCGGGATTCCGAGAAACGAAGACGAAATACAGGAAAGTCAATACAGCCGGAAAGAAGTCCATTCATCGTTTATAAATAAAATGTTTGCAGTTAAGGGCACATTAAAGTAGGTATGCTGTTATTAAATGTGAGAATTTAACAGTGTCTGGATTGTTACTTTGAGCAAGCTCTGTTTCAGTTATTTATATTTTTTAATTAATGAATCAACCAAGTGTTTCCAATTAATTATAAAAGAAGATTGTATTCCAGACTTTATTCACATTAAAATTTATTTCAATAAAAAATGGACTTGTATATATTATTTCATATCCGGTTAGTGATATTTTTTATTTTGAATATTAAATAATTTATTAATCAAGGCTCAGTTATCACTAAATCGTATTTATTTATTTATTTTTGCTACTACAATAAATTTTCAAGGGCACTTAATGTTCATATATATGATGTCTTCGAGTAATATATAAGCCCTTATAATTTATAAGACGTTTCGGGCTGATAAGCTCATCCTCAAGTCATCTACAAATAACAATTAACAAAAATAATTCACAACGGAGATTACTCATTATCTAATCATATAAAAAGTGAGAACTTATAATTTCATTGAACATTCAAATGTTGTAAACCAAATACAAAAATAACAATACTCCTCGTCTAATTTTTTTGCGCATTTACTAATGCTTGTCATTCTACAATGAAAAATATGTGTATGCGATTATTTCAGAAATAAACGATTTCTGTTGTTGATTTATTTAAATTGCGTGCTCACCCCGAAACTCGGTAATACCTCCTCCCTCCTTTGTTTAACATTGTCTGCACATTTGAGCTCTTCAGGGATGTATGTACCAGTAGAAATTAGGTAAATAAGTGAATGGCATATAGCTCTGTTTATGTTTATTATTTTCCAATGACCTATCTAATTAAAAACTCATTTGATATATGGACATAATTTTGGCCTATCTTTGATGTGAATTATGTTTTTTAATTGTTATTTGTACAAGTCTTGAGAATGAGCCAATCAGCTCGAAACGTGGTTTCGATATGAGCGCAATAAATCTTAAATTTTTTTTTAAAGTAACAATAAAGGCGAATCTAATTAATAAAATATAAGGAATGGTGTTCCACAAGGCTCTGTTTTAACCGACCCTTTTTAATCTTTATATCGTACTTTTTGCTGGTAGCGTAATGGAAAACTGTCTAGAGCAGAATTTTCCTTTGTTTAAATTAAATCTTCAAATTTTCCAAGGGGATTTTTAATTATGAACCCTTTAAACCCCTCCCAATGCTTCAATTCATTTTTATTTTTATTTATTTTGACAACGTTTTTTTTGCAAATTTTAATTTTGCCTTTTATCTATCTTATTAAAATTAAGAGACCTGCTATTATTTGTGAACTATACTATCGTATATATTATCAGTGCCCGCGTGTTGTTATTTATACTACTGATGGGTGGATGTGCTATCTTCGTTCAAATTTACATTTATTTAAAAAAAATTATTAAATTACTTATTGGTATATAAGGATATGTCTTTGACATATTCAAATTACATCCCAAAAATAATTTTTTGCCCGTTTTAAAAGTGTTTCTCATTTTTATTAATTGTTTTAAAGAATATGAAGTAAATTGTATTGAATTTAATGAGTGAAATAATAAATAAATTGTTAATCACTTAAAAAAAAACTTTTAAAAAAAGCATAATACGTCTTCAAAGCTTAAACATAATAATAGATGTTTTGATAAGTCTATTTCCTACTCGTCGATGGACTCTCCGTTGACGCAAGACTCCTTCATTCATCCAACCCCTACTAAGTGGTCAAACCCTTGGCCCCGTGGGAGGAAATCCTTCCTCTCAACTTCTCCAAGGAGGAAAAAAGCCGTATCCCGTTGAATGGGCTAGATACTCCTGGAAGAACTGACTTTTTTTCCGCCTCCATAACTCCCTTTTTAGTTCTCATTGAGGGTTTATTTCGACAGACATCAAAAGCCGACGTGTCTTTGTAACTGTGAAAGATTCACTTTGATGCACCTAAATAAAGAAGATTCCCAAAAGGTTTAACTCGTTTTTATACGTCTAGACTCATTATTTTTAAATTCAAAAGTCAAAAATAAATTAGTTGTAATATAACGGAATCATTAACATTTACGATTCGTAATGAATTATTTTTATTCATATAGGATGCTCCAAAATTAACGAAATATTTGAATTAAATAAAAAAACAGTTGTTTATATGGTCATGTATGAAATAGGGATTTTGCACAAATAGGGCTGTATTTCGTTGATACAGTGTTGAATTCCCTTCTTCAATGCATACGTGCTTGTAGGTTTGTTGTCATAAACCTTTGATCTCAAATAACCCCATAAAAAGAAAACCAATGGTGTTAAATTATACGATCTAGGAGGCCAATTCTTATCCATTCCAGGCTACGTGCGATCGCCTCCAATAAAAATGTTGTGGTGGCGAGAATATTGTGCCCCCCTCCCCAATAAAAATGTTGAGGGGACGAGAAAATCGTTTCTCCCCTCCCCTATAATTTGAGTTAATAAAAAATAATAATTAAGTTAAATGAATGAATAAAATGTGTAAACTAAAATCTATTAAAAAAAGTCGATTAGCTAGTTAAGCTAGGGCATGATAGAAGTTACGTAACGATTTTATTGATACCTAAATATTACTTTTATTCAATTAGTCATTTAATTTCAAAGATAATAATATTTTCCGTAAGTAGAGGGAAATATTTAAACAGTCTGGTTAGTTTAGACCTCTGGAGCTATCAAACACTTATTATAAACAATAGTCCGATTTCCGGCTTGAAAAGTAGGCAATTTAAATTTTGTGTTTACGGGTACCTCATTTTTTTAAAAAAAACTTGGAGTGGATCCCAACTTATTTCGTAATAAACCCACAACATAATCAATACGGACTTGATAGAGATTATTAAACAAGAAAGCTTTTCTAAAAGTGGGGTGTCTATAGTATAGTTGGATGGTGATAAATAAAAATCGGAAACAATTCATGATTTTTTTTATTTCAAAACATTGCTTAGTTTATCCCCTCAATTTAAATGGTTTTAGGAATGGCAAACTCCACTTTCGTTTAAATTAAACTTCGTCTAGATTACATTGAATTAATTTTAAATTAATTATGTTATAGATATCGCTTCCTATTCATCAAAAACCATGAATTTCTTTAAAAAATACGAAACAAATTTCCTACTTATCCTCCGGATATCGGACTATTGTTTATATGAACTTTTTTTTATACCTCTTGAGGTCTACCATAACCAGTTTAAATATTTTCCCCTACTTACGGGACACCCAGAATGCCAACATATCCTAGGATCTTATGATTCAATCTCCCTTCAATTTTCACGTGACATTCACATTTTCCGCGGCAAAACAGTCGGACTGTGAAAGACTTCGTATTATTATTTGAGGTTGTACACACTAAGAAATCAAAAATAATTTTTACATCATTTATTTTTAGCTGGAAAAGTAATGCACCAATGTTATGAAGGCTGTTTCTCCTCTTCCCCGTGTTTAATATTAACAACTACGTTATATATTCAGTTTTTTTTTTTTTTTTTTTAGATATATTCGAGTATATACTTATCAAAACAAAACAATAAAAATTCTTACAATTATACAAACATATAAACCAAAATAAATTAAATATTCAATATTATTCCCCCCCCCTCAATCTTTCGGAGAAATCGCATTTCTGATGCTTGTATCCTAGATTGATGTTTCTTTGTCAGCGTCCATGATACTGAAGAGTACGTTAAAATGTGAAGAAATGTCGATCTGAAAACAGCCAGTGTTGGTGTTTTCTTTTTCACCTCTCGTCTGTTTAGAGAACCTCTCTTAACTGGTTCAAACATCCTGCTCGCAGCAGGGGTTCGCTCAATAAAAAAAAAATAAAAAAATGGAAATTCGTTAGAATTAGGGTAGTGCAATTCTAGTGTACCCCAGTGATAAATCTCACATTAGATTGATATCCTTTTCCCTAATGAGTTCGGCGTATAAGAGATATCAGCGAAACATATTTATTCTTACACATTATATACAATACAATATCATCGAAATAGCCCATTCGCACACAATTGGTGAAGCTTCATACGTTACCACGACTCTTAAGGCAAAAATTTACTTAATAATTGATTAGCTTGTCCTAATGGAAAATACCCTTCCAGTTTATTAGTCAGGAAATAAGACACGGCTATTTCTGAACTTATACTAATCAATTATTGTACTCGGTAAAGACGTATTTGTTTAGTGCAGAAAGAGTCTTGCTTTATAGTTCTCTCGGTTAGTAGAGAGAACTACAATAATATTACACGGCTGGTCAAATCGTTTGAGTTGCTAAAACACACATCATATTCAATCAGTCAACAGATAATATTTTTTAAAAATCCGATAGAGTTAGGTGGGACCATTATGATAGCTAATATGCCAAGATCAGTTTAAAGAATATAACAAGCAAAAGCCAAGAGCAATAAATGTGGTGATGGAGGATTCCCAACGAGTCTAAAGTAATTGTTTCCGCCATGGCCTGCATCTGCTCCCTTCCAACACCGGGACTCGGCAAGAAATGACTTGTAGTGAGAGGGGTGGTTCCCCTGCTTCCGAACAGCAGCCCTTTAACTGAGAATTTCCTCTCGCCAAATTCATCTCTATACTGTCCCTTTAAGTAAGGTATACATTTCTTATAGATATCCTCCTTCTCTCCCTGTACCTCGAATACTTTATCCTGATTGTTTGTTTGAATCGTGGGATCCACTATTATTCCGTCTTTTTCCTTAGCATTGAGCGCTAGAATGTCTACGAACCTGAATTGAGCCTTTCGTATCCAGGCAATAAACCTCTTGAAAACATTTATAGTTTTACATTTCAAGTAATCCGGCAAATTCGATGCTTTATATTATTGTGTCGGCGGGTGTCAAGGAGCATGTTGTTCGGACCATTGATCAGTACATGAGTTGAGGTTTTTGAATCTCGGACACATTTGCGGCAGAGGGAGAAACCATACCTGGATATTGGTTTTATCAATTAAAAAATGACTAAAAGTTTTTTTCCTATGTAAACCGAACTGCCCAAGGGACCGATTGATAGAAGCTATCACGAATAGCCAAATATTTTAATTTTTTTTTAAATCTAAACATTTGATAAGTACCCCATCGTAACAATAGTACCTACGAGGATTTTAGTAAGATTTTCAGGTTTTAAAACACAGCGTCCTGTTTGGTTGTAAAAAAAACTAAACCGGCTCTTGATTTTAAAAGAGAGAGTGAATACCCACTTTCGACCCGTCGAATTTTGTTACCATCTGAGTTTTGAAACCTCACATCTTTCTATGACTTCCATTGTAGTTGTAGTAAGGCTTTACGTTTGGAAATAGGGATTCGTTATTTCTCCATGAAATTCTCTTTAGTTTAGAACCTCATTCATTAAAATCCATCCTCTCCCGAGATCCAGAAATGCGATCTAGCCTACCCAATTACATATAGTGTAGAATAGAATTATTTAAATTTATTGGAATACGAAAATTGTAAACGACCTCTTGAAAGACGACGGTCAATAAAGGCCTGCTTCGGGTAAGGACACACGGTCCGCCGAGCCGACCCCGATCATCCATAATCCATGGGCTCTTGCTCGATTTATCACTGCCCTTGAACCGGAGTGTCTGAATGTTCGCCAGTGGAAGGAACCCGGATTGGTCCCACTGGGACCAGTTATCGAGTTATGAGTATCCTGCTGAGTGAACCATGGTTTCCATGGTTCGAGTAACACGAGGTTCGGTGACTTCTTCAGGTCATAAATGTCTGCATAAATACCTAATGCATCACATGGGAAGAGGAGTGATTTATTCTTGCATAGTTTTTCGTTGACTGAGGATATAGATAATCTTCTATTCATAAATGTATTTTATTTTTTGTTTATTTATTTATTGAGATATATAATATTCTGTCTCGTGGACAATAATTATAGTGATAAATGAACACATTCACACCATATATACAGAAAATATAAAATTAACAAAAGTAAAATAATAACTAAATAATAATAAAGAAAACTATGTACAATAAAAAAAAAAACCTAAAGATAAGTAAATTAAAAACATAAAAACACAGTCATACCTGATACCTATATACTATATATACAATCTGGCAGGGAGCCCAAAGCCAGGCTTCCTCTTCCAACTATAGAAGGAAAAGCAGGACTTTAAGAGATCCATGCAGGACTCTCTCAACCGCGTCACTGGTGCTAAAACCATTGGAGTTTGAGCGAGAGCGCTTTAGCCACATACACTCATGTCTTGAGTGGAGAATCTGGCCATTGTCAGAACTCCAAGATATATACTATAAAAGGTCTCTGGGACACTGCCGCTCCAGTCTTCGAGGAGGGTTGTAGGGATGAGTGGAACTAGATAGGGATTGTGCTAGGGGATTTGGATGATTGATAAGTTTCTGATGGAATTTGAAAAAAAAAATTCATGGATGAGGTCAAGGGTAAATGGGATACTAAGGTCATGGATATAGTGTTTTGTTGGTTACATGGAACGGAGCATCGACTATCGTTCGGAGGGCTTTGGATTGAAAGGATTGGATGCGTTTGATGTTAGAAAATTTTGCTGTTACCCAAAGTTCAGGTCCCTGGGTCGAAATAGGTTTCAGGATTGTCTTTTGGATCAGTATTTTGTTGTCAATTGAAATTCATAAATGTATGAAATTCGTCAAATAAATTGAAATTTATTTGCTATAATGTAGACGTAGGTTGTGGTAGGGAAGATCCTAAGGCTGAGGCGGTAGCTGGCGGCTGGGTGAAGAAGTAGATCTCACCTCGCCAATCAATATACTCTGCACCGACACCCGCTCACTGGAACCTTTTATAATTCATCGTGTTCCCCACTTTTTGTATATGTGAGTATTTGTTATCCCAATCGATCGGCCCTGCCGTATAGGCCAGTCTGTGGGAAAGCCCATTGGACCAAATTATAACAGGGAAGAAAGTTGGAGCGATTTTTTTCTCTGGGGCGGAAAAGCGAAAGTGATGTCCATTTTGCAGTCCAGGAAAAGAGATGGGAAATCGACGCGAAATATATATATATTTTTTTATCGCTCTCACATTTCTTCATTGAGTAATATTACGTTTCGTCAAGGACATTAGTAACAATGGTAGAGTAGCTCATTCACACTCTATGTAGAATACATAAAAAAAAAATTAAACAGTAAAATAATAAAACTAAAAGTAAATATATATATATAAATACATTAAACTAATCAAAATAAGATTTTAATATCAGGCAAAAAAAAAAAAAATTAAAAAAGTGACAAAAACTTTTTAAAAATCTCCAGGTTCATTAAGCAATAAGACACATTTTTTTTGTTTTTTTTTATTTAGATCTTTTTATTGAGAAATAATAAATTTCGCCACACATAAGGGCACTGAGCTGAGTGAGGCACATTATACCATATAAAATACAATAAAAGTAAAAAAAAATTAATAAATAAAAAAAATAAAAATATATATATATTTATATAACAAAGGCAAAAACTATAAAACCAAAGAAATGTAACATGTAACATCAAATTTTAAAAAAATACAGAAATTCTTAACAAATTAAATAAATCATATGTAAAACAAATAACTAGATAAAAAAGAAAAACATAAGACATAGTTATCCCTGATCCTCATCCCTTTTTGTACTCTCTTAAGAACTGGAAGAAGCCATACCAATATATTTTTCATATTTATTAAAAATATCAAACAGTTTCTTTGTAGCAGCCAAGGATCTTAGAACTATGCTAAACTCATCCATCTACCTTTTCAATAAATGTTTGGTTCATCGAAGTATCATAAATAACAATACTTTAAATACTATCATAAATACTAATACTTTAATTATTAAAACCTAAAAATGTTTTGGTCCCACGGTTGGCATAAAGTAATATGCTACTGTCTGTTGATATAAATGTTGATGAATGAAAGTTTATAAATGAAAGATTTTAAGTCGATTGAGGAGGCTGTAAGGAATTATAGCCCTAAGCTCTTTCCTTCATTTAGTTAATAGATTTTTTTTTTCAGGATCAAAATAAACGTTCCTCCCTTTTCTTCATAATAGTCTTAACGAGTTGCAGATCCAGGATTTAATTTTGAGGGGGGGGGAGACTAGGTTGTTTATTATTTTTATATTAATAGCGGTAATTACTTTGGAATAAAAAGAAAGAAACTAAATAAAGTTTGAGTGTTCCTTGAATCCTATCAATTCAAATACTTCTATAGGTTTGAAGGAATACTTCGATACCTATCTGGTTCAATGAATTTCAGCGTGAAACTGTCTTTAAATTATATAAATGGAAAAGGCACTACAAATATTAGTGCACATTTTCGAAATATATATTTTTTTCTTTCTATAAAACGTGGATGGGGTTCTTTCGTGACTCCGTAGATTCAGATGTCACCCTTGTTTTTTAGTTTGGTTGTATAAAAAATAATTTATAACATTTTTACTAATAATGTCTGATATGATAATATGTTCCTTTCAATAATAATTTGTTTCAGTAAATAGTTAAAAAAAAAAACAATGAACTGAAATGACAAAAATATTTTATTTTATTTTATCCTGAGACAGATTGTAATATTTCTCAATAAAAAAAAATATACATATATATTATCGTGAAATAATTCATAAACATAATTAAACTTGTCATCAAAACGGTAAATGAATAAGAATAGATAATTAATGTTTCTTTCATTTTTTGAAGAATTAAATTTCGCGATACCCCTTATTTTGTAAATACACGATATTTTGTGGAGATACGTGTCAGTGAACTCGGTTGTTTACAAAGAGCTCAATCTCGTGTCTGCATTCCCAGTCTGCTTGTAAGTTACATTCCATTTACATGAGATACTGAAAAAAAAAAACATTCATTCTTACGGAATTGTGTTTATTTATTAGTTTTTGCTTAATGTTTATTTCATATTTTATATTCATATTATAGACAATCTAGGCATAGGATAGAAAAAAAAATCAATATATATATATATATATAAGTGAAGTAATAAAGTTCTTGTTAATTTCTGCCACCTATGAACTCCTTAATTAATATAGGTAATGCAAGTAATTAGAACACTGATAAACACAAAACCAAGATTTGGAAAATTAATCCAATTAAACCTGGAACAGAAAATATGTTTTGAAGAGAAGGGTAGTTGGGGTGATCAGACAAAAATAAAAATGGCAAAAATAAATAATAATATTTATTTTAACATTTGTCGACGTTTCGACCCGAAGTTCAAGCCTTCATCAGGGCTGATCACTATTGATAGAATACAAAATATATTTTATATTTAAATATCTACTATTAAATATTTCTGGATAATTTACCTCAATAATTATCCAGTGGAAATATGTAATATTGAAGAACGACGGAAATATGAAACATAACATAATAGCATATCTCCAGGGTCAGTAATATTTATTTGGGGTCTACGTAAATAAACCTTTCACATTCCAACTCAGGTTAGGATAGGGTGGAAACCTCTGGGTAGTCGTCAGGGGTTGGCAAAAAGACCAACACGCCCTTTTTCCTGGGTCATTCACCCCCACCAATACCAGTACCAGTAGCATAAGTTATATAATTATTATTACACAACATTAGAGAAGGTATTTAGTTTTGAGATCTCGACCATTTTATTAAAAATGACATAACTCCACCATTTTTCATCAAATATTGAAAAAAAATTACTTAACATTCCGCTTGCAGACGACAATAAAAATCAGGAAAAACAAATCGATTTGGCAATAGTTTGTTATTCATAAGGAGCGACAGTGAGAAAATCAAGAAAATTCACTTTATTACGTCAAATAAATCAAATTACAGCTCATTTATATATATATATTTTTTTTTTTATTATAAAAACCTCGGTGAAATTCAAAATAAGCATCCTTAGCATTTATGTAAGTATTTCCAGAATTCAAGAAAAACAATTTTTGACGGAGTTATAAGGAAAAACAAATATATACATACATACAGATAGGTGGCCATATTTGACCCTCCATTGTGGATAAAAGCGAACATGGCAAATCAGGGGACCTTTCATAATTTGTTCTGTTTTCGACGGATAACTAATCCACAGATTTACAACCAACTATGAATTTTCTTGACATCGGTCATGTTCCTACTGGGCTATAATAATGCTTTGGAGTTACTATAGATGAAAGTAAATCTAGCGCGACGCATCACACAATTTTCACTCACGACGCTAATTTCAGTTACAAATTTTTTAAATAAACCTAAGAATTTTATTTTAACATACATTTTTGTGGGACTTGATTATTTGAATTCAGGAGATTTTTAAACGTGCATTTTCGTTAAAAACTCGGATTCGAACTTTCCTTTCTACATATTTCATATACGGATAAGTAAAAGTAAAAAATTAATAAATGGATTTTTTTTTTCGGTTGGCTCTACAGACCTTGTAGATATTTCGCGGCCTTCTCCACCTCTGCCTATCTTGGGCTACTGCTTTCCAGTTTGCGGCATGAAGCTTAGCCGTATCTTTCTTTATCATATCTATCCATCTGATTTTTTGGCCTCCCACGTGGTCTCTTGCCTACTACTCTGGCATTCATTGTCATGTAGAGGCGTCCTGATGGATTACTACGAGCTACATGCCCTGCCCATCTTAACCTCCTTGCCTTCATGTCATGAGATATTGACTGAGCCGTTTCTTTCAACAGTTCTTTATTGTTTCTTCTCCTCCATGTGTTAAGGTTCTGGTCCCATATAGGTCCTGTTATCCTACGTAGAACATTTCATTCGAATCTAATATATATATATATTATTATATCATTTAGTTGTGAATATTAAAAATTGGATAAAATTAAAAAGATGTAAAATGCACGTAAATGTAATTAAATGCACAGAGTGATAAGATTCAGCGGATATATATATATATATATATATATATAGAGAGAGAGAGAGAGAGAGAGAGAGTATAGCTCGATAATTAGAGATTTTGTTGCTTCATTTATAATTTCAACGTAAAAACGATATGAGCCTGTTCAGAAACGATTTTCATTCATAAAATGCTAGATAAAAATAAAATTATCTAAAAATAGATCAATGAATGTGAATATTCCTCGATGATACTAAACGTTTACCAAAGGCTCTACAATGAACGGTACTACGGTAATAGTCATTTAGAAAGAGTAGCAATTAAAACGCCACAATGGTTTTTGAAAAAAAAAAAAGAAAAGAAATTGCGGAATGCTTTTGAAATTTCATTTTACGCCAAGTTTCCGATAAAGCTCCGACCGTTATTAAAGCAACTCAAAGAGTAAAATCGAAGTTACTACGGCCCAGTTAAAAAAAGAGAGAGAGATAGAGTGAGGGGAAAAAACCAATACCACTTAACCTTTATGAGGGCTTCCTCGTTTATAAATATTTTCATTCAGTATTTTTAATGTTTGTTTATTTGAAGCTTCTATTTTTAAAAACCGACTTACTTGTTGCTTTCAATACATTTTCAACACCAATTAATTTCTTCCGCTAAAAGAACAATTTAATCAACCAATTAATGTTGATGATTGGGGTCATACTTTACAACAATTCTGTTTTAGATATTTTTAATTTCTACCTTGAACTTGCTTCTCTTAATTAAAACACTCATTTAACATTGAAGCAGAGATTCGAGTGCTTCTTTATATCAGTCTATTAGTGAAGATAGATTATCACTATTCATTTTTTTATTTAAAGATTCCTTTTTGTAATTAATCAAAGGCTCATTAATAAATTATTTTTATTAATATTGAAACAAGAAGAAAACGTTGTAATATAATAGGGTGTATAAAAAAAATTACCGTTTTATCAAATTCAATATTTCAAAGGACTGTAAATATTTTATAATTGGTAATTGGTTGACTGTCGTGGATAGTGAAGAGAAGAATAGTTGGGGTGCTCAGTCAAAAAAGGAAGGCAAAAAATAAATTATAATATTTATTTTTTACATATGCCGACGTTTCGACCTGAAGTTCAGGCCTTCATCAGGGCTAAGAAAATAACCAGATAACAAGGTATGAGAAACATAAGTAATGAAGGTAAAAAAGATAATAAAAAATGAGAAAATAAAATAAAAAAAAAATTATAAGAAAAATAAAATAGATAGATATAAAGTAAAATGAAATTGTTAGAATAATGACTAAGAACTAAGAGATAAATAATAAAAACTGTTACATAGTGTGGAATGATGAAGTAGGCATAATCAAAAAGGGGTGACAAAAGTGTTACATTGGGAATTTTAGAATAAAATGTAAAAAAATGTGTTGACTGAGCACCCCAACTATTCTTCTCTTCATTGTAAATATTTTAATCCTATTTAATACTTACCGATACTTAATAATCACTTTAAAGAGTTCTCAAAGCTTGTTTAATCCCATTCTACTTGTTCAAAAAAATCCTCAGTTTAGTTATTTGTTTCAAAGAAAAATATCACAGTGTCCTACGAAATTCTCGTAATTTAAAGACATTTCTAGAGAAAAAAATTCACAGCCGCTGAAGCAACTCGTGAGAATATTAAATATGAAGGGGACTTCATATTTAATAATCTTCTGTTGGTGTATCTTTGGGGGTGTCTTTGACCACCGCCCTGCGCGGGGTAGGTTTGAAAATTTAGCAGTGGAGATACGACGTCGGAAAGGAAGAAGGGCTCCGGGCGACCATTAATGGATATTGATGAGGTTCTGCAGGAAGCTGTTGAGTCAAATTCGTCCACAAGTACTCGCGAACTTGCTAGGGTGTGTGGTGTGTCGAAATACACTGTTAGGCGCCATCTAATCTGCGTGAGGAAGGCGAAAAAGAGTAGTAGATAGGTCCCTTACGAACTTAACTCAACAATCAACTAAGAGGCCAGAAATTTGTGAAAATTTATTGAAAAAACCTTGCCTGAAAAAATCCACAATATAGTCCAGAACTCACATCATCGAATTACTACTTATCTAGATCCATGGCCAATTTTCTTTGATTGAAGGGAAAAAGGGAAAAACAAGAGGGGAAAATTAATAATTTTTGCGGAAGTTGAAATTGCGGTCCAAGAGTTCTTTGACAGCCATTCCAAAGAATGATATCAGCATGGAATCGAGCAATTGGCTAGCAGATGGCTAATGGCAGTAGTTGACAATGAACTATACTTTGAGTATTAATTTTTATTTTATATCAAAGAAATAATAATACAAATATTTGGTTGAAAAATAGTCATTTTTTTTTTTTATACACTCTATTATATTTACTTGATTTTATTTTTTTGTTGAGGTACATTTAGAAAATTTCATTTTATTTTTTATTTCATCTTAATCGATTGGTTTATTTTATTCAAATTATTTTTTCTTATGTTCTTCCTATTTTGGAGGATAGATAATATAAGATCGTTAGTTAAAATTTTTTTCAATTAATATTTATTTAAATTTTCAATCAGACATGCTATACAAGTAACGAATATGAAATATTATAAAAAGTAAAAAATAAATATTTTTTTTTATTGAGTTGTTATAGTTAATGAATCTAAATGCCAACATATTACCTTTACACTCCGACGCAGTTCCTGTCCACCAGTACACTTTAATTCCATCCAGCTTCCTTACTCAGACACAGTCCGGTATCTTGGCTTTCATTTAGACCGAAGACTAACGTGGAACCCACATACTAGACTCAAAAGACAAGAACTCAACCGACGATACGGCCAGCTATACAGACTACTAAACAGAAAATCCAAACTTTCTATTGAAAACTAATTACTTATCTAAAAGACAATACTGAAACCTATATGGACATACGGACTTGAACTGTGGGGGACAGCAAAAGCTTCTAACATCAAACGTATTCAATCCTTTCAATCTAAAGTCCTTCGAACAATAGTTGATGCTCCGTTCTATGTAAATCACAAAATCCTACACCATGACCTTAATATCCCATTTGTCCTAGACCTTATTCCAGAAAAATTCTCCAAATTTCACCAAAACCTTACCTATCATCCAAATCCCCTTGCACAATCTCTATCCAGCACCACCCATCCTTACAATCCTCCTCGAAGGTTGAAGCGGCAGTGGCCCAGATACCTTTTGTAAATAAGCATCTATTGGAGTTTTGGCAATGGCCAGATCCTCCACTCAAGCCCGAGTGTGCATGATTAGGTTAGTTCTTTTGTTTATATACATTTATTTTATTTTATTGTATTTATTTTTATTTTATTTTATTGTATTTATTATTATTAAGTTTCTGTATTATTTATTTTATTTTATTTTTTTTTTTATTGTAAATAGAGTGTGAGTGTGCTTTCTCTGATCACTATTATAAATGTCCTTGATGTGACAGAATGTAATATTTCTAAATAAACAAATAACAAGATTGAGTTGTTTATTACCACTCCTCTCTCTCTCAAAAAAGAAAGAAAAATTGTCTTGTAAAATATTGTCTTTCACATTGAAGGGAAATAGGTAATATTTATATATATATATATATATATATATATATATATATATATATATATATATATATATATATATATATATATAGGAAAAAATAAAGGTTAAAATTAAAAAACAACGGAAAAGTAATATTTAATTAAATTAAATTATTCAGTTAACGACTTTAATTTCTACTACTGATTCAAGACATGCTTAACTTAGGAAAATTACGGATTATTGTGCCATGTGTTTACTATACGTTTTCACTTAATTACTTCCTATAATTTATACCAATTCACAAAATAAAACAAAATAATTGTTTATCTGATTAACAGGCAGAATAAGAACAGATAAAAAAAATATCTCAATTGAACGACCCTGAGCGAGGCTTACGAATCAATACAGAAAGCGTCTTAAGAGAAAATAAAAAGAATTTCCATTTCATTTTATAAGTGGCTCTTTAGATGCTTAAAATTGTTGTCGGATAAAAATACACTTTAAATCCTTCTTAAATAATCTCATTTAAATTTAATTACGGTAATTGAAAAGTCTCCGTATTTATCGTGATTCAACTCCACTGGAAGGATTGGCATCTAAAAATAACCCAGTGGGATCATGAAGCAAAAATAACAATGAACTCTTGTTTTCTTTAAAAGCTTATAAGAAACCATTTATCATCAGAAGCTCTTGGATTATTTTTTTCTAGAATATCTCCTTTGTTTTAGCAGTTTTACTAGGTCAATATGATCCCTGAAATTCTTTAAATAGCTTAACCTTGCCTTAATCAAGATTATCAATTACCAGATTACGTTTTGCGTAAGATAAAAAAAAAATGTGCTGTTTGCGTACTATACGAAATTCACTTACTATCTTACTTTAAATATAAATCGGTTTATGCTCAAGTTAAGCTAGTTCTTTAAATACACATAAGGATATTTAAATTGAATATCTTTTTATTTATGTATTGCATAATAATACAATCTGTCATATTTTTAGTGCCGCATAGTCATGTCGCAGCAGGACAATCGATAAGATTTTATTTTATCAACAATCGATATATAAATGTTAATTATATATCACATATAATTAATATAAATGTTTAGATTATTATTGTTATCAAAAATATTGTGTTGATTAACAAAAATCTATAAATTTCTCTTGAAGATATTTATTACAGTTAATCAACCTCAACTTAATGATATTACTACTTAAAAAACTAGTAATATTGGTGACCCCGACGTGATTTTTTTTTTTGTTAATCAACACAATATTTTTAATAACAATAATAATATGAATATTTATATCATTTACATGTGATATCGAATTAACATTTTGATATCGATTGTGATGAAATTAAATAAATATAATAAAATCTTATCGATTGCCCTGCTCCTTCACATACTAGAAAAAAAAACAAATAAATAAGAAGAAAAATAAAAAAAAGTAAAATAAATGTATAAAATAACAATAATTATAAGTATACATGACCATAAAGAAATAATAATGACAGAAGTAGAATAATGTATAAGCTTCACAAATTACGCGATACCATAATTAGTAGACAACCAAAAAATTAATTAAGTTTTAATCCAAATAAAAAAAAATGTTATTTATATCACCCATACCCAAGTAATTCCGAATCAAACTTTATCCTCATTTTCGTTCCAATGTAAAACAAGACTCCAGGAGATCCCAACGTTGATCTTCCATCACCACTGGATTTGGAAGCCAGTGGAGACCGAGATAGGACTATAAAGGCACATGCGCTTAGGACTTTAAGTGGAGGAACTGGTCATTGTCAGAACTCTATGAAAATATTTGCAAAATATCTCGGGACCGCTACCGTTTTAACCTCCGGAGAGGATTATAGGAATTGACCTCGAAGATTTGGGTGATGAATAAAGAATCTGGTGAATTTTGGGAATGTGGATGGGATGATGTCTAGGAAATATGGGATGTTGAGGTCATGATGATGAAGCTCTTATTTGAGTGATAATATGGAGCTTTAACTATTATTCGAAGTACTTTGGACTGGAAGGAAATTCGAACATTTAAAAATTCAAAAATTCGGCGGTCCCCCACAACTCAAAAATTTAATATTAGGTCCAAAGTTATTGATCTAAATTTATTCCCATCTACTTTTTCAAACCATGATCACAACTTGAAATATTTTCAGCATCAAGCACTTCTTCATGCCTTCTCCCAAAACATTACAATAAAATATTTTTTTATTTTAATTTTTCAAAAAACAATAATATTTAAAAGTTTAATTTTAATAATCATTTTTAATTTTAATTTATCTATTTAATTTTCATTTTTCATCACTCTCGTTACCTTCGACTTCATATGTTAAAGTCAATTGTATATTGGACCATGTATCTATTATAATTCTCTTATTTCCGGAAGTTTGTTTTTAGCCTTCAAAATTATATCTCTTTTTTTTTCTTTTTTAGTTTACGATCAAATTATTTTCATATTTTATGTATATATATAAGTGTGTGTGTGTGTGTTTTTTTTGTAACTGCTCATTATTGTTATTCTTAGGGAACATCATCTCAGAATAAAGCTTATTTTCTATTATATTATATTCTCTCTCTCTCTCTCTCTCTATATATATATATATATATATATATATATATATATATATATATTTGTTTATTGCTAAAAGTAAATCGGTTGAATATTCATCCGAAGATTGATTTTGTATAAATAACGCAATGTTCCATTCGTGAACCACGTGACATTATAAAAACCATTAGATTAATGAGAACATAAGCTTTTTATAAAATCAGGTGCAGTATGAGATCGGACAAATTCTGCCTACCACCCTAATCTTGGTAAAAATTAATTTTAAATAAATCAATAAAACTTTAAGAATAACTTTAAACTTTAAACGTAATTATAAACGAACAACAATTACTACAAAATACAATAATCACTTTGCATTTCAAGCTAAAAATAAATATTAATATTTCAGTTTTCATTTAATTCCTAAGGAAATCCCATTTGGTTTCCATAAAAACATTTATTTTATATTCTTACCTATCGTTACGTTAAGAAATAATGATGAGGAAGATGTATTTATACTAAGATAGATATTACTTTTAGCATAGATATAATCAATGTTACAAACTTATACATACAGTTTGATTTGTGAAGCATATAAGAGGTTGTCCTAAAGAAGATTTTCACAAATCCAAGTTTTCAAGTGTCGCATTTGCCTCTATTCCTATAGGGACGTGCCTTTCTGGAGTTTAGTGCGAATGATTGGTTCATAATTACGATTCCTGTTGATTTATTCCATGTGAATACCTTTCTATAGAGAACGCCAATAAACTGGAAGTTTGTTTGTAGATATTTTAGAAAAGGGCATTGAGTATAATTGGAAATTCAATGCCATAGAATTGCCTGACTTACTCGTGTGTGGATTTGTCGAATTTGTAGCCTTTTGAATGTTAAGGTGCTTTTGAATAAACATAGAACACTGATCAGTTGTTCTCTCCAAAGAATATTAATAAGGGAAGATCGATTATTTAAGGTTTTCGATTATAGAAAGAAATCAATAACAGATATTATAATATGGTATTTATTTTATATATTTCATATTGTAAATAATATGACATATGTGTAATGTGTCTAATGTATCAACTGTGCCCGTGAAAATGACGTTATATTCAAACGAGGAGGATGTTTAACGTATATAAATATTCAAAAATTCTCTTTAATATTTGAACCTTAGGTGTGAATGTGTTTTTATTTACTTTGATTTCACACACTTTCTTTATTTATCATTTTAATTATATTTAGAATTAATATTTTCTCGTCCTAGTTTACTTTTTTTCTTTTAATTTTAATTATGTATTTCTCTTTTGTATGTACATATTGTATGAATGAATACTTTATCCCTAATACTTAAGGCCCTTCAATGAGTAAGATTGCATTAATACTCAATAAATTCATTAAACTTCAAATATTTGCACTTAATGGTCAAAATAACTAATGGGATAAAAACATATTATAATATTGCAATACACAAATTAATTCATAATAATAATAATAATTATATATATATTCTATTCTATTCTATTTCTATTCTATATATATATATATATATATATATATATATATATATATATATATATATATATATATATATATGTGTGTGTGTGTGTGTGTGTGTGTTAATAAGTCCTAAGAGAGATAATTTTTTTCAGAGGTTTATAAGTAAGATTTGATAACAGTATTTATTCTCCCAACAATTTTTCTTTATTTTATTATGATATTTCGGGATCCACATTCTTATCCCATCTTCAGACTATAAATTAAAATATTTTTGTTATTTATATTTTTATACTATCAATACAATATTTTTTACATAACTTTTAACAACAATAACAGATCTTACCAGTATCTCACTCAAAAGTCATCTTATTTTTTTATAAGATTTGTCATAATTATTTTTTTATTTTCATATTATCATAATTCATTTCTAATATAATAATATAACAAATAAAAACATAAAATTATTGCATTAGAAATGAATTATGTCAATATAAAATAAAAAATAATTATGACAAGTCTTATAAAAAAATAAGATGATATTAGGATGAGATACTGGTAAGATTGGCAATTTCTGTTATGTTTGTTAAAATTTATATAAAAAATATTGTATTGATAGTATAAAAATCTAAATAACAAAAATATTCTTATTTCATAATAAAATAAAGAAAAAGTGTTGAGAGAATAAATACTGTTATCAAATCTTACTAATATAGATAAAGGTTTTATATAAAATATTGTGAATAAAAAGCGTTAAGTGTTCTAAGTCAATGTTTATTAAAACCTAGTCAACATCTTTTCATGAATATAATAATAATAATAATAATAATAATAATAATAACCTTTATTTGTACATACAATGGATAAAAAATAGATATATACAAAATCTCTTTATCACGAATATAACTTGCGATAAATGATTATTCATTGTTTGAATTATAAAGAAATTAAAATGTTGATTGCCATGTTCCATGTATTTTAGTGTTGGACAGAAACCCATGCTAAATGAAAGTTAAAAAGATATTAAAAATTACCGTAATTAGTTGATTAATCTTCAAATCAAATGTTGAAAACACTTTAAAATGAAAATTATTTTATCAAAACATTATGTATTTAATGTAGCTATATTTGCTATATAAAAGGGATTTTTGTCATATTTATTTACTTATTGTGTCTTTGTTGTGGGAACTCTTGGAAAGTTAAATGTGTTTTTTAGCTTGTTAAACCAAAAATATATAGAATTGTTATAATTTATATTGATCTTCTTAAATTTGTGATTATATTTAAACTTAAACTAAAAAACTAAAAAAATTCTATTGCAAGTATGGTATTAAACGAAAGTTTTATTTAAAAATAATTTATTTCAAATTTTAATTTTATTTCAAAGTTTAATTTGACAAACAATTTCTCTTATGCTATAAGTATAAAATTTAATTTATATTATTATTTTTAAAAACCATTTGAAAGTTAAGATTAATTCATCTCAGAATTGGAATTTTAAGGTAAAAAATATATTTATTTAAATTTTGCCAAATATCGAGAGATGAATTTAGAGCAACTTCTAAATGTATGAGAAACTTCATATCGGCTTTGTTACAGTAAAGCAGGATCTATTGATAGTTATTTAAAAACATAATTATGAAAAATCTTATAAAAAAATAAGATGATATTAGGATGAAATACTGGTAAGATTGGCAATTTATGTTATTGTTGTTAAAAGTTATATTAAAAATATTGTATTGATTGTATGCAATTATAAATAACAAAAATATTCTAATGCATGATAATGTTTGACAAGAAAAATGTGAAAATAAAGAAGAAAAACATTTAACATTTTTGTATAAAAACCTTATTTTTAAGTATCTTGCGGAACCTTAAGATATGATTATAGAACCAAAAAAATTCTTAGTGTTTTTCTAAATATAAAAAGATATCTTTTTAATGCTTTAGAAATTTACGCGCCAAAAAAAAATGTTTGTTGTTTCTCCATCTCATGTACTACCTCTTCCGATATTTTTTTTATACCTGATTTACCAATAATTGCTTTCATTTGTTTTTAGGTTTAAGTTTGATTATTAACATGTTATTCAAACTACACTATATGTAAATTATTATTAAAATTATTTATTTATTTAAACAGCTTCTGAAGATCCCCAGTAACTAGTTTTATACTCAATTTTAAAAATCATTTCATAAAGGACATGTGAATCATTTTAATTGCTATAGGTGTAAAATTTAATTTATATTATTTTTAAAAAACATTTGAAAGTTAATATTAAGTTATCTCATAATAGGAATTTTGATTTTTAGGTAAACAACCTATTTATTTAAATGTTTTCGAAAAATCGAGAGATGAATTTAGAGCAACTTCTAAATGTATGAGAAACTTCATATCGTTTTTGTTACAGTAAAGCAGGATCTATTGATAGTTATTAAAAACATAATGTTTGATTAGAAAAATGTAAAAATAAAGTAGAGAAACATTTAACATTTTTGTATGAAAACATTATTTTTAAGCCTGTTGCGGAACCTTAACATATGATTATAGAACCAAAAAAATTCGCAGTGTTTTTCTTAATAGAAAAATACAAATTTTGAATGCTTTAGAACTGATATGCGCCAAAAAAAACTTTTTTGTTTTTTCATGTACCTCTTGCCTACTCGTACCTCGTAAATACTGCCTCTTTTGATATGTTTTTCATACTTATATCAATAATTGGTTTTATTTGTTTTTAAGTTTAAGTTTGAATATGATCATGTTATACAAACTACACAATATGTAAATTATTATCAAAATTATTTTTTTTTTTTTTTATACGACTTCTAAAGACTCCCAGTAACTATTTTTATACTGAATTATAAAAATCATCTCATGTAGGACATCTGAGTCATTTTAATTTGTTAAAACAGACGCTAAAAGTTCAAGATGTGATATTTATCGAAATGCTTTATTGTCCAATCTTAATCTACTCTAGTTCCATTACTAAAGTCTAGAGAAACCCAAATTTAAGTCTAAATATGGACTGAATCAATACGGCCGATTTTCGTCATGGGTCATCTGCGACCCATACAAAGCTCGCTATGAAAGTCTCACCTCTCTTTTTGTATTTTATAATTTAATTTATGTAATATTCGTTCTCCTTAACTTTTTTTTTAACTATCTTTAAAGAAAACGGAACAGACATTTATAAAGTACTTTTTTTTTTAAATCAGATTATTATAACAACAGGCAAGTTTATTGCGAGATACATATAATAATAAGTGTTGTGTAAATATAAAAAAAAAAAAAAAAAACTGTTATTGTTGACGGAAAAAAGTTGTATATTTCAAAGTTAAAATTTTAAAAAATTACTAATTACAAAAATTATTATAATTTTTGAACACATGATCTATTCAATGCACTGAGAAATTATTTGTTCAACTAAGAATTATTGGTTATTATCGATACAAAGGTAACCGTATTTATATAGAAAAAGAACTATTTTCAAAATTTCGTTACGTAGCACCTTCATCTACTAGTCCGAAAATATCCAAGTATATCGTGCCGAGGAGTTTTCAAGTATATCGAAATAGAAATCATTTTAAAAACATCGATATTTCGAAATATCGTATCAGTATATCTTTAATTTTTAAAATTGCAGGGGCCTAAAATTTCGACTAAAAATATCGAATGATTAACTGATATAGTGATTGAATTAATAATAGTGATTCAATTACAGTAAAATACTTGGAACTCAGTAGTCAGAATAGCATTTGCCCATCTCTGCAAAAATATAGATATTTGGGGTCAAACTGTTTTTAAGATAGAAAAAAGGATTAACTTTAGATCAGTTTATTAGATTGTCTAATGTCAATAATGATATAAAAATACACGATAATTCGAAATCCTAGAGACTAGAAGAAAAATTATCGATTTATCGAGACTTTGGGTTATCAAGACGTTTGAATTATCAAGAGAAAAGAAACAAATTATAATTATTAATAGTTTTTATTAATTTTTTGAAAATATGTATGAGCTCACACAAGTTTTCTATATAAATATCTCCTTTTACAAAAATATACTAAGAAAATTTCGAATTATAAAGAGGACAAGTTTTCTACTTCTAATTATGGAGGGGAAATCTTGTTACGAAAAGTATTTTGAGTTATCGCGCTATCAAAATACAGATTTTTTTTATTTACAGAATTCAAATGCTAAATATTTCGATTTTTGGAGATATACGAATAATCCAGAGTCGGCTATATCCAAATAAATTTAATGGACAAAAATATAGATACAAATTTCAACAAAATATTTTTTTATATATTTTAACATAATTATTTTATTGGGAATAAGATAAATTATTAATTATTCAATAAACTACTGAATGTTCATTAATTCTCTGTTTATTCGACGTTTCGATCCCGGTTTTTTCACCCGCAGTTAAATGGACTCAGGATCACGTATTGTCAATCAGTTCTGTTGGATAAGTAGCGATGAAAGAACAAAAAGAAAATTCCTTCTACCAGGCCGAATCTCTAATGTACATATAATTGAACTATGTTATAACAAATATAATTGGTTTTTCAGAATATGAGCTCTACCGGTTCCTTGCTCTTCGTTATGGAGCAACGTACCAATCAAAATACATGCATCATGTATGTTATAAAGAACGTACGTGGTTTCCGTAAGACCATAATACTATAATATTATTTATAATAACTGTCTGCTATAAAGAAGTGTCAGCTAAGAGAAGTATCCCTGTATGGTCCCTGTTTGCTCATTAATCGATAGCCAATTTTCAATATTGATATCAATGATGCCTGAAAGAAGGAAATTGCGAAGTGACGGCGCAAGCGTTATACCGAACCAGAAATGCAGTAGAGCCGTCCGTCATTACAAAACAATATTAAATAATTTATTATATTATATTGATAATATGCCAAAAATAATAATTTTCTTCTTTGTTATATATTTCGAAGGGAGTTTAATATTTCTTATTTGGACTTGTTTGGAACAGTTGAATCACATGTGAAATGTTTAAAAGAAATAATCTAGTACAATCGAAGTGGGTTTCTGGACTGTTCGTGATAATTTGCGTTTTTGTTTGTCCAATCATAAAAGTCAGGAAAGTCTAAAATTTGGAGATCGGCTTCCATATAGATTATAAATGAAAAAAAAATCTAATTTACACTGTGTTGAAATTTGAGTGTTTTATTTTTAAAAAATGGAGCATAAATGGGTCGTTTGAGAGAATTCGGACCACTTTTATAAAGCTCGTTAAAATCCCCGTGAATTACAAACTGTTGTAATTTAGAGCTGTTTCTATCAAAGAGAAGAAATACTAAAAGCATATTGTTTCGAGAAAAAAAAAGTGTTTAGTTGAAATATTCATTGGGAAACATATATAATAAAACATGAAAACATGTATAAACTCCTCGTTTCCTCATTGATTTTCCCCTACTTTGACTATGGCTGTGTGGTATACGGTGGCCTCTCGTTGGAGCTTGAGGACAGACTGAAGAAAATTATGAACTGTTTATTAAGATTCGTCTTCGGCACTTCGGGATGGTCTCATGTGTCCCACCTATATGCCGAGTCAAAGTGGCTCTTCCCCTCTTCCCGCCGCCTATACTTCCTTGGAAATTTCTTATACCAAACGATCAACTCCCAGCACCCTTCCTATATCTGTTGTCTCCTCCAGCCTAAACCCTTAGTCCACTCAATAAAAACGAGATCCCGTGTTTCTGACCTCTATATTCCATTCCACAGGACAAAAACCTATGAACGTTCCTTCTTAGCCCGCTCCGTCTCCTACTGGAATTCTTTGCCACATAACATCCGTCATGCCTCTTCCCTGTCAACTTTCAAATACCTCCTTTTCCAATATCTCCTTACATCCCAAACAGAAGATTTACCACCATAAATTTCATTTTATGAACTGAATTTGCGTGAAGTAAATAGTGGTGCCTACTGTTTAAGTTTTAACATAAAACAGCAATGATCTTTGTCACCTAGTTTGACTATTATTTTTACTATTTATTTATTTTTCTCTTCTCCTCAGGTTGTGCTTTTTTTTTCGGGTATATATGTTCATATTTTATATCTTTGTCTTTATGTGTGCCAATATGAGAATGTACGTATAAATAGTTCCTTTTAGTTATTTTTTTTTTTCCATTACACCACAAGTATCGTAAGACTTTATTTTATCTTAGTGTCTGCATATTATTATATAAACCACTGTAGATATTATTTCATTTTGTATTAAGTTAGTTTTCTATTAGATAGCCTATTGTTTATAAATTGTGTAGTTATGTATATATAAATATGTAATTTCTCTTCTTTTTTTTTTTCATCACAATTAAGTAATTTTGAGAAGATTTTATGTTCATTTGTATATATTTTTTTTTTTACTGGTTACATACTTTTTAAATAATGTATATAATATTAAAATTTTTAGAAGTTAGTTTTTGGCCAGATTTGTACTTTACTTTGTATTAACTCATCATTGTTATTCTAAAGGGACTTAGTCCCAGAATAAAGTTTAATTTTCTATTCTATTCTATTCTATGTAACAGAAAATATTGCTTATGAATTTCAACATTGAATATCTTTAAAGTCCATGGAAATAAAGACATTACCTCAAAACTCTATAAAATACGAAATAGGCTGAGATAGTAATGCGAATTGGGGGCATAGACAAAAACAAAGCATTTAAAAAATTATTGGATCGTCCGGAAATTAATGTAACATTTTATAATTTCTTCACATTGACCTTCATTATAAAAAACTGTTTAATTTTGAGGGATTATTATTTTGTATAAGTGTCTACACTTATTAACCCTCTTCCGAACAAAACTGTTCTTTATCTTCGGTAGCATTTCACTAGTTGGAGATAATTCAGTGTTCATCAATAGGCCACAGTGTGATTTTCGCTCAACTTCGTTTTATGAGTTCAAACTCCGGCTGACCAAGCCAGAAAAAGTCAGAAACATTAATGAAGTCGATAGCAATGTGAAATAAACTTCCAAATTTAAAAGAAAAAAAATCGAGAGTCTATAGCTTTGATGACAAAAATGGTCGTGGAAGGACTTATTTTAGTGGAGGTTTAGGGTGGTTATGAAGTTTATTATGGAATGATTGATATCTGGATTGGGCCAAATCTGAAACATAAGGAATATTAAGGTCATTATGTATGATTTTATTTGTAACAATGTAAGGAGCATTGAGGATTTTTTTGTATTTTGGATTATAAGGATTTTATTTTATTTTGGATTGTAAGGATTGTATATGAGAGGAATTCAATGGTTAAGTACAGTCCCATAGCCCAACTCCGTATGTCCAAGTAGGTCTTTTTTTATCTTTTAATAGATTACATAAATTAAATAAAGCTTCTAAACATTTCTATACCATATGGTGACAGTAAAAGACAAAAGGTCTACATTATCATTAAAAAAACTAAACCAAAAACGAAAGTGTATTATTAAAATGATAAACTTCAATAATAAAGATCTAAAAGAAAAAGCTAAAGTCATTAAAGGCAAATTGATTGACAAACATGCCAAGAAGTATTTTAAGGAAACACATTTATATAATTAAAAATAAAATTAATAATAGAATTATTAAAAAAGAATAAAATGTTTTCAAATTAAAAGAATAATTACTAATTGATGCATTAAAAAAGGACAAATACCAAAACCTTAAATGTCCGTAGGCCAAAAACATATTTGCGGTACAACATATACTAAATGTTCATAACGCTAGAACTCTACACCAAATCGGCCGATTTCGATGATTTTTTTTTTTAACGTTTTGTAGGAAATTTAGCGAGCTTTCAAATGCTTATACCTATAATAAATCAAAAATTGCGTACGTTATTCGTAAATTATGAATTTATTTGTAACGCCTCGATTCTTTGAGGCAGCATCATCATTTCGTTTCAAACCTCCCACTTTTACATATACTTTTATTTAATGAGCTATGGGGCTCCACTAAACAATCGAATTCCTCTCGCATCCAATCCTTACAATCCAAAATCTTTCTTAAAATCCTCAATGCTCTATACATTGTTACAAATAAAACCATCCATAATGACCTTAATGTTTCCTATGTTTCAGATCTGGACCAATCCAGATACCTATCCTTCCATAGTAAACTTCAGAATCATTCTAACCTTGCTTCCTCTTCAAATCCTGAAAACGCTCCGAGGCGTCTGAAAAGGAGATGACCCCGTGATCTCCTAATGTAGATATATCATCAGAATGCTACCATTGGGTAGTTTCTCAACAAGTGTTTTTACGTCATTATATCCTTTTGTTTAAATTTATTAAATGTATTTCTTTAATACAGTTGTAAATATCATTAAGAAATAAAAAAAAAATAAAAAAAACACTTTTATTTAAGTCCTGGAATAAAATTTGTAATAAGTCTGTTTAATGGTTTTATTGAGTATTAATACAGTCTGCCACGCTGAACGGCGTTGGTACTAGGGTTATATTATTCATTCAGACAATGTGTACATAAGAAAGGAAAATAAATATAAAAAACCAAAGTAGAAAAAAAAATATATCAATATATAGAGATAAATAAAACGGTAAAGTAATGTACAAGATAAATAAAATAACAGATTAAAGCTGAATGAAACACATTATATACACACATAAAACTAATAAAACACATTCACACCTATGTAAAATATTTACATTGACCATGGGGACTGTTAATCAAGCTTTGTCCCACAAATGTGAAAGCCAAAGCAGGACTCCAGGAGATCTCAGTGATTCTCTCCCAACCGCGTCACTGATATTGGAAGCCAGTGAAGACTGATGGAGGGCACTAGACGTATAAAATTAGTAATCAAAATTACGATTCGCGCACGTTACATGATATTTTCTTTCTATTGATATACCATTCGTCAAAACCAGCACTCCTGGGAATTAGAAAAGGGATATATATCTGAGAAAAAATATATAAGATATCTAATCTTTTTTTCTCTTTTCTAAGGTGTTCCTGATCTCCAGAGAAAAAAAACAAAAAAAAAAAACAGTCGTTGATGACTCTAGGATTTTACGCTTTAAAGCCCAAATAAACTAACAAACAAACTGTCTATTACTGGTAGATTTACCATATGTATATATATATATATATAAGCATATTCTCAGCAATTTTCGAATTAAATGATTTAATTTGATTGTGCCCAAATAAAAGAATATATGTATATCCTATATATATAAACCAAGGATCCAATGAAACAGAATGTTCATTTTGGCAGTTGACCCTTTTTTGACGGTGAGGTCAGTTGGACCTCAGCAAGAGCTAAATGGCCTATAATAATAGGAGACTAATATTAGGAGGAGTGGTCGGTAAATAGTAAACAGGGAGATCTCCCGCCCGCTGCCATCTGTCCCTTAACCTCCCTACCTCCTCTAACTATACCATAATTAATTGATTAATTATGGTAATTAATTACACAGCTATAACGCTGGGTATCGAAATACTCGATAATTGATTAATTAAATTATAACAGCAGGGCTAAATTAGGAATTTATCCACTCATGAATTAGTGCTATCATAGACGCTTTTTCAAGAGTTATCACACAAGCAGGAAAACTTGTGGAATAGATAAAGATCATCCGTAGAAATTTCCCATGTTAGCCAAGCATTTTTCTTTTTCGATCTTCTAATAAAAATACACAAATGAGATATTTCTGATTGTGTTTTATAAGATGGTAGAAGAGCATTTGGCTTTCATGGATGAAAAAAAATCTAAACGAACTTCCATTGCTTTGTGATAAAACTGAGATTTTTTAAAAATAAAAATCTAAAATATAATAATATCTAAAACATAATAAAATCTAAAAATATTCTTATCGAAGGTAATAAATAAGCCTTAATTAAAAAAAATATTATATATTTTTGACAAGGGAGAACACATACCTGATGGGTAAATATAATAGTAAATGTAAATATAATATAATAATTTTAACATGTAAAAAGATATATTTCTGTTACACCTGTATTCTAGAAACTGAAATGTAATAGAATGAGACAAAAAGGTCTGAAGAGGGGAAAATAATCCAAAAATGTAATCTTGAATAATATACCAATCACATATAACAAATAAAGTTTTTAGTTAAAACTGAAAACAAAAAATCCTCTTTTTAATTACGATTGCGGTTAATATATGTACTTAAATATATCCAGCGATGAAATTTCAATCCCTTATTTCAAATTGAAAGTACCAGATTTTAAAATAGGTTTAGCTATATTTAAATATCTCTAACTAAAAAAAAATAAGATCTTCCATATAATGTATTTTTATTAGTTGATGTTTCGGGATTTAATCCTCCTTTTCAATTTTATTTTAATATTACAGTTTAATATTTCACAACATTTCATATCTTACTTATTTACTACCTACAAAGTAAAAAATATTTTCTTAAGATTTTTTCTGAACAATTTGTTAAAGGGCCCCTTCCAAATATTTAAAATACGTGGTTTTATAAAAATCCTACTTTAATATTAAGACATCAAGTCCTATTTTATTCTATAACTCTAAATTTTTTTTAATATACCTATGCAAGGATAAAAATAACCTCTTATTGGATAGATAATTAGAGTTTTTATACACATACACACACATATTTTAATACATATATTTTAATACTGGGATTGAAGGGAATTTTTGTTTCAAATTTATCATTGTTTTGTTTTTATTTAGATTTGGTTGTTTAAGAACTATTTTAAATTAGGACAAGAACTAGAAAATAAATATTTAAAAAAAAAATAAAAAAAAAGTAAAACTCACGTTACTCCTACTACCTAACTCACTATATCATTAAATTTAGTACGACAAATTACATATGAAGTATGAACCTCGTTAAAATTATTTTAAGGGAATATCTGGATGAAAACCCCATGTCTGGATTATCGGGCGTTTCCTCCCACTGTTCATCGGAACAACATTTTTAAATTTTTTTAAAATCTTTATTCGCGATTTCACTGTGGTTGCAACTCCCAAATAGGGTAAACCTGCATTTTTCCTCATTTTCAAGGAAACTTTAAAATTTGTGTTCCATTGCGTGGGTACTTTTTCGATTCTGTTGAGTCAGTAAAGATCTCTAATTTCAAAATATATATGAGAAACAGTTTCTCTCATTTATTTGTTTATAGTAAACGGAAACATAAAAAAGAATATCCGTATGAGCCAGTTTTGTCACCCTAAAGCACCAATTTTCGGCACTTCAGCATGTCCTTATCCAATTTTCAAAAACAAATTTATTGCCAAAAACGTGAGAAACGTAATTCCTGGGCGACACCTCTCGGGTTCCTAATATTCAGCGATTTTTTCAACCTATAAAACTAAATGAATAGTGGGAGATGCTAGGATATGCGGGCACAGGAAGGATTCCCGCTTCAAATGAGCGCCGTTCGTCAGCCCTAGACTATTCCCAACGCTTAATATTCTTCAACTGCAGTGCCGACAACTGAGGGTTTAACCTTAGCTTCCCAACTAAATGCATAAACAGTGATATTAATATTTTTAATATTAATATTAATACTTTTTTTAAAAATTATGAAGAGAGAGAAATACTTTCTTGAATGTAACGCTGCCCTACTACATAGAGTTGATTTATACATAGCATACTTGTCAATCCATGTGGACATAGCTATTACATTAAAATTTTCTATTATAATATATATATATATATATACATATCTTCTTCTTTTTTTCTTATCTCCATATCATGTTATTAACATTGCATAACATATATATTATACCTAAAAAAAAATTCAAATGCCAGGAATTCGACACGAAATCGCACATACATATACCAAAGTAATTCCACAAATATAGATAAAAAGATAAGACGATGCTAAAGAAATTTATAATTGAATGAATAAATAATAAGTAAGAGACATTCTCAATTACTATATAAATGATAGTGGCTGATCCCCAGGGAGTCATAGAATAATAGTCTTCGCCAGGAAGCTCGTTGTTCTTTTTGGAATCGTTCCGCGAGACCCAAACCAGAGGCCTCTCATGGTGAACTCTCTCTCTCCGAAGATCTGGCGGAATTTCTATTTTAAAAAAGTGGTACATTTCTCATATATGTTCTTCTTTTCCCTTTCCACTTTAGCCGCCTGATCGAGGTCATTACTCTTGTTTGGGCAAAAGTGGTTTGAATTTCCCGCGTTACGGCGAGTGGTGGGGGCATATCAGAAGATCTAAAAGATAACACTTAATCCGCAAGAGCTGCCGGTTTCTCGGCGCCACTCCAGCACTAGTAGCTACACAGATCAGCACAGACAGAGGGCGGGGTGGCCGAATAGGCTAGAGCGTGTGCACAGCACCGCTAGTTGCCTGGCAACCGGATAACAGAGATTTGAGATGATAAAAAAAGTACGAGTTCGCGTCCCGGTGCCGGAGGGGATTTTAAATTCACCGCCCTCACCCCCCGGCCCGGGAAAATCCCGTATAGCCTAAAAGGCGAGGTAGGGAAGAACAAACCCTCAATATAAAACAGAGATGTTTTGAGATGACATAAGTATGGTAAACTATTTTTGCACAATCAATATAACCTGTTAATCCATTAAAATACTGTCCATTGCATAAAAGTAGAATGTTGCCCATAATTTTGAACGTTACCTATTAAGAACTCATGAGAGTTTTTTGCCTTGCCGTAATTTGAAAAATTGCCTGAACAACTCTCAAAACGGACAGTTGGATCCAGCTGTCTTTCCTGTCTTGGAAAACACAATAATATCCGCGTATCTTGTAAAGCCTTCACTGTCGATGCAATAGACCTTGTGGTCAAATCAGGTGAATTCCTTTTCTCTAAGGAGCCTCTTCTCCTCGAACTTGACCGTGTGGTGCCGGCGTGTTGTGAGGAGGCAGTTGTTGGGACATTTTCCCAGCAAATGGGCTGGTGTTTCAGACTCTCTGCTGTTCTCTGGTGTTTCAGAAAAAAATATAAAAAATGTTGTCCGTTAATGTATTACTGTTCCTGTACGGGTGATAGATAGTTAGGACGCTGTCAGTATTTAACATTTTTATTGCCAAAGAATACTTTCAGTGGTGGTAGAATGATGATGACCCACAAGCTTGAGATGAAACGTTGAACATAAAAATCTTTAAAAAACTGACTGCGTCATAATAATCCAGTAACTACTTTCAACGATATTATTCCTCTAATTATCGTTTTTACAAAAAAAAAAAAAGGTTAATATTCCTCAAAATTCAATGATGAATCCTCTTTTGCTACCTAGGTAAATTTTCCTTACGAAAAATAATGATAATAGTAACGATTTTGCTATTGTTTCCATTCCTATGGTTTTTTTTTTCTGTTCGCATTGTTGAACCTCCCATTGAACCTACGTGCCTTCATACCATGTGATATTGATTGAACTGTTTCTGTAAGCAGTTCTTTAGTGGTCTTTCTTTTCCATGAGTACTCTGGTCCCAGATCGCTCCGGCTGTCGTGCGGATGATCTTTCTCTCCAATCTTTCAACACTTTTTTCTACGGTACTGGCTAGTGACCACGTCTCACGTCTCACAGCCATTTATTAGAATTGGCTTTATAATTGCATTGTACACCCTTAATTTGAGATATTTTGAGATTTTTCGGGATTTTAATCAGTGTGAAAGGGAGAAGTATCGATTCTTATGTGTGCTAACCTTATTATGAGAAACACTACGTTATTGACTAAGGATAAATAGTAATCATATCGTTCCTGTTCAGTTATTAACAAATCCATTACTGTCAGTGTAGCTGTCTAGTAGTTCTATTCCGAGTTCTCTCTTCCCATGTTCTATTTCTGCCTATCAGGCTAGCCCATTCTCATAGTATCAGTTTAGAAATCCAATTATACGCTATGGCAACATGTCTATCCTATCGTTTTTTTGTTTTTTCTCCGTTTCCAAACAGTTTTCCGACAAACGAGGGGAGTAATTTGGCATTTCGACCTACCTGTTGAGGTCATAACGGTGGTCAGTAGACGTATAATATTTTAATCCCTTCAATAAAAAATAAAATAAAATAAGCTTTGGCACGGTTCATTAATTGACATTTAATATTTCGTGTTAATTCCCTTTTAATTTTCCTGTTTATTTGAGTATTAACGGATTATTCGTGCCAGAGTTTTCTTTAAGAACTTTCTGTTTTTAACACTCATCTAATGATCAATAACTAGTTCATTAAAAAAAAACAAAAAAAAAACAACAACATTAATATGTATTATTTGTTATTTGTACTCGACCTGGGCAAAAAAATATTTTAAAATATAATATTTTAGATATCGGGTATTTTTCTTTTTAAAATACAGCATATTTTAATTACATTGTATGTACATTATTTTCAGAAAAATTATTTCAAATACTAAACACCAAAAGTATTATTGTATTTTAATTTCAAATAATTCGTATACTTATAAAAAATACGAAATAGTTATGTCTCATGAAATAGAAACTTACAAGTAATCACTTACGAATTTTTTTTTTTTTCATGGAAATGAGTTGTGAGATGAAAAAGTAGTTATACTTTTAAAAATTAAATTAGCAATGAATTATTTTAGTCATTTTTGCTTCTTATATTTATTTATTGAGCAACATAACATTCTGTCATTTGGAAACAATGTTTATAGTGAAGTAAGACTTCATTCACACTTCATATACAGAAAATATTAAATAAATAGAAACAAAATAACAACTAAATAATAATCAAAAAGTATATACAATAAATAAAAATAAAATAAAGATAATTAAATTAAAATTTCCGTTCAAATTTGTAACAAAACTGACATTTCGTCGAATTATTTCATTTACAATATTCTCTAAGGTATTAAATAAATTGAATCCTTCCTTTTTCTTTAATAAAAAGTACGTAAAAATGTTATTAAGGAAAAGAAAACACACTCTCCTACCATTTCTTATGTTAAGAGCCCTGTACAATTATTTTAAGACTAATCAATTTTATGGTCAAAGATAATAGTATTACAAAATGACCATAATCTTCCTTAAATGATTTCTAACATGATTTTCTCGGGGAAGAATTATGGTGCAAACGATCAACCTTGCTGCAATACTTCAAGAGGAACCAACTAAATTCGGTTATTTATTTTGTGTATTTAAAATACAAAATAAAATACATTTTTCATATTTTAGTATCATGAAAAGAAAATATAAATAGATTTTCTTCTTTTTTAAAAAAAATAAAATAAAGTTACAAACAATGCATTATATATTTTACTTCTTAAAATGGGAAATATAAAAAATTTATTTTAAAATACCACCCAGGTCGTATTTGCACCTATAATATTATCTAACTACCTATAATACACTATAAGAGTTTTAAAAAAACAAATTTGGTGCTACTTTCAATACTGATTTTTAGATTCAAGACCCTAAGACTTACAACTATGGCGTTTCAGTCTAAAAAAAATCGGTAACCAGCCTATACATTTTTTTTTCGAATACAAAGAAAGGCTTTTTCTATTAGTTAAATTGAATTCTACTTGCAATTAGTTATGAGTTGAAACAAAATTAGTATTAATTAATAAGTTATATTTAAAAATCTAGTGAAATGCTTCATTCAACTTTTACTTACCACTTCTAATTTCTACCTTCATTAGAACCAATTTTTAGGAATTAATTTATCAGTTAATATAAAAACTAATAGATTAATTTATACGTAATAACTTAATATCATAAATTAAACTATTATAAATATATAATTAATTTATCAAACTGAAAATAAGTCATAAATGGAATTCATATAAAGTATCCATACAGTTTCTATGGATTTTTTTTTCACATTAATTAAAATAAACGTATAATTAATCATTAGTTTTTTAATCCACCTCCATTAACTTTCATGATTTTTTTATATGTTAGATATAAATTAATAAATGATATAAATAGATATATACGCCCAGGATAGGGAAGAGTGGAGTAGGATTGTAGAGAAGCGCCATGAGTGAGTGTCAATGAGTAGATATAAATTATTCTTAAATATTTGAGAAATACCAATAAATAGTCCAATCGATATCTCGTGATATGAAGGCAAGGAGGGTAAGATGGACAACACTACAGTGAATTTCTCAATAGTAAACAAGAGACAACGCAGAAGATTAAAAACCAGATGGATAGTTCGAAACAACAAAGATCGAATAGACCTACGTATAGATAACTGGTCCAAGATAAGCAGAGATAGATAACCATGGATAACCACAAGATAACCATCTTAAAGCTGGTTAATGTGGCAAAAGATAATTTCCATTTTTTTTTTAAATTAAATCTTTAAATTTTTCAAGGGTATTTTTAATTAATTAATAAAATTAATAATTTCAAGGAAATAACATTATAGAACCCGACAACTTTTCAGGCCAACATTTCCCATTTGTAAGTCGAACTTTTTATCTAAAATATTACAATACATTAAACTAGAATATATATATATATATATATATATATATATATATATATATATATATATATATATACATATATATATATATATACAATACAATGCAAATACAATAACAATCTATAAAATTCACAGAACCAACTTAATGAATAAAATATCTACTTACATCATTATCTTATCCTCACCTTCTTCAAAAGTTAATATCATAACTATTATGAAAAGTCCATTTAACAATAACAATAAAAATACTGGAAATTAATAATACATCTGAAATAAGAAAGGCCAAACAACATTTTACCATACTATTTTATAAATTACATTTGGACACCATACGCCTCACTAGTTGAAATTTTAAAAAAAAATTAATTCAAATACTTTTCATTTTCTTTCTTCATTCTATCTTTTTAACAGCCTTATGTCCACTGTGAGCTGTAGGCTTAGCTATTATTATGCTCTTTGGGATTAAGAGTACTGCATTATTTTAATGCTTTAAGTTTCATATTATTGCTAATCAATGTTGCGGAACTCGGATGTCAGGGGCTGTTTTCTTGTGTTTTCTCTCAAGGTCTGATGAGGTTCAAAGATGAAATCACGGAAAAAATAAGAAACCATCACGCATCCAAGGACATCGACAGAGTGTTAAACTCTAAATCAAACCCAAGATATAGAAAAATCTGCTCCTTTAATGTTACCAGACCAGAAGATTATCTTCAGTTCAGGGCTCTGAATTTAAACAAATTAAGAGCCGTTAGTCGTCTCAGAGTAGCAAGTAAAGATTTTATGAAAATATACATAAAAGATGCTACTTTGACTATTAAATCCAGTGAGGTATGTGGTGCATGCAACTGCCTTGTAACTGACCCGGTAACTCATTTTCTGATGAAATGTATCAAGTTCAACGAGCCGAGAAATAAGTACTTGGGGGCATTTATCACTGAATTCAGAGAAGATGCTAGTGTGGAGGAGATACTGAAAATAGACACTTCGAAAAAAATAAACCAACTGTATTATTTCATACAGGGCTGTTCATTGAACTGTTAAGTGGTATAGTTAATCATATAACATATATTAATGCTTATTTATATTGTCATATGTCTTATACCTCTCGAATATTTAAAAACAAAAAAAAAAAAAAGAAAGTTTTACTAATTGTTATGTATATATGTATATATATCGTTTACTAATCTGTTATTATATTAGTCATACTTAATGCTGTGGACATTGTTAATGTTATGTTTGAATGCAGTACTAGACTCAAGATTTAACATTGTTAATTATACCATTATATTTATTTGTACAGGCATTTCCTTAGACAAATAAAATAAACTATCTGTCTAATCAATGTTGCTGAAATGATTATTTAATTATTTAATTAATTACTTTAATTTAATTAAAATTTTAATTTATTAATTATGCCTACATAGTGCTACCCAATACAACTCTTCTTTGCGATTTTTTGTGCATATATTTGTCCTTTATTTAGTTAGTTTTACATATAAATGCAAAAACCAAACACAAAACTAGTAATTTAGAGGGAGTATGGATGGTAATACTAAAGTAAAATTAACGTAGGCTAATACATTTTAATGTTTATTTTAAAGGTTATTCTCAGGAATCGTAAAAATATATAATTCAAATGAGATATGCTTCTGAAACTCCCTTCTAAATTCTAAAGCAGATTTCGGAGTCGGAAGGCAGCATTAAGAGGACAGAAGCTACGAAACTTCCAAGACAGGAAACAATAAATAATCATGTTCCCTGAAAACTTTCTGGATTGAGACAGCAAAAATACGCACTGTTTAACCTAACAGTATTTCAAATAATTTGTTTCCTCCTTCCATGTTTCCTATTTTCTCCTAACTCGATCTTATTTTTTTCTAATTTTGCAACACAATTACTTGAATTTCACCTGAAACATCTACCTGTCATGCTACCCAAATACACGCATAAGTAGAATGTAAGTAGCAAGATAAGCACTATCAAGCCCTTGTTGCCGTCTTATAAAACGGGACCCTCCACTTGTTGACCGATACTCAACGTTTGTTCTTTATAACGTTGTCAGCTACTCTCAGCGAGTAGGGAAGTGCGAGATCAGCGTCTTTGCCTAGCGAGTATTGACCCAGTTAAAGGCATCCAATCTTCATGTAACATTCCATCATATTTATTATGCTGATATATTTAAAACCGCCTAACAAGTATGATAATTAACGTAGTCTACATCCTTCCTGATCACGGTTCAAAGAGAATTAAAATATAGTAAATGAGTTTTTTATCAGAAAAAATAAATCTTTTTATTGAGGAATAATAAATTGTATGACAATTAAGGGCACTGATTATAAGAGCTGTAAAGCACATTCATACCATATTTACTAAACAATAAAATAAAAATAAATAAATAAAAGATATATATATATATATATATATAATATATATATATATATATATATATATATATATATATATATATATATATATATATATATATTTATACATTATTTTAGTTAATTAATATTGTTTCCGTATAAATTAGTAACAAAACTGACATTTTTTTCGAATTATTTCATTTTGCTTTCTGTTTTTTTTTAATAAAAAGTACTTTTGCTTCTTATATTTATTTATTATCCTCATACCAGACTGAAACGACAAGAAACCGCTCGACGTTTCCGACTACTCCAACACTTACTAGACAAACGCTCTAAACTTCCAATTACAAAAGACTCATATACTTGACTATAATAAGACCTATTTGGACTTACGGAGTTGAGCTATGGGGCTCCACTAAACCATCGAATTCCTCTCGCATCCAATCCTTACAATCCAAAATCCTTCGTAAAATCCTCAATGCTCCTCACTTTGTCACTAATAAAATAATCCATAAAGACCTCAGTGTTCCATATGTTTCCGATTTGGCCAAATCCAGATACCTATCCTTCCATAATAAACTTCATAACCATCCGAATCCTCTTGTTTCTAACCTTGCTTCCTCTTCGGTTCCTGATAACCCTCCGAGGTGTCTGAAAAGAAGATGGCCTCGTGATCTTCTCATGTAGACAAATTATTAGAGTGCTACCAGTGGGTAGTTTCTCAACAAGCGTGTTTCATGTGATAATATTTCTCTGTACACATTTACTTGATGTATTCATACTAATACAGTTGTAAATATCATAATAAAAGTTAAAAAAAAAAAATTATTTATTGAGTAACATACCATTCTGTAATTTGGAAACAATGGTTATAGTGTAGTAAGACTTCATTCACACTTCATATACAGAAAATATTTAAAAAATAGAAATAAAATAACAACTAAATAATAATCAAAAAGTATATACAATAAATAAAAATAAAATATCTTAATGATAATTAAATTAAAATTTCCGTACAAATTTGTAACAAAACTGACATTTCGTCGAATTATTTCATTTTCAATATTCTCTAAGGTATCAAATAAATTGAATCCTCCCTTTTTCTTTAATAAAAAGTACGTAAACATATTATTAAGAAAAATAAAACATGTTTTTTTTTTTCTAACTAAACATATTGGTCCACTTTCACTTATTTCTTTAAAAAAAAAAACACTCTTCTACCATTTCTTATGTTAAGAGCCTCGCATAATTATTTTAAGGCTAATCAATTGTATGGTAAAAGATAATAGTATTACAAATTGAACGTGATCGTCCTTAAATGATTTCTAATGCATGATTTTCTCGGGGAAGAATTATTGTGCAAATGATCAACCTTGCTACTAGTGTTGCCCAAATGCGAGACCGAGACGAGTCCTGGTCTAGCAAACTCAGACTCGGTCATGGTCTTGGTCTTGCGCAAGAGTCTCGCAACAGTCATGCAGTTACTTATTAGCTTATTACTATATAAATATTATTGTAATTTTTCAGATGGGAGAAACCTACCTTCAGCACGAATGAAAAATTAGAGGAATTAAATGCTAAAGTATATTGGTTATACCAATTATTAACATATATTAACTAAGATTGTAAAGTATTAGTAACTATTTTGCAACAGTTGGTCTTGCAACGGTTAGGCGGCCTTGGTCTTGGTCTTGCATATGGTAAGACCAAGACCGGTTTTGGGCAACACTACTTGTTACAATATTTCAAGAGAAACCAACTAAGTTCGGTTATTTATTTTGTGTATTTAAAATACAAAATAACATACATTTTGGTATCATGGAAAGAAAACGTAAATACCTTTTCTTCTTTTTTTAAAAAAGGAAAATAAAGTTACAAACAATTCATTATATATTTTACTTCTTAAAATGCGAAATGTAAAAATTTATTTTTAAATACCGCCCAGGTCTTATTCTTACTTCGTATCTAACTACCTATAATAGAGTATGAGTTTAAAAAAACAACAACAAATTTGGTGCTACTTTCAATACTAATTTATAGATTCAAGACCCTAAGACTTACAACTATGGCATGTCAGTCTAAAAATATCCGTAAACCGTGTATACATTTTTATTTGTAATACAAAGATAATTTTAAAAAGAAAGGATTTTTCTATTACTTAAATTCAATCCTACTTGCAATTAGTTTGTCTTACATTTTTTCGGATAAAAGATGCACTTCCCAGCACTTCTCTCTCAGGCGCGTCATCGGCAGTAAATGTGTTAGAAATCGATACCACACAATCGATTTTAGAGGCTATCCTGAACGATACTTATAGTTCGGGATCTACCGAAGATTTAACCACGTGATCAGCGGCAAAAGGTTTGAAAATTGTAAACAGTAAACATGACAACCCCCCTCGAGTCAGACGGATAACAGGAAGCGTTTGGCTGTGGTATAATTTCAAAAATCGCAAAAACTGTAAAAAATTACGTGATCTGCAGCAGGAAAAAAACCTACTGGAATAGTTACAGACAACTATGTAGATGACAGATTTAAGAAAATCAGACAAAATTTTGGTAGCTTTATACGAATCTGACAGCTTTAAAAATCAGGAAAAAAATCTGTTAGAATACTTTCAGAGAACAGTAATTTTGTTATTGTTATTTTATAAAATATGAATAATTTTTTTTTGGAGATTTTCACGAATCTGGCATGCAAATTTTTTATTAATTTCACCAAAACATACGCGACCAGCTTCAGGCAAAAAAACAATAGGAATAGTTTTATAACACTTAGTAGGTAACTAATTTGATAAAATCTGACATTTCGAAAACGTTTCACGAATTTGAGAATCAAATAATTTCAGACTACTTTATAGGAATCTGGTTTAATAGGTATCTGTTTTCCATTTTCAAACCTTCTGCTGCTGATCACGTGGTTAAATCTTCGGTAGATCCCGGACTATTACGATAATCATCGAGTGCTTATGTCACTAAATCAGCTTAACTGTTGCTGACAATGTACAGAGAAATCCCTGAATTCCGGACAGCAGTCATTTTTTTTGTCCTATATCGAAGTGTCCTTAATGTAGAGGTTTTTTTTTTTAAGAACAAAATTATATTTGTACATAAACTGAAAATAATACCTATGTGACATATACATGAAGTAGAAATAGAAATAGAAATAGAAAATAATTTTACTCTGGGACAAAGTCCCTTTAGAATAACAAAGTAGAACATAATTAAAATACTACATCTGGCCAAAATAAAACAATAATAAAAAAGAGAAAGTAAAGAAAATATTAGTTAAACAAGCTATATACAAAAAAAAAAAATCTATATACAAAACACTTAAAACTATGATAAAACACTTATGACTATGTACAGTAGGAAAAATTATAATTATAGTCTTTTGAAAAATAAAATAATAAAACATACATTGAGTTCTTCTTTAAAATGAGGTGTGTTTCTGCTAACAAAGAAAAGACAAAGCTGACAATATAAAATATCAGTGTCTTTAAATAATGATTAATATGTAGACTCATCATTTTCAAATGCTAGAGGTACAGATTTAATTATATACCAATAAAAAATAAAAAAACAAACAATAGATGCGGTCAGTGGCATTAAGAGCCGGAAAATATTGTAATATCTCTAGTGAAGTTCTCAGTATAGAATAGCACTGTCGTTTGATGATGACTAGAAGTGTATAATATTGAAAGTTTAGCAAGTATCTGACTGTTTTTGGATAGGAATTGGAATAGGAGGGATTTGAATGTGGATATGGAGGGGGAATGCCGAATTTTGTTAGGTAGAGAATTCCAGAAATTGACAGCGCGAGCTATAAAGGAATTCTGAAATGAGGCAGATCTGTGCGAAGGGATGTAGAGGTCAGAAGGTCGAGATCTTGTTGAAAGGGAATGAGGACTTGAATTGGAGAAGGTTGTAGACGTAAGAAGGACGATGGTTGTTAATGATTTGATTGAGGAACGTACCCAGGAAATAATGTCTTCTAATGTAGGGGAAGACCCACTTTAACTCAGTGTAGTGGTGAGAGACAAGCATGTATATATACATTATTATCTATTGAGAATCACGACTTGAATCGTCTATTGAAACGGGAAACGACAACAAAAACTTGGTTTTAATCATTTTTGATAAATGTTATCTTGGAAAAACTAAAAGAAAATTTAATCTGTTCTTTATTGTGAGATCTTAAAAACCACTGTGGGGCCATTTTATTTGTCCGCGCCCCCGATCTAGAGCATAACTTAAAAAGAAGTTTTTAAAACATTGTTTTAGTGTACTCCAACGTACATTTGAAATAGTCCTCTGAATAGGTGTGTCGCTTAAACAGAGAGGCCCTTACAGAGAGGTATCGTTATCAAATTCAGAATGAAACAAAAACTATTTGTCCGTAAGATGAATAGATAAAATATAGACGGGTATTGTAAATGGATATTTTCCTCTAATTATACAAGGCTCAGTTTCAACAGATTGCAGAACAACGGATACATACAGGCAAGGTGGCCTGGGCCAGCAAACGATAACACTACTTTTATGAAGAGCTTTGGATTGAAAGAGGGGATTTCAGGATTAGTTACATGTGATGGGGCAATGGGCCCTCACTCCAATAGCTAACATTCATGTGAACTGTGAAATGCTCTACAATAAATCACGAATCCAAACAAGGCTTGCTCTCAAATGCTGTTTTAGAGGCGTATAGAAGGTTATCAATTCGAATTCTGCAATCTGGATTTTCGGTGAATGCTTTATATTACAGTTATGTACTGAAATGTTACATACCTTTAGTAATTTTATTACACCTGGGAAAGACTAATAGGTATACCGGTGGCTCTGCAAAGTTGGCCAGCGTTATAGAATTGAAAAATATCTAATTTTGGTATAAACCACCTCCTTATTTAGATAACCCAATTAATGTTTATAGGATGCTATCTCTCGGATTATCAGGTGTTGTGGCGACGCGGTTCTCCGCATTCCCAACAGGTAGCATCATTGTGAAACGATTCAGCTTAAGCTGAAGTCACTCACATGGCGCTCCGAACAGCGAGCAAAACATAGTACGTGAAAAACCATGGATATAGATGAACATTTTAAGTTTAAATCCATTCAATATGGATGAAATATCAATATGGGTGGCATTCGCTGGAACTCGGATCTTTCCTTTCTTTCTGCACTCCCAACGAGAATTATCCAAAAGATTTCAAGTAATAATGAGGCTCGTAACTACTTCATATTTCTCATTAGTTTATAATAATTAAAGATTCACATATCTTACTAACTATATATATAGAAATATTAATAACTTTAAACTATACATAAAGTTTTTTTGTTTTTTTTATTATTGAAATTTACAACTGTATTAAATGATAAATACAACAAGTAAATATGAAAAAAGTAACATGGCATGTACTGCATGAAGAGAAACTACCCATTGGTAGCACTCCAATATTTAAAGTCTCAAGTTATTAATATTTCTTAATTAACAACCATATATATGTATGTATTCATATATTTTTTACTATTTATATATGAGCCTTTCAGTTGATATAATGGATATCTTAAAACCATATTTAAAGTGTCAAGTTATTAATATTTCTTATTTAACAAGCATAAATTCATATATATTTTTTACTAATTATATATGAGTCTTTCAGTTGATAGAGTGGCTAACTTGAAACTATATATAAAGTTTTAAGTTATTAATATTTCTTAATTAACAACCATGTATATGTATGTATTCATATATTTTTTACTATTTATATATGAGCCTTTCAGTTGATAGAATGGCTAACTTGAAACCATATATTAAGTTTTAAGTTATTAATATTTCTTAATTAACAAGCATAAATTCATATTTATTTTTTTTACTATTTATATATGAGCCTTCCAGTTGATAGAATGGCTACCTTATTTTTTTGTTAATTTTAATCGGCCAAGGAAATGAAAATAATTTTTAAACTCTGCTTATGTTATAAACCAACATTTTTAAAAGCTACAACAAGCTGTATCTTTGCTAATAACGGTCCGATTTTTATTTTATTATTTTTTTTTTTTTTGTAGTGAATTTAGGAACCTTTCAAATAATCATGGATGCAATCAAAAATAAAATGCGTGTTTTTAGTGTTGTTCTCTAAAAAAGTTTCTTTTCCTTCCTAACTTTTTCCCCTGAGTAGTAGAAAATCTTCAATATGAGTGCTTAATCATTGTAGTTTATGAAGAATTGAGGAAGATATAGCGTACGGTTACAATATATAAAGATTGTTATTTTAAACTGAATTGGCAAGGATTTCTCAGTTGTATTTATTGTTGAGATTTATTGTTGTACTACCACGTATTAGACTCCACAACTGTACCCAGTCTCCCCTATTTTAAAAACGCATATTATTATATAGTTTTATTATTATATATTAAACACTTTATTCAGAAATATTACAATTTGTCACAGTTAAGGACACTTATAATAGAGTTCAGAGATTACATTTATTATATATAAGTACAAATATATATATTTTTTTTTTTGTATATTTACTTTTTTAATGTTCGATTATGTATATTCATTTAAATATTGTTAGATTACGGAAGTAATTTTCATTTTTTATTATTTCTTTTTCTTTTCTTTATTTTTATTAAGAGACTTTTCTAACTTATTATATACATTTTTTATCTTCTTTATTTTCTTTTGTTTATTTAATTTTTTAGTGTTCGATTATGTATATTCATTTAAATATTTTTAGATAACAGAAGTAATTTTCATTTTTTATTATTTCTTTTTCTTTTTTTTTTTATTAAGAGACCTTTCTAACTTATTAGAGACATTTTTTTATCTTTTATTGTTTTTTTTTCTATAGCATTCACCATTTGTTATAAATATTTTAGATAATCTAATGTGTTTTTTTTTTCTCAATATTATAGGTCTTTTGGCCAGAAGTAATCTGTATTTTATTTAACAGCTGATATTAATATGAGAAATCGTCCCAGAATGAAGATATTCAATTATATTTTATATTACACTTTTATATTTCTTTTAATCCCAATGTAATCCAAAACTCTGCGTCTTTAAGTGTAGTTATTATTTTGAATTTTATTTTCTTGTCTCATCTTTGTTATTATTGAACATATTCTACACATGCAGATGTTTTTCTTCTCGGTAATTTTCCTTTTTTTTTTTAATTTTTTTTATAAAAAGTGCTTTGAGAAGGACTGATCTCGAAATTAACTATGAAAAGACAATTTCGGATTTTTGCAAAACATCTGGCTATAATATTAAACTAGCCTTGTCCTCGCCTAGGATACCTAATAGCCCATAAAACAAAAAAAAAAAGTTAAAAAAATAATGATTTTAGTATATATCGGAATTAATTTTTTATGTTTGCTAAATAGATTTCACCTTTGCAGCTCCTGAACGGACGTCATTTAAGGAATAGCCTGAGCGTTGCATAAGACTTCACGTATATTTTCTATTCATATTCATCGACTATATTCAATTTGAATACAATAGAACTATCTTTTTATACATTCAATATTATACATCAACAAATCAATGAGAGCATTAATACACATTATGAAACTTGGTGTCTAGACTTTCTATATAATAAACTAACAAAAAAAAAAAATAATAAGTAAGCAAACAGCTGTCATGAAATTCTACACATATAATGTAAATTATATCAAATATAGTTATCTTTATTCCTCTATGCTACAATACAGGGTGTTTCAGGGTTAAGTTGCCAAACTGCAAAAATGAACTAAGGACCTCAGAACAAGAAAAAAAGTTCCTCTGAAGGTACGTCCGCAAACGCTTTGTTTGGGAGATATTCTTCCAATTTCAATTTACAGTAGTTTAAGGTTAAGAATTTATCAGGGTATGGAAAATCTTGATGGGTTAGAAATATTTAAGCCAACCACTGCAGAAGACGAAAGAAAATTGTATTTCTTTATCTCAATTATATCAAATTATAGAGAATTGGTAGACTAATATGGAATATTGTTCTCTTCATATTATGTCAAAAACTCCATATTGCACATCGGCATGTAATCTGTCCGGGTATTTTTCTTGGCTGCTCTCCTAGGTATAGGGGTAATCTTTTAATTTAATTTTAAAGCATAATTTAATATTAATAATTTTAAAAATGTGTATTTATTTATGTATATTATTGACAATTTTAGATTTTATATTAATTTGATAATTGGAACTATTTTAACTGTCTGATTTTTTCCGAATATGATTTTATTTTATGCTTAAGTATTTACTGTGTTAAAAATCTTTAATCTGAACTAATTTTAGAATATTTCCGGTATCAACAATCAAATAATTTATTAACTTTTTTATTTATGTTTGTTTGTTTTATTTATATTGATTTTACATGGTCGAGTTTATATGTTAAATTTTCGGTATAAAAAAAAGAAGAAGTGGGTTACCACATTTTCCCCAGCCAAAATACAAAGGTTGTAATTCAAAAGTTATTTACAAACAATAAATTTTGTAATTATTACTAATAAGCATTAATTCGATACTATTATATTGTCTATTATAATGGTTTTGTCTAAAATTATTATATTATAATATTTCCCTTTAATATGGCAGATCGTATTATTATTAAATAGACTTGTAACAAATAAAAAAAATATTAATACCTTTACAATGATGTAGAGATGGTTGACCGTGATATAATATGAGGAGTTGGTCGAGGGGGGGGGGCGGTCAAATAAATACTAAATTTTTAAAAAATAGTATTGTTAATTGTTTCACCAACGTTTCGATCCTCCTTGCAAGTCTTCAGGGCTACAAACAGTACATGGTGAAAATAGAATAAATGAATTATAAGTAGGTTTCTTATTTAATATCTACTTATAATTCATTTATTTTATTTTCACCAAGTACCTTTTATATTTTGTATCTTTTGTAGCCCTGATGAAGACATGCAAGGTGGGTCGAAACGTCGGCGAAACAATTAAAAATACTATTTTTAAAAAAATTAGTATTTATTTGACCGCACCTCCCGACCAACTCACATTAATACCTTTACAGTAATCAACTTACATTTTCCTCTACTTTACCTTTAACTAACTCTAATTCATATTAGCTAGACACAACTAAAATACTTATTATATAAACAATAAATTTTTTTCCACAGACGTGTCTAAATTTAATGTAGAGAACACTGGATACGGTTATGACAATTTTCATTTAACTGTCCTCAATTTTGTTAGTATCCCAGTTAGATAGAAGAAAGGTGTTTTTCATAGTAAAGTGTACACTTGACTGCGTATAAATACTAAAATTGTGTACCAAGTATTGTATAAACAAGTACATTGTTTATCTCATAAGAGCAAATTAAGAATTTAGTGTAACAAAACGAATGACATACATTATAAAATAAAAACATAGTTCAGAGTTTAGAAATCATGAAAACTTTTTTGGCCGAAGTCTTATTAACAGCTTAATATCGCGAATAAATACCGATATTTTATAGTTCTAGAAAACGAGTTTTTAATGTACGGCAGGGGGGGGGAGTAGGAGGAAAAAGGGGGGGAGTCAATATCTAACACCTGCTTTCTTGGGGCCATGCCTTGCTGTCGTATTTTACAGTTTTATCAAGGTATTGTACATTGCTAAAGGTTTATTGTGAATTCGCCGCTTTGCTGAAAAGGAGAAGGAGGGTATAAGCACAACTTGCCACTCGTCCTTGTACATAAAACGATTTGATATTTGTACAAGCTGATCGATGAATCTATTGATAGAATTCTTCACGTTACTTATTCATCGATTGCTCAACACATAGGCGCGGACATCGGGAAGGGTGGATCCCCCTAATAAAAATTTAGAAGGGGCTAGAATATCGTTATGCCCACTCCAACCCAATATTTCGAACAACAAAAATTTTAAAAATAATACAATAAAATCAATAACAATAAATCTTCATGAATGGCATAGATTAGATGGCTATGCTAAGGTATAGAAGTAGGTTCGCAAGTATTTTATTATAGCCTAGTTTCCTAATATTGCAATTTTAGTTTATATTCATAGATAATTATATGTAGCAACATATCCTAGGGTTTATGATTTATTCATGTCCACCCTTCAATTTAAACGTGATGACGTTATCATATTTTCCACAGGAAATTTGAAGCATCGGAGAATCGAGAGCTCATTTCACTGCCTCAAACCTTCAAATAAAATAATAAAAAAAATTAATAAATTTAATAGCTTTGCTAACGTATTTTCAAATACAACCATGCTCAAAAAACCTACAAATATATATATATATATATATATATATATATATATATATATATATATATAAATTTATTTTTAAATATATAGTATTGTATTGTTCGTTTTAAAATAATTATATTAATTATCACTTATAATTTTTAGAATAATATAACCTCCCGAGACTTTTTTTTTTGGTCATCGACATTATATTCAGTTGTCTATCTATATTTATTTCTGTTTGAAATTCATCAATTCAGTTGTTAAATATTTTCTTTTTTTCATGTTCTTTGTAACCAGGAGTGATAAACTTACGAGATAAAACAGCAGGTTGTTCCTGAATTAAGCATGAATCGCTGTTCATCAGTGCTGGATTCAATCGATTTGTCAATTCCTTCGATAGAATTGGCGTTGAACTTGAACAAGTTCTCTCTCATCTAAAGTCCGGTATTATTCGGCAGACTATTTGTAGTAATTTTAGCGATATGATCTAGAATGAGCCAATCATTTCGATAATATTGTTTTGTTTTTTTTGAGAAGTGTAGTTCACAGATTTTACCAAATGAAATTTATTTGTATGTGTATGTATATATATAAATATATATATATTCAACGTTGCAAATAAGGAGTGGTGTCACCTACTGGCCTTTAGTCAGTTGAAGATAATTTACCCGGTAATATATATACATATACATATATATATATATATATATATATATATATATATATATATATATATATAACATGAACTGTATATATATATATATATATATATATATATATATATATATATATATATATATATATATATATATATATACAGTTCATGTGCCGTTTCCAAACAGAGAAGCAATAAATTCAACTTTTGAGTTTCTTATAGTGTCACATTTTCAGTTTAGTAGAAAGCGATATCTAAAAACCTATTCAATTTAGATAATTCCTAATTGAAGCATTATAAACTAAACAAACATCGCGCAGTTTAGCCGTCTAAAATGGATTTAACAAAGGCAAATTCTATTTTCATATGAAGACAATTTTTTCTGTTATCATTGGTCAAAAAATTGCTAGTTATAAAATTTATTATTTAACACACTAAATGAATGTTATCCTACCTCACTATAACTAATGTCCAAGTGACATATTGTTCAATAAATATTCAATAAATAAATAGAATTTAAAAAAAAAAAAACTAAATATTACGTACCAAGTGTTCTTCGTATCATACCACTAGCGGATCAAGGATTTAACTTTGGGGGGCTTCAGCCCGAAAGCTTTTTTTTTTTATATGTACAACTATAATTACTTTGGGAAAAAAAGAAGAAAGGTATTAACTACCTATATGAAATGGTGTTTAAGTGATTCTTGAAGCCCTATTAAATGTATTTAAACGAACAATAATACTTTTTAATATTTTTTTCATAAATCATGGTTACTTTTTTTTTTGGATGTCAGGGCCTCAGCCCGAAAGCTCCCCCTCCCCCATCACGTAGATCGGCCTGTGCATCGGTGAACTTGAGAAAAACAGTTTTTTTTTTCTTCTTCCACATGGCGCTACAGGTCGACGGATTTTCTGGTCGGCAGAACAAGATTAGTCCATCTTCTTCTGGCAGCCTCTTTCCAAGTTCTGAAGCTTAGTACTTCGGGTTTTTCCACACTTCGTCCTCTGGATGGCTCTGGCTCTTTCGTTATTTCTGTTAGCATCAATCGAAAATATTCCGTTACACTCTGTCTTCGTTTATTCGTATGACGTGATGGCACTATCGGATCCAGGATTTTATTTTTGGGAGGGATCGCCCCAAAATCTTTTTATATATATATATATATAACGATTATTACTTTGCAAGAAGGAAAAATGAACTAACTAACTATATGAAATAATGTTTAAATGATTCATAAAGTCCTATGGAATATAATTACACGAACAATAATACTTTTACAGAAGATTTTTTAATATTTCTTTCACAAGACATGGTTATATTTTACCATTTTTGGGAGGGGGGGGGGGGAGCTTCAGCCCGAAAGCCTCTTCTCCCCTTCGTAGATCCGCCTGTTTTTTACGGTAGTATAAATTCCGGATATCAGTAGCGATGAACTTGGACGAGTGATGTATCAATCATAAGAGAATTTCACGGAGATGTAACGTATGCAAATTTCAAAACATAAATTTTTACTTCATCTGCAATAAAATAAATTGAAAAAATTGGGAGGTTTCGAACCTCAGATAGTTTCAAAAGTACCGATTGGGATAGATTGTATTTTAATGGTATCGACCCGGGAATTATAATTCCTTTAGAACTATAACGGTCTCTGTATTTTAAAAGTCTAAAATGTACAATTTTCGAGATAAACCGTAATTCTCGCCGAAAGCCCCTTAGGTGCTATTATCGTTGCCGCAGAGTACATATCATCATATTTAGGTTTTAAAAACTAAAATATTGCTAATGAGTTTGACGAATTAAAAATTTATATAAGTGGTAAATGGAAGAGAATAGCGGGTGTGATCTCTTGAGCACTTCGTATAATAAGGCCTCTGTATTCTCAGCAATAGACTTCTATACTCTTGGAAAGCGAGATTAATAATGGATTAGTATAAATTAAAGGATCACTGTGTCTTATTGTTTAACTATTAAACTTGAAGGATAGAGTCCAGTGGAACAAACTAATTATGAATTGAGTAAATTGTTACTTCACCAATTGTGTGTGTTGATAATATTATAATACTAATAGGCTATTTTGATAGCTTCTGTGATATATACTTTAAATATAATAAAATGATCAACTCCCGTCACTCTTCCTACATCTAAAGACTCTTACAGTTCAAACCTGTAATCCACTCCAAGAGCCCTTGTTTCCGACCTTTATGTCCCTTCCTATAGAACTAAAACATTTGAACATTCCTTTATTGCCCAATCCACTGCCTTCTGGAATTCCTTGCTATCTCATACCCTCCATGCCTCTTCAAATATCATCTCTACCAATTCCTTCTCGTATCCCAAAATGACGGTATACAATGAAATAAATATTATGAATAAAATATTGATTGAGATGAATGGTTGTTGAAATTGTTTGAGTTTTAATTTTATGAATCAATTCATAGTGCTTATAAAATTTTGTTTTTTATTTTCCCTGATTTCTGTTTTGCTTTTCTTTTCAATAATGTTTTTTTTTAAATGGTTTTATTTTTTGTTTTTATAAATTTTCACTGAAGATATTGTATATATTCTTTAATTTTGATTAATGTAGTTTTTAGCCAGGTATGGTATTTGTTGTTTGTTGACTATTGTAATTCTTAAGGGATCTTGTTCCAAAACAAAGTTTATTTTTTATTTCTATATACGATTAAACAAGTTTTTCTGATGCATAGACACCGATTAATAGGGACTCGTTGGGCTTGAGCCCTCTTTTCCCTCAATTCGGTCGTAGGGGACTGAGGGGGCTCAGTCCTCCCCCCTCCAACAAATTACTATAGTTAACGAACTTCATGAACATATCGATCGTATATATTGCAATTCCATTACAAAAGACTTTTTCTATTGACTAGCAGGATTAGTAGAGTTTGTTTGACGGTGTCATAATTTAGATTCATAAACTCAACTAAACTGTAAAAGGAATCATCTATTAGAATACTGTACTTTTTTAGTTAAAAATGTGTTTTGTGTGACTTAAATCTTTTTTGTCATTCTGATGTCCCCAAGCCAGTTCTGAAGGAAAGGCTTGAAACAACTCGATACTTGCCTGAAATTTTTCATATAGGCATACCGTAAGATAGGGTTATTTAAGGACTGGGAGGGTAACTTTGGGACAACGGATAAAATTTGGTTTGTAGTAATTCCGTGGTGGATACACTGTGTTGGTTCAGTCTGCAAAAGCGTGCATGTACTGCGCTACTACATAGCGGCATTTTGAAAATCCTAGTTCAATACACTCGTTGTTTAGTTAGGTTTTATTTATTGCCATTGCTTTTTTCGAAATTTTTGTTTTCATGAAACTTTCGCTTGTGCCTCAGGAGAAGTGTGCCGCAAGGTAGTAGCGCAGTACATGCGCTGTTCATGCTGACTGAACCAACACAGTGTATCCACCACGGAATCGCCGCAAACTAAATTTTACCCGCTATCCCAAAGTTACCCACCCAATCCTAAAGTTAACCCATCTTACGGTATGTTATATATTGCACATGGGCAATTCCAAACAATATCCTCAACCTCCCTTACTCCCCCACCCCGTGATCCTATAGTTTATCCTCCTCCCTCCCTAATAATTTCCATAAGTCGGTGCCTATGCTGTGATGTCGCTTATATGCCATATCCATTAGGAAGAAGAGTACCTAATATAAGAGTTCTCACTGGGACACACTATTTAGTTTCGACAATCAATGGTGACATTTTATTTATTTAACATACATGGCGTATGAGCACAAAAACTTTATTTAATTTATAGAATAAAAAGTAATGCCCAGAGCAAACTGATAAACCTGATACGAAAAAACAGTACTTATAAGAAAACATATGCGACGAGCTTAAATACTTGAGGCAGACAACAGAGCTAAAATGTTTTGTTCCTATCAAAGGAAGGCCCATTCAGAATTTTATATTTATGAGTGTCGCCAAATGATCGAAATTTGACCATAATCATTATTTTAAAGTTGAGGAAAATATATATGAATTTGCAAATTTCCTAACATTTTTTTCTGTACTCTTATACATTCGTACATACCGTTTTATATTTACTTACAATACTAAAAAGTTCAGTACTTTTTGAATCATTTGAAAATACAATTTTGAATCCATCATTATTTTTTTTTCAGTTTTCTTTCGGGAAAGTATGTTATATACATAAACTAAAAGGATTTCAAGGCGAAGACTTTAGCCAAATTTTATTAAAAATCTTTACAGCCGTTTTGGTACTATACTGTAGCAACATACGTTTTTCAGGCGTCATTTGTCAATCTTTCAAAGCAATCGGTGAAAATATTCAAAGATTAACAGAGATTTGAACAAACTGTGATTAAAATTCTTTAAAAAAACAAAACTGATCTGAGTTTAGCCACTCAACAGTCCTCTTTAAGTGGTTTTAACAATGGCATATTCTATTCTTGTTGTAATTAAATTGTGTCTAGTTTACATTGAAGCAATTGTGATTAACTTAAATTAAATCAGTTTTGAGCTATTACTTCCTATTCAACAAAAAAACGTGACTAACTTAAAAAACCTCAGAACTTATATTTCCTGCTTTCCTGCTGAAAATCGGCTCGTTATTTACATTTACTTTTTTGTAGCTCTTGAGGTTTACTTTTATCCCTTTAAATATTTCCCTCAACTTACGGGACACCATGGATATCCGAGAGCCTCAGTATTGTTATACAATTTCAAGACGGATACCGGAAATTGAAATAATTTCTGGTTTGAAACTATTAGAATCTTGAATCAATAATAATATTTATTGATTTCCGTTGGTTTATTTCTAATATAAGAACATAAAAAAAAGAAAAGTAAATTTTATTCTGGGACGATAAGTCCCCTAAGAATAAGTACAATGAACAATGAAATGACAATTGTCTGCCATTAGAAACGATTCGTAATAAATTATATATACGCGACAGAAATTTTTTTTTACGGTGATCTAGTTTTAAGTTTAATAAAAAAGTTGTTTTTAATCAAACATAGTAAAATTAACCTATTAAATTATTTAACTTTAGTTAAAATAGATAATCAATATAGTGGAATAATTTATAAAAATAATAATAACACTAAATAATTTTATAACCTTATTTTTTTAGATTTTAGATTTATTTAATATTTATGGTTCAATATATTAATGTCGGCAACTCATATCTTCCCTGGAAGAGTTATGGGTCTTATTATTTTAGGTGTGCAAGGCTGGGCACAGCTAAACGCAAGTAGGTTTTGTCTATTTTAGTATATATAGTTTTGGCTTGTTGTAATTAATTCTTAATGCTATTATTGAATTTATAAATGGACTAGTATTTGCCATTAAGTCCTCTGAGAGGTTTTTCAGATGAAAATAGAAAAAAAAAATAAATCAGATTGTATCCCTTAAGATGTTGCCAAAATTTACACAATTTTGTAGTAAATTATTTTATTATTAAGACTATAGTATAAAAACAATTACATAACCAGTTTACATGAAAAATATTTTTAAAAAGTCGTTATTTAAAATTTTTTTTTATAAATAAAATATATATTTAGCCAATTATTTTTATTAGAATACATCTCATATTACGAAAAAAAAAGGAAATAATGCTTTACAACAGTTAATTATAATCATTTTTGCTGAAAACACGGGTACGTTTAGGAGACTGGATAAAAAATCACATCATTTCATTACACAACTTGAGGTGAATCTCAAATGTTTGCCTAATAAACCCTAATTAAATTAATAAAAACTTAAACCTTATTAGACGTTGTAGTTTTCTGAAAATTGGGTAAAAGTAATATAGTTGGATGATGGTTTAAAAAATCGTGAATAATTTATGATTTTTTTAAAAACAGAACTTAACTTAGTTTAGCGGCTCAAATGTCCTCTTTAAATGGTTTTAATAATAAAAAACGCCCCTCTTCATTAATGTAAATTTTGTTTAATTAACAGTTAAGTAATTGTTAATTACTTAAATTAAATATTTCTTTAGTTATAGCTTCCTATTCAACAAGAAACATGACTCTCTTAAAAAAACACAAAACTTTGATTTTCTACTTTTATGCTGAAAATTGGCCCATTGTTTATAAGCACTTTTTTGTAGATCTTGATGTCTATTATCAACCTTTTATATTTCCTTCTACTTACGGGACACACTCTCTCTCTCTCTCTCTCTCTCTATATATATATATATATATATATATATATATATATATATAATATATATATATATATATATCTATATAAATATATTTATATATATAAATAAAAAAATAAACAAAAAGTTCATATTAACATATATCTGAAACTCAGATATTAAACAGATATCAAAGGTTAAATATTTATTATTTATTATTGATATTTATTTATTATTATTAAAACATTTAGAGTAACTGTTCAAACGGGCCTCCATGCAATATTGAGCACGACGAATCCATGTTTCTCTGGCTTTTCGTATAGCATCAGTATGGTGCTTGATAGTTACTGCAGCTCCCACGATCCGATTGCTTAGCTCTTCTTGCGTGCCAAATGCCGCAGAATAAACCATAGACTGATTAAAATTAAGTGATTAAAACCTGTAATTTATTATTAAACACGTTAAAATTTGTACTAAATAAATAAGTAATCTTTAAACTATGATATCTGTTTATTGAATGAGGTTGAGACATATGTTATTATGAACTTTTTTGTTTATTTTGTGTTAGTGAACACACATACCTAAAACAGCGCCGTTCAATTACGAAACACCCTGTATATATATATATATATATATATATATATATATATATATATATATATATATATATTATTATTAAAGATAGGTAGAGGGAGAGGGTGAGGTCACACGTATTTGTTATTGACTGTGTGACAGTGAAAATGCCCCTGAAACCAAGTTGACGTTATGGGAACCGTTCGAGGGTATGATGTTATATAGAGTACGATCTCAAGGGAACATCCAAGAATCCACACTGGCAAAAGTTTCCCAATAACCCGAATTCCCATTTACGAAGGTCCCATGATACTGGCTCCGTGTTATAGATGTTTTGGGAAATTCAATAAGTACAGAAGGGGGAGGGGGAGAAGGCAACTTCTTTAGCAACAAGAAAATACTGCAAGTAGAATTTCAAGCTCGAAAAGTATGAAGTTGTTTGTGAAGTAATTAGGAAAAATGTAATTCCTGTTAATAGTACTTTTTTTTCCATTTAGGTATTTTAGAACTGTTTTAGGAGACTTGGTTTTTATTTTATTTTTTTTAAATATTAATACATTCTGCAACATTGAAGGAAATTAACATTAGAGCTACAGTATTCATTCACACCATATGTACCTAATAAAGGGAAATATATATGGATAACTATATTATATTATAAATAAAATAGAGAAAATAAAGAAAAATAAATAAAATAAAATAAATGTATATACATATGTAAAAACCTAAGCAGGATTTAAGATAATTAACTGTGAACCAACTATAGTCTTATGATATCTTTAAATAAATATTATAAGTATGAATGTGTTTTTAATTTTATTTATTTTTTTGATTTATGTAATGGTGTCTCATATTTGGTTTATTCTGTTATCCCAAGTTTCTTGTCTTTTGTTATAACTTTCTATTGTTTATTTTATTATATATATGGTATGATTAGTTCATACATCCCAAATACTCAATGCCCTTAATTGAGGCAAAATGTGTTTTTTTCTCTCAATAAAAAAAAATAAAAAAAAAATAAATATATAAACACACACACATATATATATTTATATATACAAATAGTTTTAAATATTACATTAAATGCTATATTAAATATAATATTAAATATGTTATTATTATAGGGACCGGATTTATATGTATTTATAATAGTATAGAAAAATCAACTTCATTGTGGAACTATGTCCCTTAAGAGTAACAATAGAAAAAAAAAGATAATCGATTCTTGTAATAAGACCGAATAGATAAGCAAAAATTAAAATAAATCTACATATATACATAGTTATATATATATTAAAAAAATGTATAAGAAAACAGATAAGAAAAGATGAAATATTCCCTACTTAAATAGAATGATACAGAAAGTGATAATAAATTAATCATATAGGCAAACATTCTTAACTATTTTTTATTTTTTTAAACTAAGTATGAATGTGTTTTTAATATTTTTTTTATTCATTATTGTTATTTTATTTTTTTTATTTTTTATTTAATGTATTATCATGTTTGATTTATTTTGTTATTCCAGTTTTTTTTTCTTTTCTTTTGTTATAATTTTATTTTTCTTTCATTGTATATATGGTATGATTGCGTTTCATACATCCTAAATACTCAATCCCCTTAATTGAGGTAAAATGTATTTTTTTTCTCAATAAAAATATTTTAACAAAAAATGTTAAATATTATGAGTTTGCGTAGTTTAACTCAATAATAGTAGTTTTGCGTATTTTAACTCAAAACAATTTTATTATTATTATTACTCAGTTACTTTAAGTAATATTATATATTATTATTTTGAAGAATGGCTTTGAACAAATCTGAAGTAAATTACAATAAATTGATTCAACTCGAAGTTAAGATTTCGATTTTATAAATAAAAAGCCTTCGTCGTAAACCAACGACTGCCTGTCCTACAGTTCCCTTTAACAATACTCCACTTATCCCTGTTGAGCAAATCCCATACCTAGGACTCCATCTGGACAAGCGACTAACTTGGAATCCTCATACTAGACTGAAACGACAAGAAACCGCTCGACGTTTCCGATTACTTCAGCACTTACTAGACAAACGCTCTAAACTTCCCATTAATTACCAAAGACTCATATACTTGCCTATAATAAGACCTATTTGGACTTACGGAGTTGAGCTATGGGGCTCCACTAAACCATCGAATTCCTCTCGCATCCAATCCTTACAATCCAAAATCCTTCGTAAAATCCTCAATACTCCTTACTTTGTCACTAATAAAATTATCCCTAAAGATCTTAATGTTCCTTATGTTTCAGATCTGGCCCAATCCAGATACCTATCCTTCCATAATAAACTTCAGAATCATCCCAACCCTCTCGTTTCTAACCTTGCTTCCTCCTCTGAAAAGAAGATGGCCCCGTGATCTCCTAATGTAGTCAATCATTAGAGTGCTACCATTGGGTAGTTACTCAGCAAGTGTATTCATGTCATTATATCTATTATGTCCAAATTTACTAGATGTATTTATGTAATACAGTTGTAAATGTCATTAAGAAATAAAAACAATAAAATTAAAAAAAAAATAAGTAAAAATAAATAAATAAAAAGCCTATTTATTTAAATTTTTCGATAAATCTAGGTATTGATTTAGTAATTAAGGGCTTATTGGTAGTTATTACAAACAATATTTGAACAATAACGCGAACAAATAAATAACGCCATTAGGAAAAGAGGGGAAAAAAACATCTTAAGATCCTCTACTTCATTGACACGAAAAATCTCCTTCCGCCTTAAATGATACTTAAGCATATGCTTTTGGAAAGGTGGAAGAGAAGTCGACCGAAAAAGAGATGGATGGTAAGTATATATGACTCGTGTAATGTCGTAATAAAATGTGTAGTAGATTTATTAAAAGATAACAATTTGAATAACATATGAAAAGAAAAATCTATGATACGAGTATATATGAATTAAGTATCTCAAAACAAGAAGATATCATCGATTTATTGCAAGAAATCACTAATTTATGTACATTTTTGGTCGATTTGAACATGTAGCTACGTATTTGTGAATTTTGATCATATTTATTGATAGGATAACTCATTATGTGCACAAAAATAATATAAATACTTTAATATGTAAAAAAAAAATATCATTAAGTAAAATAGAACGCCAAAATTCACTATCAGGTACTTAATGACTTCATTCACTGGGTTAATTCATGAGATGGTTAAAAAACGAATTAAGAGAGGTTAGTCTAAATCACATCTATGTACTTGCAATGTTATGAAAGTAAGGAAGTGTTTCATTTAATTATGACAGTGTATAAAAAGTCACTACGAGCGTCGTGGTTTTATTTTTTTAAGAAAAACCCTCTTTAGGGGCGTTTTCACTTTTTTTTTTGTGAAGAGGGAATTATATTGAGTCGTCAGATTTCCGATGTGTAACGCTTGGATAAAGTCGGTTGGAGTCGACTAATCGAAGTGTTTTTGCTCATGTAACAGGAGGCAATAGAAGCAAGACGACTACGAGAGGAAGATTGCTATGACAAAAAGAAATGGCGGCAGGGCTTATTAGACTACGGCATATGACTTTAAGTGTTGTGATAAAGTCGCACTTATATACATATGTATACACACGCAAGCATTTCAAGGTTTGTCCGTAAATTGCTTATCGCTTCAATTTCTTTGAAAATTGTCTCTAATTATGCTTTAGTACCTTAGCGTCTGTTTAGGTAAACATCGTTGCCTAAGCATGTCTGTTGACCACAGTCAATGGTTCGTTAACTTTGTTTGTCCCAAAGACGACTTGCTCCGTCTTTCAGTTTAAATCTGAAAAAAGAATAATGACTGCTTGTCGGCCACGTGTTTGGATTTGAGATATCTAAAAATATTGGGCGAAATGCGCCCGTCTGGGGTATATTGTCCTACACAGGGCATAAATAATTTTAAGTGCTGTCTTTGTGGCGTATTTTCCCCGAATATCAACTTTTATGGTGTATCGGAAATTATCGGAGAGGAGTGGGGGTGTATTCTGAATTACTTTTATAACTACTAAAACACTTTTTTTTTTGGGGGGGGGGGAGAGTATAGGGAGAGAATTTCAGTGATATATATATATATATATATATATATATATATATATATATATATATATATTACAAAAAATACAATAAGCAGTTAAAAGAATTCATTAAAACGTAAAATTTAAGCATAGAACATTTATTAAATAAACTTATTAGAATTTTTTTTATTTTAATGAAATTTACAACTGTATTACATGAAAAATACAAAATGTGGCATTGGTAACATGACATGTACAATATGAAGAGAAACTACCCATTGGTAGAACTCAAATTAAACTTCTATATTAGAAGGTCCCGAGGCCCATCTTCTTTTCAGACGCCTCGGAGGGTTATCAGGGATCGAGGAGGAAGCAAGGTTTGAAACGAGAGGACTCGGATGGTTCTGCAGTTTGTTATGGAAGGATAGGTACCTGGATTGGGCCAAATCGGAAACATATGGAACATTAAGGTCTTTATGGATGATTTTATTTGTGACAAAGTAAGGAGCGTTGAGGATTTTACGAAGGATTTTGGATTGTAAGGATTGGATACGAGAGGAATTCGATGGTTTAGTGGACCCCCAAAGCTCAATTCCGTAAGTCCAAACAGGTCTTATTATTGTCATACATATGAGTCGTTTGTAATTGATTGAAAGCTTAGAGCGTTTGCCTAGTAAGTGCTGCAGTAGTCGAAAACTTCGGGCGGTTTCTAGTCGTTTCAGTCTAGTATGGGTACTTATTAGAATAAAAATTTAAAAAGTAATGTTTAAGACTTGTGCAGCTTAGACTCGTGTATTTTATTCCTCATTTTGTAGATACTCAATTGTAGACTTATAAAATTTATTTCTTCTCCACATAATTTTTGTTTTTGTTTTTGCCCAATCATATATATTTTTTTATTAATTTATTTATTTATTACATTATCTCCTCTTCATTATATTTTGGTACTGTTCACTCGTCTGCTACTGTTATTCATTTCATTTAATCATTCATAATTTAATTTTCTCTTTATAATATATTGTAAGTACCACTCCTTTTAAGCATCTTTAGCCAAAACATTTTGTAATAAGCTATGATAAGCTATTTCTTTATATACAAAAATTTTTGTTTGCTTTTGCATGTTGTATGCACATTTCTAAAAAATAGGAAAGAGAAATATTTTAAAAAATAGAGAAAAAAAAGTATATATATATATATATATATATATATATATATATATATATATAATTTGTTCCCACTACTATGGTGATGTTCTGTTTAAAAGATAAACCAGACATACCGAAATTTCAGCTCATTTAATCTTTGAAAAAAAATTATTTGTATATAGGATATATATATATATATATATATATATATATATATATATATATATATAAATCAAATTATAAAGCCTTGAGTCAATTACATATAGGTGAACTGTTAACCTGCATACAGTTTCGACAATTCAGGCATCATCAGGACATTAAGAACAAGATTACATTTTCTGCATATTTCTGCATACATGTAATCTTTTCCTTTATTATAAAAAAAAGGGGAGAGGGGTTCAAGCTAAATCTCTGCAAACAATCCCAATACATACTGAAGAGAACGGAAGGTTACATGAACTAAGTAGAAGAAGCTAGAATTAAACAGCTCATTAATGAGAGGTATGAGAGAAAAAAAATTATACTTCTGCCAGAAAATCATAGATATAATAACATAAAGTAGATATAAAAATCCCTGTTCCCCCACCTACTCCACATTCAATCTTCCGCAAACATGTAAAATTATTTGCATCTGTACACTGTTTAATTTCAATCTACTGCACAATTGCAATAACAATCAACAGTTAATTAGTTTGTATTTTTTATCATTGTAGGCCAGACTAAGACCCATAAATTTGTAACTCTGTTATTATTCCTAGAAGACAGTAGTCACAATAATGAACCATTGTGATCGAAACAAAAAATTCAAAAACTTAATCCCCTCTCAAAATTTGAGCTTTTGCGTTTCAAGATAATTTTTTTTTTTTAAGCTTATTTATTGAAAAATATTACAATCTGTCTCAAGGACATTTATAATAGTGTTCACAGATCACATTCACACTCTATGTACAGTAAATAAAATAAATTATACAGAAAAATAATATATATACAATAAATAAAAATAAAATAACCTAAAAATAAATGAATAAAAAGAACACATACATACCTATATACAATAAATCAAGATAAGTAGAATTCGAAAAACGAATAAAAATATTTTTGTCTGTCCACGAATTTTCTCCGTAACCACTAGACCGATTTTTTTTTCAAATTTTTATTTAAGTCAGAGGTCACTCGAGGATGATCCTCCTTCATAGACATTACTATACGCATTTTCCTTTCAAGATGGCTGCCGAAAAACCTGCGTTGCTATAGGCTATTGCGCCTAAACGAAACTACCGATTTCAATGAAATTTGGCTAAATTCCTCTTCTGGGTGCTCTTCAAATTTATCTATATAACATACTTCAACGAAAAGAAGCTGTGAGAAAAGTTACGAGATGTGGTCAAATCGCATTCCGAATGACTCAAAAAGTATACACTTTTTTTATTAGTTATTTATAAGTTTATAAAATTTCCTAAAAAAAAAAAAAATCGTTAAAACCGGACAATTTGGAGCAAAGCTCTAGATGTTTTGTATATGTTCTACAGTAAAGGTTATATCATTTGTTTTGGATTATGATTTTTGAATATGCGTTGATGAAGTAATGCTATTTTTTTTTAGCAAATTACTAATGATGAAAAAAAAATGTTTAGGTCAATAATTGTTATTGCCTTTTATTTATTTGTCTTTGTTACTAGGAAGGTAATGTTACTTTAGATGTATAATTGTTTGGAAATAATAAACCATTGTGAAATAATTTGCAGCGTTTTTTTTTCATTTCATTTCAATTCTAAAGGTGTTTATTTAATTAAATAAATTAAAATGAAAAAGTATAGCATCTATACTCTATGGCTATTATGGATTACATCTCTTGTCTTCTTTGTTAAGATTATTTATGTCTTCTAGTTTAGTCGTTTCCCTTCTTCCGCACATGTGTAGGCATTTATTATCCGAAGACGATTTGTACTTTATGTATATCCTTTCGTCTAGACAGGAAATACTTTCCTCTTTTATATTACGTCTGATACCCGACTACAATTGTCTCTATCACCACTTTTCTCCTCTTAAGATCCTAGAAGTTAATATCTATTCTTAACTTCTTCCGTGACTTTTTTCTTTTAATTTCTTTAAATAACAAATATTTTTGCTTTTTAATTTCGTTTTTCCCGTTCCATGTCAATGTTTTTAAAGATTTGTATATAAATAAGGAGAACAAGATTGAAGTTTTGAAGAAATCAGATGCTTTGTGAATGATTGCATGTTGAATGGGAAGAAAACTTGGTAATTTCTTTAAAGATGCTTATCATCACAAACGAACGGAATACACATAATTTACATACATTTAAGGCAAATTGAGGCTTTAAGCTAGAATTACAAGAGGGGAAATCTTGTGCCGTTACTGTGATGTTCTCTGCAAGGCTTTAATTCTTAACATGTTGGATCGAAACGATCAATATGGCGGTTTCATTTTTAGCTTCTTTCTCACCGTTATAAGACTGAATAATTTTACCGCTGGAAAATAAAATTCTTATACTTAAAATTATATTATATTTAATCAATATATGATTAACTTTTTACCAAAGACCCTTTTAATCTCACAACCTTCTATTTTGCATTTAAAAATCATACTAGATAAACGCTCTAAACTTTACAAATTAATTACAAAAGACTCATATACCTGACTATAATAAGGCCTATTTGGACTTACGGAGTTGAGCTATGGGGCTCCACTAAACCATCGAATTCCTCTCGTATCCAATCCTTACAATCCAAAATCCTTCGTAAAATCCTCAATGCTCCCTACTTTGCTAAAACTAAAACCATCCATAATGACTTTAATGTTTCAGATCTTGCCCAATCCAGATACCTATCCTTCCACAATAAACTTCAGAATCATCCCAGCCCTCTCGTTTTTAACCTTGCTTCCTCTTCAATTCCTGATAACCCTATGAGTCGTCTGAAAAAAAGATGGCCCCGTTATCTCCTAATGTAGACATATCATTAGAGTGCTACCATTGGATAGTTTCTCAACAAGGGTTTTCACGTCATTATATTCATATTTTCAAATTTACTAGATGTATTTCTTTAATACAGTTGTAAATATCATTAAGAAATAAACAAAAAAAAAAAATTCAAAAATACATTCAAAAAAATATTATTTAATGTTTCGGCTCCAATATCCATTTTATTTTTTTTTTCTCTTCCAAAAACAAAACAGCCACAAAATAACATTATTTATAAACAAATATGTATATGTATATAGAATACTACTCAATGGTAGTAATTGCTTATTTAAATATAAAATGTTTTTTTTTTTTTTCTTTTTTCCTCCAAATCTCTACAAAAATACTTTTCATCTCTTCATTTTATCAAAACATCATTCATCCTTAATTATTTTTCAATAAACTTCATATTATCTTTCCTAAGCTGCAGTTGAGTCCGAAATAAGGTTGTTTATCATAAATATAATTTTACACTCACACACCTATGGATATATATTTGTTTTAATCTTCAGGTTCAGTCAATAAATAAACAAAATTAATGAAAAAGTTTTAAGAAGATAATTATCAAACACTGAAATCACCAAAAAATTGAGTGAATGATATCTATTGAGATATTTTAACTTAAGTTTAAAATATATCTGTGACGTGTTCTTACAATTGTTGTAAATAAATATTCACTACATTAAAATTCTAAATAATCAGCAAATTCGACTGAACAAGATTTTCGATAATACGGAGAGAGAATGGATAGCATAGGCGCAAACTTATATAATTTAAAAAGCTTTTGCGCTTTTTTATGTATTTGGTTCAGACCACTCTTAAAAACAAATATAGATAAATGAAAAAATATATATTTTTCTATTTTAAAGCCGAAAGCCCTCCTCTCTCCCTTAAATCTGCGAAAAAACAATTCTGGCAAAAATAAAAATCGTGTTTTTCTTTTTTCAAAAAGCGGATCAAATTGGTAAAAAAAAATAAATGTGTTTGGCCATGATCGCGTAAAAAGCAAACGGGCACGCGAAATGTTTATCGTGTTCTTGCTTATACTTGACCAACTAAATATTTTTTAACGACGAATTATATAAGTTATCGTAAAAAATTAAATTATATAACATATATCACAAAATTAAAAACTAAAATAATAAAATTAACTGATTTTTTATTTTTTTTTTTTTTGGGGGGGGGGGATGAAATATTTTAATATTCAAAGGTATCGTGGGTGTATTCATGTATGCTGTTTAAATGAAATAAATTTCTGTGAATTTTATCGTTCAAAGCAAAATAGAATTCTCGGATTTCGTAATACATTCTTGATTTGCTGGGCGTAACCTTATTTGTCAAAATAACTCGACGTTGTCTCTTTCAACATTGTATATTATATTGCCAAAGGTAACATTTGCATGATTAAATTTTAAATTTATCCGTTATATTCTGAACAGCATTTCTTTAAAACAGCATGAAATATGCTGTATATCATTTGTACGATCCAATAATAAGAGGAATTAATTTTTGATCAAAGAAAACATTTGTTAATTTCACATATAGCAATTGAGCAGAAAAGATAAATTTCCCAGAATAATGAATATATATGAAATATCTGGAAACGGAATCGAATTAAAACATTCCTCTGCAAATTATACGAGCAAATTATATATATATATCTTCAATAATAATATTATTTTCACATTTCTCTCAACTCTAAATTATAACATACCGAGAAGATACATCTAATAAGAAGAATATATTTGCAATGTATTCACAAAAAAAAAAAAATTAAAATAACAGTTACATTAAATGAAGTCATATTAAGTAATAACATATTAATAAAATGTATGAAACAAAAAAAAACTAGTCAAATTTAATAAAATCATTATATAAATAATCAAAAACAAAACAGTTCTGTATTTTTTTATCCTGTGTTTCTCAACCGATTTCTGTTTTCCTTTCTTTGCTAAGTAGCTGTTGAAGAGCTTTAGTGATATATATAATGTATAGGTCAGACCTAGTGTTGCCCAAAATCGGTCTTGGTCTTGCACTTTGCAAGATCAAGACCAAGGCCGCCTAACTGACCAAGACTTAGACTGGTAAAAAAAATCGATGTTTTTAATGAAAATTAAGGCAAAATATTTACTAATACTCAACAATCTTAGTTACTCTATGTTAATAATTTGTATAACCAATATACTTTTGCATTTAACTCCTCTAATTTTTTATTCAGGCATAGTTAGGTTTCTCCTTTTTAAAAAATTATAGTAATATCTCTATAGTAATAAGCTAATAAGTAACTACAGGACTGTTGCGAGAATCTTGTGCAAGACCAAAACCATGACCAAGACTGAGTTTGCAACACCAAGACTCGTCTCGGTATCGCATTTGGGCAGCACTAGTCAGATCGTTCAAACCGTTAATCTCCGAAAGTTCTTCACCGATTGCTTTGCAATTTTAATGTAACTTTCAATGAAATTCAGAATTGTTTTTATATGCATTTCATTACCATTTTGTTTTAAAATGGCGAATGAAAAACGTGTGTCACTATAGACTATAGATCCAAAATGGCTGTAAATATTTCGATTACACTTTTCTAAAATCTTCTCTTTAAAGCCCTTTTAATTTGTGTTTATAATATATTTCTCTTAAAAGAGCCTGACAAATAGCGATGTATTCAGAATTTTATATGCGAATAACTCAAAAATTACACAATTTTCGGTTCAATAAACTTTGAGTATTGTAATGCTTCCTGAATTCCCTAAAAAAAAAATAATAATAATAAAAATCGTCGAAATCGAAATGAATCATGTCCGATAAGATATACATATTACATTTTTTTTTTTTCATTTTCTCGGTTTTTATTTTTCAGGAAACCTCTATTATGACTAATATATAATTGCTATAGCATGAGTACAATCTTGAAATTAAATAATTTTTATAGACCGAAGCAGTGAGTTAAATTTTTATTTTTGCGAAAAAGTAACAATGGATTCAGAATTATACTTGCGAATAGTGTTGCCCAAATGCGAGACCGAGACGAGTATTGGTCTTGCAAATTCAGTCTTGGTTATGGTCTTGGTCTTGCGTAAGAGTCTCGCAACGGTCTTGCAGTTACTTATTAGTTTATTACTATAGAGATATCACTGTAATTTTTTAGATAAGAGAAATCTAACTGAGCCCGAATGAAAAATTAGAGGAGTTAAATGCAAAAGTATATTGGTTATACCAATTATTAACATATTGTAACTAAGATTGTCATGTTTTAGTAACTATTTGCCTTAATTTTTATTTTAAAAATCGATTTTTTTTTACCAGTCCTGGTCTTGGTCTTGCAACAGATAGGCGGCCCTGGTCTTGGTCTTGCAAAGTGCAAGACCAAGACCGATTTTGGGCAACACTGCTTGCGAGTAACTAAAAAAGTACGAGAATGGTACCTACTGCACTAATGTTTTATTTTCTAAGTACATATAAAAGTCTTATGTACTTACAAATAAAAGTAGAGAAAAAAAATGTTAGAAACTTGCAAATTAATTTAGTTGTCCTGAAATTTCAATATTATGGTCAAATCTCGACCACTAGAAGAACACTAGAATCTTTTAAATGGAAATAGAAATCAACAGTAAAAGTATCTATTTTCTAATAAATTAATTCATGTAACTAATAATTTTACGATTTTATATCTCGATAAAACAATGAAAAATAAATAAGAGTTCAAAAATTGATATTATAAAAATAATAAATAGAGTGAAATTATAATTAAGTCGAAAGCCTTTAATCTCTCAAATCTAAGTTCGTAACCGCTCAGTCGAAGTTTCCTCAAGTCGGGCATTATCTGAGCAACACACAACTGAAACACATTACTCTGGATTCAGGCCTAAAGTAATTGTTTGTCAGTGCTGCCTTCCATTTTATTGATAAAATACTTATACATATATTGCGTGATAAACAAATAGATATAGTACATCTGAAGTCAACGGATCACATTGTAAACTAACAGAAATATATCTTGAAACTATTTCACTAATTAATATAAAATTATATCACAATACAGGACTATAGTCATAATGAAAAAAAGTTTCATTCGTCCCTCACTGACAAAGCTACCAATTTTTAATTTTTTTTAAAGGAATCGAAAAAAAAAAATGTTAGCCGTTGAACTATAGAAAGCTTTTAATCCGAGTTTTCAATGATAATAAACGTTTTATGGATCCTAATTATCTAAAAATCCCAAAATGGTGTACCTGTCTGTATGTGAACAGCCTTACTCAATATTTAAGGTAGGTATATGCGGATGTTACAGCACTTTTTTTGCTGAAATCGAGTTACCCGAATTCCGGTTAATATCGTTGATGTTACACTTTTTTTTCTTTTTTTTTCTCAAAAATGGTTAGTTTTAATAAACTCGTAATATCTATGTACAATTTATTAGTCTATAGTATGTGATAGGTCTTGCCCTCATATTATAAAGTTATTATACAACACTTAAAGTCATAAAAGGAAAAAGATAATAATGAAAACATTTATGACAAAACAAATAAATTATTGTTTTTAATAATTCAGCTTTCATATTACTGAAAATTAATATATCTATAGACACTGAATAGGATTTTCAATGATATTAAATCGAAGCTTTTAAAATTTTTTTTATTTATCTTCAATCACCAATAACATTGCTCAGTGATTATAATATTTTATAATTATTGTAGTTGGTTTAATTTTTTAAAGGTATTCTTAAAGTTTATCAATTTGTTTCAAATTAATTATAACTGAAAGTAGTATGTTAAATAAAAGTGGTGCAATTTTTAATTTTTGTTCTCATTAATTTTGTACTTTTAGTAATGGTAGGTTGGTCGTTGTATAGTAAAGGCTTAAAAACTGTTGGTCATCAACGCCGTTAATGAAGATTATATATTATTATACCTTCTGGTTGAGAATAATAAGAATAAGGTTAAAGTTATTTACGGTTATTAAACTTTAGTTATTTAAAGTTAAGTAAAAAAAAAAAAAAAGATGAATGGAAAAACAAAATCTTCGGAGAGAAAACATATGATTTTGCTCCAGATTTTTTCATCATTTCCCAAAGCAGCCAATGTATTTACTGGTATCCTCTTTTGTTTAATTATCTGATTTAATAGGCGCAACTCATTTTAGACGACATTTTAGAAGACATTTTATTTATTTATAAATGTTTTGGGCTCTTCAACCACCTAGGTCATTTTCGCCCTACATTACAATTCGATCTACTACTACATAGGCATACATAACAGAACTACAGGTAACTAATACAATTTAGAAATTTAGAAATAGTTACAGATTAATATGATAGTACAATAGAATTAAAGTTATAAAAATTGAAAATTATAGAAGTTAACAAAGACGATTAAAATAAAGCTTAATTATTTTAAGAACAAAAGCTAAAAAATACATTTTTAAAAAATTAAAAATAAATATTAATCGAAGAGAAGTTAAAGAGTACAGTTTAAATATTAAAAAGTACAAGAAGAAAAAATGGTAAATACCATTAAAACTAAATATTAAAGATTAGAATAAGATAATTTGACAAAGACATTTAAATAAATGGTTAATGATTACAGGAATATAAAATAAAAATACGGTTTAAAAAATAAAATTAATATTAAAAGTTAAAAAGCACAATTTAAATATTAAAAATACAAGAAAAAAATTGAAAACTATTATAATTAAAAATTAAGATTAAAAGAAGAAACATTAACAGGTATACTTATAATTTGAAGAGGAACCTACAAACTTAAAAAAAAAACTTAACAGGTATATTTACAATTACAAGATGTGGTTAAATTTCGTACAAAGATAGATATACAACGAATATAGATATGGACCACTGTTATCCTACCTCCACATTTCTGACAAATGGGCGGGTTTTCTTTTGTAATTAAGTGAAGGTGAGTACTTTTATTAATCTCACGTGGTGTAAAATGGAAGTTTGTGTTATTTAAGCACAATATTTCTTCGTGTAACGCCTCAAACTTACAGTTAAGTTATCGTTACGGCCTTTGATTTTTATTCAAATAAATATAAATATCGTTCATACTTGATGAATTGGTCTAGTTGAGAAATGTTAATATTGTACTTCTTTTTTTTTTTTTTTATTTCTTCTTTTTTTTATGACTGGAATATTGTTGCTAAGAAGAGCATTGCAATGGTATTATAAAATTAAATGAAATACCCTAGTAGCGGTATATACAAACCATTAACCACTTAGCAGAAGCTAGGGAGTAGACAACTGGTCCGTTCTATAGCGTTGAATAGCATGAATAGCACGCAAAACTAAAAGGTCTTGCTCAGAAACAAGCTTTGTATTTTAGACCTGTGTCTATTCTCTGTGGGGATACCTTCTGTGTCAACTAATTATACTAAAAAGTTTTATTTCTATAAATTAAATTTTGTTAATAACATTTCCTTTTGCCTTTCTAATGGTAGATAGATAGATAGATAGATAGAAAAATAATTTTATTCTGGGACACAGTCCCTTGAGAATAACAAAATAGAACAAAATTAAAAGATCACATCTGGCCAAAATAAAATCAATCGAAAAAAAGAAATAATGTAAAAAAAAATATAAGGTAAACATTCTATATAAAAAAAAACGAAACTATATACAAAACAATTATTACTATGACAAGGCACTTAAAGCTATTTGCACTAGTATACACTTTTAAGAAAATAATAAAGAATTAAAAAATAAAAATGTATCAATGAATCAATCAATGAATTTGTATGTATCAAATTCTCTATTAAAATCAGCTCGAATGGTTAGCTACTATCTGACCGTTCTTGGGATAGGAATTGGAATAGGAGGATTTTGAATTTGGATATGGATGGGGAATGTCGAATTTTGATAGGGAGGGAATTCCAGAAATTGACAGAGCGAACAACAAAGGAATTTTGGAATGAGGCAGATCTGTGAGAAGGCATGTAAAGATTAGAAGGTCGAGATCTTGTGGACAGGGAATGGACTGAGGATTTGAACTGGAGAAGATTGTAGGCGTAAGAAGGACGATGACTGTTGATGATTTGGTAGAGGAACGTACTTAGGAAATATTGTCTTCGGAAGGAGGGGAAAAGCCACTTTAACTCAGCATACTGGTGAGAAACATGGGAGTATCTTGGGGCCCCGATCACAAATCTTACACAGCTGTTCATTAGTCTTTTCAGTCTAATATATATACGTCAAGTCCAAACAATTGCTTCAACTTATTTCATAAAAAAAACATATAGTCCGTTTATTGAAAAAAAAAAAAGTCATTAGGTAACATTTTAATGAACTTGAAGTTTCTGGTTCTTTAAAAAAAATACTAAAATAGCAATCTGATTATAATTTGTTTGTTATTTGCAATTCTAGATATGTATTCTATGTTTGACAATTAATTAAAGTGCTTAATACATAGAGAATAATGAAAAAAAAAAATTTTAAATGAAACTATAACGCACATAGTGGCTTTTTGCCAAACATAAAACACTAACTTCCTTTTATAATCTTGCAATTACATAAAACGGGAGTTGGACTTAGCTCACTTATTTAGTTTTATTAATCTTCTGATCAATTAATTCAGTGAAAGGAATCATTAATCACCAGACAGTAGTGTTGCCCAAAATCGATCTTGGCCTTACACTTTGCAAGACTGGTAAAAGAATCGATTTTTTGGAATAAAAATTAAGGAAAAATCGCTACTAATACTTGTCAATTTTAGTTACTATATGTAAAGAAATGGTATAACCAATATACTTTTGCATTATAACTCTTCTAATTTTTCATTCCGGCTTAGTTAGGTTTCTTCTATCCGAAAAATTGTAATAAGATCTCTAAAGTTAAAGTTAATAGGTAACTGCAAGACTGTTGCGAGACTCTTTGCGCAAGACAAAGACTGAGTGCACAAGACCAAGACTCGTCTTAGTCTCGGATTTGGGCAACACTACCAGATAGTGACTTTTAACAATAAACCGACGACATAAGTGTTAGAATAAAAAACGTTGAACTGATGGATTAATGCAATATAAACTAATTACCATAAAAGAGAATTTCATATTTAAAAAACAAAACAGTAGTAGTCTATCACGAGAGATAACATTTCAAAAAAGTCATATTTTTTAAAATATTTGTTCATAAATAAAAAAGTGTAGTTTCGTAATTAATTCATTATAATATATCCCTGATCACAATAAAACATTTTAAATCTTATTAATAATTTATTGTAGTTATCTTTGGTATAAACAATGGTTCCCTGTGATGACAAAATATCAAATCATATATGTTTCTTTACATGACTAGAGATGAATCTCAGATTATTCCATAAAAAAAAAAAAAAAAAAAAAATGAACTCGAATTGCTTAATATACTTTGAATGTATATTATCAACTTTAAAATATTATGTTATTTTATGTCATTTCTAAATATATAGGTAGATCACAGACAGGATTTTCGTGCATTAAAACACGGAACAAACTATACATTTGTAAATACCTGTTAGTATTGGTCAGAAGGTATTGTTGGTTATAAGTTGTTGTGTTTGTTAACGCGTAAATAATAACGCGTAATTTAATTAATTTTTATAGGTTTGTTTTCGTTTATTTATATCGTTCTTATTAATGTATTTTGTTATCTAATAGCATTGTCATTCTTACAGATTAATAAAATCAGTTGTTGTTAAACCAAGTTAAAAATTAAATCACACAATATTGAGTAAAGAAGGAAAGTGTAAACAATGGATGGAACAAACTGATAAAAAATATTTGTTAATATTATTAAGGTAGATAATTATGAACTAGTGGAAATTTCCGAAAACAAACCTGTAACAATTAATTAAATTACACGTTATTATTTATGCGTTAACAAACACAACAACTTGTAACCAACAATATAATCTTCAGTCTAATACCAGCTGGTATTTAAACATTTGTTAAAAATGGAATGCAAAAGTAAAAAAATTATCTGACAAATTAATCAATGAATTAAAAATAAAAAGTACGACAGAATAAAAGTATAACATTTGAATAAGCAAATGAAAAAAAAATGTGATGGTATAAAGTATTAATTAAACAATAAATATATATATTTTTTTAAATTGATATCAACCAAAAGTAATTAAACTTATATAATGTTCGATGAGAAACGTATTTATTTTAATTTTATATTAAATCACTATATTAAATATACTATATCAATCAGTATGGTATTTATTAATACTGATGTAATACCAATCATTAATAGAATTATGTCATTATTCTGACATTTGGTATTTTATACATAAAATCGCATTTTTTTTTTTCGAAAATTCTTTATTGAGATATATTACAATCTGTCACATCTAAGGACAATACTAATAGTGATAAAAGAGTAGCTTATTCACACTATGTACAATAAATAAACAGAAAAATAATAATGCTAAAATTAAATATATATGAACTAAAAGAAAATAAACTAACATAAATAACTACTTAAATACACACAATTTTTAATGTTAATTATTTTTTTTTATAAACGTTGTTGGCAGCAGTTATTTTTTAAAGCTATACTCTTTGATATTCAATTCAAACTCGGAATGAAGAAGCCCTATAACTGTTATTTTTTAATTTAAATGTCATTTAACAGCTAATAAAAGGAACATTTAAAATAAAACAGATCCCTAATTAGCATCCCGTTTCCGTATTAAACTTTTTGATAATGACTTTATATTTGAAAAATCAATACACTGAGGTATAACAATTTTTTTTTCCTTCAAGCCAAAGCTATAATGTTTTTTGTTTTTTTCCTGTTTCGGAAATAAGGAAATTGGACATATTATAAATGACAAACTCTGAAACGAAAGTGTTAGAATTCAAAAAGTACGAGTCGTTTTTGTTTTTTTTTTTAATTAAGGATAGTTATGACTATTTTATGCGTATACAATTCTGAGAGCATAGTAAATGTATAATTTTTACGCTAAGAAATAGCAGTAAAAAAATCTGTATGTAAAAAAAAATCTGCAGTAAGAATAATAACAGTTATAGCAGCAAAAAATCTGGTGCGGTGCGCGCTTCACACAACTTTCATTTACCACCCTCTTCTTATCAGAAATAAGTATTTTCAGACAAAGGGGAAGTGAAAGTAAAAATTATAAACGCTATATTGATTTATATTTCATTGTGAATATTTTTATTTGTTTAAGTACTCTTATATATACAAATTTTAATATTTATATCGCTGTAATCTATACAATTAAATATTAAATAATACTAACGAAAACATTTAGGAAAACCGCTTATGTATATGTACATTATATTGTCGGTGTCCATATTTTTTTGTGATCATGTTACCTATGGAAGCCTTTTCTAATCTTCGGGCCAGCTCGTGTGTTCTCGGCCGCGCTTGTATCCGTTTGCTTTCTTTATTACAACTATTCTCTGTTACAATCTCATATTTTTCCTTTATTTGATTATCAAATTCTTTCATATTTTATATTTAATTATTTTTTTATATTAGAGATCAATGTGAAATAGTTAATTGTTTCAAATAAGAAAAAATTAAAGGTACTTTAGATGAAGCTAATATTGAAAATTCAAAGTTTAAATCCTGTTAGAGAACATCAATGAGAATAAAACCTACATGATATTAAAAACTGTATAATTTTGCACCGATATAATGAATTTAATCAAAAAAAGTTTTCGAGAAAATAGCGAAAATGTTTTCCATCGATGATATAAGGTGGCACTTCCGGGTAGCCGATTTTGAAGGAAAAGTTGCTTTATCATCCCTAGCATATAAAAACCTTAAATATGCAATTTCAATTTCGTACGACTTTTCGTTTTTGACCTAAACTATTAATAGACACACACACAGACCATTTTGCAGGACTCTGTTATTTGGACTCAGGAGTCCTCAAAACATGTATTTCCGTTAAAAAACTCAGAGTAGAAAATTTTCCGATCGCAAAATAATAATAATGAATCGTGAAATAATAATGAACTTAAGGGGGGGGAGGGAGGAAAATATTTTTATACGTGTTAAACCAATTTCCAGAAATAATTTATTTTTATTAGAATTTTTTTATTATTTGAAAATAAATACATTCCGCCACATTGGAGGGCATTAATATTAGGGCTAAATTTAACATTCACGCAATATATACATACAAATGATAACTGAAATAGAGACAAAAGAAAAAGAGTTGTAGAAAATAAAATAAGTTAGAGAGAAACTGAATGAAATTAAAATATATAAAAAACAGAAATAAAAATTAAAAACTTTTTTCAGCTATTGTTACAAAGGTTTAATTTTTTCGTGTTTGAGAATTGTAACAATGGTCAATGAACCACGAAAAAAAAAATTAGAGAGAAACTAAATGAAATTAAAATATATAAAACACAGAAATAAAAATTAATTTTTTTTTCCGCTATTGTTACAAAGGTTTAATTTTTTTCGTGTTTGAGAATTGTAACAATGGTTAATGAATCACGAAAAAAAAAAAAAAAAAAAAAAAAAAAAAAAAGGAGGCCTTTTACAATGAGTATTTTTTTTTTCGATTTACACTCATTTTTTCTTTTTTTGATGTTGAGAATGAGTTCAGTGAGAAGAAAAGCAAAAACACGGGAAATTCCTCTAGCTCTCTCTCTTTCTCTCCGAAAAGGTTATTTATAGAACTTTAATAGACCGTGTCCTAACCCTCCTCCCCCCCCCCCACCCACTCTTCGACACAGAAGAGAGAGAGAAAGAGAGAACACGGAGTAATAATCGATTCAACATCGAAATAACCAGAGAGTTAATACTGTAACAGATTAAGCTTGATGAGATTTTTTTTCTTCTGGTCTCTTCGCCCCCTCCCTTCGTCGCCTTTTTGGGACCTCGGCCCCCCCACCAGCGGATGCAATAATCCACTAATGGAGGGGAGGAAGTAAGGAGAGCAGCTGGGCGCTAGCCCGGGCCGTATCGACCCACTACCATCCCCCCTCTCCCCCCCCCGGTCCCAAAACCGTCAGTGGCCAACATTCCCTGGACGTCTTAGTTATTGTCAGCTTCCTTAATTAATTCCAAGTATCTATATTAATTGACTCAGTTAATTCCGTCTCAGTGGGGGCAAACCATGCGATAGTGGCTACATTGTTGCCCTTAAAACGTAGAGGTGCCCCCCCTAACAATTAATCGGGATTATTTTTGTTTAATAATAAATCTATATATTTCATAGAAAAAAAATATCAAAAAAAAATATCTTTCAGTACAAATAATTTTCAATAAATTAATCCCATATAAGAATATTATTCAACCACAAACAGTTAACAAAATATACACCTTGCACTATGAATCGTTGTTGTACACGTCAATACGAAAATAAATTTTGAACGTTTCCATAAAAAAATTTTGTTTCTTTTGAATAATATAAAAATATTCATAATTTACTACAACAATAATTTTTAACGTGTACCATTAAAAAATATTGTATTGATTTATCTATAACCAACACTGTCATCCCCACGTATACCGATGACACGTGTATCCTATCAGTTAATAACGATCCATCTATTGCATCCCGAACTCTTTAATCACACATCACAAGTCTTGAAAGATGGTGTGAAAACTGGAGGATTAAAATAAATTCCAATAAATCCCATCAAATTATCTTCACTCTTCGTCGTAAACCTATGACTTCCTGTCCTAGAGTATTCTTCAACGATAGCCCACTTATCCCTGTCGAACAAATCCGATACCTAGGACTCCACCTGGACAAACGACTCACTTGGAACCCCCATAACAGACTGAAACGAATAGAAACCGCCCGACTTTTTCGACTACTGCAGCACTTACTAGACAAACGCTGTAAGCTTTCAATCAACTACATACGACTCATATATATGACAATAATAAGACCCTTCCAATCCAAAATCCTTCGTAAAATCCTCAACGGTCCTTACTTTGTCACAAATAAAATCGTCCATAAAGACCTTAATGTTCCATATGTTTCCGATTTGGCCCAATCCAGATACCTATCCTTCCATAACAAATTACAGAACCATCCGAACCCTCTCGTTTTAAACCTTGCTTCCTCCTCGATCCCTGATAACCCTCCGAGACTTCTGAAAAGAAGATGGCCTCGGGACCTTCTAATATAGAACTTTAATATGAGTTCTACCAATGGGTAGTTTTTCTTCATGTTGTACATGTCATGTTACCAACGTCACATTTACTTGTTGTATTTTTCATGTAATACAGTTGTAAATTTCATTAAAATAAAAAAAGAAAAGAAGATTCATCTATACAATGTCGTGATATAACTTACTTGTTTACTGTTCAGAAAAATTTTGATTATTAAAAAATATTTTCGATCATATTTTTATAACCTTAGCACAAGACCATATGAGGGCAGATGTGAAAAAATTATAAAATGGATGTGTCCGATTTTGTAGTCCCGCTCCTCAGTTACATTATTTTCGGAAGATTACAAAAACTAAAGCTCCAATATAATCAAGTTATAGATAGTTAATCTAAGTTTACAATTTTTTGCATCATCAGAACTATAAGTATTTTATAAAATTTGATAATAAATTCAGAATCTTTAAAGACGTAATTTTTTTTTAAACCTTATTTATTGAAAAATATTAGAATCTTTCTCAAAGGACATTTATAGTAGTGTTCAGAGATCACATTCACACTGTATGTACAATAAATAAAATAAATTATACAGAAAAATAATATATATACAATAAATAAGAATAAAATAACCTAAAAATAAATAAATAAAAAGGAACACATGCATACCTATATACAGTATTTAGATTTGTCCCTCTAACTGTGAAGGGAAAAGCATAATTCCAGGAGATCCCTGCACTTCTCTCTCAACCGCACCACTGGAGCTAAACCCAGTGGAGATTGAGCAAGAGTGCAAATACGTAATTAAAAACTAAATTCACCATAGGCGATACCTCAACCCTCCCGTCCAAATAAAACATATATTACGATATTAAGAAAATTGAATAATTTTAACTTCAACTAAATATTCTTAAATTGTCATCTAGTATCTAACAAACTAATGAAAATCGAAAGAATATGCTTTAATGATTTTTAAAATTATTATTATAATAATTTTCTTGATGTATACACCATACAACTGCACATCGTGAATTTCTTTATTTCTTAATGATATTTAAATCTATATAAAAGAAATACATTTAGTAAATTTGAACATATGAATATAATGACGTGAAAACACTTGTTGAGAAACTACCCAATGGTAGCACTCTAATGATATGTCTACATTAGGAGATCACGTGGCCATCTTCTTTTCCGACGCCTCGGAGGGTTATAAGGAATTCAAGAGGGAGCAAAGTTAGAAACAAGAGGGTTGGGGTGATTCTGAAGTTTATTATGGAAGGATAGGTATCTGACTGGCCAGATCTGAAATATAAAAGACATTAAGGTTATTATGGATGGTTTTATTTGTAACTAAGTAGGAATCATTAAGGATTTTACGAAGGATTTTGAATTGTAAGGATACGAGAGGAATTTGATGGTTTAGTGGAGCCCCATAGCTTAACTCCGTAATTCCAAATAGGCCTTATTATCGTCATGTATATGAGTCCAATTAATTTTTGTAATTAATTGGAAGTTTAGAGCGTTTGTCTAGTAAGTGATGAAGTAATCGGAAACGTCGAGCGGTTTCTTGTCGTTTCAGTCTGGTATGCTTTAAATAATATAAAATTAGATATTATGTACTACAATAATAATTATTCATTAGTTTTTCATCACTCTCTGTTACCTTATACGACTGTATATTTTATTATTATTTTTCTAAAATATATGCAGGTTTCCAACTGTATATTATAATCCCAATTTCCGGAAGTAAGTTTGTAACCTGGAGAAGTTTTTTCACTTTTTCTTCTCTAGTCCACTATAAATTCTTTTTTATTTGTAAACATTTTATTACTTACGAAGAGACGTTTAATTATTTTAAATAATTATAATAAAATATAATAAAGCACAAACAATGGTATTAGGAGATAAAAAATTTTAAAATTCAATATCAATGAAGATAGCAACAACCACCTGACATTAAAGTAAATTTAAGAGTACATCAATATGAGGAGTTTAGAAAAAATGGTCAAAATCCTTTAAAAAAAAATTTTTTATTAATGAAGATTGCTAATTATTGATGAAAACCTCTATTTTTTCCCATTAAACTCAATCAAAATGGTACTTCCTTTAAGTTACATTTAGACTATTTTTGTCAGAAACGGTTGTAATAATTTCCCTAACAATATATTTCTAAGTTGTTGTTTTTTTTATTAACTTTAAACTAAATTTAAATTCTCTCTTTTTTTAAAATAAATCAATAGAAATATATAAAATATAGGTAATGTTCAAATTGTTTATATTCTTTTTTTATATTGATAAAACTAGATCGGTTTAATGGTCATTAAAAGATATAGTTGTTGTAAATAACATAAACTTTCATGGTACATGCGACATTATAAAAACTAGTAAATTAATGAAAACAAGCATTAAAAAAAAAAAATGAAATTTGATGAGCGCATCGTACAACTTCCGTTTAGTACCCAACTCACAGTAAAAACTAATATTAAATCAATTAATAAACTTTAAGAATATTACTAGAAATATAACAATAAACCTACGCAAATTGCTATAAAAAGCAATAATTACAGTGAACTTCGAGTTGAAAATATGTTTTAATTTAATTTCTGTAAAATTTCACTTAGTTTCCATAGAAACATTTATTTTATATTCAATATTATAAACTTAGACATTTTTAGCTACAAAAATAAATAGTTATTAGTATTTCGACACTCTCTATTACATTGTACGAATATATATTTTAAATATTAATTTTTCGAAAAATTTCAGTTTTTTAACGTTATATGGTTTATAATACTAGCTACTCATATTCAGGAAATTCGTTCTGAATTAATATTTTTAATATAGAGATGCTAAACTTAAATGAACAACTTAATAAACTAAAAAATTAATGTAAAAAAAATAGTTTATGACGAAATATAGGTTGTGGACCGGACAGACGAAAAAAAAAAATGATATTGTGTACTTTATAGAAGTTTCTATAGATCTATCTATAGGTTGTGGATTAAAAATGGTATATGAATAAATATTCTATTTTTTTATTATAATATAATATGGAAAATACAACCAAAAAAAAATTGTCCAAGAAGAAAGGACAAGGACCAGAAAAGTTAACGGAGACGATAACTTCATTTAAAAAACCTCGTACAGTAAAAAGTGTATACCAAAAAAGAAATATGTTTCTTTTTTTTCTCTTCGATTGTTAATCATCAAAGCCTTTAGTGGTTTTAATTCACCAGTAATGTGGCTGAGTGAGAGGCACTGGGATCTCCTAGAGTTCTGCCTTTCCTTCCATTAAATGGGAGAAAGGCTTGGATATATACATTTATTTATATACATTTAGTTTTAGTTATATTATTTTGCTGTTTAATTAATTTGTATTCATTGTAAATAGAGTGTGAATGTGCTCTCTGAACACTATTATAAATCTCCTTTTATTTCTCAATAAAAAGTTATAAAAATTTATATATGTATTATTGCTTCTATCAATGGGAGATGGTTAATTATTAAAATACACAAAATTACATTAAAGTAACTTTTGTGTGTGAAATAAATGATATAAAGTGGCTCTTTATGAAAAAAAAAATCGTTTTTTGAGATAGGCCTCTCACATGTACTCAGAGACTAGTGTAGCCCAAAATTGGTCTTGGTCTTGCACTTTGCAAGACTGCCTCGCTATTGCAAGACCAAGACCGGCAAAAAAAAAACGATTTTTTAAATAAAAATTAGGACAAAATAGTTAGTAATGCTTGTTAATTTTAGATAATATATGTAAAGAAATGGTATAACCAATATATTTTTGCGTTTAACTCTTCTAATTTTTCATTCGGGCTTAGTTAGGTTTCCCCTATCTAAAAAAAATACAGTAAAATATATTTAGTACTAAGCTAATAGGTAACTGCAGGACCGCTGCGAGACTCTTGCGCAAGACCAAGACTGATTTTGCAAGACCAAGACTCGACTCGGTCTCGCATTTAGGCAACACTATCAGAGACCATTTCGCGAAGCTTAGTAATATTATTAAAAATAGTTCAACCAATAACTTTATATTTTTCCAGATACGGATGATTGCTTATTGCCAATTTTCTACTATATTTGATCTAAAATTTTTAAAAATCGAAAATAATTAATAATTAAATATAATTTAATTTTATAAAACTTGGTAAATAGATAATTTTTTATAATTTTTTTCATTTGGAGGGGGGATAAATATTGGTGAAATTTATTGATTAGTATTGGTATGGTAAAATAAAATTTATGTTAATAAAAAAATGTACTTCCGTGTATTGTTTTGAGGATGATTAAATATTCGGTTACGCATGTTAGAAATGTAGCTTTTCTATTGGAAAAAAATAAATAAAAAACTATAATAATATATAAACTATAATATAGAACAATGTGGATATGGCGGTTCCACAAAAAAAAAAAAAATTAAATATATCCAGAAAAATCAGTCCAAATTTTAATTATTCTTTAACGCTACAAAGAACAATACTTATTAACCATAACAAATATTAAAGCAAATCTGAAAAAAAAAAAGAAAGAATTAAGTTTAAAAAGCGAGGGATTCATTGAAATGGAAATTTCCTTGCTTTAAAATAAACTGAATTCGTACACATTATATTGTTCTGAAACGTTGTATTCACATTGTATTCTTTATGATTTCATTTTTTTTTTTTTTTTTTGTATCCTGTAAGTGGGTAGCTGAACGTTCTTTGCAGCTTTAATACCAGCTGGCACGTTTCATTGTTTTTTAAGAACCATTGTATGTCATTGTTGAATTTAGCCGTTTATGAATACGGGACCTAAGCGTTAGTTAACGACGAACGAATCTCAGGTATTCATTATCATAAATCCCCATTCATTTTCGAAAACAAGTAATTTAGGAGTTTTTATTTGAATATCTAATGTGAATTAATTCATTATAATTTAAACATTCAGAGATAATAAGTCACCGCCAATAAAAATAATGAGGGGGCAAGAATAACGTTTTGCCCCTTCCCCCAATAATTTGAGGGAAAAAAAAAAATTAAAATTCTTAACAAATAAGCTACATGAATGAATAAAATAAGTAAAATAAAATCGATTAAGAAAATTTTAAAAAAATCTACTAGCTGACTGGCCTAAGACCTAGAAGTAGAGATGTAATTATTTGATCACGACCTAAATATTTCTATTATTTAAATTTTCATATATACTCGGCGACATAGCAATATATTCTAGGATTTTAGGATTCATTTACCTCTGAGTAGTACCTCACTATTTTTACGTAATATTCTTGTCATCACGACCTATGGCGATGACACGTGTATCCTATCAGTTAATAACGACCCATCGATAGCATTCCAGACTCTTCAATCACATATCACAATTATTGAAGAATTGTTTTAAAACTGGAGGATTAAAATATATTCTAATAAATGTCATCAAATTACCTTTACCTTTCTTCGTAAACCTATGACTTCCTGTCCTACAGTATCCTTTAACCCCCTTATCCCTGTTGAAGAAATTCGTTGCCTAGGACTCCACTTCGACAAACGAATCCTCATACAAGACTGAAACGACTAGAAACTGCTCGACGTTTCCGACTACTACAGCACTTTTTTTTTAATTTATCAATAAGTAACCGTTACTGGATAAAATAACAGGCGGGCCTGATCTAAACAAGACCCAAAATAAATTATATATTCTTAGGGAACTAAATGTCCTAGAATAAAATTTACTTTTCTTCTACCCCCATACCAGACTGAAACGACTAGAAACCGCCCGACGTTTTCGACTACTACAGCACTTAGTAGATAAACGCTCTAAACTTCCAATTATTTACAAAAGACTCATATATATTACTATATTAAGACCTATCTAGACTTACGGTATCGAACTTTAGGGCTCCACTAAACCATCAAATTTCTCTCGTATCCAATCCTTAAAATTTAAAATCCTTCGTAAAATCCTCAATGCTCCTTACTTGGTCACAAATAAAATCATCCATAACGACCTTAATGTACCACATGTTTCCGATTTAGCTCATTCCAGATACATGTCCTTCCATAATAAACTTCTGAACCTTTCTGAGGCAAAGTTGAAAAAATATATTTATAAGTACAAATATATTTTATAGAGAATGTTTTAAAAATAGAGACATTTAAAAAAAAAAAAACGTTGTATTTTCATTTTGAGGTTGTACAAACTAAGAAATCAAAAATATTTTTCAGTTTTTAAAATTATTCATTTTTAGCTGGAAAAATTATAGAAAGCTGCCTATGTTGTGGAGACTGTCCTCCTCCTCCGATATATAATGAATATAAATATGTAATATATCCAATTGTTTTCTTCATATATTTATAAGATAAAGTATAAATAATATAAAGTATATCCATATGCATAACAAATATAATAATATCCTACAACTATACAAATATATATACTTAAATATTCAGTATTATATTTCTTCATTTCACAATAGTTATGTTGAATTTTTACACATAATATAAACTCCAGCCATTGTTTGTTTTTTTTTCTCCTCCAGTCCAATGGAAAGTGTGCGCGCGCCTATGATTTCAGTTAATTTGAAGAAACGGTTTTTGGATAGAGTTCATGTGGGACGGAATCAATATGGGTTTTAAATAATGCAACATTTCGCCGGTTAGTCGGGACCGAATTTCGGTTAATTAGGACTGAGCAATTTCGCCACCCTCTCTCCCCGCCAGCCCTTCATCCTGTTAACCACTTACCTCCCGAGGTTCCAGAAAGTATTGCGTAATGGGACGCACTTATCGGATTCATCCCTTACTCGCCCTACTAAAAGCTTCAAAGAATGAAGAAATTAAAGGGTTTTACTAATGTTGAAGAGAAAGGATCTTTTTGGTAATAAGACGGATTGAATTTGAAATAATAAAAAAAAAAAATTGCCAGTCAATTATTGTAACTTCAACAATATCATCTTGAGTATATACATGCGTGTGTGTGTGTGTGAGAGAGAGAGAGGGAGAGAGAGAGAGAGAGAGAGAGAGAGAGAGAGAGAGAGAGAGAGAGAGAGAGAGAGAGAGAGTGAGAGTGAGAGTGAGAGAGAGAGAGAGAGAGAGAGAGAGAGAGAGAGAGAGAGAGAGAGAGAGAGAGAGAGAGAGAGAGAGAGAGAGAGAGAGAGAGAGAGAGAGGAGTGGGGGAAGGGAAGGCTTGGCTCAGAGTTACCCTGAATAAATATTTTAAAATAAGTATGTCCATATTTAATTTCTTATTTTAACTAGTTTATGTTTCTTTTTCGTTTGTATTTACGTTCAATCAATCAATCAATCTTTATTTGTTTTAAGGGAAGAAACCCCTGGTGGTCATTACTGGACCATACGTCAAAAGTCATACTGAATCTTTTTTAATAAAAAAAAAATTATAATAACAATGATGTGTAAAGGAAAATATAGTCAAAACATATAGTCAGATGAAGTAGAGGATTGAAGTTGGACATGTTTAACAGTTAGGCATAGCCATGATGATTTGGGTGACAAATGTGATCAGTAACCTATTATAATTATTTTGGGGTTACTACAGAAGAGAAAAAATCTGGTGAAATACATAACACAACTTTCACTTACCATCTTTTTTTTTATTAGTCTATAAGCCTTAAGAGTATTACTTTCACACACACTTTTATTTTTTGCGAGACTTTGTTATTTGGGCTCAGGGAACTTTAAAACATGCATTACCATTGAAAACTCAGATTTGAAATATTTCACGTTCGCAATACTTAATATATTGGTAAATGAAAGTAAAAAACTAAAAATTTCTATCAATTAATTAGTTCTTATTGCAGCAGATGATTGTTTGAGCTTTCCAACAAAAAAAAAACAATTACATTGGATCCCATGCTATTTCCTCTTCATATTGTGTATTTGGAATTATTTTTAGCCGACACGATCTGTTGGAGGAATAAGGGGAGAGATGATTGGTGTAAGGGATGTTTGCTGACCGAGATCCAAACATGAGCTCCTAACAACTTCCTTATCCAGTTTCCTGTACTGTTTTCTAAGAGTAGCACGTTGTATCTGGCAAATATAAGAACAGATATACCACTGCAAACATCCCAGATTTAAGGGAGGGAAACCTATGCCTCTGAAACAAAAGAATCTCCACGGTTGCTATTGTTCCAAAAATTTCATATTCTTTCTAGCAATGAGATGCAATTCTGCTTAACTAAAAGTTATTCACAATAAATTTTAATCAAATTAATTAACACTCTAATAATATTTATTTTAAATGTTTATCTCAAAAAACTGATCATTAAAATGTGGTACAGCAGTAATCCAGGATTTAATGATAGGGAGGTTTTTTTTTACTTCGTGAATAGCCTAATGTTATTTTGAGTAAGGAGATGGTCCGGGATATCTGTCATAAAAACACTAAAATAGTGAAAACCACTATTTTATTTAAATACAACGTTTCGATCCGACTTTGCGGTCTTCTTCAGGGAGGTGTATGCAGTAAGGAATTTCGGTTCCCATTTAAAATGTAGATCTAATCAATCTTCCCTAAATGTATAGAGTACTGTTTAAATAATTTTCATGTTGGCCCTCATTAAAATCATATCATAGCCATTCATTATTAAGTTAAAAAAAAAAACAACTCTGTTTTATCTCATAAAATTAAAAGAGATCATACAGAAATTAAATTTTATTAATTCAAAAATTTCCACCCTCACCACATTTGTTACTTCACTTATTGACGAAGAAAACATTGTAAAACTCAATAACAAGACATCACAAATTTCTTTCTCTATAAAAACCAATAAAAAAATTCTCTCTCCACTTTCAACCAAAACTCCATACAGCAAACACCCTCCTGAAGAAGACTTGCAAAGTCGGGTCTAAACGTTGGCTTTAAATAAAATATTTGTTTCACTATTTTAGTTACTTGTCTACAAGACAATACTGAAACCTACTTGGACTTACGGACATGAACTGTGGAGAACAGCAAAATTTTCTTACATCAAACGCATCTAATCCTTCCAGTCCAAAATCCTTCGAACTAAATAGTCGATGTTCCTTTCTATGTAACCAACAAAACGCTACACTATGACCTTAATATCCCATTTGTTCTAGACCTTATTCCAGCAAAATTCTCCAAATTTCACCAGAACCTTACCTATCATCCGAATCCCTTTGCACAATTTATATCCAGCACCACCCACTCCTATAATCCTCCAAGGTTAAAACGGCAGTGGCTCCGCGACCTTTTATAGTTTGTAAATATTGGAGTTCTGGCAATGGACAGATATTTATAAGATCGGAACACGTGAAGACACGTATCACTTACAATTCATAAAATAACCCTATAGGTCAAACTTATAGGTCTAAGCAATGATCATCTTTAATAAAATTCGATTGTGTTTCTTTTTCTGTGTTTTTATTATTTGCTTTTTCTGATTTTTTTTATCACGTATCTTTAAGTTATTTTATTTTTAATTATTTTATGTTATTTTTTATCATTATTTAGATGTTATTCTATTTCTGTTTATTTTATATTTTCTGTGTGTATAGTGCGAATGTAGCCTTACCTCACTATAATTATTGTCCATGAAGGCAGAATATTATATTATTCAATAAATAAAGAATAAATATAAAAAAATAAAATTAAAGGAATTTAAAAAATATCACCGATGTATACTTATTAATTTGTCCCACTATTCTGTAACGCTTGCCTCAATGTTGCTAAGGCAACGCCTTAACACTCCAGGCTGTGCAACCGCTTATTTACATTATGAATTACAAATTCCCAACCGTAACAGATAGAATTCGGAATGGACGAGGTCTGTGAATTCTGTGAATCTAAGTCAGTCCTACAATGCCTCAAATACTTATAATTATTTTTAAATATGTTTGGTGATGTAAGCCCAATCATTACTTTTGGTGACTAGTACGAAATAAAAATTAATATTAATTTTTAAATAAATTGAAATTCACCATTTCACCATAAGACTTAAGGTTTTAAAAATGCTCGATGTTTCACCTGGGATGATATCATAGGTAAAACCGCACTAATATATTAATAAATGGAGAAAATAACGTCAATGTTTTGCTAACCTAAATATAATCAGAACTAGTCTAAAATTATATATATATATATATATATATATATATATATATATATATATATATATATATATCATAAAAAATAATTTTTTTTATATGAAGTTTTTTTTTAGGCTATTATATATACACTTTAATGGTTATATTCATCAGATAGCATATTATCTATTTTCTAATACTTCGTCCATAACCTTTAGAATATTCCTTCAGAGGAATATTAATTAACAACAAGCATTTTAAAACACGTTGTTGTCATTTAGGGCTTGTAGTAGTAAAACCCTAAGGTCATCAACGCCTATCCAATATTCATTTCAATTAGTAAATTAGTCAATTATTATGAGTAAAAAAAATTCTAATTTAATTTTTTTTTAGGAAATCATTAGCTTTAAGAAATTTTAAAACCGAACATACTTTAACTTTATCATTATTTCAAATAACTGATAATTTTTGTATTAGTCCTAATTTTATTTTTTTATTAATGATATTTACAACTGTTAGTATAAATACATCAAGTAAATGTGTACAGAGTGATATAATCATATGAAAAAGCTTGTTGAGAAACTACCCATTGGTAGTACTCTAATAATATGTCTACATAAGGAGATCACGAGGCCATCTTCTTTTCAGACGCCTCGTAGGATTATCATGGATCGAAGAGGAAGCAAGGTTAGAAACAAGAGGGTTTGGACGGTTCAGAAGTTCATTATGGAAGGACAAGTATCTGTATTGATCAAAATCGGAAACATATGGTACATTAAGGTCGTTATGGATGATTTTATTTGTGACAAAGTAGGGAGCATTGAGGATTTTACGAAGGACTTTGGATTGTAGGGATTGGATACGGAGGAATTTGATGGTTTAGTGGAGCCCCTTAGCTCGATTCCGTAAGTCCAAATAGGCCTTATTATAATTATATATATGAGTCTTTTGTAAATATTTGGAAGTTTAGAGCGTTTGTCTAGTAAGTGCTGCAGTAGTCGAAAACGTCGGGCGGTTTCTAGTCGTTTCAGTCTGGTATGGGGGTTGCGAGTGAGTTGTTGGTCCAGGTGGAGTCCTAGGTATCGGATTTGTTCAACAGGGATAAGTGGAATATTGTTGAAGGATACTGTAGGACAGGAAGTAATAGGTTTACGACGAAGAGTAAAAGTAATTTGATAGGATTTATTGGAGTTTATTTTAATCCTCCAGTTTTGACACCATTCTTCAAGACTTGTGATGTTTGATTGAAGAGTTTGGGATGCAATAGATGGATCGTTATGAACTGATAGGATACACGTGTCATTGGCATAGGTGGTGATGACAGTGTTGGATTTAGGTTGCGGTGTCAGTTGCATAAACTGTGTAAAGGATAGGACCTAGGATACTACCTTGAGGAACACCCACAAACTGAGTAAAAAGAGATGAATAAACATTGTTATGATTGACTTCGAAGTATCTGTCAGTATTGATTCGGATGGTCATGGAGTTTATTATGGAAGGATAGGTATCTGGATTGGGCCAAATCGGAATCAAATATAACGTTAAAGTCTTTATGGATGATTTTATATGTGACAAAGTAAGGAGCGTTCAGGATTTTACGAAGCATTTTGGATTGTTAGGATTGGATACGAGAGGAATTTGATAGTTTAGTGGAGCCCTAGTCCTAATTTAGTTGGAATTTATATTTAATAAGGATACTCTTGGAATATGTGGCTGACTGATAATTGAGGTTTGTATGTCCTATCCTCAAAGTCCAGTAAAATTAGGGATGAACCCAACATTCAAAACAAAAAGAAATTGTTCATAAGCCTATCCTTAATAAATGGTAAAAAGTCCCAAAGAATCCCGTGTCGGTTTTTGATGGGAGGAGGGAAAGAAGGACAGAAAACTGATATTTTTTTAGTTTTTTGAGAATATCTCAAAACCTATGAGTTTTTCGCAAAGATTGTTCTGTACAATTTTTTTATTTATTGAGTATTACAACATTCTGTCACATGGACACTAGTTATAGTGAGGAAGGATAACAGTCACACTATATGTGCAAACAATATAAAATAAATAGAAGCAAAATAACAATAAATAATAAACAAAAAGTATATACAATAAATAAAATAAAATAACCTAAAAATAAGAAAATTAAAACAAAGCATAAAACACATGCGAACCTATATACATTATTTACCATTAGGCGAGGGAACTCCAGGAGAACCCTGAGCTACTCTGTCAACCACCTCCTTGGTACTAAAGCCAGCGGAGATTGATCGAGAGCACTTTAACCACATACACTCGTGTCTTGAGAGGAGAATCTGGCCATTGCCAGAACTCCAATATATACAATCTACAAAAGGTCGCGAGGCCACTGCCGTTTCAACCCTCTTGGCGCATTATAGGGATGGGTGGTGATTGATAGGGATTGTGCAAAATGATTTGGATGACAAGTGAGGTTTTAGTGAAATTTGGAGAATTTTCCTCGGTAAGACTTAAGATCTAGGACAAATGGGATGTTGAAGTCATGATGTAAGGTTTTGTAGGTTACATAGAAAGGAGCATCGACTATTGTTCGAAAGACTTTTGACTGGAAGGATTGGATGCGCTTGATGTTAGAAAATTTTGATGTTCCTCACAGTTCTAGTCCGTAAGTCCAAATAGATTTCAGTATTGTCTTGTAGATCAGTAACTTGTATTCAATGGAAAGTTTAGATTTTCTGTTTAGTAGTCGGTATAGTTGGCCGTATCATCGGTTTGGTTCCTGTCTTTTAAGTCTATTATGAGGGTTCCAGGTTAGTCGTCGGTCTAGGAGAAAGCCAAGGTACCGGACTGTATCTGAGAAAGGAAGCTGGATGATGTTAAAATAAACTGGTGGACAGGATTTACGACAAAGGGGGAAGCTGTACAATATTAAAGTAATTTAAAATTCACATAAAAATGACCCTATACATGTTGTATATTTGTTGTCTATACAATGGTTACGGAGATATTTATGAGATAATATTTATTGCATTTCCACTTTAGGCAAGAATTTCTATAAACCACGAAATTTATAAACAAAAAGAACATGTTTTAAGAAAAGTAGCTATCACACCATCAAATATTGTATAAAAGTGCATTTATAGTTTTAGTGATTGTGGAGGAAAGGGCTGGACTCGGAGCTCCCTTGGCTGATTGTAAATAAAGTATGAATGTTTTTCTTTTTTACATATTAAGTGTGAATGTTTTTCTTTTTTATATATTAAGTATGAATGTTTTTCTTTTTTATATATTAAGTATGGATGTTTTTCTTTTTTTATATATTAAGTACGAATGTTTTTCTTTTTTATATATCTATTTGTTTTACTTATGACTTATTTAATTTGCTACCAATTTCTGTATTTTTTTTTTCATTATTATTTTTTTTTAATTTGAATTCAAGTTACATTTCTTTAGTTTTATAGTTTTTACCTTTGTTATATAGATATATATTTTTATTTATTTATTTTTATTAATTTCTTTTTATTGCATTGTATATATAGTATGAATGGGCCTCATTCAGCTTTAGTACTCAGTGCCCTAAAATGTGGCAAAATGTATTATTTCTCAATAAAAAGATTTAAAAAAAAAAAAAAAGTTTTAGTGAAGTAAAGTAGTAAAGTTTTAGTACATTCTAATGAGATGTTTGAGACAGCAAAACTCTGAAAGTTGAATTATTTATTTTAAACAAAATTGAAATGAAAGACGAGAGTGATATTCACATACCTCCACATCCATCAAAGCATTAAAAAAATCTTCCTAATTTTAAATATTTTATTAAAATTTCATTAATATTAATTAAGTAATGTGATATATTATTATAATCTTCTTAACGAAACTAAAGTAAATCCTAATTTTTTATTCCTTATTTCCTCTCTCGAATTAGATTGTAACGGCTTCACCATGGCACCAAACCTTTATAAAATATAACGTCAATATAAATTACTTAATTTTTTTTTTAATGACATGTATTCAAGAGTTTTCAAAACGGTTTTAATTCCCTAACACTTACAAATGTTATCCGCCCATCCACTTTGCTGTCACGTCCTTAGCCACAGGGGGTGACGGTTAATCGAAGTTTTACTGTATTTGAATAAAAGCGGAAAGTTGTGGGACGTAAAGTTAATGTCAAAATTGTTTCACGGCCCCCCAGAGGGGTTTTATATATTTTATATTAAATTGACTCTTCATGCCGTTAAACTAATCTAAAACTTTGTAACAAATGAGCGAAACAAATAACAAACGCCTTGCATATTTAAGAGAAACTTTTTCTGATTTTTTTTTTTCTCGAATCAAATTGAAAAGTTACGTTGTGTGTGATATAAATAACCGTTCAAATCTGGTAACCCGTAACTCCAGTTACTATAAAGGAAACTTTAGTAATGAATGGCCCTTTCAACCGTTCCTATGAGAATAATATAATTATATAAATGCTTATAAGAATTTATTTATTATCATAAATAAATAATAGCTTTTAGTGCGGTTTTAATTTTCGAACCATTACAAATAAAGTTGGGAGAAGGGAGGTGTACCATTAAAATCATTGCTTCAGGAAATTGTATCCGAAAAAAAAAAATTTATTTCATTCATTCATTCAACAATGAAGTAAAATAATTAGAATAAGCATTAACGTATTTATTTTTTATTATCCAGTAAATGTTTGAATCGTCAATCATTTATTGGATTTCAACGGATATTTATACCACAAAACTTATCTTTTTAATTTGATTCGAGAAAATTAAGGAAAGGTTTTTAAGAAATATGCATGGCTTTAGATATTTGTTTCGCTCCTTTTTTACATAATCCATGATTAGATTAACGGCATGAAGAGTCAATTTAACATAAAATATATAAAACCCCTCTGGGGAGCCGTGAAACAATATAGACATTAACTTTACGTCCCACAATTTTCCGCTTTTTTTCAAATGCAGTAAAACCTGGATTAACCTAATATTAATATAATAATCTGTACCACTACAACCCATGAAGGGTCTTGGGTTCAGTACTATTCAGGGAAAGCACTGTTTCTTGGTCTACGGTTGTGCAAGGAGGTGATTTGACCGAGATCACGCTCAACCAGGTTTCCCCCCTTAATCAATTATTTAATTAAGGGTAGCCACTTTATAGAGGCTGTTTTTTTTTAAAAATAATATTTTCAAGTACTTTTCAACAAAGAAAAAGGAAGCATTCGATTTTTTTATTGCCTCGGAGAATATTCATTATGAAATTATTTGATACAGAGCCACCATTTAAAATACTTTTTTTAAAACGAATTGAAATACTTTGTAAATAAAATAATTAATATTTTGAATACTGTCTTTTAAAATAATAATTAAAATACCTTTTTTGCTAGGTCTGCTTCCAACCATGCTCTCAATAAAAATATCAGTTGAATTAAAAATCATGCAATATCATAAAAAATATAAATGCTAAGATTTACTTTTTATTTCATCTGCGTGTTTCATCATCAATTGAGCCACAACAATTTAAAATGAGACATTGAGTAAACGTGGTCATGCATTTATTAAGTATTCTCTCTAATCCTTGAGCACATGAACAAACTTCTTAACACACATGCAAAGGGTTAATCTGGATGTGACACTATATTGGAAAACTGATATTGATACCTTTTTTGTTTTATTAATGAGTCAAATTTATATATTTTTTTATTATATCGTTAAAAAAAGAAATATTTAAATGATATATGAATTCAGTCTAGAATGAACGAAAAATTCCCCTTACCTAAATGATTTATTTAGTAGGCAACTCTATAAGTCTTTGAGCTGATGAATTATGAGAAATCCAATTCTTTCACTTTTTCAAATACACTTTTTTCTAAACCTGTAGGCATGCTTTTAAACTAATCGTACGATTTTTCATTCATCATAAACTCTGTTTTCCAGATGCCTTTAAAACTGAATTTATAAAAAGAAAAAAAAAATCTATCGAATGTCGTTTGGTTTTTTATACAATCGGCAGAAGTAAGGTTCCTGTAAATTAAAGAAATATTTTCTTTTTTTTTTAATTCATAGGCATTTTACTTATTGTATATATTCGCATTTCAAACAGTATTGATATCCCGAAAAATCTCTATAAATCAAATTAAAGATTCTTTTTCTTGTAACGGCTTCATTATGGCACCAAACTTTAATAAAATATAACTGTAATATAAATTACTTCATATTTAAATTAGTATATATTGTACTACTTCATATTATTATATTGTCAATATAGTAAAGTAAATAGGAGATTTTACACAAACATAGTGCTGTGATAAAGCCAATTCTAATATAATCTTGCAAGATCTGAATCCTTACCAGAACCCTAGAAATAATTATTGAAAGAATTGAGAAAAAAATCATCTCCGCGGTAGGCAGAGCGGTCTGAGATTAGAGTACTAATATATGCAGAGGATGGACCAATAAAGAACTGCTTACAGATACTTATCAATCAATATCCTATGATATGAAGGCAAGGATGTTAAGATTGGACGAGCTGTAGCTCGGAGCAATCGATAAGGAAGCCTCTGTGCAACAATGAATGCATCAACAGTAGGCAAGTATTTTAGATCTATAAGGCCAAAAAAACAAACAGAAATATTGATCTAATATACAATAGACCTACATGCAGATATCAGGGAAGAAATAGCTCAGGATAGGCAGAGATGGAAAAGGATAGTTATAAATGGAAAAACAATGTCTGTGATGCCAAAAGAACTGAAATATATATATATATATATATACCGAGTAGAAGGATGTCTACTATCAACCTTTTAAATATATCCTTCTTACTTACGGGACACCCTATATATATATATATATATATAAACTATGATTTTTTTTTAAATTACGTGTTGTTGCAATCTGAAAAAGTTGATTGGAGGTCTTTCTCACCTTGGTTCATTTTATTTTGATAATTATAATTACGTGCAATCATGTAAGCAAATATACAGAATTTTGCCAAATATCTAGAGTTGCAAACTAACCCAAAATTGCTTAGGAAACTTTTTTATTTATTCAGAAATATTACATTCTGTCACAATTACGGATATTTATAATAGTGTTCAGAGAGCACACTCACACTCTATTTCCAATAAATAATACAGAAACTAATAATAATAAAAGTAAATGTATATAAACAAAAGAACTAAACTAATCAAAATAACAACTAAAACACATGCATACTATACAATATTGTTTAGGTAACTAGAAAACAAGTTTAATTTTCCGCCTCTTCTTTTTTCCTCCACAAAAAAAAGACACAGTTTTACGACAGTATTTTAATTAAGATATTTTCTAATAATTAACATATCATTAACTTATCTTATGTACTGATTTAAGATAAAAACAATCAAAAAATATTTTTTCATACCCTGTAAATAAAATTCCGTTAGAAATTTTCCGTCCTCTAAATCATGTGACTCGGAGTAAGTTGTCCCCCCCCCTCTCTCCCTCCCCCAAACTCCCAGTTACGGTCCTCTGCCGCGGTAGCGTTGAAGGGAGGAGGCAAACAAATAACGATGTTTGTTTCGGCGGGTCTTGTTCAAATATTAATACCTCCTCAAGTGGGCTGTGAAATTTTCGGGAAATACATTGCGGATGATATCTTACGACAATATTTTGAAGTCCTTTTGTCGGTTCCATTCTACAAACATTCTTCTATTTGTAGAATTCGTAAAAAATTATAGATATGAAAAATTTAAATCCATTAATAAGTTATCTAATGATGCTCGTTATCAGAAAAAAATAAAACTTTTTTTAGTTGTAAAACCTTCTGGAAACGGTGTACTGATTCACGATAATGTGAAAGGTTTTTTTTTTTTTTTTTCATTTTCATGCCAATTATATGTATATTGGTTTTATAATTTTTTATAAGATAGATAAAATGGAGGTATGAAAAGTTACACTAAGGCTAACTAAAAAATGGAGAAAACGGTGGAGAAAGAAAGGCTAAAGATTTGGTACAGTTTTGTCGAGAATGGATTTAAAACAGGATCCTGGAACTTAGTGTATAAGATGCCAAAAGGAATAATTAATCCAAGCAAGGCATTAGTACTAATATAATATTTGTAATAATACAACATTTGTGTAAGGAAACTGAAAACAAACATAAGAATCCAAAACAAGGAAGAGTAATTCTAACGGAAGAGAAACTAGAAAAGGAAGTCAAGAAGTGCAAATAAGGAAAAGCTGCCTTATGGGAGGGTATCTTGATACAAAGAAATGTTTAAGGAAGGATGACAGGGAGAGAGGGTGTCTGTTACAAGATTATTTTAATGTTTTGACAAGGGAATCTTTCCATATTGATGGAAAAGAAGAAAAATTACTACTTTACTAAAAGGTGGGGACAAAGATGAAACTGTTATTAAGTCCTATAGAGCGATCTGCTTATTACCAGTTCTAGGTGAATTAGTGGATAGAGTGGTAGTAAGTGAGAGGGAAAATATATTTATAAATTAAATTGTGATAAATTCGGTTTTATACCCGGTCGATCTGCAGAATAAGCTATGGGCAGAGTAAATAATGTAATGGATAATAGACATGAAAAGTTTGTTGTAGGAATTTTTCTAGATATGGCAACGGCATTTGATAGACCTTGGGGCCAGATATTTAAAATCTCTAGGAAAAAAAAGAACCAATAAAGTCTGTTATAGACTGATAAAGGACTACTTGAATGGAAGAGGGGTAGAAATGTGTGAATCTGGGACAGTAGTTCAAAAGACGGTACCCACAAGGCTCACTTATAAGTCCCTCAAATGTGAAAATTATTAACTGCTGAATTAATAGTGGCAATACATGTAGTCAGATGGTCAGTAGTTGCATTTGCCGATGATTGTATTTGAATAATATGAGAAAATTCTAGAAGAGAAAATGAAATAGCATTGAAAGTGGTGATATGGAGAACTATTGAGTGGTATAAAATAAAAAATAAAAATGAAAGTATCAGTTTAAAATACAAAAATGATATTTTTGAAATGGCATATGAAAAGAGAGACAATAATAGGAGTGGAAGATATGCCTATGAAGATGAAAAAAGAAATTAAATACTTCGGTACAAAATGGAAGAAGGCTGGGGAGTGAACAGACATAGACGAAGTAGGACAAAGAACTTATGACACCTTTCGGAAGGTAATAAGATTAGTGGGGACAGCATGTGACATTAAATTATGTGAAAAACTTAAGGAAGTATGTGAAATATGAAAACGTGGTATAAGAAAATTTATACTCACTTACACAGGCGGATCTATGGGGGAGGGGGGAATCTTTCGGGCTTAAGCCCCTCCCCTAAATGGTGAAATGTACCCATATTTTATGGAAGAAAATATTTAAATATTATCTCTTTAAGTATTATTGTTCGTGTAATTACATTTAATAGGGCTTTAAGAACCATTTAAACACGATTTCATACAGTTAGTTAGTATCTTTCTTTATTTCTAAAGTAATTATCGTTATATATATGAAAAAAAAAAACCTTTCGGGTTGAAGTTCCCCCGAAAATTAAATCCTGGATCCGCTAGTGCTCACTTAAAATCATCGACCAGTAGTTTCAATAGAAACTTTTGAATAACAGACGAAAAAAAAAATGAATCTTTCAATGAGTTTAAAAACTGTTTCATCTTTTTAATCATAAGAGTTGCTCAAATATTTCAATTTTGGAAAAAACGGTGCATACCACTTGTAAAGAAATCAAGCGATTGAAACTGAGTGCGGTGTGCGATAAGTGTATATGTGTTTAAAAGTGATAAAAAAAGAGAGATGAAAAAGCCAGGAAATGAAAAATATCCAGACTATAAGAAGTCAATTACTGGCCCTTAATTAATGATTGTACCGTCATTTTCATTATATGTATTTTTTGGTAATTAGAAATTAACCTGAGGCTGTAGTATGGAGTTTGCCCTTCAATGTTGTATTTAAATTTATTATTTCTAATTATTATTTTTTTTTTTATTTTAAATGATCAAAATATGTATTTATCATCAAATATAGAATATAAAATTTGACTCATTGCATACTCATTTAATGTATGATCACCATCTTAAAAACTCTGTGCCAACAAAATATGCAATTGCATAAAAATTCCGTCCTTGATCATTAGTCATACTTACTTCACGTAATTAAAAATTTAGTTGTTAATAGTAAATTTGCTTTCCTACTCTGCTTGAGGATAAGGTGAGTTGGTGCATGCGCACTTAGGCTCATTTTTTTGGGTCGATTCGTTCTAGGTATGATGCTAGTTCCTAGGTCGCCTAGCTTTCAGGATGCCTAATCCGAGGTTTTTCCTAGCTGCTAGCGACCCAGCTAGATCAATTACAATAGTATTAGCTCAGCTATTGTCATTAGTTAGGGTATTAAAGGGCTAGGATATTGTTACCGGAGAGGTGTGAGTGACGCGGGAGGGTGCCAGGGGGGAGGGGAGGAGGTAGGAGACAAAGGGCAGCTATCTCGCCGCTTATCGCAGCCCTGTCAGATACTTTTGTCCTTCTCTCTCCCTCAGCCCCGCTTCCGCTGCCCCGAGCCTGCCCTTTTTATGCCCTCGCCGCTTCCACCAATTCCAGCTAATTGTCTGCTCCTATTTAGCCTTAGCCCTGTGTCTGTAATCGTGCCCTTGGCGTTAAACCCGAACCATTGATATCGGCTCCCTCAATGTCAACTCACAAGGTAACCAAAGATTAACAGTTTCAAATGAAATCCCGGATTCGGATTACTAAAGAGTACTCACAGCAGGAGAACGTCTAAATGCATATTATGGAAGTGCGTACCATTCTAAGTAAAATGAACCTTGTCCATTTAAGAGCCCCTGGTTTCAAAATTAGCGGCTGATTCAAAATATGGAACGATCTGAGGATTATGTTGCGAAAAAGTTGGAACTTCTTTTTTTTTCCATACACTTTTTAAAACAACATTTATGTAAATTAAACATATATCACAAACCATACTACTATATCATAGGAAGTAGTCAATTGAAAATTTATCCAACTAAAAAAAAAATTCCAACCAAAAAAATATCCACATTTGATTATAAAGCAGAAATCGCCGAATGTGAGGAAAGACTGGATGTTGATCAGGGTTACCGCAGCTTGATAGCCCTATAAAATTGCTGAGAAAAAATTATTTTAAAGAATGGGTCAGCTGCAGGTGGCAAGGCTGGAGTTCGACATTTTAAAGAGACCCCGAAAGCTAATAAATACATATACCAGAAACAAGTACTTTCGTGATCGGAATGATCTAACACTTTAAAACTCAGCATTATCTACCTTTGCGTGGACCCCCCAGGAGCCAGTGGATAGTCAAAGAAAGCAAAACCACTATCAGGCGGATGAAGTGGAAACGGAAAAAAAGAATATATATGATAAATGTATTCCTTTCCTAAAAGAAAAATTCCGCGGTTTGGGTCTCGCAGAACGATTCCAAAATAAACAATGAGCTTCCACGAAAAACTAAATGTTGATGTTTTGGAGAGCCTGCGATTTTGGCCCAGAAAATTATTCTGGGCTCCCTAGAAATCATCTATTATCACGTATATTGTAATTGAAAGTTAATTGAGAATATTTGATATTTATTTATTCAATTTTAATGCTCAGTTTAGTCCTGTATTTTTATTTATATTCATAAAATTATGTAGGTTGATATATGTACGTTTTAAGCTTGTAATTTTAGCTTTCAAACATATCTGAGTTTACATTTATATTAGTCTAACCCCCAAAAAATGTATATTGTGTAATAGTGTAATAATAATGTTTTAAATGATTAGTAATATATATATGATAAAAGATGATCTTGGGAAAAGAGACTATAATATGTATTAGTAGAAAAAAGCCTTTTTCAGTCTCGATAAATATTAACTTTATTTCAAATTTATCCAAATATTCGCCTTTTCATGCATCTTCAGCGATAATCTTATGTTACATGTAATTCAAAATTTTCATTAGCTTTTTTGCAATGTCAAATAACACAACCGAATGAGTTCGGACCTTCAGACCTATGAATAATATGAAGGTGTCTCCTACATCAGTTATTTAACCCGTAGCAGCGAGAAAAAACATAATAAAAATAACAATAATAATAATCAAGATTTTCTCCTTATAGATATGAGAGAGAAAAAAACAGAGCTTATTGATGTCGGGATCCCCAATAATAATATATATATTTTTTTATTATTCATTGATATTTACAACTATATTATAAATTTAAAAAAATACAACTAGTAAATGTGCACACAGTAATAATACAATCAAATGAAAACGCTTGTTGAGAAACTACCCATTGGCAGCACTCTAATAATATATTTACGTAAGTAGATCACCAGACCATCTCCTTTTCAGACGCCTTGGAGGGAATAATTATATAAGCTCCACTGTTGGAGAAAATCTGAGAAAATATCAGGAGCTATCAACAGAATTGAAGAAATTGTATCATTTGGGGAGCGCCACGACCACTCCCATTATAATATCCTCCAATGGACTGATGCGAAAGTCAACAGTGGCAGGCACGAATGGTTTGAAATTAGCTCTTAAAGTGCTGAAAGGGGCTCAACACTCAGTTCTCTTAGAAACATCACGTATTGTCCAACATTTTTAAACATTAAAAAAATAAAATAAAAAATAATATGAAGGCGGTCTGGTCTCCCATCTCAGAAACGCAACCAGTAAAGCGAGAATAAAATGCGTAAGGGGTTGATTAATAAGCCTTGTTTATCAGGCATCGATATGCAGTAGGACAGCCCTTCATTCAATAAAGTATTGCTCTCTCTGATTTTTCTCGACTATAAATGAATATATACGAGCTCTTAACATTTCCTTAAATTCCTCAAATCTCCAAGATCATAACTTTTACTATTCGTGATTTTGGTGATTTCAAACTACATTTCCAACTCGCGACTTTCTCCAAGGAGTGAAAAAGCCGTATTCCGTTCAATGGGCTGGATACTTTTGGAAGAAGCGACTTTTTTCCGCCTCCATAACTCCCTTTATCGGTCTCTTTGAGGGTTTATTTCGATAGACATCAAAAGCCGACGTGTCTTTGTAGCTGTGAAAGATTCACACCCCGGCAATGGAATATCTGTTAGCTGCGGCACAGACTTCCAGTTACCACCGCTGTAGGAATTTGAGCAGAAAAGTCCTGTATTCATTAGAGATAAATAACTGATTCTTGGTCCTGAAATATCTATCTGTGACATCACATCCTGCCTTTTTATGATCAATTTGTACTGTCGCTGACTTTTTTTCCTCTTTATTTTTATCTCCTCTCTCGGATATTGTGATAACGGATAAATAAATACCTGTTATAATTAATATAGGAAGGAGTATAAATGGGGAAGCATGTTCCAATTCAGAAGTCTCCGATCTTTTTCTACTTGAGAGCACATTTTTAGATAATGTGTCAAGTGTCGGGCGCCAATTTGCGTTTTCTCTAGATTTTTCATTTTTTTTTTCATATTGTTTATAATAATAAGAAAACTAATTTTAACACTGATGTAGCTGGAAGAAATCCATCAGGAAGTCTCTACACAACTACGAATTCCTCAATAGCGCAGTGTGTATCAGAACTAGTGTCCAAAATCTATAATTATTTTTTCTACAAAATCATGTAATAATTATTATAATATATTTTTAATTTTAAAATCATGTTTGATTTATAAATGAAAATTCTAAGCGATCTTTGATTCAATTAAAAATAATGATCAATCACTGAGTGATCCCGTTTTAGACAAATAATAATGATTGTATTATTGTAAAATAATAATGACAATTATTGTATTGTAAATTGTGAACAAAATATTTTTGATTAGAAAATAAAAATCACCTTTTACACACATATTAATATATTAATACGTTATAATTGTGTACATTTTTCAATACTATATATCTGGAATCGCTTTTGTGCACACGCTACATGCACATCATATATATAATGTGTATATATAATGTAAAACATAATATATATATATATATATATATATATATATATATATATATGATGGGGCTGGGGTAGCCTTGCGGGCTAAGTCGCTTGCAATAGGTAATCAAAGTTAAGCAGCGCCGAGCGTGGTTAGCGCTTGGATGAGTGCCCGTCCAACAAGGAAAGCCACGCTGCCAGAGATTACCCCCCCCCCCCGATATATGAGGCCAGTCAGCCTACTGGAGGCAACTCACACCGACCGGGCGTAGGATTGATGACCCTACTCCGTACTTTAAATAGGGAATCGGGATGTGGTTTAGGAGACTACACTCGCGGTCAAAGATCTTCATGGTCAGTAGCGCCAACCGAAAAAAAAAAATTATATATAATTTTTATCTGATGACGTTACTGATCTTGTATATCTTGTGCCGCCTCAACAAGCCTGCTCTATCTTTGCCTGTCTTGCACTATTTCTTTCCAGTTATCTGCAGGCAGCTCTGTTATACCTTTGTTGATTCTATCTATCCATCTTCAATTTGGCGTTCCATGTGGTCTTTTGCCTTCTATTGAAGCAATAATTGTTACGTATAGGCTTCTAGATGGATTGCTATGAGCTACATGCCCCGCCCATCTTAACTTCCGTGCCTTCATATCATGGGACATCGATTGACCGGTTTCTGTAAACAGTTCTTTATTGGTCTTTCTTCTCCATGTGTTAGTCCTCTGATCCCAGATCGCCCCGGTTATCGTGCTGAGGATTTTTCTCTCAAAATCTTTCAATACTTTTTTCTGGAGTGCTGGTTAGTGTCCAGGTCTCACAGCCATATATCAGAACTGGTTTTATTCAAGCTTAACATCATTAAACATCAGACTTAATATCTTCACCTAAGGAGAAATGAAAACGACATTCGATGAAGTAAGGGAATGATTTAAAAAAGTTATGAAACGGTGCACGAATCTTGAAAAAAAAACCACTAAAAATGGCACCGAACCTACAAAAAATGCCAAAATTTCTAATGACTTCGGAAATTAAGATGTTCTGTTGCTACGAGTTGACAATATCCTCAACCAAATACTCCATAGACTCAAAATATAGCTAGAGATTACACAAAAAATTATATATCTTATTTAAAAGATAATCACTCAAAAATTGTTATTTGAAAAATAATGATAAGGATATAATTTGTACCACTTATGATCAAAAATAAAAATCGTTCGTAATAAAAATTATCATAAAAATCTTTATCAGATTAGATTTTGATTTTTTTAAATTATCCATTCCAAACCCTGGTCGGAACATATGTATATATGTAACTATATGGATTCAATTTTTTATTTTTGTTTTATTAAATTCATAATTTTCTTAAAATGTCAATGATACAATTTAATTCTAAAATTAAAAATCTGACTGCTCAATGGAGGAAAATTGAAAGTAATATCCTATATATAGAAAAAGAGGGAGAATTGAAGCTCACCCCGTGCACTCAACAGATCCTTGAACCCAGGCGAAGATCGTTCCTGTCGGCACCAGATTTCAGCTGGCCCAGACAATTTTTATAAATTATCTGAGAGGGAAGACTTTTGGCTCCTTATGCATCACATAATTGTTTGAACAAAATTATTTTAATTCCTTATATACTATTAACAATGGGATCCTATTTGAGAAAATTAATTAATTAAAATCACTATTAAATCACGTCTAAATTTAATTAATTGAAATCATTCTTGCCTAAATTTAATTAATTAAAGTAAATGATTATATTGTTATATATATTATTATAGACTTATCCAAAACTGGAGCAAATTGTGTAAGTGGGTTATTGTCTTGATAAATGTAGATAAAATAATATTAAATTATTGAAATTAAGATTTATAAAAATAAATAATGTTATTAATTTTAAAATTGTGAATTACGGGTTCAGGGCATAAATATATGTATTATTTATTAAATATAATTTTAGATGCTGAAGAGGATGACAAAGTATTCCTGAAACGAATACAAATAATTAATAATAGAATATAAGTATGAATGTGTTTTTATTTATTTTATTTAATGTTGTCCCATATTTGATTTATTCTGTTATTCCAAGTTTTCGTTTGTTTTCTTTCGTTATAATCTTGTTTTTCCTTTATTGTATATATGGTATGTTTTTGTTTCATACATCCTAAATACTCAATGCCCTTAATTGAGGCAAAATGTATTTGTTTCTCAATAAACTATTATTAGTTTAAAAAAGAATAATAATCATAGAATAATGATAGAAATTGAGGGTGATTATTAAATAGGACCTATGGGCAAGAAGTAAGGAAAGATAAATAAATTAATGAAAAAAAGTCAAAAATATGATCTTAATTCCTTAAATATAAACTAACAATAGGAATATATTTGGGGAAATTAATTAATTAAAATCGCTCTAAACTAAATATAATTAACCAACGTAATATTATACTATTATACATTATATCCAAATTTCTTAAAAATTCGGAGAAATAGTTCTAAAGATTCAATATAATTAGTGGATTTCAAAATATTTTAAATGTAAAATTATAATTTCGTATACACTATTTTTTTTTATTATTGAAAAATATTACATTCTGTCTCAAAGGACATTTATAATAGTGTTCAGAGATCACATTCACACTCTATGTACAATAAATAAAATAAATTATACAGAAAAATAATATATAAACAATAAATAAGAATAAAATAACCTAAAAATAAAAAGAACACATACATACCTATATACAATATACATATACACTATTAACAGTAGGAATCTACTTGATAGAAATTAATTAATTAAAATCATTCTTAACTTAATTTAATTAATTAAAATAAATGATTGCATCGTTATAAATATTATTATAGACTTATCCAAAACTGGAGCTAATTGTGTAAGTAGGTTACTGTCTTGATACATGTAAATAAAATAATACTATTATTTTTTTTTAAAACTATTTATTCAAGATATTTAGAAATAGAAAATAAACTTTACTCTGGGACGATGTCCCCTTAGAATAACAATAATGAACAGTTACAAAAGAAAAAATACATATCTGGCCAAAAACCAACTTAATAAAGATTCAAACAATATATACAACAACTTAAATAATAGTATGTAAATTACTAAAAAATAAAATAAAATCTTCTCAATAAAAAAAATTACAAAAATAAAAAAAAGAATTACATGTATAGAAAGAAAAAGCAAAACCTCCAGAAAAGAAAAAATATCAAAATTACGTAAATAAAAAATATTGACTTATGTTAAAACCCAAACAGCTAAAGCATACAAAATATATACATATATTAAAGAGATATTAATGACAGAAGATGAGCAACGGTATCACAACAGAAAAAAATAACTGATTTAAAGAAAATAAATTATTTATATATGTTATACAATACGCAATGGTATTGTAAACTATAAAAAAACACGGAGATAAAGATAGGAAAAGATATATATGTATACGTATAGAAATTAAATACGTCTAAAATATACACAATCTTGTATTTACAACGGTATTATAATATAAATACATCAAGTAAATGTGTGCACAGGAATATAATCACATGAAAACGCTTGTTGAGAAACTACCCACTGGTAGCACTCTAATAATATGTCTATATAAGGAGATCACGAGGCCATCTTCTATTAAGTTATTGAAATTAAGATTTTAAAAAATGTATAATGTTACTAATTTTAAAATTGTGAATTACGGGTTCAGGATATAGATACATGTATTATTTATACAATATAATTTTAGATGCTGAAGACGGTGACAAAGTATTCCTGAAACTTATAAAAATAAATATTAATATAAATAATCATATAAATTGAGGGTGATTATTAAATTGGACCTATGGGCAAGAGGTAAGGAGAGATTAATAAAATAATGAAAAAAAGTCAAAACTAGAAACTAATAAATATGATCTTAATTCCTTATATGTTATTAACAATAGGAATATATTTGATAAAATTAATTAATTAAAATCATTCTTAAGTAAATGTAATTAATCAACGTATTATTATACTATCATACATTATATCCAAATTTCTTAAAAATTCGGAGAAATAATTCTAAAGATTCAATATAATTAGTGGAATAATTTAGATTTTAAAATATTTCAAACTAATAGCATTAAGTATTGTACATATAGATTTATTAACAAAAAATATGTCAGATGTCGCATATACTATATTTTATTTTTAAAAAATTGGCATTTTAAAAAACATAAAATTTAATTTTAATAATAAAAGGTCTTAACTTTATTGTTCGTAAAAATATAATTTCGTAAATACTATTTTTTTTTTTATTATTGAAAAATATTACATTCTGTTTCAAAGGACATTTATAATAGTGTTCAGAGATCACATTCACACTCTATGTACAATAAATAAAATAAATTATAAAGAAAAATATTATATATACAATAAATAAGAATAAAATAACCTAGAAACAAATAAATAAAAAGAACAAATACATACCTATATACAATATACATATACACTATTAACAGTAGAAATCTACTTGAGAAAATCAATTAATTAAAATAATTCTGAATTAAATTTAATTAATTAAACTAAATGGTTTTGTACTGTTGCTGAAAAAATTGGAGACAACAATCTAAACAGACCAAATATAATTAAAAGATTTTAAACATATTTCAAACTAATAATATTAAATACAATCGGACCATTGTATATCGAATAAAGTGCATCGAAATTTTGTACATATGGAGTTTTATAAGGAACAAAAAAAAGTCTGTGAATTTTTTAAAAAATAAATAACTTAATTGTCATAAAAAGTCCTTAAATTTGCGTTGATAGGAATATTATTTCTTAAATACTATTGACGGTATGAATCTATTTGAGAAAATAATGATAATTGATTAAAAGTGTACTTTACTAAATTTAATTAATTAACCTAAATTAATGTATAGCATTGCTCCGAGAATATAATAAAAGATGCCGAATATAATTAGAATGTTTATAAAAATATTTCTGACTATTAGCATTAGATACAATGAAATCTCTGTAAATCATCATGTCGAAAATTATTCTACATCGACTTTTTTTGTGTTAGAAATCGTCAGAAAGTTCAGAAAAAAATGTCTATAGAAAAAACTTGATATTTAAAAAAAATCTTTAATTCAAAGAGGCTTTTATTTTACTTTTACAAAGCGGTTACTAATTAAATAACAAAAAACAAAAATCATGACTATAGTTTTACAAAGATATGGAAATTAGGGGAGATCTTGTTGGGTGTCCCAAAATTAACGCAAGAATTAAATTAAATATAAAACACAGTTCGTTCTTCTTTTGTTTCCTTTTCTTTTTTTTATCAATTTAACAGCTGATAGTTTAGGGTTGATTAAAATGGAACGTTGATAAAGTCAAATCACTATCCCGACCATATTTTGTACAAAATGTTTGAACTCATAATTTAAGAATATTTTTCAACAATGAAAACACATTTTTCGCTGGTATAACACTCCATTATTATTAACCCTAAGCTATCAGCTGTGTTTTGTATTTAATTTAAATCTTGCGTTAATTTTGGGACACTCTATATAAGAAGAAACTACAGGGTAACTACGCATAAAATACTAGGGTAAACTACGAGGTAACTCAGAAACTACGCATGAGAATGAAATTCTTCGAATACAGTAAAATTTTCATTTTACCAAAATTTAGTATGGCTTTCTTAATATCAAAATGGCTTATATAAATTCAAATCATTATGTGTGAAAGAAACGTTCAATTTAATGAATAAATATTTAAAAAAATAAAGATGTATTGGGAAAGTTTAAATCCATAACGTTTGATTAAAGTCGATAAACTGGTTCGGAAATGTAGTGTTGTCTTTTTTTATCCTATTCTTGAATATCTAAAGCCATTTTAGTCATGCTAAGTATAAATGGAAATAAACAAACCGGAGCGAAACCATTATTTTATATAATTACTATAAAATAATGCTCTGTTTATTTTGTAATATTAAAAAATTTTGACCTTAAACCAGCACATATGGATTATATAATAACCTTAATTAGCAACAATATTTTTCCTGAATTACAAAATGATCGAGTAATTTTTTAATCTACACTGCATCTTTTTTTAATTTTATTTACCGAGGTTACTAATTTGTAGTCAGTATTTTGAATACTATTTACAGTTGCTTCCGGAACAGTATTATAAATATCCTTAATTGAAACAGATTGTAATATTTCTCAATAAATAAGTTTTTAAAAAAATTACGATTATTTTGTTATTTATCTTTTTCAGTCGAATATCCACTAAAACGTCATCCGGAAAACCCAGAATTAGGTAAATGCAATTTCTTTCGTCGATAGATATATATTTAAAGTGGTACAGGAACAAAATGCTGAGCTGAAGATAAAACAAATTTTTGTACGAAAGTTCTAATCAAGAGATGCTCAGAAGGGGGAGGGATAACGCATGTTGCGCTCTCAAAAATTTAGAGAGAGAGAGAGAGACATTTTTATGGCATTTTATATTTTTAAGGACGGAAAGCCACATTTTAGGGGCCTATGAATTTTTGGAGAGTGTGGTATTCTTGAGAAATTTCCATTTGGAGGAACTTTCATGCGAAGGAAAACATAGAATACATAGTTACATTGTTACACAGCTGAGTGCAGGTCGTGATGGTCCGAGTCTAGCCGGGTCAAATCCAGCTTTGGCAAATTGAAATTTATTTCTTGGTGGACCCATTGTGGTAAGAATAGTTTCGGTTGTACCTTTAGAACAACCCCTCCGTATGGCAGAAATAGCGACGTAGGGGTAAGACAAGTGTTACAGTGAATAAACTAAATTTTTTATAAATATACTTTAACTTAGGTCCATTTTTAAGAAGAGAGCAATACGATTTTTTGGACGGAGGGAGGAGGGGAGAGAAGCATGCGCTATCATCTATCCATGTTTTAGATAAGTGTTTTTTATTAGCCGGTTAGCAAAGCTCGTTGAACATTGAAGGGAATTGGTACTAGGGCTATAGTATTCATTCACACAATATGTACATAAGAAAGGAAAATAAATAAAAATAACCAAGGAAGATGAGAACGAATATATATATATATATATATATATATATATATATTATATAAGTAGAATAACACATTAAAGCCGAATGATAATAAAATAAATAAAACACATTCACACCTATGTACACTATTTACTTTGGCCCAGGGGACTCTGAATCAAGCTTTGTCCCCAATTGTATACCAATTCTTTACATATAATTCTTTACATATAAACTTTTTTTCTAATTTTGTATTTTGTAAGTATAATGGTCGATGTCACAATCACGATCACGTGCAGATTTAAAATCTATTAATGAGGAGCTATGTCTTTTAGAAATTAGGACATGATCTATTTGAGTTATCTAAACTTTTATTTTATAACTAGTTCATTTTAATATAACCATCACTTTCCGAAGAAAAAATAAACCTTACCAGAATATATGATTCTGACGAGGTTACCATTACGATAACCTTTGCTGTTGATATGAGGAGAAATCAATCTTAATATTATCTTGAATACTTCATCGAATACTTGGTGTTGGTCTAGCAACAGTTAGGCGGTCTTGGTCTTGGTCCTGCAAAGTGCAAGACTAGATTTTGGGCAACACTAGATCCTCCCTATGGCCAAGTTAATACTAGCCGGTTAATATACAGCTCTTCCCTCTACTTACTAGTTTACACTACAGTGAATCATTTTTTTTAATATTTTTTTTTTTAATATTTTATTTTTTTATTTATTTTTTTTTTATTTGATATTTACTTACTCCCTTTTGTTGGAAAGCATCTTAACAACTGACTTATTTAAGGGGTCGAAATTTAACGTTTATGATTCCTAATATTGCTATGGGGGCTAATGGGATTGCGGGTTGTGGGGTCGCGTAGTCTCCCAGGTCGAGAAGGAACACGTGGCGCTATTAAGAGAAGTGGAAATAATTCTCTTTATACGGGAGCCCCTTTGTTTTCAACCTTCTTCGGGGCGATTTGAATCACAATTTATTTCTAGCGAGATTTATTCATGAGATCAGTTTAAAAAAAAATAAACTCCCTTCGTAAATACTTCGAAATACGGATTGCCGGAATAAATCAAGGAGCTGACGACTTGTGGATTTTTCCCGATTTCTTAATGGAATTTAGAGACCTTTTTTCTTTTCTTTCTTTTTTTTTTTTTTTTTTTTTTTTGTTAAGAAAATTTTCGAGACCGTACTTTTGGGATTGTCTCAGAGAAGAAGGCACACTGTGGTTGAAGATTTGACTTTCGACAAAAAAAAAAAAAAAAAAAGTAAAAATATCAGTTTCGATCTCTACGGCATTAACTTATGTTAGTTCTAATATTATTTTCTAGTTTCCTATCATCTTATTATATTTTCATATATCGTTTTATTTTTAAAAAATGTTTCTTGTAAATAATGACGAAAAGAATAGTTGGGGTGATCAGTCAAATAAGATGGCAAATATAAATGATAATATTTATTTTGACATTTTCCGACCTTTCGACCTGAAGTTCAGGCCATCATCAGGGCTAAGAAAAGAAGCAGATAACAAGGTATGAGAAACATAAAAATTAATGTAAAATGCAGTTGTTAGAATAATGACAATAGTAAGAGAACTTAGAGATAAATAATAATAACCGGTACAAAGTGTGGAACGATGAAGTAAACATAATCAAAAAAAGTTACATAAGTATTGAAATGGGAATCTTAGAATAAAATGTAAAAAAAAAAACTTCAGGTCGAAACGTCGGCAAATTTCAAAATAAATATTATCATTCATTTTTGCCTTCTTATTTGACTGATCGTCCAACTATTCTTCTCTTCATTATTCACGACAGTCAACCATTTACCCACAATTTCTTGTAAATACTTTTTAGATTTCATATGTGTTATTATATTTTAGAATTATCTACTTATTTCTTGACAAAAATTTTATTTTATTTATTTATTCAGTATTTAATTTAAAAAAAAAAAACACTGTATAATTTAAGTGAGAAAATGCCTCTAAATAATGTTATTTTATTAAAAAAACACGTCACATGACGTTTTAAAGATCTCCACCATTATAGGGTTCCTTTCTAAAAAAACAACAAAAATATAACGAGTTAATTATTACCAATAAAAAAATTAAAATTCTAAAATCACAATCTACATTCATTAAAAAAAAAGAAATTTCCACGTGCTCTAAAATAAAGAAATTGTATAAAATACCTCTGTGAATTTTTTTCCCAGATTCTACTAAGGTATATTAAAGAATAATGAACGAGTTGATTGCCTTTGTCTGCCTTTTGAGACATTATTTTATTTTATTATTAAAAATATTCTATTAAAGTAAGGGAGTTCTTCGGCATTTGGAAAACTCCTACTGATATATAGACTTTAATTAATGTTAATTAGTAACGATTCGAGTCGGAAAACATCTCTCTTTTGGTGGGTTAAGAAATTATCTCAAATTGGTAGTGGCAAAAACTAAAACGAAATGGCAAAAATGTGTTAAATAAGTCTTTAAACATAATTTTTGGTTGTACCATACAGTGTAATTTTAGTGCTTGTGGTGAACAAAATACTTCGCTAAATACTTCTTCTTTGAGTATCGTCGCCCTATTAAACGAAGACTGCTATGCTCGAGGAAAAAATCAATAAAGTTCAAGATGTAGTTAATACAAGAGGTGCAGAAAAAAATGAAAAAATTGCCACAGAAGTCTCAGTTCAGTCACTACATCAACTGCATTTGAAGTATATGATCAAAACTGAATAATATTTCAAATAAAATATTTTAATTTTAAAATACAATAAATGTTTCATAACAGTATAAGAAGAAAAATATGCAATACATTTTTTATAACATGTATTTTTTTAATTATAAAAATACAAAAAAGTATTTTTCCTTTTACGTTATACTAAATTACAAAAAATGTATTTTATTTTGTAATTGAAATGCACAAAATAAATTTCTGAATTGAGCATGCCCTTTTAAGTATTGTATCAAAACTGGTTGTTTGCATGAGAATTGTCCCATGTGAAAATCGAACTTAGAAATTGTTCAAGGTTGATTGAGTTAAATTTATAACACGATTAACAATGGGCATAAAATCGAATAGCTTTAAACAAAATATTAAGGACTGCAGGGTCTTATCATAGGAAAGGGTACAAGAGTATATTCTGTTAAATCAACTAGTAATGTTGTTGTTGACGGAAAGATGTTTAATTAGGAAAAATACTTGTTCTTTTTAATTACTTTTCACGAAATAAAAGGAAGGATTCAATTTATGTAACATCTTAGAGAATATTTAAAATTAAAATCATTTAATCAGGCGTCACTTTTATCACAAATTGTTCAGGAATTATATTTTTTGAACAAAACGATTTAATACTTTAAAAGTATATCCCCTCTAATCTCATAGCTCTTTTCCTCGCCATAACAAAGCCAATTTTTAAAGATATTTTTGTAAAGCGCCATTTTATGAGATGTATTTTGTATTTGTATATTATTCTATTTTTTATTAAAATACAAAATACTTTGATTATTTTATATTTGATATTTTTTTTCCAAGTTTGACTTGTGTAAGTCGCTCTTCAAGTTTATGCTCTATTTGAGTTATCTAAACTTTAATTTGAACTAGTTCATTTTAATATAACCATCATTTTCCGAAGAAAAAATAAACCTTACCGATATAATAGGAACATATGATTCTGACGAGGTTAACATTACGATAACCTTTGCTGTTGATATGAGGATAAATCAATCTTAATATTATCTTGAATACTTCATCGCTATTAAAAATATTCAAACCACGCAAAATAATAAATTTATTTCAAAACATTCACAGAAAAATCCAATTTAACTTATGTTGTTTAGGATTATTAGAATTTGGATATGGAAAAATTTACTTTTATTTACTATTAACATAATAGACCTATTTTTTTCCATTACTTTAACGTATGAATTTACATACGTATACATATATTTTAAATGGTGTTTTCAAAAAATAAAGTGTTACGGAAAATAAAAATAAGGCAATTAATAAAAATAAATTCCAAAATTTTAATTTAATAAATAATGAAAATAAATGTTCCTTAAAAATTTTTTGAATTAAATTAGGTTTTATTTTTTTATATTGAATATTAATACATTCTGCCACATTGAAAGGCATTAATATTAAGGCTACATTAATCATTCACACAATATGTACATACAAATAATAACTAAGGTGGAAATAATAAAGAAAAACAAATATGGAAAAATACAATAAATAAATTAATATGCCTGTGTACAAAAAATGAAGTAATAGATAAAATCTAAACGAAATTAAAGTAAATAAAACAAATTCACAGCTATATACAATATTTACATTCACACAAGGAACTCTGAGTCATGCTTTGTACCCGAATGTGGAAGCCAAGGTAGTACTTCAGGAGATCCCAGTGCTTCTCTCTCTCAGCCAGGTCATTGGTATTAGAAACCAGTGGAAACTGATGGAGTGCACTACAACAACTGGCGAATTATGTTTTAATAAAGATTTTTAAAATTAAGTATTTACATTTTTATAATTTTTAATTTTAACATGCACTGTGCATGCGTTTTTAATAATAAAATGTGTAATCAGATTATTATAGTCTTTATAAAATCTTAATATTAATTTGATTATTACTTAAAATTAAACATTGATCCCTCTTAACATGAACAGCCATAATAAAGTCGTTTATAATATATTTTTACTTTATCTATTCATAACACAGAATGACGTAATGGGGCATACGCACATAATCATGCTTTATTTTTCTTTATATATTCTTCGGCAAAGTATTATGATCGATCCAGTAACTCCATCACCTCACACTTTTCTTTTTTTTTTTTTTTGTTATTTTCTTCTGCTCCGAACACGCAATAACGTGATTTACAGAACGGTTGAATTATTAACATAACTTCCACGATTTGTCTTCTTAATAACGCTCAAGGGGAGGCCCATAGCTGTTTCGATCCTTCCAAATAATTATACAGATATTTCCATTTATTTGTACTGTATTAATCTAAGGCTGTTGCGACATTCTGTAAAGACTTTTCAAATACAGATTAACCAATTGCGAGCAGCTTACGTCTCTTATCACTTCATTAATCTCCTAAGCTTGACTTCCAATTATTAGTTGAATAATTGGTAATGAACTCTGTTTACATTCCTTCTCATTTGTAATTAGTATCGCAGTAATACTAGAATATCAGGATATTCCAGGCTCAAGATATAACAAACATGCTCTGATTGTTTCTTTTATATCATTTCTATACGTCTAGGAGTATCACGAATATTTTCCTTGAAAAAAATGCAATACTTCCAATGGATTTTTTTTATTTATTTCATACCAGCTGTGCTCAGCAATTTAACTACTGTGATATAATGCTTACCACTTTTATGCACAAACGCGAGGAAGCTATGTACCGAATAACATCTACAACCCATATGGTAAAAAGAAAGGATCAAAAAAAAAAAAAAAAAACTGACACGAAAGAAAACTTCTTCGATGTTTTTTTTTTTAACACAGAATCTCAAAAAATATTTTGAGAAAACGTACAGTCAGAGTAAATGATATTCTTAGTTCTCTCATCGCATTATAACTATACAGCGGTTTTATCCGTAAACTAATTTTTATGTTCAGTTGTCCGTAAGAAAAAATTATTCTCATAAGTCGACTCCTATATGCTCTAAAATGTGTAACAGCGTTTTTTTTTTTTTTCTGTGACTGCAAACCCCATTTACGGAAGCCGTTCTAATGATTCAAAATTTAATTTGATATTTTACAAAAATGATAAAAATTAACATACAAGCTTTTAGCGTTTTATGATTAATTTTTTTTTTTTTTTTTTATAAAAATAACTTCTTGGATTATTTGTACATTTTGCTTTAAGAAATGCTGACATCAGAAAAAAAAATGGCCATGAAATACGACCACAAAAGAAATAATAAAACAACTAGATTTCGCGAGAAAAAAATATCATTTTATTTTTTACCTATGACATGCACTGTCACCCGAGTGTCTTATATAGTGTTTTAAACGTTAACTATGGAACAGAGAAAATTAAAATGTTTAAAAATGGTGAATTTGATATTTAACTAAAATACACAGGTGAAACAATCAAAGGATGAAAACAAATTTCCGAATATATTATTAGCAGTATAGATGTACCATCTATGAATAGTAGTATATATTTAGATACATGATATGTAGTAATATATCATGGGAAAGCAAAGGATGTTAGAAAAATGAATATCTAACATATTGCAGGTTATAGGTTTTTTTTGTCGATTCTGTGATCGAATTATATTACGATTCAAGTGGAAAGCGAACGGGTGTTGATGAATTTTTAATATCTCATTAAATTAATTGATTTAATGAAATATTAAAAACGGCCAATTTCTGAAAACTTTCGTACTTCGTAAAAAAAATGTAGTTTACGATAAGATGAAGCCATTCACTAAGTTTTAGATGGATGATAATAATTTTATAAAAACGGGTCTGTCCAGCGGATTATTATTATCGAACAGGTAGTAAATGTTCCCATCGAAAATTTATTATTGATGTTACAAAGCTAAAGACTTAATTAAAAAATAATCAATCTAACGCGATAAGAATTTTTGAAATCGGACTAGTGCACTCTCTCTCTTTCTCTCCTCTCACTCTCTCTCTCTCTCTCTCTCTCTCTCTCTCTCTCTCTCTCTCTCTCTCTCTCTCTCTCTCTCTCTCTCTCTCTCTCTCTCTCTCTCTCTCTCTCTCTCTCTCTCTCTCTCCTCTCTCTCTCTCTCTCTCTCTCTCTCTCTCTCTCTCTCTCTCTCTCTCTCTCTCTCTCTCTCTCTCTCTCTCTCTCTCTCTCTCTCTCTCTCTCTCTCTCTCTCTCTCTCTCTCTCTCTCTTTATATATATATATATATATATATATATATATATATATATATATATATATATATATATAAATTAAAGGGGCTAGGATAGACTAAGCGGTCTAAGGCGCTTGCAACATGTAAGCAAACATGTAAATTAAGCAGCGTGTAGCGTAATTAGTACTTGCCAAGTACTAATAACGCTAGACGTTGCTAAGTACTACTTGGATGGGTGACCGTCCACCAAGGAAAGCCACACTACCCGAGATTCCTTCCACCCTCCCCTACCCCGCGTACTTAAATCGGTAATCGGGATGTGGTATGCTAGGATGTCAAAAGCCTCCCTGAGGTTTGATCCATGGACGGGTTTTTTCGGAGAAGAAATATAGGTCCTGGTGCTCCTGTCGACTCTGAGCAGCCATAATCCATGGATCAAGACCGACCCCTTACTTTCCTTGACACTCTCAGATTGGTCCCAACGGGGTCGGCTATGGAGCTACGGGTTTCCAGCCGCTGCACCATGGAGACCATGGTTCGTAGCAACATGAGATTGGGTGACCCACTCCAGGCTATCTGTGCTCCCGCTAGAAATATACGTCTGTAAGGAGACCACATCTCGCTGCCAAAGATCTTCATGATATGTAGCGCCAATCGAGAAAAAAAATGTATATATATATATATATATATATATATATATATAATATTTATATTAATAGTTAAGACAATATATTGATAAATAAGTTCAGGTTAATATGTCTTTTAGCTGAGGGCTATAAAATTGATTTGAATCCAGTATCATAATTTATTACCGTATTTCCAATCTGTACCTACATATGAAAAGTTTTATTTTTGTAGTTACTACCATTTTTAGTTTCTTCAATATCTCCTCCCTTTTATACGATCCATTTTAATATAACGGATTTCTATTGTTTTACTGTTATTGTCCTAACTCAATATTTGTACTATATATATATATATATATATATATATATATATATATATATATATATATATATATATATATATATATTTATATTATTTTTTTTTGTAAAAGAGTTTTATAGTTAATATCGGGTAAGAGACTGGATTGCTAATTACCTTCAGAGGCCACCAATGCTACCCACTTCAAATTAACCACTCAATTACTGCTCTTCTGCCTTAGTCTTGTTTGCCTCGAGCTAATTTCTTAGCTCCTGGGCCAAAAATAACCTGAGGTTATTTATTTGCCACGGGGCAATCGTAAACGTAATGGAAACCTTTTATAAGAACTTCTTCTGCTATAAGCACTCTATATTAATTGCATTAAGGTATTGGCGTTTGTTGTCAGTGTAGCCCTGGTCAAATTTCCAAGTACCTCGTCTCAAAGGACACTTTTCTTTTCTGTGAAGTAGGTTTAATTAAATCCAATGAATAAAATCAAATTAAATTAAAGCTTTGAAATGAAATTCCTATTAAAGATCTTGTCAATTGTTTTGTGTATATATATAGACAGGGTCTTTCAGTTCTTTATCACCAAACTCTGGCTGTTAATTTTAGACAAAATTTACAACAAGAAAGATCATTTGATGCATGGGCCAATTCCGAATGGAAAATGAATTAAGACCAATTTTGTGTTTTTGTGTAAAGTAGTCACGTTTTTGATTGAATAAGAAGGAATTGCTAAACAACTTTTCAAGATAATTAAATTATATGTACCGCATCGTAAAGTAGACATTTTTTTTTTAGTAAACAGTGGTTAAATTTAGTAAGGTTACAGACCTCTCAAAATTCCCTGTTATCATTGAAATTAGAAACATTTAGTTCGTTACTTATAATTAATTACACATCAATTCATATGACAGAAATCTGGGAGAAAAACACAATTTTTTCATACCCTTCTTACATGAAAAATCGTTTTTTTTTTTTAATGATATGTTTTTTAAGACAATTATGTTTATTATAATACAGTCCATATCACGTAAAAATAAGAAATGAAAGCTTTGCAACAATTAATTGTAATATTTTTTTTTTCAGAAAACAAGGGTACTTTAAGGTGATTTGATAGGAAATCAGCTTATTTCTTTACACAGCTTGAGGTGAATCTTAATTTTTTTCCTTATAAACCTCGACTTAATTTAAGTGGACTTACAGCTTATTTAAGGAGGAAGTTGTTCAGGAAGTGAGGTAAATGCAGTACAGTTAAAGGGTGATAAAAAAAAATCACAAATATTTATGACTTTTTTTTAACGGAAATTAACTGTGTTTATCCGCTCAATAGTCCACTTTAAATTGGCTTGACAAAGCCAAAATCTACTTTTTTTAATGTAAATTTTGTCTAGTTTATTATGGAGGAATGTTTAATTATTGAAATCAAACATTTTGTATGTTATTGCTTACTATTAAACAAAAAACGTCACTCTGAAAAAAAAACACAAATCTTAAATTTCATACTTTACTATTGGAAATTGGGCAATTGTGTACATGAATTGTTTGTAGATCTTGCTGTCTACTAGCAACCTTTAAATATATATATATATATATATATATATATATATATATATATATATATATATATATATACCTCACTTACCTTAAGGTTTATTAAAAAAGGAGGTTTTTCTAAAAGTGGAGTAACTATACTCCCCGTCAAAAGTATTGCAACACCCATAACTCTCGATATTTTCTTGGTTTGGACCTTAATCCATACTTTTTTTATATTTATAGTAATATTACTTATTAAATGAGAGACATTAAGTATTAGACACATCATTGTTATTCACTCTATACCAACAAACGATGGAATTTTGGTTTATTCATTTCCAATTTCCTCTCAGTCCATGTTTATCCTTCGTTTGCCTTATGTTTGTTCTCTCTTTTCTTTTTATTATAGTTATTTTTATTTTATTTTTTTTAACTTTCTTTATTGAATATTAATACATTCTGCCACATTGAAGGGCATTAATATTAAGGCTACATGATTCATTCACACAATATGTACTTACAATTAATATCAATAATAAAGAAAAAGAAATTTAAAAAAAAATAAGTAAATTGGTATGCCTGTGTACAAAAAAAATAATGAAATAATAGATAAAAGCTAGATGAAATTAAAGTTAATAAATCACCTTCACACCTATGTACAATATTTACATTCACCCAGGGGACTCTGAGTCATGCCTTATTCCCCGACGTGGAAGCCAAGGCAGGACTCCAGGAGATCCCAGTGCTTCTCTCTCAGCCGCGACAGTTATTTAAAACTGATGGAGGGCACTATAGCAACAGACGCTCATGTTGCTTGAGTGGAGAATCTGGCCATTGCCAGTACTCCAATATGTACATATTTACAAAAGGTCGCGGGGCCACTGCCGTTTTAACCTCCGGGGAGGATTGTAGGGATGACTGGAGCCGGATAGAGATTGTGCTACAGGATTTGGATGATGAATGAGTTTCTGGTGAAATTTGGAAAATATTCTAGTTATAATAGTTAATTTTATTCACTCTGAATTGAAGCCTCGATGATTAGGTCAAAATCATCGCTCTCTTTGAAGAAGGCAAATCATTGCGTTACATCGCTAATCGCCTTGGGATTCACTATTCTTCCGATTCAAGAACCATACAAAGTTACATGGAGGCTGGTAGTCATTCGAGGCTACCAACGTCAGGGAGTCCCGAGCTTACTAATCCCATAGATGACCGCTTTATTAAAATGCACGCACTTCGGAAGCCTAATTCTACAGCTTCTTCCATTAAAAACTTGATCGCTTGTGGTCGAGGATATCAACTTCGGAGTCAACGGTCATTAGAAGACTGAGAGAGTCAAACCTCAGCTCAAGAAGTCCAGGAAAGGTCTTCTTCTCACCGCGTAAAGATATTGAGATTTGTAAGAGAACACCAATGTCGGACTGTGGAGGAATGGAAAAAAGTTGTATTCACTGATGAGACGAGAGTGGCCTTTAATAGACCAGATGTTCGTAAATGAGTCTGGAGAAGGCCTGAAGAACGGTGTACTCAACTGATGTGTGCTGCACGTTAGAAACTGAGCCATTTAGGGGGGTTCTGTCATGTTCTGAGGCGGCATATCTTGGGAGGCACGTACCGAGTTAGTGCCAATCCAAGGAGGGGCCTTGAATGCTTTGAGGTATGTAGAAACGATTCTTTAATTTCATACAGTGCCTTTTATGCCCTTCATCATTGCTCGTGCATGATAATGCCCATCCTCACAAGGCAAAATGTGTTTCTCAGTGCCTGAACACCACAAATATCCACACCATTGATTGGCCAGCAAGGAGTCCTCACCTTAACCCAATCAAGCACGTTTGGGTTTATCTCGAAAGAAAGGTTCGGTCATGAGATTCACCTCCTACTATCCTTGAATTGCTAAAGACAGCTTTATTGGAGGAGTAAGACAATATACCCCAAGATTGTCTTCAAAATCTTTTTGCAAATATGCCAAGACGAGTGGAAGCAGTCAGAGGGAGAAATAAGTCTTATTAAATCTGAATTTAAAATTTAAATTTTAGAAAAAGGAAAATTGTAAAACATAAGTTTTATAACTTTTTTGTTTATTGGAAGAAGTATTGTAATCTATTTTTATAAAACTTTTATACTATAACAGATGTTTTCGTAAAATTCAAATATTTCAAAGCGTTGCGATATTTTTGAAGGGTAGTTTATATTTGTGATTAATGGTAATAATAATAAATCATGAATAATCTATGATTGTACGAAAAACAGAACTTAAAGTAGTTTAGCCTCTCAAAAGTTCTGTTTAAATGCTTTTAACATATTTTAATGTTTTTTAAAATAAAATAAGATTTAGAATGTATATGACGTTCCCTATAATATGTTCCGAATTTCCATCTATGTTCTCTCAGAACCTTCTCTCATTCCATCTTCCGTAATTCTCCCAAGTTACAAACTTGGAACAATCATTTGAAGTTCGCATTTGTCATCTTCAATCTACGGGATATGTGATTAATGAGGTTGAAACTTGAGTGTGATAAATATCACCAGGAATTAATCCCCGTTGGTGGCATACACCTCCGCTACCATTCCAAGCACAGGGCTGAGGACTGTCCCCGAACAATGGAGTAAAGGCTCATTATACACACTCCAACTTCACTGTTTCAACTGCCAACGCGTTAAAGGTAGCCAACATCTGTAAGGTGTTAACTCATATATATTCAACCGAGAAGGGATGTTTGCAAAATTAATCGAAATAAGGTTTAAAATTTTGAACAAAGATAAAAAAACTCAATAATGAAGGATACTTTCTTTCTTCATGAATCATTTTACGTGTTATGAAAATGACCAATAACCCATTAGAGTAAATTTTTGTTATTCTTTTGGAATATTAGCCGGGGTATAGACTCCTTTTTATCAAATAATGAACAACCGTCTAAAACTCTGTGAACGGCTTCATCTTATAGTAACCTAAAACTTTTTTACTTACGAAAACGGAGCGTTTTTAAACTGAAGATGGGCAAACTTTGTCTATTTAATGGCTTACTAAAAGCTCATCAACACTCATAACACTTATAATAATTCATGATTTAATGAAAAACAAAACATAGCGTAGCTTAGCCTCTCAGAAGTCGACTTGAAATCGTTTTGACAAAGAAAAACTCTGCTTGTATTTGAAGAAAAATTTGTCTAGTTTGATATGAAGCAATTTTGTTTTACCTGAATTAAACAATTTTTGTGTTATCGCTTCCTATGGAAGAGAAAACGTGACCATCTTAGGAAAAGACATAATTGGACTTGACCTCTTTTCCGTTCGAAATCGAGCCATACATCAAATGAAATTTTTCGTAGGAAATATCTTCTAGAATCACCTCTTAGAGTTTAAACATTGAGAACTGAGGCACCCTGTATCTTTCATATAAGTGAAAGTAAAACTTTTATTTCTAGTAGGCATTTATTATATTATATTGAGTACTAATTGAAAAACAAATAACCGGAATTAATTAAAATGGCCTTCGGCTGTGTACAGAATTTAAGATTTGTAGGTCGTAAACCAATGACTTCCTGTCCTTCAGTATCCTTTACAATACCTCAGTTATTCCTCTTGAACAAACCTGCTAGTACTCCTGGACAAATATCTAACTTGGAATTCTCATACCGAACTGAAACGACAAGAAACTGCTCGACGTTTCCGACTACTTCAACACTTACTAGACAAACGGTCTAACCTTCCAATTTATTACAAAAGACTCATATACATGACTATAATAAGGCCTATTTGGACTTGCGGAGTTGAGCTATGGGGCTCCACCAAACCTTCAAATTCCTCTCGTATCCAATCCTTACAATCCAAAATCTTTTGTAAAATCCTCAATGCTCCTTACTTTGTTACAAATAAATCCACAATGACCTTAATGTTCCTTATATTTCAGATTTGGCCCAATCAAGATATCTATCCTTCCATAATAAACTTCATAACCATACCAACCATCTTGTTTCTAACCTTGCTTCCTATTCAATTCCTGATAACCCTCCTAGGCGTCTGAAAAGAAGTTGGCCCCATGATCTCCTAATAAAGACATTTTATTAAAGTGCTACCAATGGGTAGTTTCTTAACATGTGTCTCATGTCATTATAACCATGTACGAATTTACTATATGTATTTTGTTTATACAGTTGTAAATATCATATAAATAATAATAAAAAAAAATATTTTTATTGCCAATTCGAACCTATAAACAACATGTGAAAATTCAGAGCTACCTGATGGTTTGTATTTTAAAAGTTTTTTGACAACCTTTTTTCTTATTATTCTCGTACCTTTTTTAATTCCTTTTACATTGTTTCTTTTTTCTACCTGCATTGGTTACTAGACGAACCGGTTACATTTAATTTACATCAACTTTTTTTTTGTTAGTTTAATTTAAATAATATGGATCCTTTATCATACTGGTAAACCATTAAAAGGAAATTGTATTTCATTTTATTTGTAAATACTTTTTTTTCCGTTTTAATTCTCCATAGCCTCTTGTACTGGTGGATCCATAAATGAAATATCATTTGGGTTGAGCCCGTCCTCTTAAAAAAAATAAAATAAAATAATTTTTTCTTATTGCTACTGAGCTAAATAATTAAACTACTATATTCGTTCTATTTTAAATTATAACGCATATACGGCCACTAAATTTAAGTACGTGTAAATAAAACGTTCATCTCTAAAAGCAATATTGCTCTTGTAATATTTATTTTATTTTCATTTTATATTTTCTTTTAACAGGCCTCTTAAAGGACCACTTAAATGTCATTTTATATAGTTTCTTTCATTTTCTTTCCAAGTAATTGCCGTTAAAAGATAAAACAAATAATTAAAAAAAGCCCTTTTCAAAATTAAATTCTGAATCCGCCAGGCCAGAATTTACTTCTATATTGATATCCTATAGGATATTGAATTCTAGAATTCTTAATTCGGGGCAGCAGTAAATGACACTGTTTTTTTAATAAATTTTTATTATTTAAACGTGATATAGCATTTTCCTATTATTGACTAAAAACAATAAATGACACATTTTACCATTCCTAATATGAAATATAGACATTATAAACGAATGCAAATATTCAATGGCAACTGACATTGAACGGACGAATAACCAATTCATTTTCAGGCATTAACAACGGTCAACTCAATCCGTTAATTGGATTATGTTAGGTATTGGATTTTTAATCCTGTTTCGTTATGGCTTATAACCCCTTTCCACCCCCCCCCCTCCCCGGAAATTTCGCATTATTACTACACAGGAAAAGAGAAATTAAACTACCCCCTCCACCGACCGCGTTTATTCTACGCGTTTAATTTCACACAGCTCGTTCCGTAAGAAATTGTATTCTTGCTAGGCGGAGGTGTATTTTTAATTGTCAATTAAGTTCATTATAAATTTAAATGACTTTTTCAATGATGGAATCTAAAGTTCCATTATAAAGTCATAAATAGAAAGGGAGAGAGAGAGAGAGTGGGCGGAGGCTTAAAAAGGAGGTACGTGGAACGTGGGCCTTGAAAAATATCCAATGAAGGTGCTTTGGATACGCTAATTAAGTTCTATACTTAACTTATTTCATTAGTTTTCTTTAGTAGTATCTTTTCTAAAAGAAATTCTGCTATCTTCTTGAAAAAGGACAACATCAGTAATGTATTTTTTTTAAATCTATTTACATGATATAATGGTGTAAAAAGATAAATATATATATGATAAACAACTTTATTTAGTTCATGTGATGATGATAAAAATCTGAACTTAGCCTTCCTCGACCATCAAGCAGCATTTGATTCAGTCCCAAGAAATATGGGAAACACTAAAGGTAAAGAATGTTCCTAGAAGCCTGGTTGGGGCCACTAAATCCATATATCAAAATCCAAAAGGAAGAGTCATACTGAATGGACAGGAATCTGACTATTTTAGCATAGCTAGGGGGGTCAAACAAGGTGATAGTTTAAGCCCGTTGCTATTTATATTATACATGGATGAAATTGCTGCGATCTGCAAAAGGCGAACAGAAAGAACGTTTCTGGGGCGAATCTGCTTCCACTTGTATTTCAGTTTCTTCTATATGCGGACGATATTGTCCTGATTGCTGATTCTGTGGAGAAATTACAGCAGGCAGTTGACGAATGGAACGAGGAGCTCCTCAGGAAGGGTATAGTCATCAGTACAAGAAAGAGCAAGATCCTACAGGTTGGAAGGGTGCAGGAAGATGTTCCAGTGTATTGCAACAGAGAGGTGATTGAAGTTGTGACAGATTTCATCTACCTTGGTTCTGTTATGGATCGGTCTGGGAAAGTGGATTCAGAAATTCTACACAGGATAAACAAAGCAAACGCTATATATTACCAGATCTGCAATACTGTGGTAATATTGGAAAGAGAGAAATGAGCAGAGGTGTAAAACTGCACATATTTAAGGCAGTATACTTGCCTATACTCCTGTATGGTGCAGAAAGCTGGGTACTGACTGACAAACTTGAGAGAAAAATCACTGCTGCAGAAATCAGGTTTCTCCAAAGGATCGCAGGAAAACAGAGGGACTGCATTCGCAACAAGAGAATCAGGGAGGAATTGGGGGTTCCCCCGATGAAGGATGTTCTAAAGACTCGGCAGCTTAAGTGGTTTGGGCATGTCATCAGGATGGAAGAACATAGAGATCCGTTAAAGTCTATGGACTAAGTCCCCGATGGCAGAAGACCCCGCGGCAGACCCCGAGAATGTCGTACCTCGAATACGTAGACCGCCTGTGCAAAAACAGAAATAAGAATATACGCCAAGTCAGAAATCTTGCAAGTATCAGGGAAAATTGGCAATCCTGGTTAGACGCTCTCCTACGCTGAAAGGCACTACAGGGTGATGCAAAAGAAGAAGAAGTTGTTTGTAACTTTCTATAATTCACTGTTTGAAAAACATTGATGATCTATAAGGTTTTAGAGTTGATGTCATTCACATGACATATTAATGATGGAATTAATAGGAATTTCTTATAGAAATTATTATAAGAATAATTATAGTCAGTAAGCGTTTTTTTATTACTCGCCACTTAAAATTTTGATAACTATGGGAAGAATAAGGGAGAGGGTTTGAGTTTTTTTCAAGATCGCTCTGTGATCGCTCTATGAATGATTTAATTCATTGATCTTGTTCCCAAAACAGCGATCAACTAGTTAATAAAAAGAGCTACGCCAGATAACGAAAACTATTGAATCTTTGACAATTCGCTGTATGAAGATATGCGGCATGATTATTATTTTTGTCGGTCACATCGGTTGTTTTAGTTATATAATAATAATGATGCTTGATACAGGGTGTCCCGTAAGTTGAGGAAAATATTTAAAAGATTGATAGTAGAGATCAAGATCTACATAAAAGTTCATATAAACAGCTGCCCAATCTCAGGAGGAAAGTATGGAATTTAAGATTTGTGTTTTTTTAAGCGAGTCACGTTTTTTGTTGAATATGGAGCTATAACTAAAAAAATACTTAATTTAAGTAATAACACATTGTTCCATAGTAAACTTAGATTTAAACTAAATAACATGTAATTTAAATTAAAGTGGAGTATTTTGTTGTAAAAACCATTTAAATAGGACTATGAAGCTGACAAACTCAGCTAAGTTCGGTTTAAAAACAAAGTCATAAATTATTTGTGATTTTGTTTTATCGCCTTGCATTTATACTGCAGTTACCCCAGTTAGGGAAAACTTCCTCTTTAAATAAGCTTCAAGTCTGTATTAATTAAGTTGAGGTTTATTGAAAAAAATATGAGAATAACCTCAAATTGTGTAAAGAAATTATGTGATTTTCTATCCAGTCACCTAAAGGTACCCGTGTTACAACAATTAACTTTTGTAAAGCTTTTATTTCTTGTTTTTCCATGATCTGGCATGTATTTCAATAAACATAATTGCCTAGATACCGATTTTATAAATAAAAAATAATGATTTTTTCAAATATTTGTTATGTAAAGTGGTTATAAAATTGTGTTTTTCTCCCGAATGTTAGTCATTACAAACTCTACTTTCTTTTGAAGTAATTTTTTTAATTTACAATGGAACAATGTTTAGTTACCTAAATCTAATATTTTTTATGTTATCGCTTCCTATTCAACTAAAAAAAGAACTCGCTTAAAAAAAAAAAAACACAAATCTTATATAATCTACGGGCAATTGTAATTTTTTGTGGATCTTGATGTCTTCTTTCTCTTTTATAAAAATTTTCTCTCTACTTGTCTCGATTTTCGACAACATTAATATTAATGGTTTTATATAGGACTTAATGCCTTTCATATCACTCTCTACACTTGTCAGACACCATTGTAATAACTGCATACATACCAAATTAATCTTTATAAAAGTATATTTTACCCTTCTTTGAAGTTATACGTGGTTTAATTTACACCGAATAGATTTTAATTATAATATTCTTTGACATAGGACGTCAATTGACTTTGTTGACAATATTAATAATGTGATTATATATATACACACACACACACATATTTTATATATTATAGGCTTTGGATTTGAGCGGTTTAAAAAATGTTTGTATATATTAATCCCCTTATATGATATTGTCTATAAGTATCAGTTAAACGAAATGTATACTTTGTATGAACTCAAATGGACCTACACCATTTTCGCCGTCAACAATATTTTAATAATTATAGTTTTATGAACTATTGTATACGCGATTTCAATTGAATCACACCTTCATTAATGAATTTGACAATTAGTCAATTTAGAATTAATTGTAATGAAATGAAATGAAAATATTTTTTTATTATCCTGGGACTGTTGTCCCTTTAGGACAAATTACAGATACAGAATAAATGCCTGTGTGGCCATACATAAAATTAATTATTTACATATATTATTAAGATTAAGATTTTGAAAAAATAATAAAACAAAAAATATAACTATTACACTAAAAACATTCTGATATGTATAATACAAACTATATAATAAAATAAAATAGCATAAAAATGAAAAGCTTTTTAGCAGATTAAATTGACTAACTTTTTGTCATAAATAGATTTACACCGCTTTCAAAGAAAACGCATCACATGCTCATCAGAAAGAAATTATTTAAATTAAATGAAAATATAGGGTGTGCAAATTTTATGTTATTTGCCCTTTAAAAACTGATATTTTATCACTCGTATTATTTTTTTTTTTTGTTTCGCTACTACTACTCATCGGTTTCGATCACAAAAAATATGTTGGTATTTTTTGTTTTGAATGTTGCGTATTTTTCTTTCATTACAGCCTCGTTAATTGAGTTCATTTGGAGCACATCATCATATCAGAGCCGTTGAAACAAGAATTGGAAATAATAATTAAGAAAAATAATACAATATTTATAATTTAAAAAAACTTATTTTATAACCCATGGGGACTGTAAGAAAACGTTTCTAATCTCTCAGTTTAACGAAAAAGATAAATAAATCTTTTATTATTTTTAATTAAGTAGAATAAAAACATCTCAGGTTGACCTCATAAAACTAAGTCTATTTATGGTTCTTCTACGACCAAATACCCACTAACCTGGTGTTACACCAGTTAAAACAATTTAAGCAGTAATAAAGGGTGTTTTTAGTGGTGGTTTGTGGTGTAATGATGTCGTAAATGCGACAAATTAGTTTATAAAATGTGTGAGGTGGTCGTTTCGCCACTAATAAGAGAGAATGTTCATTAAAATATACCTAAAGGTAAAGCCTATTGAAATTGTTTTAAAAAAAAATTTTAAATAGTATTTTGTCCCGCAAACGAAATTCTTCTTGTTCCCAACTTTTTCATTTTTCTATCTTCCTCTGTACACCATGCCTTCCTTTTATCCATTAAACTAAAATTTTTCGTGGCATAGATATATCCTTTTATCTCTATATATTCATTTGGGATTCCTTATTATATGATTTTTTTATTTTCCAAAGCAAATCTACGGAAACAACAGGAGCAATATAAAGAAATAATATACCGTTGGAAAGTTAAAGATTAAAGAAGAAATTATATCTTATGTATATATAATAGTAGGTGATGGAGAGTGACGAAAAAGTAATGGCTAATAGTTGTAGTTAATAATTTATTCTTTTATATTATTAAATATAAAATGAATATTTCCATGGAAACTGGATATAACCGTTTAAAATTTATTTTCGTCTTGTCGCACCAAAATACTAGTTACTATATACTATATTTAGTTACTATATACAAAAACTTGGTAGAACCAATTTACTTTTGCATTTATCTCTTCCAATTATTCATTCGGGGCTTAGTTAGGTTTCCTCATACTGAAAAATGGCAGTCTCTATAGTATGTAGTGGTAACAGTTTTTAAACAGTTATTAAATTTCAAACCGGGGCAGTTTTATCAACGTTACACTGATTTGAATAATTGCTCACTTTCAGGTTTACCTTGCTTTAGCTCATTAAATAAATCGTACTCTAATGATTTCTCATATCGGTTATAAGGAAAATTAGTCTAATTCAATTGTTTGTGTTTTTTTATGAATATATTTAAAATTGAAAAAAAAATAGTTTAAAATCTATAGGAAAGTCATGTGAGTGGACACGTCAGATTTTTATTCATATGATTGGTGGCATTGTATATATTGTCTTTACTCTACAACTCTTCTAATCCAAGGTAAGGGCTCATAATTATCTTTATTGACAATGCCTTTAATAAATTTTCAAGATAATTTTATTAATTTTTTTAGACTTTACTATGTTTTTATTTTTTTTTTATTTATTTTAAATGATATTTACAACTGTATACAAAAAAAATACATCTAGTAAATTTGCACATTGGTATAAAGACATGGAACACATGTTGAGAAACTACCCATTGGTAGCACTCTAATAATATGTCTATATTAGAAGATCACGTGGCCATCTTCTTTTCAGACGCCTCGGAGGGTTATCAGGAATCGAATAGGAAGCAAGGTTAGAGACAAGAGGGTTGGGATGGTTATGAAATTTATTATGGAAGGACAGATATCTGGATTGGGCCAAATCTGATACATAAGGAACATTAAGGTCATTATGGATAATTTTATTTGTAACAAAGTAAGGAGCATTGAGGATTTTACGAAGGATTTTGGATTGCAAGGACTGTATGCGAGAGGAATTTGAAGGCTTGGTGGAGCCCCATAGCTCAACCCCGTAAGTCCAAACAGGCCTTATTATAGTCATGTAAATCAGTCTTTTATAATTGATTGGAAGGTTAGAGCGTTTGTCTAGTAAGTGTTGAAGTAGTCGGAAACGTCGAGCGGTTTCTTGTCGTTTCAGTCTGGTATGAGGATTCCAAGTAAGACGTTTGTCCAGATGGAGTCCTAGGTAACGGATTTGTTCAACAGGAATAAGTGAGGTGTTGTTAAAGGATACTGAAGGACAGGAAGTCATTGGTTTACGACGAAGGGTGAAGGTAATTTGATGGGATTTATTGGAATTTATTTTAATTCTCCATTTCTGACACCATTCTTCCAGGTTTGTGATGTGGGATTGAAGGGTTTGGGATGCAATAGATGGGTCGTTATTGACTGATAGGATACATGTGTCATCAGCATATGTGGTGATGACAGTGTTGGGATGGGTTGGGATGTCAGCTGTATAAACTGTGTAAAGGATAGGACCTAGGATACTACCTTGAGGAACACCTGCAGACTGGGAAAAACGGGATGTATATACATTGTTGTGATTTACTTTAAAGTATCTATCAGTAAGGTAGGAACGGATAATGAGGAAGTAGGTAGATGGTAGGAATTTTCGGAGTTTGTACAGCAGTCCCGGGTGCCAAACTCTATCAAACGGACTATGTTTATGTCAATAAAACATCTAAATGTACCTATTCTATAGAGTTTTTCTGAGATCTAAAGTAACCTCAAGACTCTTGCGAGACTCTTGGGCAAGAACAACACTAGTTATGACAATGAGATGGTTGTTAGGAAGGTTTTTTTATTTTATTTAATAGATAGCAACTACCAAAATAAATTGTCCTCGAAGATGGGTCATATACCTGGCGTAATAAATAAATAATTATCGATGGATGTTGAGGTCCCTTCAATTATAAAAACCTAAGATAAATTCTTTATTACAATAATACCTTGATTTAAGTCGTCGATATAAAAATTTTTGTAACAACCATCACACACTTTTCAGTGTTCAAACATAAAGGAAAACTTAGACCTTAAAAAGAAAAATATTTGTGTATAACTACAAGAAATAGCAAGACGTGTCCAAATTAAAAGGAGATGTTTCGAATCTTACCTCAGATGTAATCTTTAAAAAATATTTATTTAATGATTTTTAATAAACTAACTAGAAAGGTTAGTAATCAAATATTTTTTTTATTTTTTATTTATTTATCTAGATATATAATGTTCTGTCTCGTGGACAAAAATTATAGTGATAAATGAACACATTCACACCATATTCACAGAAAATATAAAATTAACAAAATAATAATTTAAAATAATATGTACAATTAAAAAATAAAATAACCTAAAGATAAGTAAATTAAAAACATAAAAACAACGTCATACCTATATACAATATGTCAATCAAATATTAAATGAAATTGATTGAAGATTGGAAAACATACATTAAAAGAATAGCAATTCTCATCAAATCATACATTTTGAAATAATAGAAGAGAAGATTGGTTGGGAAGATAAGTAAAAAAAAATAGCAAAAATTAATAAATATATTTATTTTTAATTGTATTTAAAAGGTTGATAGTAGAGATGAAGGAAAGTATAAATTTTAAGATTTGTGTTTTTTTTTAATCGAGTCACGTTTTTTTTTTTAATAGAAAGCTATATTGTAAAAAACATTTAAATAGGACTATGAAGCTGACAAACTCAGCTAAGTTCGGTTTAAAAACAAAGTCATAAATTATTTGTGATTTTGTTTCATCACCTTGCATTTATACTGCAGTTACCCCAGTTTTTTTAAAACTTCCTCGTTAAATAAGCTTCAAGCCTGTATTAATTAAGTTGAGGTTTATTGGAAAAAATATGAGAATAACCTCAAATTGTGTAAAGAAATGATGTGATTTTCTATCCAGTCACCTAAAGGTACCCGTGTTTTCAGTAAAAAATACAACAATTAACTGTTGTAAAGCTTTTATTTCTCGTTTTTCCATGATCTGGCATGTATTTCAATAAACCTAATTGCCTAAATATCGATTTTCTAAATAAAATGATTTGTTCAAATATTTTTTATGTTAAGTGTTTATAAAATTGTGTTTTTCTCCCAGATTTTTGTTGTTACAAACTCTACTTTCTTTTGAAGTATTTTTTTAAAATTTACAATGGAACAATGCTTAGTTACTTAAATCAAATATTTTTTTTGTTATCGCTTCCTATTCAACAAAAAACGTGGTTGAGGTACAAGGGCTCCGTTGGGTGGTCTTGTGATACCCTTCGTTTGACTAGCCCTGATGAAGGCCCGAACTTCGGGCCGAAACGTCTGAAAAAATAAAAATAAATACATTTATTTATTTTTACTATTTTATTTTGACTGATCATCCCAAACATCCTCTTCAATTATTCACTACAGTCTACCATCGACCCCCAATTTTGAAAGAATGTTGGTTTTTTATTTCATGGAGATATTTAAAACGTGTTTAGTAGAATTTTATTAACAATAAACCAAAGTTGAGATAAAATGTATTACAAATCTTCTTGACCTTCAACATTGCTGGCTATTGCCCATGCACATGATATTATCTCGTGTAGAATAGACGGGAATATTGTCATAGATGAGTGTCAATATATGATTAAGTATCATTATTTTATCCTAGTTAAAGCTACCCAAAGCTCAATAACTGTCTTTTACATCAAATTTAAAAGACCTTTTTATATCAATGGATAAAATATAAAGGGCCAATTATTTTCCCTCATAGGTCCATGGACTTCAAATAACTGCCATGTCTGGCTGAGAACGAAATATTTAGTTGCTGAGGTGGAAATCATTGACAAAGAACGTCTTATTAGAATAATAAACGAGTGATACTATACGAAAAATGCGACTTGGAGAACTTGTTTAAGAAATGACGAGCATCGTTTCCAGAAGAAAAATAAAAAAAACAAAAACATGTCTTTAGATTTTAAAAAATATTTCGCTCCTAAAACACTGTTCATCTAGCTTCGAATAGTATTTTAATAGGGATTATTGTTTGTTTTTTATTTTAATGAAATATACAACTGTATTACATAAAAAATACGACAAGTAAATGTGACATTGCTAACATGACATGTACAACATGAAGAGAAACTACCCATTGGTAGAACTCAAATTAAAGTTCTATATTAGAAGGTCTTGAGGCTTCTTTTCAGAAGCCTCGGAGGGTTATCAGGAATAGAAGAGGAAGCACGATTGGAAACAAGAGTGTTCGGATGGTTCAGAAGTTTTTTATGAAAGGATAGGTATCTGGATTGGACTAAATCGGAAACATATAGGGTAGACTGTCATATGATACATTAAGGTCGTTATGGATGATTTATTTGAGACAAAGCAAGGTCAATTGAGGATTTTACGAAGGATTTTGGAATGAATACGAGAGGAATTCGATGGTTTAGTCGAGCCCTTAAGCTTGATTCGGTAAGTCCAAATTGGCCTTATTATAGTCATATATATATATATATATATAGTCTTTTGTAAGTAATTGGAAGTTTAGAGCATTTGTCAAGTAAGTGCTGGAGTAGTCGAAAACGTCGAGCGGTTTCTTGTCGTTTCAGTCTGGTATGAGGATTTCAAGTGAATAGTTTGTCCAGGTGGAGTCCTAGGAATCGGATTTGTTCAACAGGGATAAGTGGGGTATTGTTAAAGGATACAGTAGGGCAGAAAGTCATAGGTTTGCGACGAAGGTGTAAAAGTAATTTGATGGGATTTATTGGAGTTTATTTTAATTCTCCAGTTTTGACACCATTCCTCAAGACTTGTGATGTGTGATTGGAGAGTTTGGGATGCTTTTGATGGATCGTTGTTAACTGATAGGATACACGTGTCATCGGCATCACTAGCGGATCCAGGATTTAATTTTGGGGGAGGGGGACTTCAGCCCGAAAGCTTTTTTTTTCATAAAAATATCGATAATTACTTTAGAAAAACAGAAAGAAACTAACTACCTATATGCAATGGTGTTTAAGTTATTCATGAAGTCCTTTTAAATGTAATTACACGAACAATAATACTTTAAGAGGTATTTTTAGAATTTTTTTTCCATAAAACATGGTTATATTTTACCATTTTGGGGATGGAGGAGGCTTTAGCCCCCTCTCCTTAGATCTACCCGTGTCCTACAAACAGAGCTTAAGGTGTGTTTACACGTAAGAGTTTGCAAATGCAGAACTGTTCATAGGAATACCTACAGTACTATTCAAAAACATCAGTTCAAAGATGGAGGAAAGCTGTCGAAAACAAAAAATGTATCCCGATAGAAAGAGCCGGAAACGGATATTCGAAGAGAGTGGACACGTTTGAGCATAAAGTTAGGATAAAATTAGGAAAACAGATCATCATTCTGGGAAGCTAATGAGATAAAGTCATGCTGACCGCTTAAGCAATCAATCAGAGGGGAGAATAATATGATCGGGATTATTGTTTATTTATTTATATATACATATTTTTTTTTTATATGTTATTACATTGTTCAAATATAGATTGTAATATTTGGAAATTACCCAATCTTTCTTATTTGTCCAATTCACAATCATTAAAATAATTACTTTTTTTTTAATGTTTTATAATATTAGATAATTGTAATTAAAATTTTGATGAAGTTCACTGATTTATAAATATCACATTAATACTGTGGCAACTCAGAGGCCGCAAACACTTCAATAGAATGTGGAAGCAAAGCAACTCTGCCCGAGAATCGGGAATCTTGGCTCCATTCCAATACTCAAAGAGGCAACAGATTAATACGTCTTGTTTGGGAGAATCAACACCCCACTGTTCTTCAACAATTACTTTTCTTCTATAATAATAATTTTACTTCTCTTTCATTAAAATTTTGTGGAGTGAAACTATAATATTCTGTTGGATATTTCAAAACACGTACTCGTACTGTTGGAGTAAAATTAACATTTCGCAGAGATATCCACCAGACCATCTTCTAAAAAGTTACTTCTGCAGAAAGAGGTTTGAACTAGGGGCAATTACGGACTTAGGATTTAATGTAAGGGTTGTTTTTTTGAACGGTAATTACTTCTAAGAAACATAAATAAACTATATAAAGGACTAGTCATTCCTCAAAAGCCTATCAAAACATAAGTGCTTATACGTATTAGTTGAAAAACATGCGTTATGATTTAAAAATTGTACATATTTTGACTGACCTATTTATCTCATATCAGTCACAGAAAAGAATATGGTCTAGGGAAAAAAAAAATTTCCATTTTGGAGAGGAAGGCTGTAAGCTTCCCTTCTCTGTAGATCCACCATTCCCTATGGATGGTGGAATTCCAATGCATTGGGTTAGGGTAGACTGCGAATGGTTGTACCAGGATATGATTGTGACAGTGGTCATATTAGCGAAACTATAAGGAATCGCCGATAGGTTTATTAGGGAAAAAGGGATGTTGTGCCTGCCTGAACGTATTTAACAGTATTGCTAACGCATCGCGCAACATTAACGCTAGTAATATATTGGAGTTCTGGCAATGGCCAGATTCTCAGTCAAGTCATGAGTGTCTGTGCTTGTAGCACTTGTGCCTTACACAGCCTCCGCTGGCTTTTAATACCAGTGAAGTGGATGAGGGAGTGAAGCGCAGAGATCTCCTGAATTTTCGCTTTTCCCTCCACAATTGGGGGGGGACAAGTCTGCTTCGGAGTTCCAATGGCCAATTGTAAATAGTGTAAATAGGCATGCCTGCGTCTAACATGTTTGTTTTTATTACTTTTTTTTAAAGAACATTTTAATTCTATTTTATTTATTTACTTTTATTTTATGTATTTTTTTTTTCACGGAACGGCCATAGAGACCACGCGAAAATCATGACATTTGGCTTCTTTCTTGTTTTTTCTTTCTTTCCACTTCTCTCTCATTATCTCCGCGTGCCGCCGCTTTCTCTCCTCCGTCCACGCGACTCCCTTTCTCGAACTTTTCTTCTTAGCAAGAACCGTGATCTCCTTTTAGTCTCTTACCATACCCCTCTCTGTCAGGACAGTCCTGGTCCGTTATTCCAAGTTTTTCCGTTTCTTCCTTCATCTGCCTGATGTATCCTCCCAAGCTTTTGCATCTACGGATTTTTTGGAATATTTCCTTGTTAAGTCTTTCTGTGGCCATTCTTACCACATGTCGGTGGAATTTCAGTCTCCTGATCCTTATTTCCGTTTCTAGATCTCTTGTGACCTTGTATATTTCCTGATTGGATCTTAGCCTGTATCCTTCTTTTGTCTTTTTGGGGCCGTAAATCCTTCTGAGAATTCTTCGCTCTATTCTCAACAATTTTTCCAGACTGAGGAGGCATGTGGTTTCCGTCCTGTATAGTATCACAGGTTTAACAACTGTATTGTAGTGTCGTATTTTTGCTTCCGTGGACAGGTTTCTCTTGTTGTATATGTTACTGGTTGCAAAAGTTAGTTTTTCCAATTTGGCTATTATTTCCTTGATACTTTCTTTTTCCGAACCATTATTACATATAGTCTCACCCAGGTACTTAAATTTATTTGTTACATTTATTGACCCGTATTTGGTTTCCACTGTTTTCTTCTTGAAGTCAGCGTCTGTGGTCATTAATTTTGTTTTTTCGTAGGAGATTTGGAGACCCGCTTTTTTGGCTATTTCCGTCAGTGTATTTATTTGGTCGATTGCCTCTTCTTCCGTTTCCGCTAAAAGTGCAAGATCGTCTGCGTAGGCAAGACACCTTACCTTGACGTGGTTGTTTTTGGTCCCTATACTTGCACCCACATCATTGGTTTTCCTCAATTCCTTCATTATCCTATCTAGTACCACGTTGAACAGTGTTGGGGAGAGAACGTCTCCTTGTCTGAGTCCCGTCCTTATCCGGAAAGATATGCTGCTGGTTCCTCTGAATCTTACCTTGGATTCGGTGTCAGTTAGTGTTAATTCTATTAGTTTCCTGGTCTTCTGGTCCACTCCGTATTCTCTCAGTATTTCCAGTAGTGTCTTTCTATCTACTGAGTCGTACCCTTTTTTAAAATCAACAAAAGAGATGTAGAGGTTCTTTTTTGGCCTTGTTTTGTAGTATTTTATCAATAATTTTAGGATCAGGATTTGTTCTTGACATGATCTTCCCTTTCTGAAACCTCCCTGATATTCTCCGATTTTGGGGTCTATTTGTGGGTTCAGTCTGTTGAGTAGTGCTTTGGAGAAAATTTTGTAGCTGACGGATAGTAGGGAAATTCCTCTGTAGTTGTAAGCTTCTGTTTTTGTTCCTTTCTTATGCAGTGGATGTATCAAGGCGGTTTTCCATTCTCTGGGAATTTTCTCTTCTATCCAGATGTCCATCATCAATTCTGTGATCTTCCTGAATTCATCACCTGTTACTTTCCACATTTCCGCCAATACTTCATCCTCTCCAGATGCTGTATGTTGTTTATGTTTATAAGTCCCGCGATTATATCTGCTATTTCTTCCTCGTCGGGTGGGTCCGATTCCATCTCCAGGATGGTGTTGTCATGTGGAGTCATTCTCTGTTTGGGCTCCTCGCAGTTCAGCAGTTGTTCGAAATAATCCACCAGTATGTTGCAATTTTCCTCGTTTGTTTGTGCCAGTGTTCCGTCTTTTCTTTTTAGCACTTTTCCTTTTATTTTATTATTACTATTATTTATATTTTCTTCCTTCATTATGATATTTTATTTTGTTCTTATTTCGGTATATATTATTTTGAAATTACCTTATTAATTTTTTGATTTTGTAAATGTGCTCTCTGAACTCTATTTTAAATGTCCTTTACTGAGACAGATTTCAATATTTATCAATAAACAAGTAATCCATGAAACGCTAGTAGAGGCCTTCATTACTTGTTAATAGACAAAAGTAACTATTTTAATTCTATTTATTCAGAAAATGGTTGTTTTATATGCACAGTTAGAGTAATGAATGTCTTTCCTTGTTATATGATAAACATTAGTTGCTAATTAGCAGTGATTAACGTACATAGATAATTTTATATTATCGTGGAGTCTTAGGTGGTGGCTTAGGAAGACCGAAAGTTGATTCTTACACAAATGTTTATGCCTTAGTTAGTTATAAGTGATTACATTTTTCTAAAATGTTTTCTAATACAACAAAAGTGAATTTAGACTGTTTTGGTGTATCTTTTAACCTGTTACTGCATATCCCAAGCTCTGTCACAACCTTCCTTGGTGGGGGGGGTCCTACTGATGATCTGATACTCATCATCCCGGGCTCTACGGTCCTTTACTGGATATTGGCTATCTCGAGTATTGTTCTCTACTTTTCTTGTTTTCAAGAATTCCGGAGTAAACACTAATTCCATGTATCCAACTCAACTCCAACCTCTCCCCACTTTTCTTTTTTCATCCGGTTCCATCCTGGTACTACTAGATGAATAAGCAAAGGGTATTAAATTAAATTAGATGTATCTCAATAAATAAATTAAAATTGAATTAGTTTGCGGCAGTTTGCATTAGGGATCGAAGGCCCAATATCTATATTAATATCGACCTACAACTATCGATACAATCAAAATATCTAACTTTAATATCGATAGTCGATGCTTGCATCGATATTATAAACATGTTTGAAATATGAATATCAATATAAATATTGATTCTCTAGCACATAGGCGCATCAAAAACTATGTTATTATCCTCATAAAATTAATTAATAGAAATATCAATTCTTCTACTTTCCTTACTAAATTTAATTTTCTAGTTCCTGTCCATCTTTATCCTCAGTTTTTTTCCATTCAACCAATAGTGCCTTCCATTTACCCGTAAATCGGATTCAAGGAAATGCTAATTTATTTGCATCCTGCATAGATTTCTTTGATAAATTGTGGCATAGATTTGAGAAGATTCTAACTAACAAAATTGTGCTTATTGAGCTTACTGAGTGAGACGCGGTATTCAACATCACTTAAGAGTGGCCATCAGTAGTCGCTATTATCAAAATATCTATATTTTCCTCTAATATTCTCTACATTCTATATGAAACTTCAAAAAATAATTTTTTTTTCCAAAAATCAGATTTATATAGAATTCCTAGAGCTTTCCGAAAACGATATTTTGAATTTTTAAATTAAAATATCGAAGGGGCAATAGCGACAGTCGATAATATTGAAGGGATGATATCGATAGTTGATAATATTGAGTAGATACTAGTGTTGCCCAAAATCCAAGACCGCCTAACTGTTGTAAGGCAAAGACCAAGACTGGTAAAATAAATCGTCTTTGTGATTAAAGGCACTAATACTTAACAATTTTAGTTACTATATGTAAAGAATTGGTGTAACCAATATACTTTTGCATTGAACACTTCCAATTTTTCATTTTGTCTTAGTTAAGTTTCCCTTTCTGTATTTACAGTAATACCTCTATATTAATAGCCTAATAGGCAACTGCAAGACTGTTGCGAGACTCTTCCACAAGACCAAGATTCGTTTTTGGGCAACACTAGTAGATACTTTTTTTTTCGGTTGATGCTACAGACCATGATCTGCTAGACCACATTCCGAGTCTCGATTTAAGTACACGGAAGAGGGGTAGGGTCATCATTTCAAAGCCTGGTCGGTGTGAGTTTCCTCCAGTAGCCTGACGGGGCTCACATAGGCGGGGGAGGGGGAGGAATCTCGGGCAGCGCGGCTTTCCCTGGTGGACGGTCACCCATCCAAGTGCTAACCACGCTCGGCGTTGCTTAACTTTGATTACTTATTACAAGCACCTTAGGCCGCACGGCTACCCCAGCCCCTACTAGTAGATACTATCGATGGTAAAATACCTAATATCGAAAATTTACATTACCTTTCCGTGTGTAACTACAGTCAATTTTATTATTTATCTACAGTGAACTAATAAGACAACAGACAATTAAAGGGAATGATTTTGAAAAAAACTAATACAGGATAATGTACTTTAAAGAAATGTTATGTTTTCTACGATATATATATATATATACTGTTTCTTGAAACTCAAGGTTGAATTACCAACATTGTAAAATTAGCAAATGCAAAACAATTACTATGTAATATATTTCTTTTAGTATATATTTTTCAAAAATAAGATTTTTTCAAGGAACGTAGTCAATATACAGAGGATGTGTTGATGGATGTGAAGTAATTTGAGACGAGTTGAAAGGTTTATTGTGAGAGGGAAATCACCCCCAACTCCCCCCTTCCATTTTATAATTCCACAAAGGAACGTGTAATACGATTTGAGGATGGAATTTTTTTAATAAAAAACAAGAATCTCTTACTCAATGATACAGCTTTTCTTTTTTTTTCAACGGCCGACTTCTACCATCTTTTGCGGCAAAGAATATAAAGTCACCCACGGTACATTTCTTACATATTTGTGTGTTGATTTCTGTCTTCATCGGTTCAACTGTTTCACGAAGAATTTATATGGAAATTAAAAACGAAAAATGCCAAGCTTTTATAAGAGGTTAAATCTTTTTTTTACCCTTCGGTATTAATGCATATTTCCATCCCCTTACAGGACGTAATGGCAATTAAACTTAAAGCGAAAAAAAATGTCATAATTTATTTTTATAGCTATTATGAACCACTATGATATCATTAATAATAATTTATTTGTAGTACATAAATATGATAAGAAATTCAACAAATCAAGTATATCTTTTCAAAATATTGGAATAATAGGTAACTGTAAAATTTATAAAACTTCAATAACAAATTGATGTATGAATCATCTGAATTAACTTCAATTGTTTTTAGTGTGTCATATTTTATTTTATTTTAGTATAAGGATAATAGGAGGTTACAGGAACTCTCCTATTAGCTCTGTAACTAGCACTACTTACACAGCTGTTCATTTAATTACGTATGTATTGAACTCATGTTAACTGATACTCTCCTAATTCAAAATAAAGATTTTAGACTAAAAATTTGTTTACGGGAAATGGTATTTATTGATCTGGAGGTGGTAGTGGTCTTGGACTTTGCAAGACCAAGACCAAGACCGCCAAACTGATTCAAGACCAAGACCAAGACTAATAAAAAATATATTTGTTTGAATAAAAATTAAGGGCAAACAGTTACTAAAACTTGACAATTTTAGTTACTATATGTAAAGAATTGATATAAGCAATATTATACTTTTGCATTTAACTCTTCTAATTTTTTGTTCGGACATAGCTAGGTTTATCCTATCTAAAAAAATACAGTAATATCTCAATAAGTACAGTAATGTCGCAATAAGCTTAATATATAACTGCGAGACTCTAGAGCAAGACCAAGACCAATACTGAGTGTGCAAGAACAAGACTAGTCTGGTATGTGCCGCATGGTCTTGGTCTACCCCCTTACCGTGCACCCCCCCCACATCCCTATAAATTGCATATCGTTGTGTTCCTTGTAACAATTTATTAAAAAAAAGCCAATGTTCCCACAAAAAAAAGTGAACGCACTGCCCCAAAATGGCGTCCAAAGATGGCGGATTGACGACTTTGACTTTAGTTAGTTTTTTGGTCACTGAGAATCAGCATTAAGCTTAATTTCCTCATAGTTGGTCTTTTATTAAAGCTGAATAGTTATAGAATAATAAAACATGAAGAAATATTAAAAAATAATTGGCTAAGGCTATGAAAAACACCAGTAAAGTCAATTTTTTTAACAAAAAAATTTTCAAGTTACAAATCAAGCGTCGTTTGTAATTAAACGGCCTACAATAACGCAAAACGTGCTGAAATAAACCATCTGGAGAATATATTTCTCTTTCTGAAACGCTGATTATTTTTTACAAATGTTTAAGTAGTTCCGTAAAAAATGCACTTATGCGGCAGAAAAGCGGTACTGGCGTGGGTGCCTACAGGCCTCTACCACACCATTCAGTGCCCATAAATGGCTTAGTTATAGTGATATAATAACATTTTTGGTACATTATATTGGTTTTATTAACGAACAAATATTAATGCAATAATTTAATAGTAAAAAAAAAAATTAAATTAAAAAAAAAATTTATTATTATTTTTTTAAATTTTAACCTCCTTTATTCTATACGTAGGTCGTTTAAGAATACCTCAATTGTAAAAATGATATAATTATAATAATAAAACTTAATTAAAAAATATTTTGCTAAATATCTTGATTTTTTTTTATTTAACGTTTGCAATTTAACACTGTGTTTTGAATATTTACTGATTCTTAGAAGTAATTAAAATTTTTATATACTTCCCAGGAAATGAGTCATATTCATACCTTTTTTATAAACTAAAATAATATATACCTAATCTGAACTATATATAATGAATAGCTACCGGGTTGTTTAGTAAAACTCATATATCACTAATTAAAAAATTAATTTTTATTTCCTTTATTTTGTGCAGAAGTTGGACTATATCATAAATAAATAGGAAATTTTAATATTGAATGAATTATTCTCTATGCACAAAGAAAGATATAAAGGGTGACCCTATAAGTTCTTCTATAAACCAAAACTGATTGTTTGGATTTGATCTCAAAATGAGGAAAAACGTGAACTTAAACGAGAAAATTGGAAAAATACATTAAGCGAACGAGAAAGGAAGTGCCAAAACCTCGGAATAGATAAAAAGGACCAGTTATATCCATTATATAGCTAAATGAATGTATAGTAGATAGATGAACAGAATATTTCAAGATGCTGCTAAAACGGGATCAATTGCAGTTTGGATGATATTAAGTGGACGATGTAGGTTTATTATGGTGAAAACCACTTTATTTTCGATTGCTGAAGGTGCACATCGGGACTATATTAACTTTGAAGATGAATATAGAGATGTATATCGAGAAAGTTATAGCTCATAGCTTTCCTTCTGTTTAGTGGATTTTCAAAAGATTTTTTAAGGGATCTAAAAGGAAAACGAGTTTTTCTGAAAGACAGTTAGATATTAGCATAATCCAAAGTGTGAGGCACTGAGCAGATAGAGAGCTATTTTTCTTTTTATGTGGACTTCTCTATAACCTGCCTTAAAGTGAAGACAGTCCCAATTTTCAACTTCTCTTCCAATGTGCAACTTGAGTTTCTCAATCCATATCACTCTGGCAATCGACAATATTTCTTATTCCAGCTTCTACGATTCTTGTGTATAATTTGTTTGGTACACTAAACAGGAATGGGTCTTGATGGGTATTACATTTCCTAGTATCTCCTTTCTTGTAAAGGTAAAAACCACAGTCCTTTCATATTATTTTCTAATATGCTTGTTGCCTATGTACGCGCAAAACTGTCAAAGCAGTTCGGTTTCGCCCTTTCCATCTTTCTTTGTGCAGAGAGAATAATACATTCAATATTAAAATTTCCTATTTTTTTATGATATGGTACAAATTCCGAACAATTCAAGAATAACGAGAAGAATAACGAGCTACAACTAATATAAGATACCTTAAAAAATCTTTTGAAAATCCACTAAACAGAAGGAAAGCTATGAGCTATAACTTTCTCGATATACATCTCTATATTCATCTTCAAAGTTAATATAGTCCCGATGTGCACCTTCAGCAATCGAAAATAAAGTGGTTTTCACCATAATAAACCTACATCGTCCACTTAATATCATCCAAACTGCAATTGATCCCGTTTTAGCAGCATCTTGAAATATTCTGTTCATCTATCTACTATACATTCATTTAGCTATATAATGGATATAACTGGTCCTTTTTATCTATTCCGAGGTTTTGGCACTTCCTTTCTCGTTCGCTTAATGTATTTTTCCAATTTTCTCGTTTAAGTTCACGTTTTTCCTCATTTTGAGATCAAATCCAAACAATCAGTTTTGGTTTATAGAAGAACTTATAGGGTCACCCTTTATATCTTTCTTTGTGCATAGAGAATAATTCATTCAATATTAAAATTTCCTATTTATTTATGATATAGTCCAACTTCTGCACAAAATAAAGGAAATAAAAATTAATTTTTTAATTAGTGATATATGAGTTTTACTAAACAACCCGGTAGCTATTCATTATATATAGTTCAGATTAGGTATATATTATTTTAGTTTATAAAAAAGGTATGAATATGACTCATTTCCTGGGAAGTATATAAAAATTTTAATTACTTCTAAGAATCAGTAAATATTCAAAACACAGTGTTAAATTGCAAACGTTAAATAAAAAAAAATCAAGATATTTAGCAAAATATTTTTTAATTAAGTTTTATTATTATAATTATATCATTTTTACAATTGAGGTATTCTTAAACGACCTACGTATAGAATAAAGGAGGTTAAAATTTAAAAAAATAATAATAAATTTTTTTTTTAATTTAATTTTTTTTTTTACTATTAAATTATTGCATTAATATTTGTTCGTTAATAAAACCAATATAATGTACCAAAAATGTTATTATATCACTATAACTAAGCCATTTATGGGCACTGAATGGTGTGGTAGAGGCCTGTAGGCACCCACGCCAGTACCGCTTTTCTGCCGCATAAGTGCATTTTTTACGGAACTACTTAAACATTTGTAAAAAATAATCAGCGTTTCAGAAAGAGAAATATATTCTCCAGATGGTTTATTTCAGCACGTTTTGCGTTATTGTAGGCCGTTTAATTACAAACGACGCTTGATTTGTAACTTGAAAATTTTTTTGTTAAAAAAATTGACTTTACTGGTGTTTTTCATAGCCTTAGCCAATTATTTTTTAATATTTCTTCATGTTTTATTATTCTATAACTATTCAGCTTTAATAAAAGACCAACTATGAGGAAATTAAGCTTAATGCTGATTCTCAGTGACCAAAAAACTAACTAAAGTCAAAGTCGTCAATCCGCCATCTTTGGACGCCATTTTGGGGCAGTGCGTTCACTTTTTTTTGTGGGAACATTGGCTTTTTTTTAATAAATTGTTACAAGGAACACAACGATATGCAATTTATAGGGATGTGGGGGGGGGGTGCACGGTAAGGGGGTCCGCATTTGGGCAACACTAGTGACTGGATAGGAAACCACATCACATATATGTGTGTGTGTATGATCATATAGATTATCTATTTTGTTTGTTTTTTTTTCTCCACTCTTTGAGAAATCACAACCGATTTAAAGTTATTCGGGAGTACAATCTTACCTTATAGTAATGTTTTCCTATAAACAATACGGTATAATAAAATATACTATTAGTTCAGCTGATTTAAACATTCTTTATCTTTTGTAAAATCCATTTTCAACATGATTTATTGCAGAGCCAAACGATAAATTTTAAAACACTTGTTAATTAATTTTTTTTTATCTTGGTCTAAAATTAATGTCTATTAAGGTCTATAATTAAATACCGTACGAACATGCAAACTATCAAGTCATATCAGATTGTTCAGTTTGATATTGCATGTGTTATTATAACATTGCGTTTAAGATGGAACTCCATTCTTCCCAACATAAATGGAATAAGCGTTATCGAGAATTTATAATAACTATAAATTACTGTTGAGATATACTAATAAAAAATAATTTAATATTTTTTTTTATATTAAATTATTTTATTATGGAGTCATACTTTTCCCTCCACAGTTGGAGGTACAAGTCTGGTTTGGAGTTCTCTCGCCAAATTGTGTATAGGTGTGTATGTGTTCTTTTTATTTATTTATTTTTAGGTTATTTTATTCTTATTTATTGTATATATATTATTTTTCTGTATGATTTATTTTATTTACTGTGCATAGAGTGTGAATGTGATCTGTGAACTCTATTATAAATGTCCTAGAGACAGATTGTAATATTTTTCAATAAATGAGTAAATTAAAAAAATATATATTTTTAGCGTTCGACCATGAGTTGTCTATAGAGTATAATGTTACTTTTACCGGTGAGAGTTTCAACTCTAGAGAACGGCATATATTTATTATCAGAGATCGGCAAATGCTACTTTGATTAGTGAGTACCAAGTATTTTACTCAAATATTAACCTTTCTTGAGTAGGAAAGAATTTAATCACTACTCCAATTGATGTCAAACGGTTAACTGTGAGCAGTGATTGAATTCCCAATAGTGATTCAATTGGGTACTCAGAGTAGCATTTGCAAACTCATACGTGTAAACACACCTTAAGCTCTGTTTGTAGGGAACGGGCGGATCTAAGGAGAGGGGGCTAAAGCCTCCCCCCTCCCCAAAATGGTAAAATATAACCATGTTTTATGGAAAAAAAAATTATCTCTTAAAGTATTATTGTTCGTGTAATTACATTTAAAAGGACTTTAGGGATCACTTAAACACCATTTCATATAGGTAGTTAGTTTCTTTATTTTTTTCCAAATTAATTATCGTTATTTTAATGAATAAAAAAGCTTTTGGGCTGAAGCCCCCCCCCTCCAAAATTAAATCCTGGATCCGCTAGTGTTCTAGGGTAAAATACCTTGCTTATCATAGATATAATTGAAAACTCGATGCATTAGAAATATCCTTTACAATTATTGCGTATTCAAGGATAATCTTAAGTTTTTTATTAGTCGATATTCAAGAACTAATAATCAATTGGAAAATAATTGATTTATTGCTTAAATGCAATATAAATAATAAGAACTCAGAAAAAAATCTCATATTTAAAATTATTCGAAATACAGTAAGATAAGGTAACTTTGGGACTGGGTGGGTAACTTTGGGACCGGCTGGGTAACTTTGGGACAGCGGGTAAAATTTATTTTGTGGTGATTCCGTAGTGGATTATCTCTGTGTTGTTTATATACACTGTGTATGTTACATACATATACTCTGTGTTGGTTCTGTCTGCGAAAACGTGATTTGTGTAGGCATATACTCTGCTACTTGCGGCATACTACTCTTGAGGCACAAGCGAAAGTTTCATGAAAACTCAAAAAGAATTTTGAAAAAAGCAAAGGAAATAAATAAAACCTTACTGCACGAGTGTAGTAAACTAGGTTTCTCAATCTGCCGCAAGGTAGCAGCGCAGTACATGCCTATACAAAGCACGTTTTTGCAGACTGAACCAACAAACACAGTGTATCCACTACGGAATCACCAAAAACTAAATTTTACCCGCTGTCCCAAAGTTACTCACCCAGTCCCAAAGTTATCCCATTTATGGTACCTAATAACTCTCTTAAATAGAATTTTCGATGGTGTATCATCAATTTAAATTTTGAATTATTTTAGCGTTAGCAGAAGTTTTTTTTTTTTTTTTTCAAAATTGGTAAAAACATTTTTTTTTTTGTCTTAAAAAGAGTATTTAATATACAGCTTTTCTCCCAAAATTAAGCAACTGAATTCCTTGAAAATGCATGGGATTTTTTTAACATAACGGGCATATAATAATTATAATAATTTGATTCTTCTGTTATATTTTGATTTAAATATAATATAAATTGTTTTATATTAAATTTTTATATAATTATAGATGTATACACTCTTGTTTTTTGTTATTGATCTATTATAATTTTAAACATCTTAATATTGTGTATAGGAGTGGTTTATAACGAGGGATAAAGAGAGAGAAGTGAGAGAAATGGAAATTAAATGGAAAGGAAAAAAAATCATTTACAATGAAAGGGGAAAAATATATATATATATATATATATATATATATATATATATATATATATATATATATATGTATATATATATTATTATACTCATATAAAGCAACCACTTCTGTATATTTATATATAAGTTTATTTATTGTCCTACGGATTAAGGCAGCTGGGCATTTATATTGTATATTTTATATGAAAATAAAGTGTTCCTCTCTAGATTATGATGGAAATACTCATGTAAGAAACACTACCCATAATTTTGTTCCCTGCCTAACTTCATTTAGGCATCTTGTTAGTATGTACATGATCATAAAATACTAGTATTGATATTTCATAATAAATATAATTTAAATGTTATTACAATTACTGCATGTTCCATTTCCGCTGGTATCTAATGGAAAAAAAAAATATTTAACCCGCAACAGGCGGCATAAGGTCAAGAGGTCAGGACTAGATAAGGTCGTATATAGACCTGTCTAAAGGTCAGTAAAACGTTTCAGTTTACAGGTTTTTGTTGATAGATACAAGACCCATTTAATAAAGATTCTATTACCTAAAGTGGGCCAATATTTCACTTAACCGGTTATTAATGGAATTATTTCCCTACATATTGATTTTATTTTAAAACTTAAGACTCTGTATTTCACAATATTTTGGTTTCTGATATTGTTCAATGGAAACATCTATTTCACAAGTCTAGGATCTAGCCAGTTCCTCTTCAATCAAACAGGAGATAAATTTAATTAAGTCATGCTTTCAACCCTTCACGTTCGAGTGACATTATCTTACATTATAATAAATATCTCATAGAAACAATGGCGTTGACACAACTGATCCTAGTAAATACTATTCCATAACGTTAACTTAAATTATGAATAAAAGTATCAGTTTCATATTTCAATTTAGAATAGTTATTTGTTATATACGTTTATATATATATATATATATATATATATATATATATATATATATATATATATATATATATATATTAAATTTAATTAATAGGATATAATAGAATAGAACCTAAAAATAACTTTCTCTAGCATAAAGCCCCTCAACAATGACAAATTTGTGCAGAAAAAGATCTATTAATTTAAAAAACGTGGAAAAAAAAAACTTAAAATTGTATACCAAAGAATGGTTTAACAATATATTCATAACTAAGAAAAAATAAAAAAATATATATTATTCAATTCCTTCAATATACAAGCAAAAATTTGCAACAACAAGAAAATCGCATGTTTAAATAGCTGTATATATAGCCGTACAGAAAAGAATATGGTAATTCATAAACAGGAACTGTTTGAGGTCATACGTATATGGAAATGCTATATAACATTTACATACATCAAATGTAAGATATTCATATTTATTAATTTTATTTATTTATTGAATATTACAAATTCTTTCATTTAAGTGAGGTAAGACCACGTTCACCGTATATGTACATAAAAAAATAAAATAACCAGAAGTAAAATTACATATAAATAAGAATCAAAATATATATATATATAATAAAAAAAAATAATTAAAAAATAAGGAAATTAAAACAAGCAAAAAACAAATACATATCTATCCATCCACTATTTACAATCAGGCGAGAGAACTCCGAGGCAGGCTTTACCTTCAACTATGGACAGAAAAGCAGGACTCCAGAAGATCCCAACGCTACCCTCTCAATCGCATCACTGGTATTGAAGCCAGCGAAGATTGGTCGAGATCACTTTAGCCACATACACTTATGTCTTGAGTGGAGAATCTGACCATTGCCAGATCTCCAATATGTACAAACTACAAAGGTCACGGGGCCATTGCCGTTTTAACCTTCTTGGAGGGTTATAGGGAAGGGTGGTGCTTGATAAAGATTGTGCAAGAGGGTTAGGATGATACGTAAGGTTCAGAATGTACCTGAAAAGTGAAAATAAAGCATTGTAAAATCTACATGCTTAGCCGATGTCTGACTGTTTCGGGAGTAGTAATTAGAATAGGAAGACATTAAATGTGGATAACAAGGTGGTAAGCCGAATTTTAAGATAGAGGATATTCAAGAAAGTGGTAGAGCAGATAACTAAGGAGTTAAGGAATGAAGTATATCTGTGAAAAGGGGTATAAAGGCCATAATGTCGAGATCTTGTGGTAAGGAAGGGGTAGAGGACTTGAATTAGAGAGAATGAAAGACATTGGAAGGATGATGGTCGTTGATAATTTGATAAGGGAATATACCTTGGAGGTGGGGCAGCCTCTCTATATAAAAATAAAAATGGACTTCATTTGGTTTTGATAAAAAATGACATGTGTGTGAAAGGAATGAAATGCGATGGAAAATTCAATTTGAACAAGTTAATGTAGATAAATTGAAAGCATAAAAAGATGAAAAATGGAATTATTTATATAGCTTCGGAAAAAAGTATATTTTATAAAAAAAGAAGTAATAATAATTCATTTCAATAAATTTATTTTTTACAAAATGTTCGGTGGAATCCAATTTGTTTAATTTTTTTATACGTTTCCCCTTTCTAAGTATTCATAATTAAATTTTGATGGAAACTTGTCATATCGCATTCAAAGCTAATTAAAACATTAATTATACAAACCCACACAGTTTTTGGAATTAATTACCTTTAGATATCATTTTTAAATATAACCGATATTAAAATAAAATCGGTTTCATAATATCATGGAATATCCATCCTCACTCATATTTCATAATCTGAATAGATAATGGCTTCACGAACTATTTACATTGAGCAGCTAATCATCTAAGTACTATTAATGTACCGATATCCATCCCATTTGTTTTCAGCATACCATTGTAACATGAAAACTCAATTTTTACTAAAAATAAATGTATCGGATTTTTATTTTTTACAGGGATGCCTAAACAAATTATACTATATACTCAATATAATAATCTATTGAAATGAAAATTAGTATAATATTTAAATTAATTTCAATATTAAATATAAGCTAAAGGGTTAATTTTTGGCTAACTAAGATTTAAAGTTTTTTTTAAATTTATTTATTCATGAGATATACAACTGTATAATTTAAAAATGCATCCAGTAAATGTGCACACGGTAATAATACAATCACATAAAAACGCTTTGTTGAGAAACTACTCATTGGTAGCACTCTAATAATATATTAACATGAGTAGATCACGAGGCCATCTTCTTTTCAGACGCCTTGGAGGGTTATCAGGTAGGTATCGAAGAGGAAGCAAGGTTTGAAACGAGAGATGGTTTTGAAGTTTGTTATGGAAGGATAGGTATCTGGATTGGGCTAAATTTGAAATATATGTTACGTTAAGGTCGTCATGAATTATTTTATTTGTGACAAAGTAAGGAGCATTGAGGATTTTAAGAAGGATTTTGGATTGTAAGGATTGGATACGAGAGGAATTCGATGGTTTAGTGGAGCCCCAAAGCTCATTTCCGTAAGTCAAGATTGGCCTTATTATAGTCATGCATATGAGTCTTTTGTAATATATAGAAAGTTTAGAGCGTTTGTCTAGTAAGCACTGGAGTATTCGAAAACGTCGAGCAGTTTCTTGTTTCAGTCTTGTATGAGGATTCCAAGAGAGTCGTTTGTCCAGATGAAGTCCTAGGTATCGGATTTGTTCAACAGGTATAAGTGGGGAATTGTTAAAGATTTAAAGTAAAACAAAAAATTGTATAATAAGGTACTGCATATACTACCTTACTTTAACAAATTCTTAATTTTTATAAATTTTAAACACATCTTATCGTTAAAACTTATTTATGTAAATTGAATTCGATAATTAAATATAAAATATTAATATAAATACTTGCGGATTCAAATATTTTATGTATAAATGTTTCTCCTACATTTTAGTTATGCTATAGATTGCATTAAGCTTCCAATGCTGAAGTTCCCAGATTCGAATCCCGGCTCATGGCAGAAAATTTATTTATTCTGCTTCATTGGCCGTGGGGCAACCGTTGGGCAAGGAGACCCTCCTGGGGCACACCCATCATCTACAAAGTGGGTAGTCTTAATTAAATAATTGATTAAGGGGAAAACCTGGCAGTTGAGCGTGATCCTGGTCCGACCCCCTCCTTGCACAACTGTTTTTTGCTGTATACATTTTTTTTTTAAACTTGAGAAAAATAGAAACTAAAAGTTAGAATACTTGCTTAAACCTAAAATAACATTTTTTATAACATATAAATGAAATAATTATTATATGTTTTATAATATTGTAGCTCAATTAAATTATTTTGTAGCACTTAAATTTGTATAAAAACGAATGAAACGAATGATCAAATAAAGAACCATTTTATTAATTTAAAATTTAAAAGAAATTTTGTGTAAAATAAACATAAGTAAATAAAATATAATTAGTGTTGCCCAAAATCGATCATGGGCTGGTAAAAAAAATCGATTTTTTAAATAAAAATTAAGGCAAGATAGTTACTAATACTTGGCAATATTAGTTACTATATGTTAATAATTGGTATAGCCAATATACTTTTGCATTTAAGTCCTCTAATTTTTCATTCGGGCTTAGTTTGGTTTCTCCTATCTAAAAAATTACATTAATATCTCTATAGCAATAAGCTAATAAGTAACTGCAAGACTGTTGTGAGACTCTTGCGCAAGACCAAGACCATGACTAAGAGTGAGTTTGGAAGACCAAGACTCCTCCCGGTCCCGCATTTGAGCAACACTAAATATAATATGCAAGTCGTACAAACAACTATCAAGTATAATGAAATTATGTACAATTATAAATTTAGGTAAACCAAAATAACGGTGAGTACATTAAAATACAATAACGTTGAAATTAATTTAAATAAAAAAGAGGGAAATTCTAATAAAAATAACCAAAATACTAGATATATGTACAAAAACATTTAATAAACGACAGAAATGAATAAAATTGAAGTAATAATACTTGAAAAAATACACAAGATATATTCATATATGTACACACACATATACAATAAACATTTAACAAAATATGCCTCAGTTCTGCGATTTTGATTTGATTGAAGGTCTATCTTGAAGATAAAGTTCATCAGCTCCATCTTATATTTGATAACATTTTGTCCTATAAAATTGGCCATATTTGTCTTTGTGTTAAACAGATTTTTGTTATATCGTATCTTGCATTTTCATATAAATTACAGTCAGAAATAGTGTCAGTTCGTAATGGGTACTATTTATTTTGTTATGATTTTGGATTGTAATTTCAGTTACGTATTTGTGGAGGGGTAGCCCTTTTTTAGAAATATACCAGTATCTGTCCCAGTCTCGAATTAGGATTGTTCTATTTTTTAACGTAGGAACGAAGCACTAAGCAGTAGACATCTTTATACACTATGAGGAACACGCGTGACGTCACTTGTCACCGTTATCAGTTCAGTTGCTAGGAAGGAGGAAATAATAAAAAAAATGTCACTTTTGTCCACTTAACCCTTCAATTGTCAAATAAACACTGGTGTCATTCTCGAATGGCTACTATTACAGAATATAACATAAACAAGTCTCATCAAAATTAAACAATTTTACAGAACTTTAATATTTTCAAACCTAAATTTTATTATTATATTTTTCATTTATAAATTTGACATAAAAATGAAGAAAAAAAATGAAAAGTAATCATTTATAGCGCTATGTTGTAATAAAAAATTAAAATAAGGGATTTAAAGAAAATCATTTGTTTTTCTTCAAAATAAATAAGCCCCTTCAATCTTCAGAACATAAAATTATTCAGTTTTTAAAGTTAATTCATTAATCTTTTCAATGAAAATTTTGTCATCAGGGCTTGAGATGAAACTTTAACTTCAGTATATTTTATTTTAAGTTGGAATTAAATTCATAATAAAATGTTTAAGCTATATTTGTTCCAACATTTTTTTCCTATTACATTGGCAATAGCTGTTGTCGCCATTTTAATAATGATGTTCATTATGTGAGCACATGTTGGTTGTTTAGTCCTTAAGGACTAAACACGTGACATACAGTCCTTGAAGATTAAACACATGACTTAAGGTCCTTAAGGACTATTTTATTTATTTATAAATGTTTTGGGTTCCTCAACCACCTGGGTCATTTTCGACCTGTATTACTATTTGATAAATTACTACACACATAACAAAACAACAGCTAACAAATACAATTTAAAGATTACAAAGTTTAGAATAGTTACAGATGAATATGATAGTGCAATTTAATTAAAGTTATAAAAATTGAAAGTTAAAGATTTAAAAGGAGATAAGTTAACAAACACAATTAAAATAAAGGTTAATGATTTAAAGAACAAAAGCTAAATACATCTTTACAGATAAAACTTAAATACATTTTTAAAATATAAAAATTAATATTAATAGAAGCGAAGTTAAAGAGTACAGTTTAAATATTAAAAAGTACAAGAAGAAAAGTTGACAAAAACCATTAAAGTTAAATATTAAAGATTAGAAAAAGATAAGTTAACAGTTAACAGAGATATTTAAATAAAAGGTTAATGATTTAACTAACAACGTGACTTAAAGTCCTTAAGGATTAACACGTGATTTAAGGACTAAACACGCGAGTTAAGGTCCTTAAGGACTAAACACGTAACTTCAGGTCCTTAGAGACTAAACAACCAACATGATGTGCTAATATAATGAACCTCATTATTAAAATGGCGACAACAGCCGAAACGTTGCGAATGTAATAAGAAAAAAAAATTATGGATCAAATATAGCCTAACATTTTATTATGAACCATTAACTCATATTTTAAATCAGTTCCAAAACAAATGGAACTTTTGTTTTCGATCGTTATTCGGTTCTTTTGAAACTGAAACTTTTTCCTCGCTTTCGATTTTTCAGTTTTTATCCGGTTAAATATTTATTCTAATGAATTTTTTTCCGACTGAACTATTATTTTAAAATAATTACTAAAAATTTATTCGTATTTTTCTAGTATTTTTTTCTCAATGGAAAGAATGTTATTCTTATCCAATAATCTTTTATTCATCACTTAAAAACTTTATTCTTTTTATTTGCAATCATTTTATTGAAGATGCTTATGAAATACAAAATGTCTTTTTTAATATTTTATAATAAAAAAATTAACGTTGTTGCAATAATTTTCATACCTGGAAACATTCAGAAAAATAATGGTTTGTTCCCTACACGACCTGAATAAGATATAATTAACAATATGTATGGAAAAAGGAATTATAAATATATTAAAATAAAATTTATACTTTATTTCATTTTCAGGTCAAGTAAACTGTAAACATATCCTTAAGAAAAAGTGTACTCCATTCGAGGGGTTCAAATAAGACCCACATCTTTCCTCCATTTGTTCCCATCAATGTATTTTCATATTATCCTTATCCATATGCTAGGAGCTGCTTTCCTTAATTGAAGAGGTAAGATTTGACGAACAACATCCACTTACGTGGGTGGACTGTAAATGGATAGGTGGGTGTAGTATTGACGTCACTAATTTTGATTTCTCCATTTATAGATAGTGCCGTTTTGCATTTTTATACAATACTTCGTTCCGTATAAATAAATAAATACTCCCTGAATGACATCCCCAATGAAATAAACAAACAATATTGACCTGGTTAAAAACATTTTCCACACGTGTCATGTTTTGAAACTTTATAAACGGAATGAAGTTTCAACATGCGGATTTCCTGTAATTTCTGAAAAAAAAAAAAAGTGGAAAAATATTCTTTAGTTTTGAACTTGATAAACTACTGATAGCACTGAAAAAGTACGAACCAAAATATAAAAATAATGAGCAAGTTTATATACTTTTGAATAAAAGGAAAGTTGAACGAGTTTATCCTTGTGGCAAACAAGTCTGTATTATTTAAGTCCGATCGACAGAAAACTACGGAAAGATCTTAAAGCTTCAAATAAATTTGATGTCTCAAGTTTGTTATACTTTAAATGCTTATTTTAATTATTTGTTTATATGTTTAAGCTAAAAGTTTAAGGAATACGAGGTGTGGTCATTAAATAACAAAACTGATACTGTAAAACATTTTATTTTGATTTCATACATGTTTCCTTATTATCACATACACCCTTCCTCTATCCCTGAAACGCTCAATACGAATCTTCCATAGTTAGTGTTGCCCAAAATCGGTCTTGGTCTTGAACTTTGTACCAAGACCGGGACTGGTAAAAAAAAATCTATTTTTGTAATACAAATTATGGAAAAATAGTTACTGATACTTGACAATCTTAGTTACTATATGAAATAATTGGTATAACCACTATACTTTTGAATTTAACTGCTCTAATTTTTCATTCGGGCTTAGTTATGTTTCTGCTATCTAAAAAACTACAGTAATATCTCTATAGTATAAAGCTGATAAGTAACTGCAAGACTCTTGCGCAAGGCCAAGACCATGACCAAGACTGAGTTTGTAAACCCAATGCGTCTCGGTTTCGCATTTGGGAAACACTATCCATAGTCTGAAAAAGTGTTTGAAGTCTTCAGTTTGCTCCTTCAGGATGCGTAGGTGAATAAGTAAGTATAAAATCAAAATAAAGTTATTTACAGCTTAAGTCTCTTTATTTAATAGCCTGACCTAATATAGATCAAAATTATTTAGACTGTTATAATTTTCACCATACGAAGAACTAAGCTGGTTCTTCAATATTATAAAACAATCTTATTCCGATAAGTAATAAACAATTTCTTCGCAGGTTTTTAGTATTGAATATTTTTTATCATAAGAATAAATTATTTTTGTGAATACGAAATAAATAAAATGAACAATATTTTTTACTTATTTTCAGAATTAACTGTTAGCAATAAATCTACTATAATTATAAACTAATGAAGAATTCCATAATTAATTAATTTGTTCCTTATTCATACTGACTTTTGAAAAAAAAACGAGTAATTGATCCGTTATAATAGCACGGTCTAATAACAAATAAACATAAACTAAAGGAATAAATATAGAAAACCATTCCTTTATAATAAACAAGCCCAATAAAATCTTCAATACATAAAATAATTCAGTTTTTTTTTTTGTAAAACTATAGTAGATTTATTTTTAATAGTCAATTTTAAAAATAGGTATGACTGAGTTTTATGTGTTTAATTTACTTATCTTTAGGTTATTTTATTGTTTATTGTATATAGTTGTTTGATTATTATTTAGTTATTATTTTACTTTTGTTCATTTTATTTTTTCTGTATATATGGTGTGGATGTGTTCATGTCTCACTATAATTATTGTCCACGTGAGAGATTATTATTTTTTGTAATTAGGTTAAATCACTAATTACAAAAGACTCATATGTATGACTAAAACAAAACTTATTTGGACTTCTGGAGTTTAGCTTTGGAGCTCCACTAAGTCATATAATCTCTCTCAATATAATTTAAATTAAATCGTAATTCACGAGAAAAAAAATACATAGTCGATGTTTTATGAAAATAAGTATATCCTGCTTCATATTGCCTTTCATATTACCAAAGAAAACATAAGAATTAACCCAGAATAACTCTTTTTTTTGTATTTTTGTTTATTTTATTTTTTTTAAGTCCTGTAATAGTTTCAAGCCATGAAATGAACAATAAATGAGTCTGAGAGAGTGATGAGATGGCATAGTCATAGATTTAATGAGCGTGATTATTAATTACATGTCTTCGTGATAAAGATAAAATCCTCATAAAATTTTAGGGGATTGTAAAACGTTTCTCCAGTGTAATGTTTACATCTATAACTGTAAACATTAACGATTTTCGGTACTTTAAAGCATTATTTAAATACTAGTTTGTTCGATAAAAAATAACCGTTACATTTTTAGGTTAAGTATTTCCTTGAAGGAGTTCTCAATTATGGTTTGAAAAACAAGACAGAATTTGAGAAATTTTATAATTCACTGTTTCAAAAGTTTCAAGTCCAACTGTTACACAAGAACTTTAAAAATTAGAATTTTAAAATAAAAGTTCTGTAGTATAAATTCTCCTCAAAACTCTATATAAGTTTTGAAGATTGAATTTTCTACTGAAACGCTGTAATTCCTCAAATATGAGTTTTAAAAACATATTGAGAACACTTTGATGGGATATTCTTTTTTATAAGATTATTTTTTTAAAGGAATAATTTTTATGAATGCTGAAAATGCTGTTTCGAAAGATACTTCAAGAGACAATTCCAAAGGTATAGTGTGAACTTTGATTATGAGAAATTTTGTTTAAAAAGTTCTAATTAAAAAGTTATACCAAGAACTTCTGTAATATAGAACTTGTATATAGAAGCCTTTGTCAAAAAGTTTTGGACGAGCTTTTATTATAAAAGTTCTTGCGAAACATTCCCGAAGTAACTTTCACTATAAATATAAATGATGTAAAAGTTCATGTAAGAAATTTATAGAAAAAAAGATCTTAAAAAAATTGTTCGTGTACGAACTGTTTCAAAAATGTTTTTTTAAGATAATATTTAAATAATAATTATATATTTTTTTTTTTACTATAAAGAAATTTTTGTTTTTGGAAACAGAAGCCGCTAAGTTATTTTGCATGCTTGTGGTCGGCATCAAAAAATAGTAAAATAAATCCACTTCTGGTGTGATTGTATCCGGTTAAATATATATTTCATATTTTACAAGCCTAATGGAGGAGGGATGAATTTTAGTTTTTACTTGTCTTACTATCAGAAATAATATTAGTATAAAAAAATGATGGCTACTCGATGTCTGCAAATAAACTGTATTTTAATTTCTTGTTAAAAAAAACTTAACAAGCTAAGATTGGTTATAAAAATAATTTTTTAGGAATCTATGTGCTTAAAGTGATGGATTAAACTTTATTAATTACATAAATAAGCACTGACCAAATAAAAAAAAAACTAAGGTGTGTGCTTCAGACCACACGATTTAAGCGAAAACATCAAGAATGCGAGGTTAATAATATCGAATATAAATTATAAATAATAGCTCATTACAAGGAAGATGAGTGAGATGTAAACATTTTTATGATTATTTACAATAATGTATGAATGTTTTATATTCTTCACATTAGATCAATCATGCAATGGGTTAATATATTTCTACGCGTACCATCTTAATGATATATAACACCTATCGAGGTACTTAGTTTAGGGTATATAATACATATACATTTTAATAGTTTCAATTATGAGAAAATGAAATATTAGTAATAAAAAATGTATTAAATATAATAAAAAAATAACTAAAGATGAATAACAATAGTTAAAAATTAGAGATTGAATATACGAAGTATGTTTTTCATGGAAAAATATTCTATAAACTGTTTGGTAAAAACGTTTTTGGAATACCTTCTGAAATGTCGGAATGACTTTGTTTCATTTCTTCTGTTTTAATCACCACGGTTTCTTTGATGCAAACAGACTTTAAACCAAAAGAATATTATCTCTTACTTAAAATTAAGTATTGTACTTAAATAATACCATTAAAACAAACGTACAAAGAAAACTGAAATACAAAAAATCACTTCGATAATTTGTCGTCAATTGTGTAGAGACGTTACACTACTTGAGTATCGCCAGGTCATTTGTTGTCACTTTTTTTAGAATTTTTACTGTTATTTGTCAAATAAATATGATTTAATAAATTATTACGATTGTTCTATTGAGTGTAAAATTTAAATTTAAATTATGAACTTCATAAAATTGGTGTAACCTAGGACGTTGTCGGCAAAATACAAGCATATATATTTTAAAGACATATATAGTTAAAAGACGGAATCGAATTGAATGTGGGAAAAGAATAAGTATGCTTGACTTATATGAAGGGTTGGATTTATTCGGAAAAAAAAATAACATGCAATAAGAAACTGTTGGCCTCCTGATAAATAATATTGTTAAATATTTAGAAAAACTGTAATTGTTAAAGTTGACTTATTTTGTGTGTAACCTATTGTTAAATAATAATTTTATATAAAACATCTAATCTTTTATGACAACTTATTTCTAAATAATAACCGTTTGACTCATGAAAGTTTTTTTTTTACTAATAATATTTTATTGAGAAAAAAATAAAGTTTGCCTCAATTATGGGCATTGAGTATTCAGGATGAATGAAACATAAACATACCATGTATACAAGTAAAGAAAAACAAGATTATAACAAAAGAAAAAAATAAAGAAAACTTGAAATAACAGACTAAATCAAACAGGAGACAACATTAAATAAAAAAAAAAATAAAAACATATTCCTACTTACATGAAAGTAAATATCACTAAAAGTACTGTAAGAGTTGTGAACAAATGACAATAATTAATTGGCGCTACTTAAGTAAAAAATACTCAAATAAATAAGTAAATATAATTTAAAATAGAAGGTCTTTTTTAGATTAGGCCCGCCAGTGATTTTTTAATGATATTTAGTAACAGTTGTTATTAAACTTAATACCATTGATCACTAGCGGATCCAGAATTTAATTTTGAGGGAGGGCTTCAGCCCCAAAGCTTTTTTTTCATAAAAATAACGATAATTACTTTGGAAAAAAAGAAATAAACTAACTACTTATATGGAATGGTGTCTAAATGATTCCTAAAGTCCTTTTAAATGTAATTACACGAACAATAATTTTTAATATTTTTTTTCCATAAAACATGGTTTTATTTTACCATTTTGGGGGAGGCTTCAGCAACAAAGCCTTCCCCCGTAGATCCGTTGCCGTTGATATAGAAATAAAATAACATGTTTAAATATTATTTAATTTAGTATTCTTTGTGTGATTGCGGTTATAAAGTGATAACGCGATGAGTATTTTTGAAGTTAACTATTTATGCAAAGAAGAAGAACGAGCCAGGATTTTTTTTTAAGAATGAGGAATTCCACCTAAGGAAATCCTTAAGGACATAGAAGAATTTTGGCCTGAAGAGGTATCTGGAGTATTATTAAAAGTATGTTAATGTTTTTGGTTATGTATTAAAAGTTCCTGCCTCTGTCACGGGAAACAAATATAAGACTTTAGTAAAACCTATTGTGACCTATGCAGGAGACTCTTTGTACCAGCACAATTAGTATGCTAAATATGTTTGAAAGAAAAATATGGGGAAGAATTTATGGAGCTGTTTGTGAAGAGAGTGTGTGGAGGTATAGAAAAAATGCGGAGCTGTATGAATTATACAATAGCGCCAACATAGTTAATTTCGTTAAAATTAGGCGTATGGAATGGTTAGGCCATGTGGTTAGAAGGGACTACAGCAGGATGGCTTATAGGGAATTGTTCTCTACAACGTATGGCACAAAAAGAAAGGGAAGACCAAGGAAAAGATGGTTACAAGATGTTGAGAGCGACCTGAGTGTGAGGAACTGGAAGGAAAGAGCGAGCAATAGAGATGATTGGCATGCTATAATTCAGGAAGCCAAGGCCCACCCTGGGTTGTAGAGCTACATAGTAAGTAAGTAAGTAAGTACAAAAAGTTCCTTTAAATAGATCATATGTTTCTTTAACCCATGTTTTTTTTTAATTTATCAATAAGTAACCGTTACTGGATAAAATAACAGGCGGGCCTGATCTAAACAAGACCCAAAATAAATTATATATTCTTAGGGAACTAAATGTCCTAGAATAAAATTTACTTTTCTTCTACCCCCATACCAGACTGAAACGACTAGAAACCGCCCGACGTTTTCGACTACTGCAACACTTACTTGACAAACGCTCTAAACTTCCCACTATTTACAAAATACTCATATATATTACTATAATAAGGCCTATTTGGACTTACGGGATCGAGCTTTGGGGCTCTACTAAACCATCAAATTCCTCTCGTATCCAATCCCTACAATCCAAAATAGTTCGTAAAATTCTCAATGCTCCCTACTTTGTCACAAATAAAATCATCCATAACGACCTTAATGTGCCATATGTTTCCGATTTAGCTCAATCAAGATACCTATCATTCCATAATAAACTTCTGAAGCATCCGAACCCATTTGTTTCCAACCTTGCTTCATCTCCTATTCCTGATAACCCTCCGAGGCGTCTGAAAAGAATATGGCCTCGGGAACATCTAATATAGAAATATAATTGGAGTGCTACCAATAGGTAGTTTCTCCTCACGTTGTACATGTCAAGTTACTTATTTACTAGCTGTATTTATCATTATACAGTTGTAAATTTCAATAATAAAAATTAAAAAAAACTTTTCTTCTTCTTAGAATATACTAATATTTTTAACATACTCTTTTGTGGTTTGTAAATGTGACCAGCTGAAGGGTTCTTCGCCATCCGAAAAAACCGGGGTGGTCCATGTACAACCGATTCTCCACACTAAAATGCCATATTACGGTCTGTAAATGTATTAATGATAGGCTAGCGCAGAGGAAGAATGTCAAGGGTTTGGAATCGGGCCAAATACTTCTGACGCAGGATATTTTTATACGTTGTTTAACTGACGGCGGCTGAATCATCCCAAGGCTGTAGCCCGCGATTCCCCATCTCTTGTGTCTGTAACAAAACAAAAGATGTTGGATCGGATACGGTTGTAGGATTGTAGGTGTCTGTTTCGAAATCGATACTAGTTCACAGCTTAGCATTAATGTTGAGGTTATGATAGCGTTCCCGTCATGTTGCGTGACGCGAAATAATGACCCGAAGAAAAGCATGTATTATGTAATAGGTATCGTGGGTAATGAGTAATCAGACTTCAGATGCCGATTGCATGCAGAAAACATGTATGACTATCTCAATTAATAATGGGATTCATTCCTTCTTTATTCATGGCATATATTAGTCTGCGAAAACTGTTGTAATGATCGATAATATATTACAACGCCAATTAAAACATGCTTGAAAATATGTCATTATGTGCATGGTTTAAATTTGGATTATACGTTACTATTTCAAACGAATAATAAGCAACTTCATTCGGAAAAGAAACAACCAATAAAAAAAAATAATGAATAATATTAACAAAAAATTGACAAAAGCACCTCGATTTGAATGGCTTTAAACCAACAAAGCTTTTTTTTTGTTTTTTAAGATTTCTTAACGACAGCTTCAGCAGTTTTTGCGGTAAGAGGTAACAAAAACTACAAATCATGACCGCTCCTTTATTTATAGACAGATATGTTACACTCTATTTTTTTTCTAATTTTGTAGTTTCGGTGGCATTATACGTGTTAATGGTTAATTAACATCCAAATTCAATTCCAACAACAATGAAAAATTAGGATTAAAGACTTTCACATAACAACACCATTATGCAAAAAAAGGTCTAGAAATCGGTCCAGTAGCTTTCGCGGCTAGTGATTACAAACTAAAAACAAGCTATCGTGCTACTTTAACATAAAATTATGCGTAAATAGTAACGTAAGAATATCGATTATCCTTCAAAGTTTTTTAAGCTACTATTTATATTTTTATTGGCTTAGTTTTTAGAAATCATCAAAATGGTAGTGGACGAAAACGTTCGATAATTTGAAAATCGAAATTTCTAGATCTGGGATTTGAGAACCCACTTAACATTGCGAAAATTTTATAACGGTTGTTCACTCAAAGAGTTATTAAAATTTACAAACAATAAAATACCTGTATAGTCAAGAAGTTTATTGAAGTACTTTTGTCACAGAAAAAAAGCATTTCCGACCTTCAGCCTAACCTTAATTTCCTCTTCGATTTCGTTTTTTTCTAGTTATAGTAGGCCGTAGATACCTAAACTTCTGTACTTATTCAAATATATTACCTTCTATATCGATATCACCGGAATTATCGCCATTTTTTCAGTTAACCATATATTTTGTCTTACCCGCGTTTATTTCGAGCTCTAGTTCTTTACCGGCTTTCGTTAACATTGCCGTATTTAGTATTATAATTTCCCTGCCTTAGCTTAAAAAAACTAAAGCATAACCAAGTACGGATGTTATCCCACCCAGATTTAACTTGTTTTATGTTCACAATATTACTCAATTCTTCTTCGGTGCATACTATTTATTTTCAAGTTAATTTATTAGTTAAGTTAGTTCTATTGAAAAAATCAAAATTTGAAATAAATCAGCTAATATTACTTAAAATAGATCCACATGTAATATTGAGTAACAGCATTATATATGTTCATAATAAATAGTCTTCCCCTACTCCTATAAGAATAACCAGTCACTGAATAGAAATGAGATGGATGACATGTGGGTGACTCAGAAACAAGGTAAATTTAACTTATTTTGAATCATTTAATAGTAAAGAATTGAGTAATAGTAATGTTGTTAAATAATTAAAGGTGAACATGACAATAATAAGGAATTTTATTATGAGTAGACGCTTGCAATTCGCATAAGTGAAAATGACAGGTACATGATGGGTATTTTAGGTACATAATAAGTATCTTTATAATTTGAAATATGTTAAAGTTAATATATGATTGTAAATGAAAAAAATTTTTTAGACTTGAAAATGGCTCGACGAGCCGAAACGTCGTCATTTTGATGAGTAGTCATTAAGTGACAACAAATTTTTTTAAATTGGTGTAAATATGGCTAATAATAAATTAACTTGAAAATTGTTTTATGTTGTTTTGAATAAAATGAAAATTATTGTTTCAAGTGTCAAGCCAGTCTCTCTTGTATGGAGATGATATCGTCCCCATTTTTCATACGAAAGACGAACTGCAGCAAGCTTTGCTGGAGTGGCAAGAGGAACCTCAGCGAAAAGGAATAATTCCCGAGAGGAGTATGATTGACGCAGGATATTTCGGTAGCAATACAGACAGATTGTTATAATTGTGTACTAAATAATAATACAAATATTCATACTAGCATAAGTCAGATTATTAATTGTTTTACAGTAAAAAAGTTTTTTTTTATTTTCAATTTGATCTTTCCATTAAAATAATAAAAAAAAAAAAAATTTGATCTTCAAAGAACTTTCCCTATAAAAATTATTTATAACTCTTTCTGACTTAAACTATAACTCTTTTCACTATTAATGAAACTGAATATCGAAATAATTCAAAATCTCCAAATATGCCATCACGAATCTCATTCATCCATTTGTAATGTGTAATGTGCGTCCAGCTTACACCAGATCCCTAAAAAAATAACACGTAATATATTTTCTTGACGTAATTTTTAGGTTCGGTGCCATTTTTTATTAAAACGGCATTAGGCCACCATTCACTAATAACATACGTTTTCCTTTTATATCTTTATTTGTCAACATTTCATTACCTTTCAAAACACAGGCTATACTTAGCGAGTTAGACACCAAAACATTTTTCTTTTCTTTATAACTTTTTTTCCTGAATTTTCTTGGGAATTTAGTACATGTACGAAAATGGAAATGAAAGTTATTAGAACATTATAGGAAAATTTCTTCAAAATCATTAGAGCTGTTTTTGCGCTACAGGCTATAGAAAAACATGGAGCATCCAATTTCTGTCACAGTCCCTACAAAATAAAAAAATAAAAAGCAACAAAATCGGCTCAGTAGTTCCCGATAAAATCTTGGCACAGACTTACAGACAGACCAATGGCTAAAAATGTGTTTTTCGGACTTAGGGGTCTCTAAAACGTATAGATTCGTAGAAAACCGCAAATCAGAAATTTGACCCAATCGCAATACTTCCCTTGCATAGTATAGGTATGAAAGTATTAAAGCATACTACGGACAAACCTCATAATAGTTTAAACGTTCAGGATACAGCAACAAAAACACAATTGCAGATCCAAAACTACAAAATCGAAACTGGCGACAGAAATATTACAACGCACCTGAAATAATGAACAAAATTATAATTTATGTACAGCGTCAATTCTACATAGAGAACAAAATATGAACAAATGTAGAATAATAGAATTAATGTTCATTACAAAAAAACCTAGAACAATCAATAAGTCAACAAACGGATGTTGACAATCTCAACACTGGCGCAATAGAAAAAAATTGGAATATAAAATACTGAAATATGACTCCAAATAAAACAGATAAATTAATTGATCTCTAACCCCTCCACCTCACTCCTAAATAAAATAAATCCAGTCTTCAATGAATGCGTTATAGAGGAACAGCAGAATTAATGTCTTCTACAATGGAGGTACATATTTCGAGATCAAATTGTATACTTTCTTGTTTTCTTTTCTTAAAAATTCAACATTCTATTTAATTATTTATATATAACTTTTAGAAATCGAAACGACATTGCATAAAATAAAGGATTCATTACCAGACAAACTATATAATAATGATACATTAAAAAGTTTTAATGAAACGTTTCATGGTAGGTTGGTAATTTTACATTAATTTTAACTCAAAATTATTATGTTATATAATAAAAAGTTTCCTTAAATAGAATAAAAATATAGAATAAGGAATATATATGTAACAGACTGTTTAAAATGAAATATTTTAAAGAAAAATAACTAAACTTACAACTTTTTACAGATTCTTGAAAATGACTCGAGGGGTTTCTGGTGACCTGTGGCATAATAACTTTTAAATAAAAACATATAATATATTATTCAACGGAGAGTAATGAAATCCTAGCAAGGATTGAGTTAAAACAATTTAATGTAGGTAAATAGAATGAAAATGAACATGAGAAGTTGAGTTATCTTGAAATCTCTATAGACGAAAATTGTATTATATTACATAAATTATATAAAAAGTTAATAACAGGTGCCAGCAGTCACATTTTTGCATTATGTAATATTCTGTGGAAACCAACCAATTCCATTTATAATGATATTTTACTCGTATTTCAATTTTCCCCCTTTCCAAGAAACCCTATTTAAAGATTTATTGGAAAGTTTTCATGTGTTATACAAAACCTATAATTGAAACAATAATTATCTGAGCCCACACATTCTATGTAATTATTTATTTATGGGAGAAATAAATCGTTATTATAGTTAATCATGAAGTGGGGATGTTGGAAAAACATTGATATTTCTTTAATTGAAAAAATATATTGATGTTCTGATTCGGTGGGTTGTTTTTTTTTTTCGTCTCGATATATCGTGATATTTATATTAAAAACTTGACATCGAAAACAATATTTTTTTCCAACAAAAAAGATTAAATAAACAAAGCAAACAAAAATTGAATGCCTGCCTATAAGCAATATCGCGCCAATTGTAAGCACATAGAAATGATACTATTTTAAATCAATATCAGAGAAATATTGTTTTGATTATTTTTTTTTATCTTTTAAAAATAGATTTTATTACATATTAATGAACTATAAAGATTTCAGACATTATTTTTTTATTTTAACTTATTTATTGAAAAATATTACAATCCCTCTTAAAAGACTGTCAAACATTATTAACTGAATTTTGATTTCCATCATTTCTTTCCTTTTTTTAATGTTGAACAATCTAATTATTTTTTTTACCCTAATTGTTATAATAATAATAAGTAATTTGTTCAAAATTGATTTTCAATCATTTTTTTAATTTATGAGCAATTTAACGGATTTTTATGTATGATTCATATATATATGTATATATATATATGGAGATGGATGTGTGAGGAGGGATAGTCAGAATTTTTGAGTGAGATCGCATAAATTCAAAAAGGGCTAATTCCACATTTTGGCACAAATTTCCTTCCAACTTGAATACGTTTCGAGATATAATGAGAATTTTAAGTAGAGAACGCGGAATTGGTTTAGAGATAGAATTTATTTATTTTTGTTTTTTATTTTTATGCGGTAACCTTCATACCACACTGAAAGGACTGGAAAAACGGTTTCGACTACTGCAGCACTTACTAGACAAACGCTCTAAACTTCAAAATCGAGGTTTGGGACTCTACTAAACCATCAAATTCCCCTCAAATCCAAAATCCTTAATGCTCGCTACTTTGTCACAAATAAAATCATCCATAACGACCTTAATGTTTATAACGACCATATGTTTCCGATTTAGCTCAATCCAGATACCTATTCTTCCATAATAAACTTCTGAACCATCCGAACCTTCTTGTTTCCAACCTTGCTTCCTCTTCGACCTCTACTTACCTGATAACCCTCCGAGGCGCCTGAAAAGAAGATGGCCTCGGGACCTTCTAATATAGAACTTTAATTTGAGTTCTACCAATGGGTAGTTTTTCTTCATGTTGTACATGTCATATTACTTGTAGTATCTATCATTTAATACAGTTATAAATTTCAATAAAAAAATTTTTTGTATGTGTATTATGCTGTCCCTTGTATATAGCAATGAATATATGACAAGCAATTTTCTTTTTCTTTTTCTTTTACTAGTATTTTATATTTTCATTATTTTTTTTTTTTTGCATATTTTTCACTTCCATGTTTTCCTCTGATTTCTTACGTAAAGAGCCTTAATACTCAATGCCCTTCATTTTGGCAGATTTTATTGATACTCTTCCTATAAAAGTATAATAAATAAAAAATCTATATGATCTTATGTTTGGCGAAGTTTTGTGCATTTTTTTCTTGAAAAATCCTTCCTATTATTTAGATTATATAAATAGGTATAACAACGAAAAGTTGACAAATCCGTTATTATGATTTTTTTTTAAGTGTCTGACTTATCAGATCCCTCCGCTTCACTGTCATCCTTAACATTGATATTTAGTTTCTAAAAATATAACAGCAATTTCGGTCTATGCATAAGAGTGCTTACGTTATTCGGAATCAATTTTATCAACATAAAACAGTCAGCTGCTTGAATTTTCTGCTTTCAAGGGGCAGATTTAAACTTTTAGAAAAAAAAAGGTCGCCCTTTATTTTCAAGTCCTCGACCGTCGTATAAAATTTCTACCGTCCCTTTACTGGCTGGTATTCGGAAAGGCTATCTAGTTGAGGGTTCTTCTTATGCTTGAAGGAGTCCCAAATAGCCTTGCCGACTTAACAGTGGAGTCAATGTCTCTCTGCGTGCTTATATTGAAGGCGCCGCAACTGGTTCAGCATCGACATCTCCCAGTTCTTTTGAGGTCAAAGCATGTTTTTTTTTTCTTTTCTCTTTCACGAATCATGTAGAACTTTTTTTTGTTTTAATCTTTTTTCCAATTTTTTTTACGGACTTTTTTTTTCGCCATCATTGGAATTTCGATTGCCGGTAATTTTCAGTTCTTTTGGAACTAGTAACTTTTCGAGTATAGGTTCTACAGAACTTTTATTTAAAAATTCTTTTTTTTTTTTTTTTTTATTAAACGCCCTGCCGTTGGCTATTAGGCCATTCGGCTTCTGGCAGCCCAGTACAATTCCGCCATGAATCGTTTGTTTACATTTGTTCCGATCCCATCAGAAGTACTGCGATTTAAAAATTCTGACTATTGCGCTAAAAAAATTGATGTTTTTTTTCGGAATATATAGAAATAGAGTAGAAATAGAAAATAAACTTTATTCTGGGACGATGTCCCCTTAGAATAACAATAATGAACAGTTACAAAGAAAAAAATACATATCTGGCCAAAAACTAACTTAATAAAGATTCAAACAATATATATAACAACTTAACTAATTTATACATATATATATATATATATATATATATATATATATATATATATATATATATATATATTGTCTAATGGTAATAGTTTAATGTAGTGTGTTAAAGACATTTTACACGACCGGTGTTATGAAAAGGGAGAAAAAATATAATAATACATTTATATAGGAGTTATGTCCGTATGGATTGATCAGCATGCTGTGTACAAATGAATATGAAGTAGAACAGCGTTACTTTTAATAAAGTATTTCTCTCTCTCCTAGAAACTCATAAAAAAAAAAAATACACGTTAGATTGGTGACGAAGTCAAGGGCACACCACATCTGGGAATATCGTATTCATTTAAGACAAATAATAACTCTAATCTGAGCCCAATCACAGTTTATTTTTCATTTAACGTAAATGTTTTTTTTTAAAACTTGAATGAACCTTTCTTTTACCATAAACCTGAAACTTTATAACAAAAAAGTTGCTTAGGGTTTTTATTTTAAGAACTTTTTCCTAAAAAGTTTCACAGAAATTGTTAAAATGGAACTTTTTGAAAAGGGAAATATAGGCTATAGATTGAGAAGAAAGAGTTAAAATGCCGCTAATGACCCTCATGGGTAGGCGCGGAATGTAATAGAAATAAAAAGTTTAAAAAATAAAAACTTGAAAACAAAAGGATTTGAATCTATACGATTCCCTGGAAGATTTAAAGTTTATTGTCTAGCGAATTTGAATACTGGAGTCAAGGCATTTTACAGCTTTACTCTTAATTGACTTAGAACAGGCATTTGAGAGTCTGGAACTGGGATCGAGAGTACTTAACAAAATCCGTCAATTCCTATCGCTACATACTTTCTCATTATACATACGTCCCTACCTATCGAACAGATTAACCACAATGGTGCCTACTCATCTTCGTTTTTCAGATGCTGATGATAAATGTATGTTATCAGTTAATAATGACCCATTTTTTTGCATCCCGAACTCTCCATTCACAATTCACAAAACTTGAAGAATGGTGTCGGAATATTAATGACTTATTTACTTATAATGAGGCCTATTTGGATTTATGGAGTTGAGTTTTCGGGCTCAAATAAACCATAAACCCTCTCTTACCCAATCCTTATAATCCAAAATCCTTAATGTTCCTTACATCGTCACAAATAAAATTATCCATAATTGCCTTAATGTTCCATGGTGGGTAGTTATTTTAATTAGTTTAGTTTCTTTTTGTTTAGTTTAGTTCACTTCTGTGTATATAAATTTACTTTTAGTATTATTGTTTTTCTGTATTATTTACTTCTATTTATTGTTGATCGAGTGTGAATGTGCTCTCTGAAGACTATTATAAATTTCCTTAATTGTGATAGATTGTGATATCTCTCAATAAAAAAATTAAAAAAATGTTCCAGGAGATGCCAAATTAGTCCAATCAGATATTTTTTCTTCCATAATAAACTTTAAGCACATGCAGACCACTAGTTTCTAAACCCGCAATCCCTTAGATTCCTGACAATCCTCCTAGGCATCTGAAAAGAAGATGGCCTCGGGATCTTCCAATACGAAACTATTATTGGAGTGCTACCAATGAGTAGTTTCTACACACATCTGCCCATGTAATTATGTCATTTCAAATTTACTTGTATTTTTAGTTAAACCAGTTGCAAATTTAAATAAATATATTTTTTTTAAATCTTAGTTGAATTAATTGCAGCTTTTGCTACTTTAAAGTTCGAAGATGGCTTTTCATTAGGACTATTTTCCGCCATAATTTATACTACATTAAATTATGGATGTTCCTTTGGTCTTGTTTAAAAACTTACATAGATATGTGTGTACATATATAAATCTGCATATGTAAAAAACTTAAGTGTCACGCTTTTAGTCAGAGCTTAGATTCAGGGAAACATAATCCATCTACTTAACTTCAGAAAGCTATCATGTTAAATATACCATATTGATTTTTTTTTTCATTGACAAAATTTATTTTTAAGTTAATGCCCACTAAAAAAAAACTGTTGTGTAGCTTTCCTATATTTATAGTAATTAGCTCATCTCTTATGAGATGTATTTACTCATTGCAGTGTCTTTTAAAAGAAAAATATTTAGGTTTGAACGGTTCTTGAAGTAGTAAAATAAAAATCAATAGCGCCTATAATTAAGGAGCTAGTATTGAATTCTTGATGTAATAAAACACTAACTCACGCCACAAAACAAAAGCAAAAAATAAAGAAATTAATATTTGCGATTAGATGGAATCTTTGTATAAAATTATAAGTAAAATATATTTGTTAGAAAAAAGAAATGACATTTTTTTGTATGATGCTCTCGCAAAAAAATAACAAAACAATTTTATTCTTCGATTTCTCTCTTTCTCTCTCTCTCTTACTATATGTTATAACAAAAATATGATATTTAAATTTTCAACAGCCATGGTTGTATGTTAGTTATACGCCTTTTATGGTTGATTTTTTACTTGAACATTAAGTTCTTTTTTTTTTTTTTTTAAATCAATTTTTCAAGGAAGGTAGAAACTGTCACCCAACTTAGAAAACTAATGAAAAATTCAAGAATTTTCTTTAGAGAGTTTATTAACTAAAAAAAATGTATGTATGCATATGTATAAATAAATAAAAGTATTTAGGTATACATAAATTTGTGGGTAGTACATTATATTATGCAGGATAGTGTCAAATATTTCCCTTTCAGGTTCGTAATAAATTATAATTATAATGAATAAAATATGGGACTATTTAAATAGTAACATTCTAAATTGACTACATTAAAATTTAAAGTAATCTTGAGATTCCAACAGTGGCTCAACTATTCCATGACCTAAAAATTGTATTTATTAAATCTTTATTGAGCAGATTAACTTAATTGATATTAGTAGATATTTTTAGCAAGCTTACCTTATTTGGTTTTCAAATAAAATAATAAAGCGAGACCTAAAAATAAGTACTTGAGGTAGGGACATGAAACATTATTTCCCTCACAATTTTTTTCTTCCGTTAAATTTCTTCTCCCTTTTGCTTCAAACGCTTCGCATTTTTCCAGCAATTGCCTATAGAAGCCATTCAAAATATAGGCCCATCTTCCAACTACACCACCTTGGCCCTTTTCTCACAAAACCGTGAGGTAGAAGAACGAAAGCCATGATAATGTCTTTCATATCATAACCAGTAAACCATAACCTTTTATATGTTACTATAATATCGGACATCCTATAAAAAAAAACAAAAAAAAAAAAAACGGAAATTCGAAATATGTGTTCCACATTTAACGCACGACGCTCAGAACAGAAATTTTCAACCCCCTCATTCGCTTTTTTTTTAACACCAAGCATCAACTATCAAAAAGATTATTTAAGATGCATACATATATTTGTACAAAATTATTTTTTTCTCTAAAAAATAAACTACCTTAAATAAGTTTGTTTGTTTGTATTTTGGGTTTATTTAGGCGTAAAAAAATCTACCTCATCAATGCCTAAGTTTAGTAGGTTAAATAAGTATTTTTCCATTCAAGTACTAATATTATGTATTTCTTCGGAAGGTTAAGTTTAATAAAATTTCATACACACAAAAGTTCATTTAAAAGCAATCAAAGGAAGCGAAATGTATTTTCTTCTTTTATAAAGTTTATTAATTCTGATAATTACACGCATAGCGAAATGATTATGATCTTACTCAAGTTATCTCTATATACCCTGTTGTTTTTATGGATTTCCAATAAAGTCCGTCCAATGAAGTTTTAGTTGCGGTACATACACACAGTCGTTGATACCTTGTTTTATCTACCTAATAATACATTGTATATTTTTTTTATATACATTGTATATATATATATATATATATATATATATATATATATATATATTTGGTGTATGTATAAGCATTTTATTAATGGGTAGAATCTCTGCTGATTTTGGTATATTAAGAACTGGTTGTATTTATTAGATTCCCATTGTTAGATATCATAATATATTTGTATTTTTAGTGAGAGTAAAAATAATATGTATTTATTATCAATGTTTATTTAAATAATTTTTAAATATAATATTTGCTGTTGGGTTTATCCTCTAATCTTTTTTGACCAAGAGTACAATGCAGGCATGAATTTGTTTAAAGTATTTATTTTCTCAATATTACTATCATTATATCTATAAAAAATTTATATATTTTTTGTTATGATAAGGAGGGAGAAAAAGAAGTAATTTTATTGTTTTCCTAACAGACATATATTACTATCGAGCGCACAGATAGTCTGGAGGGGGTCACGATGTTACGAACCATGATCTCTAAGGTGAAACGGACTCCCATAAATCCATAGCCTGTCCATTTGGGGCCAATATGGAATTGTCAGACTCACTCGGGTTCAAGGACAGTGACAAATCGGTCTAAGTCCATGGATTATGGCTCCTCAGAGTCAGCAGGCGCATGAGAGCCTGAAACTGACAGACGCAAGCGCAATACAGTTTTTTTTAATAATGTTTTAGTTGTTTTAAGCTGCAGTGACTTAGAAAAATTTTAAAAAAGTTTTCCATTATCAGGCCAAAACAATGTTCTTATTGTTGCGTTCTTACTTTGTTCGAGATCATTTGAATTAGATTTATTTTTGTTACAAGAAAAATGATTTAAAATTATTATATTGTGCTAGATATAATATATCAAGGCTTCTTAAGTAACTGAAGCTCCGTTATCTGATGGAGTTTTCCTTCTCTGAGATCTAGTTTGTACGTTCCATTTCAGGCTCTTGTCTAACCATGAGGGCTGGTTGAGAACGATTTCCGGAAAGGGAATGGATAGGTCGTTAAGGATTATAGAAGGGCACGAGGTGGGTTCCCTACGATTGTAAAGGTAACTTGGTTGGAATTTATTAGTATTGGCTCTTTATTTTCTTGCTCAGGGTAAAAGGAGCAGAGAATGGTGTTGAGCAGTTTGGAAACGTTTCGTTTGAAGGTAGATGGGTCGTATCCGACGGTGGTTTTTGGTCGTGTAAGGTTATCTCATGTATTCTTTTCCTGTATTCTCTTGTATTCAGAGTGAAAGCGGTAGATTGCTTTATTCCAATATTATCGTATCTGTATTTTTACATAATTATTTTACTTTTCATTAAAAAAAAAAAAACTTCCGTATTAATCTTTAAGGATAGATCTCTGTGCTTTATACCTAAAGTAATTATTCTCATTACAGCGAAAATAGAAACTTTATGTATTCATCCCATCACACATATGTACATATTTACATTCAAACTTCTTCATTAATTTCTAAGAATGAATCTCCCAATCTTATGATCCCGAAGACTTTTGCCGAATTGAGTCGTAGAGTTTCCTAAGCATTTTAGGAATTTACTGATGTTTCACTTAACATAGACGTTATCGTATCATCGTATTCCGGTTCGGTTATAAAAGAGGAATTTTAATTATAAAAAAATCTCGGAAACCGAAATATCTTATTAACTTCTATATTATCTGAATTAAAATAACGAGGAAAGGCCGCCAAACAATACCAAAATAAAATTCCAACTCGGGACGAAAAAGGGGAATACAAAGGGAATAAAGGAACCATGAACCTCTTATAAAGTGGATACAAAGAAGCATATTTAAGGATACTTTATCATCCGGAAATCTTCAACCAATAAAGCAGATAGCAAAGGGAAACCAGCTACCGTGAAAGTCAACAAAGGAATTTTCCGAACAGCGAATATATTTTGTGGAAATACTTCTTTCCATTACCAGAATACATAATAGGGGTTAGGGGAAATCCCCTTTTTAATTAAATTTAAATAAAAAATATGCTTCAAAGTGGTGATGCTTTTTGTTTACATTCAATGAAAAGGTCTTATATATATATTTAAAAATCATTCAATATAACTTTATATATATATATATATATATATATATATATATATATATATTGTGACGCTGTAAATCTTTAGATTAAAAATCAATCATATTTAAGTAATAGCAGATTCATGTTATTTTTTTTTCTTTCTTTTTATTTAATAATAGATACCACAGGAACTATATTGCTTTTAGGGATGTGTTTTTCTTGATTCCTTACATATATCAGTAGAAACAGAAAAAAAAGGCAAATAAACAAAAAAATTCATTTTTCTTTTTTTTTTTTTTTTTTTTGGTGGGTCGGAAGTTTCAGCCCAATTTTCAATTATAATGTAGAATATTTTCTACTGGAAAAAAATCATTGACCTCGTATGTAGAGTGAGCATGAAGAAATGAAGCTATTCATTATATAGGTTAAATTTTATTAAATTATAAATTGTAATGAAGAAACATCGAGTGGAAATATTTAAATAATATTAAACATCTCTTGAATTGAACAATGCTCATTACCCGACAATGTTTCTTTCATAAATAAAAAAAAAAAAAAGAAATTTACTTTATGGTGAAAAATAAATTTTTTCTTACCAGAACCATTATGAAAAAATTTAAATATTATTCCAATCATTACTGAAATATTTATAATTTTTCAAATACTTTTAATAATATTAACAGTAGACTAGTCATTAAATATAATAGAAATTTACATCAATTTCTATTTAAAAACGTATTTTTTTTTTTTTTTTTTGCTTTTTAGGAAATATTTGGTCGAATATCAAACAAAAAAATCACCAAAAATGATTAACCTCATTATAAATACCAAAATATTGTTTGTACAATATTTAATTGTTTAAAGATTCCGTACAGTACATATCATCAATTCGAAATAAATAAATAAATGTTGTTATTTGCTAATAACTCCAATCAGATTATAATTAATACCTTTGGAGTATTTTAGAATGTATAATATAGCTCATTTGGAACAAAAATAAAGTAGAAAATCAATACTAGAAGCTAAAATAATAACTTTTCATTTAGTTATTAATTAATTTGATTGATTAATTAAACGTAATGCATTCATTATAAAGGAGATAATTCTTCCTTATTGGATTATTAAACCAAACATTTTATGTATATATTGCTCTAATAATTTTTAAATCAGCTTATGAAGAAAACTTAGTTTGTTTTTTGTTTACTTTTCAATGTATATTTATAAGAATAAATAAAACTTTTGTGTACCTGAAATTCGTTTTAGGGATTTTCAATATCGAACGTGTTGGAGAATACTGAATAGCTACTTAATAAAAAGAGCTACATGAATACATTTAAATATTCATCATCTTCAAACAATTCGAGAACTGACCGATTTTTCTCTGCCGAATGATTTCTTGGACAACAAATATATTTATTTTATCCTTTCAGAATTATTAAAAACCACGAGACCGTTATAAAATTATGATATTTGTGTATATAGTGTTACAGATGAATTTTAAAAATTCATTATAATTCGTTGAGTGTCAATTATTGCCGAAGCTCCACGCTTTTAACGTAATTGTCGGTTCAATATCGAACCTAAATTCACCGACTATTAGTGCCAATTAAAATCATTTAATATTACTCGTTACGAGAATTTTATGACCTCAAACTGGATCGGATATATTTAAACCAATGTAAATTTTTATAAAGGTTAATCATAATAATAAAATATTGCTTACTTTTAATATTATATGGTGTGAAAGTGCTTACTGAACTCTATTATAAGTGTCCTTTATTGAGACAGATTGTAATATTTATCACTAAAAGAATAATTGAACTTTTTATATTGTTTAAAATAAAAAAAAAAGAATGAATCAAACCCAAGAGAATATCCACGATTTACAGAATAAATTATGATCTCTTACAGCCGGACTTGAAACTAGGCAATAGGACAGTGCCTTACTGAACTACCCCACTTCTTTATTGTTTAATAAAGAAATTACCTAAAAGATACCAACATCTGGTTCACGAACTAGATGATTGACTTAAAAAATAAATAATACACTATATAATTATATATTTAAATATATATATATATATATATATATATATATATATATATATATATTTGTAAATTTGTGTAATAATTATTAGTAATAACTATTTACAATAATAATGTACAACAGATTGTAAATTTGAAATTAAATCCAGTGAAAGGCTATATGAAAATCTTATTCTAGATTTTTTTTATTAGGGGTGTACATTAATATTGGATTTCTTCTTTCCATAATCTAAGGTCCATTCTTCCCGTAGACCATGACCCATCATGTATTCCTCCGCTTCGTTATCCCAGGTCTTCTTTGGTCTTCCTAGTTTTCTTCTTTCCCTAATTTTCCATAAGTGAACTTCTTTGGGTAGTCTTTCTTCTGGAATTATTTTCAAATGCCCATATTACTTCAGGCATTTTTTTTTTCTCAATCTCTCTAGATTATTTTAAAGGGTATTTTATTTTATTTTTTTTAATGATTATAATTCGATCACCAAATGTTTACCTGTTTACATAGAACAAACAATGCAAATAAGAGATTAACTGATATTGTAATGTACACAGATCAAATTAATTCATCAGCACGGAAGCGACTCGTAAAATCCAGAGCCCTTACAAATCCGCTTTTACAAAACATGTTATTATAAAGGAGGGTTAGAACGCATATAATCCCCTTGCTTGGAAATATATTATGCCAATTCGGGGTCATTATTATCAGTTTTCATGTATGATGCTATAATAATGCCTGGATTATACCAATGATATTTGATACGCTCTGGTCTTAATCATCTGGAATCATCTATTTAATTATATAGTACTACACCCCTGCGTTGTCCAAGCAATCAGTATTGGAATATATAACTAACATTATTTGTGTGTCGTATGAATATTATTTAATATAAATTATTATTGCAGAAGCATAGTAATTTTGCCATGTTAGGATTGAACGAAGGATTTTTCCGAATGAAAATATATTTTAAAATAACCAAATTATGTCATAATTCGCGAGAAAAATAAAATAGCCGATGTTATATGAAAATCAAACCGTAGAAAAATCAAGAGTACCCTACCTCCTCTATGTTGCCTTTAAAATAATTATTCAAAGAAAAATAAATATTATAGTTTTTATTATTATTATCATTATTTTTACCAAGGACTCCACCTAGACAAACGTTTTGTAATCCTCATACCAGACTCGATCGACGTTTTCGACTACTTCAGAACTTACTAGACAAACGCTCTAAGCTTCCAATTAATTACAAAGTACTCATATACATGACTATGATAAGGTCTGATTGGACTTAATGAATTAAGCTTTGGGGCTCCACTATACCATCCAATTACTCCCGCATCCAATCCTTACCATTCAAAATCCTTCGTAAAATTCTCAATGCTCTTTTCTTTGTCACAAATAAAAACATCCATTACGACCTTAACGTTGTTAATGTTTCCGATTTGCCCCAATCCAGATACCTATCCTTCCATATTAAACTTCAGAACCATCCTAATCCTCTCGTTTCTAACCTTGCTTCCTCTTCGACATCTAATTACCCCTCGAGGCGTCTGAAAAGAAGATGGCCTTAATTAAGATGCTTTATTGGAGTGCTACCGATTTGAAGATTCTCTACAAGTATTTTCTTGCCATTTTATTTCTGTGTATGACATTTACTTTATGTATATTTATTTGTATACAGTTGTAAATTCCTTGAAAAATAAAAAAAAAAATAATGATCTTAATATTCTTTTCTTCAACTTCGGTGTATAATCTTTCAGTTTCTAATTTTTTTTTATGTAAGCCAAGATTACACCGATTTGTGTATTAGGACTCTGTAGTGAAAACATCGGTGTAATGTTAGCTTATATAAAAAAATTAAAAACCAAAATAATGAAATTATTTTTTTATAACTCGTTTCAACCATTATCCATGCCACACATTCGGTTCGATTAAATACCATCAAAATGGTTAAATTGCTATCCCAAAACCCAAAAGCCCAAATGAGTATGTTTTGGTATATACAAAATATGTTTACACTCATTACACAGGTCTTGTAATTATTTCTCTTGTTTACTCATAGGCCATACTATTTATAATTGTCACTTACACTTACTAATGTATTATCATTTATTCTAGATTTTTTTTCTCTATGAGATTATCAGTTTGCCATTTTACACATATTCCCTAATCGCCTTCAGGTAATAGTCTTGAAAATATTTTAAAATAAACTAAAAATTGTCAAGTAAAAATATCCGTAATATATATATATATATATATATATATATATATATATATATTGGACGGTTTAGTTTAAATTAAATTAAGTTGTTATTTTTTTCCTGTGTCTATTGAAAAGAAAAAATGGAATTTACAAATAACATTGTTGTAAAATTTGAATTGTAATATTTAAAAATTAAGTAATTGTTTTTGTTGAAATGTTGAAAGCTTATAATAGAATTACTGGAATTAAACCTATCAAAAGACAAGGTAAATTTTTTTTCTAGACTTAGACCAAAGCATGGTTAATGTAAACTATACTGCGTATTGGAATTAAAATTCTTCTAAATATGATAAATGTAATGAAAAAGAAATCCTTTAGTATATAATTAAGGAATGTCCTGCCTTTACAAATCAAAGAGAAAAATATCTATTTTTTTTTTAACTTGTTTATTGAAAATATTACAATCTGCCTCAAAGAACATTTATAATAGTGTTCTGAGATCACATTCAAACTATATGTACAATTAAAACAATAAATTATACAGAGAAAAAAATATATATATACAATAAATAAGTATAAAATAACCTAAAAATAAATAATCTAAAATTTTTAAATCCTCATAATAATGAAATTACCCGTGTTTTCAGCAAACATTACTATAATTGTCTGTTGCAAAGCTTTTATTTCTTGTTTTATATGATCTTGGATGTATTCTAATAAAAATTACTGCCTTAAGATATATCTCATTTATATAAATAATAAAATTTAAAATAATGATTTTTTAAATATTTTTCATGTAAAGTGGTTATGTAATTGTGTTTTCAACCAGAATTATGTCATAGGAATTGGTCCTCATTTATCAGTGACAGACATAATGTTTCTAGTCCTAAAATTGAAGTTTTTTTTTTTTTTTAAATTTCTTTATTGAGTATTATAACAATCTGTCTGTTGGACATTGGTTATAGTGAGGTAGGATGACATTCACACCATATGTACAAAAAAAATAAAATAAATAGAACAAAATAATAATCAAAAGTATATACAATAGACAATAAAATAAAATAACCTAAAAGATAAGAAAATTAAAACTAAGGAAAAAAAAAAAACACATGCATACCTATATACAATCAGGCGAGGGAACTCCAGGAGAACCCTGCGCTACTCTCCCAACCGCGTCACTGGTACTAAAGCCAGCGGAGATTGGTCGAGAGCACTTTAGCCACATGCACACATGTCTTGAGTGAAGAATCTGGCCATTGCCAGAACTCCAATTTATATAATCTACAAAAGGTCGCGAGGCCACTGCCGTTTCAACCTTCTTGGAGGATTATAGGGATGGGAGATGCTTGATAGGAATTGTGCAAGAGGATTTGGGTGGTAAGTAAGGTTCTGGTGAAATTTGGAGAATTTTTCTGGGATAAGGTCTAGGACAAATGGGATGTTAAGGTCATGATGTAGGGTTTTGTTGGATACATAGAAAGGAGCATCGACTATTGTTCGAAGGACTTTAGACTGGAAGGATTGGATGCGCTTGATGTTAGAAAATTTTGCTGATCCCCACAGTTCCAGTCCGTAAGTCCAAATAGGTTTCAGTATTGTCTTGTAGATCAGTAGCTTGTTTTCAATGGAAAGTTTAGATTTTCTGCTTAGTATTCGGTATAGTTGGCCGTATCGTCGGTTGAGTTCTTGTCTTTTGAGTCTAGTATGCGGGTTCCAAGTTAGAAAATTGAAGTTTAAAGTAAAGAAACCTACTGATTGCTTCGGTTATTTTCGTGAAAACGTAAACTACTTGAGGTAGATCTAAGGTATTTGCCTGATAAACCTCAATTTAATTAATATAAATTTAAACCTTATTAAACGAGGTAGTTTTCTAAAAGTGAGGTAACTTTAGTGTAGTTTGATGATGATAAAAAAAAAAATCGCGAATAATTTTCTGATTGTTTTAAAAGCAGAACTTAGATTAGTTCAACCGCTCAAATTTTGTCTTCATATGGTTTTAATAATAAGAAATTCTCTTTTCAATTAAAGAAAATTTTGTCTAGTTTACAGTGAAGCAATTGTTAATTACTTAAATTACATATTCCTTTAGTTATCGCTTCCTATTCAACAAAAAATATGAGTCTCTTAAAAAAATACAACATTTATATTTCATAATTTTCTGCTGAAAATTTACCCCTTGTTTATATGAACTTTTTTGTAGGTCTTCTATCACTCCTATCAAAATTTCTCTGCACTTACGGGACACCCTATATATCATATATAATACATCAATATCAATTATTATATACAAGGTCACAATCAATACGAGAATATATCACAGTTATCCAGTACATGGTTAGCGGGTACATTAGCGTTTTGTGAATAGGAGGGATTTAATTGTGGATAAGGACGTGCCTTACCGGATTTTTAGAAGGAGTAAATACCAGCTGTCAGTGCCTTCTTATTCGTCTCTAGATCAACTTATACTGAAAATAAATAAAGTAATATATATATATATATACATTATGTAAATTTAATTTACTAATGTGGATCCATTATTGGAAAATGATAATATAAAGGTATCTAACAATTAGGATAGGTTGATGATGAGGCTGCAATTTAGAGATTGAGACGGCTTTGCAGGACTCTCTAACAGACGCTATTGACCTCTGACGTCCTCACCCAGGTTCAACTAGTTCTCTAGTAATTAATCACTATTAGCATCTCCCGCTGTCTTCTTGGGGACAACCATGCGTTAATCAAAGATCATGCAATATTACATACCATGGTAGCGTTTTATGGACAATAAACAAATCGTGAATTAATGATTAAAAAAAAAAAACTATGTGGTGGATGAGGCAGGAGTCCCTTATCACAAACACAAATTTAATCTAAAATAACCGAAAGTATTATTTAAGTAATTAAATAGTTCACGAAGGAAAATAATATAATCAATTTTTACCACCAAATACATAGGTAAAACAACACATTTCAAAACAGACTTAGCTAAAATAGGAAGCCACTATGCGCATATAATTAACAGATTAAATATCTAATAAATATTTTAGAATTTGACTTCTAGTACTTAAACACTGACTAGTCCCTCCCCATGAGTAGAGGGTTCAATCTAAAAATTAGGTAAATTAATAATTAATTTTTAAACATAATGAATGAAATTATACGTGTTAATATAACCATAATTTAGAATAAATTGCATTTTTTAGGAATCTTTATATAATTAATTGAATAAAATAATGACAAATCAAATAAATTAAGGGAGTATAAAGAAAAAATATAGGTAAGATTAGCAAATTAATGTTAATTAAATTTATATATTATTTAAATATATATTTTTTCATATTTACAGTGTGAAGGTGGGATGTTTAATCTCCAAACGTCAACCGTATAAATAAATAAATAAAATTCAAGCTGTAAAATCGTGAATTAATTATTTAAGAAAACAACGTTTTTCAGGCTTTGAAATCGATAATTATTTCTTACACAAAATCATGTAATAATTATTATATTTGATTTCGATTCGTTTATATTTTATATATGATTGAAAATAATGATCACTCACTGTTTGATACGGTTTTACATAAATAATAATAATTAAATTGTGATGAAAAAATTTTGATAAAAAAAATAATAGGCTGTATAAAAAAAAATGACCGTTTTTTAACCAAATAATTGTATTATTATTTCTTTGATATAAAATATAAATAATACTCAAAGTATAGTCCATTGTTGTCTGCCGTCATTTAGCCATCTGCTAGACAATTGCTCGATCCCATGCTGATACTATTCTTTGGAATGGCTCTCAAAGAATTCTTGGACCGTAATTTCAACATTCGCAAAATTATCAATTTTTTCCCTTGAAGAAAATGGGCCATGGATCTAAATAAGTAGTAATCCGATGGTGGAAGGTCTAGACTATATGGTGGATGAGGCAGGAGTCTCATATCAGAAGGGGTTTTCAATACATTTTCACAAATTTCTAACCTCTTAGCTGATTGCTGAGGACCTCTTGTTCACCTTCCCCATGGAGAGTAGATGGCGACTAACAGTATCTTTCGATACACCACACTCCCTGGCAAGTTCGCTTGTACTTTTGACTCAACAGCTTCCTGCAGAACCTCATCAATATCCATTAATGGTCGCCTGGAGCCCTTCTTCCTTTCCCACGTCGTATCTCCACTGCTAAATTTTTCAAACCAAAGCCGCGCAGTGCGCTGGTCAAGGACACCTTCCTCTTCTTATTTAATAATTTCAGAAGTTGCTTCAGAGGTTGTTAATTTTTTTTTTCCAGTAATGTCTTAAAATTGCGAGAATTTCGTAGGACACTGTCATGTTTCTTCTTTGAAACAGATAACTAAACTGAGGCTTTTTTGAAGAGGGCGAATGGGGCTAAACAAGCTTATAGAATGCTCTAAAGAGATTATTAAGTATTGGTAAGTATTAAATTGGATTAAAATATTTAGTCCTTTGAAATCTTGAATTTGATAAAACTGTCAATTTTTTATACAGCCTATTAGGATCCATCTATTACATATAAAAATTAAATTAAATATTAATATGTACGTTATTAAATTAATTTTGATATTATATTTCTGGCATAGCTTTAATTGTGCACACGGTACCGGCGTATAAATTAAGGGAGGATAAAAAAATGTAGGTAAGATTAGCAAATTAATGATAATTAAATTTATATATATTATTTAAATATATATTTTTTGCATATTTGCAGTGTGAAGATGGGATGTGTAATCTCCAAACGTCACCCGTATAAATAAATAAATAAAATTCAAGCTGTGAAATTAATAAACATTAATAAAATACATTTTATTAATATATCCAAGTATATTGCAATAAATAGTTATATTTTACCATTTTGGAGGGAAGGGCTTCAGCTCGAAAGCCCCCCCCCCCCCACCGTAGATCCGGGGATGATGTTAAGAATAAAAACTGCACTCTGATTTTCAGTACCATTCATTTAATTCAAAAGCTTTCCTACCAATTTTATTTCTACTCATCCTTCTTTTAATAAATTTCGTCTGGAGAGGAAAAATGTTATATGATGCTTTTTAATATCAGTAGCCCTTCCCTCCCACGGATGGTATTTCATTTTAATTTATTTTCGGAATATGAAAACATTAATTACGATTCCAATAGTTGAAACGTTATTACAATCATTGAGGAAAAATAACAAAGAACACAGGAAAACATGATGAGGGAGAGATTGTGAAAGAGTGAGAGAGAATTATCGGCACTTAGGCTACATCAGTATATTTCAATCAGATTTCATTGTAGTATAATTCATTTAATTTTTCATCTTTATAAATAGTTTGAGCCATTTTCGAAAAAGTTTTTAAAACGTATAAAATTAATGATATTAAATCGTAGGATAGGCTTATTGGGCTATTTTAATAATCTAGCATTTTTGGTTGTGATTTCCGACCAAATTTCTGTTATTTCTATTAAAATGAGAAGAAACGGAAATAAATATAATACCGGCTACGGCCAGCCCAGGACTGAAAGCAGAGAAGAAGAAAGAGATGAGCGTGAAAGAAAGTTTGATAATCAGCGAAAGCCAAGAGGAAGTGCTTCGCATAAGAAACATTCAACTGCACGCATGGAGCTGAAAAGGGAACAACTATCAACAGCGTTTGCGACAGACTTACGTGCAAAACTTAAAGAAGAGATATTTGCAGGAATATCGAGCACGAAGCTTCAAACGAGGATAAAGGATAATGTAGCAGTAAAGTCAACACCAATATCAGTATCCACCCGAGGAATAGGGTTTGGAACTCAATTAATGTACAATGTTGCTCAAAATTATAAGAAAACAATAGACATAGCAGATATAAATGAATTATACAGAGGATTTCTTGGTGTGATTGAAGGCAAGCTACAAGAGATGCCTGAAGCATATGGAGACAATATTTTGGATCCATCGGCGGTACGACCAGCCAAATTGGATTGTGATTTTCTATCAGCTGCCCGAACTGTAGTTCGAGTGCCAAAACCGATCCAGCGAATTACTGAGATTGTTGGACCAGTGTCTCAATTTGAAACCAGAGCTGATGCGAAAGGTCGTGTTTCTACATCGTCTCTCAGAATTTGCTTATTTTCCAGTGAAATCTTTGTGATTATTTATTCAAAAAAAGTCAAGAGTACATAACAACAATTGATATTTATTGTTTGTTATAAATTATAGGGTTATTTTTATTTTATTTTTATTTTTTTTCCCTTATATGCGATATCACCATCAGGCCATGTCTAGTAGAGCGTCTATCAAGAGAATTCGGCCGTTAGGCTCAACACCTTGTTCTTCGCCTGTCAAACAAAAGCCTCGTCAATGTCGTCAAACACCTGCAGTAACGCCTATTAGCTCCAGAGAAAATGAAACCCAGCCAGGAACATCATCAAAACCAACAATTGAAGAACTTCAGCATCAACCAGGTACATCTTCACAAGAGATAACCGAACAATCTCCGTTTTTCATATTACCTTTACACTCCGACGCAGTTCCTGTCCACCAGTACACTTTAATTCCATCCAGCTTCCTTACTCAGACACAGTCCGGTATCTTGGCTTTCATTTAGACCGAAGACTAACGTGGAACCCGCATACTAGACTCAAAAGACAAGAACTCAACCGACGATACGGCCAGCTATACAGACTACTAAACAGAAAATCCAAACTTTCTATTGAAAACAAATTACTTATCTACAAGACAATACTGAAACCTATATGGACATACGGACTTGAACTGTGGGGGACAGCAAAAGCTTCTAACATCAAACGTATTCAATCCTTTCAATCTAAAGTCCTTCGAATAATAGTTGATGCTCCGTTCTATGTAAATAACAAAATCCTACACCATGACCTTAATATCCCATTTGTCCTAGACCTAATTCCAGAAAAATTCTCCAAATTTCACCAGAACCTTACCTATCATCCAAATCCCCTTGCACAATCTCTATCCAGCACCACCCATCCTTACAATCCTCCTCGAAGGTTGAAGCGACAGTGGCCCAGAGACCTTTTGTAAATAAGCATCTATTGGAGTTTTGGCAATGGCCAGATCCTCCACTCAAGCCCGAGTGTGTATGATTAGGTTAGTTCTTTTGTTTATATACATTTATTTTATTTTATTGTATTTATTTTTATTTTATTTTATTGTATTTATTATTATTAAGTTTCTGTATAATTTTTTTTTTTATTGTAAATAGAGTGTGAATGTGCTTTCTCTGTCCACACTATTATAAATGTCCTTGATGTGACAGAATGTAATATTTCTAAATAAACAAATATAATAATCTAAGTTGCTGTAACATTCCAGATACATACATTACGTAACACGTTAGCTGCGGTTACGGTCCCCGGGCTCCAATATTCGTCTCGGTTTCGGGTGGGATTGTTTCGAATTTTGCCTATCTTACGAAGTCTCTAAAATGGTAATTTTTATAAATATTTGAATAAGAGTTGGATAGATAAAAAGATAGATGCAAACGCAAATAATCATTATATCTGATAGACGCCGGGGACCGTAAAACAGCTAACTTGTTAAACACGTAATTCCGGTGTCGTACGCCAGTTTTATTTTTTTTTTATATAGATTTTTTGTTCACACACAAATGTGGTTAAATTAATAAATAAATGAGCTATAATTGTAAAAAAATTAGAATCCGAGTTTTCAACAGAAATACACGTTTTAAGTTGCCCCAAATCTAAATCAGGAGTCTCCATAATTTTTAGCCTGCGAGCCACGGCTTGTAATGAAAAAAAAATCTTGTTCAATAAATGACCCTTCAGCTGTGAAATAAGTTTTCTAAGAGAAAACAAATCCGTGCAATAAATGTTATAGTAACCTCGTGTATGAGTAATTTGCTTTATTTTATATTTTTTTAGTGATTTTTAAAACTGTAAAATATAATCAAAGAAACTTGGAAGTGCTTGCCGCAGTTTGGAGACCACTGGTCTAAATAACCAAATCTCTAAAAATGATATCTATGTGCATATTAAAAGCTTATATTTTAATTACATTCATATCAATGTACAATTAATGACAGTTAATTAGGATTGAATGCCGAAGTTTCAAAATGAATCCTTCTAAAGTACCTTTAACTTTGTTCATTTTGAATAATTAATGGTCACTAATTATCTCTGAGAGAAGGGTGAAACATCAAGTAAGATAGAATTTGATAACTAACTACAGAAATTAAAAGAATAATATTTTTTAAATATAATAAAATTAGTAATATAAATATATATTATACCGTGAAAAAGCTAAAGATGTTAACAAAAAAAAAAATATATCAAGCATATAAAGTCGAAAAGGTTATAAAGGCTTTCAGTGTAGAGTGACAAAAAACGCAAACAAATTAAATAAAAGGATAAAATACACGTTAATAACTGGGCTTAAATGGCTAATTTTCAATATGAGCTTTCCGTAAAGTACCTTTAATTTTTTTTATTTGAAACAATTAACCAATTCACATTGATCTATGATATAAAAATTAGTTAAATATAAAATATGAAAGAATTTGATGATTAACTAAAGGATAAATAAGTGATCGCAACGGAGAATAGTTGCAATGGAGAAACCGAAGGAATACGACCGTGACCGAGCTCACCCGAGCTCGCCTGAAAGATTAGAAAAGCCTTTCATACTTAGCATGAGCTTAATATAATAGGGACTGCTACAATATTATGTACATATACATGAGCGGTTTTCATAAATGCTATCGTTGGTATTATTTTATATTTAATTGTATAGTCAGGGTGATCAGTCAAAAATAAAAATGGCAAAAATAAATAATATTATTTATTTTAACTTCATATAAAGTTATGAGAAATTCCAATATCAGTAAATGGCGATCTAGTGGAAGGAGTTATATCATTTTATCACCTCTTGGTGTGCTAAGAGAGGCTCAATAGTCAGTTTATATTTATTTTTATAGTCAGTTTATATTTATTTATAGTTCAATAGTCAGTTTATATTTATTTTAGGCAAATGTTAAAATAAATATTATTATTTATTTTTGCCATTTTTATTTTTGACTGATCACCCCAACTATCCTTCTCTTCATTATTCACTACAGTCAACCATCAACCCACAATTATTTAATTGTTTAGATCACAGCTATATTAATATTAAAATTTGTATACATAAGGGTACTTAAACAAATAAAAATACCCACAATGAAATATAAATATAAAAACAGCTAAGAGAGTAGGTAGTAAGTGAAAGTTGTGTGATGTGTTCACCGCACCAAATGATTTTTGTTTTTTTCTATTTTTTGGAAAAAAAATAGAATTAAAAAAAATAGAATTAAAAAAATTTCTATCGACACTATAAAAAATAATATAATATAATTGTAAATATGCAATTAGATTTACAATTAATCTCGGGCTATAAATTACTTGTTCATAGATTTGCAAACAGCCACTTTCACGCTCTAGGCAACTGTCTCGACTGATCGTTATTCCCGACCCCTTTCATTGACTCCTAAGATTAAAATTAAATTATAGACAAAATTATAATCCCCTTAGTTCCAACCAGCTATAACTTTTGCCCCGATCTGTTTGACTTAGGGTAAATAAGATTTCCTCTTCCCTAGCTCCCTTACTAGATTACCGAGCTACCCTTTTACGTGTCGTGTCTGTCGTTATCCGACTCTCCTCCCTCCTCGTCAGTGACCTCATCAAGAGGAGGAACGCGGAAAGGGCTAAGGTCAGCCGTACACGTGCCGCAGAAAATTAAGGATATCTTTCAATCCCTCCAAAACATTATACCGACTACCAACCAACTAGGAGAATGCCTTTTCTCCAAGTGTCCCCTTCCTACAGCATCTGATTCTTAAATGGGCCATGATTCGTAAAGTTTCCTCCTTGGATCCAATCACAATACCCCAACCTCATTACCGATCCGAAAAAGCGACACCTGCCGTTTTCTTTCCTCCTTCGAATCGCATTTCATTCCTCGCTACCAACGCACTCGAATTCCTCACTGACAATCACGTTCCTGTAACTTTTAGATTAGATCCAAGTCATTATTTCCCGCTGCCGACCTTATAACAAGTTTATGCCTTTAATAAATATTCAAATCTAAATTACTACATCAGTTATGCGGACTTCGTAGCTACTTCCTTCATTATTCAGCTACATGCCACACCTTTTTAAATACTATATTATTACCTTTTTAAATAATAATATTACTGACGCTGCTACCTGCTTTATTAATAATTTGTAGCTACAAGAAAAAGTATTAATAGCAGAAATCAGTTCTCCTCAGCACACACTGGGGCGAACTAACACTACTGTTGGACATTGCGATAATGCGAAAATCGTCAAGTGGTTCTAAAACAGTTTAATATTGGAGTCAATCCCTTGACTTTGGTCCGGGTAGATTAATATTTCTGGAAAATTAAAGAATGTGCAATAGTCTAAAATAATAATAATAATAATATCCTGGGCTGATATATTCCTTATATATTTTATAGAATTAAAAGCAAAAGTTATTGATGTCGGTAATATGACCCAGTGTGGGAGAGAAATTCCAATATCAGTAAATGGCGATCTAGTTGAAGGAGCTATATCATTTTATCACCTCTTGGTGTGCTAAGAGAGGCTCAATAGTCAGTTCAACAGCACCAATCGTCAGAAAAGTTTAACGTATTAAAAAAAAAAAATTGAAGGTGGCTGGCCTCGTCCCTCCACATTTACTTCGTAGGATGGTAATAATAATAATAATAAATAGATTCATTTATGGAGTCCCCAGGCGCTCCCACGAATCCAATTGGTATGCCTAAATGTATTCCTTTTTCGAACCTTATCAACCAAAAAACCCTCTTACATTCTCGATTTGTTTACTCCTTGTTCCTCTGTCCATTCGTTCAACACGAGACCCCAGCCCTCAAATCTGTTTATTCCTTCTCTTAGAACTTTTTCCTTTAAAAAACCCTTTGTCATGCGTGCTACCTTGTTTTGGAATTCCCTACCAAACTCCATACGCAAATCATTATCCTTGACCTCATTTAAACATAATATACTTATCCATCTCCTCAGTAATCAATCTTCCGAATATGTGTGAAATAATGTTCACTGTTAATTGCTTTAATGTCATCTGCCAGATAATTATATATCACCCACATTGTTTATGTGTAAAAATGTGAACTCGCATATCTGAATTTATGTATGATCTCACATATCTAACAGTGCCTTTTCTTTATTGTAACCTTAGATCTAGACAATCTTGTAATCTAATTTATTTCCAATGCCAGACAATTGTCATTAAATTATATATTGTAGTTGTTCTAAAGGGACTTAGTTCCAGAATAAAATTTATTTTTCTTCTTCTTCTTAAAAAAAAAAAAAAATAACCAACTGTAGGTTCAGTACATGTAACACCAGTTCTCTCCCGTCCTAAAGAAAATTAATAAAAACTTAAATTCGAAAAGTTTGGTAGTAGAAGACACGCGAGTCAATGACCTGGGGAAATCTTCGATGCCTATATCCAACATTTTCAGGTTCCATCGTAGGATGGGAGATCTCATAAGAATAAAAAGGGATACGGAGCATAAAAAATATCACGGTATCCTCACACACACGCAATAACATCTAGCTAGAGGCTAAAACGAGATTCGTTTTCCAACGCCACAACAATCGAAAGGACACAGTCTAAGAAAGAGTATTTGATAAGAAAAGGGCAGGAGGGATAGACTTTAATCTTATACATTTGTGGGAATTTCTTGATAGGGTGAGAATAGAAAGACCTGGAAATTCTCCAAAAAATCTGTGAAAATTCTTTAAAAAAATACTGGAAAAAAATCTTCAGATTACTTAGAAAAATTAATTTCTAGTCATACACGAAGAAATTTTAAGCGCCAAAAGAAACAGATGAACATGTGTTAGTTATTAATTTTTGGACTATTATATACAGTCACTAATTTTTTTATTTTTGTTTATACGGTCCATATTTTGTTACAGTGGGCTGATTAGGATAAATATTTCCATCAGCTCACTGCTATAATATTTCAAATATATGAAATAAAATTAAACTGAAACACTCGTTATAAAAATACGAAAAGAAACGAGGATATCCCTTGTGTACATAAAATATTCGCTTAATCGGGTAAAACAGAGCGCAAGTGAGAGAATTTTCCTTTCGAAAATTAAAAAACTTTTCTGAAAGTAAATTCCCTTTCTCCCAAAACATGGCTTGTGATCCTTAGCTTCGGTAGGAAAAAAAAAAATTATATCAATTGCCTTGTGTAGTCAACATTTGTATGTTTGTTCTCAACAACGCTCCCTTCCCTCTATATCAGTCAGTGTATAAAGGATTTCGGTTCAACATAATGGGATGTTAAACACGAATTCGACAAAATTAAAGAAAAGTAATGTTGAAGCCGCCTCCTTATCAATATTTAACGTGTTGTATTTACTTTTTTTTCCCTTGAGGAATTTTTTTTTTCATAAATAAAATACCTCATAATTTTTTTAACGTTTTTTTATTAATAAATAACACAAGCCATAACAATAAATTAGTATTATGGACATTATTAAAACCGGAAAACATTAAAATAAAAATCATCTTTACATAAACCATCTGTTATCATTAATATAAAAGTTTTAATTTTATTAAACTATTTTTTCCTTAATCTCTTGAATTTAAAAAAAAAATACGATTATATAATAAGTTTTGGAAATAATTTGATTTTTTTTTTTTTTTTTAAATGATGAACTTAAACTAAATATTTGCCCTAATAATTATGTTTCACTTCACTGCGTAATCATTTCTTATTAGTAGAAATGATAGAATAATTTAATAATAACTATATACTAAATTAAATGTTTATAATAAAATTAGTACAGCTTGAAGTAATTTAGTACATTTATACGCAACTCACTTCTTGCCTTTTTTCTTATCAAGAACCAAAATTTAACACCTTCTATTTTCTTTAAATTATAAGAAAAACATGTGTTTATAAATTAAGATATACTATCAAAATATTATAATAGAAGATGACATTATTAATTATCTCGCGATGGTTTCTTTTTGTATGTTTGTTGAACGATTTTTTTTACTGTATAAATCCTGATGTACTAAATATTATTTTTTTTGCTTATTTCATAATTTTATTATTTTTTTTATAGTTAATAATATTTTGGGTATGTTTTTAATTAAATACAATTTTACAAAAAATTTAATTTTTTTTTTACAATTTAAATTATTTCAAATATGGCCTTATTCAAAGAATTCAGAAAGCTGTCTGTGTACATATTATATAATACGATTTACGATAGGATTTTGCAGAGCGACTATCTATAAATAAAATTCATCATTATTGGATTTATATATGTATTTTAAAACTTGCCTTTCCCTAGATATGAAATATAATTAAAAAATAAATTACAAAAAATAAATATGGTTTAAGATGATATAATTATGTATTTTTTAAATAGTTTTCCAAAACTAGTTTTAATAAAAAAAAAATATTGGCTTCTGAATGCACGAATATTTAATTTTTCTCTTGATTTTTTTTTTATTTTGTATAAACAGGTATCTATTTGGTAATAGAAAAAAAAACATAACATCAGTAGTGCATTCATAGCACCGAGCCATTTACAGAAACTGAGTTGTAGTTATGGAATACGTCTAGTTTTGGAATTCTACATGTAAGTTTGTAAAACTAACAAAATATTTTTTTCATTAATAAATAATATGATTTTTTTTTGTCACAACTACCATATTTAATCTATTAATGTGTAGCAGTTTCAAAATAATCAAAATTAACCATTTTTTTTTTTTTTTTTTATATATATTGAAGTTCACAGACACCAATATTTTTCAACGTATTTAATATTTTGAGTTACAACATATGAAATCTCCGTCGCTAACGTATGAGGCAACTTAAAGAAAAATAAACTTTTGCGTTATTATTTATATTCATAATAACTTCTGTCGGCTTCAATATATTTCTCCCAAAGCCCAATAAGTTTTTTTTATCCCTTGTTCCAAGAAGCGTTTCCATTCTGAATCAATAAATTCAAGGGAATTGTAATTTTATCTCGTTTTCATTTTTGAATTTTCATTTCAGTTTTTTATTTCTTAGGATATTTTTACTTGTACATACTTATATATGAAATATATAGTAAGAGATAGTATTTCAATTATGTAAAATTACGAATTTGAGTTATCAATGGTAATTTTCTATGTTTGCATAAGTCAAGATCAGATTTTAAAAAAATAAAATAATTTTTTTATATTACATGATATTTATTTTCTCTATTGAAATAGTTTTAAAGTACTTAAATTCTTCGAAATTCCTTCCTCTAAACTGAGTTTAAATTCGTTTACTTACAATAATCAATCGTCTATAATATTTAGTAGTTGTGAAAAATTGATATAAAACATGAAAGAATTTGGTAATCGAATAAAAGATTAAAAAAAAAAGAGAAATGTCATGGCAGTTCGAAATTTGGTTTCTGAAAATATTAGCAGTATATAGATATAATATACTGTTTGAAAGGTGAAGTTTTCGTAAACTAATATCTGACAGAGGTTTCTCTAAACTACTGCCCGCTGGCCCTATTTGATCCTTGAGTGCTTGTTTGTTCGTGTGGTTGAATATATTATTTGAAAATTAACAGAACATAAAATTTAGTAAATAATTAAAATACAACGTTACTAATACTTGTATTACTTGATTTTTTTTCTTATAAAGCTCATTTCATAATTTGAGTATCATTTAGAAAAATACTTCTCAATTTTTGACAAAATTGGTAGAAATCGTCATTTTCCTATTATTTATAGAAATCAACAGTTTCAAATTTCAGTACTTGATTTTCTTGAATTATTTTTTTATTTTTTTTTTTTTTTGCTCCTTCTGTTAATTAAAGCATTCTCAACTTCTCGCTCGTGCAAAAAAAAATTAATTTTTCGATTGTTATTAAAGTTCGTATTTTAAGGCTTTTTTTTTTTTTGAGGTACGAAAGAGGAATAGCAAATTTGTTTCTCCTCAAGTAAAAACCTTAATTCTAGATACCGGACCAGTTTAAAAAAAAAATTGTATTTGACAGATAGCTCCAGTTTTTAGGGAGAAATTTTAACAAATCCGTTAAGTTAGAGGGTTTTTAGATTATTATATTTCTAAATAAATAAATAAAAAGTAAAAAAAAAAAATGTATAATGTACTATTTCGTGTAGGATATAGAGTCCCTGAATCCTTAATAATTTTCGTGTGAATCGGTGGAGTTGTCCTGAGGTCACACTTTCTGTATGACGCAAAATTTGGAATGGTCTAGCCTAGGCAAAATTTTCCTGCAAAAAAATTAATTTTTCGATTGCTATTAAAATTCGTATTTTAATTTTTTTTTTTGAGGTACGAAAATCTTAATTCTAGGTACCAGACCAGTTTTAAAAAAAATGATCTTGAATAACCAAGCGATGGTTGGTATAGTGATATATAGAAAACGAATGTGTAACACCAAAAAAAGAATTATATTTTGTTTTTATTATTTCTTAATGATATTTACAACTGTATTGAAGAAATACATTTAGTAAATTTTAAAATATGGATATAATGACGTGAAAACACTTGCTGAGTAACTACCCAATGGTAGCACTCTAATTATTATATTCAAATATAGATATGACAGCTATTGTGATTTTTGACAATTGGTGCCACATTACAAAGTCAAGTAAATATAAAGGAATCTCTGAAAATGGGAAAATTATCCCGAAACTTCAGATGTGATTAAAAAATATTAAAGATAAAAATGGAAGTTTAGTTTCCTTAACCTTAAAAATATACCAAAGCTTCTTAGAGAAAGAAAAACAAGAAGATAACTAAAAAAAGAATATTATGTTTGACAGATAGCTCCAGTTTTAGGGAGAAATTTTAACAAATCCGTTAAGTTAGCGGGGGTTTTTTTCTGTTTTTTTTCATAAGCTCATAAATGGGTTAGAGTAGATTAAATATTATTTAATAATTTATTTATTGAATAAAGAGATGAGTTATTGGAAGGGATGGATTGCCTGCCGATGACGATGGTATACAGTAACGCAATACTCAACAGCTGTGCCGACTCCTCCGGACCTCTTTCAAGGCAGCCTTATTGCTCTCTTTTATTGCTTTCATATTTACACAGCCTTTTTAAATACTAGCTCCAAAGACCCCGAGCTCTTAGACACTTTTTATAAGCTGTCAGATATAAGACTAGATCGAAACACACACGCCAAGACAGAATAAAAAAAATTAGAAACACCACAGCTGTGGTCTCATAGACCTTTTCGGTGAACAGAGTTTAGGCTACAAGAGCTTCTTGAAATTTTCCAATTGTGATTCTATCATTTATTTTATATATTGAGGCAGGATAGACTCCTGTAAACTATTATTTTTTTTTTTTTTATAGAATAATAAATAATACGATATGCCACATTGAAGAGCAATAAGTATTAATACTACACATGTTCATTCATACCATATATAAATGTAATAAAGAAATAAATATTAATAATTAAAAAAAATAAAAATAAGTAAGGAAAAAAAAAGCATATTAATACATAAGTTGTTGGGGCCAACAATAAAAATTATATATATGGTATAAATAATTATATATATATATATATATATATATATATATATATATATATAATGTGTGTGTGTGTGTCAATATATATATTCTTAGTATTAAAAATAAATAGCCTGCTTTAAATAAGTATTGTATATTTAAGGATTAAGCGTGCGACCAGCCTTTAAGTCTTGCTTACGTCCTCATAGAGCCCTTTCTAGATCTGTGTTGTCTTTAAATGATGTGGTTCCAGTGAATCTTATTTTACTTTTAACCACACTTAGGACATTTTTACCCTCCACGAGGACACAATCAGCTGCATCACGGCACGGTTAAAAAGGGCAAATATGACCTTAATTAGCAGCATATTTATGGTGAATGGCGCCTCTATAAAAAAAACATAACTGACCCCACGGACCTCAGATGTTATCGCCAGTGAAGGAAAATCACTATTTTCCTAATTTAGACACCTCTTATTGAGGTTAAAATTTAAGTTAAACATTAGTTCATTTTCACTTACAGAGTACTCTCGTAGTGGAGTATCTAGCGCACTATATAATAAGAAAGAGAAATTCCAATTTCAAGACTAGCTCCAGCTTTTGTCTTATTTTTTATGCGTTTTATTATATAAAAATATAACTTTCAATTTTATATACATTTTTGTAACATTACTTTATCAATTAAATTAATCTGATCTCATTTTTATTAAATTCATATATAATGCACATATTTAATTTCATTTCTAATCTTTCTCTTTCTATTTTTTTTTTTTTTGTATGTTTAACGTTCCATATTAAACTTATTTATTGAAAAATATTACAATCTGTCCCAAAGGACATTTATAACAGTGTTCACATTCACACTCAATGTACAATAACTAAAACAAATTATACAGAAAAATAATATATATACAATAAATAAGAATAAAATAACCTATAAATAAAAAGAACACATACATACCTATATACAGTGTTTAACGTTCAAAGATATTTTTTTGTTTCTTTCATTAGTTGATTATATTAATTTTGTATAAAGGGGAATATATTTTATTTATTCATTTTGTTTTATGGCATGTATGATTTCATTTATATATATTTTTTTTAATATACATAATTTTCTGCTATTCGGTATTTTATTTATATACATTCATCCACAATTATCTATTATTTTAACATTTTTTGAAATAAATTAATTTTTTAAGGCGCAAGTGGCTATGGATAAGGTAGAGCAGATTTGGTATTTATTTTAGAATGCCTACTGCCGCCATATAAATGAATTAAGAAATAAATAAAGAAGTGAGAATAAAGTAAATCTATTTTAAAAATAATAATAATAATAACAAAAATATGTAAACATTTTAGAATTTTAAGGTCGACATTTGTGCTAGGTAATTTCGTCAAGATTATGCTCAGTTGCCAGATTTTCCTATAATTAAGAGGGTCTGTCGACATAGTCGACATCCACGGCTGATATAACAGATTTTTATATTTACTCAGAAATATTACAATTTGTTACAATTAAGAACATTTATAATAGTGTTCAGAGAGCACATTCACACTGTATTTACAATAAATAAAAATAAATAATACAGAAACTGATAATAATAAAAATAAATGTATATAAACAAAAGAATTAAATTAATCAAAATAACAACTAAAACACACGCATACTATGGGAGTGTGTCTCAGGTGATGGCACAACTGTACATTGATATAACAGAATGAATATTTATCTGCAACAACCAGACTCGAACCGGAGAAAAGGAACGCAGAGCCTTACTCGTTGAATTGCTCCGCTTTCCATTAAACTATTTTGAAAAAAAATTAATATATCCAAAAATGTGTCATGTAAAAAAAAAATGGTATGAATGCAGTCTTTGTTATAAAAAAAATATTACTATCGATAATATTATTTAAATAACTTTTTAATTGCTTTTATTTATTTTTAACTCTAGAATTGATATGTTTAAATAGTTTCTAAAATGAATACTTAGTTTATTTTCAAAAAAAGTTTAACTTTTTTTTTTATTATTTAATGCACTTACATATTTGTTTAATATATTTTTTTTAGATATAATGAAAAATTTTAGCCCGTGCCAGATAAAAGAAAAAATATATCAATAAATGCCATCAGAAATTTCTGGCTATATTACATACTAGTCTGTCAAAGGGCAATGGAATTAATTTTAATGAAACGTTGGAAAAATTAAAAAAAAAATGGGATATAGATGTTTAATTTGTCTCTAATAAAATACCAACTGCCTCAAAGTTTATTTGAAATTATTACTGGAACAGATAACAAATAAATAAATAAAATCGACAATAGTCGTCTGTGTTATTAAGTTTGTTAAAATAAAAAAAAGATCAAAGGAAACAAGAATTGGCTATTTGATATATTGATCAGAGAAATAAAAAAAAAAGTTTATATTTCGCTTTGGAGCAGAAAGTTATATAAAATATTCCAAATTAAAAAAAAACAAAGCAATAAATACTAAAATACTAATACGTTTATGTTAAATAAATTGAAAATTTCCAGTTTTAGTGCTGTTATGAAGTAAAGTCCTTTCTTTACTTTCAAGCTTACAATTTTTTTTAATAGCATCCATTTTTATTTTCCATATTTGGGGGAGACCCATCATTATCATAGATGGCGCAACATCGCATCACTGGGTCAGGCCAACCAATGAAAGACTCGGTCCTGCGATTCAGCTAACTAACCATTGCTGAGTTTGTTGGAATGTCTTCCGAGGAGGCACAATGGCCGAACATCGGCCCTAGGTCTTCCTACTCTTCTTGTCCCTATGCGATTCCTCTGACATGAGTATTTTAGGGATCCCGGAATCATCCAAGAGACACTGCCTAGCCTGGCGTTGTTTTCCAATCTTAATGAGCTCAACAGTCTCGTTAAAGAGCTCATAAAGTTTCCAAATCTTTCTTCGGCGCCAGGCAGTCCAGTCTTTTACAGGTCCAAAGATTTTCCAGAGAATCATCCAATCACATTTCAAAAATTTATTTTTGTCTACTTTGGTGTTCTGCTTCTGAGACATGGGCTAACACAGGGAAATATATTATTTTGTAAAAATACAATACATTTTAGTTTTGTTTCCCAGAGACTTGATTATTTTTGCATTTCGTTTTGAAAAATTTAGAAAACATTTGTTTTGGAATTTTTTTTTATTTATTTATTTAGAAATATAATAATCTATCACGGAGCTAATTTTTATTTATTTTATTTTTGGAAGAATGTTTGGACAAAAAAATATTTTAATAGTTGATTGATCACAAATAAATTTTCCCTATATTTATCTCTCCATTTTTTTTTTTTAATCATATACAAAGAAAAAAATAAATATAGAAGAAAATTTTTAGACGCAATCACCATTACAGAAAATTTAACTAATGCCATAAATTTCAAAATAGATTCACAAAATATTTTAAAAATCATATGTAGAATTAATAAATAAACTAAAAACCAAATAGTTCACAAAATTTCCTATAAATGATAATGATATGATGTTTTGTTTTTAATATGTTAAAAATGAATACACTAGAGCTGCAGACAAGCATGGGAAATGTGAAATATACTGAAGGTGTAAATAATAGTGCAGATTTAAAATTTTAAATAGTTTATGTACATATAAAACAAGGTAAATGGATAATAATAAAGTTTTATGAATTTCTTGCCAATGGCCAAATAGGCGGGCGAGTTACGAAATAAATATGATGATGTAATCAAATAAAAGTTTTAATATTTTCATGTCTTTTGAGATATGAATGGGCTCTTAAAAATATCGTTAATTGTTATTAACTAACAAATGATAAATTAACATTATTTTACCCCAACTTTTTATATTATATATATATATATATATATATATATATATATATATATATATATATATATATATATATATATGTAATAATAAATGATTTACCAAATCAATGTTGAAAAAAAATAAAGATGACTATTTTATGTTAACAGATAATAAATTTATCAAATAATACGTGTTTAAACATAGTTTATTAATTGTTATATAGTGTAATTTAATAAAATTTCATAAATTATACATATTAAGTCGTTTCGGATAAATTTATATTTTTTATAATCATGATGCATTATACACTGTAAATAATTCAATATGGCGATCCAGAATGAATAGCCTAATAATAAGTGTAAATCACAAAAAAAAAAATGCATTCTATTACTTAAAATAGCATTAACTAACACTTAAATCCTGCCTATTAAACCATCCAGTTCCCCAAAAAAATGTGAATTGGTATGTTTTTAAACATTTATATAAATTATTTGTTACTTTTTAATTTTTATTGCATCTTTGCATCATTTTTTCAAATATTTCCTAAATTGAATAATCATTTCACGTTATTTCTATTTTCATATGTTATGGCTCTTTTTAACATTTCTCTGAAACCTTCAATTTCGTCAATAAATGCTGTTCAAGAGGTGCTTGTAACAGAACATATAACGAGTTTATTATAATCATTATTATTTCCAACGATTTAAATATTAATGATGTTTAAGCGATTCTTCGTATTTCGAGATTATATTGATCGTTAAGAAATAAATTCTTAAATTAAATTACATAAGTGGAAATATATATGAACGTCAATACATTAGAATAATTCATATTTCAGACTAATTCACTAAATATTAATTTGTGGAATACCTAAAATAATGATGATGATTATATCAATAACCTTTTTATTAATTCCGTTTCATGTGAAAAGTAAGGCCGGATGGAGGGGGAGGGATGGGAGAATTTACCCTAAGGGAAAATTTCCCTTGAAGGGGGGTAAGGGAGGGTTAACCTGTAGGGGAATTTTCCCTTAAGGGGGGGCACATGCGCATAGCCGATTTACCGCCGCTTCGAAATCCCTGTACCATTTACCGAAAAGAAGTGGAGGTGAAGGTAAGTCACTCCATGCTCTGCAATACATTCCTTTATTAAACTTTGAAATAAATTAAATCAAATAATTACAAAAGTATATCAGCTAACATAATTTATAGACTTATTTATACAAAAAAAAAAAATTAACAGTTTATTTTTTTGTTCATTAAATCATTTAAATAACTAAATTTATAGATGAATTTTACTTCTTTCATATGATTCTGTAATCATCAAGTTTTATTTAAATTTATAATAGGAAAATATTTGTAGAAATGATTTTTAAAAAGAATATGCATTTATTAATTATATGAAATTTCTGTAAAACTTAAAAAAAAATTATTAAGTAAAATGTATATAAAGTTAATTATCATATGAAATAAATGTGTTTATTTTAGAAAAAAATGAAAATAATTTTATACTTAATATAATTTTTTTTTTAAACATATCTATAATTTTTGCTTGATTTTATATGTATGCAACAGTAAAGAAATAGCTATTATAAATCTTTTTATGTACTCCTCTAATTTTTCAAGAAAAGCCAATAAAGTACATTTCATTTATAAATTAAAATTATTCTGCAAAGAAAAAAAATCTTAACCCTAAAGCTCCTCGTGAAGACCTTGTTGCATTTTTCTTGTTGAATATATTTCTTTTTACGTCCTTATAGAAATATTAATAAGTCTTTTAACTAATAAAAAAAAAACTTTACCGTCTTATTAAATGAATACTCCTGCTTTATAGGTCAATCACAATTAACAAAGTAGTAATTCGAGATAGGAATTCATTTAAAAGAAAAGAGGCCAAAAGGAGAAATTTAACTTTTTTTTTCTTCCTTTTTTTTTTTTTTTAACTCAGGACTTGTAAAATTGGGAGGCGTAAGATATATAAAGGTGTAGGGTTTATAAGACAGTAATTGATTCTTGATAATTGACACCCAAGTCTTTTGGAGACCCAATTCTTAGCTCCCTGCTTTAAAAAAAAAAAAAAAAAAAAAAAGCTAAACAAAAAACGATAGAATGTCAAATACTTCATTTTATTTGATTAGATTTAAATTTTTTAATTACTATAGGGCTATGTATGTGTTTTTGTTACGTAATAGTCGAAAGAGTAACAGAAGATGTAAGATGAAATTCATAAATTTCAACAGATATATAAATATATATATATATATATATATATATATATACTTCAATCATTTAAACATCATTACACCTTATATTAACAACGTTTCGAACTTTATTGCCTATTTTCGAGTGAAAAATAGTTTCTTTAGGTTGTCAATTATTGTAAAAATTAAAAAAAAATATATATATATATATATGAAGTCTTATAAATTGTTTTAAACCAATATGTAAAAAGATATCTTATTTTTGTCTAAAAACATTTTCCGTATCCATTCATTTCGAGATATAAATGTTAAATTTGAATAAAATGAAAGGATATAAAACACATTTTTACACAAGAATAAATACGGATAAATAAGATATATTTTTAAGCGTTGCTTCGAAACAAATTATAAGACTATATATAAAGATTTTATTTTGTAATTTATGCTACAGTTGACAACCAAATGAAATTATGTTCCACTTGAAAACATGCAAATAAAGACCAAAACGTTTTTAAAAGAGGGTGTAATAGCAATATAATATAATAGCAATTAAATTATTGAAGTATAAAAAATGTATATATATATATATTTTTTTTCTGAAGATATTTATATTTTATAACCATTTATAAATTATATATAATATAAGTACTGAAAATTTAGAATTTCATCTAACATCTTTTATTACACTTTCGAAAATTACGTGCAACAAGGCAAACACACATACAAATCCGAATTGAAATTTAAATGTTGAATTTAATTTAAATCTACTTAAATAAAATGAAGATTTAACATTTATTACCTCACTTTTTCATATTTAAAAAAAAAAAAATATATATATATATATTTATATATATATATATATTTCTACTTCTTTCCAGTTTGCGTTATGAAGTTCAGCCATATCTTTGTTTATCCCATCTATCCATGTGGTTTTTGGACTCCCGCGTGGTCTCTTCCCTACTACTCTGGCATTTATTATTGTGTAAAGGCGCAATGATGGATTGCTTCGAGCTACATGCCCCGCTCATCGTAACCTCCTTGCCTTCATGTCATGAGATATTGACTGACCAGTTTCATACAACAGTTCTTTATTGTCCCTTCTTCTCCGTGAGTTAAGGTTCTGATCCCTGATAGGTCCTGTTATCGTACGGAGAACTTTTCTTTCGAATCTCTCAGTTCGGCCTTCTAAGGTACCGGTTATAGCCCAGGTTTCACAGCCGTGCAACAGAACTGGCTTTATCACGGTATGTATATATATATATATATATATATATATATATATATATATATATATATATATATATATATATATATATATATATATATAATATAAAAAGTTGGGATAAAATAATGGTAATTTATCATTTGTTAGTTAATAACAATTAACGATATTTTTAAGAGCCCATACATATCTCAAAAGACATGAAAATGTTAAAACTTTTATTCGATTACATCATCATATTCATTTCGTATCTCGCCCTCCTATATATATACGGTACATATATATACATACTCTATATAGAATAGAATAGAAAATTAAACTTTATTCTGGGACTGAGTCCCTTTAGAATAACAATGATGAGTTAATACAAAGTAAAGTACAAATCTGGCCAAAAACTAACTTCTAAGAATTTTAATATTATATAAATTATTTAAAAAGTATGTAACCAGTAAAAAATAAAAAATAAAATATATATACAAATGAACATAAAATCTTCTCAAAATTACTTAATTGTGATGAAAAAAAAAGAAGAGAAATTACATATTTATATATACATAACTACACAATTTATAAACAATAGGCTATCTAATAGAAAACTAACTTAATACAAAATGTAATAATATCTACAGTGATTTATATAATAATATGCAGACACTAAGATAAAATAAAATCTTAGGATACTTGTGGTGTAATGGAAAAAAAAATAAATAAAAGGAACTATTTATACGTACATTCTCATATTGGCACACAGAAAGACAAAAATATAAACATATATACCCGAAAGAAAAAGCACAACCTGAGGAGAAGAGAAAAAAAAATAAATAGTAAAAATAATAGTCAAACTAGGTGACAAAGATCATTGCTGTTTTATGTTAAAACTTAAACAGTAGGCACCACCATTTACTTCACGCAAATTCAGTTCATAAAATGAAATTGATGGTGGTATATATATATATATATATATATATATATATATATATATATATATATATAGAGAGAGAGAGAGAGAGAGAGAGAGAGAGAGAGAGAGAGAGAGAGAGAGAGATGATCCAGTTGCCTTATGTTAAATAATCAGTAATATCTGCAAACACTTGTAATGCAGAATTGGATTCGTAATTTTATTAAATGAGTTTTAAACTGATATATAGGGCAAATGCTACTGTAACAAGTATTTATTTATAGTTTTACTATATGGATTTCGTATATTATATTATTCAAATTTATTTTTATTTTTTTTTAGAAAGGTTTTGACACGCTTAATTTAGCTAGTCGGAACGTTTTCTAAACTTTCTTATAAAACCTATCATATCAAAATGGGAGATATTGGAACACCCACACCTCCCCCCAGCACTTCAGCTGAGAATCCGCAGCCACAGGCTGCAGCCGCTAATACTTCTAAACCAAAGAAGCCATATAGAGGAAAAGGCTCACATAAAGCTCATGATGATGCCTTTAGGCGCAACGCTGGTGCAAAAGCAATAGCTGCCAACGATGCCCGATTAGATCAAAATTTATTTGCACACTTAACTTCAATAACTACAAGACTTCAATCTTTTAATCACGCCCCACAACCCATAGTTGCAGGTTTGTCTCAGACAACCCGAGGAATAGGATTCACTGTCCAGGCCTCCTTTTCATCATTATTGGCCAGGAAACCCAACATAGAGTGCTACCAATGGGTAGTTTCTCAACATGTGTTCCATGTCTTTATACCTATGTGCAAATTTACTAGATGTATTTTTTTTGTATACAGTTGTAAATATCATTTAAAATAAATAAATAAAATTTTTTAGACAAACAATATTTATTTTTCAATATATCGCATTATCTCAATTTATTTTTTAATAATGATAATAAAATATATATATGTATTTTCTGCAAAAACCAAACACGAGGAATATATGTAGCATTAAAAACAATATTTCAGAATAAAATAATTACAATATTAATCCACTTTTCAATATTAATCCACTTTTCAATATATCTCATTATCTCAATTTATTTTATAATAAATTATAAAGGAAAAGATGAAGGATTAAAAACATGAAAAAATCATACACAAAATTGGTTTCGTTAAATTGGTATTTTTATATTAAATTATTTAAACAAAACAGAACTAAAAAAATAGTCACAAGATGAATTACACGTGTGTACAAACAACAATTTTATTTGATAATTTTGGTTGATCTGTGTGTTTGTGTATGCTGTAACAAAAAATGAACTCGGTTTCTTATAGTCCGTCGTACAGACCCCTTGTTACCAAATTATTAACTTGGTAAATACTTAAAAACTTCGTGAATGGCTCCATGTTATCGTAAGTTTCAAATTTTTTATCTGCGAATTTTTCACTTCTGGTACTAAAAACCCATCAATACCCATTCGCTTTTCACTTGAATCTTAAGCTAGTTTGTTCACAAAATAAAATAAATAAATAAAAAAAAATGAATAGGCCATATTTTTTCTCGTTTTCGTGATCAAATTATTTTACGATTCAAGTGGAAAGCATATTGGTGTTCATGAGTTTTATTACCTAATTAAATGGACAGAGTTTGCCGATATGCAGATTAAAAACTCCCCAATTCCGAAAATTTTCATAATTTTCTAAAAAAAATTGTAGGTTATGATGAGATGAAGCTATTCACGAAGTTTTGAATGGATGTTAATAATTGATGATAAGAAGGGGTCTCTAACACGGACTATCATTCCTAAATAATTTTTAGCCTGCCCAGGTCCGATTCGAACCTGCGCCGCTAGGCTCAAGAATGATGAAGCGGAAACTCCCCAACTTGATCATCCTTCACGACCTCCGCACGTGGCATATAATTTGCAATGTTTTGGTTAGTTAATAAAATGGAATATTTGAAACGTTTCATATGATTCACAACCCATATTATTTCCTAATGATGCTTCCCCTTTGTGGTTGGTGGTTGGAGTACAGCTCCAAGCCCAACCTGTTGAGATAGGAACATGTTGACAGCCACTTTACAGTGTTGAACTAGATTCAACTTGCTACTTGTCGTTTACTTGGCGTTATGATCCATCTAAGGGGAATATACGTACATTTAAGAACCTCTGACGAAATATAACAGACTTCGTCAAAAAGCTTTAGGTTCGCTTCTTTAATTCGCATGCAATTATTTTGATTGAAAATTACGAACAAGGATAAAAGTTCGATTACAGCCTCATGGAGATTGGACAAAGTTATCGGGGGATGTGGTACGTAAATACGATTACTGAATATTGCTTGATTTTTTAATATAATATTTTTAAAAAAATTCGATTGCAACATACTAATATTAATGGCATACAATCAGGCTAAAGCTGCTCTTTGTTAAAAATAAATAACCTTTCTAAAATGATGAAACATTAGACATTTTTTATCAGATATTATATGTTAATATAAAAGAAGTTTTTATTAATTATTATTTCATAATGAGTATTTTAGACTACTTGGATATGTTTTAAGTTTTTTCTGTAATATTTAGTTTTCAATGCCGTAATATGTGGCAATTTTGGGTCTGGTTGGGTAACTCTGGGACAGCGGGTAAAATTCAGTATGTGGTGGTTACACTGTGTTGATTCAGTCAGCATGGACAGCGTATGTACTGCGCTACTATCTTGCGGCAAACTAATCTTGAGGCACAAGCGAAAGTTTCATGAAAAAAAGAATTTTGAAAAAATCAATGAAAATAAATAAAACCTAACTGCGCAACGACTGTAGTGAACGATAGTTCGCAAACTGTCGCAGTGTAGCAGCTCAGTACTTGCCTACACAACGCGCGTTTTTGCGGACCTGACCAACACAGTGTATCACACAAACTAAATTTTACCCGCTGTCCCAAAGTTACTCCTTACTACGGTACTGTAATTAGTACAAATTTAGACAATCCTTAAATGATTTTTTTAGAGTGGTTCTTAAGCAAAATATAATCGAAAAATATGTGGCACAACCAACATTAATTATAACCAATTTTTTATTAAGTTTTGACAATGACTAAAATTTCGGTCATAAATTGAAAAAAATCAATATGATATCTACAGATTTTCATTAAAAACAAAAGAGAAAAAAAAACTGTCATACATATAATAGATTATTTCATTTATCTATTATACAAATTACTGTATCATTAATTTAATTAAAAGGGGTTTGTTATCTTATTAAAATATTTTAAATCAACATTATTTCTTTCACTGGTCTAATTTTAATCTGTGACAAATTGTAATATTTCTGAATAAAGTGTTTTAATAATAAAAAAAAAAAAAATTTTAATATTATATTTACAAAATCGTATCAAGAGCTGACAAAAAATAAAATAAAACAAAACTAAGTCAAAGGTAGACAATTGAAAATTTACGAATCTCATAATATACTTAACCAATACTGTACAATAAACACGTTCATTTCAAAGAACTTTGTAATAAAATCAATACTTGTTCGCCTGATTTTGAAACCTTTCATGTTTTTTATTGATAAAAATATCCATCTGGTATAGTGACATAGTGTAGTGGTGGTGGTTCATGATTGTAGAAGTTATGTTTTGAAGATGGAAAGTCTTGCCCCGAAACGTAAACAAAGAATAAAAAATATGAAGCAAAAAAATGGATGCTATTTAACCGTTACAAAGTGTGGAATAATGAATCTGACTTTAATATTTTTTACCTACATTGTTTATGATTCTCATCCCTTGTTATCTGGTTCTTTTCTTAGCCCTGATGAAGGCCTGAACTTCAGGTCGAAACGTCGGCTAATGTTAAAATAAATATTATTATTTATCCACCCTTCATTATCCACGACAGTCAACCCACAATTAGAATGCTATTTATAATTTCCAAGTAACGGATATTATCAACATGGCTTCCTGTTAAATTGGAATATACATTATTGATTTAGAAATCTACAAGTTTAAACGCATTTAGAAGAAAAAAAACAACTGATAATTATGAAAATATTTATTCCGAAAATGAGGTTTAATATGCTTTCCACGAATAGAAAGTAAATTTTCATGACATGGCATGTTATAATGGTTTTATTAAGTTTAAAATTCGAACTGAATTAATAGCGTTTATTCTAATATGACATCCTCAAACGGCTCCCTCCGCACATCCAATTTACACCTCATACGATCGACAATATGCAAAACTCGCTAAATTGGTGAGGCTTTCCAGGCATTATACCCACCTCAACTGCCTAAATTGAAATTATAACCGACGTACATCAATTATACGCACCTTTAACATTTCCTTTGTTGGAAAGTTTCACTGACTCGATTCCTACAAGAGACTCCCGGGCAACTTATTGTTCCGTATGATATCCAATAAACGTTTTTACTTCTCCTTGGAACCTTTATGCTATTTAAAATTTAATTTGTTTAAACGGCCTTAGCCTCGATAAGTTTTAATTCTTTTCGGAAAATTGCTTTCTCTCGAGGGTTCCGTTTTATCCTTTTGTCACTTTCATGCTGGAATGTTCGTTCCAGGATCTTTGTATTGTTTTCTTTTTTTTTTTTTTTTTTTTCCTTTAATTCTCGGTAAATCTATTTTGAAACAATATATTGGAATTATTAAAATGTCTTACATTGATATTAAAATTGTTTGAATTAAACTCTTATTAGTTTTTTTTTTTGCTTAAAGTGATTTCATATTAATTATTTTAAAGTATTTATTATACCATCCAACGGTTTTATATTGAATTTGATGCAGAATTCTGGATAAGGGGTAATAGGACAAAAAGTTGCTGCGCGAATACTGCGCACAAACATAATATTTGTGTCTGATTTTAATACATTAAGTGCTCATCACAACTTCCATTCAATAACCTTTGATACGCAAAGGTTTAAGACTTATATTTAGTAAGCCATCAGTTATAAATATGATTTACAATCTGCCATGGCTTAACTATTACGTTTCCTTAAACTTATAATTTAAATATTAGCTTTACCCATCAATAAATTTCATAAATTCTAAACATTGCTATAACATATGATGACAGCAAAAGACAAAAGGCTCAAATTCTTAGTGCAATCAGGATGTATGTTACTTATCATTACTTACTAATTACTTATCATTAAAAAAAAAAAGTGTATTGTTAAAATGATAAACTTCAATAACAAAGATCTAAAAGAAAAAGCTAAAGTAATTGAAACAAATTGATTGACAAACATTGCAAGAAGTATTTTAACGAAACACGTTTATTAAAAATGAATAAAATGTTTTCAAATTAAAAGAATAATTACTAATTGAGGCATTAGAAAAGAGGGAATTCCGAAATTTTTAATTCCCATACGCAAAAAAATATTTGCAGTACAACATATACCAAATGTTCAGAGCGCTAGAACTCTGCACCCAATCGGCCGATTTCGATGATCTGTTTTACGTTTTGTAGGGAATTTAGTGAGCTTTCGAATAAGCGTACTTTTCGAATTATTCGCAAATTATGAATTCATTTATAACGCCTCGATTCGTTGAGACTGCACCATCATATGGTTTGAAACCTCCCACTTTTACATTCACTTTTATTTAAGTCCTGATATAAAATTATGAATCGAAATTTCTATTTGCCCACTCTACGTGATATTCCCTTTCTAGTGATACCAAATCCATCACTACTGAGAGCCGGAAAAAAATATATATTTGAGAAATTATATATATACATATATATATATTATTATCTCATTTTAAAACATCATGTAGGAAGTGTCCCTAAATCAATAATGCTCATGCTTTTTTGTCTTAAAACGGAAAATTTAATCTTCGTTTTTTTTTAGTCATCTCAATTTAACCCCTGGAATGAAATTTTATCAGATATTCATTTTAATGGAAAACTGAAATAAACTGTTATTACAGTAGATATTGAAATTAAAAATCTGATTTTTCCCATACAAATATAGGAGAACAGAAGAATTCCATGCGGAAAAAAAGGCAATCGTCTTCCAAACGAACGGTATACATAAAGGTGGGTGTGCACTGACTTCCAGAGCTCAAGGTCCCAGGTTCGAATCCGGTTGACGACTAGTAATTTTTCATCAATCGTGGATCGACCCTGGGGCCGTGAAACACTACTGGGGCAAATCCAGCCCATATAAATTGGGTACTTTAATTTAATAATTAACTAAGGGGAAAAACCTGGCGGTTGAGCGTGATATCGGCACAATCACCTCCCTGCCAACCGTTGGCCTTGTAACAGAATACATACAGATCACCTAAGAACCTCCATGGATTGTTAGTGTTACAGGTTTTATATATATATATATATATATATATATATATATATATATATATATATATATATATATATATATATATATCGATCGAAACAAATAATACGTAAGTGGAGTCACAGATGATTCCGATTCACTAATAGACTACATAATAAAAATAAAAGTTTCCTTAATGTAAGTACCTTTATAAAAATATCAATATTAAGAAAAAATTTACATATTAATTTTGCATAAATTATTATAAGGCAGCAATTCAATAATTTAGTTCTTAAAAGCCTGCGGAATTTTTTAGTATAAATATTTAAAAATGTTCTTAATGTTCTTTTTATTTAAGAATTCTTTTCATGCTTAGGACGTCATGCATTATGTAATATTTGGAGAAAAATAAAATGGTACATGGGTTCAAGTAACTTTCGCAAGCAAAATGTATCCATTTTTGTTTATTAATTTCTATAATGAGACTTTTTAATCAACCATGAAAAATATTAATATCTCTCAAAATTTGAGGTTTTACGTTTCGATATACTTAAAATACAAAATATATAAAAATATAAAATAAAACTGCCTGTCCTCCGTCTTTTAATTTTCTCTGAGAATACTAGGATGATTTTATTGAAACTTAGCACCAACATAACAACAAAAACATATCATGTGATTAATTGTATTAATATCATTAAAGTACACAAAAGTAAATAATTTTCTAAAAAACGAATCATCGAAATCGGGCCAAAAATAGTAATACATCTTTACATACTATACATCTCCCTGAATATTCCAGAGTTTAAATTTAATTTTTCACTACCTAAACTTGTGAGTGGATATAAATATTTCAAAACTGTTTTAGAAACATTTTTAAACGGTTATATGATTATATATCAAAAATTGGATCCAACGTTTAAAAAAGTTAAATAATTTATCCGTACTTAAAATATAAAATTTTCAATTATGGCCAAGTTAATAGAAGAAAGAAAAAGAAAAGAAATTCGACCCGATCTATAATAGATGTGCTTAAAATAATTTTCACTTTATTGGCTTGAATTTTCCTATTTCAAAAGTAGTTAACTTCGCTCGTTGATTTTTTTTTTTTAATACCTAACTGCTAGACGTTTAAAAAGAAAACATTAAGTATGATTACATGTCACGTGTTTAATAATGTGTCAGTATAGAGAATATCCCTTGGAAACGCTCAGCGTTGACATTTTTAATCTTCAAACCGTTCCCTTCCCTCCTTAAGACTTTGCGAGGAACTATTATAAAATCTTTTGAATTAATAATTTTTTATAATAAATTTTATATTTAAATGCGGAACAAAATCACTTCAAAACTCTGGTTCAATCAAAACTCATATTGATTTATCATTCTTCTGGTGTTTCCAACAACACACAGTTATACTTATGCAACTTATAATAAATCGATAATACATTCACTTAAATATAAGATAATTCAAAAATATTTACAAACAAAATAATTAAAACTTATAAAAGTTTACTCATATATATATACAAGTAAATAAGGAACATATCAAGTGACTTAAACGCATTGCTTAATATTTTCAAAATAAATAGAAAATAATTCTTTGATTTCAGAAATAGAAAATAAATTATTTCATACGTTATCATTCGATTGTGTTCTGCATTGTTCGAAAACTTGGCATCCGTTTTTTGTTTTTTTATTAATATAAGTGACCGTCAATATCTAGTCGACTATACTCGTTCAAAGAAACATTAGTATTCGGAACTCTCAATTAAAAAATAAATTAATCAAAGAGACTCGTATAAAAAATATTTAATATATTCTTACTAATTTACTAATTAATTACTATTTCTCTACAGTTAATAAAACGTACTTTTATTATTACCTTGCCTTGTCAAAGAAACAGTAGTATTCAGGACTCTCAATTAAAAAAATAAATTAATCAAAGAGACTTAAATAAAAAATATTTAATATATTCTTAACAATTTACTAATTAATTACTATTTATCTACTGTTAATAAAATGTACTTTTATTATTACACTATTTAAAAAAAAAATTGAAAATTTCAGTGATCCATAATCAATCATTAAAATTAAGAATCGAAATAAAAATAATTCCTAATGTTCCAATAAAACCCATGATGTTAGAAAGAAATGTTCCAATAACAGAATAAACTGTACACGAAGATGGGTCAGAATGCCGAAACGTCGGACTAGGGGATTATAAATAAATGTTTATAAATAGAAGAAATGTCTTCAGTTATAAAAACCTAAGAATCAATATAACTCCTTATCATAGATAATATATTAAAAAAAATAATTGAAGAATCTCTGCATTCATTATTTGTACCTTATTTCGTTAATTGTAGTTTTTATTATTATTCCAGTGATTAACCTATGATTAATTATCCTTTTAAGCCCTCAAAAATCATTCCATCGCCTTTTTAAAGTCTTGAAATGTCTTTTTAATGAATCTTTAACGCTTAACTAGAATTTAATGTCTGGGTAGTCAAAAAATGTTTTCAACAAACAGTTTGAAGAATATTTTTCCTAGAAAAAACATCCTCACAATATCGTAAATCATCAATGAAATCTATACATTTGCCAGTTTCGAATAGTCAACATACAAATTCTTGCTTTCATTCATGTGACAGATGAAAAAAAATTCAAATTTAAAGAGATTGCCCAGTGGCTTTAGCACTAGTGACGCGGTTGAGAGAGTAGCGTAGGGATCTCTTTGAGTCCTGCTTTTCCTTCTATAGTTGGAGGGAGAAGCCTGGCTTGGGGTTCCCTGCCTGATTGTATATAGTTATGACTGTGTTTTTATGTTTTTAATTTACTTATCTTTATGTTATTTTATTTTTTATTGTTCATAGTTTTTTTTATTATTATTTAGTTATTGTTTTACGTTTGTTAATTTTATATTTTCTGTATATAGGGTGTGAATGTGTTCATATATACTATAAGTATTGTCCACGAGACCGATTATTATGTGTCTAAATAAATAAAGAGATTACATTGTTGACGTGATTTTTGAAAATCTGTATTCTCTTGTATTTTGAAGTTTCAGATTTTCTTTATTTTATTTTTTTTGTTGGAAATATCTCGTCCCTTTACTTTCAGAATTTTGTTTTAGATGATAACTCGCAAATAATATTTTCTTATGAGTACTTAACTTAAATGGACACGGATTGACGTTTTGTTGATCAATTCTGTAAGGGAACTAAGAGCGAAGGATTAGACATATCATCCCTTCTACAGAACTGAATTCTCAGTATACATATAATTGAACTATGCTATTGTTAATATAATTGATGTTCTCAGAATGTGGGTTCACTGTTTTCCTCCTCACCGTCATGAAGAAATTTAAATATCAAAGTACTTGCATCAAGCCCGCCCTGTATGCAGAATACTTCAATACTATTAAAACTTGATGGGGTTTATAAAACTTTCCGCTATAGGAAAGTGTCCGCTAAGAGAGTTTCACTATGTATTATGCTCTTTTAATAATGGAGACAGAAGGACGTTCGTGAATTTAATTGACATAAAAAAAATGATAAAATTCACCGTTAAAATATGTATAAAAAACAATAACGAACGGAGGACAAGCATCGTGGAAAAATACAATTTTAATTTTTTTTTAATTATTATTTTAAATTTATAACCATATCTCAAATTCGTTATTATAGCTAACAATTTTTTTGTTTATTATAAGCAGTATGATTAATTATCAGTGTATTTAAAATAAAAACGTTTCGCCCGGATAACGAGTTTCTACTCTATATCATTTGAAAAACACATTATATGATAATAGTTGTATGACAATTAGAGGGTAACATACATGAATTGTTAATGTTATTGATTAATGATTGTTGTGCTAATAGAAATGAATATTGTGCAAGTTTATAGACAAATTCTCTGGGTTAAAGATGTAAATAAAACAATACAAATAGAGAGACTATCATTGGTAAAATCTGATATTCAAAGAATACAAAACAGTCTAAAATTGCCTAATACATTTTTTTTTGCTTCTTCACTACCGAAGGTAGGGAAGCTTTGTATTCGTGCGAGAAGTTAAAAACAATTATGTAGTCAGAATCGAAGAATTCCACTACCGTTTTACGTTTCAGACATCAAGTGTCAAATTTGGTTCGGTGTCTGTCTGCCAATATTAAAATCGAAGTAATGGGCGTACCACCTACTAACGTTTATTCGATTTTCAGGTAATGTGCGGATTAGTGTCCTGATGGCTCCATATCAATTTCATCAAATTCCATTCAACACTTTCGCTTACGCACGCGCATATGTATTTCCTTAGCTATGCCAAGATTTCAGAAACGTTCGTTAGATCTGACTCAAAAATGGAAAAAATATAGATGTCCGTACAAAAATAATGCTGTATCAATATCATTGCATTCCGTCGCCTGCATTCTCTTAAATATGCTCAAACGTATTTTTCGTGATACGTCTATACCTTAAAAACAGGACGTTCGATTTGGCTCGATTTTGGAAGTGAGTTAGAGATTGGTAAACAGATAATCAAGTAGATCCATTTCAAAAAATTCCATCTCCCACTTTCAGAAAACACTTCCGCTTTTGAATCTGAAAACGTATTGTTTTTAACATGCCTATATTTTGAAAACGGCTCGTTCGATTAGACCGAAAGTTGAAGGAAATGCGGAGAATAGTGTAGAAATTCCCTGTTATCAATTTCATTAAATACTATTTAACGATTAAAATTAATATAAATAACTTTTAAAAATATAATGGCCGTGAAATGTGGAAGGCATTGATCATGTGAAAGGGATGTTATGTTCATAGTATTGTTTTATGAGGTTATACAATTTTGGACTGTATTAAGAAATTAAATTTAAACTGGATGTTTTTCGTTTACATGTTAGTGACATGACACCTACTGGCGTTACAAAATTTCATGTAATTTTCAATGATTGTGGGGATTGAAAATTAGATCACCCAAAATAGATTTTGCCGAATCTCTTCACCAACTTTCGCTTATACATGCAATTTTCCTATAGTATACGTACCGTATATTTGAAATTAAAATTAAATTTTGCACAAACTGTAAAAAAAATAACGTCATATTTGTGAGTTTTTTTGTTCCTTTTGAAGTTCAACAAACTGTTTCTGGTCTCGATTTTCCTCTCAAACTTCAAAGTGCTAAGGGGGTTTATTACAAATCTTTTTTAAACTAGTTATAATTGAAGGGTCGGATATAAGCATCGATAAGTTTTAAATATGTATAGGCCTTCATTTCCTGTATTTTGTAAACTTCATTCATATTCTTATATTTCTTCTTGAATTGCTTTTGTTCTAATTGATGGAAAGTGTCGGTGAATTTGGTGAGAAAGCTATACTGACTTTACTTGGCATACATTTTTCATAAATGCTATTGTTGGTATTATTTAATATTTAATTGTATAGATTACACCGATATAAATATTAAAATTTGTATATGTAAGGGTACTTATACAAATAAAAATACCAACAATGAAATATAAATAATTATAGCGTCTATAATTTTTAATTTCCCTTCTCCTTTGTCTGAAAATACTTAATTCTGTTAAGAAGAGGGTGGTAAGAGAAGGTTGATAAGATTTTTTTAATTGGAATCATCTACTAGATTAATATTTTTTAATTTCTTCTTTAGTTCATATTAAACAATTTTAATCTTAAATCCCCTCGTCAGACATCATAGTTTAAAATTGTAATTAAGAAAACTCTGGTAACTTTTCTGAACTAATACTTGTCCCAATCGGAGATTATAACTAATCATCATTGAAAACGGAGGGAACCATTAAACTTCTAAAAGAATCTTTCTCGGGCAACGCGTCAACACAGAGAAAGAAGTTGCCAAGTCTAATCTAAATTACTAAAAAGGTTATTACGCCCTTGTTTTTATCTGCAGATCGCCAAGCCGTCACTTTATAATTCGACTTCGAGATGGGGGTCCTTTGAGGGGAGGGGGGGAGGAGAATTTGGGAGGGGTTCACCGGGGAAAGACCATCGACCAGATAAGATTTAAAAGTCATAAAATATGCAGGAGGGAGAATGCCTTGAGATTAAAGAGGAGGCGTTGTGTGGTATAAACGCTCAAAGGAGTGAGCTAAACCAGCGAGGCGTTAATGCCTTCGAAATAGGGCCACTTTTATCCTTATTAGGGAACCTAGGCCCTTTGCCTGGGAATCCCTTTCAGTCACTGGCTACAATCCTAACCGGGTCTCTGTATCAATACCTCCGATTGACAACAGTTCCCTTACTCTCTATTATCTCCCGTCTTGATAATACTACGGATTGGTAACGGATAGCGCCGAACACGGAACGAGAATGCTAAACGATAAATAATATTGAGAGAGAAATCTAGGCGCCACCTAGAAACTTTTTTTTTATTATTGATAAAAATCGTATTAAAGAAATACATCTAGTAAATGTGTAAAAATATATATAATGATTATATAATATATAATCAGTCCCTCCAGAAATGACGTACGCGAAACTCCTAAATAGCAGGACAATTTAATTTTCACTGAACAAAATAATGCGACATTAATAAATAATAAATATCTAACGGAGGAGAGTTGAAAATGGCCCTTAGTATGGTCGAAACGTCGTAATTAATAGCTTATAAATTAAATGTTGGTGAATAATGGCCTAATTTATGTAAAAAATAAAACCTCAAGACACCAATTTTAGGAAAAATGAACAGAAGATATATATAATGAGTTGAAAACCTTATTGAGAAACTACCCTCTGGTAGCACTCTATTAATATGTATACATAAGGAGATCACGAGGCCATCTTCTTTTGGCCTCGGAGGGTTATCAGGAATTGAAGAGGAAGCGGGAGCACTAAAAATTATAATTTCTATTTCTCTAAAACTTTTCGAGTATATAAAAAAGCGCTGACCTCTCTTTTGCTATCCAATTCAAACCGTCTCACGAATGCCTCAAATCTCATATTTTATTCAACACTATTGAATTGATTTATCTTACTTTATGGAGTTCAAGAGAAAAAGGAGGAAGAAAGAAAAACACCTTGATCGGCAAAACTCACCATGCATCAGTAAACGTACAAAACAAGAATAATTTTACGGCAATTTGAAATTTCACATCTTTGGTAAGCTTGAAACTAATAAATAACGTATGAGGGAATAAGGTATATTTATTTTACTTAAAATTTATTTTTTTCCGTTGCATCACAAGAAGCCATGGCAGACACATGTTGTAAAAAAAAAAAAAGACGCCAGTTTACTCCAGACGAAATCATTTATTTTAAAAAAATCACAATCATAATGGACTGGATGGATGGCCAAGTTCTTCTTATACAGGAGTAAAAAAGGGGTTAGATTAAAAAAAAAAAGGCCTAAGTCTCTCAAATACCAATAAATAAAAAACTAGTTAACGTTTTACTATGTTTGGCATCATTAAAAGTGAAGAAAATATCACACATTTCGAGGTTGAGAGAACACTGGGATCTCTTGGAATCCTGATTTGCCTTCCGCATGATAGAGGTAAAACATGGTGCGGAGTTGCTTAAGTAAATATTGCTTATAGGAGCGAATGTCTGTCAAGATGGAATTATTTTATTTACTTATATTTAATTTTCTTTATCTTTTTAAGAAATTATTCTACTATTATTTAGTTAACGATCATTATTATATCGTTTCATTTATTTTTTTCACTATTACATCTTCTAATTATTTATACTTTTTTTTTTATTACTATCATTTGTTATTATACTTTTATACATATGGTGTGAATGTATACTCAGCGTGATAATACATATTGCCCATAATTGTGGAAGCTTGTGCTATTATTCTAAAAAAAAAAAAATCCCCAAAAGAATCATTCTAAGTTCTGATTCACTCCTCTTTTTTTTCATTTTATAATCTGTTAATAAGTAAAAACATTTAATTAGAATGCTGCGTTCATAAGAATAATTTATATTGAAACGAAATAAATATTATTTTTCAGACTGTATAAAAAAAATTTTTAAAAATGAAGCATGAAATTTTTTTTATCGTTTCCAAAAAGTGTATTTGGATTGCTGCCAGAAGAATAATTTGCTTCTATTTCATTTTTTCTGTTCACATTGAATCGAAAAAAATAACAACAAATGAAGAGAATAAAGTCCAGTCAGCTCTATTTAGAACAAATCTCGGTTTTACTCGAGTGGGATTCGTTATTTTGAATTTTATGAGTATTGGAAAATCAACTGAGAGTAAAATATATAACATATATCAATTGTTAATATTTCTGAGAAGTCAGTACTAATTCCAGACATAAAGGCTTCAACAAATAAAATAAAAACAATAACGGAATCGCTATTTTTTAAATATTCCTAAGAAAAAAAAATTAAAACAAAATAAAAATTAAAAAAAAAAAGATACATTCTACCAATTCGAAAACATTTATAAAAGCCGTTGAAATGACTCTCTCGACTCTAATGCTAGGCTTAACAGTTAAGTACGTGCATGGTGCTCTCAGTTCATGTATCGTTGAGAGCGAATCAGTAAAAAAATATTAAAAAATAGTAATGCGAGCAATTCAAGTGATGTTCCGGTGAAACATTTAATCCTGGATCACTCATACCCTTTCCTCGGGCATTTCTTTTTTTTTTTAACTCTTTCATCCCTCTTTTTACTTCTATAGTAAAGAGGGATGAGGGAGGTATTTTTATACATATAAACACCCACACGCACAAACACTCAACGAATTTATCCCTCTCATGATATTTCACTAACTACTCAACACAATTGCCGACCCAGGAGGACAAAAACAAAATTCAAATACGACGTGGACAAAAATTGTTTCGATTATTATTTTAAAATGCATTATTAAGAATACAAAGTATATTGTGTTTTTAAAACACAGTGTATTTTAATTACAAAAATACAAAATACTTATGTCTCAAAAAGTATTGCATTATTATCAATTCCTATAAAATAAAATAAAAAAATTGCAATGGATAGAGTTAGATCAGTTGACAGTGAATATACTTTAGAAATCTGGTGAGAGGATCTCAAGAATTTCATTTACCGTCCTCTTCTTAGCAAAAATAAGTCTTTTCAGAGGAAGCGGAAGTGGAAGTAAAAATTATAGAAGTTTACATTTATAAATAATATTTATTTACATTTCATTGTGGGTATTTTTATTTGTTTCATTACCCTTATATATACAAATTTTAATTTTTCTATGTAATCTATACAACTAAATATTAAATAATACCAACGATAGTATTTTTGAAAACCATATATGTATATATGTATGTCGTATATACATATATGTATGTCGGAGCCTGTACTAATCTTTCGGGAGAATCCGGGTGGCCTCGTATTACTTTGGTTCCAGCATTTCAACTTTTATCCGTTACAATCTCTTATTTCTCGTTTAGTTAATTATAAAATTCTTTCATATTTTATATTTAACTATTTTTTATATCAAAGATTAATGTGAAATGGTTAATTATTTCAAATAAAAAAAAAACAAGATACTTTAGAGGAAACTAATATTGAAAATTAGCCATTTAAGCCCTGTTGGAGAATATCAATGAGAACTCCAATTATAATATCCTCCAATGGTTTGATACCGAAGTCAACTAGTGGCAGGCACGATGGGATTAAAATTACCTCTTGAAGTGCTGAAAGAGGCTCAACACTCAGTTCTCTTAGACACAGCACGTATTGTTCGAAATTTTTTAAAGTCTAAAAAAAAAAAATATTAATATGAGGGTGGCTGGACTTCTGGCATCCCACCTCAGAAACTTACTCCGCAAAGCTAGAATAAAGAATGAAAATAATAATAATAGAATAATCTTTCATCCCGGAGAAATAACTTAAAAATATTTTTTTTTTTTTTAAGGGTGGTGGAGTAAAAATTTAGTCGTCAGTCAGAGAATTTCCTCAACTCTGCTATTGTCTCGCAATAGCTTACCCAAATAATTCTTTTTCTTCTCACCCGCCCTCTCCCTTCTCCTAGTTGAATTAGAACCTTAAAATGTTTCAGTTAATTAGTATTAAAGGGTTGAGGTATCGTAGGTACTTGACTAATAGAAGTCCAAAGCAGTAAATTCTCTGTTCACTCGGTCGGGTGACCCTTCTGGAGTTCAATCGACCACTATAAAGTGGGTCCCCGACCATTCAAAGGGTCAGGGTGGAAACCTATTAATTAGAGCGTAACACTGACCACATCACCTCTCTAGAGACAGTGGTTGCAATAGACATGGTAGAACCTTAGTGGTAATCAACGATGACTACAAGATACTTTGTAGTATGTAGGCGAGGGGGGCGGGGGGAGGGGGAGAGGACGACCTGGACAAAGTCTAGAACAGATATTTAATTATTGCAGGAATGCATTTCAAATACTATCGAGTCTCTACCATCATTTATAGAGAAATAGAACCTCTAAAGGAACTATTCCTTGTCATTTCCATCTAAAGGCAAGAGCAATAACAAATTAGAAACTAATTTATATTTGACTAACTAATTATATTTGAGCCGTTTATTTACAAAGTTAAGCATTATTAATAACTTTTCACTAATATCTATTCATTAATATCTATTCCTCTCATATTCATGAGGATTATGAAAATTAATATTCAATAAATACAAACGGACCATAAAATACACTCAATAAATTTTAGAATAGTTTTGTATTATCTTAAAACTTTTTATTTAGTGTTCAATGAATTTATTCTATAATTTTCAACAATTACAAGTGCAACTTAAACTACTTTTCCTATCCTTGATTTAGTTATTATATATATATATATTAGTGTACTTAAACTATTAAAAACTATTGTGATAAGTAGTATTCTTAAACAAAATATATTTTAAATAATACTATTTAAATCACTGTAACTTGTAAATAAAGTCAATATTATGCTAGCAGTCATATCGTTTATCTCATATATATGACAATAAGACCTATTTGGACTTGCGGAATTGAGCTTTGGGGCTCAACAATTCTTCACCAATTGTACCATCAAAACCAATATTAAAAAAAAAAAAAAACTTAAGAAATTCTTTATTAGTGGAACAAATTTCCGAAAAACACTAATTATTCCAAAAGTAGTTCTAGCAACATTTCGACTTCAATAGAGTCTCTTTAGAAAAGAAAAAAGAACTTCATAGCTTGTTTTTGGACAAAAAAAGGTTTATGTGGGTTTTTTTTTTAGAGAGGGAATGGTATATGATTAGAGAGAGAAATTATTTACAATAAAAAAAAAATGACAATTACAATAAAATAATTGCACGGTAAAATTAAAATTGTGCAATAAAAACGTTTTTATTTACAATGTTGGTACAATACAATAAATTTATTTTAAATTTTCAATCGAATAAAACTGTTTATAAAAGACTTCTGATAAATTATTTTTTATGCTGATAAATTATTTTTTAAAAGTATGTATAAGAAATAGACGTTTCATTACATTCCAAAATTGTGCAATAAAAACTTTTTTATTTACAATGTTGGTACAATACAATAAATTTATTTTAAATTTTTAATCGAATAAAACTGTTTATAAAAAACTTCTGATAAATTAGTTTTTATTCTGATAATTTTTTTTTTTTTTTTTTTGTATGTATAAGAAATAGACGTTTCATTACATTCCTAAAAAAAAATCTAATTGCACCATCGCATTCATTGGGTGTTTCATGGGGTTCACTTTGAAAACATTGGGAATATGCGACACATTTGTTAAATACTTGCTGTGTTGAGAAGAGTTTCTAAAGCAAAAAAAAAAAAAAAATGCTTTTCAGAAATAAGGTTTATTAATGCACGCAATGGTCTGCAACACGCTTTAACCTCTAGATTTATTCAACTAAGCGTGATAGCCATCCACGTTAGGGGACGCCGAGCTCAAAAGAGCATTAACCAGAAGTCACGTGTACCACATCTAAGGGACGCTACAAGCTCAAACATCAAGCCGCAACACAGTATGCGATTTTATATATTCTCAAGAACTTGAGTGCCTTTTTTGACACTTATTTATAACTTTTACAGATTTGTCAAATACACATGATTAAGAAATTATTACGATTGTACTAATGAGGTTAAAACCTGAATCAAAAGCTTCTGAGTGTGAAATTAAAAAAAAAAAAACTAACTTCTTAAACTTAAATAACATTACAAATGAAGGTCATTAAAATGATGAGGAAAAAATGAATATCAAACAGAAATACAGTTTGATATTAATTTTCAATAAAATATTTTTTTCATTTATGATGTATAAATAATAACTGTTATTCTACTAAAATAAACTGTTACTAAAAGTGAGTGGCGATACTTGAGTAAAAAAAAAACTGATCTTGAGGTTCAGTCAGTAAATAAACAACTAAACATAAACAACGACGTTTCCATTATCTATTCCTCTCATATTCATGACGATTATGAAAATTAATGTTCAATAAATACAAACGGACCATAAAATACACTGAATAAACTTTTTATTTAGTGTTCAATGAATTTATTTTATAATTTTCAACTATTATAAGTGCAACTTAAACTACACTTTTCCTGTCCTTGATTTAGTTATCATATATATATATATATATATATATATATATATATATATATTAGTGTACTTAAACTATTGTGATAAGTAGTATTCTTAAACAAAATAGATTTTAAATAATACTATTTAAATCCCTGTAACTTGTAAATAAAGCCAATATTCTAGCAGTCATATCGTTAATAATAATTAACTGGCAAAATTATTAATGCACAGGTGGATCTACGGGGGGAGGTGAAGGTGCTTTCGGGCCTCCCCCCCAACAAATGGTTAAACGTAACCATGTTTCATGGAAAAAAAGTATTAAACATTATCTATTAAAGTATTATTGTACATTTAATGGGACTTCAATAACCACTTAGACACCATTTCATGTAGGTAGTTAATATCTTTCTTTTTTTTTCAAAATAATTATCGTTATAAGCATGCAAAAAAATCTTAAAGGGTGAAGAGAACCTCCCTCCCCCCAAAAAAACAAAAAATTAAATTCTGGCTCCGCTAGCGTGCTAATGTAAAGAACGAATTGCCCGAAACGTAGGCGAACACAAAAATAGTAAAATAATTAAATAATTTTTTTTTTTTAAATACAAAGTACAATTACAAACATTTAGGCTCAACAGATTAGGCTCTAGAGTTTGTTTTGAAAAATCATTAAGAAGTTTTATAATGAAGATTTTCCGGCTCAAAGCCGGATTAAATTAATGTTAATTTATTTTTATAATAATGCATAAAAATTCGGATAGATAATTTAATTTACAATTCTAACTGAACAAACTGAAATTATTTTAAACAATATTTTAAAATACTAAGGAGCAAAGTGAATTTGAAAACATTTATTTATAATCGACTAATAAGTAAAATCTAGATGGACTTCAACGAAAAATAATAGTCATGCAAACAAGAGAAAATTAAATTTCATTTCCACTATAATTTGAATTTGGAAAATATGAAGTGAGTAAAGTTCAGTTTTTGTGCATCCCAATAATACATTTTTTAGGTATCAAGGAAAACAGCAACATAAGACCTTAAGAATGGCACTATAACAGTCAGGGGTGTCCAGAAGAGTGTTTCATTGCGCAAATTGCGACATCAACATTTTTGAGGGAGGCACATTTTTAAGGGATTCATAATTTTTTAGGGGGCCACATTTCGACGGTGTTGTGAATTTTCGAGATAAAAAGTTTCAAACCAGTCGGGGCAGGCTAACGTGTGTGCACAGCACCGTGCGTTGCCCGACAACCCAATAACCGAATTTGGAATCAGTAAAATAATTCTCGTCCCGGAGTCCGGCGGGGCTTTAAAATCTGGCATTAATCCCCCGCCCTCACTCCCTGGCTCAAGTAAACCCCCATATAGCCTAAAAGGCGAGGTTGGGGAGAACAAAAAGAAAATATAGTGTGTTTCTATGTAATCCACGAATTTTTAAATTATCCTTTCGCTTGCATTGTTTTTTGGATAGGAGAGCAATAAAATATCTTGAGATAGAGGGGAGCATGCGCCATCGACCTTGATGGGGATGGGCACCCCTAGCAACAGTTCATGCATGCTCTCTCTGCGTTAAATATATATATATATATATCAAATTGATACAAGAACCAAAATTTATTTTTGTTCCATATTTCCGAAACTTTGATCATTTCATTTTTCGGTTTCCAGGTGAACTTTCCTGTCCTCACCGATCGGTCCAACTCTAGTTTTCTTCATCAAAACAGCCGGAGGGAGAGCAAGATCTAAGACTACTGTCGAAGAAACTTTCGATTAGTTTTAGGATGGAGGTATGTGTTTATTCATTCTTAATATTTTAATTTTATGTTTTAAATAAAACAGAGATTTTCATTAGTAGGTATTACTCTCAGTTCACGTAACAGTTCATTCATTTTTGATAACGTATAGGCCTTATTTTAAGTAATAGTTTAAAATCGGTAATAAGGAACATTAAACGAATGTTAAGCGTGAAGATAAATGGAAAGAAACAGCCCAAAACAGGCAGAGATGGAGCAGGCTTGTTAAGGGGGCAAAAGATCTACTTCATATAAAATTCCAACGGAAAAAACAACAAAAAAAACGGACGTTATATCTAATAAATAAAAAAAATTAATAACTTCAATAAATCCCATCAAATTACCATTACATTTCGTAGTAAACCTATAACTTCCTGTCCTACAGTATCCTTTAACAATTGCCCACTTGTCCCTCTTGGTCAAATCCGATACCTAGGACTCTATCTGGACAATCGGCTAACTTGGAATCCTCATACCAGACTAAAAATACAAGTAACCGCTCGACGTTTCCGACTATTTCAGCACTCACTAGACAAACGATCTAAGCTCCCAATTAACTACAAAAAACTCATATACATGACTATAATAAGACCTATTTGGACATATGGAGTTGTGCTACCTATCCTTCCATAGTAAAATTGTGAACCATCAGAACTCTTTTGTTTCTAATCTTGCTTTCTCTTCTATTCCTGACAACCCTCCGAGGCGTCTGAAAAGAAGATGGCCTCGGGACCTTCTAATATAGAACTATTTCATTTTAGGATGTCTACCAATGGGTAGTTTCTCTTCATGCTCACGTACATTTCATGTTACCAATCTCAAATTTACTTGTTGTATTTGTTAACTAATGCAGCTGTAAATTTCAATTAATATATTAATAAAAAAACAAAAAGTTCATTGATTGGTTTTGAATAACGAAATATAGAATTCGTATAATTATAATTTACACGCACTCGGACCATTTATGTAGATACTTCGTTATTGGGACTCTTATGAGTACTTTGAAACCGTGGATTTTCATTCAAAAATTGAATCCGAAAATTTTCAGTATCAGAATACATTAACATATCATATATTTCTTGTATAGGTAAAAGAGTAATAATTTATTTCCAAAGATAGAGCCAGTAGAATTACATTTTCTTAAATTGTTAAATGATCTTGTTGTTAATAAAATAGTTAACAATTAAAAAAAATGGAAGATAAGGGCGAAGATTAGTGAGCGAAGAGTGGTCTTACTTAAGTTACAGCTTCTTGGATTGCTCAAGTTGCACAAAACCCAACTTGTTCTCTACTCTCTTGAAAAACTTAGTTCATAGACACGTGCTGTACGATTATGTCTAACGACAAGGGCAAACCTTGCAGGACTTTATAAGTTTTATATTTATAAACATTATCCTTTTCAATGAAAAAAAAAAACGAGTGCTATTAAATCGCCTACGTTTGGTAGAAATTCGTTTTCAAACCTCGCGAAACGAATTACATGTTGCTTATTAGATCATACTTTTATTTTAAGTGTATTGATAATTGCTGACAAACAGGCTCGTGACGGAATTCGTATTTATCATCGGATCAGTATCTAGGCCTCAGAACGAAGGAAACCGTGATTGGAAATATGGTAGGGACCGGCCACTCAATGAATGCAGCTAAACTTAGAGGGATCGGAAGAGATGGACTATTGGATTAAGGAATTGCAAATTCGGACAAGAATAGGAAGTAGAAAGGGGATAAAACTTCTTGAAATTCCCGAAGAAGTTTGCCTGGATCTATAGAATTGAGAGTTTTTTCTGGAAAATCTTGTTAGCACCGGGTCTGGTGTTATGTTGCTGTTTGAGAGGGCCACTTCACCCAATTCTACTGTTAAACAATTTTGGTTTATCTTTCGAAAGTGAATTCTTTGTCTTATTTTTATTATTAGAGATTTTGTTTTTAAAATATTGTATATGAAGCATTCTATAAGTCTGATAATCATGAACGTAGATATTTTACCGTTCCCTTCCATTTGTCTGGCACCTTTCAGGAACATTTAGTTAGATATTCTATACACTTTTTTTTCTTAATCGATGCTCTTGAATAATTATTTTCAAAACATTATATGAGGCGTAGAATTCGAAAACCAGCCAAATCCATCATTTTTCAACTTTATATATATATATATATATATATAGAGAGAGAGAGAGAGAGAAAGACAAATAGATAGATAGTTTATGTATTAGAATATCATGGGGTGAATTTATTTCACATGTATTCCTAGTAATCCAAAATTTATTCTTAGAGATTTAATTTTGTATTCCTCATTTTTATCCAATCATCCTGAGTCGTAAGATTTTGTTTTAAATTTTTGTTTCCATTTTTAACTACATTTTTTTGGATGTTGTACTAACCTATCTATATGATGCCGTGGTATAACTTATTTTTGTATCGTAACAAAAAGTACTCTATTGGAATTACAATCATAATCGTTATTGCAGAGTGCTCAGCGCGCTGGTAAAATAGTGATCATAAGATTGAATCCCGGCCACTACTTCACAGTACGAGTGGTCCTCGAGGGAAACATGCTCTTAAAAGGATAAGTTAGTAAAAAAAATTATAAGAAAAATGTTCCTTTCCACGATACACTTATTTATTTAGAATATCAAAAAAATATAGCTATATCATGTACATTTATACAGATGAGTCGAGAATAAAAAGTTGAATGTTCTATTATTAGCGATTCTGACACAAGCTGATTAAAAACAAGCTTCCACATACTGCATTACCGCAGGATGCTACGCAATTAGTGGAGCCAAATATCATGTGACCGCAAAGAAGAAAATTTTCTTATATTCTCCGACTTCCTATATTTTTATATATTATTCCCATATATATATATATATATATATATATATATATATATATAAAAGTTAATATCACGTAGAATGCGCGAAAAGTAATTGATTCCTATTGTTATGCCAGGACTTAAATAAAAGTGAATGTAAAAGTGGGATGTTTCAAACCAGACGCCAACTCGACAAATGGAGACGTTACGAATGTATTCCTAATTAGCAAATTACTCAAAAAAGTGCAAAATGTTTGGTTTATTATACATTTGAGTATTTGGAAGCTTACTGAATTCCTTACAAGACGTAAAAAACAAAAACAACAACATCGAAATCGATAATAGTTATGTCTGATAAAGTATTTTTATTGTAAATACATATCCATATTTTTTAATTCTTATTTCGGTGTATATTACTATATATATTACCTTCAGAACGTTCTCTTTACACCCAGAACAGCCCTTCCTTAAAGAAACACATGGAGACCTGAGTTAACTAAAAAATTACTAATTCCGGTAGATCTGTCAGTCTATCCCGTGATCGATATTTGACATTTAGTACAATGACGTAAGAAGTGAAAAAGTTTCTTTCATAAAATGAATTTGAGAGTGAAATTATAAATTATTTTTATGAAAATCCTTTTAAAACAAATTATTTAAATATGTGAATATAATTATTTCTTTACAAATTTAGATTAATTTATGCTAGAAGATTATAAAGTGGCTCTTGCTATTGAAAATTTAATATAATCACTAAATCTTTAAACAAAAATAGCAAATGATGTAGAATTCTCCGTCCTCAGGGACGTGAATTGACAATTTTTGAACCGACCAGTGAATTTTATAATTAAAAGCTGATGCCTAATGCATATATATGCTCATCCACTTTGGGGCCCGAAAAAACGAATTTAGCTAGACAACACATCACTTCAAATATTTTACGATTATTTCTGTAATAAATATTTTTTTACATAAGTTTTTTATTATATCTAAAATGATGACCACACATTTAACTACATATTTTTTTTATTTTTATCACAAAAAAACCTGATTCGAATAATTACAGGAAAAATTATTCGGAAGGAATGGGCTAAACTCCAGGAGTGGGGTGTATACAGAAAAATAATTTTTAAAAACTCATAAGTTCTTATCCGATTAGCTTTAGTTTTATCGGCTAATAACAAATAAACAATATTTCATACGCGTATTGGCATTTCGATTACCAAAGTGTTCTAAATGTTTGAAAATACCACCATTGACTTTCAAACATTTTATTCTTCGAAAGGCGGCAGTTGCCCTGAATATTGTTTCATGTTTTCCATTAATAATGCCTGGGTAATTAAACGTATTGAACTAATACGTTGTATTAGTTCATCCCGACTGTCTACTTTTACTTTGTATACTAGATCTTTCAACAATAATCCAGTACTGTGAGGTCTAAAGATCTTGCGAGACCAATTTGGAAACTGTTCATCCGAATGTTGACTCACCTGACAGCGAAATGAGCCCGAGTGCTGAAAATACATTTGCTTTCTGATGTTTAGAGGACCATCCTCTAACAGTTCTTGTAATTCAAATCATAAAAAATCTAAGTAGTAGTCTCTTATGAGGCGACTCTCTATAATCACTTATTTTTTCTGTTTACAATCTGTTGTAAACAAGATCATAATACCGAAATGCTGATAACTTAATGAAATATTGTTTATTTGTAATTAGTATATGAGATTTTTATTAATAATTTTCCTGAGTGCAGTCCCTTCTGGAGTTTTGGCCCGTTCCTCCCGATACACCAAGTATAAACCTTTTTTTAAAGCATGTTATGGTATTTTTAATAGATGAAAAAAAAATCAAAAGTTACATAATACCAACCCGTTTAGCACGGCTGAGCCTATGACAAATAACAAAGGGCAATGATAGCATTAAATCTTATATTTATACTTTAAATAAAAAATGTGTGGTTTCAACGTTATGACTTTGATCCATCGCATTTTAAAACAATTTACTTGTAATCTTGTTTCTGTAGAACTCTCCAGTTACTGAGAGAATTTTCGAACGTCTTTGAATCAAAGAAATTCTTGATTGGATAATTGAATCAAACGAGCATAAAACTGTCTTTTCTTTGTCCTGGTTTTTATTATATCATATCGATCGTATAAAAAGAAAATGCTTAAAAGGGCTCAACGATCTACGCCAGGCAATGGAGTTAGTAGACTGCTTTTGCTGGAAATATTTAGTATAAGAGAGAGAAAAGATAATAATGATAAGGAGTAAGTTAACAGTAGAATAAGTTAGGGCCGGACAAATGTACAACCCTTGATGTCCACAAAGGAAGACACAAGAATTCAGCTAACATTGAATTTAATAATGGTGATGTCATCAAGTAACTTGAGGTAACTGACTATTTGGTATCTCACTGCTGCTTAAATTTGAAAGATTTGTGCTGGTGCCGCACTTGTTCATGGAATACCGTTCAATTATACTTTATATTTATGGCGTCCTATAAAAATGCAATAGTTTTCAAACAGTATTGTTTCAAGGTCGAGAAATCTTATGAATACGAAAAAAAAAATGTTTCACTGTGAATTTTAATATATGATCGTTCAGTTCAGATTTAAAAAGTACCCATAGCAATGCTTCATTCCTGAGACAAATTCAAGTATTTTTTTAAATATTATATAGAATCGTTAATAAATAAATTTAATTCATTTAAGTTATCACTAATACAGATTCAATATTCAATATATCCCTGTTGAACAAATCCGATACCTTGGACTTCACTTGGACAAACGTCTAACTTGGAATCCTCATACCAGACTGAAACGACAAGAAACTGCTCGACGTTTCCGACTACTCCAACACTTACTAGACAAACGCTCTAAACTTCCCATTAATTACAAAAGACTCATATACTTGACTATAATAAGACCTATTTGGACTTACGGAGTTGAGCTATGGGGCTCCACTAAACCATCGAATTCCTCTCGCATCCAATCCTTACAATCCAAATCCTTCGTAAAATCCTCAATGCTCCTTACTTTGTCACTAATAAAATAATCCATAAAGACATCAATGTTCCATTTGTTTCCGATTTGGCCAAATCCAGATACCTATCCTTCCATAATAAACTTCATAACCATCCGAATCCTCTTCTTTCTAACCTTGCTTCCTCCTTCTTCGATTCCTGATAAACCTCCGAGGCGTCTGAAAAGAACATGACCTCGTGATCTTCTTATGTAGACAAATTATTAGAGTGCTACCAATGGGTAGTTTCTCAACAAGCGTGTTTCATGTAATAATATCCCTCTGTACACATTTACTTGATGTATTCATACTAATACAGTTGTAAATATCATAATAAAAGTTAAAAAAAAAAAATTATTCAATAAACTGTACCCTCAACCTCGGTCCGGGTCAGTAAATTTATCTGGCATAAAGCTGAGAATAGGAAAAATAAAAAATAATAATGACAATGAGTCTTTCAATGAATAATTATGTTTTATTAATCTCTCCTGTTACAGATGCTGGAGGATGACGATGGCGGAGGGAGTGAAGGAGGTGGGGGAGGTGGAGGACGGGTGAGTTTCATAAACATAAAATTAGCTCCATAAATAATCATATTTATAATTATTAATTACAAAGTAACTTATTTCGTAAGAAGCAATTAGAACCCATATTATTATTGCGGAGAACGATTTGGTTGCTATAAAATTTTGTCAGGTTCGGAGATATCGATATTATTTTTAGTCATACGAAAATTTAATATAATTTTATTTAATAGAATAAATTTTATTTAAATTATTTTTCAATATTCCATACAATTATGCATAACCTATAAGCTGTTAAATTTTTCTAATGAATCCTTATCAGATTTCAATTCGAAATTCAACCGTTGTTATTTAAACGATTGTGTTATTGTGTATTTCCAAGTAAAACTTTAATTGAAGAGATTAATAAAAACTGTTACATGTTTGTTTGTTAAACCGAGGTAAATCTAAGTTATTAATTGCATGGAATAAATGCTACGGCCATACATACCAAATATAATATAGCATTGTAAAGCGTGTGTTGAATTTTAAAATATCGGTATCGAAATGAACTTGAGCATTCTATGCAGGTATAAACAACCTTTGTCAGCATTCTATTCAGTTCAATAGTTGAACCATATGCAAAGGTAACTTTTTCACTTAAAAACATTCACGAAATACATTCATAGTGCACTCTATTTTCAAACGCTAGCATACCAATGAAAGGGATCAAAAATATTTAGATGTTAGTTTAAAAAAAGAAGATAATTACGTAACTTGTATGTCAATTTTTTGCATGCTAAGCTATACTTAAAAGCTGTTAAAGGACTAACTAGTTGTTAACATAGGTATACAAAATAAAATATTTTTATTCTAATGTTATATATTTATTTTTCTCAAACAGGCCCAGGCGAGTGGAGGGTCGCCTGAGAAATCCGACGAAGAAAATCTTCTCTGTATAACAGAAACAGATGAAAAAGAGAAGGAAAACGAAAACGAAAGAGAAAGTGAAAGGGAAAGGGATAGGGAAAGTGAAAGGGAAAGAGAAAGGGAAAGAGAAAGGGAAAGAGAAAGAGAGGAAGTGGAAGAGAGTGATAGAGAGGAGAGGGATAGAGAGAGAGAAAGAGATAGGGATAGGGAAAGAGAGAGAGATAGGGACCAACCCATGAGCACTCCAGAGGGAAATACAGAAAGTGCCCTTGAAAAAGAAAAGAGTGGAACTAGCGGCTGCAGGCTAAGAGGGGTCGGAAGTCGCAGTTCCATAACGATAGCGGGGCCGGTAAAGCAGCCTCCAATTCACCACCGCCCGAGCAAACCTTGTTGCTTCTGCTGGTGCTGCTGCTGCACTTGTTCATGGTATGTATTCATTTAATTATACTTTATATTTATGGTCTCCTATAAAAAGGCGATATAGTTTGCAAACAGTATTCTTTCAATGTCGAGAAATCTAATGTTTCACTTTGAATTTTCATATATAGAATAGAATAGAAAAATAATTTTATTCTGGTACCAAGTCCCTTCAGAATAACAAAAAAGTACAGAAATTAAAATTTTATATCTGGCCAGTTAAAAACAAACATAAAAAGTTAAGATATAGATAAATCAGTGAAAAAAAAATATTAGTTATACATACTATATACAAAATAAAATAAAAAAATCTATATAAAAAACTCTTTAAACCATACTAAGATACTTAAAACTATGTACAATGTTAAAATATAAATAAACCCTTTTAGAAAAAATAAAAAAATACAGAAAAAATAAACGTAAATTCTTCTTAACAGTAAAATCTGTGTTTCTATTGAAAAAAAAAAAAGAAAGTCGAATCTATAATAAGTATTTAGGTTATGAGCTGTATGTGAATATGTTATTATAAATAATATATAATTTTACATAAAAGGTTAGCTGGTATCTGACTGTTTTTGGGACAGGAATTGGAATAGGAGGGTTTTGAATGTAGATAAGGATGAAGAATGTCGAATTTTTATAGGAAGGGAATTCCAGAAACTAACAGAACGAGCAATAAAGGAGTATTGGAACGGGGCAGATCTGTGAGAAGGAATGTAAAGGTCGGAAGGTCGAGATCTTGTGGAGAGGGAGTGGACTGAGGACTTGAATTGGAGAAGGTTGTAGGCGTAGGAAGGACGATGATTGTTGGTGATATGATAGAGGAATGTACCTAGGAAATATTGTCTTCGAATGGAGGGGAAGAGCCACTCTAACTCAGTGTAGTGGTGAGAGACTTGGTTAAGCGTTTAGTTCAGATTTAAAAAGTACCCAAAGTAATGTCACATTCCTGAACCAAATTGAAATAGTAGTTTTTTTAATATAGAATCTTTAATAAATAAATAAATTCATTTAAGTTGCTATAAATAGTTCGCGGGTTCCCCAGGCCATAAGACAAACAAATAGTATAAAAAAAAAATATTTTTAAAGAATGGTAATTATCTAAGATATTAAGAGTTACTACATCTCATTTGATATCACTTACAAGTTTATTCCTAGTAATTTCTAGTGTACGAATGTATTAAACGCATTTAGTTTCAATATTAAAACCGTTAGGAGTGAGATAATTCACTCAACTATTTTGGTTCTTAGGCCCGTGTTATAGTGGGCAGAAAATATATTTTTCCCTCCTTAGGGCACACTTCTCCTTATGAATAGGGACCAACCGATGTGATCACGGGTGAAGAATATAAAAAGTGCCCTTGAAAAAGACAAGAGTGAAACTGAACCTCAGACCCTTCATGGGTTTAAGTGGTACAGGTTTGGTACCTATGCCCTGGTCTCTCTTTGGACCAAGATTCTCAAACTTTATAATCAGTTGGGTAATTTAAAAAAAAACTTCAAAAGTGTGGGTGTTAACTTCAAAAGTGTCAATATATCCAAGGCACCGACAACTGAAACGCAGCCAAGATTTCTCCCAACTTGCACATTCTCTTAAGGCCCATTAAACCTCATATTGGAATGATGAAGATTAATTTAACCTTCGGCCAACCCCTCTTTCCATTCTACCAGTTTTAATTAGTCATTTTCAATATTTCCTCGTCCTTCTATCTTGGAAGTTTTCTCCCTCGTTTCAACCTCCTTTGCCTTGTAACGACTAAACATAATGCCATCAGTTCCAAAATTTGTATACGTCATAGCTTATTATGTTTTTGCACTTCTTTCGTAAACTAATATATTATGTTCATCAGGAAGATTCATTCACGGTGCAAGATGTTTAAATAATAATAAAAAAAAAATTAAAAAAAAAGAAATTGACCATTTCAAACTACCATAGGTCTTGTCACGTAGAATCATATACAGGAAGAAAACTATATATTTAAAGAAAAACACTTAGAGGAATATTAAAAAAATATATTTTATCAGAAAATCTATTAAAGCTGGTTTTGCCTTTCTCTAACTCACAAGTTACTGATAATAACGATTTGGTAAAGTTTTTGTTACTCCTATGACAATGAGCGTTGAAAAGAAAGGTATTCATATGCACTAAAACTTGAAATCGATAAATGATAACTGATATTCTTAATACTTTTCTTGAAAGATATATTGAATTATTGGCATAGACCAGAGATTCTCTACTGTATAACATACTTTTAACTGCATGTTATAATTATTAAATCGAACTGTTTTTCGCTACATGCTATCCATGTGTTGTAAAGTTATTATTAGAATTAGACACATTATCTAGTATCAATCGATGGATCAATGATTGAAAACTTATCAAAATCAATGGATTTTGGATACACTATAGTTCTCCTGTGAAGTGATTAATATTATATATTGCCCCAGGTTGTGAATTTCAAGCGAAAATGTTTTCAGATTAAGAACAAATAAATAAATATTTAAATTGATATTTATTAAAAGAAAAGGGATAGATAATAAATAATAATGAAAGATTTAATTCAGCTATAACGTTTCTCAAAGAAATACCCTTAATCAGCCAAGAAATCCATAGCCTACCATGGATAAACAAAACAATCCTAAACCTAACCAAATTACCTAAAAACCAAACTTCGCCTATATTTTTCTTTTGCTACTTATAATTCCACCCACAAAATAAAACTTCACAGATTATGTAGTGTATATACAGCTGAACTCCATGCAATAGCCTCAGCCCTCCACTTCTCCATGTCAATAACCTCAAAAACCATTGCAATAATAACGGATTCATTAAGTTCTCTAAAGGGTATGAATAGAAGGTATGAAAAGCACCACACTTCATCATAAAATCCAAACATATCCAAACATGCTCGAAACATAGCGAAAAGTATTATACCTTGTCTAGGTGCCGAGCCACATAGAAATCATTGGCAAAGAGCTTGCAGATGTAGCGACCAAGCAAGCACTTACCCTTCCATGTCGGGGCGCTCCCATTCTAACGCCACAAGATATAAGTCTTCCCCTCAAAAAAGAAATATTTTGTAGCTGACAATCTATGTGGAGTGAGAGCAAACTAAAAGATATTAACAACACAGTAAAGCCGTGGTAAACATCAAACCCTCCGATCCGCAGAGAGGTGATTGTCTTAACCAGGCTGAGAATAAGCCATACAAATCTGACCTACTCGCATCTCATTAGTAAACAGCCACCACTAAAATGCCAATATTGAAAAAGTACACTTACAGTTAGCCACATTTTTCAAGAATGTTTTTTCTATTTCTCAAATTTAACTAGTTTCGGACTCACATCCCAAATTTCAAACATCCTTGAAAATGACGAAGACACAGTACAGTTAGTGTTAAACAGGCGTTGACTACCTCAATATTTTACGCCTAAATAAACTCCAAAAAACAACAACAACAAATAATAATAATATATGGATAGTAGTAGCTAATAACAACGGAGATAAAGTTCATATATCAGGTCTGGTTAAAATGGCAGAGTTACAAGAGTACAGACTGCCTAGGCCTTTAAATAGATATAATTATGTAAAATGAAAGAAAAAAAAATATTTTCAAGGTATCATATCTTTCATAAACCATAAGTACAATGTATTTATCTTTATTATATACTATATTAAATATTAAGATAACATCATTTAACACACTAAACATAGGTAATATTATAACAATGGAAATACTGTATAAAATTAAAATAACTGTTACTTTCAATTTGTATTAAATATTACACTTTTACTTGTTGATTGAAATTAACAGTTTCCCACATTGCTAAAAAATTATAATTTGTATTTCACAGTTTCAATGTTAAAGAAAAAAAATCCTATAATGAGCAGATAATTTAAATATACGTTCCTGTAATTTTCATGGCTACTTCTGTCCATGCTACGATTTTTGGAGCATTCTTTTTAATAAATATTTTATAAACGTTTATACTATTAGTCCCTGATAGTAAAAACTATTAGTCCCTGGTGCAGAACCCTTTTTATCAAATTATTAACAGCCGTCTAAGACTTCGTGAATGGCTTTATCTTTTCACAACCAGCAATTTTTTGATTTGCAAAAATTCACATAAACGGTTTTTACTTAAATTAATTAATTTAATGAGGTGCTAAAAAACCCTTTAAGACCAATCTAATTTTACTTAAATCGTAGGATAATTTGATCACACAATCGAGTAAGAAGGCCTACAAACATATCTGACCGCTTGGCCTGTACAACCTCGTTATTTTGACATGTTGAGGGTGGAGGTCAAGCCAAATGGCCAAATATTTTTATAGGCCACCTTTTTTTCTCGATTTTCTGATCGAATTATCTCACTATTTAAGCGGAAAGCAAATGGGTATTCATGAGTTTTTAGTACCTCATTAAATCAATCAACTTAATGAGAAAACTATCCGTTTCTGAGAATTTTCGTTGATAAAAAGATGTAGATAAGATGAAGTAAATCACGATGTTTTACGTGGATGTTAATAATTTGATAAAAATGGATCTATAACGAATCTAAAAAATTGTTTAAAAATAGTAAATTGCTAATCCTTGCTTGATCATTTTTATTATTGCCATATTTATTTTATTTTTATTTAAATGTTGCACAAAATATTTTGTTGGAGGACGTTTAGGGTTGTGAAATAATCACATATAACTACTGGCTTCAAACTTATTTTCTCTTGATTGTATTGTCAGCCAGTTTATCTTGTTATGGTTTTAATATATATGCTATTTTTTAATCTAATTATATGTTATGAATATATATTAAATATTAAATACCCATTTAAAGATGATATAATAATCTGTTTTTTTCTTCTAATTACATGCTGACATATTTTAGGAATAAATGGTAAGCCTTGATTTTTACTATATATAGTTATCATGTAAGAATGGACATCAAACCAAACTAAACATTTTTCAATAATATAAAATCAGTATCATCTTTATTACTTTTAAAATCATTAAAGAAGAGTTTTTAAAAAATTAGAATTACTTTGTGAAGGAAAGAACAATCGAGACATTTGATTCTTTAAAAAAAAACAAAGTTTCAACAAGTTGTAAAATATTTTGCTAATAGCATTAGAAACCTAGGCAATAGGTGCTGGTTTTTAGTCTTAGAAGTTGGTCTATAAAAAAAGCGATTTATGTCAAGTAAATAAAAACCTCTATAATATCAGGAATATATGGGACGGAGAAGCCAAGGAGTAATTCAGTCATTTTGTGAAAACATAGTTTAATTATTTTTCTGGAATGTTTAAGTTTTTGTCTTACTTATATTATGGCCCTACTGTAAATTATTTGAATTTTGAGCAATATGCATTTGAACAAAAAAAAAAAAATCTATGTACATTGGAATGTCAAACAAAAATTGTATGTATATAAATTTATATTATTGTGAGAATTATTGAAAAACTAATCACACAAGTTTGTGGTTTGTTTTCAGGCAATTTAAGTACTATCTTTTTTTATATGGAGACTTTTTTATTCATATTATTTTTTAGTTTAATAATGAAATTAGTTATTCGACTTGTTTTGGAGAGAAAAACCTGACAAAGTCGTATGTTAAAAAAAAAAAAAAAGAAAAAAAAATGGGAGTTATTAAACTCCTGGATAAAAGTCTTGATTGGAATCCTCAAATAAGACTGAAACGACAAGACACTGCTTGACGTTTCAGGATTCTTCGGCACTTACCAGACAAACGCTCTAAGCGTTTAATTAATTACAAAAGATTCATTTACATTACTCCAATAAGGCCTAACTTGTGGAATTGGTCCAAATACCATCGAATTCCTCTCTTAACCAGTTTTTAAAACCCAGAATCCTTCGTAAAATCCTTAATGATCCTTATTTTATTATAAATAAAACCATTCATAAAGACCGTAATGTTGTCGATTTAGCACAATTGTGATGCCAATCCTTTCATGACACTCCAGACACTTCTAAACCCACCCACTAGCTTCAGACCATCCTTCTTCAATTCCAGTCAATCTTCCTAAAAAATTGATTCATGGCTTCTGGACCTTCTAATTTAAAACTTTTATTTGAGTCCTATACTAAAAATGTCAATATGGGACTTCAAGCAACCACGCATCAAAAGAATTTGAGACTATCCAAGGCATCATGCAGGGCTTCAGCCTGAGTCCACTGTTTTTCGTCATAACTCTAGGCACGGCTCTGAACAGAACTAAACTAAAGTTGAGACCCTTCCTCTAGGAATACAGAAGCCTTAGGCACACCCACTTTGGTCCTCATGCCTTAGAAGACGACATAATTTTATTAGCAAACAGCTGGAGTAACCTCCAATTCAATGTATATAGTCTACAGGAAGAATGAGAGACCATCAATATGACTACAAATGCATCAAAAACAAAGATTATGAGAATAGGGAGGAAAGGCGAACATGAGGATCGAGTAGTAAGACTGAACCATACAAGGTTAGAGCAAATAAGGAATTTTAAATATACATTGGAGCTCACCTGAAAAAAATATGGATGGATAGATTTTTTCCTTAAATTCAATTAAAAAGAGTTTTCAAGCATCAGAGCACTCTAGCAACAACTTTCAGCTACAATAATATTCAGCTATTTCACCAATAAAAATATTCAATTTTTTTAAAATTATTAATTGTTTTTTAATACAAAAACTGTTTAAGCTATATTAGTTATAAGTTATCAAATCGTTCAATAATGTTGTATAATACAATGAAATAGATTTTACACTATTTTTTTTTTAACCTGCCATTGCCGATCTAAGCTCTGCCACAACCTTGGGGTTGGGTCGCTTTTAAATTTTCCATGAAAATATTTTAGAACTTTACGTAGTGTACACTTCACTATAAAAAACACCTTTCTTATATTTAATTGTTATTCTAACAAAATTGAGGACGATAAATGAAAATTGTCACAACCCCTACTGCATCCGATAAGCATATTTTGGTGGCGAAAAAGTAGCTCTAGTCTGCCTTAAATAAGTAATTTAAGTTGCCTACAATGCTTAATTTTTTAACTACGCTGTTCACGTACATTTTGCGAAACTTGGTTATTTGGTATTAGAGGTTTTTAAAAAGTGTATATCAGTTAAATTGTGAGGCAACAATTTCCCTTACTATATATTTCATACACAAAACAATGGAAGTAAAACAGTCCAACCCATTTCAAAGGAAATAAAATGTTTATCAATTATTTAATTGACTTGGCATCATTCGAACGACGTTCAATGTGAGTTTTTTCTTTCTTTTTTTTCTTCTTTTGAATTAGTAAGTTCAAATTAATTAGTCTCTCGGTTTAAACACGAGCTAATTTTGAACGAAGAGAATGGCCTGCGTACACTCATTAAATTTCATAAAATGGCCCGCCCCTTTTTGTGGTTTGTTAATCATCGAGTCTTAATTAATCCTCTCTTGATACTCAAAGTTTACACAAACTCTTGACCATTGCTCATATTTCAGACTGTAACAACACGTGAAATAGGAATAGCGGACTAACATTGTAGCAGCTAAAAGGTTTTGTATGGTGTCTATTTTGAGGGTCGGGCTATTGGTTAAATCAATGACTGTCCGGGTCGTGTTTAGTTTAGACAGATAAATATGACTCTAAACTAAGCTTTAATTAATCCGCTGTTAATGTTAATCTGTTATAATGAATCTGTTTTCAACGAGTTATTTGAAAAATAATCGGGTGCCTTATTTGGATGTTGTTCGACTGTAACATTATATCCTGGTAAAGTCACATTTTATCTTTTAATGAATTTATACTCTGGAAATTTCATTTATCGGGCTTAATTTAGACAATAATTCACTCCCTACAACCGAAATCTAAATTCTACAACATAGCCAGTCAAATTTCTTCGATTCATTAACCTAAATATTAATAACTGATGATATCATTTAGATAAACCTTCCAACTCAAACGTCCGACTAAAATATTTACAATTCAAAATTGTAGTAAGACCAAAGTTGTTGTCTTCCGAGCAAGCCCCAGATGTAAGAGGCGACCTTCACTCTTACTAGACAGTGAGGCAGTTGAATATGTCAATAATGCCACTTACCTTGACGTACTCTTCAGCTGCACAGGAAAGTTTAAAAAACGCAGCTGACCATTTTATAAGTCGTGGTACAAAGGCTCTTGGTAAGGTGAAGGAGATCTTGTTGAGAGGGAAAGTGAGGTCTTGGGTGGGTTCGCTAAAATTTTCGAATCCATTGCTGCTGTTTGTAGTGGTACAGATTTTTTTTTTTTTTTATCTACTTACTATATACTAGTCCTATATACATATATAGTTACTATATACTAGTCCTACATATATACGTTTAGTACTTATATAGGGTCTCTATCTATTTTCACCTGGCTTCGGCTCCATAGCACTCAACTGGTCAGACCAAGGATTTGTACACTTTGAGTTCTGTGACTCTGGATAGGAGTGTCGATTAAAAATGCAAATGCAGACTAAACTACGCTCTATTGCCTGCCATGATTCCTTTTTCTATTTCCGGGCTAATACATTTTTTTTCTTGCATACAATTATCTAATTATTTTCTCAGTATTTATTTGTTAATCTGTTCTTTGCTTAGCTCCGATTAAGGCCTGGAACGTGGGATGAAACGTCGGTGGATTTTTTTTTTTGTGTATAGTTCTAATGACTACATCCCTAATCCTTAATCTAAGGACTACATCTCTAGTTCTTAAACAACTTCTCTTATGAGAATCTATAATCAACCATTAAATTTTCTTTTTGTATTATTCCATTAGTTTTACACTCCTGATGCAAAAGGAAATTGCTCCCTCATACATGTATTACTGATTTAGGGCCTCCATTGCGCATTTACAGCGGATTACAACTTAATTAATTATCAACGCGAACGATTAATTTACAACACAAAAAATTACAACGCATTTAAAATTATATGTTTTATTATTCAGTTAGACAATGGGTTCGTACCATAAGGAATTATATATTTGTATACCATTTTACAAATATAACAATAGCATTAATCATGAAATTTTTAATGATCAAAAGGTAGAGTAAAAAAAAAAAAAAAAGTTTCAGTTACCTAAGAACCCCTCTCAAAAAATTGTTTAAGTGAATAATGTGAAGAGCATAGGGTGCTCGATAATTGGTACCCAAGCAGTCATTTGTCACTTTGCATGACACCAGAGTATCCCCGCGATTTTTCAGAAGAAAAAAAAAAAGTGTGCACAGAGTGGCCCATCATAAATCTGAAACGAAAGAGCTTTTAATGGCTGAATGTTTCCATCAGATCCTGGTTCTTCACGTCACCTCCCTAATATACTGAAGACCTCTAGGGGGTAGTTTCACCTTGTATGAGGTTTCATGTTTGAGGAGATTCAAAAGGACGTGACCTAGTCGAACTTTTTTGGAACTTCTATTTCAAAAAGGTACATTTTTATCGATTCATTTTAAAAAACGATATAGCTCAGTATTTGGATTCAAAAGGAATAAAGTAATGATTGGAGCGAAAACTCTGAAAAATAAATTAAGACCATAAATATACTACACATCTCACATCAACAGTCTGAAAACTTAAAAAATACTAATAAAAAGATATAATATTATTTATCACTTTGCTCTGAGATAATCTAACATTTACATAAGGATAAATGAGGGAACATTAGCACCATTAAACACCATTAGAAAAACACACGACTAAAAAGTTAAATATATATTTAACTATAGAATATAGCAAAAATACTACTATAATAATTTCTACTGAAAATTTTGCCAGCTTTAACTTCAAATATCACATTATAATAAATAGAAGGCACAGTTTCAGATATATAAGCGAAAAACCGAAAACAAATAAACTTTTTGTATCGTAAATTCAATTTTTCGATTTGATATCCACGGGGGTAACAGAGAATTATTTCATGTCTTAAGACTGTAAATAACATAAATTGAAAGGATTGGTAGCTTCCTATATATACATGCCCTCTCTATATATACGTTTACTACCTACGTAGGGTCTCTATCTTTCCTGGCCGCCATTTTGTACTCCAGCGGCTATATTCTGGCAGACGTGCATTTTTCTCATCGAGCCTGTGAATGTGGTCAATTTGTAAGGACAAAGCTTAGTATGAACTATGACATATTTTTTTGCCACGGGCTCCCGAACTATAAGCTAAGCTAGCTAATAGCCTTCCACTGGAAGTGACACGTGGAAAGACGTGCCTGACGACATGGTTCTCGTCTTTAATGCTAAAACTAATAATTCAGCAATGATTAAATGGATTTCTGATAAATTAAAAATCATCTTTTTATGTCATAATTAACTTTTATTCTATACTCTAAACCCAAAATGGCTTAATTAATGCTAATTATGAACTTTTAACTATAATGATGCCGTTTAGAGCACTATAGTTTTCGAAATAACATCTTTAAAAGTAAAGCGCTAAATAGTGCTTTTATAAATAAGTATGATTTTTATATATATATATATATATATATATATATATATATATATATATATATATATATATTATTATTTATGTTGTCTCATGTTTTATTTCCTTTGTTTTAGTAAGTTTTATTTTTCTTTCTTTTGTTATAATTTATATAAGTTTTTGTTATTATATATATGGTATGAATGAGTCACTCACATCTCAAATACTCAATGCCTTAAATTAAGGCGAAATATATTGTTTCCAATAGAATAAGATGTATGTATATATATATATATATATATATATATATATATATATATATATATATATATATATATATACATAAAGAAATAATGCTTTATTACTTTTGTACACCGTTTCACGCTTTATTGCAATAATTCATCTATATTGTAGAAATTGTCACTAAAAAAGGATAATGATTTCTTAAATTCGACTTTTTTAAACTAAAAGGAATTTAATTAAATTTTAAAATGTGTAAACTTGCATTAATATATTAAAAAAGGTTAACTTCAAGACAAGGTTTAGCAAACAAAAATATTTACAATTACACTTCGAGAGGACGTTTAAGCGAGCGTTTCATCCATTTCCACTAGCTGGAATGGAGGTTTTATCACAGAAAAAAATATTTCGTTTATTATAATTTTAAAAATTAAAATATTTTTTTTCTTCTGAGTCAATAATTTTATAATCAAGTTAGGTCAAGTTATATTGACGTTTCGGAGGTTTATTCTCCCTACTTCGGTCTTCTCCGTTTCTCTCCAGTCCTATAACCTTTATTGCCGGCTATACTTTACGTCTAAATTCTCATGAGGGAGGGCCAACAACTTTTTAAGTCCTCCTTTACCTTTCCTTTATAAGTAATCTCGCTAAGTCCACGTGTTTCACCTTTCGAACTTGACTCTTCTACTTTTCCATCTATAAAAACGGGGTTTATCTGAAATTCTTCCTATTTGCATTTCTATATTTCGTGTTTCTTTATTGGTAGGCGCGCTATCTTTACGAGATTTTTCCACATTTTACCTTCAGGTTGTTCCTATCGTACCTGAGGTGATTTTTTAATTCAGTTCTTTTACCGTGGCTATGATTTTCTTTCTTTCTTCTCCTTATAGCGAAAATAAAAAAAGTCGCATTAAATTAATTTCATTTTTTATATGAAAGATAGGAATGTCGTTCATCCTCTTTATTCCTGAAGGTTCGAAGCCGATAAAAGCATTAATATTTTCTTCACCGAACGCTATCGAAACGAGGATATTCACGAACATTTCGAACACAATCCTTATACACACTACGGGGGGGGGGCTTTCGGGCTGAAGCCTCCCCCCCCCCCTCAAATGCTAAAATATAACCATGTTTTAATCGAAAAGATTATCTTTGAAAGTATTGTTGTTCGTCTAATTACAGTTAATAGGACTTTCTCTCATAGAAATGAGCCGTTATACGCGATAGAGTCGATATCCTATCCTCGGATAAAAATAGCAATTACATTTGAATCTACGTGACGAGGTTTAGAACCAAAACTCTATATGGAATGGTTCAATGTGTAAACTGGAAAACACATTAGATTCTAACATTAATTCAATAAAAGTTATTATCTGAACTTTTCTAATCAATAACTTAATCAGAATTAAATTTCAAAAAATAATTATAAGTTTGAAAGTAATTAAGAATAATTAATAATTTTGTCATAACTTGAGTAAACGAATTCAAAGATTTTTTAAATATTTTTTCTACAGGTAGTTCCTTGAGTACCTTTCATGGTTATAGCTAATAAAAAAAAAATCACAATAAATAAATTTCATTTTTCATATAAAAAAAAGGAATGTGGTTCATCCTCTTTATTCCTGAAGGTTCGATGCCGATAAAACCATTAATATTTTCTTCTCCGAACACAGGCGAAATGTCTGTCCACGCCTGTTGGATTGAACAGCCCTGATGAAGGCCTGAACCTCGGCCGAAACGTCGGCAAATGTAAAAGTAAATATTATTATTTATTTTTGCTATTTTAATTTCACTGATCATCCCAATCATCCTTCTCATCAATTATTCTCTACAGTCAACCATCAATTATTAATAATTTAATTAGGATTAAGTTTGAATGTAATTGTGAATAAGTACTAACTTTGTCATAACTTGAGAACTTAAATTCACAGATTTTTTTTACATTTTTGTCTACAGGTAGTTCCTATCGTACAATTTCTCTCATTTAATCTTAAGTTATAGAGAAAAAAATTAATCAATCTAAAATCGCATAATAAAAGACAATTTTTTTGTGGGGGGATCTTGGTCACACTTTCAACTTTATTGTTTAACTAAATAATTTCAAAATATGTTTTAATTATTCTCTTATACTTTTGCATTCTAAAAAATTATATATTTTTATAATATAGTATTCTATTCCATTGCATTAAACTAATAAATATATGCAATGAAAAGATGTCGAATGATTCCTGTAGAATAATGACTTCTATGAGGAAAGTATATTTAAGGTAATATTATTTTATACAAAAGAAACATTGAAAATTGTGCAAAAATTGCAGTTCAAAGGACAGACTAAAGTTGTACTTTACCTTTCTAATCCAATAAGAATCTACAAATAATCCTTCAATAGAATAATGTAGATAACAAACTTAGATAATACTTTGAGGAAAAAAAGAATTAGGAAGATTGGAACGGTCGTTTCTGTTTTCTGCATTACCACGATAATAATAATAAATGTATATTCTTGAAATCCCATCTTTAGAATCTAATTCGTGCACGTACCCTAAATTATTGCATTTTAAATAATTTTATCTCGGATAAATGAGCCGTTATACGCGATAGAGCCAACAACCTAACCCGGATATAACGAGCAACACCATAACTTTGAATCTACGTGACCAGGTTTAGAAACCCAAAGACAATTTTTAGGTTGGGATCTGCTGTTATGTTTATTCTTTATTTTTTTCCCTTTTTTTTATCCCGGATTCCGCTGAGCCTCTTAACGATAATTCCACCCACTTGATGCGCATCCAAATCCAGCCTCTACAAAGTGAGTACCTGAACCTTTAATGGGTACAGCGGGGGGACGGGGGGGGAGAGAGGGAGAGAGGGAAGCTTTCTGGTTATGAGTGAAAGTACCGACCACATCATCCTCATCTGTACCCTAACTGTTAGTCGAGAAGCAATACTTTTTTATCAAACTTAAATCCAAACCGTTCACGTGATACAATAACTTTTTTATTCCATTTCATAGTAAATTTCAAACCAAAGCTCTATGTAAATTGGTACAACATATTAAAATTCAAACATAAATTTAATAAAAGGTATTATCTGAAGTTTCCTAATCAATAATTAGTTTTTTTTTTTTAAATAAATATAAGTTTGAAAGTACTTAAGAATAGGTACTTATTTTGTTACAACTTTAATGCCGACACCACCAAAGAGAGGGAGATAGGGACTATCTGTTGGGCGCATGCAGAGGGAAATGCAGAGAGTAAATGTATAAAATTTCAATTTCACTTCATTGATTGACCAAACTTAATTGATCAGCTTAATTAGAGAGAAACATGATAACTACAAAACGTATTAATATCAATTTAATGAAGAAACGTAGCCGTGTAAATGGGTCTAAAAAGTCCGTGATCATCTCCCTCTATTCCAGAGAGAGAGAGAGAGAGAGAGAGAGAATTTCAAATATAGCTATCACAATATTATATTGAAATATCCTTTGAACGTCATGCTCAAAATTTGTGAAACTTTACAAAAAAAAAAAGTTAGCTAATCAGTAAAAGATTTGTAGGATTGTAAAAAATGATCGGTGAAGAAGTTTAATTTTACAAGAATAACTTTTCGCGATTAATGATTGATTGATTGACTACTCATTTTCGTGATTAAAAACGCAAGACCTTTTTAATTAAAAATTTCAGTTCTAAGATTTGATTATATCTGTGATATTTATCATTACAATTTTGAATTATGAATAAAACTCTATTACCTAGTATTATTTTAGCATTCATATCCATTCATGTTTTATCCCAAATCGTTAAAAACAAATGTCTATTGTTCAAACATAAATAATTATTTCTTCATACATTATCACAATGAGCCATTATTTTTTTTTTTTTTTTTTTTTTTTTTTGACACTGGTGAAAAATTAGAGATTACCCAGCAATTATAAGTTTATTCTAAAATTTATTCTTATAAAATTAAGAATTTCCGATACTGAAAAGTTGAAACTTTTTCATAAGAATGCTACTTGTATTATAAAAACAGGGAGGAAATATGCTTATATATGCTTTAATTGTCATACTAACAACAACTACTAATATCAAATGGACAAAATTCCATGGCTAAAAGATGTATATATTACCAATAAACTATCTATCTAAAATTTATTTTTAATATTTGATTATTTAATTGATCATGAAGATAAATAAATATTTTTTCCCGTTTCAGCCTGGCGGTCAAAGGAAATAACGCCGGATGCAGAAAACGGAAGGAATCCGGCATTCTTGACCAATCCTTACTTTTCTGTGAAAGTAATGAACCACTGTAAGTGCTCAAAACATTTATCTTTCTTTTTTTTTTTTTTTTTTGGTATAGAAATATGTTGCACTGATGTAAAATTTCAATAATACATAACTCACATTAATATCATGTGCCTTTTTATGTATATATATATATATTGCGTCAATGTTGTCTTACCTCTCTATAACTATTGTAATAGATAGACTTTTATATTACTCGATAAATAAATTAAAAAAACATGATGAGTAACTATGTCAAATAATTCACCAACAACCGTCTTTGATATACAAATGTAAATTTTTATCGAAAATGACCTTAAAGTGTATGACGTAGAAACAGGACTGCTAAAGATAAATTCCAATTAATTACAAAATACTCATATACATGACTATAATAAGGCCAATTTGGACTTACGGAGTTGAGCTATTGGGTTCCACTAAACCATCCTCTAGTAATCCAATCCTTACAATCCAAAATACTTCGTAAAATCCTCAATGCTCCCTACTTTGTTACAATTAATAAAGCCATCCATAATGACCTTAATGTTAATGTCTGATGTTTCAGATCTGGCCCAATCCAGATACCTATCCTTCCATAATAAACTTCAGAATCATCCCAATTCTCTCGTTTCTAACCTTGCTTCATCTTCAATTCCTGATAACCCTCCGAGGCGTCTGAAAAGAAGATGGCCCCGTGATCTCCTAATGTAGGCATATCATTAGAGTGTTACCATTGGGTAGTTTCTCAGCAAGTGTTTTCACGTCATGATATCCATATGTTCAAATTTACTAAATTTATTTCTTTAATACAGTTGTAAATATCGTTAAAAAAAAATTTTAAAACGATTGACCAGAGGAAATATTTTTTATTATAATCTTTTTTTTTACCGTTTATATAAATTCATTTAATATATTTTTATGATTTTTATCTATATTGTATCATGTTCTTTGTAGCTTCGAAGAAATCCTATCTTCAGCATCCAAAATTTGGTTTTCATTGAATATTTTATTTGCTATTTTTCTTTTGTATAATCTTGAAATCTACCTCCACCATAGTTATTTCATGACAAAAGTATTCATTATTTAATAAAATATAGTGCAGAGTGAAAAAGAAAAATCATCATTTCATTATATTTTTTTATAAAGCCACCTGTTACTACCATAATTAATCCATATCAAAAATATATGTCAAGTCCCCTCAAGACCCTAGCGATGCGTTACAGCCAAGTGATTATTGATAATTTTTTAAGGTGGAACTGTTAAAATTTTGAATACCGTTCCAGTTACTACCCCGTTATGAAAAATCGTTACTTAAACATTGATTAGTTTCATATAAACTCAAGGTGATTTATTGAATTATACTGGCTAGTACGTTTCGCAGCTAAGTGTTTTTTCTTTACTCAATTTAAAGGAAACATTCTTTTTTTAGTTATTTTCTTTTTAATAATAAGGAAAAATTAATTACGCCATCACGGCTCACGAGAGAAGTTATTCTCATAAAATCGAAACCTGTTAAAATAGTCTAAGCCACCCCCGCATGTTACAGGCTCTTGTTATCGGATTTCATCAATCAACAGACTCGTTGTCTATTTTTGCCTCAAGGACCTTGAAATACATTCAATTATAGTTCCAAACTAATTACAAAACGTTTAACTTTAATATTAGTCATTAAAGTTTCCCATCCCCCAGTTTCTGTCAGAACAGAAATTATGACCGCAAGTTATTGTTTGTTACTGCGAAGCTCGATGTTTTTATAAACCTATTTTTAGTTAAATGAACTTAGCTGCTGATAAAGAAAAATTTTATAAAACTTATAATTAGTAAGGAATTCTCCTCATAGACCGCGGTTAAGACCACTCATTATCAAATCATTAACATCCATCTAAAACTTCATTAATGGCTTCACCTTATCTTGATCTAAAGCTTCTTCATTTATGGAAAATTAAGGAAGCTTTGTCTATTTAATGAAGTATAAAAACTGATCAACACCCATTTTTCTTTCTCCTAGCATCGTATAAGATAATTCGATCACAAAATCGATAAAAACAGGTGGCCGACAAAAATATCAGGAGTTTGACGCGACTTCCACCCCCAACATGTCAAAATAACTAGGTTATACAAGCCAACAGCCCAATATTTTTTTTACAAGTTTGTAATTAATAATCTAATGATTCAAGAGGAAATTAAATGAGTATTCATGAGTACTTCGTTAAATTAATTGATTTAATAAGTAAATGACCCATTTATGAGATTTTTTTCAGATAAAAACGTCTCAGGTTACGACAGGTGTGCTCATCCTCCCCAAGGTCGATGGCGCATCAACTTCCCCTCCTTCCCAAGAAATGGTTTTGCTCCCCTCTTTTTAAAAACAGAAAACATGCGAAAGTAAAATTTAAAATAATCTCATATCATATACAAATACACTTACGGTGGTCTGATCCATCTTTTCCCCTTGTTCCCTGGATTCAAGTTTTTCACTCTGAAAAACCATAATCCTGTCGAAATGTGACCCATTAAAAAGTTTGATGGCACCATGAAACCCCCTTCTGGACACCCCTGGGTTACGATAAGGAGAAGCTGCTCAAGAAGTTTTGGGCGGATTTTGATAACATATTGGGTCTGTACGGCGGAATATTATTCCATATCGATTTAAAGATTTATCCATGTATAATCTGACCACCCCAAAGCATGGTTTAACCTAATAATTAGAAGGAAACAATGGCTAAGCAATACATTTAAACGGTAAAAAATTACTATTTTTTTTTTTTTAAATAACAGTAATAATTATGTATTTACCTGTATATATAATATGTTTACCTGTATTTACCTGTATATATAATTATGTTTACCTGTATCACTACAGTCCAGGCAAATGCCTAGGGCAAATTTTATTTCATTTGGGTGAACACCCTCCCCCCCCCCTCCTTAAAGATAAATAAAATTTTAAATCCTGAAATAATTTTAAATTAAAATTCTCCATATTTTTTTATCGCATAAAATTGTTATAATAATTGTTTCTAGTAGATTTACTTAGTAACAGGAGTTTTAAACCGATAATTTATTTTAAAGATTTCATTTTTATTTTATCTTTTCTAAATCGCGATTCTGAATTCTTTTTAGGTCCTAAATACTAAGAGCTTGTACTATGTTGTTATAAGAAAAGCTACATCTCAATCGAAATATATCATTTTTAATAATAATAGTGCGTCATTTAGATAGGTGATTCTGAATTATAATTTTCACAGTTCGAATTTTAGAACTTGAGTGAACAGGAAATGAATATATAAGTTATGTATATCAATGTCTTGTTATGTATAATTATTGATTCTAACATGTTAATTAATAATATATTTATATGTATATATACATTTTTTTTTAGACCCTCGTTGGATGAAATCCGGTGCTGGGGAAAATCCTTCGACAAATTAATGCGAAACTCAGGTAACTTTTTTGTTTTTCATTATTTGAATGACCTACTCTATCACTATTACTACTGTCCTTAAATGTGACTAAATGTAATATTACTTATTAAAGAAATGTATTTTAAAAAAAATTATATCATGTATCATATGATATCAATTTTAAGTAGTACATTAGTTGTTTTATTTCAATCTCCTTTGGTGAAAAAATGCTGTTTTCCTCATCTAAATAAAAAAATTTCAATGAAAGGAAAAATAATTTATCAGAAAACCACTTCAGAAGAAAATATTGCGTAAGAGGTACAAGGTTAACATTGGATTTTGCTGCATCACAATTATTCTGTTTCATCAGAAACAACTAAAAATTAAATGTTCCAAGTAGACTTTTGTTTACATAAATTATTGATCACCCGCGGTGTTAATGATTTTTTTTTATTATTATGACCCTAATAAAAGTCTAGATTCTATGTCGAAAGTTTGATAGAATAAATAAATGCATTTTGTTGCATTTTGTTGCATTTTGCACGTAATCAGTTGATTCATTGGCGCAGACTTCGGGGGGAGGAGATTCGCAGATTTCCAATATAAATAGAGAGGGGGTGAGAAAATCGTTTGCACCCTCCCCCAATATCAAAAAAGAAAAAAAATCAAAATCAATAACAATTAATTGTGGTTTAATGGTTAACTGTCGTGAATAATGAAGAGAAGGATGATTGGGGTGATCAAACAGAAATAAAAAGGCAAAAATAAATAATAATATTTATTTTAACATTTGCCGACGTTTCGACCTGAAGTTCAGGCCTTCATCAGGGCTGTTCCAAGAGATCGCTGGAATAGAGTGAAGATATGGTAGCAAGGGGATATGGTAGGTAGCCCTTAGTATGTAACGAGTTTTTTATTATTTATCTTTATTTTAGTAAACAGTTGTTATTTTCAGAGAAATAAATCTTAAATATTGAAAATGAAATAAGAAAAAGTGTATTTATTAAATATAATTATAAATTTCAAGATATAATTTATACATTATTTATATGTATGTTATTTATTTATACATGTTAAATAAGCAAGCAGCAACAGTCTATGATGACTCTCAAGAGCTACTGTGCGACCGATGCGCGAAGGACTCCTATATAAATATTTTTAAAAATTACCATTTTATAGACTACGTAAGATAGACAACGAGTAGTAACGAGTTTTTTATTATTTAACTTTATTTTAGTAAACAGTTGTTATTTTCAAGGAAATAAATCTTAAATATTGAAAATGAAATAAGAAAAAGTGTATGTATTAAATATAATTATATCCAGGATTTGATTTTGGGGGGGACTTCAGCCCGAAAGCTTTTTTTTCATATAAATAACGATAATTTCTTTGGGAAAACAGAAAGATTCTAACTACCTATATGAAATGGTGTTTAAGTGATTCTTGAATTCATGTTAAAGTTAATTAAACGAGCAATAATACTTTAAGACACAATTGTTTACCATAAAACATGGTTATATTTTACCATTTTAGGCTTCAGTTTTACCATTCTACCATTTCACCATGAGGCTTCAGCCTGAAAGCCCACCGTAAATCCGCCTGTGGTCACAGTTGTTGAAATTTTAGTTTATATTCAATGCTAATTATGTTGTTTAATTTATATTGTGCATATAATGTTGTTAGTTTTACGATCATTATGTTAATTATCATTCATAATTTTAATACATAATATAAAATCCTGAGACATATTTTTGGTCCATCTCCCCTACCCCACACCCAATGAGAATGAAAAGTATCCGCCTGTGGGTTAATTATGGAATAAATACTGATGTATAGAATAATAATATTTTTTAATCTGTCTTAAGCAAGGATATAAGTTAACAACACCAGTTGACGTTAACTAACGTTTCTGATTAACATGCTAGATGCACTAAATTTATATATAAATATATATATATATATATATATATATATATATATATATATATATATATATATGTTTTAAATATTCAAATTCCTTTAGATAGTGGAAGTATTAGAGTTTGAACTGGTTACATAGTATCATATGGAACTGTTATTACATATATTTAACTGGTATTGGGCGCATTGTACGAAACCAGTTCAAACTCTAATAGCCTAAATTTACGATTATCAGTTATTTGTCTATGCATTATATGGTTGAGAACTTTTCTTCTGATTATCCTCCGAAGGCCATGTAAATGAAAAATATAATAAATGGTACTGGTATTTGTACTATTATTATGTTGGGATAAATAATCCGAATTTTTTTCGTCTTGGATAATTGGGGAGAGGATGATCACTAGAAATTTCATGAACAATCATCAACTCAGCCCACATCCGCTTTTTCTAGAAATATGGACGAATAGCTGTCCACAAAAACTTTTGAAGGAGTGGATCGATAATTATGAAACTTTGCATCATTTTAGGTACGTAGAGTAGCACAACTTGAATAGAGAATTCGGTACCCAAATCCTCATCAGCACACAAGAAATCCTGTTCGGGTAAATAGGTCCTCCATTTTTACAAACCGCCCAGCCAATCATTTTTACAGTACGCCAGTTGTTGAGGTGCAGGAGACTTTAATGTTCAAAAATAAATAAAATTGTAAGAGTCGGTAACGTAGGTATTAAAACTTATTAAATCAGTGTGCGAAAAACTAAATTCTAATAATATTTATATAATTAATATAAATATTTATTTATATAATATTTAACTTCTTCCATATAAAATTGATGTTTGAAGGATGCACCTCGATTTTTGGTAAGATATTTTTAAAACGTGCAAATATAATGAGATTTGGAAATTAAAAAAAAAAATGTCTTAGGTAGTTGAAATGGTAAAAATATCTTTTCAATGTTTTATCCTTTACTGCACCTTTATAAACAAATACATATGCTTAAATTGTTGTGATTTGGTGAATAATAGCTGGAACACCGTTACAGCATATCAAATTTACATAAGATAATCAATTTTATAAAGACTTTCTAACATCCCATTTTGTACCATTTCTAAGCAGATTGTTACAGGTATATCGATATTTAAGTAACAATAAAGAGCTTATGCTTTAGGGTTAAGACTTACGCTTGATGTTGAGGCTAGAGACTTATTGGATGAAGGCTTAGGGCTTAGGGCTTAGATGGTGGAGGAGAGGGGAGCAGAAACCTCTATTTATATCTACTTATCCCTTATTCCTTTTAAGGAATGTGAGAATTCGAAAATATGTAATTGTTAACAAAGCTATTAAAACAAAACAGCGACGTAGATTTTGTATAAACATGTCATGATACCTCTGTAATCATAGGTAAGTATGATTCCAAAGTTAGGTATCATTACCTTTGTTTTTCCACTAGTATACTTTTTAGCTACCAGTGAATTTTATTTCTAAGGCAGTGCTACTACATAATGTCTGTATTACTTATTTTTTATTATTAATTTTTTTTTCTGTTGGCATTACAGACCATGTAAAATAGTAAATTAATTTAATTTTCAGCTGGACGTAAAGTTTTCCGGGAGTTCCTGAGATGTGAATACAGTGAAGAAAACATTCTTTTTTGGCTAGCTTGCGAGGAACTCAAGCGGGAAGGAAATCCCGACCTCATTGAAGAGAAGGCGAGATTTATTTATGAAGATTATATCTCCATTCTATCTCCGAAAGAGGTATATTAATTTTCTTCTTAATCATTCCTAAAAGCCTATATTGACTGTCATTTGCGAATCGAATGGTTCCAAAAACGATTTTGGCAAACACCTCAGTAGATTTAATTTTTTAAAAATCTGGTGTGTCCACCCACAAGAACGTTCCTTCACGACCTATTTCAGAAAGGTTTTTATATCTTTAAATATGTCCATTAAGAAGCAAAAAAAAAATTAATATTTTTGAAAATTGGTCAAAGAAAATATTTGAGTACGATTTCTTTGATAAACCAAAGCAATGTAAACAGGCTTGTGGTAGATCAGTATGAAAATTTCCATACCCTCTAATATTGCTATTCAAAAACTTTTTGCCATAGCCTAATTTTGTGACACAATAATTTCTGTTAAACATAGAGGAAATAGTGAAGCTTGTGTGATGCGGGCAACAGATTTTCTTACTTTCACATAGTTTTTTTTTCTCTCTCATTCAGCCCTTTCTGACACCAGGATATAAACCCGTAATCTTACATACGAAATTGAATAGCTATAACGTCGTTAATACTGGTCGGGGAAAAACGATTTTTATATAGTTTTGTAGGGAATTTGATTGTCTTTCAAAAGTTATAACATAAATTTTACCATAGAATATATACTTAGCGAGTTAGGCACTTTTTCTTTTTTTTATAACTTTTTTTCCTCAATTTTCTTGGGAATTTAGTACATGTACGGAAATTGAAAGGACAATCAGTAGAACATTGTAGAACATTTTCATCAAAATCGTTAGAGCCGTTTTTTGCTACAGTATATAGTAAAATATGATTTTCACTTATTGCGCAAGGAGCACCCAATTTGTGTCGCAGGCACTAACGGATTCAGGATTTAATTTTGGGGAGGGGGCTTCAGCGCGAAAGATATATTACGATAATTATTTCGGAAGGAAGAAATAAACTCAGTACCTATATGAAATGGTGTTTAAGTGATTATTTAAGTCCTATTAAATGTGAATGAGTCAACAATAATATATGTTTATATTTTGCCATTTTGGCGGGGCTTCAGCCACTGTGGTCACAGGCATCAGTAGTAAAAAAAAAAGGCAACAAAATCGGTTTACTAGTTCTCGAAAAAAATCTTGGCACAGACAGACCAATGGCTAAAAATGTGTTTTTCGGACTCAGGGGGCTCTGAAATGTACAGATCCGTCGGAAACCGCATATCGAAAATTTGACCCGATCACAATACTTTACCTAGTATAGGTGGAAAAGTAATAAACTATTATATTATATGGATTCGTATATTATATCGAAACCCAGACCTCTTTGAAGAAAAGGCGAGCTTCATATGCTCGATTCTCTTCCCGAAAAAGGTTTATTAATGTTATTCTTAATCATCCGTAAATTTCATTTTGTCAGAAAATGAAATTAATCTTAATTTATAACAAATTAAATATATAAAAATAAATAGAAGCAATGGAATTTGACCCGTTGCTCGTGGTTTGATTCAGTATCTTACTTGGCTCTCCCTAGAGGAGACAACATTATAATTTCAAGGTAATAAATTCATTATAGAAACTAACTACATACCTAAAAATAGGAATAATAAAATAAATAAAAACATAAAATTATTGCATTTTAGGAATGAAATATGACAATAAAGAATTAAAATAAATAATTATAACAAATCTTATAAAAAAAAATAAGAGGATACAGGATGTGGACACTGGTAAGATTGGAAAATTTTGTTATTGTTGTTTAAAGTTATATAAAAAATATTATATTGATTGTATAAAAATACAAATAACGAAAATATTCTAATTTCTAGTCTGAAGATGGGATATTAAAGTAGATCCCGAAACGTCATAATAAACATAAACACAAAAAAAAAATAATTGAAATCCTTCTATTGGTAAATAAGTTAAATATGAATGTATATCACAATTTGTAATTTTATTTATGATGCAATATAAAATGGTCAACGTGGAAATTGAAAAATACATTGATTTAATAAAAAGTATAATCTAAAGTTTCCTAATCGATCAATTTAGGATATAATAGATCAAAAAGCGTCGTTAGTAGCCGAAGAAGGACTTTGTATAGTTACGGCAGCAGCGGCTATAATTGTTGAAGATATACGCTCGTAAGTGTGTATATATATAGAATGTGTGCATATATATAAGTGTATATCGCAAGACTTTGAAAGCCTGAAATACGAAGATTTTTGATAACTTGAAAACTATGGTCAATCTTCATCGCGCTCTAGCGGCCAAACGAAAAAGGTAGAGAGATGTTTCTTGATTTAAGTTTTAGAAAATTTTATCTTCTTTCTATTTTATACAACTTGTTTTTCCCTAGGATGCATCTTTTCGGAGTTATAAGCTAAAAACTGAAATAACTCCCGAAATTTTATGTTTTTTGTCATTTTTATGGTGAAGCCATATCTCCGAATCTAGTTGATAACTGGATTTTCAGGTTTAGCACCTCAAAAATCCGTCGAGAAAAATTCTTTAGCAATTTTTTCCTGAATCGACTGCTTTCTATCAGCAAATGAATGGGTTGATGATACAGTTTTTCTTAATACCCATTTTCTCCTTTTTTTTATTTCAAACGTAGTATTTAAATTTTAACATATTTAATTCTGTCCATTGTTCTACTGATATAACCCACTTTTCCTAAACAAAACATATCCAAATCATTAAAAATAATCAACAGGAAGCCATTACACACATATAATTAACAGATTAAATATATGAATTAGTAGATCTTTTGGAATTTGGCTTTAAATTCTTAAATATAACAGTGTTGACTTAAGAGAAGGGTCCACTCTGAAATTAATATTTTTTAAAACAGAATTAATAAAATTATATCAATATATATATACATATATATAAATATATATATATGTATATATATATATATATATATATATATATATATATATATATATATATATATATATATAAATATCTATATATTTTATATATATATATATATATATATATATATATTTTTAATATAAAACAATTTCTAAAAAATGTAATAGATTCTATATATATATATTCTATGTATATATATATATTTATATATATATATATATATATATATATATAAATATATATATACATAGAATATATATATATATATATATATATATATATATATAGAATCTATTACATTTTTTAGAAATTGTTTTATATTAAAAATAGTGCCAATCTTATGGTTAAATGAGATTATATAAAGATAATACAATAGGTAAGATTAGCAAATAAATATTAATGTGATAAATTAAAAATATATTTGTTTAGATATATACATATAAATGTTTCCTACTACTGTCTGAAGATAGGATAAAAAAAATCCAGAAGCATCATAAATAAATAAAAAGAATTTTAGAGAGAAAAGCCGTCAGATTTTCATATACCTTATTAAAAATCATTTTTTTTTTTACGTTAGAATTTAAATGTTTTCCCGTACATTCTTTGAAGTGGCCTTTTCCTGGATAGCGCGAATTTTCTCTGATATGTAAAAACAACACTTCTCCAAAAGCCATCTGTTTGATGAAATTGACTTTTAGGCCAGTTTAACATTTTCGTTTGGTTGGTGAAAACACTTTTTTCTGTGCTGTCTAGTGTCCGTGTGATTTTAAAACATCAACAGCTTTCAAAAAATATCTTAATTTTAAAGCTTTATAAAACCTCACTAAATTCATAATCTTTTGCAAGTTTGTAAAAAATAAAAACATTTTAACGTTTTGATATATATATATATATATATATATATATATATATATATATATATATATACATATATAAGGGAGTGGGGTAGCTCAGTGGTAGGGTACTGAGCTTCCAATGCTAAAGGTCCCAGATTCGAACCCCAGCTCATGACAGAAAGTTTATTTATCTGTTTCATTGGCCGTGTGGTGACCCTGGGTCGGAAGACCCTCCTGGGGCACACCCAGCCTCTATAAAGAGGTTACTCTTAATTAAATAATTGAGAAGAGAGGGAAAACCTGGCGGATGAGCGTGATCTCGGTCAAATCACCTCCTTGCACAACCGTTGACCTAGAAACAGTGCTTTCCCTAAATAATACTGAACCCAAGACCATTCAAGGTTTGTAGTGGCACAGGTTTATATATATATATATATATATATATATATATACATATACATACATATCGATGTCTGTGAAAAGATTTTGTAATCTGATGCAATCTGAATCTTTTCTAAAAATCTGCTTTGAACAACATATATTAAAAGCAAATAAAATGCGCCGTATCTACGCCATTCTCATCAACTGGTATGGATGTTTTTGGGCTGCCGGTATGAGGTTTAGATCGCGTCAGTCCATAGCTGATTATGAATGAAATCATTCTCAATTATATTACTTCTTCCAGCTATTTTTCCCGATTTTATGAAGTGATTTACAATGATTAAGTAAATTTATAATAATTCTACCATCTGCTTGTGTCGTTTCGGTGATTAGTATACAAGAAATAATTGCAATGAAATGAGACCAGGAATTGAGAACTAAATAAAAATAACAAGGACAGTTTGACTGCTTACCTTTAAACATTTTCCAGATTCAAAGTTCTTTTACATTGAAATATAAAAAATACCTTTTGATCAATTTCACCATGTCATCTAAAACATCAACATGCATAAATCTACAATAATACATCATACATCACAATTTCTAATTGTCACCCGGATCGGAAAATTCTACATAACTATTACTAATCTGAACCCATCCACTTGGAAATTGTTGTTTCTTTCAAAAATTATTTTTTCTTTTCAATTATTGATTGAATGTTTCGTTTAAAATATATCTGTGGGTTAAAATGAAAAATAATAGTGGTGGTAGTAGATATTGTTTAGTGATAATCACATCTATTGCCAATCAATTGAAAATGATAATTAGTTGCAGTGCTACTTACTATCGGGGTAGAGAAGACATTATTTGCCCAAACCTGGCCGAACTCTGGGCTTTGAGCATGAATTATCGTCTATTTACTATAGTCCCCCACCCCAACGTTACCATAACCCCCACCCCAAAAAAAAATCACGACAGCAATACTTTCCCTTACTATATATTACATATTAAGGAAAGTAAAAAAAAGGTTAAGGAAAGTAAAAAAATAAATAAAGACGAAGAAAAGGTATGTATACACACACAAAACATACTTACATTAAAAATTAAACTCAAATTAAAAGGAGTACTTATTGCTATTTTTTTTTAAAGTTTATTTATCTATTCTATCTTATTATCTATAAGTGTCTATTGTCATTTTTATTTATTTATTTTATTCTATCAATCCTTTTATTTATTTTTTATCCCTTTTTTTTATTCTTATTTTTCGTACTAACCACCCAAACATTATAAAAGTAGTGTTATTTAGTTGATCGGGCGCTGATGATCTGGATGTTTTGATCCTAGACATCGAAACAAACGAAACGAAACGAAAAGGAATACTCGTTTAATTTATATTTATTTTTACTTAAATATTTATCTGATGATTTGGCTATACTGCTTTAAGATATTCTTTTCTTCTCCTTTCCCAGCGCTATAGCCTCTGTCCAGTGTCGCAGCCTTCCAGTTTCGGGAATTTAACAGATTCCTGGAGTCCTCGCTTGCCCCATCCAGCCCTGGCATCCTAGGGCGTCCTACTCTTAAGATATTAGCTGATTATATTTTCGAATTCATAATATCTTGCTTATTTATTTTTATTGTAGATGGTTTCAATAATTTTCATTTTTTGGGCCCGAATTTGACTGATGAAGGTTTGTGAGTTTTTCAAAACTTAAGTCATCGGTGTGATTTTCGATAAGGCCGTATTTGTTTTAGATTCAAGTTTTAAATTATTTTTTTGGTTGCGTATCCGTATTTTGAGGTTTTTTAGATGCCATCCCAATGTACGACTTGTCACAATTACTGCTTGAGATAAGATATATTAGGTTAAGCTGATTTAAAATTGGTGTTTTTGGTCATTTTTGTTTTTCGTAATAATTTTCTAATTGGGTATTGTGGTATAAAGCCAAAATTAAATTTCTTTACATCCATATATTTTAATATTTTTATAATGTCTTGCGGTGAGCAATTTATGTAATTCATAGATTTATATGTTTGTATATTCTCTTTTTCTTAGAGAGGTTCGTGTATGGTCACGATATCGGAATAATTTTTATGTAATTTTTGTTCCCGCCGAGGCGTCTGAAAAGAAGATGGCCTCGGGATTTTCTAATATAGAACTTTAATTTGAGTTCTACCAATGGGTAGTTTCTCTTCATGTTGTACATGTCATATTACCAATTTCACATTTACTTATTGTATTTTCTATGTAATACAGTTGTAAATTCCATTAAAATAATTTAAAAAAAAAAATAAAATTTTTTGTTCAAGGTTTTTGAAAAACTGTTACATTGGTTAGAGATGATGGAATGGTATTTTTTAACTTATGAATCCAAGGCGTTTGTCGTATCTTTATATTATTTTATTTGAGTCATGGCTTTATTTATTTTGGAGTATCTATATTATTACATAATATAGTAGTTTCTATTATACTTTGGTGTGTTTCCGATGTATTATTAGCGTTAAGGATTCACAAGTTTTTTGGTATTTCTATTTTTTGCTTTTTGTATGATTAGTTTTATTTTTATTTCGGACATATAATTAAAACACGTTTTATTAATGTTTTTAAAATGACAGAAAAGGGGGTTATCATGCTCTGTTATATTTCCCATGTTGCTCGCGTATTTATTATTATAATTGGTAATTGGTTGACTGTCGTGGATAATGAAGAGAAGAATAGTTGAGGTGTTCAGTCAAAAAGGAAGGCAAAAATAAATTATAACATTTATTTTTTACATATGCCGACGTTTCGACCTGAAGTTCAGGCCTTCATCAGGGCTAAGAAAATAACCAGATAACAAGGTATGAGAAACATAAGTAATGATGGTAAAAAAGATAATAAAAAAAGATAATAAAAAATGAAAAAAAAAATAGATATAAAGTAAAATGAAATTGTTAGAATAATGACTAAGAACTAAGAGATAAATAATAAAAACTGTTACATAGTGTGGAATGATGAAGTAGGCATAATCAAAAAGGGGTGACAAAAGTGTTACATTGGGAATCTTAGAATAAAATGTAAAACATAAAAAAGAAATATAAAGTTATATAAGAAATGAAAATAAATAGTAAAATTAAAACATTGAGAATGGAGTAGTTAGATAGAAAATTGAGATATTGTAAAGTCTATCAAGATTTATTTTTGCCTTCCTTTTTGACTGAACACCCCAACTATTCTTCTCTTCATTTATTATTATAATTATGAAAAAAACAATTGGTCCGTTTTATATCAAGATTATTAAGTTTCTAGTTTATATTATTAAAAGAAAAATTGAATATCTGTATTTGATTTGGTAATACTTATTAAAACAATTTTCTAGTTTAATACTGGTTACAGGAAGGGATTTTTAAGATAAAAGAGATTTGAAAAGTTTGGAGATAAACAAAACCATTGCGACTTACTTGAGTGTATAGGTCATTTGCTTGATCCTCCCTTTGTTTCTTCAATTCTTATCTCTAAGACGCGCAGTTTCCTGAAACCACTTGCAGGATTCGACGTGTACAGCCTCCATAGCAGACTTGGGCAATATTTAAAATACAATACAAAATACACTTTTGTAATTTGTATTTTAAGCAGTATATCTAAAATACATTGTTTGTAACAGTATTTTCTTTTGAAAAGGCTAATCATCCGTATACAAAACTCGCCCATGAAAATTGAGCTTTAATTTGATTTTTTTTAAGGTCGATGGTGCTAAATTTTTAATAAAATTATTTTTGGCAATAAAACTGCTATCTACCATTTTCTAAATATTTATTTACAAATTTTGACAGATTATAGGATTTTTTCATTGGAAGGATGTAAGAGTATATTATCCATAGTTATATTGTTGGAAAAAACAAATGTATTTTTACTTTTTTGATTTTAATGAATTTCCTCCCGAAGAACAAGGAAGAAATGCTCGAAGTAATCAGAAGAAATATATTAATTTTACTCTCATTTACGTATATATGTAATATATAGTAAGGTTAAGTATTGCGATCGTGAAAATTTTTTAATCTGAGTTTTCAATGGAAATACACGTTTTTGGGGTATAATCAGTCCAAATAACCAAGTCTCGAAAAATGGTCGGTGTGTCTCTGTGTGTGTGTATGTTAGCAGTCAACCTCAAAAATGAAAAGTCGTAGGAAACTGATATTACGTATTTAAGCTAGGTATATGCCTTAGATGTGACAGCAACTTTTACTTTAAAATCGGCTAACCGGAAGTGCCACTTTATATTAACGCTGAAACTCATTTTATTGTTACAATGAAGTTGAAAATTACAGTGAAATGTTCAAGAGATATTAAAAAAAAAAATGTTAAAACAAAAGTGATAAAAGTAAAAATCTCCAGTAAAGTTTCGTTAATTAAAATTGATAAGCAATTATCAAAAATAATTTTTTTTTTCTGTAAAATTATTACTATAAATTAAAATTCATATTTTATGCTACCGAATTACAAATCCCTTAATATAATGAGAGAAGAGAAATGTTTAAATATATTTATTATTGATGAACTTACTGAGCCTGCAAATGACTAAACCTAGAGGTGGTAAATAATTCAAATATCTCTCTCGATATAAACACAGTTCACGCTCTGTATAAATTGAATTGGGTTTGAATTGAAACCCTAACATTTCAACGAGATCGACGTCAAAATTAACAAATGAGTACCTTGTGATGGTTTTTTTTTTTTTTTTTATAAAATATAGCACTCCGCTGCCCACATCGTGGACAGTTGAACGACTATTTTCATTATTTAATTTGTTGGATGCACCCAGAATGAAGTTGTTGGATGATCAATGGTTTAAGGAACGGGTATTATTAATTAATATTAGTATTAAAATTAGGCATTAATATTATTAATTAAAAGCTAATTGTTAAAAAGTTTAATTCGGAAATAATATGTCCTTACCCTATTTAGTTGTTTGTTTGTTGGTCAATTAGGATGAACGCATCCGTAATGCTCGGGGGGTAATGAATTTATTTACCTTCATTGTTGATTTAAAGGTTCCAGTTTTATCTAGATTGAAGAACGGTGTTCTCTATTGACAACTGTAGGAATAAAGTTCAAAAATAAGATTATATAATGTCTATCATTGTTGTTTCTATAGTACTCTTCAGATGAGTGTGTGTTTGTACCTTTCTACAAACAGTTTTGATAAAAGTATTTTTTTTTTTTATTAACGAAATTTACTACTGTAATTAATAATAAATACAACAAGTAAATATGAACAAGTAATACGACATGTACAACATGAGGAGAAATTACCCATTGGTAGCACTCCAATTTCTATATTAGAAGGTCCCGAGGCCATATTCTTTTCAGAAGCCTCGGAGGGTTATCAGGAATAGAAGAGGAAGCAAGGTTGGAAACGAGAGGGTTAGGATGGTTCAGAAGTTTATTATAAAAGGACAGGTATCTGAATTGAGCTAAATCGGAAACATATGGTACATTAAGGTCATTATGGATGATTTTATTTGTGACAAAGTAGGGAGCATTAAGGATTTTACGAAGGATTTTGGATTGTAGGGATTGGATACGAGAGGAATTTGATTTTGATAAGAGTAAGTTGAACATTTATATTCATAGGCAGGGGTGCCCATCCTCCTCAAGGTTGATGGCGCATGATCCCCCCCCCCTCCTCCTACTAAGATATTTTATTTCCCTTCTCTTCTTAAAAACAGTGCAAACTAAGGTAAAATTTTAAAAACCATAGGTTCTTATACAATTACACTTTCAGTGGTCTGTACCATGCTTTTCTCTTGTCCACTGGTTTGAAACTTTTCAATCCGAAAATTCATAACCCCGTCGAAATGTGACCCCCTCAAAAATTCAAAAGCCCGTCAAAAGGTGCTCCCCTCAAACATGAAACCCCCTTGCGGGTACCCTTGTTCATAGCTGTGTAAATTTTAGAGTTTTCACTATGAAAATACACAATTTACCATTTAAGAACTTCAGCTATTCGATTTTAGCATTAAATTTAATTTAAATCACCTTTTATTGACTTTTAGGGAGCTCCATCACTGGATCAAAAATCGGTCCTAATCTAGTTATGGACATCCATGCCCATTACTAGTGCTCTGCACTTTTACGAAAATTGATCATGTTTTTGTAATTTCTGATTCTAGTAACAACGGAAAATCTTGTGGCGTCCTTAGTTTTTCTCTAAAACATCTCTAACCAGTCTTATACAGGGGTTTCCATCACCATGTTCATTACTAGGACCCACCGTGTCCACATGTCCATCGATTTTATCTGTTTCTATGTTTTGATCATATTTGACTGTAAATACAGTCAAATATTTCTAAATCAAATAGGTACGTGTGGCGTGTCACACAACGTTATTTCTAACAGTTCTCCGAAAAAATTACATAAAACATTGTTTCTTTTTATTTAAAAATATAATAATCTGTCACGTGGACAATAATTATAGTGATATATGAACACATTCACAACATATGTACAGAAAACATAAAATTAAATGGTTTTTATTATTCATTTTTCGTTTTAAAAAATCGAAAAATTAAATTATTTTCCCGATAAAATATCGACTTTCCATAGAAAAAAAAATTTCAGTTATAAAATAAGAAGAAACCGACTTTCCAATAAAACAGATTCAAAACACCATTTCTCTCCACCAGGTTCGCTGATTTCGATATTTTTGTCTTCTGTTTTTTAGATAATTTCTTTATCTTTCAAATAGATGCACATACACATATAATAACCAAAAAGTATGTACTTTTTGAGTAATAAAGTTAACTTTTTGTTTTCTTGATTAAATAAAATGGTTCATTATTGATAACAATGAATGTTTATAGGGTCACAGAAAAGTTGAGAGAAACAGACATTAAGATTCATCAAATGAACTCTTGTATTTGACTACTGTTGAAAGTAGTCAAGAAGTCAGTATTATAAACGTCAAAAATATATTATATCAATTGCCTAAACCACTAGTTTTCGGAAACATAAGTAACCGACGTTACTAATTTCCCAATAGTATACATGTTCACTTTTGAACATATATTTATCCATTATAATATTAATAAAAGTGATTTGAAAATAAGGCAGGGCAATCAACATTTTTTTAAATAATAAATAAACATTTAAGCATCTCAAGATTTTATGATTAATTGTTTATATATATATTTGTTTACACCATAAATAAATTGTAAACAAATTACTTAATTTATAAAGTTTTTTATAGTTTTATAAAGATTTTAGATTTTTTCTGAGGTGTCCATTACTGGTACCGACCCCCATCCATCACTAGAACAATTGAATTTCGGAGTGTCCATGACTAGTGCAAAAACGTGTTTTTATTTGGTTTTTTTAAATCAAGATTATAGGAGCGAAACTGAATATTTTTTTCAATTTAAGTCAACATTTTAAAGCGTTAAATAGAAAAAGGAAATCCTAGAAATTCTAAATGACCAACGGCGAAGTTGATAACTATAATAATTACGGCTGCATAAGCCAAAAAATACTAAAATTTCCTTATCTATGTACATCAATGGTGCGTTAACCTTATAATTTCTATAGCGAATTCTTCATAAATAAAATATTTATTAAATAAAGTATATTTTCTCTATTAGTAGTTTTTTTTTTTATTATTTATTTGTTTATTGATAAATATTACAATCTGTCTCAATAAAGGACATTTATAATAGAGTTCTGAGAGCACATTCACACCATATTTACAAATTTAAAAAATAAAATAAAAAAAATAAGCTAATTTCAAATAATATAAAGCTACAAAAGAACAAAATAAAATTATTAGTAGTTTTAAAACTATATCCACAGTGCTCGCTTTTCATTATTGCTTTCCTTACAAAAAAAAAATAAATAAAAAAAAATAATAAATAAATAAATAAATTTAATTTATTAAAAAAAAAATTAATAATTTTTTTTTTATAGGAAGCAGTTTTAAAGTGCAACTAGGTACCTTAGATGCAAGTATTTTGTAATCGAATTTCTTTTTTTGGATATTAAATACAAAATAAGAAAAATATTTTGTATTTAAATTACTTATTCTAGTTATTTTAAATACATGAAATTTAAAATACAGTTTATTTTAAAAACAGAAAATACATGTATTTTAAAAACAGGAAATATGTGTATTTTAAAATAATTTTAGCTCAGGTCTGCTCCATAGTTATGTATAATAGGCAAACTGAGCGGTGCCAGAAGGGGGTTTCATGGCGCAAGTTGCGCCTCAAATTTTTTTGAAGGGGCACATTTTGATGGGGTTTTAAATTTTTGAGGGGGGCACATTTTGACGGGGTTTTAAATTTTTGAGGGGGGGCACATTTTGATGGGGTTTTAAATTTTTGAGGGGGAGCACGTTTTGACGGGGTTTTAAATTTTTGAGGGGACACAGTTCGAAAGGGTTATGAATTTTCGGCATGAAAAGTTTCAAACCAGGGGACAAGTGGAAAACAAAGAACAGAACACTGAAAGTGTAATAGTATATGGGATATGATTTTTTAAATTCTACTTTAGCTTGCACTGTTTTTAACAAGAGGAGAACAATAAAATATCTTGGGAGGAAGGAGGGGAGGTTTTTGGAGGGGATGGGCACCCCTGGGTAAACTGTATGTATTATTCTTGAAATAAAGAAAAATGTTTAACTACCAACATCTATTTAAATAAATATAGATCTAATTAAGTCTCATTTTATTTTATCGTTACATGGACCTTTTTTCTACGTTATTTTAAATTTTTGAATTACATATTTCTAATTAAACTAAAATATTTATTTTGTGATAAGAGCTGTTTTCACTAATATATTACTTTTTACGGCAATAATTTTAATATTAAACTTTTATCAAAAATAACATAAACATACTTCAAGTTACAGTAAACTTTTTACATTTTAAACTAGATGTTTGGTATAAGTTCCGACCTTAGACATTAGGCAGCCTCTAGGAATGTAGGAGATGGCAAAGTCATCTCCCCTCCCCTAAAAGAAATAAATTTATTTCTTAAGCTATTTTACGTTATGTGATATTTCATTCAATATTTCCCCGATTCAGTTACTTTATTTATAGGTAAAGTTAATTATTTTAACCCTGAATATCAGGCGGCGCCGCGCTCTAAAGCCGACACTGTTTGGTATATTCATTGATAATTGATAATATTCATTGATAATTGCAAGAATTTATTTTTAAATTAGAATTAAGATTATTGAATACAAATAATAATTATGAGAACAAATTTCTCGATTAATTCAATTTTAAATGGATTATAAATGAAATAGAAAAGATAATATTTGAGTTGAATGGCTTGGAAAGCGTTATATTTTTTATAGAAAAGCTTGTCTTTAGCTTATATAACAAGCTTGATTGCAAATGCTTAATAGAACCCTATGCAAACAAATTAAAATTCAATAATTTTAACTTCATTTTCATTGTTTTAGGTCAGCTTGGATTCTAGAGTGCGAGAAATTGTTAACAGAAATATGATTTCTCCTACGCCACATACATTTGACGAGGCTCAGCTACAAATCTATACCCTGATGCACAGGGATTCTTACCCACGATTTGTTAACAGTCCTCTTTTTAAGCAACTAGCCCAGCTACAAAATGGCGACAGTGGGAGTGATGGCGCAAGTGCTGCAGAGGCAAAGTCCTCTGGTGCCCAGTGAATAAAAGATAGTTGATAGTTTAGTAATACTAATACATATATTATGTACACACATTATATATATATATATATATATATATATATATATATATATATATATATATATATATATATATATTTGTGTGTGCGTGTATGTGTGTGTTTGTGTTTGTGTGGTTGTATAATATATGTGTGTGTGTGAGTGAGTGAGTGTGTGTATATGTGTATTTATGTAAGACTTTGGTGTTACTACAATATAAAAAAATAGTTGAAATACTTCTATTGATAAATAAGTTACATATAAATGTATATTACAATTCGTAATTCTATTTTTAATGTAATAGAAAATGGTCCAACGCGTAACTAAGAAATACCTTTATTACAAATACATTATAATTCAAGTATTATTTCAATAAAAGGTATTATCTGAAGTTTCCAAACCAATCATTTAATGAGAAATAAGATTTTTAATATAAGTTTGAGAATAAGTATTTATATTGCTATAACTTGAGTACTTGAATTCAAATACAGATGGAGGTTAATGCGGAAAGCTTCCTTGAAAAAGACAAGATTTGAGCTAGCAGCTGCAGGCTGAGAGGGGTTAGAAGCCGCAGTTCCATTACGATAACAGGACCTTTAAAGCAGGCAGTAATTCACCATCGGCTGAGCAAACATTAAAGACAAAAGGAAAGAGCAAAAGAGAGAGAGAAAGAGAGAGAGAGGGGAGCAAGATCTACATGTACAGTGGAAGAGAATGATAGAGAGGAGAGGGATAGAGATAGGGATATGGAAAGGGAAAGAGAGAGGGAAAGAGATAGGGATAGCGAAAGCGATAGAAATAGGGACCAACAGTTGGACCCGCCAGAAGGAAATACAAAAAGTGCCCTTGAAAAAGACAACAGTGAGAGATAGAGTGAGAGAGAGAGAGGGGGGAGGGGGGAGGGAGGGAGAGGGAGGGAGGGAGAGTGGGAGGGAGGGAGGGAGGGGGAGAGAGAGAGAGAGAGAGAGAGAGAGAGAGAGAGAGAGAGAGAGAGAGAGAGAGAGAGAGAGAGAGAGAGAGAGAGAGAGTGAGAGAGAGAGAGAGAGTGAGAGAGAAGGACCAATCAGTGGGCACACCAGAGGTAAATACAGAAAGTGTTCTTGAAAAAAAAAAAGTGCGGAAGATAGATTGAGTAAGTGAGTGAGAGAAAGAGAGAGAGAAAGAATGAAAGAGAGAGAAAGAGAGAGAGAGAGAGAGAGTGAGAGTGAGAGAGAGACAGATAGATAAAGATCAACCCATGGGCACACCAGAGGGAAATACAGAAAGTGCTATTGAAAAAGACAAGAACGAGAGATTGAGTGAGTGAGAGAGAGAGAGAGAGAGAGAGAGGGGGGGGGGGAGGGAGGGAGGGCGAGAGAGAGAGAGAGAGAGAGAGAGAGAGAGAGAGAGAGAGAGAGAGAGAGAGAGAGAGAGAGAGAGAGAGAGAGAGAATGATAGATAGGAGAAGGTTACAGAGAGAGAAAGAAATAGGGATAGGGAAAGAGGGGGAGATAGGGACCAACTGTTGGGCGCGCCAGAGGGAAAAACAGAAAGTGCCTTTGAAAAAGACAAGATTTGAACTAGCGGCTGCAGGCTGAGAGGGGTCAGAAACCACAGTTCCACTATCAGGACCTTTGAAGCAGCCAGCAGTTCACCATCGGCCGAGCTAACCTTAAAGACAAAAGGAAAGAGGAAGAGAGAGAGACGGAGGATCTAGATGTATAGTGGAAGAGAATGGTAGAGAGGAAATGGTGAGAGATAGAGACCAACTGTTAGGCGCGCCAGAGGGAAATACAGAAAGTGCCCTTGAAAAACACAAGAGCGAGAGATAGAATGAGAGAGAGAGGAGGAAGAGGATGGGAGGGAGAGAGCATGAGTGAGGGGGAAGAAAGAAAGAGAGAGAGAGGGAGAGAGAGTGAGAAAGAGGAGGGAGAGAGGGAGGGAGGGAGGGAGGGAGGGAGGGAGGGAGGGATAGATAGAGTGAGAGAGAGGAGGGAGTGAGGAAGAGAGAGAGAGTGTGAGCGGAAGGGAGTGAGAGAGAGAGAGAGGGAGAGTATTGGAGGGTGGAGGGAGAGAGAGAGAGAGAGAGAGAGTAAGGGAGGGTGGAGGGAGGGAGAGAGAGAAGGAGGGAGGGAGAGAGAGAGTGAGTGGAAGGGAGGGATGGAGGGTGGGAGAGAGAGTGAGAGAGAGAAAGAGAGAGAGAGAGAGAGAGTGTGGGAGTGAAAGAGTGAGGGGGAAAGATAGATATGGATGTACAGTAGAAGAGAATGATAGAAAGGAGAGGGATAGAGAGAGAGAAAGAGATAGGGATATGGAAAGGGAGAGAGAGAGATAGAATGAGAGAGAGAGATTGAGTGAAAGAGAGAGGGGGGAAGCTAGATCGGGATGTACAGAGGAAGAGAATGATAGAGAAGAGAGGGGTATGGAAAGGGAGAGAGAGAGGGAAAAAGATAGGGATATGAAAAGGGAGAGAGAGAGGGACCTAAGAGGAGCAGCCTAATTGCCTATAGAGCTAAAAATATAAATATCTATAGCCAAGTGTAGAATAAAGAGAGGACTGCCAGCAAATGTTGGAACAAGCTGCTTTGTGTGCTCCAGTGGAAGGTACGATGAGGTAGCCGACAGAAAAGAAGAACTAGTCCATTCTGAATGGCAGAGAAGGTGGGATGCATCCCAGACTGAAAGACTGGCCCACGATTTCTTCCCAAATGTTAGGAGAAGAATCAAGAAAGACTGGGTGGAGAATGATTTCTGGACTGTTTAACTCCTCACAGGCCATGGAGATATAAATGAAAAGTTACATTTTTTTCATAGAAGAGCAAACCCGAATTGTTACTGCAAGGCTGTTGAGGATGCCAGACACATGCTTTTGGAATGTCCGCTGTACACTGGCGCCCGACAAGCATTGGTAGGAGAGTAATCCATGTCGGAATGGCCTCCTAGGTCCCTGGACAAGCTTTTGGAGACATCTGAGATAATTAATGCCTTTAAGAAATATGCTAGGAGGATACTCCATGAAAAAAGGGCAAGACAGGAGAGATTAAACCAGTGATATACCAAATACATAAATACCAGATTATTGTATAGTTTAATCTTATTAATTGTTGTTGTTTATATTTTTATTGTTATCAGAAGATTTAGAAATAGTAATATTTATAAACTGTAATATAGGCCCACGATAAGTAGGTAGGAAGCTACTGGAGTCCTGTTTGGTGGTAACAGCCCTCCAGTTGCAGACAGCCCATTAGTGTAGGTATACCTGTAATAATTAATGCCCCAATCAAATTTAAAGACTGAATCTTGCCTCACTTTGGCTTCAAAAATTCGGATTAAAGTGAGAACAGACCTGCCAGCTTGGTTACCAGTCCTGGTGACTGAATCCTTAAATTCGTGGCATATTATTCAGTTAGAAAATGTGATGTACCGCTGGTATAGGGTTGCCCGAAGGTACAGCGGGGGAAAAGAAGGGAAAAAAAGAGAGGGTCCAACAATTGTATACGTCACGGGAGAATACAGAATGCATCCTCGAAAAGACAAGAGTGGAACTAGTAGTGGCTGCAGGTAAAGAGAGGTCTGAAGCCGCAGTTCCATTACAAAAACAGAAACTGTGAAGCACCCTGCAATTGAGCATCGACCGAACTGCAATGTAATTCCTGTTGTTTCTGTTGATGTAATATTGACCATCACCATTGATTAATGTTCTGTTATTTAAGTGGCTTTCTTTTCTTTACATTATTGAAATTAATCTCTTCTTTATAGTTCCACTGGAGAAAGAGGGAGAGAGAGAGAGTGGGAGGGAGGGAGGGCGAGAGAGAGAGAGAGAGAGAAGAGGGGGGGAGGGCATGAGAGAGATGAGAGAGAGATGAGAGAGAGCGAGTGAGTGGGAGGGAGGGAGGGCGAGAGAGAGAGAGAGAGAGAGAGAGAGAGAGAGAGAGAGAGAGAGAGAGAGAGAGAGAGAGAGAGAGAGAGAGTGAAAGAAAGAAAGAAAGAGAGAGAGAGAGAGAGAGAGAGAGAGAGAGAGAGAGAGAGAGAGAGAGAGAGAGAGAGAGAGAGAGAGAGAGAAAGAGAATGAGAGAGAGAGAGAGTGTGTGAGAGAGAACGAGTGAGAGAGGGTAAGGAGGGAGGGCCGTAGAGAGAGAGAGTGGGAGTGGGAGGGAGGGAGGGCGAGAGAGAGAGGGAGAGAGAGAGAGAGAGTGTGTGAATGAAAGAAAGAGAGGGAAAGCTAGATCTGGATGTACAGTGAAAAAGAATGATAGAGAGGAGAGGGATAGAGAGAAAGAAAGAGATAGGGATATGGAAAGGAGAGAGAGAGAGGAACCAACAATTGGACATGCCAGGGGAGAATACAGAAAGCATCCATGAAAAGACAAGAGTGGAACTAGCGGCTGCAGGCTGAGAGAGGTCTGAAGCCGGAGTTTCATTACGAAAACAGGACCTCTGAAGCACCCTGCAATTGAGCATCGGCCGAACTGCCATGTAATTCCTGTTGTTTCTGTTGATGTAATATTGAACATCACCATTGATTACTGTTATTTAAGTAGCTTTCTTTTCATTACCTTATTGAAATTAATCTCTTCTTTATAGTTTTATATTTTACTGAATTTTTATGTTTTTTAACTATGGAATGAACAATCGTTTGATTTTTGAATAAAGAAAACAAATTACCTGTTTTTATTGCACGTGTAGGACCATTATCTAATCAGATTCTCAATATATAATTGAATTCAGTAAACAATTTGATTTTAAGTGACGAACCAATGTTTTACATTTAGAATTGTGGTGTTTAATAATCCATTTAATCTTTATATTACTAAATCTATTGACTGACATAGGCATATATAATTTTAATGAGATCTCAATCATCACTTTTTTTTGTACCATTAAATTTGCATTTCTATTCTATATCTCTCATGTTGATTTTGATATAAATTTCACATCAATATTTATATTTCCGAATTCACAAAATATTATATTTTTACAAGTTATACATACTGGGAAAACTTTAATCCTGAACTACCATTGAACTTATATATGAAAGTAATAAAAAATGAACTTAGATAAATATACCATTACAATGTTTAAAAATACATAATTAACACATTTTAAATAGTGTTGTAATGATTTTATATTATTTTTTTTCTTTAATAGCCAATGATTTCAATATTGATTCTGGTTATGTAATCATAATGTGTGTATTAATTATTTGTAAATGTTCAATATTTAAGTGTAAAAGAATTACATCTATGTTTTGAGCCATGAAGTTTAAACTGTTGAACTTTTATATGAATGTTATTAAAATTATAGTTTTATAAGACTGTTTGATTCTGATGTTAGTAGATATTGAACATTATAACACTCTAAAGTCGATATAATAATTACTCTTCTTAATAACTCTTTTAGTGTAATAAACATCTAATTCACAGTACAATTTTACACACACACAGATATATATATATATATATATATATATATATATATATATATATATATATATCTTTTAATCCAATTTATATTTTACTTAAATTAAAATTAAAAATATGAATCAACACCATATCTACTTGTTGTTATGGTGGAACTGAAGTGGAACTTGAGATAAAAAAGAATGACTCTGATAAAAACACCACCAATACACAAGCATCTGTGGTACTTTTATTTTTATTTTGTAATCATAGTTGTAAAATTTATCGATAATAATTAAAGGCAATATAATAAACTGTTTTCCAACAGAAAATATAAAAGCTTTAAATATATAATAATTTATTTTATTCATTGTTTATTCAAGTTGATAAGATATCATGCCATATTATGGTAGAGTTGAAAGCTTTAATTAATTATATTAATGATGTGCTGTTAATGCTCGTATCAAAAATAACGAAAAGTTGACAGATCAAGGCTTGATTAATTTGAAAAATGTTTTAAACATCTTTCACGGCCTAGAAGTGGGTAAATTGTCATGGCCTACTGGAATAATCTCAATTATAGAGATAAATAATTCACTGGATATGTAATGGGCTTTAATATTTTATAGGAGAAAATATTTATGTTAATTTACGATATAAATATAAAATGTATGAAAATATGTATTCCACCCGCCCACAAAATAGCACATTCATATCATATGCTGTATATATCATATGATGTGTCCGTAGGGGGGAGGGATCCTTTTATGTTGGGTTTCGTATGTGAATGGATGTTTATTCTTGTATGGGTGTACTCATATATTTAGGGAGTGAATTGTGTTGTGACTAGTCGTATAACTGTTGACTCTGATATAATAATATAATAAATAATAATAATGATTAGATTATTAATAAAGGTAGACTATACATTTTATACACTTCTATAAATATGTAATATTCTAGACTCAGAAAGAATGTTGTCCCTGTATATGGATGATAACTGATGTTGTGGATTTCTAACTTGTTAGTTTTTTTTTTCTAATATTATCAATTTAGTATTAGTTTTATTATGTGATAATTTACTATTTTATTTTTAAGGAATTCCTGTACAATTTTCATTTGTTAATATGTAAATATTTCATATAGACGATGTTATCAAAACTATATATTCTATTAGATTTTTATTTTATATTTTATTCTATTTAAGTTCAAGTACAAATCAATTAACAGTGCTGCTGTTGCGACCACCTAAAATCAAAATGTGTTACTGGTTAATCCACAGAATGCATTTTCATACATAATAAGAAAACATTGGCACTTCATTTATATATTAGAATTATTAATCACATAAAGCTAATATCATGTTATGTTGAACAGCATTTAGCTACACACATTATTTTTTAAAAATCAATAAAACATAATTTTTATATTAATGATTAGGTATGAAGGTTTAGTTAGATTGTAAATGTTAAATTTTTATGTGCGCAGTATTATTTAAGATTAAATAATGGTATTTTAAAGAACTGTTCAAAAATATATTAATGAGTATAGAATTGTTTCTTTAGAAGTACAATTTTTAATAGTTATGATTTTAATATATTCAACTTCAATCAAAGAATCAACTTGTTTTCTTTGTTGGGTTCTTTCTCTTTGAATGAACTGATTATAACATATTGAGTTATAATTGAGCAATTTTTAGTAAATTTTAGACACTACATACATTTTTTTTTTATAAATGAAAAATAATTTTTCTTCATTAAAAGAAAACAAAAAAAAAAAAAAGATGAAAACATAGAGACTTCATTTAGCAACATTGAATTTTTCATATTTACATTCATGTATATGTCTACAAGCATTACTAGGATACTGTTAAGTTTTTTATAGAATTATTTACATGTTGAAAATAACAAACTCTTGATTATCATAATTTTTCTGTGAATATATTAATGGATATATATGTATAAAACTCTTCATACCTGTACAAAACATTTTAAAGACAAAACTATTAAAGTCCATGTGTAATTATAACCAATTTCTTTATTGTGAAGTACCGTAATCAAGTAAGCAAAAATTCTTCATTTAAAAGAATATATTTCTTTTGAACATAATTGCTCATTCAAATTAAATATATGAGAGTTTAAATTTGATATTTAAAACAAAAAGCAACTAAAGATGAAAATTGTTTTGTTTTAATATTAGATAAATTTAGGATTATAATTTTTAAAAACCATACTCTCAGTTTATATTTGTGTATATATATACACATATATACATACAATATATATATATATATATATATATATATATATATATATATATATATATATATTCATACATATATATTTGTATGTATACATGCATACACACACACACACACACATATATATATATATAATGTATGTGTGTGTGTGTGTGTGTGTAATTAAGAACAACTTACATACAGCTTTGAAGTTCAATCAACTTTTATTTTAAATTCATGAGGTTAAATTTAAATAATTTAAAGATATTTATTAATATGAGAAATATAATACAATTAATATCAAATAAACTGAATTATATATTAAAAAAATCAGATTCTATAATATTTTTTTCAAATTTTAAGAATACAATAGAAGTTTTGTTAATTTCCTGTTCATAATTATAAAGACCAAAAATTCTATTGCCCAGTTCAGGTATGTAGCAATAAAAGATAAAAATAAAATAATAAAATAATAAAGAATATAAATATAAAAAAAATACTAATGCATATGAAAGAAGATAGTTTTAAGTTCTTTGATTTTCTTCTTTATCTTTTTTTTTATAGTTTAAAATAAAAAAAAATATTATTAGGTTTCATACAAATGTATAACTGTATTTGCATGGTCATATTTTTAAAATTTGTAAATGTACACAATCCAAAAGTAAAATCCAAAAAGAAGACATACAGGTTTTTACATGTACACAAACATGCATTAATGTTTGTTGGTATGGATGTTGTGTATAGTTTTGTCTAATAAATATATGTGTATAACTATATGTGTATATAAATATACACTATATACATACATTTTATTTTGGTTTGGAATAAATGCAACTGTGTGTATTCTTTATACATGTATGTGTACTTGTATCATTAAATTATATTAGATGGGGAAAACTGTAAATAATGTGGAAATTTAAATAGCCACAAATCTGTTATATTTGTTGTATAATATTTAATCGCAAAATGTGAATATATTATAATTGTGACTGCTATTATTCCATGTGGGATTCATAAATTGTTGAGGAACACATTTATAATCACTTAATGTAAATTGTTAGAAAACAGTAAGAAAGTTATATAGCATATAATTTAATTTAGCATGTTCATAAATGTTTTGTTCCTATTTGTTTTATTTATAGAACAACTAATTATTCATGTATTTTTAGGGTCTTATTGTCTCTTTGTAGCAGTCTTGATCGAGTCCATGTCATTATGTCTTATGTGTTAATATTCAAGACCCTTTGGTCTTTGAAGTCCAATTTGTTTATTAATATATAAAATCTGCTTATAAAATAATAAAGAAAAATATCTGTTCTATGGACCATTTCCTAACCATTATGTATATATAGCCCAGCTATACTATTATAATATAAAATATGATGGGAATTATTTATTAAAACCACCTTGCCAGTTAGGCCCCATCTGGCTCCATTCCACCTCTGAAGTGGACTCCCCTTATATATATATATAGTCCTGATAAGGGACAATTATTTTTGAGTTCAAATATACTGATATGGATGACCCTGCAAAACAGTGAGATTTAGTACAGGTCCAAGGTGAAGTTTCCAGAGACTTTGTCATTTAAAAAGGAGCCAAACACCCTAAGAGAGGCCCCAAATCATTCTACTGCGATAAAAAAAAAAGTAAAAAACATTTATGTAGAGGGCCTATATGAGGGAACCGAAAATTTGTGGAAATAAATGAATACAAAAAAATTATTTGGAGGGCCAATCATACTACGGTATTAGATAAATACGAAACTATGTATTCTCAGCTTTCAAACGGGGCCTTCCAATCATTCTACAGCAATAAAAATGTACAAAATACATAAGTTTGGTACACATCGAAGAGCATTAAAAATTTACGGAAATAAACGAATACAAAACAATTGTTTTGGCGCAAAATATGCCATAGTGTTAAATAAATACAAAATAATGATATTCAGGGCTCTTAAAGGAGCCCTCCCCCTCTCATCAATCTACGGGATTAATAAAATACAAAACATTTACAATAAAGACACATCGAAGAGGCCCCAAAAATTATTTTTGGAGCCAAACATACAAAAGAACTAGAGAAATATGAAATAACGATATAAGGAACCCTAAGAGGGGTCCCTCAATCATTTTACGGCGATAAAAAAAAAAAAAAACATTTATATTAGGGCCCATCGGAGGAGCTCCAAAAAATTGCGGAAATAAGCGAATACAACTTAATTATTTTTTAATTATTAACATACTAGAAATAGAAATAGAAATAGAAAATGACTTTATTCTGGGACAAAGCCCTTTTAGAATAACACAATAGAACATAATTAAAAGACTAAATCTGGCCAAAATAAAACAATAATAAAAAAAGAGAAAGTAAAGAAAATATTAGGTAAACAAGCTATATACAAAAAAAAAAATCTATATACAACACTTAAAACTATGTACAGTAGGAAAAATTATAATTATACACTTTTGAAACATAAAATAATGAAAATACATTGAGTTCTTCTTTAACATGAGCTGTGTCTGCTAACAAAGGAAATACAAATCTGACAATATAAAATGTCAGAGTATAATATTTAAACACATCAATATCTTATATAACTATTGGTACAAATTTATTTGTATAAGAATAAAAATAATTTTAAAAAACAATAGATGCATTCAGTGGCATTGATAGTAGAAATATATTCTAAAATCCCTAGTGAAGTTTACAATATGGAATGGTACTGTCATTTGATGATGAATGATATAATAAAAATGTATAATATCAAAAGTTTAGCAAGCATCTGACTGTTTTTGGGATAGTAATTGGAATATGAGGGTTTTGAATGTGGATATGGAGTGGGAATGCCGAATTTTGATAGGTGGGGAATTCCAGAAATTCACAGCGTGATCTATAAAGGAATTTTAAAATAAGGCAGATCTGTGAGAAGGGATGTAGAGGTCAGAAGGGATGCAGAGATCTTATTGAAAGAGAATGGACTGAGGACTTGAATTGGAGAAGGTTGTAGGCGTAAGAAGGACGATGGTTGTTGATGATTTGATAAAGGAACGTACCTAGGAAATATTGTCTTCGAAAGCAGGGGAGAGCCACCTTAACTCAGTGTAGTGGTGAGAGACATGGGAGTACCTCGGGGCACCAATAACAAATCTTACGCAGCTATTCATTAATCTTTTCAGTCCATCACGGAGCTCCACCGAGAGGCCATCATACACAAAACAGCAGTAGTCAAAGTGGGGAAAGATGAGAGAGGTAATATATAATATATATGTATATAGGGAATACATAAAGAAAGTCTACGGGTATGTTGAGGTAGGAGATGGCGGAAGCGATGAAATAGTTTAAGGGTGGAAATCGTTCGACGGGAAATGTGAGAAATATGGTAGTTCCAGGAGAGAGTTTGATCTATGAAAAATCCTAAATTTTTAACAGAGGAGTAGAAGGAAATTGGCTGGTCATTAAGGTGTAATATGGAAAAGTCGGTATGGGATCTAATAAGAGGCTTGGAACCAATGACAATGGTCTGAGATTTGGCAGCATTTAACTTTAATCCATTTACATTTGCACAGGCACTGATTCGATATCAAGGTCTTCTTGAATCTTGGCAAATGCTACCAATAACTTAGGGGGAGAAAAGGATAGATGGATCTCGGAATCGTCTGCATAAAGGTGGGAACAATGAAGAATTGAATTATTGATCGTTAATGTAGGAGCTGAAAAGGAGAGGAGATATGCTTGAACCCTGGGCAACTCTAGAGGATAAAGGAAGGTTGGCAGATAGTGGTTGATTGGGTATGGAGACTGCTTGGGTGCGTTGGGAGAGGAAAGATTGGAACCAAGAGATGGAACTATTAGAGAAAGATAATGATTTTAGTTTGTTGAAGAGGTTGGAATGGTTAATGGTATCGAAGGCTTTGGAGAAGTATAGAAGTATAAGGACAGTTAATTTTCTATCATCTATAGCAGATTGAATGTCGCTGGTAATTTTAACTAAGGCAGATTGTGTGGAATAGCCGGGACGGAAACCACATTGGAGAGGATCAAATTGGTTGGACTTTTCGAGGAATTTGGAGACTTGGGATTGCACCAGTTTTTCAAGAGGCTTTGAGAGGTTAGAAAGAATTGAGATTGGAGGGAAATCTACGGGCGAGGATGGATTAGGCTTTTTATTTAAAGGAAGAACAATGGCTTTTTTCCAAGAGGTAAGGAATACTGAATTCTGAAGGGAGAAATTGTAGATAAAAACGAGAGCTGGGAGGATTTCAGAGAGACAAAATTTTATTAATTTGACAGGGATGCCGCCTGGTCCTATGGAATTGGTGTGGGATTTCATTACCGCGGTTAAAATGGAGAGATGTCGGAAAAATAAAAGTTATTGTCGTTAAAGGATATCTCTAGAGAAAAGCCGGAAGAGAGCGGTAGAGAAGACAAATACACAAAAACACTTTTATTCCTTTACATAAACATCACACTATCAGGAACAAGGCACTAGTACTCTGTGGGTAACCTCACCCAAGCCAACCTGCCTTTGTTTACAACAGCTACAGTGCTGCCTGATAACATGCATTAACTAACTCTACAAACAGGAGTAGGCTAAGGCTGCATTATTGCCTGATACTGGTCGAAGATCTTTATTATTAAGCGGACCCTACACGAAGTCATGAATGACACTCAAATGACTGACAAGAATTGCTTCGATCATGAGGACCCTTACATGTCTAGTCCAGTCAATAAAGGAGTTATAGAGTGCGTAAGCAGGGACTTGAGCAATTCCTTCACAAACTTGTTCAGGGCGCTTAGGGTATGAACATATCAACTGTCCTGACGTCTAGTTGGTGAGCCGGGGGAGGATAGGGGAGGAAAGGTCATAATTTTTTGATATTCGCTTGTATCCCGAAAACTGTGCATCGCAGGGGATAGGGTTTATCCGAATTCTAAACCGTTTTCGAGCTACACACTTGGAAAAAATCATTTTGCCTCCAATATATATATATATATATACGATAACAATGAGAGTTATAATTGTATGTATTTAATATAACAAAATCGAATAAAATTATCATGAGACTTTTACTTTAATAATTGGATTTAAATTGTGGCCACACTTATTATTAGACATCTGAACACAAGTTATGGGTCAAGAATATGATAAAAACAACTTTTTCTAAAAATGACATTTTGCAAACAATTTTAAAATAGCTGTAAGACTGGTTGGAGATTAGTTTGCACATGTATATGTATTCTAATAAGTAATTTAAGTCTCTACAACTTCTTTTAATTGAATTTCTTTCTCTGATGAATATTTTTGACGACATGAAGGAATGTTTGAAGAAAAATGAGAGGCAAAATGATTTTTCTAAAATGTCATCTTTTTCCAAGCGTGTTGTTCGAAAACGGTTTAGAATTCGAATAAAAACTACCGAATAAAAGTTTTAGATAACTTCATAAACTCTAATTTATTATCCGAAAAATTATCTCTGCCATGCACCATTTTTGAGATAAAAGCGAAAATCCAAAAATTGTGACCTTTCCTCCCTCCCTCTTCCCCAGGCTCACCTAGACGTCATGACTTTTGATATGTTTATGCACTAAGCACCCTGGACAAGTTTCTGAAGGAATCGCTTAGGTCCCTGCTCACGCACTCGGTACTCATTTTTTGGACATTCATTGACTGGACTAGTATCAATCATACTGACGCATTTTAGCTCAGTTGATGTTGAGATAACAGGCAGTGTGGATCTGGTGCATTGTCCATTTATAATAATGCGTTTCATAAAATTAAATTAAATGTCTTATTTAGTCATTATCCTTTACAGCATTGGACATCAAGAGAAAAATAGAGAAATAATAATTACTTCCTAGTGCATGAAAATCGTTTCGACAAAAGTTAGAAAAATGTAAGTCTACTACTTACAAAAATTAAGGAAAAGTATTGCGAAAATAATAAATTTGTTGAGAAAAAAGGAAAACCACTGCCAAATATCCACAACAGTTAAAGATTTATTTTTTCTATAAGTGAATTGTGAAGTTTCCACTTCACCAAAAAATGTATTGCCCACTAATTCATAACCATTAAACAATGGTTGTGAGGCCTAGGCAAACTAACCTATCTAGTTGTTTAGACAACTTTTCAAATTAAGGGAAGGCAAATAACTCACATGAGTTCTTAATAGTCAATATTCAAAATTATGGGCAACATTCTACTTTTAAGCAGTGGACTGTATTTTAATGGATTGGTAGGTTATACTGATTGTGCAAAAATAGCTGACCATCTTTATGCTAGCTTACATCTCTTTGTTACCTGAGGGCTCTCGAGTGAAGGTGTTGTCTGGGTGGCTACTAGTGCTGGAATGAGATCCGAGAAACCGGCAGCTCTTGCGGATTAAGTGTTATCTTTTAGATCTTCTGATCTGCCCTCACCACTCGCCGTAACCTGGGAAATTCGCGTTTTCGCACAAACATATCCCCCACTGTGAAATATTTCATTTCACAATCAAAAAAAGAAAAAACGAAACTCAGAGATTGGTGATTACCAGGCAAGACACAAACGAGAGGAAAAGTGCTTGGTTTACAATAAAGAAAGAGAAATTATTCAAAATAAAGTTTTGGAAAATAAGAAATAAAGTGAACCAGATCAAAGGTAGGCTAATAATTTACAATCAATTTAAAATAAAATTACTCCTCAAAATTTAAGCCAAAAAAAATTATTCATATCAATAAAAGGTTTCTCTAGAAGGGAGAGGCACTAACTTTTGCACGGGTCGCACCTAAGTGGCTGTAGCAGTCCTCAATTTTACCACCCTAACTACATGGCCAGGCCCTGGAAGTGTCTCTATTATCCAAAAATGGCGTGAGCCTGTTTAAGGAACCCTTACATTAAAAAAATTTGTCAACAGCACCCATTCCTTTCTGTAGAAGAGAAAACAGGCCGAAGTCCATCATTTACGAGCGAAGCTGGAATCGATTTATCAATTAGCTTTATCCACAAGAGCGTAATTAATGCTCCGCAGTCCACGAATTGGGCACACCTTTAATTTCAAGCCTAGGTCTTTTCTTTAGGGCAAGCTTGGCCTCTAGTCCTACTTCGCGCAGACCCTGCCATCCAATAACATCCGCAGCATAGGAGCTATCTTCCATCCAAACTAAGACCGAGCCTCCCATAGTAGCACGTACTATGGAGGCATTAAATCCTATTTCAGTAGGAGATGGCAGCCATCTGATGATTTCCACTGGACTTTTACTATGCCCATTAATTGTGACGTAGGTGGGTTTAGAGTTGCATATCTCTGCCGGTTTCAATAGCAGAGATTTTACGATATCTGGTCCTTGGCTTACTTCGTAATTGGGCCAAATCTTCAGGAGAGGCATCACTGTTTGGCTCAATCGGGTTATTTAAATTACTAGCCACCTTGCTAGCTGCGTTGGTCCTCTTGCGGCTTCTTTTGCTGACTACGACTTTGTAGGGTTTAGTAGCCGCTGAGGGTCCAGCCGGGTTTGCTTCTCTGATATCTGCCTGCGCTTCTCTTGAAGGACCGGCTTTGGCTAAGATTTGTGGTTGCGGTTCCACACGAGCTGCTGTAAGTCCCTCAATAAGCTCCATTTTTTCAATTACAAGTCGAGCAATCATCTCATGAATACTAGGAGTCGTAAGTGACTCATAAACCGCTTTTTGGATGAGCACAGAAACGTCTTCATTTGTGTGTACCTTCTTACTTTTATCATCTAGTGTTTCAATTATTTCCATCAAAGTTAGAATTTTTCGATTTATATAATTTTGCACCTTGATATTCAATTCATTATCTGTCCTTTGAACAAAAACCCTGAGATTCTCCTGGATTTGTAAGGCCGATTAGAGTAGCTCCTTTTAGCATTTAGCCCCAGCCTCTTCTGAATTTGCCTCCAATTCAAGAGAAACCTTTCTTGCCCGTTTGGCATTTCGCATGGAACCCTTTTGGGAACTCTCCTCTTCCATATCAATTACAATTGGGTACTGTAGAAAAGTAGTAAGCATTATAAAAATTATGTCTATTTATAGTACACTAGAGTTTAGAGGTTAACAAACTACGTTTATTAAATTAAGGTTACCTTTCGATTATTGTCCAATGAAACTTGTATGCAAGTACTTTGTTATAAGTTTTAGCTCTCGTAGGAACGATTAAAGTCCAGAAAGTCTTTAACTACGAGAAGATGACGAATTCGTAGTTCCACTTGACCTTACTTAAAACTAAAAACTTGTTTACAAAGAAAAAACACAAAAAAAGAACAAGAAAACATAATGAACAATAAAATGAAAAACACTAGAACAGGAACAATAACAAAATAAGTATAAGTCTAAACACAATACTTTGGAGAACAAATACGTTATCAGCAATCACTATCACAATCGATATCGATCATTTTATTACTATAGCGCTTTACTAATTCATCATAGGCCAAGCAGTAATTTTCTGCGTTAAACTCAATTGAAGAAATAGCCTGTGAAGCAGGATGAACTAAAAGCGATTTGAGGTATGAAAACTTTACCATATCTGTGTAATTTCGTTTATGAATTAAGACATCAAATAATTATTTAAATGAAAGAAATTGCTCGTACTGTCCGGAAAATTGAGGAATTTGCAAATCTGACAATTTAGGATACGCTACTGGAAGACCTCCTAAACGACGCTGATGGTTGCGCACCATCCCTTTCTGGATTTCAAGTCGGCGTACGATAGTTTAACCCGACCAGAGTTCTACCAGGCGCTAGAAGAAATGAACATGCCCAGGAAGCTGATTCGTCTGGTAAGGATGATCATGTTGGGGTCGAACAGCGCAGTTAGTATAGGATCTGACCTCTCTGAACCTATCTCCACGAACTGTGTCGTGAGACAGGGAGACTTCCCTTGGGTGCCTTCTCTTTAATTTGGTAGTGGAGCAAGCAGTGCGTAGATCGGGAATCCAAACACGAGCCACGCTATTCAACAGTACGGTCCAGTTACTAGGGTACGCAGATGACTTCGGCATAGCTGCCAGATCGGAGCGTGCTCTAAGAGAAGCGTTCCTGGCTCTGGAACCAGAAGCGAAAATTCTTGGCTTGTTCATCAACGAAGTATTTAAGAATAAGACCATCGGAGGCAGGGACAGGTTTCTTCGAAGTTGTACCATACAGATTTGAGACGGTGCGAAGTTTCGTATACCTGGGTTTAGAAATAAACACCCAAAACGACATATCCCAGGAGATCAACCAGAGAATTTCTGCAGCCAATCGAAGCTATTTTGGGCTAGCAAAATACTTCAAGAGCAGACTCCTCTCCAACAAGACCAAGATCGGCCTTTATAAGCCCTTGATTCGTCCGGTTCTTACGTATGGGTCAGAAACCTGGGCCTTGAGTAGAACCAGTGAGAACTTCCTTCTGGTGTTTGAACGGAAGATATTGAGAAGTATTTTCGGACCGGTTCGAGAGAAAGACACTTGGAAAAGGAGGAAGAACCAGGAACTATCAAGGCTGTACAGAAACCGTGATATCATCAAGTGGATTAAGATTGGATGACTCCGATGGGCAGGCCACGTGGAAAGGATGAAAAATACTGTAGTCTATAATCATTAAAAATTTGTTTTTCATTTTCCCCATTTACCCATCCACTTATATAGGTAACTACTCCTACGTTTATTATATATATATATATATATATATATATATATATATATATATATATATATATATATAAGATAAAGACCGGAGACTGGCGATATCAGCCTTAATACCATCTTGTAATGTAAATAAACATAGCGATTGTATATAAGGCAGATTATTGGACGAATAAAGCAGTGTTTATTCAGAAGCCGTGAGTATTGTTTCTCGTTCCTCTTTCCTTCTTTTTTTTTATTTTTAAAGCCCGGAGACGCTTAACTGGTGCCGAAACCCGGGAGAACGTCAGGAGAACACGGAAGTAAAATTTTTTTTTCTGTCTTTATTTTAATTTTTTTTTCTCTTCTCCTAGTCATAAGGAAAAGACGAGATGCCGACAGAGGGCATAATTCGACCAGGAGTGTTGAACGCACCTGAAATGCCGCAACCTCAGGAAATGCCGATAGCGCAGATTCCTCAGATCGCCCCTCAGGTTCCGCAGATTCCGCAGATACCTCAGATACCTCAAGTACCGCAGATACAAGAGATCCCTCCCTTACCTAGGGACACATTGGCAGAGGCGCATGCCAATGCATTGGAGTGGATGAAGATAAGGGCAGCGACCACGCAGGATCTACGGAGAGCAATCGCAGACCTGGAGCGATTCGGGGGCGAGATAGGTGAACTTAATCACTTCCTGAAAGGCGGAGACCGCCTCATATCAAGAATCGAAGCAAAGGTGGCGGAGGACCTCGTGAACCTGGGAGACGCAGAAGCACTGAAGGCAGCTCTCGTGTGCCGAGTGAGGAGGAACATCCTCAACCAAATCCAAGCGGACGAGGAGACACCATGGCCAGTGATTAAGGAGCGTTTGAAGAAGGCTTTCGGAGGGGGCCGATGGACGCCGGAAGAAGATATCTTCCAAATGTTTAGGGAGTGTCGGTCCCAACGCCAAACAAGAGGACAGTATGCGGGGGTACTAGTGGCGAAGTACAACCGCATAACTGAGAAAATGCGTGAAACCATGAGTGTGGGAGAGGTCGAGGCTAGGATGGAATTCCTTTCGACAATACTCAAGGTTCAGTTGGCTAAGGAGACTGGGAGAAGGGACGGACTGCCTAGAGAGCGATCGTTCCTCGAGTGTGCCCAAGAAATGATAGATCTGAGTGCAAGAGAGGAAGAGACGCGGATGGAAGTAGAAGAACCAGGGTGGACCCGAGTGAGTGACAGACGACCCCGGACAGCCCAGATAGGGTGGAGGAAGAGGGAAATGAAACACCCGAACGGAGAAAAAGCCACGACGGGCGAGAGAAGATCCGGACAGTCCAGGCCTAGGAATGGACCCCGGAGGGAAGACCGAAAATGTCACGGGTGCGGGAAACCGGGACATTTGGTAGCACAATGTCCGCGCACTAGATGTTTCGAGTGCGGGACTGAAGGGCATATTGCCAGACAGTGCCCGTACATGTTTCGCAGGAGAGAGAGACCTCTAGACGAGCCAATGGAGGTGAACGCTCAAAAGTTGAAAAAACGAGCTAGGATGCAGCAGAGAGACGGATCTTCGGAAGAGGCAACCGAGGAGTCGGGGACGTCGGGAACGGAGACTGACGAGCCAGCCAGCAGTGGAGGCGAAGGAGGCAGGAGCAGCCAACGGAGCGAGCAACGACGAGCGACGGCGGTAAGGAGGAAGCGAGGTGGCATCTGAGAAGGGTGTCAGCAGAGAGGCGACCGCACAGCAACCTGCAACAATATTAGAGGTAAGCCATGCTGGTTGCCGATTATTGAAGTAGATGGGGGAGTGAAGTGTCTCGTGGACACAGGGAGCTCGAGTACTATCTTGACTCGGGGGGCGTTGGGGAGAGTGTGCGGGAGCGAGAGGGTACTCCGGATACAAAACTGTGGCTGCCAGCTAATCACTCTGGGTGGTCCCTGTAAAGTAGAAGGGGAAGCGTCAATTACGCTTGACCGGTGGGCAGGGAAAAAGGGGGAGCTAAGGGTGCATGTGGTAGAGAGCATGGCGCGGGAGTACCAAGTCATAATAGGGTGTGATCTGTTAGGACAGGTAGGGGTAAGCATTAGAAACCGTAGAGGAGCTTGGAGTATCAGGCTGGGAAAGAGGAAATTTGGATGTATAGGGGTCGCGAGAGAAAGAAGGGTGCGGATAGGAGCGGTGAACAGGGTGGAGGACTGGAGAAAGGCGTTACAAGCGGAGTTCGTAGATATTTTCTTCAGGGAGGGCGAGGTATTGGGGGTAACAGGGAAGACGGTACACGAAGTTCCACTGAAGCAAGATAGGGTGACCTACGTAAAGGAAAGGAGATACCCGCAGGCGATGAGGCAGCATATTCGGGAGGAATTGGAAAGCCTGAAGGAGCAAGGGATCATAGTCGATAGCACCTCGCCATTTAATAGTCCCCTGTGGGCAGTGAAAAAGAAGGCAGCGCCGGGGGATAATAAGGAAAAATACAGAGTGGTAGTGGACTATCGTAGGTTGAACGACAACACGGTAGACGAAAAGTACCCGATCCCTAGATTCGAAGATATACTTGATAGGTTGAGTGGGGCCGTGGTGTTTAGCACGTTGGACCTCAAGGCGGGATACCACCAAATACGGATGCACCCGAAGGACCAACATAAGACGGCGTTTACATTCGAAAGGGGGCATTACGAATTCACCAGAATGCCGTTTGGTCTGAAGAATGCGCCCATAACGTTTCAACGCCTGATGGACGAATTTCTGAGGGGGATCGACGACTCCGTATGTCAAGTATACATGGACGACCTGCTGATTTTTAGCAGAACGGAAGCCGAACACGTGGGGCATTTGAGGTCGGTATTCGAAAGGCTGCGACAATTCGGGCTGAAACTGTCAAGTGAGAAGTCCCTGTTGGGACAAACGCGAATCAATTTTTTAGGCCACACTATTTCTAGCGAGGGGGTCAGACCGGATGCGGCAAAGGTGGAGGCTATCACACGAATGGCGGTGCCACGGGACGTTAAAGGGATTCGTAGGCTTCTCGGGACGCTGAATTATTATAGGAGATTCGTACCTGAGATGGCAGAATACTTGGTACCTATCAATAACTTGCTGAAGAAAGGCGCGAGGATCGTGGTGACACCGGAAATGGAAAATAATATTCGGAAATGCATGGATAGGTTGCAGGCAGAACCCGTATTGGCGTTCCCGGATTTTGAGAAGCAGTTCAACGTCACCACCGATGCGAGCGAATACGCGTTGGGGGCCGTTTTATCCCAGGGCAGAAGTGAGGGTGAACGTCCGATAGCATACGCGAGCCGACGGCTTACGAGCGCGGAATCACGGTACAGCGCGTTAGAGAGGGAGCTACTCGCGATAGTGTGGGCCATCGACCATTTCAGGCCATATATATTTGGGAGGAAGTTTCGAGTCCACACCGATCACAAACCCCTTCAGTGGGTAGGAAAACTTAAGGAAACCTCTGCGAGGGTCACGAGATGGAAAGAATTCCTTAGTCAGTACAACATGGAGGTGGTGTATAAGCCGGGAAAGGAAAACGTGGTGGCAGACTGGCTCTCTAGGGCCATCATGATCAACGCGGTAGAAGAGGACGGAGGAGGTCCATCGCGGGACGTGCGCCAATTCTTGAGGGAATGGACTCCTGAGGGTGAAGGGGCAGATGATACCGTCAGTATAGAGGACAGGGAGGGGTCCCCGGAAGAAGATAGCTCAGCGGAGGAAAGACCAGAGGCGATGGAGGAAATAGACGAAATCATCAACGACAAGCATAGACAGGTAATCTGGAAAACCAGGACAACAGGGATCATGAAAATAGATTACCGAAGATACGGGAAAAGTAGGATTCGCGTCATTTGGTCGCAACCCGGGGTGAGCGAGGAGCAAATCCGTACGGCACTGAAGGACGCCACGGAACCGGGAAAGACACACCATCTCTATGTTGGGAACAACACGGTATGGGAGAAAATAAAGCGGATGTGGAGATCCGAGCGGATAGGCATGGATAGAACGATCATCCGGTGCAAGTATGCAGTGGAAACCGTACAGGATGAGGAGCAGCAACAAGCAATTACATTGGCATACCACCAGGGGAAGACCAACCACCGAGGCGTCAACGAGACGTTGCAGGCATTACGGCGAAAGTATTTCTGGTGGGGAATGAAAAAATCTATCCAAGGAATCATCGGGAAATGCGAGGTATGTATGCGCACAAAGTATGATCGACACCCCCCCAGAGGAGTTCAGGAAGAGACACCTACAGGGAATATGCCGCTACAAGACCTCCAGATCGATACATTCACCTGGAAAGGGTTCAAGTGGGTCACGATCATCGACACCTTTAGTAAAGTAGCTATGGCACATCAGGTCATGGACAAGTCTGCCAATGCAGTTGCGGAAGCCCTACAAATCTGGATACAGTTTTACGGAGTTCCCGAGAGGATCACATCAGACGGTGGTAGAGAATTCGACAATACCGCGATTAGGGAGGAGGTGAAAAGGTTAGAGGTTGTGTGGCATTATAACACACCGGGACACCCTAAGAGTAGAGGAGGAATCGAACGCTTGCACAGCACGTTGAGTGACCACATCCGTGTATATCAGGGAGAGAAAGGGTTGGAGCCGGATGTTGCGATGAAGAAAGCCGTAACAGCTTACAACCATTCGATCCACTCCGTAACGGGGTTTTCACCTGTGGAAATACTATTCGGGATGCGCAGGCCAAGGAGAGATTGGGGGGAAACAACGACCAATGAACATCTCGTAGAGCAAATCCAGAATACTAGGGTAGAGGTAGGAAAGACGTGGGGGAAGGTAGCGGGGAGAATTCAGCGGGAAAAGGAGAAGCGGGTAGCGCGGCAGAATGTGCAGGTACGTGACCGAATGGGAGAATTAAAAATCGGAACAATAGTGTATCGTAGAATTGGAACCAACAGAGGGAAACAATTGTTACGGTACGAGGGCCCATTCAGAGTGGTTGCTATTAGGGAGCATAATCTGGTAACCATTGAAAGCATTAACGAACCTAAGAAGAGGAGAACTGTTCATATTGAACAATTGAAGCTCCCAATGTTAGAACCGGTACAGAAACCAATTGATTCGTAGTACCCTTATCGCGTATTATAAAAAAATATGTTTTTTTTATTATTATTACTGTTGATGATGTCATTTTTTTTTAATTATTTTTGTTGTTCTTGTAAATAAAGATATGGCAGCATAATAGAGGTGATTGTAATTTTTATAGGATTAAGAGTTCTGTTCCATTGTTAATAAGACGTTGTGTGTTTACTTTCTGTGGTTTATTTCTTTTTATTTATTTCTCGTTCCAGCGGAGTGGAAGTGAGGTTTGGTGTACTTTAAGTTTATACTGGTACAAATAATTGTAAAGGGTTAAGGCTGATACCGGTGGCTCCGATCTGGGAATTTATAAGTTTCCGAAAATCCTATTCGTAAACTGGTGGGGGGGAGATAAAGACCGGAGACTGGCGATATCAGCCTTAATACCATCTTGTAATGTAAATAAACATAGCGATTGTATATAAGGCAGATTATTGGACGAATAAAGCAGTGTTTATTCAGAAGCCGTGACTATTGTTTCTCGTTCCTCTTTCCTTCTTTTTTTTTTATTTTTAAAGCCCGGAGACGCTTAACTTATATATATATATACATATAATGTCCATTCTCAAATTCCACCCACTTGATTTTTCCATGTTTTCATCTAAAAATACTTCTGTAAAGTTGTATTTGTATATAATATATGGTATTTGTTGATAATACTTAGTATTTATGGAATTTTATAATCTTTTTTACCTTTAATAATCAAAATGCGATTGGGTAAGAAAGATTAGAAACAAAAATATTGAACAACGAACCATTATTATTCTAAAAGAAATTAATTACATCATCGTTTAGTAGCGCTTGTTTCCTCCTCTTGCCTTTAATACTTCTTGAAGACGCCTCGGCATACTTTCCACCAGTCGGGAAATGTTCCTTTGCTGGAGGATAGCCCATTCCTCCCAAAGAGCCCTTTCAAGTTCCTGCAGTGTATCAGGAAGTGTTGCACGCGCTCTTATTCGTCTTCCGAGGTTATCCCATAAATGTTCAAATCTGGAGAACGTGCTGGCCAGGCTAAAACCTCAATATTGTTTTGTTGAAGGAACGTCTGCACTATGCGGGCGACATGTCAGCGTGCATTATCGTGCATTAGAATAGGACGATCGCCGATTTCGTTGAGGATAGGCAACATATGAAGTTCCAAAATCTCATCTACATAGCAAGTGGCCGTCAAAGACCCTCCACGAACAACAACCAATTCTGTGCGGCGCTCCATTGAAATCCCAGCCCACACCATTAAGGAATCACGTTGGAAAGGTTGGCTCTGGGAAAAATTACAGGCTGCATATCTTTCGTTTCTTCTTCTCCACACCCTTTCACGCCCGTCTGGAGATCGAAGAGCGAATCTTGACTCATCTGTAAAAAGTACAGCACTCCATTCGTCCATAGTCCAATGGCTGTGTTCTCGAGCAAAAGCCAGCCGTGTTACTCTGTGAGTTCTGGTTAACTCTGGTCCTCTTACTGGACGAAAAGCCATTAATCCATACTCATTTAATCTTCTTCGAGCGGTACGTTCAGAAATTTGCACACCTCGAACTTCTTCGAGCTGATGAATCGCTTGAACAACGGTAAGGTGCCGGTTTCGTAAAATTCTCTAAGTCAAAAACCGGTCATCCCGTGGTTCTGTTACCCTAGGCCGTCCAAAACTGGGCCTTCTATTGTAAGAACCGGTTTCCCGAAAACGCCTGACGGCGTCTCGTGAAGTTTCATATGGAACTCCGATGGCATTAGCTGCATATCTAATGGAACGTCCATCATCAATAGGTGCCACACCACGCGCAACATCCTCAGCACTAAGAGGCATTTTTAAACTTAATATTGAAAAAATTAAAAGCCGGAGACTAAGAAATGTGCTACAAGAAACGGCACTGAGCTAATGATACTGAATAAACATTTTGATTCCATAGAAGGTAAACATTGGCATCTAGAATCATTCATTTCATCGAATTAAGGATTAAGGGTTATTGTCCTCTATATTAACATTCCTAATTGAAAACAAACAAAAACATTACCTATTTATTCATCAAAAACAATAGACCAATCCAAAGCAGAAATATTTTTAGATGAAAACATGAAATAATCAAGTGGGTGGAATTTTTTGCCTGTCAGTGTATATATGAAATATATAGTAAGGGAGAGAATTTGAACCTGAGTTTTCAACGTCTCTGTGTCTGTGTCTGGGCCTGTGCCTGTGCCTGTGAGTTAACAGCTCAAAAACGAAAAGTCGTAAGAAAGGGAAATTGCATGTTTAAGGTTTTTATATGCCTGGGATGTTACAGCCGTTTTTTCGTCAAAATCGGTTAACCGGAAGTGGTATTTTATATTTTCGATTCAACAAATTTTTGCGATTTTCTCGAAATCGGCTCTGACTACTTTGATTAAATTCATTATATCAGTTCAAAATTAAGCAATTTTTAATATAATGTAGGTTTTATTCTCATTTATGTACTCTAACAGGGCTTAAATGGCTAATTTTCAATATCAAATTCCCATAAAGTGCCTTTATTTTTTTATTTGAAACAATTAATCATTTCACATTGATCTCTGATATAAAAAATAGCTAAATATAAGATATGAATGAATTTGATAATTAACTAAAGGAGGAATAGAATAAGAGATTGTAGCGGAGAATAGTTGTAATGGAGGAACCAAAGGAATTTGAACGCGCCCAAGCTCACACGAGTTCTTATTATATATATATATATATATATATATTTGTACATATTGTGTGAATGTGATCTTACCACCCTATAACCAATGTCCAAGTGACAGAATAATATATTATTCAATAAATAAATTTTAAAAAACAAAACATTTACACTTGACTGGTAAATGATACGGTGTAATTGAAAGACGATTACTGGGTCTATCTGAATTATTCGTAATGGATTATTTAACAACAGTTAATCGGATTGTAACATTTTTAAATTCGTCTTCATAGTTGATGGCGTTATGAAGCTTTAGTTTTTAATATATTATCTTTTTAATAAATACGAATTAAAAAAGGTTAATACAATAACTCAATTCTTCAAAAAAGCATGAACATGTGAATGATGTTGTGGCTTGTAATGGGGTCTGTCTCTCATTGATATTACATTAAGAATGCAAATTCGAGCTGGTTATTCCTTAATAAAACACAGGTGTGTCAGAGGATAATTCAAGAATCCATCAGTAATGAATCACATTCAGTAGAGCATCAATAGAACACTCAGTAGTCCTCACTCAGATCTCATATGGATAACATTCCTTACAGCGTATGTACTATTTCATAGGGCGCATGCTCATAACATTTACATATACATATTTCCCGCTAGCGTTGCCTTTCGAATCTAAACTTATCGTAGATCAAATTTCAAGGCCACACTTTCAGTTAGGTTTTAAGTGTAGTACTTTGCCACTTATTTTTCTTCTATTGTTTTATTTTGAAAAATATTTAAAAACAAAAAAAAAATCATATTTTATTATTTATTTATAAATTTAAAAAATCGTCATGTAGTCCTGCGGAGTGGGGTTTTCTTTGATCACAAAACATGTTAAATTCTTTAGCCAGTGAATTCAAAATCAGTATAAAACATAAGGTTTACAGCAAAACATAATATATAATAAATAAAAACATAAAATATGCAATATAAAAGAAAACATCCCAGATACAAAAGAGGACAGCTAAAATATTAAAATAATGGGCACAAAAGTTCCAAGAAAAAGTACTTAACTGAGAACTAAATTTGCAGAGAGATTGGAAATCAAACGAAAATTATTTCTAATTTTGTTTCATATACTAAAGTATGTAAACAATTGAAACGTAATTTTACAAACAAGAAATGGCAAATAAACTTATGACATGATATATCAATGGTTAAAAATATAATATTGAGGCATCTTAAATATTTCTTTAAAATAAAAAAGTATCAAAATAATACGAACTAAAAAATAAATAACGCATATTAATGAGCAAATAAAACATAAAATAGCAAATAAAAAACAATAAGTATTTAAACTTATTAAAAATATGCATGTTAATGGGTAAAAACATAATGTGAGAAATATTTTAAAAACTAGAGCATGAATTTAATAGAAACATACAATGAAGAACGAATCTCTATTTAAAAATTCATTGAGAATACTAACGAAATAAATAGAATGCGTTTAAAATTCAGTTCATTTTGAAATGAATGAAGAATGCAAAAAACAAATTTATTCTGTGAGGAAATGTGTCTAAAAATAATCACAATATTCATTCCTAATGTAAATATGTCTAGATAAATAGGTAAATAGCTTAATTAAAGTGCATAAACATAAAGCGCACTTGTCAGTTACCTGAGAGTAATAGTTATTTAATGTTACCTTTAATAGGTATCAGCATAAAAAAAAAAAACTTGCTTTGAACAATAGTGGCATAAAAGACTTTTTGATGAGTTGTATAAACTGTTTCATGTTTTGTATTCCAAGGGTCGATCCAAGATTTAAATTTTGAACATAATGATACACATGAACATACACTTAATCATTACATTTTATATAATATTAAATATAACCGTTCAAACAGAGGGTTAGCAACAAGCTGAAATATAAAGTGAGTCTGGCGTTCAAAAGGGACCGGAAGAGGAAATAGAAAACTGAAAAAATTAAAAACGCTTCGTTATTTGAAAAGAGATCTACGATTTCAAGCTCAAATGTCTTCAATATTGCAGTTTAATTGTTCATTTCACCTTGTTTAAATCGTATCTAATTATGCAATCGTATGGATTTATGTATCATAAAATAAGTAAAACAAAACTTGAATAGTTGATACATAATAAAATTTGGCCAACAGTGGCCCTGAGTGACAGTGAATTACTATTTATTTAAAATACAACCATATAAAGCATAGAAAATGCTGAAAACTGAAAAGGGTGAATAATGTAGATCAGAAAAAAAAAAAAAAAAAAGCGGAAACAGTTTCAATCTATTCTACTAATCTGGAAAAAGGTAAATAATATTTAAATTATTTACGAAATTAAATATAAGGGTCAGTATATGATCAAGTGAATCAAGTTAACTTATACAAACATAATTTTATTTACTGAAATTCAAACGATTTAGTTAGATAAGTTTGTAAATCAAATAGGATTATATGTATATGTTTTCAATGGTTGATCTCAGTTTCAGTCATTTGGAAAGAATTAATTTGTATTATCGTGTAAAAACACATGTATGGAATATAATTGTAAAAACTTATATTCAAAATAGAAAGATTTGTTATGTAATTGGAAATTCCTTTTAACACACACATATATATTTATATATATATATATATATATATATATATATATATATATATAATATATATATATATATATATATATATATATATACTATAATAAAATATATATATATATATATATTTCTATAATGAAATTGAAATTTTTTGTTCATAAAATTTTAGGATTAAGGAACTATACGATGGCATAAATCATAAACAGTTAAAAAAAAAAATCTCAATGACGTTTAACCCATTTGAAATGGAAATCATATGGTAAAAATCAACAAAATGTTTACACTATTATCAAAACAATTGAGCGTTAACGGTACTCGAATTCGCGTAATTCGAATAAGTGATTTATTCGTACTTCCAAAATTACAAGTAATATTTTTATAAAATATTTTACGTATGAACTCCAGGTAAGAATTATGAACGATAAAACTCAAAATGTATAAAAATTAAAATGTTATACATAAAATAAACTTTGATAATTTTTAAAAATGAGTATAAGATATATATGCGCATGTTTCAAAGCTCAACTCCCTCAGTTCAAATAGATTATTATTGTCGTATAAATGAACCTTTTGTAGTTAATTGAATGCCGAAAGTGTTTGTATAGTAAGTGCTGGGGTAACTAAAAATGTTGAGCATGTATGTTGATGGGTAAAAACATAATGTGAGACACTTTTAAAAAACTTAAGCATGAAATTAACGGAATCTTACAATCAGGAATAAACCCGAGGAATGTAAAAATAACTTTATTCTAGGAGAAAATTTGCCTAAAATAATTACTTATTTAATAGTTATTAAAGTAGTTATTTAATGTTATCTTTAACATGCTCTGCATTAAAAATAAATAACAAATTGTTCCGAGAAAAAAAGTCGAGCAGACAGAATTTGAAATTTGAAATTTAGGCTGAGGACTCCTTTTTTTATTTCTCTCCCCTCACATCAGTAGTGGATCCAGGATTTAGTTTTGGGGGGCTTCAGCCCGAAAGATTTTTTTAAAAATATATAACGATAATTAATTAAGAAGAAAAAGAAAGGAACTAACTACCTACACGAAATAGTTAAGTGATCCTTTAACTACTATTAAATGTAATTTTCGCGAACAATAATACATTAGAGATAATTATTAAACATTTTTTTCATAAAACAAGCTTTTTTACCATTTTGGGAGGCTTCAGCCCGAAAGCCCCTCTACCCCCCCCCCATAGATCCTGCCCTTCTAGTGTGCCTGTCTGGTGTATGTTAGCTGGTGGCCTAGAGATGGGAATTAAGAAATTTATGAATCTTTTCATTAGATTTGTATACCGGGTTTGATAGCTCCCTTACATTTATCGTGGTATGCTGAGTTCAAGAGACTTAATCCTGTTTTCCGTAAGGAATACTTCTGTGGCGTCCTCCTCATCCAACTCTTTAGGGAAAAACCTCCCTACATCCTGGGTCTTCTCATCCTGCCTTCTTTTATTCACTCTTTGAATATCAGATCACAGCCTATTGATTTGTACATTCCCTCTCATAGACTCCTTCCTTTATTATTCGTACTACCTCTTTCTGGATTTCCTTCCTATTCTCAATTCCTGGATTCTTCTCTAAGTTTTCCTTCAAATGTGTCTTATTCCTATCCCCTTTCAAAAATAAAACTACATCGACAAATTAAATATTATCTATTAATTATTTATAATTGATTAAGTAAAGAATTCAATTTTTATCTGTTTAATTGATATGTGACTTTTTTGTGAATATGTAGTGATTTAAAAAAAGTTTTGATTATTCTATGTAATTCCGTATCTTTAAAGGACAATTCGTTTCAATTTAAAAGTTATTTTAATATAATTTTAGTATAGAAGTTTAAATATATGGAATCAACAATTTACATTACTATCTTATCCTTATGATTAACCAACTGGAGAATTTATATAACAAGATAATGGTAAAGTGTGAGTTATTCATCTGGTAAATTTAATTAATCTGATTATTGAAATAGACTAGTAAAGTTATAGGCTGCTTAATGATCGAATTATTTATCAGGAGATCGGGGTTGAACAACCGGGTAAACGACCGAGGTGTAAACAGAGAAGTAGATGGGAGGAATGTGTTAGGACACGTGGGTATCGGACCTTTGAATACGTTTGTTTTTAATTTTTACTATTCTTTGACAATGGATACTAAACATATATCGTAGTATAAATAAATAAATAGTAGAAACATATCGTCGGTTATTCTCGATATTTCTCAGCTGCAAAATTAATTTAATTCTTTATCCAATAAGCCAGAATTTACTATCTTTCCTTATATTTACTATTTATTATCTTTCCTTGTATTCCTCATACGTGCAAAATGTGCATGCTTATTTTCAGAATAGAGTAACACTGAGATTTTTGAAAATTTTTGTACTAAAGAAGGATTAACCAACTGGTACGCTTTGTCTAATAATTGGGTTTAAAAAATAACTCCAATGAATAAGACAATGCTGATACAATATACACAGAATGACCAACAAGGAACAATATGTAAATAGCAATTCAACGCTGTTAAAGATCCTCAAGATGAGGCATGGATTCGAAAGATTGACGTATGAATGTTTTATTAGTTAACAATAGATTTGGGGGGAGAGAGTTTCATTCACGAATTACTTATCAACTTAAATTTTTAAACCAGCTTTTCGGGACAGAAAAATGGTTCCCATCGACAGATAAACTATTTTTAAAAATTAAAATTGAGAGAGAGATTCCAAATTACGCGAGTTCGAGGTTTCAGCAGACTCATGAGAAACTTACGTCGTCGAATGAGATCAATACAAAAGGAATTACATATACATGTTTTTGTATCATTATTTTTTTTTTTTTTTAAGTTTTACTCGAATACTTTAAAACTGAAATATTTATACTTGACCCCTTCATTGTAAATTTATCCAAGTTCCATTGTAGATTAAAGATAATATATTCATAAAAAGTATATTAATGCTTGATTCTCTAATTTTTATTCTAGGTGTCCCGGATAATACAGTTGCAAGAAAATAAGGTAAAATCTGTTCTTAATCTGCATGAATACCTATTTGTATGATTTTTTTTCGCTTGATATATTATATTGAGATTATTATATCAAATTATTATTTTATATTATCTTTCATTTTCTGATCCATTAATTCTGATTATTTCTAGAAAACATACCGTCAGGATTTTCTATGATTTTTGCTTAATATTACAAATGGAATGTGTTTGCACTAGATTACATTATTATATATTTTTTTAAATGAAAATAATAATATAAAATATATTTTATGACAGTGAAAATATACCTATTATATTTCCAATGTTTTTTTAAAACTATTTTAATATAAATATATAACAAAAAAAAAATCATGTCCGGCCATACATGTCAAATAATCCAATTCCAACCAAAAAATAAATAGCAATAGAGAGAAATACTTTATTTAAAGCAGTGCTGCCCTACTATATAGGATTGCTCGAAACACAGCATAGTCATTAATCATTTTTTTTAATACAGCACTTAATAATACTTAATTACATATTTATATATACACAAATTCTTTTCCATATCACTCATCATATACAATATTAATACTATAATATACCAATACAAACAATTACAATTATGCAATATATATATTTCGGTAAAAACGATACAAGACAATTTCTGAGCTCACCAGTTTATACAAGTTGTCGTTAAATTTTTTCAACTTCTCCTCATTTATCACTAGCTCTCCCTAGAACATGCATCCTAAATATTTTACAGTATCATCTGCCTTTGATATGTGGATGACTTCACCGTTCTCAAGGGAGAGCTTTGTTTGTTGTAGCTTTCCTTTATCTATTACTAGGCCCACGCTTTTCTTCGAATTAATAACCAGAACAATTTTGGTGAGAATCCTCTGTGCACAGTTAATTTGTGCACAGGTCATCCGTGAAGCCTGTAAGAACTTGACGCTGTTAAGCTTGTATCCATAATGCTTGGAAAAGTCTTTCTCACCCAGATCGCGGTATAGATGGTCTATAGCCAGGTTGCACAGTGAAGGCGACAAGAGTCCGCCTTGGGGTACTCCTCGCCGCACTTTGATCCAGCTCGTCAATTGGGTTACTACTCCAATCATTAGTACCCAGGAGAGCAGCAATCGAGTCTTTCAAGTCTGTTGAGACCCCTCTTGCCTCCAGTGAACTGATGATATGGTGGTGACCAACGTTGTCAAAAGCACCGACAACATCTAGAAACACCACCGCGCAATCATTCTTTTTACAACTGTCATCCTTTATGACCGCGTAGATGATTCTTGCGATGACATGTGTTCCCAGCAGGCCCCAGATGAAACCTCTCTGATTTTTGCTGAAGGTGATTTATTTCCTCAATTCGTGGTCCAGAATCTTTTCAATGATTCGACACACAATCGAATAAATGGTAATCGGTCACCATGAATATATGCTGTTGGCATCATCCTTTCCCTTGTAGACCACGATTGTGCCCCTTGGCGCAGAGGCTCTGGTACATGAGCCACCCTCATCATGATCTCTGCAATTATCTTAATTATATGAGAAATATCATAATACTTTATCGTGCGCATCAGAACTCTATCCGGCCCGGGGATATGTCCAGCGATGTTGACAAATTGCTTTTTTACCAATTGGACGTCGCTGGATATCAAATTAGGCATCGAGGCGTAATTTTTGTAATCCCCACGTTTGCAGAGATTTTTCTTTTCAAAAAGACTTCTGAAGTGGCCATAAATCTCGAGTACCTTCTGTGGGCATTGTTTAGGAGCATCAGCGTTCATTATATATTGAACTATTTTTCTTCTCCTATTATATTAGTTATATTGAGCTACCTCGTATTGGTATTACTCCTCCCGACGACTCCTATCTGCCTTGTCAGCCCTCTGTGGATTCGACACTTTCCCAGCACCCCTACCTGCCATTATAAGTCTTATTTTTCTTCCTTAACTTATAAAATTGAACGGCAGGGTTCACTGGGCCAGGCAATTATTATTTGCATTTTTCATAAATTTTAAAAAATTGCCAACTGCTTCGTCGAATTCCACATTATTTAGATTATTACGCCGGAGGAAGTCCTGGAAGGTAGGGCCTTCTGATCTCAGTACCCGTACTCCCTGACCTACATCAACTCTTTTAGAATTATATAGATCCGAGTCCATATCTTTGTATCATCACACCAACATATCAATATAGAAGCATACAAATAAGTTAAAATTATGTCTATATGTAAAAATAAATAAATAATTAAAACAAAAAATATAACCAGATAAAAGTATGTTAGTAAATTAAAACTAAATAAATAGATTAAAAATATGCACTAATAAAAGAAAATATTAAGGACGTATTTAAATTAATTTAATGTATTTTCTTTACCTTGTGATGAAAATCATTAGAAACCTCTCTGGCTGAGGTCCTTCACAATCGCTTCCTACAGTTTAAATTCAACTTTAATTTCCTTCGTATTTTTTATTTTTACTTGTCTACACAGTCTGTAGATATGTGCCTTCCCCCCACAACCCCATAAAAATGTACTAACTCAAAATTTAAATGGCGCGAATGTTGATAAGCAGCCCCTTCTGAGCTCCCTCGCTAGTATATCCAAACAGGGGTGCCCAAAAGAGGGTTTCATGGCACAAGTTGCGCCATCACAAATTTTGAGGGCGGCATATTTTGAATTTTGGAGGGGGCACATTTCGAAAGTAAGTTTCAGACTAAGGGGGACAAGGGGAAAACATGGACAAGGGGGCAAGTGCAATTGTATATGATCGGCGATTTTTCTGATTTTACCTTCACTTGCTTTGCGGTTACCCGAAGGTCTAGAAAATTTGCTTCAGCTATGACATATTCTCCAAAAGCAAAATGATAAAAAAAAAAATTTTAATCTTTTCTGAGCTTTTTTTCAATGCTTTTTAATTTTGTGTATAAATTGGGCTCCAATGTCATTTAAACCTGCATGAGTATTATCATGTAATTCACAACTTTTTCGTATTATGTAAAATATGTGAGGCTATAAATTTTGTTTACCCTTTTCGAAACAAAATAAAAAAATGTGCTCAGCACATTAACTGAGAAATATTTGTTGATTATTTCTTGAAGAAATAAAAAAAAATGCTACAAAATTTAAAAAAGAAAATGTAGCGGTGGGATACCGGGAAGGATATTTTATAATTGTTTAACCAACTTACACGATTTCTGAAGAAGACAGTTCTATAGAAGAGCAGATTCCGGACTTGCAGAAGAACAAAGATTTAAAGAGATAAAGAGATAATTTGTTACAAAAATGATCTAGCAGAAATGTGTGAATGCCAATACGGTTTTGTATGTCATAAATTATTCACAATGTGTTAGTAATCATTTTTAGAAAAGTTTGTTGAGTAGTTAAAAACTCCTTAAGGTGGGAGGATGTTTGGGAATTCGTTGAGATAAATTGTGATGAATATTTGAATTTGTAATTGGAGACAACACTGTTGTTAAGAAAGGTTCTTTTTTTGGGGGGGGGGGGAGGATCGGTTGACTTTTGAGAAAAAATAAATCTATTTGTTAATTTGTTGAAATATACTTTTTTCTTCAATCTATATAGTCCTGTACATTATTTTCTTGTATGGGAAACTATCCCATACTAGAAAAAAAAAACGAAATCTTCTTCCACCCCTTGATGCAACTTAGACTCCCCTTTTCATGACAAGGTTACTGGATTTATATACTACTTTTAAAGTTGTTTCCTAATTATTTTTCGAACCAACACCGATCCGATCAGGAAGCCTAAAAAACAAACAATAAACGTTTCTAAGTAAACCCTATCTTACATGCCAATTCTTATCAGCTCTATTAGTATTAATTTTAAATGGTTCGTAAATTCAATTAAGTAATATTTGTCTAATTGTAAACTTGTCTAATCTTAGCTCTAACGCCACAGGATGTAATAGCTGAAAGTATTACATCGCCTGAGAAGACTCCGATAATACTCAAAACTGATTTCAAACAAGAGATCCTATCAGCAGAACCTTCGACTGACAACTCTTTCGAAAGCAAAGTAAGATGGAAGGGGAGATCACAAGATGCGGAAAAAGGTAAGGATAGTAATAAATACGATCAGCTTATTATAACAAGTACAATGAAATAATTAGACGGGTCTGGACTTATTTAGATGTGTTTAAAATAACATAGCATCATGTTTATTTGAATTTAATGTTGTCATAACTGAAAATCTCTATTTAACTCATTTATTGCGGCTTGATCTGCTATGAAAAAAATCAAATATGAAATTGTCAAAGTTACTGGTTCACCATCTTAAGTATAGTTTAGAAAATATTTTCTATTATTCTGTAAGTGACAATAATAGTATCCATAGAGGAAATAAGATGCACATGCAAAATATCAGAGTGGCTTCCGAACGGTAAGATCTATAAATTATAATTTATTTTCAATAAGAAACGTTGAAAGAATTCCCGACTTTCCACATGTAGAGTATTTATTTGTATAAATTTCCTCAGAATCTTTTTCCCTCTTCTATGTCATTGCATATCACCCTCACAAGTCTGATTTGATCCTGCCTTAGTATTCACCCTTTTTACCTATGTTCCCTCATTCAATAACGTTATAATAACCGGCGACTTTAACACCAATTTATGCTCCAACTCTCCTGACAAATACTCTCCTTATAGACCTAATCCTCTCCCATGACTTTTTCATCGTTCCCTCTCAACCCACTCACCATACCCAGGTTTTTTTTTATTTACCTACATTTTGGAGAAATGATGCTGTGTGGTTTAGAATTTTACCAAATTATAAACTAACATTGGTAACAATGTATAGATCGTCTTCTTCCATTTTATACAATCGGGGGAGGGGGGAGGGGGGGAGTTATCACTCCTTCCTTCTTGACAATGCGTTAATGTATTGTCAAGTTAATCTTATTAATTTGGTTGGACTTTACTATGTTTATGTCAATAAAACATCTAAATGTACCTACTCTGTAGCTTGTTTCTAAGACCTAAAGTAACATATTTAATAAATAGCAATAAGCTAGTAGGTAACTGCAAACTCTTGCTAGACTCTTGCGCAAGACCAAGACTGAGTGTGCAAGACAATGACCAATACCAAGGTTTGTTGACGCAAGACCAAGACCAAGATCGCCTCGGTTTCTTTTGGGTCTGAGGACACTTGCAGAAAGAATACCGAGAACAGAATATAGTATAGGGTTTTAAAAAAGACAATAGTTCTTCATAGCGCCATCAGAGATATTTTTATAAATATGTTCTGGCATTTCCTTTTTCTTCTATGATCTTCTTTTCACTTATTTTTATTTTTGGATATTGGCTTGGTTTTATGGAGTTTTGGCATATGGAGGCATGGCATCACTCCGTCACTTAGTATACTTTCCCTTACTTTTCCTTTTTTCACGCTACTTACCTCTTAGAAGACACTCCTGAAATGCAGTCAAGGACAACACAATGTCTATGTACCAAGTAGCCTAATTCTCCCACTATCATTTACTCATGTGTTTTAGATGGGGACAGTGATCTCTTAATTTTCTGGTATCACCTTCCAGATAAAAATAATTTATAACTATCCACCTTCTACTACTCTTCAAGTCAGCAAAGAATTGCCTCATTTCTCGATCATAAACTAAATGATCTGTAAGGAAGATATTGTCAAGGCTAGACTATTTTTTTTTTTTTTTTTTTGGCTTAGGAAGAATTGGATTTTAATATATATTTTTTTGTACTCCCCTTCCTCGTCTTTTAGGCTATACGGGGGTTTTCCCAGGTCATGGGGTGAGGGCGGGGAAAAATGCCAGATTTAAAAGACCCTCGGGCACCGGGACGCGAACTCGTAATTATTTTCTTGTCTTTATCTTGCTTATCGGGTTGCCGGGCAACGCGCGGTGATGTTCACACACGTTAGCAAACTTGCCCACCCCGTTGGCATTGCATTTGAGTATATTATTTTGTAAAAACAGAAAAGTCGATGAATAGCTTCATGAGCGTAAGCTGGGGAGGACTGGGCCGTTGCCTTCCTCCCCCAAATAATTTGAAAGAAAATTAAACAAAATATTATACAAAATGTTTGCCAAAAATCCAAGAATTTTTTTTATATTATGTATATATTGTGTTTCATATAAAAATATTTATGAATTTTAATAACAATAAACTACTTAGTAATGAATTATAAAGTACGAAATCATTTATCTATCTGAGATTTTTTTTTTATTCAGTTTTGCTCCCTCCAATATAAAAGCTGCGTACGCTCTTGAATAGCTTACTCTTTGCTGTGATCATACTATCACCTGAGTAAAGGTGATAGCATGAAAAAAAAGATAAACTTTTTAAGAGCGAATGTACTCTTACTATATTCTTTAGTAATTTAGCTATATCAGAAGTGGGCCGAGGATTAAATAGTTAGATATTATTTTGATGATAGACCTACCACAAGAAAATTTTAAAAGACACCGATCAAAAATCTGTTTTTTACACCAGTAGAAGTAGAAATCTTATTGCACATATTGTAATTCTTTAATTGTTTTATCATATTTATTTGAGCATTACTTGTACATTTAGTGAAAAATTGTTGCCCTTCAGAATTTCGTAGAAAAAATTCTAATAACTTTAGAACGGCTCCACCGATCCATACAACAATTATTGAGTTTAGGGCTTTATATGCTACATGAAGTGGTACAAAACCGATATCCGCAAACAGATTATATCCAATGATATAAAATAAAAATTGTTGAGAAGTTTTTATTAATTTTTAGTTTAAAAATGAATTAATTCTAAAAGTTATTGATGTGGTTCAGAAGAGCAGTAATTTAGCTATTCAAAGGTTGCTCTAACGGGAAAATCCTGGGAAGTTATGAATGCTTTAGTTATCGGCCGGAAAAAAAAATCCTCTAAAAAGCAAGTATTAATTTTTTTATTTCTGTAAAAAATCGTATTTAACAGTTTAAAAAGACACTAAAAACGAATCTAACTTGGTTTTTCATAACATAAATTTACTTGGCCTACGTTACTGGAAACGCCTTGTGGTTTTTGTGATATATGATACACTACAACTTATTTAATACAATAATCAATACTTTTTATTATTGTACACAAAAAATAAATAGATTGGTTTATAATATCATAAAAATCACTGGGATAAAATAAATAGTTTTTACAAATTTTATTAATTTACAAATTTTGTTTTAAATTATATAAAATATATTTTTATCGACTCCCACTCAGGGCCCATTGGATTGAAAGCTGGGATATTTGGCCAATATTTTTATTTACTTTCACAAACCAATATTTGAAATATATAGTGAAGGAAAATATTCGAATGGCAGTTTTAGGCAACAGAAATAAACGTTTGGAGGTCTCCTATGTCCAAATAACCAAGTTCCACAAAATAGTCTGTATGTGTTTGTTAACACTCAAGCTCAAAAACGAAAAGACATACGAAAGTGAGATTGCATATTTAAGGTTTCATTGCATAGTTACGGTATATGCCTGGCATGTTACAGCAACTTTTTTGTTGAAATAGGCTAACCGGAAGTAGCGCTTTATATCATTGATTGAACACATCTTTACGATTTTCTTGAAAACGGCTCTAAGGATGTTGATTAAACTCATTATATCAGTGTAAAATGAAGCAGTATTTAACAAAATGTGGGTTTTATTCTCATTTATGTTCCTAACAGGGCTTAAATGGCTAATTCTTAATATTGCTTTCTCTAAAGTAGTTTTAATTTTTTTTATTTGAAATAATTAACCATTTCACATTGAACTCTGATATAAAAAATAGTTAAATATAGAATATGAAACAATTTGATAATTAACTAAAGGAGAAATAAGAGATTGTAACGAAAAATTGTTGTAATAGAGAGACTAAAGAAGTACTAGTGCGCCCGAGTTCACCCGAAAGATTAGAACATGAGCTTTATATAATATGGACTCTGAAAGTATTACATATATAAATATAGCAATAGAAATATATGTGTGTATATATATATATATATATATATATATATATATATATATATATATATATATATATATGCTGTTCATAATTTCTATCGTTGGTATTATTTATTATTTAATTGTATAGATTACAGCTATATAAAAATTAAAATTTGTATATATATATCGGTACTTAAACAAATAAAAATACCCACAATGAAATATAAATAAATGTAGCATTCTTCTTTATTAGAGGCACTCTTGTCAGACTAAAAATAATTCGTGACACATTCGTAAAAGGAAACAGCTAGTTTCAAACTAAATAAATTAGACGGCTATGAAAAACATATGGTTATTAATTGTTTTAAATAATCTTTGGTACGTGAAACTTGTGTAATGCGTGCACCGCAACAGATTTTTCGACGTAGTATCGAAAAAATTGGTGAGCCACTGATTGTAGACTTGTATGTGTTCTGAACAGAACCTATAAAAAAAAATTTTTTTTTTTTGTTCTATATTTTACCAGGCCAAATAACTAAATAAATTTCAATTACAGATTACAAAAAGTCAGCATGCGACCGAGAGAGAACCAGAATGCGGGATATGAACAAGGCCTTCGATAAGTTGAGAAGGATATTACCGCCCATCAAACCTACTGGCAAGAAGTTATCAAAAATCGAGGCTCTCAGGTATATTTCAAAATAATCATAATAAAAAACATTGTACGTAGTAGGCAATATTTTCCCTTACTCAAAGTCTCCATAGATCTATATTCATATTACTCCGGATGTCACATTACAAATAATGGCCGAAAACTGTGACATTATCCTTAACTATCTTTTTAAACAAGCATGTGAGCATTTTACTCAGAAGTCATCAGTGGCATCTGCGAGAGTCATAGACATACTAAAAAGAGGCAAAAGTGACTCCTGGGAAAGTAAAAAATTGTTATTTGTCTCCATGCGTTGTTATTGTTATTTATGCTTCTGAAATATGGAGCCCCAATTATCTTGAGGAAATAGAAACGGTCCAACTTAAATATTTAAAGCAACTGTTTAGTTGGCCCAGAAATACCCCCAAACTACATAGTCCGCCTCGAAACAGGAAGAGAACCATTAAGAATCAAAGTAATAAAAAAGATGATAAATCTATGGACCAAGCTCGAGTTTATGCCAGAAGAGCGACTCCCAAAACTTTGCTTTAATAGACTTAAAACATTACATAAGGATAAACCTGACATAGACTTCAATTGGGTGTCTCAATTTAGAGCAATAGCCGAACTTAATGCCTTTGCAGAAGAGCTTTCTGTTCACCACACAAACGGGCTTCTTCGATACAAAGAAGACATCCTTGAAAAAGCACACAACTATTATTTCTCAGCCGACATACAAAGAACCTTAAACTCCACTAACTACCCTTTATACAGAATGCTATGCAGTTACAATTCTCCCGACCCTGAAACGTACCTTACATTCAAAGTCCACATAAAGAAATTGAGATGTGTTAGTCAATTAAGAGTTGTAAACCCAGAACACATCAGAATCCATGCAAAAAACAGAACATTTTCGATTGAGTCTCAAGAAACCTGTATTTCATGCAGCCAATTTATCTACAATAGTCTACATCACATTCTCCTTCACTGCCCAGCATACAATGACTATAGACAAAAATTCCTTCCAAACTTCATCTCAGAATCTTCTGATAACCGCAATGTCGATTCCATACTGAATATCGATTGTATAGATAAATTAAATAAAGTTTACTATTTTATGATGGGAGTTCACAAAGTGCATACACAAAATTGTTGATCATAGCCATGTTCTATTAAGCGTTTGTTTTAGTTTATCTTAAGAGTAATATTTTGTTTATATTTATAAATATTTTTATTTTGTATTGTTTCTATCATAGTAACTGGTTCATATAACCAATATTATGCAGTAATCATTTTATGTTTTTAATTTTTATTGCTATTCATGTTTTGTGAAAACCACTCTAAACGTTAAATATTGTAAATTTTGTTGATATTTGAATTATATGTATGTAAATTTGTAAAACCATCTTATTGTACAATAGCCATGCTAGATGATAAATCTATATATGGGGAATATATTTGTATGGGGAACCCCCTTAAAACAAATAAAATATCTATCTATCCTTAACTATCTTATTAAGCACACTCTAATATCTATTAAATAAATATAACAAGATGTTTATAATCATAACCTAGAAGTTCAAAACAGAAAACAAAATACTTCCTCTGTGTTTTTTTATTGTCCAAAGTTTAATTTATTTTCCATTTAATGGGAATAAATTACCCCTGTTCAGTTTAATACTTGTATTTTTCATTAACATTTTTTTTTTTGCTTCTCTTTTCAATTTAGCAGGCAGACAGAATCATAAAACAGGAATTCAATCCTTAGAAATAAGATATCTGTCCAAGTTAGTAAGTGAGACTCTCTAACTAAGGGGCATACCATGAAGTAACAGGGAAGATGGTATCAATAAGAAATATTCTTATTTTTCGAGAAACAAAGCAATTTTCGAAATATATAATAAAAAAATCTGCTGTTTATGATGCAAAATTTTGCTTTTTAAGATTGCTGTTCTTTTGGAAATTAGTGACCGTACAACATCCCGGGTCCCGAAATGAATTACATTATTTAGTATATTTTTATCATTTATATTTCTTGTATTTTTGAAAAAGTTAAATATATTTATTAGTGTTGCCCAAATGCGAGACCGAGACGAGTCTAAGTATTGCAAACTCAGTTAGTTTTGGTCTAGGTCTTGGTCTTGCGCAAGAGTCTCGCAGCGGTCTTGCAGTTACCTACTAGCTTAGTACTATAGAGATATTACTGCATATTTTTAGATAGGGGAAACCTAACTAAGCCCGAATGAAACATTAGAAGAGTTAAATAGAAAAGTATATTAGTTATACCGATTGTTTACATATAGTAACTAAAATTGTCGAGTATTAGTAACTATTTTGTCTTTATTTTTATTTTAAAAATCGATTTATTTTACCAGTCTAGGTCTTGGTTTTGCAACAATTATTTGGTCCTTGTCTTGGGCCGATTTTGGGCAACACTAATATTTATATAAGCTCACATAAGGATTTGTTGGATTGCAGTAGTTATTGGTTTTATTTATTTATTATTAATTGTAAACATGTAAATTAATTTAATTTTTTTCTGTTATCGAGCTATGGATATAATAAAAGGCCTAATTATTATTATATACACATATTTTTTAATCAATTTATTTTATTTTTTTTTACAGGAGTGCTATCCAATACATTAAAGATCTCCAAATGATTCTCGATTCAGAAACAGAATTAGAAAAGGAGCAGGCCACATATACCTGGAATACACATCATTACCAACAAGCAACAAATTCAAACTCAGCATCTTCCTTTCCACATGCAGAATATTACATATGTTGATTATAGAATTAATATTAAAAAAACTTTCATTAAGTTTACTAGAAGAAGTGTGTATTGATTAAAAAACTCAAAATGTGCATAATAATTATATATCAACCTTAACCGTTACTCAAGTGTGGTTCATTGAAAGCTATACATATTTATTACGTTATTGATATGAGGGTATCACAATTTTTTTATTTTTTATATTTAAAGATTCAAATTTATAAAGAGTTTACTAAAAATTTATTTATTTATTTGATTATATTTTAGGTACCGTGTGCAACAATATAGGTTAGAGGTTTACACTTTTTCCTTGGATATTCCCATGATTATATAAAACATTACTAATTGTCTACAAAAGGAAAAAAAAAAATCATCGAAATCGATTAGAAATTTTTCCAATATTTTTTGTTTTTCATTTTATTATTTATTTTTTCATATTTTCTATTAATATTCATTGGGAGAGTTCTATTATAGCCCATTTTATTTGAAAATAACTATATATTTGGCATATTTGGCTATATTATCAGTACGACGATGAAATAATTTGTACAGATCGAAGGAGAAAAGTGGGTTCAAATATCTTTTCAAGGGATAACAGAGTTGAGATTTGTATTTCGGACCTCTATAAAGCCTCCAATACGAATTTTCATAGAATTCATACGAATAAAAAAATATATATTTTTTTTCACCAAATCAGAACCAAGGCTCCCCCCTTCGATCTTCTTTCGAAAATCACAAAAAGTGGGATACAAATAATTAAAACTATAATTTAAAGCATGAATATTTGATAAATTTGACGAAAATAATTGGTAAAAATGGTAAATTTTGTTGGAAATGGAGTAAAAAATACGAAAAATCACAAAAGTATGTGAATGTGGAAAATTGTTAAAAAATAATATGATTCCATTCTGATCTTGCAGGCAGTGATCACCTGCCTCTCTTGCTTTCCTTGATGGATCAACGCTCAGACAATTTTCTAAAATGTGTAAGGCTGCTAAAGCTATTTTGCAGGTGTGACATCTCGGTGGTGAACTACCGTCGAGTAGGTGCCCATGCGTGAGCCTGCTCTGCCCTATTCTGAGGCCTGTGATAATAGTTTGCTCCCGCCGGTTTCCTTGCATTTGGGGAAGTAGATTCATGTCATTGAAAATGCTTTTCATTTTGTTGGGATCAGAAATCTTATTCCAACAATAGCGCCAGGCTTCTCTACAGTGGTTCGAAACTGAGTTATTGAAATCGTAGAGCGCTATGTTAGTGTCTGGTGCTGGAAGTATGATAGATGCTTCTATTTTGCGGCTATATCAGCCAGTTCATTGCCTGGTATTCCTGCATGACTGGGGACCCACAGAAATTTTATAGTTTTCTTTGTTAGTTGAATTATATGTGTGACTTGGAAGATGATATGGTTGTTACATAATTTAAAGTTTTCTATTAGCTTGAGGGCTGAGTAGGAATCACTAAGAATTAAAATATGGTCAATGTCAATTTCATTGATTATTATACCTAAAGCTAAATATATGGCAAATAGCTCGGAGGATAGGACTGAATAAATGGAGGGTAGAGAGTAGCGGATATAGTCTGTGGGCCAGAACCCCTTACCGTGCACCCCCCCTACATCCCTATAAATTGCATATCGTTGTGTTCCTTGTAACTATTTATTAAAAAAAAAGCCAATGTTCCCACAAAAAAAAGTGAACGCACTGCCCCAAAATGGCGTCCAAAGATGGCGGAATGACGACTTTGACTTTAGTTAGTTTTTTGGTCAATGAGAATCAGCATTTGGCTTAATTTCCTCATAGTTGGTCTTTTATTAAAGCTGAATAGTTATAGAATAATAAAACATGAAGAAATATTAAAAAATAATTGGCTTGGGCTATGAAAAACAGCAGTTATTATATCACTATAACTAAGCCATTTATGGGCACTGTATGGTGTGGTAGAGGCCTGTAGGCACCCACGCCAGTACCGCTTTTCTGCCGCCTAAGTGCATTTTCTACGGAACTGCTTAAACATTTGTAAAAAATAATCAGCGTTTTAGAAAGAGAAATATATTCTTCAGATGGTTTATTTTAGCACGTTTTGCGTTATTGTAGGCCGTTTAATTACAAACGACGCTTGATTTGTAACTTGAAAATTTTTTTGTTAAAAAAATTGACTTTACTGCTGTTTTTCATGCTGCCCAGCAACATCTATTTCCGGTCATCATGGGTGACTTTATTTCTGCGTGTATGTCATTATTTTCGTTTCCGTTGGCCCCAAGATATTTAAACTCCTGTACCTGCTCGAAAAAGTATTCTCCAGTTCTAAGACTACTCCTTGCCACACAATCACCTCGAGAGGTCTTCATATATTTAGTTTTGGCGTCATTAATATTGAGTCCTGCCATTTTTGAGGCCTGTTCACATTCCACGAAAGCACCCACTAAGGATGCACGGGTGCAACCAATAATAACAACGTCACCCGCAAAGGCAAGATGCTGTGTCAGTCGATTATAGATGGTCCCCCCGAATTTGTTCTAATGGCCTTCATCACTATTTCCAAAACAATGTTGAATAGGATGGGAGATAGGAGGTCTGCTTGTCTTAATCCTTTGTAGATATGGAAGCTACTGCACCTTGAACTTTGTATTTTTACTCTTCTTGTGTCTCTTCTAAGGTCGCAAGCCCAAATCGTATCAGTGTTTCCGGTATACCCACCTTTGTCTTGGCCTGGATATAACTTGCCTCGGTCTACACAGTCGTATGCTTGCTTGCAGTCTATGAAGAGGTGGTGTAGATCAACATTATTTTCATAGCATTTCTCCAGCATGATCCTTATGCTTGAAATATGATTTATCTCTCTCTCAGAATACTGGAATATCCTGCTCATCAACAGAATGGAACTTTATCATGTTTAGCAACGCAATGCCTCTGTAGTTTTCATATTCCATCTAGTCTCCATTCTTATAAACTGGGCATATTAATGGAGTGGAGCAGTCTTTTGGCACCTCTTCTGGCATCCAGATGTTAAACATTAGATGGTATATTTGCTCGACCATGCTTCCACAGCTCTGCAGGAATCTCATCCTCTCCGGGGGCCTGATAATTTTTATGGGATGCAAGAACTTCTGCAACCTATTCCTTCTCTGGAGGTTCTATAATATCTATATTTATATGTGTCGATCCGATCTACCTAGGTGGGCTTGAAACGAGGTATTCAGGCATTTCTGGGTTTAGGAGATTCTAGAAATATACCACTAGAAATATATAATATAGAAATAGACCACCTATGAACAACATCCAGCTTATAGGACCCTCGAGTGCTAGCGGCCATATTTAACACATATTTCGTAAATAATTTTTTCGTCTTTACACATTTAAGAGGTTTACATTACGCATCACTCGTTGCATGGGCAACTCTATTACATATGGTCAGCGGTGCCCATCCCCCACAAGGTCTATGGTACAAAAACCGATCTCCCCCCACTCCCAAGATATTTTATTGCTCTCCTTTTCTTAAAAACAGAGCAAGCGAAGATAGAATTAGTAAAATCGTAGATTATGTACAATTATACTTGTTGCGATCTGTTCCATGTTTTCTCCTTGTCCCTTGGTATGAAACTTTTCGTTCCGAAAATTTATAACCCCACCGAAAAGTGCTCCCCTCAAAAAATTCAAAATCTGCAAAAAAAATCTGTCCCCCTAAAAAATGTTTATAGCACAACTTGCGGTTCAGGTGAAGAACGGAGAAAAGGAAAGGTATGCGCTTGTGCACAGCCAGTTCACAAGTCTATACCACAGTTCCCACAATTACAATTATAAAATAATAAATGTTAAACAACATAAAAGATTTTATATAAAATAAGGCTTTATTTTTTTATTAGTTCGGCACATTTATTTCGCTTTTACATGTACATTAATTTTTTTTTTAAATTTAACTTCCTTTATTCTATACAGAGGTCTCTTAAGAAGGCCTCTATTATAAAAATTATATAATTATAATAACAAAACTTAATTCAAAAATACTTTGCAGAAAATCTTGAATTTTTTATTTAATATTTGCTATTTAACATTTTGTTTTATATATTTACTGATTCTTGGAGGTAATTTAAATTGTATATACTTCCCCGGAAATGAGTCATATTAATATCTGTTTTATAAACTAAAATAATATATACCTAATCGGAACTACTTTTAATGAATAGGTGATGGATTGTTTAGTAAAATTAATATATCGCTAGTAAAAAAATCATTTTGATTTCCTTTATTTTTTTCGGAAGTTGGACCATTTCACAAAAAATACGAAATTTTAATTTTAAATGCATTATTTTCTCTGCACAAAAGAAATATGGAAATGGCGAAGCTATAAGTTCTTATAGGTAACTGGAACTGATTGTTAGTATTTGGTCTCAAAATTTCCTGTAAACGGACAAGACTACAGTCCTTTCATATCATTTTCTAATACATTTGTAGCCTTTGTACGCACAGCATCTCGGGTCACTTCCTCCAGACCTGCTTGCCAATTGCTTAGAACAAATCTTTCTTGCTGATAAAGTGGTCTTCACCATAATAAACCTGCTTAATATCATCCAAACTCATCAAGCATTTTGACCCTCTTTTAGCAGCATCTTGAAATATTCTGTTCATCTGTCTACTATATATTCGTTTAGCCATATAATAGATACTTATCCTTGTTTTCTGTTCCGAAATTTTGGCACTTCCTTTGAGTTCGCTTAATGTATTTTTCCAATGTTTGGGTTAAATTTCGCGTTTTCCCTCATTTTGAGACCAAATACTAACAATCAGTTCCAGTTACCTGTAAGAACTTATAGCTTCGCCATTTTCATATCTCTTTTGTGCAGAGAAAATAATGCATTTAATATTAAAATTTCGTATTTTTTGTGAAATGGTCCAACTTCCGAAAAAAATAAAGGAAATCAAAATGATTTTTTTAATAGCGATATATTAATTTTACTAAACAATCCATCACCTATTCATTAAAAGTAGTTCAGATTAGGTATATATTATTTTAGTTTATAAAACAGATATTAATATGATTCATTTCCGGGGAAGTATATATAATTTAAATTACCTCTAAGAATCAGTAAATATATAAAACAAAATGTTAAATTGCAAATATTAAATAAAAAATTCAAGATTTTCTGCAAAGTATTTTTGAATTAAGTTTTATTATTATAATTATATAATTTTTATAATAGAGGCCTTCTTAAGCGACCTCCGTATAGAATAAAGGAAGTTAAATTTAAAAAAAATAAATAATAAAAAAATAATAATTTAAAAAAAAAATTTTTGACAATTAAATTATTGTATTAATATTTGTTCGTTAATACAATCAATATAATATAACAAAAACGTTATTATAGCACTATAACTAAGCCATTTATGAGTACTGAGTGGTGTGGTAGAGGCCTGAAGGCACCTACGCCAGTAGCGCTTTTCTGCCGCTTAAGTACATTTTCTACGGAACTACTTCAAATATTTTAAAAATAATCAGTGTTTTAGAAAGAGAAATGTATTCTCCAGATGTTTTATTTCAGCACATTTTGCATTATTGTTGACCGTTTAATTACAAACGACGCCTGATTTTCAACTTGAAAATTTTTTTGTAAAAAAATTGACTTTACTGATTTTTTTTAATACCTAAACCAATTAGTTTTTAATATTTTTTCATGTTTTATTATTCTCTGACTATCCAGCTTTAATAAAAGACCAACTATGATGAAATTAAGCCAAATGCTGATTCTCAGTAACAAAAAAACTAACTAAAGTCAAAGTCGTCAATCCGCCATGTTTGGACGCCATTTTGGGGCAGTTCGTTCACTTTTTTTTGTGGGAACATTGGCTTTTTTTTAATAAATTGTCACAAGGAACACAACGATATGCAATTTATAGGGATGTGGGGGGGGGGGGTGCACGGTAAGGGGGTCTGGCCCACCGTGTATAACTTGCGTAATGCCCCACTGTTGCCATAACCCGTATTGCCTGTAAGGCGAGGCAGGGAGAAAAAGAAAAAACAAAGTGCAAATGCTCTAATTAATTAAGAACTACTTAATTTAATTTTTTTTAATTATCAACAAAAAACGTGACATACTTTAAAAAAAAATTAATTTAAAATATCTACTTTTCTGTAAGGAATTGGTCTACTTTTTTTTCTTAAAATTATTAACAAAAGGATCTGTACACCATTGAACAAATAAACAGATCATTAGTTAAAAACACAAGATGTGAGTCGAAGAAGAGTGGATCAGATACTAAATATAAACTATATATAGAGTTCTAGGGAGGAGATTTCGTGCTGAAGCCCTCTCCCCTCCCTAAAATGGTAAAACATTACCATGTTTTATGAAAAAAATCATCACTAAAAGTATTATTGTTCGCGTAATTACATTTAATAGGACTTCAAAAATCACTTAAATACCATCTCGTATAAGTAGTTAGTTTCATTCTTTTTCTTCCAAAGTAATTATCACCATTAATTAAAAAAAAAAATCTCGGGCTGAAGCCTCCCCAAATGAAATCCTGGATCCGCTAGTGGTTGAGAGAGTAGTGCAAGGATTTCCTGGAGTCATGCTTTTCTCTCCACAGTTGGAGGGACAAGTGTGGCTCGGAGTTCTCTCGTCTGATTGTAAATAGTGCATATAGGTATACGTTCAACACCCACAGCTCCGAAACCATGCAGTTTTTCATTGAGAATACACCATTAAAAATTTAAGTGGTTTAATGCATCTGTGGTTTTTAAATGTAGGACGACCAGAGGTGAAAGCCTAGAGCAAGTTTAAAATTTATGAAATTCAAGTAATCCGCAAAAAAAAAAATTAATAAAAATTAAAAAAAATAATAAAAAGGGGGGAGGGGCTTTTTCGTCTGATTTTCGCAGATAAGTCATTATCATCAAATTTCTCGAATAAATTAAAAAAACGATCCGAAGCCGACCATTATTTTCAATATCTGTGGATGAGATGTCGTCCATCAAATCACTTGAAGAATTTACTTATATCTGCTCCTAACATATATTACAAGTCCTCCCAGTTTACTACCTTGTAATAATTTTTGTGCATTTAACATCCAAACAATCAGAGAGAAGGTGATATTTTGGATGGGGGCCACGGGTGCCCATCGCCCCCACCCCCCCCCCCCCAAAGCCGATGGCGTATAAACTTTTCTCCCACTCCTCCCATGATATTTTATCCCTCTCTTCTTCTTAAAAACAGTGCAAACGAGAGTATAATTTGAACATTTGTAGATTATAAACCATTATACATCCTGTGGTTGGTTCCATGATTCCACTTTTTTTTTAGTTAAAATTTTTCATTATGAAAATTCATAACCCCGTCGAAATGTGCCCCCTTCATTAATTTTGATGGCGCAACTTGCGCCATAAAACCCCCTTTTGGGTACCCCTGATGGGGGCTATCAGGGGGCTCCTATTCCACATCGATCACTAACTGGAGAACAAAAACCAATTATTTGATTTTTTTTTTCTCCAGGTGTAACTACTCTAAGACTGGACTATTATATTAGTAATTAGAATCGATTGCTTTAACTACTCAGTAGGGTTGCTCTAATAAGTTCGCATTTCATCTTGAAACTCACAATTAGTTTATAATATCCATATATTTCACACTTAATTACATCAATACCACAAAACATTACATTCACATTGATACATACAATAAAAAATATTGATTTCAAATTAAATATTTATACATCTATCAATAATAAAATATTTTGTAAAAATTCTAAAACTAAAAAGAAACTTTTTTTTTGTCTTTCATATTGAACCTATTCATAATTAAATACATACAAGAAATTAGAATATTATATCAATATTATTCTTATTTGTTTACAATTAGGCCTTTAAATCTATGTCTAAAATAATCATTTTTAAATTAAAACAAACGTCTTTCTTTATTATGTCTTTTCAATGACTTCCCTTAAAAAATAAAAACAAGTAAGTAAAAATGTGACATCCTAGAGGAATAAAAATATAAGTAAAATAATTACTAGTATTATTTGCATAATTAATATTGATCTTATTACTAACTTCCTTTATAACATACATTGTCTATAACAACTATGAACAAAATAATAGTTTAAAAGAATAATATTACTTAAAACAGAACAAATATTTCCATGAAAGATAGAGGGTCAATAGAGATTAATTTTATTACATATAAGAAATGTCAAAATACATAGATAACAAATAAAAATAATTGTCTAAGTTAAAATAACATTGAGCATTGGTTAAAACCTACTAAAATCTCAATTTATCAATAAATATGCAATTTTGCTAAAGAATAGTCTGAGAAAAATTACACATAATGAAGTGATCAGAATACAAAATATGGGGTGTTTCAAGAAGTTTCAGTTTAACTGATTTATAAGAACTCTTACCTTTAATGTTTTAACACAAAAGTTCTGTAAATAAAATTTTAACTAAAACTATTATGTAAAAGTTCTGACACTAGAAGATCATTTAAAATATAAGTTTTCACATACCTTGGAGTATAGAGTAGAACTTAAAATGAATCTTTAGGGGAAAAAGAACATGGGATAGAGTAATATTTTTAAGAAAATATAAAATCCTGATTAGGTGTGCACATAGACAAATTATGTAGGAACTTTATTCATGTGAGAATTTCAATTATGAATGTTTTTGCTAAAAAGTTCTATTGAAAGCTTGCGAAACATGTATAAAAAAGTCCATACTAAAACATTTCTGAAAGAGCTTTCATTAAACATTTTTTCCATAAAGTTCTCTAATACCTTTACTGCAAAAGTCCTCAAAAGAACTTTATAGAAAAAGTCTAACTAAAAGTTATTGAATGAATTTTTTCAAAAAACTTCTGAAGATAATAAAACAAAAACATTTTCAAAATAAAAGTTCACAGTTATTTGGAACCCTAGAGATAATTTGATAAGAAAGACATTAAAAAAAAAATTATTATTATTTTAAAAAATCCATATATTTTCAACATAAATCAATTATATATTGAAATAATTAATAATAACCAATGATGTTAGATCCAAAGAAGTAGTTAATATCTTAACTTATATTATAATACAATCTATCCATTAATGGATGAATCATAAAGAAGAATAGGAAGACAATATTTTCAGTTTTATCAGACTATTAGTGAGCAATTAATTTTATGTACATACATCTGATGTAAGGAATCCATAAAAGATTCAATCTTAATAAATTCACATTCTTACGAGCACTAAAAATCTAAACCAACTGATCCATAAAATAACAAATGTGGACATTAGATATGTTTTCTGTTTAAGCTAGTGCTATCACACCAACCAACAATAATTACAGGGCCGGAACTAGAAATTTTATTGGGCGAGCTTAATTTTGCTGCCCCATTTTGCACTCCCCTCCCACAATAAAAGTTGTTTCAAAACAGCATTTTATAGATTATATTTCGAAATAAATATCATATCATAACATTCTCTCATTTTATTGACTTAATTAAACTCCTGACATTCAAAAACCAGAGACATGTTATTATCCTAAATAAATCTTACTTCCTTAACCTAAAAATTTAATTTTGCTTGAAATTTGCCACCCTTTAAATTCAGCTGGTGTTGGCATATACCTCTTTTACCCACCTAGTTACAGATCCACCAAAAGATAAAATGGACTTCATTAAAATATAATTAATAGGTAGTGTTAAAAAAATAAATAGTCATATGCATTTAGAAGGTAAAATCTATTAATAATTTTACCTACATTGTGAAATATTTTAAACTTAAAAATTTTGATGCAGCAGGATGTTTTAATTTTCAAATAAAAAAAAAAAAATTGTAAAGTTTAAAAATCTAAAATATTCACATTAGAAACTGCATGATCAACCTCCTTTAGGGGGAATAATATAGACAAAACATGAAGCATGAAAGATGAAAAATCCACTTTAAATTAATTACTATATGCTAATATCTAGTATTATACCAACAGTAATTAAATTTCCTGTGAATATTAAATTAAAGTATTTTAATAACAAAACATCTACCTCAATAAAATTTACTTAAAAGATTCAAAAGACAGAATATGTTAATCAGGTCTACTTACTCCAAATGGCAATTCATTTATATCAATTAATTGTTCAATTAACATACCCAATTTTAATCAAAACAAAATCTATTATCAGAAATCATTTAGTATAGCACAAGGAAACTATCAAAGAGTCAAAAAAGGCTTCTAGTTAACCACTTAAACTGGTTCATATTAATAATATTCCATGGTAACATTCTCTCAATAAATCCAATAAAAGGCATGATTTACTTTTAAGGATCCAAAATTGTACTTCAGTTAATCACCAAACTAAAAAGCTTTCCAACATCCACTGTGGCTGTAAATTCTCAGCTATTAAAAAAAATAAAATAATGTTTAGTAACATTTTATAATTATCTAAACTCATTTTGAAATTATTTATGGAATGTATCATGTAGAAGTTGCTTCTTTGAGATAGATATTTAGGAAATACTGAAATGTTAAAGGTGTTACTGATATACAAAGTGTTTTAGCACTAATGACAAACATTATCGATCAATGATAATTTTGATGAAAATAATACAATAATTAATGTTTGACAAACAAATGTGGTGTAATATAAATAATTTTAGTGCAATTTGACGTAATAGTTCTAAAAATAATGAAAAACAAAACTTTCAATAATTACAAAACCTTGAGCAAATATTAACATTACAGGACTGTCAGTCACTAAAAATTCCTTCTTATACTACCTTAAATAAGCATGACTAAATAATAAAATAACTCCATTAAATTTACAATAGGAAATGAATAACACAACGGAAATCAGATACCTCTAATTTAATAGATGTTTCATTAATGCTTTTAACGGAAGTTATTACACTTAAGGTTGGCAATAATAATACAACTAACATTCAACCTAGAATACATTTCACAAATAAACCTGAATTTTTGTTTTTGATTTTTCTAAATTTCTCTATTTCAATTAATAAACTTTGGAGTTATTTTAAGTTATCAAAAGTTAAACAAGGTATCAAAAATTAATTATACAAATAAAAAAAATGGATGATATAATGATTAAAAATATAAGAATAATATAATCATGATCTAATATAAATTAAATAAAAATTGAAGAACAGGTTTAATTTTAAAATATAAGTGAACTGTGAAATAATAATTGAAGAAGTAAATCTCTGTACAAAAGTTATATTCATAAATGACAATTTCAATTTTAGTTAACCATTTATATTGTCTTAAAAAGGCCATATATTAAGCATGTCACTGTCAATCTATTACCACAACTATTAAAATCATTAGGAAGGTTTATGACATCCAAACTATTAGAAAACCTTACACTAAATAGGTAATGTTTGAATTTGCAATGCATATGAAAGAGAATCAGAAATGAATTATTTTGAAGAGTTACATTATAGAAATCAATATGAACTTGTGTTATTAAATACTGTCACCAAAATCACACCTTTCTAAGTTATCAAAAACCTGCATTTGATAATGTAAATATTCTATGAGGTTTTTGGGAGCATAGCATGATATTTCAATTGAAGAATGAATAGTATTTTAATACTTCTGCATGTTTCAATATTATAGAAAATAAAACTAAAACCAAATATTGTGATTAACTTCATCTCATTATAACCTTAAACTTTTTTATTTACAAAAATTCTCGATATTTGGGCGTTTTCAATCTGGAGATCAGCCAAATTTGTCTATTTAATTAGGTACTATAAACTCATGAACACCCATTTGCTTTCTACTTGAATCCTAAGATCTTGTTTTTTTTTGTATAAATACCTAATGGCAATGCATGCTTTCTTGCTAACATTGAAAACACAATAATATTTATAGTCTATTCTCGCATTTTGCATGAATTTCTAATTCCACATACATCTCATAATAAATAATAAAAAAATTGAGTACTAAATCCTAGATGAAACAAGTATTGCAACATAAATAAAAACTTGAATCGAATGTACCTTTGAAAAAACCTTGTGAGGATAAATAAATACAGACCTTTTTTTAATTACAACATCTGCACTTTACTTAACAAAGGGAAAAGGTAGAGAATACAATTATTACTTCTACTTTGCAAATAAGGATATATAAGTCATTTAAAAAGAATAAGTAGTTAAATAAATAGTATCCTCCTCCCACAGTCTATATAATTATGTATTCTTGACTAAATAAACTTAAAATCCACCTCCCCCCCCATTCACTTTCTCTTTCCCTCAATATCTGTAAATATCATTTCAAGGTTATCTGTTTATTGAATCGGCCTAATCTTAAACAAGCTATTATTTCCCGATATAATTAAAAATTTGAGATTAATTCACCAAATTTTATACAACTTTTTGTGGACAGATTGTTCACTGTCCAAAATGAAAATGTTAAACATACTTAGAAGAAAACATTATTATTAACTGTACATTTCTGAGCATTAACAACCTTTGAAATCTGAAAACGATAATTCCTTTTGCTTAAGCTTGATTTTTAATTAAAAGTGAGGAAAAGATGTTAATATTTGGAGACAAGGTAACTAAAACCAGTATCGTTCAGGATCCCAAGATTGTATCTTTAAAATGCCAAATTATGAAACTACAAACCTCACAATTGAAAGGCATTCATGTACTTGAAGTTTAATAAGGCTATTCCAGTGAAATATGGACCCAAAGACTAGAACTCAGGTAAGGAAACAAGTAAGAATGAGAGACCTAAAGAATTCACTTTCTTTTTTTGTCACAAAAAATAGATTTGTGGGCAAGTATGTCCATACAAGGAATAGTATAAATTTCAATTTGGGATTAGAATTTTTTTTTTAAATCAACATGGGAGGACAATTTTAGCTAATACATTAATATCTCTAGTTTCAGCGAATGACCCATAAAATAATGTGAGAAGAAACCAACTTTTTTACATACAGGAACTAATTTTCTTTGGTTTTACTCAACATTATAAATAACAAACAATGGAACACATGCTATTTACTCCATTTAGCAGGAACGACAAGTTGAACCAAAAAAAATATTATACACATCCTCGACTAGCCGTGAGTAGATGTCTTTTATAAAGAACAATATAACTTTGATTAAGTGTTTTGTCAAAAAACACTTGGACAAGTGGCAATAAGACGTGTTTATTTACAAATACATTGATATATGTTTGTTTTAAAGTGTACCTAACTGACAAATAAGTAAATATAATTTTAAAACTACAAAGCATACATATGTTTTGGAACTGTGAGTATATGGAGCTTTGACTGTATATACCTAGATTAAATTAAAAATATAATAAAATTAATACATTATCTCTAATTATACTATTATTTATACAATAAAATGCATATACTTCGACAGTAAATTTATTACCCATTTCAAATATCTAATCTATAATATCCTTCCACCCCAGAAAGAGAACTTCAAAATGTTTTTTTTAATTAAAAATTAAGAATAAAACATTTAAAACCTACACACCTGGTCGCATGGCAAATCAGCATAATACATAGTGATGTGCAGGCCTCAGTTTGGATACCCAAGTTCTAAACTATAAATTTGGAATAGGAACAAATAATAAAATAAAATTTATATTTATATATATATATATATATATATATATATATATATATATATATATATATATAAATATAAATATATATTATAATATAAATATATATATATATATATATTTATTTATTTATTATTGAAGGAAATTAGTCGACTGTTCTACATATCATGAGTGATAAATATCCAGGACGCAGTATTTTTAAAGTTTTTATTAGTGCCGACGTTTCAACCCAAACATATGGGTCATCATCAGGGTGTTTCAAGCACTGAAGATATTCAAATACTCAATCCCTGAATACCTCACATTGCTTAAATAGCTTCAGTGCTCGAAACACACCTTGATGATGAGCCACATGTTTGGGTTGGAACATCGGCACCAATAAAAACTTTATAATGACTGCGTCCTGAATATTTATCACCCATTATATATATATATATATATATATATATATATATATATATATATATATGTATGTATTCCTTAGTACACATGTAACTAAGGAACTTTGGTTCAAACATTATTTTTAATTTAATTTTCAGACTGTGCAATTTAGCCTGAAAAGCTAAAACATGCAATTTCAAATTTTAACATGATTAAGGTGGATAATTGGATTTGGAGGTTTTGCACGCATGAAAATGGAATATGCAATATGGAAAACGGGTCTCTAATAATAAAAAAAGAAAAAGAGTGAGTTTTGAAAACACATAAACAACTGCTAAACACAAGTACCAATCAATATATGTTTTAATATAGTTGTTTAAAACTTGATTCTTATTAGTAATAAATTTTAATTAGATCCTTCCATATATAGGGAGGATGTTTTAGTACTGGAGGTAAATGAAGCAAAAAAAAGACTTAAGGAAACTATTCAAAATGATTTTTAATTATATTAAGACTATCTTAGATAAAGACCTAATAGAATAGAAAAAATGGAAATGAAGATGAATAAAATTAAGACAAAAAGAACAAATTAATGTGCATTACTAACAAATACTTAATTTCACAAATGTCTGGAAACTTTAAACGACACCATTCCCTTCATTGAAATTTTTGGAACTGATTTTATACTTTATAAACTTTATAAAAGTGAGTTTATACTAATAAAAAAGTAAAAGAAATATTTAGTAAGTTAAATAATTTTACAATGCTAATTTTTGTAGATCAAAAAAAGTTTTAACTAAAAATGTTATAAGATACTTCCATTTGAACATCATATTTTTAAAAAATCATCTACAATATCAATTTTCCCTAAACAAAAATTACAAGGGTAAAAATTCTTAACAAAAGTATTATTATTGTAATTATATATATTTTTAAAAAATAATCAATAAAGTTAATATTCAATAAGTAAAACTATAATTACAACCCCTCATATAATTAAAACAACCTCAAACATACAAAACTTTTAAGTACAAATTTGTAGTAGAATAAAGTACAAACCTTGCTTTAAGATTATACTCAGTAATTGTTATAAATTATTCAAACAAAATATGTAAAATATTAAAGTAATAAGTAACAAGTTTGAAGATATACAACAAATGATAATTTTATTATGAACTAAATTAATATTTAAATTCATTAAAAAAATAAATAAATAATTATCTCATACACAAAATTGATATTAGGGTATGATTTATGCTTAATATTGTAATTAGGTATATTTTCATAAAATGGGCAATTCATAATACTGGATTTACAGAAAAGATAAATGGTGCTAAAGTGTATGAGTATTAATTCAATTATAATTTAGTATTTATTACCTTCTCTATTAAAAATATTTGAAAAAATATATATAAACATTCAAGAGACTATTTTGTAAATTACTATATGAAAATATGTATTTATAACCTAAAGTTTTACAGGAAAATTCTTTCAAGTTATCAATTTTAAAAATGTACACATAAATAATATTTAGTTGTAATTAAAAAACTTGATATACACCTACCAGTAACAAGAATACTAAATAACTTCTTTTGACTTAAACACTATCATTCAAATACTATATGTGAATATTTCAAAATAATTTACAGCTAAAAATCCATAAACAAAACATAACTAATGCATCAAACTGAAATAAAAAAAAGCAATCTGTTAGTGAAATAAATAAAACAGAATAACATTAATCATTCCTATTACTTCAAGTAATTAAATAAAGAAGGACGACAGAAACATGAAGATTATCTAACCAAATACTACTTATTTCTTTTAATACTACAAGAAAGATAATTTTTTTTTCTTTATACACGATACTACTATACAAGACATTGCATTTTGACTTAACTTTAAAATTAACTTAAGTATATTTGTAGCAGTATTTAAAGCTCACAATTTATTCTACCTCTATATTAATAAGTTAATCACAACACACCATCACATTAGTTAAAATTGTTAAAAACAAATAATTGCATCTACAGGAAATACAAATGGAACCAATTACATAATCAAGTAAATTAAAAAAAATAATTATAAATGTTGAAAATACATAAACATAACTATGAATAAATGACAAATATGGTTATCAGGTAGAAAATAATGTTTGTAATGCAGAAAATAATATTTGATCACATTAAATAGTACAAAAAATATTTCCTTGACCAGTCAAATCAGGTTCATAATCCTGATTAAATAATTAATTTTAAAGCATTAACATTTCATAAAGCTGAAAAAACCTAACTCTATATCACATACAGAAGATATTACTTTGATTCTATCAGTATATCTGGACCCAGAAAAAAAAAATAATTCAATAAAATCATAAAATTTTAGAAGTAAAATTATGCAATCAGACCTTTTTAATTAGGAATTAACAAATAAATACAATGTCAATAAATTAAATTTTTAAAGATAGATACTACTGTAGTAGGGTCACAATGAAGATGTCACCAATACTTTTCCAAGGGGATCCCCAGATAGCTAAAGAAATAGAGCTAAAAGAAAGATAGATACAAAACTTTGAAAATAGTATTTTGAATGTGTTTCAAAGTTTTATTTATAACCTTTTTAAAAAAAGAAAACTAACAGATAAGTATACAGATTTGTAAATAATGCCTAGATGTGACTAAATAATGTAGTTTTATTATATTTGTGTCATTTTAAAGTTAAATTCCTTTAATTACAACTAAATTATCATAAAATGTACATCTTTTAATGACTTACATGAGGCTTCAGCTTTTTATTTTAAGTTCTGAACAAAATAAATAAATCAATTAATATTTTTTAAATCATATTTAAAGTAAGGTACATTCCACTGTATCAACAAAAATAAATATTAAAAAGACAAACAATAAATTATTTATGTACTTTAGCGAAATCATAACAGTTTAAATACAAATTTAATTATGTAAGGATTCAAACATTTTTTTTTAGTTTCTCAGTAAACTAGAGAAAACCAAACAATTTACTGATCTACAATTTTCTTCAAATTATAAAATCCAAACTGCTTTCATAAAAATTCACTTATTTCATTCAATACATTTATACTTAAGTAAAAATCAATTCAAGGTATTTTCAGATCTCGTCAGACAGTCAGAAAAGTGCAAAGTGGGTATTTCAAGTTAAGACTAAAAGTGTGAGGAAAATTGTAGAACTTAAATTGGTAATAAAATGTTAATTCAAAAGTTGAAAAAAAATAAAAACCTAAAAATCTTTCCGACATTTCAGATAGTGAAAATAAAAACAAGAAAAATCCTAAATTAAATTTCTCATTTATTGAAAACACTTATTTATGCTTAAAAATAAATAAATAAATTGGTGAAAAAAAACTACATATACATATTTACAATCATTTAAAAATTTGCTTCATATGAGTGACCTATTTATTATTTTTTTATACAATTCATATTAATCAGCACATTCAGGAAATCGTTAGATAAATGAATTATCAAAAATACTATTTTCAAAGTTATTTATTTTGTGCATTCAAGTAATTGTACTAATATACTACTTTAAGTTTAGTTCTTCGCATCTGTGTATAACAATATTTATAAGATTATATAAGATTTGAAGAAATTCTATAAAATTATGTGAAAACTTAATTATATTATAAAAATATAAACAACTTTACACTAAAAGGGAACTGATGTCATAGGATCTTTTCTTTTATGTATAACATTAGCATCAGTAGTTCAATAAATGTTTCTTATCATTTAGAGACTATTATCATAATTATAATATAACATTAAGACAATATTATCACTATCTTGGAAGCAAAAGGAAAAACTTTTTTACTATCTTACACTACTTATTTAACAGTCATTTAATTATTCTTCAATTAATTTTGCTTTAAATTGTATCATAAGTTAGTGATTAATCATTTACATAGTATAATATAATAAGTATTACTAATCTACATTCATAATTACTAACTGAAATTGAAAAACATTTCAATTCATTATAATTAATAATGTAATATTTAAATCAATGTTAGCTAATCAGCTAGCTTATCTCTAAAGCAATGTAATGTGAGAAAAATAATTGTTTATTTTGACACATTGCATAATGAGTTATTATTACCTAGCAAGCGATTTTGGAATAACCATAAGAATAATCAGGAAGTATTTTAAAACTTGCTTAGAGAAAAATGGTACAAAATCTGCTTAATGTATATATAATGTTTAACATAATTTAATAAAATGGTGTAAGAGAGCATTAGAAATTGAAGGGCACTATTCACAAAATTGGTTGAAAAGTAACTGTATCAGTAAAATAATAGAATGGACTGTCAAATTTTAATATTTGAAAGAATTAATTTTAATTAGAATCAGTAAATATTATTTTTAATACATAAATACAGAATAAAACATGGAAAATAAAATAACAATATATAAAAACATAAGGAAAAAAAGTAAAAACAAATAAGCCCACGCATAATTATAAAGTTCAATTTGATTTATCACATTTTAAGGTAGTTAAAATTAAAGTAGACATTTCATGTATTATAACTTATTTTTTAAAAATCTTTTCTTCAAAAGAAATCCATAATCCAAAATTGCTTTTACAATATTTTTTTTTTTAAAAAAGAACAATATCTTTCGTTGATTAAACACAACTTTTCTAATATTTTAATTTAAACATCAATGATACTGATTTCTCTGGGAGAAAATATTACTGAGTAAGTAAAACAGTAAAGGGTATTTCATGATTCATATACAAGGAGTAATACCACTAGGTCCACTTGATTATTGAGGAAAAATATTCATTGCTTAAATAATAACCATTACACCATTCAATTTCATTGTTCATAAACATGCAATGAAAATAATATTCATACTATCTTATAATATTCTAATCACAGTATAAATAATATAATGACAGGAATGTAAACCATAAATAAATAAAAATAAAAATAAAGTTAACAGGTCTAAAATTTAATTTAATGTTAAAATGTACCTTAGGGATCATCCACAATGTTGCACTAACCACTAATTGCACCCCGCCAAGAAAACTATAAACATAGTTTCCTATGAGACTGGCCATAATACCGCACAGTCCCTCACACCGACCTGAACCTTAATCTTGCACGAAACCATATATTTAATACTAACCATATAATAATAATATATATATAATATAATATATATATATATATATATATATATATATATATATATATATATATATAATAACCATATATATAATAAACCACACATTTTTTATGTCTCATTGTACCCCATTTAGCCCTGTACATATACTAAAATTTATAACTCTTTGAAAAGCTCAATAAAGGACATTGAAATTTAATTAACTGTATAACTTAATTTTTCACCAATATAAGTACTTTAATAATAGAAAATGTGCATAAACATTCATTCAGTTATTATTGTAGATGAGTTGAAATGCATTGCAATTAAATAATGATAAATCCTTTTTTTTCATGGATGATTCATTTTCACCAAAATAGGAGAGCTATGTCTTTCCGATAATGTTTGTAATTCCATATTGCTTTTTTACCTAGTTTTCTTTTATTTAATTTAATATTTCATGTTATACAATTCAAATACTTATAAATGATTTGTGCCCAGCTTCAAAATGATGAAAAATCATTTCTTTAGATTTTAAAGGGATATTTGCTTTTAATAAAATATTGAAGCCAATTTAATCCTACCCTGTTTTATTTTATCAAAACAACATAAATTAATACACATAATTAGTAATTCATAAATAAAATATATAAACAAACTGTATAATTTATATCATTATCCTATAAATTAAATTACACTGAATTAAAATTATTAGCAAATCACACTGAAACCTAATAGTAATTTGTATTGGTATTAGTAATGGTGGTGAAAAAAAGTCCAGCAAGTAGGCCTGTTGGCCCTTTTTTGCTTCCACAAAAATCAATAATTTAATTGATCAATAATAATTTACACTACTCTGTATTGAATCTTTCAGTCTTTCTAATGAAAGTCAGAAGAGATGACCATTCAACAGAGAAAGCCTTTTAATCTTTGATTCTAGCTGGACCCAATAAGCTGTATCTAATGGATGCAAATCAGTCTCAGTATGCTATACAGTGTAGAGTGGCTTTTGGTGCTTGACCCCAAAGCTGGCACATTTCATCAGCTACCACTCCATAAACCTTCAAATGTCTTTGAATGTCAACTCAATAGTATAAATGATGAGACGATTTACTAAACTTCCCACAGTATAAAATTCATATATCAAATTTTTCCATTAAACAAATAGAGAAGGTCAAGTGGATAAGGGTGATGTGAGGTTAGTGTGAGGGTTTGTTTGAAGGGTGATAGATGGAAGGTGTGCCATTGTGGACGAGGCTTACGAAAATAGATTCATAGAAAAACATGAAACAAAAATTAATTGAAAAAATCAATAAAGATAATCATTTTTTTTTCAAATAATGATTATCATGTTTTTTTTCAAATCACAACAATGATAAAAATGAACCAAACCCTCTAAAAATTAAATATTAGTACTCCATTGCTATGACATGCTAACTTCAAATTCATTAAAATAAAGAAGACAAGCAAGGCAACAATGTGTATATATATATATATATATATATATATATATATATATACATTGTTTTAACTAATACAAATTGCTTTAACTAATACAAATTGCTTTAACTAATACAAATTGCTTTAAATAATACAAATTGTTTTAACTAATACAAAGTTACTTAAATAATTATGTATCTAATATGAAATCTTTGAAGTTACAGGAGTCCATATCAGCTTAAACCTAAGGGTAGGTGATAGTTTGAACAGAAATGGATTAGATGTATAGAACTAACAATAGTATTAAATTAATATTTTCTTGTCTAAAGCAGCTTTAGTTATAAAATATATTGAGTTGATCCATTTTACCATTCAATCAAATAATTGTGAAGTATTTTCTTTTATGATCAAAAAGTGAACTAAAAGAAATATTAAATGAAACAAAGGATAAACGAAAATTGACAAATATAACACCAAATTCATATGTTCAGCAATCATTATTTATAGTAGTAGAAATCAACTACAAACTATATAAAATAAAACTATTACCATTTGTATTCCAATCATACATAAATGCAAAACATAGAAGAGAATTTGGTTGGGATGTTCAGTCAAAATACGAAGTAAAAATAAATAAATAATATTTATTTTTGCCGACATTTTGGCCCAAATTTCAGGCCTTCATCAGGGCTGACCTCACAAAAGAAATGTAAAACATTTAAAAAAATTCACAGGGCAGTTTATTAACGTTTTGATGAAGAAAAAGTAACATACAACATGATTGGCTTGTGTCCTTAATTGTATTGCTGGTATTATTATTATCTAGCCAGCTTGGCTAAGTATTCTTTCCACAAAAATTGACGAGGGAACCCCTAAAAACTTCCTAACGTAAGCATGATGTGGAGAAAATAAAAAAATTTAACCTACAACCTGCAATTATATAAAATTGATGAGTGCTTTTAATTTATCCATTCATAAAAGATAAGTGATTAAGATGAAGAAAAGTTTCTATTTTTGTTTTTATTTATTTATTTTTTTAATGGAGACATCACTCAATAGTCAAAAACTATCAATTAATTAAATATTAGTAGTACACTCCTAGAAAGTGAAAAGTAAAAAAAAAACATATCCAAAAAGTATACATATAAAAATTTTAATTTGGTTTATTGCTAAATAAACCAGTTCCTACCTCATTTTTTCTGAGTTGAAATTAATCCTCATGTGAAAAAATATATTCAATGGTTTAGATAAAACAAGTGCTTTAATAATAATAATAATAAGCCAAAATATAACGAAAGGTGATGAGTACAACTGCAATAGAAGATATTAAAGCGATTTATTTAAGGTTTTATATTAATAATTTATAAAATAGAAAGAATAATTAGGTAATAATGAAACAGATTTCAAAAGTACTGTAGATACTGAAAATATATATACATAAAATTTGTTCCCAGAGGATTCAGCTACTTTTTAAAAATATAACAGCAAGAATTCGATTATATGAACAAGGGGTAAGAAAAACAACAGATCAACCTTCAAAACCTATTTTAGAGATAACCAGTATATTATAGTGTAGTAAAAGAAATTAGTTGGAGACGATGATTCTTTTAAGAGCAAAGGTTGGCAGTTTGGCTTAAATAATTTAAAATCATGAAATGTAATCCATTAATTTGATATCATAAGAGAATTGATAAGACAAACAAGATAATTATGATTTTATTTGTTGGGTTATATTAATAAAGATTACTAAAAATAATTAATTTTGAAATTAAAATCTTTCAGCAACTAGGGCTTCTAGAGCAGTGCTGGCCTTAAGGCAAGGGAACACAGAAGCACCTGCTACTCTTTGGGAAAATAAAAAATTACAAAGCATAAGAGATAAATTGATTAATTCTATTAACAAACTATTGACACCTAAATTAGAGAGATATTGAATGAAATATAATTAAAATATTACAATACATAAAACAGCTTAAAAAATAAATTAATTTTTTGGGGGAGATAACATCATTGCCCAGAGCACCATATGCCTAAGGGCAGCACTGTTTCTGAGTGTGAGAAGAAAGAAACCCCAGGCAGTAAATTAAACAAATACATTTCTATGTTTTGTTATTTTGAGTAAAAATAGCAGTATAAGAAACATGAATTATATTTTTATTATTTTAGTTTGTTTTTATCTACCTTTGTATATTTGATTATACTTTTTCCATAATATAGACTATCTTTGAACCCAATAAGTTCATATAATCAATAAACTAGACTTGAACATAAAAAGTTGAGTATGTTTAGTTGTTAAATCTATTGTAAAAATCCTGATATTCATATCTAAGGTAATGCCGTGCTGTACTATATTAAACGTAATATTAAGAAAGGAATTAAATATTAAGTAGAGGGCCTAGAGAAAGCTCCATTATAAATCATTTTATGAAGAAGATGCCACTACAAGATAACTTATAATGAGCAAGGAATGATACTTTAATATGATTTAATATTATATCGATTCAGTTTTAAAATTTCTAGAATACTTAATTAAACAGTGAACACCAAATTCTAAAAGTAATGGAGGTTATATCCATAATATATAATAATAATATAATATTTATGAGTATATATATGTATATATATATATATATATATATATATACATATATATATATATATACATATATACATATATATATATATATATATATATATATATATATATATATATATATATATATATATATATATATATATATATATATAATTTCTTATTTTATTTAAAAATATGGAACTAAAGAAATTATTAACCTTATATCATTATTAAAGTTACTATCAAAAAGCTAACTAAATTATGAAGTGCTATGAATTTTTAAGTAAAAGAAAAATTGAAAAATTAACATCATTGAGCGATATATTAGTTATTTTTCATAGAAGTAGTGCAGATAAAGATTTTTCGACTGTATGTATGTCTGAGTGACTGAGTGAGATTTATATATATATATATATATATATATATATATATATATATATATATATATATATATATATATATATATATATATATATTCACGCAGACAGATATTGATGCATACAGTCCAAAAATCTTTATCTGCACTACTTCTATGAAAAATAACTAATATATCGCTCAATGATGTTAATTTTTCAATTTTACTTTTACTTAAAATTTCATAACACTTCATAATTTAGTTTGCTTTTTTAATAATAACTTTAATAATGATATAAGGTTAATAATTTCTTCAGTTCCATATCTTTAAATAAAATAAAAACAAGCAGTTTATGGAATTTTATTTTACTTTTATATCTATGTGTGTGTATATATATATATATATATATATATATATATATATATATATATATTTATGTTTGTGTGTGTGTGTATACACACACATAATCATTTAAAAAAATTATCATATAAAGTTTAACCAAGTTGAAAAATAAACCATTTAACAATCCAGAAGGTTTTTACAAATTAAAATAATTTTAAACTTTTAAAAACATTTCTTAATTAAATATAATTTAAATAGACAAAACATACAACAAGACATAATTAAGGTAATTTGTCAACAAGTAGTAACAACAAATAAAGTGATATATCAAACATAATAAAAAAATAAATTAATATAACTTTAAATATAAAAAAGATCAATAAATTAAACTAGGTCAATGTTTGAAAACTAAAATACATTTTAAATATTAAATAGCCTGTTTGAAAGTTGCCCAACGAGCATCATCAGATTCATGAGTCAGGTAACGAACACCAGTTGACTTTTCCAAGGTTCTTAAATCACACCATGTTTCATAATTCTAAACAGATAAAAACCCATTAAACAGATAAATAATAAAGATACTTGAAATATTTAGGTAGGTATGTACATCTGACTCATTGTCAAAAACACTGTTCACATAATGAGGTTAACTTTTCTCCCTCATAATACGTACTCATATATGTGTATACAAATGCCAACATATGCACACCAGACTTGGGTAGTATTTCAAATACAGTATTTTTTATTTTAAAATACAGTATTTTATATTTTAAGAAGTAAATTATATTGTTTGCATCTCTATTTCCTTTTGAAAATACAAAAAATTGAATTGAATTTTTATTTTATTTCTAAAATACATAAAATGTATTTAATTTTATTTCTAAAATACGTAAAATGTATTTAATTTTATTTCTAAAATACAAAATACATAAAATGTATTTTATTTGGAATTTTAAATATACAAAATACGTTATCAAATTGAGAAGGAGCCTTTAAGTTATATAGTATGGCTAATAGTTTGTACAAGAATTCACCCATGAAAATTGAGCTTGAAAATTATTTAAGATTGATGATGCTACATTTTTATTACAATTATCTTTGGTAATAAAACTGGTAAGTAGTTCTCTAATGTGTCAGATGCTCCTAGAATGAAATTGATGGCTGATCAATTGTTTGGGGAACAGGTGTCAAACAAAAATTAATTGCCAAAAGGTTTGGTTAGAAATTAATATCTAGTCTATTTACAAATTGTTCTTTAAAAAAAATGATGATTGAATAAAATATTTTTTCCTCAATAGATTGTTTTAAAACTCGAATCTACTGTGCCCTCCTTTCATAACTGCTTTCTTTACAAAAAATAAATAAATAAAATAAAAAATTATAATTTAAAAAGCAAATTATAAATTTTATATAGGAATCAGTTGTAAAGTGCAACTAAGTACATTAGATATGCGTATTTTGTGTTTGTATTTTATGTTTTTTTATCTTAAATACAAAATACTTTTCCTGTAAATATTTTAAATACATTGTAATTAAAATACACTGTATTTTAAAAACACAAAATACATGGTACTTTAAACACTGTATTTTAAAATAATAATTACAATACATTTTGCTCAGGTCTGGTGCATAAAAGTACATCCATACACGCACAAATATATATAACTGGATTATCAGCCCTGGCCAATCCTAATTGTTCAAGGTCCACTTTGATGCCACAATTTAGTTAAACATGGTTTAAAAAAATGTAATACAAATAAAACTTCATTATTATAATTAGATTCATTGAATCCTAATTAATAAGACATTTATTTATTATTTTTTTATTAAAAGTTCCCAATTTTTTCAATAAGATATGGTGTTCATGGATATCAAACATAAAACTGAAGGGCATAATTGCATATGTGTATTATGATGACGTATATCCATTTTAATTTATTTAATATTTTTGCTATATTTACAATAAGAAACAAAAGTTCAATAGAAATATAAAATGATCCAGCAAAGTAGCGTGGCAGACAGTATGTTAGCCAGGGCTGGATTAAATCAATTTCATGCATAGTAACCCATCCAATGTAAAAAGAAATATGTATAACTATTTTAAATAAAATAGAATAATGAATGTCCTTTTTCTTTCTCTAGCACTATTAGTAAGCCATTTATGAGTACTGAATGGTGTGGAAGAGGCCTGTAGGGAACTACGCCAGTAGCGCTTAAATTCATATTCTACGGAACAGCTTCAAATATTTTAAAAAGTTATCAGTGTTTTAGAAAGCAAAATATATTCCCCAGATGTTTTATTTCAGCACGTTTTGCGATATTGTTGCCCGTTTAATTACAAACGAAGCTTGATTTTCAACTTGTGTTTTTTATTACCTAAGGTAATTATTTTTGAATATTTTTTCATGGTTTTTTATTGTCTGACTAATATCTAGCTTTAATAAAAGACCAACTATGACAAAAATTAAACTAAATGCTGATTCTCAGTCATCAAAAAACTAACTAAAGTCAAAGTCGTCAGTCCGCCATGTTTGGACGCCATTTTGGGGCAGTTCTTTCACTTTTTTTTGTGGGAACATTGGCTTTTTTTAAATAAATAGTTACAAGGAACACAACGATATGCAATTTATAGGGATGTGGAGGGGATGCACGGTAGGGGGGTCTGGCCCACCGTGTATGAGTGTAAAGGGGAGTTTTGTGAATAATGAAGGGCCCTCGATCTCCCCTAAATTTTCTCTAAAGTAGAAGGGAAATTTAAGGGATGGGATCTGATCCTTCCCATTCAGAGACGATAAGGGAATAGTGGAGTATAAGGGTCATCTATGCATACCACCAATAGCAACTACGTCACCCTATTTATTTTATATTTAGTACTTACAATTTTTATCTCTTAATATTCTATTTCATTTCTTTCTTAATTTCATTAAGTTGTTACAGTTATTTTTTTATTGTTTATTTTATAAGTTCCCAACTCTGTTATTGTTATTTTATGTATTAACCATTAATAAAATTTAATTTGACATTTCAAGCTGTCATTTTATAGTTAATTTTTCATTGCTTTGTTAATTTCATTATGTCATTATCGTTATTTTATTATTATCAACTTCACCACTTTATTACCTTTCCTACGAACTTCCTAAGTTTGTTCCATTATTTCATAAACACTTTCTTTGAATGAAAACTTCAACTAACTTCTCTTCAATATATCTACGACAATGAAGTATCAATCTATCATTTTATTTTTTTCTTGTATAGCGGTTGTGGTGTACCCTTCAAACACATCTAACCCACTTTTGTTGTCTTCTATGGATAGGGATTTTCAATGAAGATATAGCTAATTACTCTTATAGTCTCATTTCTGATGCGCTTACGTCTTTGAGTTGGTTCTTTTGTGGTTTATTCTTTTGATTTGGCTGCCTGAAGTAATGGAGCAGCCCCATTTTTCACATTCAAAGCCTCCCATTTAAATTTTAGTTAATTTTAAGTATATCCATTCAACAAAATATTTTCTTTTTGTATTATTTGCATTGAGATTTTTGGAGACCTCAATAACTTGAATTCCTTGATAACTCATTTTATTTTTAACCCCTTAATTTTCTGGGCAGAGAGTGGTCACATGATTGCAATAATACCTAGTGGTTATCCAAATACCTAGCTCAGCCACGCTAAAAATGAGAATCACCCCTACATACATGCATTTTACTCCTAACTGGTAACTGAATCTAATCTTCATAACGACGACTTACAAATTATGTTGAAATGTCAGTACACATTAAACAATCTATTGCATTATTGTTTGTTTTATTTTTCATCACACCCCAAACATCATCTCCTTAATTTCATCTACAATCAACAATGTATCCATCACAGTTATAATTAACAATAAATCCATCACATTTATAACTATAGCTGAATTAAAATAATTAGAAAACCAAATTATAGAATATATATTCAAATTATATATATATATATATATATATATATATATATATATATATAATACAATCATATAATAGGTAAGTAGCAAATAAGCCATTATCAATACTAATTAATTAAGACTTACCTGAAGCCAAACATGTGAAAGTGACTTATCAACAGTAAATCTTTTCCTCTGTTTAACTTGAAGCAAATTGTTTATAAGATCAATAGCTGAAATATTTAATTCTACATAAGTATATTAAAACATACATCAAGCAAACAATAAATGTACCAATCAATACCTTCTGAAGAAATTTCTTTCCAAGGATTAGGTGGATACATAAATGCTGCATTTTGAATCTGCTCATTGATATCTTCATCTTCATTGAAAGGAAATGTTCCGCTTAAGGAAACATACACAATAACACCTACAGACCACATATCCAGAGATCGATTGTATCCCTTGTTACGAAGAACTTCTGGTGCTACAAACAAGAGATAAAAATCAGTACAAGCACATACACTCTCATACACATGTACATAAAAATAACCAATGATTTCAAACCAGAGATGGGCTAATGCTATTTTCAGTACCAAGTATTTTACTTAAATTGAATCATTACTTCAGTTAATCATTTGACATCAACTGAAGTAGTAATTAAATTTTTTGGTTCTCAAAAAACGTCAGTATTTGAGTAAAATACATTGTACTCAGTTTTCAGAATAGCATTTTCCTATCTCTGTTTCAGATTAACAAGACCACTGACAGATAATGGTGAAGCAAAAACTTAGCTTAAAATTTCAATATGACACTGACTGACATATGTGATGAATTCAGAAGTTATACATTTTTAGAAGCTCATAGAAGAGATGCGATATATATGACAACAAGTGTCATTAAGTCTCACCCTTCCCAATTCCACTCTCATCTTGTGGGCTCTGTTAAACGCAGCAATCAAGTCTGAGGTAGAGATAATTAATCCCTGCGAAGGGTTGGATAGGTGAACAAAAGAGAGATAGTGGTCTTGACAGAGCTGCTGGGAATAACCTTAGACCAGCCTTGTTGAAATAGAATATGCTGGTAGTAAGCCATACATAATTGGGATGGTGGCAAATGAACCTAGTTCATTGGGCCAGAAAAACTTGGTGATATGAAGGTTTTTGGTCTGACAATCCCAGTAATGACATTTTCCAGTGCACCACCCTAAAAAAAAGGTCGTCCCTGGTAGGGCGTGTCTCTGCTGTACACCTGACTCCTGAGATGAGACAGCCCTGCCTCTTTCTTAGTTTTAAGCAGGCCTTCTCATATTTGTTAATTTTATCAATTAGGGTGTAATTTTTACAATTGGTGAGAATTCATGTCACCAAGTCTGCAACAAGGATTTTATAATTCGCAAATGTGAAGGCTGAAAAGCAATGTTGATCTATTCTATAGCATAACTCCACTGCCAAGGGCAATTCCTTAACAGCCTGCCTGTTGCCATGGACGACTTAGAGTCCATTCAGCAAGAACCACCCACTACTGAAGATGAACATGCCAAATATTTCACTTCTTCTTTCACACAAGTACAATTAAATAGTTGTTTTAAACAATCTTTTCCTTGTTTTCCCACCTTGATTCGGTGGATTTTATATACTTTTTTTCAGACTTAAAAATAGTTTTAAAATTTATATTTAGTTAGGAAATTTCATGGATTTCCTAGGAAGCATGTGATTTCCATTAAATAATATTAGTTTTCAGAAATTATTATTTATAATTTTTTGTCAATCTTCGTTACTTTATGTTAGATATTGTTTTTTTCTAAAATTCTCCGCTTTCTAACGATATATTATATGTATACCTTATGAATATTATTTTTTGAGATTCATTTTCGACCTAAATAAACGTTTTTCCTTTTTTCAATTATCAAATTCTTTGAAAAGTTATATTTAGCTTTTATTTTACACCTGATAACAATGAGAGGTAGTTAATTATTTAAAATAAACCAAATAGAAAATAATTTAGAGGAAGAAATTTTGAACATTGGGCATTTAAGCCCTAATAAGTGACCTCAATAGAGATAAGACCTCAATGATATTAAAGACAACTTAATTATACATTGATATAACAAGTTTAACCAAAATCATTAAATCCATTTTTTAGAAAATTGTAAAATCGATTATATAAAGTGGCACTTCCAGCTAACCGATTTTAAGGAGTGGCTGTAACATCCAAGGCATATACTTAATTTAAATATGTATTCTCAGTTTCATACGACTTTTTATTTTTTAGCTAGAATTTTCAAACACATACACACACAGACCATTTTGTGGGACTAGGTTATTTGGACTCAGGGGACCTCAAAAGGTATATTTCTGTTGAACACTCAGATTCAAAAATTTTCATGATCAAAATACTTCCTCTGACTACATATTACATATATAGATAAGTGAAAGTAAAAAATTGTTAATTGAAATAACAGGACATATATATTTAGAAGAAAACAAATTAAAATAATATAATACCTTATAAATTCAATCATAAGAAATGAAAAAATTGTAAACAAAATCTAAAAATATATCAAGATATTAAATAAATGTATCAGCAGACCAAAATGAATGAAGCTAAAACTAGGATTGATTGAAATTACATAACAAACCATATTTACCAAGATAAGCAGGTGTTCCTACAACAGATCTACGAAAACTCTTTTCTCCTATGATTCGGGCAAAACCAAAATCACATAATTTTACTTGAGGAAAATCTGAATTTGAGCTTAACAAAACATTTTCAGGTTTTAAGTCACAGTGGACAATATTTTTACTGTGTAAGTGTTTCAGGGCAACTAAAATCTGAAAGTAACAACAAGATGGGATTATAATTAACAAACAATTTTCGATAGGATAGAAGGTAAGCAACATTATTTTGGATAAGGTATAAAGTACATTAAATAACAATAATAACACCTGTGTAATCAAAAACTTTGTAATTCTTTCTGACAAACGACCTCGTTCACTAGACAGTATCATTTCTAACATGTCACCCTTTAACTTCTCCATAATCACAAATATTCTATCAGGTGTTTCAAACATGCGTTCTAAATTCACTACACCTTGATGAGAAAGATTTTGAAGAATAGATACTTCATTTTTTAATTGAGCTTCTTGTTTTGTAGGAAAACGAAGTTTATCAATAACTTTAATGGCCACTGTTTTCCCAGATTTCCGATGAACACCTTTAAAAAATAAAATAAGTAGCATTAACCAAAATGTATAAACAAAAATAAGTTACATAGACTTACTGCATAAAAAATAAACTTAATGAATGTTTGAATCAATAAAATGATGCACATAAATAGGCTATTAACCTTTTAGCGACAATGAGCAGGAAGAGAGGAGCTGCCTTGAGCATAATAGTAGCTGACAGTTCTCTGTGCTCCAGTGATAGAATACTTTTCATGAACTCTACTCACCAATTTTTTAATTTTTTTTTTATCCTTTTTATTTACTGCATCGTTCTAAACTTATTTATTTTGTTTTTTCTATCTAACTTTTATAGAATTGAAGTGTTGAATTTTTACATTATCTTTTTTTTTTTAAAAAAGATATAAACTTTTAACTCTTTCTTTTTTTTTAAATTGATTTTTTATGCAATGAATAAGACAACAAATAAAAATAAAACTTTTTTATGTTTCTGTCATATTTACTCTTTAAAAAAAAATACTGAAACGTGTTATAATATTACTAAGAATGGAAGTAATATACATAAAATATTATACTGTAAATTTATTCATAACAATTCTATTATATTCATCTGAATGGCAGAAGGTACAGGACAGGAAAAAGTCCATTTTATCATTTACAAATCTAGCAGTGCCAGATCAAATCCGGTCTGGGGTGGGATCAAAATTTATTTTATGGCAGACCCATGAAACGAATATCTACCTTCTTATTTTGGTTACAACTCTGGAATAACCCCCTCTTATGCCAGAGATAGTGAGAAGTAGAGGGTAAAAAAAAACTACAGAAAAATACATTAAAAGGTTGAGAATAGTTTTTCAGCATGCATGATCCAAAAATTTGTTTTAAGTGAGACATGTATGACCAGTGCCTATTTGAGGTACTGTGATAAGTAATGAGCTTACAATGTAGTTGACAATTGTTTTTACTTTCTCAAAATATTGACAATTTCTCCAAGGAATTATGACGAGTTCTCTTAAATATTATTATTTGAGATAGTATTATTACATTTTTACAGTTTAGGGTGCTAAACTTCCAATGTTCAAGGTCCCAGGTTCAAATCCTGGCCTACAGCAGATAAATTATTAATTCTGTTGAGCATGATCTCGATCAAATAACCTCTTTGCATAACTGTTGACCAAAAAACAGTATTTTCCCTACATAGTACTGAATCCCCTTTAAAGACCCTTTATGGGTTGTAGAGGTATAAGTTTTTTTTCTTCAAATATTGACGATTTCTCCAAGGAATTACAATGAGTTCTCTGAACGATGTTAGGCGATGAGGATAAAAGTAATGAAGAAAAGTACTTAGTGGGTGTATGAATTAAAGAAACAAGACTTTATTTTAAAACTAAAAGAATTAGGTGTGGTTTTTGATGAAGCTGATTCTGTAGACAAGTGAAGACAAATTTTAGTGCAGGAATTGCAAAGTGAAAATAAAGAAGAAAGACCATTTGAATGTCACTAAGAGATCAGTTTGTTTGTGGGATAAAGAATCATAAGACAGGAGTTGAGTTATTTAGAAAAGAGAAGGTTTCATTTTCAGATGTTTTGAAAGTCACAGAGACCAGGGAACTGGCAATGGAAAGTGCTAGCAACTCATCGGATAACGAGTACTCGCAGGTAAACTATATAATCAGAAGAAATACAGACAGCAACAAAACAACTAAAGGTATTAGTCTAGAATTAACTCAAGGGCAGTCTAGTTATGGGAAGATTCAGAGTAAAGAAAACTTAATTAACACATCCATCCATCATTATTTAATAGCAATAAAAAAAAATATTAGTTGTTTTTGTTGTGGTGAGATTAACAGTCAGTATGCCAGAGAATGTATCCACAGATTTAAAGAGTGTAACTTTTGTAATGTCAGGGGCATTTGGAAAAAATGTTTCTAAAAAAAAATGGAACCAAAAAGTAAAACAAAGAGTAAATTATTTAGAAGGGGCATAAAAACAGAAGAAGATAGTAATAATGAACAAGATTTTTTCACTTAGAACAAGTTCTTTTAGGGGATACTGAATTCAGGCCTCAACGCCAGACCCAATATCATATATTTTCTCTCCCAATATCTAATTTCTCTCCGAATCATTGGTAAATTGTGGGAACGAGGAAAGAGTATCTTCTTGGCATTTAAAGATCTAACGGTTGCCTTTGATTTGGACCCTAGACAAGAACTGTGGAATGCTCTTTCTGGAAAAACATCCCACAAGGATTGGTAGAAGCTATAAAGTCGACCAATCACGATTCCAAAGGAATAGTAAGAATTAATAGAAGGGAGTCCGATACATTTGCGATTGAGAAAGGCGTAAAGCAAGGGGATAGTTTGAGCCCCCTCCTGTTCATAATTTATATAGATGAAATACAGAAAATGTGCAAACACAGGAGAGGTTTTACCAGGGAGAGGTCCTCTTCATTGGTCCTCTTCATGGGGAGAGGTCCTCTCGTTGGGAAGAAGCTGGGTTACCAAACTTAGTCTGTGGCCATTTAAACTAGAATTAAATTATTGTAATTCAGAGGAGACAAGTGAGAAAGTAATGGCTAAGGTTAAATTATTATTCCAGAAATTATTTAGTCCAGGGCAAGGAGTTTATACAGGAAAAAAGATTAAATTAATTTTTTTTAAAGACAGTGTCTATACAATTGAAACCACATAGGGTGTTTTTGCACTTAAAGACAAGGTAAAAAGAGAAATAAAAAGATTAATTTCCGTAGGTAATCTAGAGCCTGTGACGGTTAGTAGTTAGAGTGTGTGGTAGCTTTAAGTTAACCGTCAATCCATACTTAATTATCAAACGTCAACCTGTGCCAAGTAAAGAAGAGGTTTTTCGTGAATTACAAGTAGATAGTAAATGGTCCCAGATTGATTTAGCACTTGAAATCATGCAATTCAGAGTTGATGAAAGTTCCAAAGAAGCACTAACGATTATTACAGATGAAGGTTTATTTCAATATACTGAACTAGCGGAGGGTGTGGCGTCCAGTCCTGGAGAATGTCAGGAAATTTTAATAGAAATCCTTAAGGGAATTCCTTACACTGAAATTTACATTGATAATATTTATTGTACAGGTAGAACAGATGAAGAATGAATGTCTTTATCATAACCGAAATATTTAGGCGCTTAAATGTTTCAATCACAAGTGATTGACAAGATTGCTGACACTTGGTGACACTTGACAAGTGATGCCTTGTCAAGATTGCCTTTAAATGACCACACTCCGGTATATGATTCAGAATTTACAGCTCTTAACTATGTGGAAGAGGGGATGCCTTTGTTGAATTACAAACAAGTGGTCACTGAATCAGTGAAAAATAAAATATTAAGCAAGGTGATAAATTGGGTAGCCACTGGCTGGTCAACTGAAAATAAGACTTTATTTGATATCGAAAAAATGTTTTTCTCAAAGAAACTAGAATTATAGCTGGATAAAGGATGTCTCATGTGGGGAATAAAAGTGATTATACCAGAATAACTTCAACTCATCTTACTAAAGCATTTACTAAGATCACATCTTGGTATAAACAAGATGAAGAAAATGGCAAGATCTTATTTTTGGTGGCCGAATTTGGATTTAGATATTGAAAGTTATGTTGGAAGTTGCTTCACCTGTGTAGCAAACAAAAAAGAGTCCAACAAAATTGGGAATTTGCATAGGCCTTATCCAAGCAAAGCTTGGTCTCGACTACACGCTGCCTTCTTAGGTCCGTTACGAAATAGGATATTTTTAGTTGTCATAGATGCCCACAGCAAATGGCAAGAAGTTTTTGAAATGAAAGATAATATGAAAGCCTGGAAGGTTATTCAAATCTTCAAAAAGTTATTTGTCAGACACGGATTGTGTGATGATTTGGTTACTGACGGAGGACCCCAATTTACAAGTAGTTTATTCAGAAACTTTCTGAAAAGGAATGGTATATGGCATACAGTAACACCTCCAAAATATTCAGCAACAAACGGAGCTGCAGAAAATTTTGTTGATACGTTTAAAGATAAAATGTGCAAGATGTTATGTATAAAAGAGAAATTAAAACGAAATTTGACCTTCTGAAACCAAATGTGAATAATGATGTGGAACTTAAGCAGTGCCGATCCATCTTAAGGAATGAATCATCTTGTTGTATCAACTTTCAGGTAAATGATGAAGTAATGGTAAATGATTTTAGCGTAAATGCCATAAATAAGAGGACTCGAGGAAGAATAAATAAGCAACTGCCACCTGTCACATTTTTAGTTGAAACAGACGATGGTATTACATGCAAACGCCATGTGGACCAAATTGTCAGATTTCTCCATGAGAAAAAAAATAAGAAAAGAGGCTATTTCTGTAAATCAACAAGGGTTAATGGCCATGTTGATCTTAAGCAGTTCTTTTAAGCTGTTGATGTTGTTATGGAGATTCCTGTCCTCTTCTGTGAAAATAAAAATGTCATCGGCAAATCAAGAAGTAAGAGTTTTACTGGTCTTAGATTAGCATATCCTAGGTGGAATTTCCTTATATTCTCTTTGGTCCTCCGAATAAGATCCTGGAATATATTTTGCTTAGTATGCTTAGGAGAGATATTCCACAGTGGTTAATACAATCTTTCTTATCTCCTTTCTTAAAGATTGGAAATATGACTGTTACTTCCCAATCTTTCAGTATTTTCTTCTGCTTCCATACCAGGTTTAAAAGGTGCAACATCATTTCTTCTCCATTTAGTCCCATATATTTCAGCTTTTCGGGAGTTATTTCATCCTTACCTGAGGATTTTCCCAGCTTCATACTCTGTAACCCTTCCTCTAATTCGTCTTCATCCATGAAAACATCCTCTTCGCAGGTATTTCCTTGGTTCTATTCTTCATTTACTTGGGTTGGGTCTCTCTTACAGCAAATTTAGGAAATATTCTCTTTATCTTTCCATTATTTGGTCACTCTGCCTGAGAGTATTCCCCTCCTTGTCCTTGATGAACTTCAATATGGGCGCTCTTTCTTTACTTAATCTCTTAAGTATACCGTAGAACAACTTTTGATTTTGGTGGAAATCAAATTCCAATTTTCGTCCAAAATATGTCCAAGCTATCCTCTTGGCTTCTATGACATTGTTCTTAGCCTCGAGTCTTTTTCTCTTGTACCTCAAGAGTATTCTTTTTAAAGAATATTCTTCTCTCCAATAATTTTTTTCACTTCATCGGACCACCATGCTGTTCTCTTATATTGGACCCAAATTCGTTTTTTTCCACAAACTACAGTTGCCGCGTCCAATATTAGTTTCTTAAACTAAATTCAAGGTCTCTAAAGAGAAACACGCTAAAGAAGTGGTCCTTTGTTATTAAGGAAGAATTATACAAGAAAATGGAGAAATGGGAGGCGGTCTTGCCTAGGATAATAACAGCCAATCTTCAGCTATCTCCAGGTAAAATCACTTTAGTACAAATTTATGCTCCAGCTCAAGATTCCTTTGTAATAGAAAAGGAACGATTTTACTCGGACTTAGAAAGAATAACGAACAGGTTCAAAAGGATGAGTAGGAATATTATCTGTTGTGGAGACTTCAATGAAAGGACCAGATGGGACTTTGAAGATATGCATAAAGTCATGGGAAAGCATGGAGGTGAAAGGACAAAGAATGAAAATGGACAAAGATTGATAGAATTTTGCATTGATGATAACATGCTTATTGGTAACTCCTTCTTTCCACACATAAAATAACATTTTCGGCACAGGAAATAAACAGTGTTATCGATTACTTTATATTTGAAGAAGATATCAGAGGTTGGTTCACAGACATTAAAGTGATCAGAATTGCTGAAATAAACACAGATCATTTGCTTTTGGTCACAGATACCCAGATTATGAAGCCTAGAAACATGACATTTAAAGCATATTAGAAGATAAATGTGAGAGCCCTTGACTCAATTGAGAAAAGACAAGAATATGAGGCATGCCTAGAAGCAAAAGTGAAAAAGTCAGACCATAATGGGACTGTGGAAGAAATCTGGAAGTTCCTAAAAGATAGGATACTTGAATCAGCAAGGTCAGTATGTGGAGTGAAGAAAATAAACACCAAATAAAAGCACACAAAATGGTGGAGAGAAGGATTCAAAGAAAGATTCTACAGTAAGAAAAAGGCACGGAGAAAGCATACCTGATGAATCGTATACCACAGAAGTGGGAAGTGTACAGGCCTACATGCCTATCCAAAGTGACCTACAAAATTTACACTACTATATTAGAAAACAGGTTAACATCACTGATAGAACCAGAATTAAAAGATTAGGCTGATTTCAGAACAGGAAGGAAAATGTAAGACCACATATTGATCACAGAAATGTTGAAAAGAGATGGGATAGAAATTGAAGTATATATATATATATATATATATATATATATATATATATATATATATATCACTTTCTTAGACTTGAAAACTGCCTTCAACTCAGTACCCCAATGTGAAATATGGAGAGCATTAAGAGGAAAGCATATTCTTGAAGACCTTCTGGCAGAAATGAAATCAACATACCAAAGTCCCAAAGGAATAGTGTGTGTAAGTGGCAAAGAGTCCTCCAAGCCATTTCTGTTGGAACGAGGTGTGAAACAGGAGGACAGCTTGAGTCCATTATTGTTTATCTCGTTTATGAATGAAATCCACAAAATATGAAGAAGAAGCGCTTGGACTGCAGTCGGTATGTGGAACATGAGGATAATTAAAGTGCAGATGTTCCTATAAGCAAACGATGACTGAACCTCAAAAAAACTGTAACATGCAATTAAAGAATGACAATAAGAACTCACTCGTGAAGGAATGATTATCAATTGCTGCAAGAGTAAGGCTATGACTGTAGCAAGAGATGAGGGAGATATAAGAATGACATGCAATGGAGAAGAGCTGGAGAATGTAGCCTATTACACCTACCTTGGAACGTGGGGAATAGTAGGAATCTGGGAAAATAGCCCAAAAAGTTTTCAACAGAAATCCATATGGAACTTTGATGATATGGGAACATATGTAGAATGGGAGAAGACAGAGTACTAAAGAAAATTATGGAAGCGAGGCCAACTGGCAGAAGACCATAAGGCAGGCCAAGAAGAACATATCTGGAATATATCCAACAACTAGGTCAGGAAAGAGATAAAATCCTTGGTCAGTTGAAGGAATTGGAGAAAGATCAAAATGTATGGTTGAGGGGCTGGAGGTTCCTCCACTCTGAAAGGCACACAAGGAGAAATAAAAATAAAAAATAAAAATTATAGTATAATGTGAGATTTGATTCACTATTTTCTCTACTTATACCACAGAGAACTTTATAAGAAATATAAAGATACCTTCTTTTGTCAGAAATAAAAACATAGATGAAGAATATTTTTCCAAACAATAACAGACTACAATAATAGCTTTATTTTCACAACTAAATTAAATTGTTCAGGTTATAAGAATCAATTGATATATATTTAGAAATGACAATTAATTTACACATAGAACACCTTAACAGATACATTACCTCCATATACAATTCCAAATTGTCCAGAACCCAAAACTTCATCAGGAAATATTTGATATAAAAGTGTCATATCAGTTATTCTTCCTTCATTTTCATTATTATATTGAGAAGCTATAAAATATTACCAATAAATTCATTAGTGACTAAAATAACATACAATTTAGATAGAAAAAAAACAACATGAAATATAAGTCATCAAAACCACACACACAAAAAAAAAAAGGAGTAAAAATAGATATTTCATTACAAGGATAAAAACAGATTACCCCTGTGGGGTTGCTAATCCTCCATCGGGTGCCTCCCCAGGTGACAGATAGGGGAATACCTCCCAGATATGGTTGGTACCGGGGAAATGAAATACCCAGGGTAGACCAAAACTATCTCCGAGTAGATGTGATTCCTCAGTTATAGTGAAGACAACACGTCTAAAGGAAGAGAATATCGATCAAAAATTTCCTGGTTCTCCAGGTTGGGGGTTAGGAGTCGGTCTAAAGATCCGGCCCAGTAAAACAACCATTGTTACGAATCCTTCACAAATAGCCGGAATGATTAATGGTGCGACCCAAGTGCGGACACGGTAAACACTTGTCTCTAGGAACATCGAAAGTAAGAAGCCTCCTTCAGATTGGAGCGAGTAGGAATCTTGAAGAACTTTTAAGGTATAAAATAGATGTAGCAGCACTCCAGGAACTCTGCAGGAATGATAACAAGCTGGTTAATCTAAAGGACTACCTTCTTATCAACAGTGGACATAAACGGAACCAAGTTTGGGACAGGGTTTATGATAAATAATAAACTGAAATACTCTCTGCTGAAATACGAAGCCATCAACCCATGTATATGTGCAATAAGACTAAGGGGACTGTTCTTTAATATTTCTATGGTCAGTGTGCATTCCCCTAATGAAGATGCGGATGATTAAACAAAGGACACATTTTATGACACTCTAGAAAGAAACTACGATGCTTTACCCACCCGCCTATGACGTGCAACTTATCTTTGACGTGAGACTTCAATGCAAAGATACGCAAAGAAGAATACTTCTGTCCCACGGTAGAGCTGAATAGTAAACACAAGGAAACCAATAACAACAAGTTAGTAGATTTTGCTATGGGGAGAAGCATGGAGGTAAGCAGCACACACTTCCAGCACAAAGATATCCATAAAGAAACATGTATATCACCAGATGGCAAGACGAGAAATCAAGTAGATCATGTCTTAATTCAATCGAAACATGCCATGGATATTCAAGACTTCCAAAGATGTAGAGGAGCAGTGTGTGGATCAAACCACCATCTAGTCAAAATAAATTATATGCAAAAAATTGGGTTGAAGGCGCGATGAAGAGCAGAAGAGCCTCCGCTTTGTTTTGATGTGAACGGCTGAAGGACGAAGGTACAAGACAAAGATTAGTCTCGTGAGTGTCTGGAAGTAATCTCTGAGCTACTTGGAAGTAATGGGAGAATAAACGATGTCTGCTGAAGTTGGACACATCTGAAAGAAGCCTTAAATAGAGCAGCGATGGAGGAGCTAGGCGAAAAACCCAGACCAGCAAGAAATAACTGGCTTGGTGAGGAATACAGGCCAATACTCAAAACAAGAAATGAGGCGAGGCGTAGGATGATTCAGCGTCACACTATAAGTACAGCCAAGGAGTACAGTGACAAGTGAAAGGAAGAAAAGAAGATATGCAGGCAGAAGAAAAGAATCTGGGAAAGGAAGAAGCTGGAAAATATTCAGGAAAAATTCGAAGACCATAACTACAGCGGTTTCTTTGGAGGTCTGAGATTCGAGAAGGATGGCTTTAGACCTCGTCTCAGCTTTTGTAAGAATTAAGATGGAAACTTAGTTATGGGTAAAGAAGAAGTTGTTAGCAGATGGGCAGAATATTTCAGGGAGATATTGAATAAGGATCACATCATTAACGATAGTGGGCCACTGGAAGCTGACCTTGACAGGATCCTGAACCCGCAATCTGGGGAACTAGATGAGGATGATATATCGCTGGACTGGGAGGAAATTGTGAGCAATCTAAAGATGCATAAAGCCCCTGGGATAGATGGGATTGAAGCAGAGCTGCTGGAATACCGTGGGGACGAAGTATGGGAACAGCTCTATCAGCTCATATATGATATCTGGTCAGAAGAAGAAACCCCTGAGGACTGGAAAGTAGCGGTTATCTGTCCCATATATAAGAAAGGCGACAAACACTATTCAGAGATCTCATATCCGTGGGTGTTTCAAGGAAACTGACCAGTTTGGTAAGAATGACAATGAAGAATACACGATGTCGAGTAAAGCTGCAGGGAGTACTATCTGAGGAGTTCCAGATAACGACAGGAATCTTACAAGGAAATACAAAGGCAATCATACTCCTTAATATGCACTTGGAAAAAGCTGTGCGTGCCATCAGAACAAGCCCGGGAGGCACAATCTTTAATCGCCTCACACAGCATCTTGCCTAAGCAGACGACGTGGAGATTGCGGCCGATCCCTTCCAGCACTGGCAGAAGCTCTAGAGGAGTTTGAGGCGGCAGCAGCAGCAAGACTTCTGGGCATAAATGAAAATAAGACTGCCTATATGATGAGTAGCAGACAACATCCTGTGCAGAACAAAGAAATCCTAAATATAGGCTCCTTAATGACAGATGGTAACAATATTAAGGCTGAAATTGGTGACAGAATAGCTGCAGGAAACCGATGCTATTTAATTACTGATGCAGCGGGTATTTAAATTCCATGGTATGTCAAGGAAGGCAAAGGAAGTAGTGTATAAGAGCAAGATTTGTCCTGTAGTAATTTGCGGCAGTGAAACATGGACAATGACGGCTGAGTATGAAAGAATGCTAGGAGTCTGAGAGAAGAAGATCCTGCGGAAGATACAACCAGGAGCTTGCTGTACTATACAGAGAGGATGCCATCAGACAGGACAGGAGGGAAGGGTGCCAAAGAAGAAAAGGAGAGGCAGGCCACCACATCGGTGGGTAGATGACGTAGAGGAGGATTTGAGACGACTCGGTATCAGGCGGTGGAGAGCTGCCGCAGCAGATCAAGAAAAGTGGCGGAGAATTGCGAAGGATCCTAGCAGACCATAGTGCCAAGGAAGAAGTAAAACAGATTAACTTAAGACTGATACAATATAAACAAATTATAATTAATAAGATTAGTATGACAAATATGTCAGGTGATATCAGTCTAAAATACTAAATTATACCCAAAGAGTTGATATTAACATATAACTTAAGCTAGTTAAAACAAGCACTTATTATCATGAATACTTTAATACTTCTGCTAAAGATTTGTGAACCTAAATAAATCAAACAGGTATGAACGGTTAGCTCATTATGCTTAAATAGGCATTTGTAAGTACACCATGATTAAAAAGGTATTGAAACATCATTTTCCAATATGTAGACTGAAAAGGACTAAAATCTTCATTTCTTCTACATTTTAAAGATGTGATATTTACAAAAATCAGCATATTTTATATTGAGGATTCAACAAATATGAAAGAGATAGGTCAAAAGACCCAATGCTACAAGGAATTTAGAAAGTTTATGGCTAGGGTCTCATATGTGAGAGGCGCATAGAAAATTTTTCGTTTAAAAATGTTAACTTTCAAGCCAAACCTTGCTCAGACTGATTTACTTGAATGAGTGTCATCCGAGACCATTTATTGAAGAAAATCCAGCAGTAAGCATATGCATCAGATGGGAACAGTTGTTGATTGTTTAGCAATCACCATCATTTAAGGGTTAATCTATGGTACCAGAAACTATCTAGACATTAAATATAATAAATATTTATCTAAACACACACTGATAACATGCAATGGTGTAGAAAAAAACTATGTTTTCCAGTGAGACTTGTTAATAATTGTTATATTTGTATCAATAGAATAACTTTACTGTTAATCTGTCAAGGAAACATAGATAAGATATTTAAATTACTATAATTAAAAACTATAGACATAGGAAAAAACAAAACATACTATATAGTCAAGCAGTTTTTATTACATTCTCCTCACACAAACATCAACATTTATAGAACAGCAATGTTATTGAAATCAATACTAATGTTATTAATTATTCAAAATGCATTCTAACTAAACCTATACAGACTAGATATATCTTAATCTCAATTGTCTATATTGCTTTAGTAACTAATCACTTATTTATTAGTTAATTACTCAATAACAGGATTCTGATAATTTTATTAAGAAAAAAGTCATAAAAATAATTTTTAAAAATGCTAACCTGCATTAGGAGTAACAGGCATTAATGCTTGCCTGATAGCAGTTTCCCAAGATTTTCCAATATGTGCTCCATCACCAGTTGAAAAGTTTGTATCTTCACCAACATAATAATCTACTTGTTCTGTCCTTATTTCAAAACAATGCTTCACATCTAAATAAATAATTGAGTCAAAATTGAAAGAATATAGTTATCATTGTATCTTCAACAAAGTAGGTAACACAATATGTACACACACACACACACAAATGTACAGCCGATTCTCGATTATATACAACTATGTATGATGTTATCTATAGTGACATAAATGAAAAAAATACTTATTTATATATCGAGAGAAAGAAATGATGTTATTGGAAAAGCAAAAAAAAATAAAGTTTTCATTTAAAGGCACTATAATGGAAAATATACTTGTACATTATTACAACGCACTAACGGATCCAGGATTTAATTTTGGGGGGGTTTCAGCCTGAAGATTTTCTTTTATGTATATATATTACGATAATTACTTCGGAAGAAAGAAAGAGACTAACTATCTATATAAAATTGTGTTTAAGTGATTCTTCAAGTCCTAAAATTAATTGCCCCTTCAGGAAGATTAATTGGAAATAATGCGATAAAAGGAAATTAACAAAGTAACAAGTAGCGTCATTCACAGATATTGCTACATCAAAATTTTCATCTTTTTTTTTTTTTTTTTTTGTCATATATGTACCAGGCCCCCCAATATTGTACATACTGTGCCCCAGGTGAGGAATATCCATGAAAGAAAATATTGTTAAAATTTTTATAGCTTAATTTTGTTTCATGCTTCAATTTAACTCTATATCTTGGTTAATTTTTTTATGTTAAATTAAATCTAATTCATAATTTAATTAATTTTCAATATTAAAGGCATTCATTCATGTCAATGTTGCAATTAATTAATGTAATATTAAACGGTTTGAACAGCCAGCAGGTGGGTATTGTCTCTAATACCATTTAAAGCAACATTGGGGCTTTTGTTCGATTCCAGCTCATACCAGTTGGCCTGGGACGCCCTCATGCTAAAGTATGATAACCTGCGCGTTCTCGTGCCACGTTGCCTCCAGAAGGTTTTGAATCAGGGCCCCTACTTCCGGCAGTGATAATTCTTAAAACTCAGCTTATCTCGCGGCTGTTGGCGAAAGTACAGTTTCAGCGCGTTGGTTCTGGAAAGCGAAAGGGACGTCTCATCTTGTCCACCTTGGCTCTCCGCACGTTAGACCTGGTCACTAGACGGCAGGAGTTACTTACCGCAAAAAAAGGTCATCGCTGTCGTGAGACATCGGATGATGTCCTCTAAGATGGCCCGCGAATTCGAGTTTACACCTTTGGATGCGTCACGCGCCCATCACTCGGATAGGAGGAAAGCTGGTCCTCCACTTAACTCTCCTTTCAAGCGAACGGTTTCGATTAGGGACTGTGAAAATGAATCCATACGCCAATGTTCGCGTGATGGATCTCTGCGGAGAAATTCTAGTTCTCCGATTAAGGACACTGCAAAGGGAGGTGTCCACTAGCGCAGTGTTTTAGGTTTCTGGCGCTGACGATCAAAAACCGCTGCAATTTTGTAGAGTTGACTAGGCTGTGTTCTAATTGTCTCAGGTCGAGCCATGGAATTTCGGAATGCCGTTCTTCGTTTTTGTGTATGTCCAGACCGTTCACAAGTGCCTATCATCCTAACTAAACTTAAAAATATTTCCTTATCATCTAATGTCCTTAAGTTCTCCCAATAAGTTGTACCTCTACCCCTGTCCAGAGGCGTCCCACAAAGATCCTCTTTATCGCCCACCCTCATTTTCATCTATATCAATGACCTTCCTTCCTCTATCATGCACTGTCAATATCACTTATATGGCGACAACGTCCAAATTTACCTATTCTTTAACATGGCGGATTCATATAATGCCATCCTGAAACTGCAACAAGATATCAATAGAATATGCGCATGGGCGAATCTTAATAAGCTCACATTAAATACAGAGAAGACAAAAGCCATCCTGATCAGATCCCCCTCACTCCTCAAATCCATTTCAGTACCTCCCAATCTTCTCCTGAGCAACTCAGATATCTCTTTCTATACTACCGTTAAAAACCTTGGTGTTACCCTTGATCAATCCCTCTCCTGAAAACCACACATCCCCCAAATTTTCCGCAGTACTATTTCTACCCTACAGTTTAACCATCTACATTATCTTCTTCCATTCAAAACCCATCAACATCTGGTCTCATCTCTTGCTTTCCCCCACTTTGACTATGGCTGTATGGTGTATGGTGGACTCTCGTGTATGGAAGATTTCCTGGTAGAATGGAAGTCTCTCAAAGCAACAGACACAGACAACAGGAGATTGTTCCATGCTGCAAAAATAACTGGCAATTGGGATACCCATAAGAAAGCTCTTACTGAGTATCACAAATCTGTCAGAAAAGCCAAAAGACAAGCCTGGAGAAGGTTTTGTCTGGAGGTAGATGATATTCAGGCTGCATGTCGAGTTAAAAAATTCTGAAAAAACAAGTTAACCAAGGTACTCTGGGAACACTCAAATACGATAATAAGCATACCATAAATGGAACTGAAACTTTGAGTGCAGTAGCAAAAGCACACTTCCCCAATTGTTGTATGACAGAAACAGAACCTCTTGATCCCACTACACAGGTGGTACTGGTGTACATATATGGGACTTGGCAAAAAGAGTGATTACTAACAGCAGACTTGAATGGGCGGTACATTCAACTTTTCCATTAGTCCCAGAATAATCAATTGTTTTCACTCATTTCATTCATTCAAAACAATCATGCTCAGATCACAAATATATCTGATTCGACATATCTGATAGAAAACAATATGATGTGGAATTTAGAGATCCCAAACTAATAAATTGGGATTCCTACAGCACCAATTTGGAGACGGGCGTTAAATGCTGAGTAAGCTAAAAAGCTGCTCCTATATCCCTTGTCGGGGGGGACATACCAAACTGCTGAATAGGATTGAGTATGATGCTAGCCATGCACTCAGACACACAAATCCGTGAGTATCGGGACAGCAAATATGATGTCGAGATTGATAACAGCAGACAATACAAACCAAAAAATGGTATAGATTGTTATATAGATGGCTCTCTAAAAGCTTATGACTCAGGAGCAGGCATCTATGTTTAACAACACTGGACTGATAAGAAACAACGACACTCGAAGCAGTTTTTTAAAGGTCCATGTGATAAAAGAAGCAAGCTGCTATTGAGTTTAGACAGAGCAGCTCTCAAAAAAACTTACAGCAATCTATACTGGTCACTGTAAGTTAAATTATCACATTTTCAATCTCTGTGTGACCATGAACCCGCTATGCAGATTCTGTCAGGAGAATGAAACAGCCTTTCACATTTTTTGTCGATGTGATAGGTTTACAAGGGCTAGACAAGAGCTATTTGGGGGGGATCGAGTGGATTACCCCAGAAGCTATAAGTCCATCAATCCAATAAGCCTCTCTATTAAGATACGCGGAAGCGACTAAACTAACATTTTAGAAATAAAACGGCCATTACATACGGTGCACAATAGATCCTCAAGGGTCATAATGCTTTATGCCAAAGGATTAAAAATTGAATATTCAACAAAAAACTTGAGTTACTTGAAAAAATGCCTAACTTAAATTCCCTACTTTTTTGAGAAAAATCAGACCATGCTTTATATGAATATTTTGGAGCTATTGAGGTCTGTTTTCAAATGTTTAAATATCTCCTTTTGCTTACAAGACTGCCTGTATATTTCCAAAGTATCTGTTGCGTCCATAACGCTGTTGTTATGTATGGTTGGTGTTTATTTATATTAGTTTTTTGTATATTTTTTGAAGTTAGGAAAGTGATAATATCTTAACAGAATTCATCAAGTTTGGAAGAGAAGAAATTGAAAATACGCTGCTGACTCTATTCCAAAAATATGGGATAAAAAAAGAATTCCAAAAGACTGGGAATATAATATAAATATCCCGATACACAAAAAAGGCAACCAGAGTGAGTGTGACAACTATTGGCCAATATATCTCTCACCAGTTGTCTATAAACTGTACACCAGAGCCCTCGAAAGAAGGCTACAAACAATAGTATAAGACAGTCTAGAACCAGAACAAGGTGCTTTCTGCCCTATAAGACAGATGATGGATCATGTGTTCTCGCTAAGAATGATAGTGGAAAAGGCTTGGGTTTGAGGGAAGAATATTAACCTCGTTTCCTTGGACCTTGATGGACCTGTAGACAGCCTTTGATAAAGTCACCCGTAAAGAGATTTGTGATGCATAACATATGAAAAAAGTCTCTCCTAATCTGATAGAGGCTATAGTCAGCCTTTCAAGAACCTAAGGGAGTGGTCCACCTCATTGGAAAGGAGTCCGGATCCTTCTCCTTTAAAAAGGGTGCTAAGCTAGGTGACAGCCTAAGTCCCCTCTCTCCTCTTCATAACATTTATAGATGAGATTCTTAAGATCTGCAAGAGAAAAATTCCACGGAGAATTGTTGGATACAGAAACCTTCTCCCTATTTTGGCACAGGTATTTATATTTGCAAATGACATAGTTCTAATAGCAGACTCTCAGGATAATCTACAAAAAGTAGTTATGGAATGGAAAGAGGAATTAATCTGTAAAGGTTTGGATATAAATGTAACAAAAAGTAAAGTAATGCATATAGGAAGAAATGAAGAAGTATTAAATATCAATTGCAATGGAATGCATGGATACATACTAATGTTTGGGTACACTTGTAAGCAGAGATATTTGGATTGATCCAGAAATTTTAAACAGTAAGGAAAGCCAACGGGGTCTTTTACAAAATCTGTAATACTTTAATCAGCTAGAAGGAAATTAATAGAAATATTAAACTGGTAGTATATAAAACAATATTCCTGCCGGTATTATTATATGGAGCAGAACACTGGATAATTTTGGAAATGCATATGTCAAGAATAACTGCCACGGAAATGATGTTCCTCAGAAGAATTGTAGGAAAGACAAAGATATACTGTATATGTAATGAAGTTGTTACGGACGAATTAAGTATAGTCTCAGTGAAAGCAATAGTAGAGGAACGACAAGTCAAGTGGTTGGGATATATGTGGAGAATGGCAGATTCTTGCAAGACAAAATGGTATATGGAAGCGAAACCTGGTGGACAAAGACCTATGGGATGACCCAGGAGGACATATAGGGAGTACCTGAAAGAGCTGAGAAACATGAAAGGAAAAGACATGGGGCCATATGCATCAAATGGCCGAAGATAGAAATAATTGGAGGAAGTAGAATGAGGCTAGCGCTCGATGCTGAAAGGCACAAGAGGAAGGAAAAGAAGAAGTAAAGTTTTTTTCATTGGTTTCGCTTATGATATTATCTTATGTAACTATTGTTTTAAGGTGTATTTAAAATCTATTATCAGGTTATTCTTTGCAAGCACTAATTCATCAAGGCTTATTGTTTTGTAAGAACAATTTTGTACATTCAGTTTCAGAGGTATTGGATTGCTCTGGGCCATTTTCTTACTGAGAAATCATTTCTGAGTGTTTTATTAGTGATTGTGTCCGTAAGTATTCGTAGTTTGACCATAATTTCATTATCCTGTACGTAGTTTTCTTGAAATCAGTCAATTGGTCATTCTATCATGGGACAGTGCAATTTTTTTTTTTTTTTTTTTTTTTTTTTTTTTTATCATGTCAGTTTCATTACCACTTTAGATGATAAATATTTTTATCATACCTACTTTTCCGATTTTCACAGAATTCGCTATGAATTCCTAATTCCTGAATTTTCTGACCATATAAAATTCCCAACATATTCCTGAATTTCCTAAATGGTAGTCTTTCACTAAGCTCCAAATCCAGATGATTACCATTATCCTACCTATGTGATAAGCTGATTATTGAGTGCATAACAAAATTATTACCACAAATCAACTATCCTCCTTAAGGTGTACTTTTGAACTTAACTTTTCAACGAAATTTCAGCTTAAATCTAATACAATCATAGCCTTGGCAGAAAGTCTCAATTGCACTTAACTAGTTAATATATATATAATAGAAACCCAAAAACATGACTGTAAACTTTTCAAAAACTATATCTATTAAATTAATGAACATCTCTAGAGAAAATTCCAAAGCAACAAATGTTAAAGAAGGCCTTAAGAATATCACCTACACATCACAGGAAAATATTATCCTTCTACATTAAATAAAGTATTTGTCCCACTTGAGAAGCATTATTTTTATGAAATAGAACTGTTAGACATAGGAGAAAATAAAGAAATGTTACCTGGACGAAAAAATAGAATTTAGGAGCTGATTAAAATTTAAGTGGGTTGTTTATATACCACTCTCCGTTCAGGTCCTTAGTCCCAGTAAGACAGTGAGTGCAGGTCAATGTAGTTTATTAAGCCTCCTGTTGTTCTAGTAGATTTTTCTGACAAAAATGTCGAACTATTCTTTAATCTAATATATTATCTAATTTAAAAAATATTAACTCACAAATTGATCAAACTGCTAATCTTTTATTATAAATTGAAATTTCTTGTTTGCACGTCAGGAAACTTAAAAAAATCATATTTACATAACTAACTAGTATTATGTCTATTTTCTGTATTTTTACAGACATTTTATCCCTATTGAAATTTGCAATCAGTGTTTTTACCTATTTTTATAAATTATTAATTTCAATTATTTTTATTATATTATAATTTTATACCATGTTTACATCAATAAAACCTGCATTTGTGAATTTCTTATTTTTTGATCACCAGATTGGTCTTATAAATTAAAGATTATATTGAGTTGTCCAGAAAATAATGCAGGATTTTGAGTTTTCTTTAAAATACCCTTCTATATAACAAACTGTTTACGTTTACAGGATTATTCATTTGTATGAATATCAAAACTTATTAATCCTCTTCCAAACAATAATGTTTGTTTACCTCTGTAGCATTTCACTGCTTAGAAATAATTCAGTCTTTACTCAGATGTCAACACCTGTTTTTAGTATAATTTTGTTTTATGGGTTTAAACTCAGCTGGAATGAGTCTGATTTTACAAATAGTAAGCAAAATAATACAAATTTTAATTTTTTTGACGCATGATGGACAATGTGACAAATAAGACCCACCCCGTCTGCTAATATAAATTTTATTTAAATAATTTTTTTTTCAAATTCGACCAAGTTGAAAGTTTAGTTTAAAAAATTATTGTTAGATTCTGCTCTGTATAAAACCCATGAAAATCTTAGATACCAACTAGCAGATGCAGGAATTAATTTTGGGGAGGACTTCAGTCGAAAGCTTTTATATATATAAAACAATAATTACTTTGGAAGAAACTAACTACCTATAAGAAATAATGTTTAAGTGATTCTTAAGGTCCTATTAAATGTAATTAACAAACAATACTTTTTAGATATTATTTTGTTATATTTTTTTCATAAGACATGAATATACTTTACCGTTTGGGGAAGGGGGCTTCAGCCCGAAAGCCTCCCCCTCCTCCACGGTAGATCCGCCTTTCATCTTAGAGGAAGAAGTGCCTGATTTGAAATCTTTGTTATTCTTGGGAGACAGTGTGGTAAGCAATGCTTGATCTTACACCAGACAAATGTCAAGAACTTATTTTAGAGTTAAGTGGACCAAAAGGTATCTGCCAAACCATAGTTCCTGTTCTAATGCCTACTGCTTCAAGAGAAATTTAATATGAAAATTTGGGAATTGAACTAACTCCAATTAGCATAGAATGGCCAACCCACAAGGCTCATTCTATTATTTTTTTAATATTGAATATAAGGAAATCCAAAGAAAATAGTTAATTTAAAAAAATGATTATATATCTATGAATGAATTAATTTTCTTATATTTGGTTTTTGGGTAAAATTTTAACTATCTATAAATATTTTTTATGAAATAACAGAACAATAGATTCATAATATTATAAATTATGTACAAGATAAGAGAATCTTTTAATGAAGTGATAATTACTGATCGGATGCATGAGTGTGCGTGTGCCAAAAAAATAAATAAATGAACTAATAACAAATAAAGAGAAGAGAGAGAAATGCTTTATTTAGAAGCAGTGCTGCCCAAATATATGGGATTGCTACACATTTTATTTTTTATTTTCATCTTAACTATTTATCATAATACGTCCACTAGCAAACAAAGCAAGGACTGTACAGGAAGAGGTGGAAACAAACCATAGAAAAGGAAGTGCGAAAAGCAGGTCAAATCTAGACCAGAACTCTCCAAAACCACTTCCCCTTCCTCAATCAACCAAAGAAACCTAAAGAATTAGGAAAAATGAAATTGATAGCTAAGCACACAAGCATGGTTGGACATAAGCAGAAATTAAAAGCCGAACACACAAAACAAATGGAGCATTCATCAATTGCATACTCATTATAGTTCAGTCAAGTAAGAAAAAAATAACCAAGTCCCAACATTCAAAAAATAAAGATGAAACTTGTCAGAAATTGTTTATTACCCTCTCCATAATAACTGGTAAAAAGTCTCAAAGAATTCTGGGTCAGGTTTTGATGGGAGGGAGAGACAGAAAAGAACAGAAAACTGATATTTTTTTAGTTTTTTGAGAATATCTTTAAAACTATGAGATTTTTTGCAAAGATTGTTCAATACAATATTAAAGTACTTTAAAATCTCTAAAAATATGATCCTATACATTTTTTTAATAAAATCAGTGATTACAGAGATATTTATGAGATTATATTTATTTTATTTCCACTTTAAGCAAAATTACCCCAAACCACGAAAATGATGTTGTTTATAGTAGATAAAACCATTTTGAAGTTTAATTCGTTCTTTTAAAATTTTCGATAGTTCAATTTATTATTTTTTAAGTTTGTTTGTTTTGATGATTCTAAAAAGTTATTGATGACAGAATTATATTCGATATTAAGTTTTGGGAATTTCATAGTAATGATACAAACTTTAGATTGACATTGATTTCATAAAATTAGTATTGTATAAACCTTAAAACCTAAAAACTGTTAGTATGAACCATGGTCTCATTTCATATAAAAAATGAGAAACTTAAACTTCCCAAAAAACTTTTTTTGGGGGGCCCAAAAAATTTGTGGAAACAAACAAATACAAAACAATTATTTTTAGGGTACTAGAAAAATATAAAGCAAGGATTTTGAAACCCCTCTCGGGAGCCTTCGGCGATTGCTGACTAGCCGACCTGGCCTGCTTTTTAGAATCATCAAAACAAAGAAACATTGAATACTAATTTCAATGATTGAAAATGTTAAAAAAACAAATTATACTTCAAAGTGGTTTTGTTTACTATAAACATCATCAATGTAATGATTTTGGGGTGATTTTTGCTTAAAGCGGAAATAAAATAAATATAATCTCATAAATATGTCTGTAACCATTGATTTTACCTATAAAAAAATGTATAGGATCATTTTTATAGATACTTTAAATTACTCTAATATTGTACTGAACAACTTCTGCAAAAAAACTCATAGTTTTTTTAATATTCTCAAAAAACTAAAAAAATATCAGTTTTCTGCCCTCCCCTCTCCCCATCAAAACCAGACGCAGGATTCTGTCGGACTTTTTACCAGTTATTATAGGGAGGGTAAAAAACAATTTCTGAAAGTTTTATCTTTATTTTTTTGGGGGGTCAATCCCTAATTTTACTGGACTATTAAAGATACAATAAGATCATCATTAAAACAATTTCAAAACTAATACTAAGACTGTCCTTCTAAGTGGAATGGGCTTTTAAAGAGACAAGATACTAACCACATCTAATTTTTTGTAATCTACTATATATCATGACCTATGTGATTCTAAATGAAAGAAGCCTATTAAGTAAGTCGCACAAAGCAGAGCTGGCCAGAAAATTCAAATAATATAATAATGAATGATGACAGGCCACATCCTTTGAAAATAATCCAGAGTAAGAAAAAGCAACACCAGACTGGAATACATAAGATGAATATTGAAAACAGATAAAAATTACATAAAGATCATCATAAACAATTAAAAACAGGAAAAATTGAAGGGATAAAAACAGCTTATGAACGAAAGTGATTGACAGAATAAGGTAGCTTGAATCAGTTTATTAGGAGAATTCTAATCACAATAGTAAATCCTAAGAACAGGAAATAGCTATTTTTAATACTCTTTAATATTGTAAAACAATTATCATCCTAAGATAACAATGTATGTTAAATAAGACGGTGATTTATTGAAATTAATCTGTCATGTCTGCTAATGTAAAAACAGTGTAGCCATCAAGGTAATTCATAGATTCATATTGAATGATTGTAAAATAATTACAATTAAATAATATAAACATCACATCACTTTCATTACCAAACAAATGGAAATTTAATATTTATTAATATTAAACTTCTTCATCACACATCAACTATTAATATATTAAGAACCATTAAATTGGGTAATCTGTTATATGATTCTCTATTTTATATATTGGTATTAACAAAAATTCAATTTTATAATCAATTAGGAATTAAAATTAAAATATGTAATCTCATTCAGATATATTAATGAGAATATCAAAATAATTTTTGAATATGGTCAGTCAAAACAGTTTATTCAATTATTCAGAAGTTTACCTCCAATAACAATTTTCGCAGCAGATACATCCAAAATCTCAGCAAGCGGGATTTCTTTGTAATATTTAGAAGTAGTTTCATTTTGAAAAAGTGTAAGTGATTTTGAATCTAAACGCCAGTAATGACGTTTCCTCTAAAAAACAAAAACAAAAAAACAAAACAAAAAAGTGAATAAGCAGTGCAATTTAAAACATGGCAAAATAAAAAAAAAATAGAGAAAAGGGAGTATAACAGACTTCTCACCATAGTATCTTTATTCGTAAAATGGACCATCCAACCTTCTTTTAAAACTTTAGATCCTCTCCGTTTGGTATGTTTTATAGATTGAACTATTCTCATCAAAGGTATATTGTTAGAAGATGATTCTCCTTGTTCAACATTACCAACATTTTCATTGTTGGCTTCCAGCTAAAAAAAAACCAGATAATTAAATTAAAACCAGAAAAAAATGGGAAAAAAAAGACACTATATCAAACAAAATAATTACAGTTTCATTTAAAAGAGAATTTTTATTTCCTATTTCTTTTTCTGATGAAGGTGAATTTCCATCTGTATCACTGTCTTCATCAGTGACATCCTTTCCACTAGTATCACTGACTGTACCAGAATCCAAGAAATCACCGCCTAATAAAAAAAAAAAAAATTAGTATCTGTATGTAAATATATATTAACACTTTAACAGCCTTTTTTTTGTAATAATGCAGTTCTTTTTTGTTTAAATTTGACCGAAATATGATTATGTATATGTAAGAAATAATGGTAAAAATAAGGAAATAAATTTTTTTATGGACAATGGTGGGTGTATATGCCTGCTCCGTTTTTTTTTTTTTAATTATCGCAGTTAATTTATTTTTTAAACTTAATAAAATGCATGACATTTTTTTAAACAGTATATTACAACTTATGAGACAAAAAAAACAATTTAGTCCATGGAGAGAAATTTACTTGTTGGCTTGGTCATTAAAGTGTTAAGAATAATAAGGGGGAAAAATGATAAAGCAATTTCTATAATTGTTTTGTAATGACAAATTACTTAAACAGGCACAAGATATTATACTGCCAATTGGCACTGGGAGGGGAACCGATTCGGTAAGTAAGCCTTCATTCCTTTTTAACAACCTCTGACAGCTACCTGAAGGTTGTTACTCCTAACTAGAAGTGGAAGTGCCAAGATTTACTTAAGTGAACTGCTATGAAACAAATGAAGTGCAATAAATGCAAACAAATGCAAAGGGGTCTAAGGCCTTCATATTTTCCATAATGCCATTAAGTTACAAATTGAATAACATTAAAGGAATATGATTTAATTAAAAATAAACTTTTTCTAAATTTTATTTTTCCTGATCATCTTTGTTGGTATTATTATTATTATTTTAGAATTTTGTAATTCATCAGCCATTGCTGGGAATATTCACCTACCCGGACCCAATGAGTCAAGGGTTAGGCTCCGTTTAGGAAATATTTAAAAAATTTCTGACTATGCTGGCAGTCCCTATCAGTACAGCCTTCTGACCTTGATCTAGGATATAATCAGCAAGTCCCAGTTCTTAACAAGTTTTTATCATTTCCTCTGCGACCAATCCGTTGCTCAAAATGATGAAGAGCAACACCTAACCTTGTTTTAGGCTGTAGATTTTTTTCAGTTCCTCGCTGAAGTTTTGATATTTTCTCATCTTTGCTGCAACCACTTTTTTAATATTATCATGGTTAGGAACTTCTATCTCAATAATTGCAGCCATTCTTTCCTTTTTTTGAGTAACCAGTATATCTGGTTCTATTATATTATCTAACAATAATATCTGGTTAATTGCTTGGTAAGGTATGGTCATAATTACAGGTTGATTCCAATAGATGGTTGTTTCTTTATCAAAAAGGATAAATTGTGGAGTGTAAAGATAATAAGGTTTTGATCCCTCAGTAAATACATAATATTTGGCCAAACTTTGGTGTATTACTTTTTTCAAGTTATTATGTCTGGTAATGTATTCTTTCCCTGCTAATATTATGCAGCCAGTTGTTACATGCTGAATGGACCCAATTGCTCCTTTTCAAAGTTTATCACCAACGTCTTGATTAAATATGTACTTATGGTAGAAATGAGTTGCCACTATTTAGTCGTGAATAGCAAGAAGAAAACCCTTTGTTTCCAGGAATATTTTTCCTTTTCCAGGAATATTTTTCCTTTTCTAAGCCATTCAACCTAGACAGAATGATTAATTCCTGTGGAAGTGAGGGCATTGCAAAACCTACTATGGAGCTGATTACTACTCCAATCCCTCATTAGTTCCTCATTTGTTATTGATTTTTTAAGTTCAGCCGCAAGGTTTAATGCAGTTAGGTTATTGTCTATTGTCATAATGGTAGTCAGTAATTGTGAATCCTTGAGGGTGATATAATTTCTCAGCTGCATTCCATGTTCTTGACAGGTTTTGAAAAGACTAATGAGTCCTTGGGAGATATAGTCTTGAAACTGATGCTTTTGGATGCCTTTTTCTCGTCGCAGTCATCATAACTCAAACTTTACGATCGATTGCAAACTAGTATCAGTCCATTTCAACACTCCAAATATGTATGACAATATAGGAACAGCCCTTTATGAAGCCATTATTGTCGTAGGGCTGAAACCGTAACTAGGGAAAATTTTTATTTTCCAGTGCACTACTATATCCTGTCTTTTCCATTTCAAGAATTGAAGCCAGATTATAAGCACGGATGGCTGTTTTATTCATATCGCTTATCCATCTCATTCATATGCTGAGGTCTATTCCTGTAGTGGTTGGTAATGGACCTGGGCTTCAGGAACAAGTTTCTGCCAGACTTCCCTACCTACAGCAGTTCCCCTCTCTATTCACAGCTGTTCTCATATTCAGTCATGAATTTTCAGTAATGAAAAAAAAATTCATATTCAGTAATGAAAAAAAAAATCGATCATGTCTTGAAACAAGATAGGTGGCAAAACAGTACAATTAATGTGAAATCTTATCGCAGGGCAGAATGTGGGTCAGATCATGAATTTTATAATAGCTGATGATGTGATAATAGCTTTCAACGCAGCAAAAACTTATACACCTACCATAGAATTTGTGTAATGATAAACTAAAATCCAATTCAGTGCCTCAATTTCACATGATGATTTGTCATTTGAATAACGCAATTTCCAGACATAATTGATACAATATAACTCTGGAGCCGATTAAGTCTCAGGCACTTATTAAAAAGTGCTTTAAAATGTACAAGTTTCATCATTTTTCACTCAGTCCCTTTTGCGATATATAACATTAAAAATCGCCAAAAACGACTTTTTTGAGCATATTTTAAAATTCATATTTAAAAAAAAGACAAGGTTTTCAAGATTGAAATTCCATCGGCAAGTAGTACACTGATAGGACTACATATGAAGAAAAAAGTTAGACTCTTTTCTTTATTACACTTTGACAGTCCTAAAAGTATTTTTTTTTTTTTGTCTATTTTCATGATTTTTTTAAACCACTTTCCTATCTTTTTAGATGTAGAAATGTAGAAAAAATACTCTAAATTATTTAAGATTTTATATTGGCTTTATATCTACAAAATAACCAAAATTACGGGTATTTTCTCAAAAGATGTTTTCAGTCAAAAGTAAATTAAAAATGGCCGCCGAGGAAAAACTGTGAGCCTCAAACTACGATTTTGAACTATCAAATAAATATTGAATAGCTGGTAAAAAAATTATAAAAATCAAAAATGTCGAGCAACATGGTGTGGGTGATTTCAAATGGATTGACCCTATATATATAATGTAGTAAATAAATGTAAAAATATACAAAAATTAAAAATTATTAGTAAAAATACACAGCATTAAAATGATATTTTAGTTTTTTTATCATTTTTCCATCCACCTAAAAACATTATATATATATATATATTTCATATAATATAAAAGTGTTTAAAACTCAAAAAAATGTAACTGCAAAAATAAAATTTAAAACTGCGCTATGTTTCAATATGGAACTTTTTTGGGTAAGGAAAAAATTGTTAAATGCAAAGAAATATATAATTCGAATCCCGCAACTGATGTCCTTTTTTTAGAAATAATATAATTTAATTTTTATGACTACTTACAGTTATTTTTATGATCATTTTCAGTTATTTTGCTTTTCAGGGATTTGCAAATACTTATTAGAAGTTAAATAAAAAGGTTAAAATGTATTGTTGAAAACTAATATCTTACAGGGTGACTCAAGATTGTATTCTAAACAAATTTAAGGGGGACAAAATTCGTTTTTCTGAACGTCTTTTTGGATTTCGGGACCCGCCATCTGGAAGAAACACTCGTAAGAGATTCCACAGTCAAAGGGTAAAGGCAGCAAAAGATCTAGTCAACAAAACAAAAAAAATTGTTAATTTTTCTTTTGACCCCATTTACAACTCCTGTCTCAACTGAGCCTGATGTGGAGGAATTATATGTATTGCTATTGTTACTTCTAAAGGGAAAGAGCAGTTCTCACTTTAATTTGACAACCATTAAGTAACTAAGAATTATTTTAATTCTAATTAAATCAAGCAATCCTTACCTGGCTGATAATTTTCTCCAGAACAATCCTTGGGCACTTTACTGATACACTTTTTATGTATATTGATATGGCAATCTTTACATTGCATACCTTGTTTGAACAAGCCTTTCAGCAATTTTTTACATATTTGGCAAACAGTGGGTCTGGCATAACTGTGAACCACAAAAGTATGAGGAATTTTAATAAGACGGTTCAGATCTCGATCATTCAGAGTGATACGACTACTTAAGGAAGGAGATCTGCTTGTTTTACCTCCATGCTTAATAAGAGACTAAAACAAATAAAAACAACATAAATTTAAACAACAAAACTCATAAGATATAAATCTATTTCATAAGTTTATAATTTCAGTAAATTTAAAAAATACTTTATAATCTTTATTTTATTATTTATTTGTTTATTGATAAATATTACAATCTGTCTCAATAAAGGACATTTATAATAGAGGTAATGTTTATTAAATTATAATGCTAACACAAGAAAACAAAGCCAATCTAATTAACAGCCTTCATTTTACAAAAGTAACTTCACCTATTTCAAAAACTAAAACAAAACCTTCATATAATTTAATATCATGTATAAAAGTATATCTTCAACAAAATAAATAAAAAATTCCACACTATGGTTAAAATTGACACTGCAACAAGGATGTGTATGTTTATGTTACACCAAAAAAGAGCAGAAGACTATATAAGAGTTGACTGCAGCATGAACGGCTGAAAATTTTACCATTCCAAAGAGTTGATACAAGAGAATCGCAACCAACACTAAATACTCCTCAGGTATCATCAGGTTTAAAAACTGCACCAAAGTTCAACACAAGTGCTCCAATTATTCCAAATGCAACTGAAATATCATGCTGCTACTTTAGCATGACCCCTCCTCTTCATCATGGAATGTCTCGAAAAAAGAAATCTGAAGTGAAGTACCCTGACATTCCTTCTGCTATACGGCCTATACCAGTGACGAATTGCTTGTTCAAAATCCTCCTAAATACTATGACTTGAATAAGGAAGAGGATAACGAATTTCCATTTTATCCAATCTATCCAAGCCTCTAGAAAGATTAGTCTACTCTCAGTTGAACTGCTTTCTTGAGCAAAACTTTCTACTACTCAATCCTTTACAATCTGGTTTCCGTTTCCACTATTCCACCCAATTTGCCTGGGTAAAGATTACCCAAGACCTGCAACCCGCCATAGATAAACAGAAATCTCCATTCTAATCCTTTTTGACTTTTCCAAAGCATTTGACTCCTCTCCTTCTTATCCAATCGATCTCAGACAGTTGCAATTCCGGACAAACCTCCATCATTTCCCTTTCAATCAGCACGAGGTGTTCCTCAGGGTTCCTCCGGCCCTTTTCTATATTTATATTAGCAACCTTTCTAATGCCATTCTTATATTATTAACCTTTCTGATGCCATTCAACATTCCCATTACCAACTATATGTTGATGATTTCCGAATTTACTAATCCCTATAACCTTCTGAGATGACTGAAGCTACCAGAAAGCTACAAGAGGATATCGACTGCATCAACAGATGGGTTGAAAGAAATAAGTTAAAGCTGAATGCAGATAAAACTAAGGGTGTTCTCATCGGGCCCAGACACCTCATTAGTTTCCTTCCCTACTTTTCTGTACTTTACGTCAATAACTGCTTCATCCATTTTTCCTACAGTCAAAAACCTAGAAGTAACCTTTGACCAGAACCTCTCCTGGAATAACCATATCTCCCAGATTACCAGAATATCCATAACTGTCCTTAAACAACTCCTAATCCTTAAACAATCCAATCCCGTGATTGTCTTCCTCTAAAAACCAGACAGCTCCTTGTAACCTCCCTTATATTGCCCCACTTTGACTACAGATGCTTAGTGTATGGAGGGCTATCTGCCAGGCTAGAAATAAGATTAAAGAAGCTCATAAACTGTTTCATAAGATACATCTTTGGGATCCCCAAGCGCTCCCATGTTTCATTCAGGTACACCGAGTTGAAGTGGCTTTACCCTACTTCCCGACGACAATTCATCTTTGGTGTTTTCCTTTTCCAAGTACTCAGAACCAAAAACCCTCCCTACATCCTGCAACTCCTTACTTTACGTTCCTTTATCCACTCTCTCAATACCAGGTCTCAACCAATAGATTTATATATCCCCTCCCATAAAACTACTTCCTTCAGCAAACCCTTCGTCATTCGTGCTGTCTCCTTTTGGAACTCTCTACCTAACTCCATATGTCAATCCTCGTCCACAAATTCCTTCAAACAACTCCTGTTCCACCACCTACTCTATATTCAAACTTCCGCAAACATGTAAAATTCACTTGCATCTGTATAAAGTCTAATTTAATCAACTGCAGAGTTACAATAACAATCAACAGTTAATTAGGCATCATTTTGTATTCACCTAAGCCAGACTAATGTTCTTAATTATGTAACTCTGTTATTATTCTTAGGGAACTGTAGTACCAGAATAAAATTATTTTTTTCATTTCATTTCATTTCACACAGCACTTCTTGAGGAAATTGCTCAGCTGCTGACCAGAGATTGTTTGAGGCTTTTCAAGTGAGGGTGTGAATGCATGCATTAGAGTGTGAGGCATGCCATCCTCTCCAGTTTGGACCAAAACCGATAATCTAGTGGGTTGAGATCAGGGGCTTCCTGAGGGCCAATCTGAGGCAGAGATGAACTCTGGAATATTCTTGTACAGCCACTGCTGAGTTGACCTGGCCTTGTGAGCTGGAGTTGAATCCTGCTAGAAAACCCAATGACTTCCAGCAAACAGAGTATCATTTAGAGGCTTGACAACAAGTTCCAAAATATTGTCCTGATAGTATATAGCGGTTGTTTTAACTCCTTTTTCACAAAAAGCAAACTCCCCACTAAGCCATCACTGAGGAAGGGTGATGACCTCTTTCCACTCTTCCAATGACTTCCTAGGCTTCTTTAGAGCTGTGTGCGTACACATGATCATTTTGACGATTAAGTTTTGTTGTAAAAATGTTGTAAAATTCATTGTAAAAATGTAAAAAATCGCTAAACAAAATCTTTTAAAGAAGACCATTGGTGTAACAGCCAAGGAGCACTATGACTCTATCCACTCTAATTTTTTTTAGGGAAGTGGTAAGTGTTTGTCCTGTCATTCTTCAAAATGCTCCCATCCTAAGGTGACTTTTTTTGATGCAAGACATTGATCTGACAGAGATTCTCATTTTCCAAGACATGATTTGTTGTTTTCTAATGGAATTTCTTCTGATTCGAGCAGCCACTGTTCTCACTGCATTTGCAGTTCTAACGGTGCAGGGATGGCCCAGTCGAGTTTCTATCTGTCACATACAGATAGGGTCTCATTATATCTATTTATAGTGCGGTACACAAACATACAGCTGATACCGAAAGATTTCAAAGTGTTGAAAATCTATGACCTACATTTTCCCACTATGTGTAAGGCGATCACAAATATTCGGTTTTCTTTATCAGCCCACTCCATGTTAATTAATTGGGATCATTATCCTGACATGCAAAGAAAATAACCTGATAGAGGTAAAGATTACCTAAATACTAGCCAATGATATAAACGAAGTTCAACTTAGTAGTACAGTAACAGTATTTATGGCAGAACTAGGTATATACTAAAATATTTAATTTAAATAACTAACAATTGTTTCAAAGTATACTCCACTGAAGAAGACCTGCATAGTTGGGTCAAAATGTCAATTCAAAATAAATTAGTTTTTTTCAATATTTTAATCTTTTTATGACCGCAACCCCGGACCATCTCATTCCTCAACAAAAAAATATTGAATTTAAATAACTAACAATTGTTTCAAAGTAAACTAGACAAAATTTACTTCAAATAACATTAGAGTTTATTTTTGTCCAAATGATTTATAGAGGGGTATGGTAACATAGTTGGTTAGTAATATTAAATATTACTAATTGGTAATTGGTTGACTGTCGTGGATAATGAAGAGAAGAATAGTTGGGGTGGTCAGTCAAAAAGGAAGGCAAAAATAAATGATAATATTTATTTTTTACATATGCCGACGTTTCAAAAATCTAACTACTCCATTCTCAATGTTTTAATTTTACTATTTATTTTCATTACTTATATAACTTCATATTTCTTTTTTATGTTTTACATTTTATTCTAAGATTCCCATTGTAACACTTTTGTCACCCTTTTTGATTATGCCTACTTCATCATTCCACACTTTGTAATGGTTTTTATTATTTATCTCTTAGTTCTTAGTCATTATTCTAACAATTTCATTTTACTTTATATTTATCTATTTTATTTTCTTTTTTTATTATCTTTTTTACCATCATTACTTATGTTTCTCATACCTTGTTATCTGGTTATTTTCTTAGCCCTGATGAAGGCCTGAACTTCAGGTCGAAACGTCGGCATATGTAAAAAATAAATATTATCATTTATTTTTGCCTTCCTTTTTGACTGACCACCCCAACTATTCTTCTCTTATTAAATATTACATTTCTTTATTTTTCTAAATTTTATTCTGGAACATTTAGTCCCCTTAGAATAATTATCTGGATAGAGCCACTTCAACCCACCATACAGACTGGAGACATGGGAGCGCCTGGGGACTCCAAAGATGAATCGAATGAAACAATTCATTAATCATTTTAATCTGATCTCAAGCCCACCAGACAGTCCACCGTATACAAGGCAGCCATAATCGAAGCGAGAAAAGATGAATGAGGAAACTAGGAGTTGGTGTTTTTTTAAGGGCATAGAATCACGGAATCTCAGGAACTGTTTTAGGGTAGCAATAGATTTTGTATTGATTATGTACATTATTTTAAAGTTTTTGTAGCTTATCACGTATTCCATTTGTCTATCTTATGTATTTCATGTATTATTTTCATATCATCCATACATATAGCCCATCACTATTTATTAACTATTATCTGTTTCATAATATTATATCTATGATGTTATAATAAATTTTTTCAGTCCTGATGATGAACCAGAAGCTTGGGTCAAAATGTCGGTAACAATAAAAATCTTAAAATGACCATCTCTTGACTATTAATCAAGATTAATGCTTTTATTTAAGATTAATGCACAATTAGTAATGAAAGCTGCGCATGGATGCAATATTGAAACATTTGGGAATTCTAGGAAGAAAACTCAACCTCCACAGCGTAGAGTTTATTTTCTGAATAAGCAATAATTAAAAGAAATGGTATATTTTATTTCAAAAATAACCATGATCGAGTAAATGAAAATCCTATTGCCACAAGACATAGATGACATCAATACCAATTAAGATTAATAACTCATTTTGTAAATAAATGTTTCTAAAAATTAAAACCTGCTAATTATTTTCATGAAAACATAAATAATATGATTAGGAACATTTAGTTAGTCACTAATAAATAAGCACTAATTCCTACAATAGAGATCTGTGTAAAATCGCAGTTTCATAATCACTTCAGATCATAAGACTCCAAACTTTTTGGCCCACAAGCAATATTGAGACTTCCACTAAGCCTCGCTGGCCAAATTGAGACCTCTACTAAGACTCACGGCATGGCTTGTGATAAAAAAAAAAACTAGCAAGTTTTATAAATAACACTTCAGTTAAATGAGCCTACATACTACATACACCATTTTACATACTATAGAGCTTGCAATTAAAATCTTCCATCCAATAATGCTGACCCACCCGACCTCATCCTTTTAACTTCTACCTCCTCTCCACCAAACTGCTATGTTGACAAATGCCTCCTTCAGGAACTCTACCCTACTTATCACCAGTCATGCTCCAACGGTTTTCTCGTTCAAAGCTCTCCTTTTCACTCTTCAATCACCTTTTCCTTCCCCAATCTAATTAATATTATTTCATACTAAATTACTTTCTCCTATATTTCAAATGTTTCCCAGAGTTCATCATTCTAGTGCTATTTTTCAGATACTTATTATTATTATTATTATTATTATTATTTTAAATGTACTTTTAGTTAACTGTCTAAATTTCCTTTTCCTTTATGCTTTATCTTCATTCAATTTTTATTTATATTGATATAAGTCTTGACCCACTGTTTTGGCCACTATATAATATTATTTCAATTTTATTCTTAAGGGACTTTACCCCAGGATAATAAACACATTTTTTATTCATAAATTTTCATTTCATTCATGGTTTATACGAACTTTTTTGTAGCTCCTGAGGTTTTCTATAATTTTTTTAAAATTTTCCTTTACTTGGGACATTTCCCTGTTTAAACCCCAATATTTCCCTTGGGATACCCTTTATAAACAAATGATAGGACAAATTAAGAAACATTTTTACAATATAGTTTAGTCCACATCATATACAAGAAATTTACTTGGTGGTTGAATAAATAATTTTAAAAACTTTTAAGGAACAAACAAAATCATTCTTAGGGTAGAAAAAAAAATTACCGTAGATTCATCAACAGTAGAAATCAAAGAAGAAGTTGATCCAGTATCAGATGTACTTCGTGGAACATGTAATGCTGAAGAATTTGAACGTTTTGTATCTACACAATTTTGTGAACAGTTATTTGGAATTTTTACGACACAACGCTTATGAAAGTTCAATCCACAGTCTAAAATAAAAAATAAAAATTATTATAATACACAAACCAAGTATAAAATTATCTATCTGTTCAAGCATACATTAAATACATGAAATAAACAGATAAAATAGTTGAATTTTAATAAGAATTAAAAGAGCATTATATATTCTTTGATATAAATAATATATATCATAAATTGAATGGAGTGTAGTTCAAATAGATTAATCTTATCAGAAGAAATTAACCTAACCTTAGTATGAGTTGGGTTAGGTTTATTTCTTGGCAAGTTCTAAGTTTTTAATGTTTTTTTAAATTTGTTTTCTTTTTATTGTAAGTTAAATATAACTTCTTTAATAAGGTAACACTATCCAAAAAAACATTACCTTCACATTTTAGACCCTGACGAACTAAGCCAAATAACATTTCACCACAAAAATCACAAAATGTGGGAGACTTATATGAATGCACTGCCAAAGCATGTGGGCGTACAGGAGGGTCTTCAACAAGACCTTGACCTGCAAATTTAAACAACCAATTAAAATAATAAAATTATATTCATGAAATAACCTATTAGAAACTTCATTTTTAAAATTAAAATAGCTGTAATCAACATTATAATGTCAAATACCTGGAATAATAAAACAAAATAATTAAAAAGAAATGGTTGTAGTGAAGTATAAGACATAAATAAATGTAGATAAATAATACAGCTACTCGACTGATATCCTTTGAACAAGCAGCCCTGATGAAGGTCTGAAACTTTGGCCACAACGTCTGCACAAAGAAAATTAACCAACTGACTTCTCATATAAAAATTAACAGTCAAAAATTTTTTCCCCATAATGGGCTACTCGTCAGAATATCCTTTGAACAAGCAGTCCTCATGAAGGCCTAAAACTTGGGCCAAAATCTCAGCACAAAGAAAATTAATATAATTTATGTTAGTGTACTTCTAATGACTGTGTAACGCACACCCCCATCGTAGTTCACAAGTCTGCTACCAGATACTGCCACTTGTGCACAAGTACCGCTCACTTATTGTACCTCTAAGTTCTATTTTTATTTCATCTTACTTTAATGTAAAAAAAAATGCAGCACAAACTTATAAATATGTATATACATTGTAAATACTTTTTAATAATAACATTTTATGGTAATAAGATATACTGATCTAAGCTTAAAAATAACAGTAACTGTAACGACTTGTGCAAGCCATTTTTAGCATGGCATATTTGTTCGTAGCATTTTCAACTGGCATAACCAGAGATCAACAGATCTTTCTCTCCTCTCTACAGGAAGTTGAAATCTTTCTCTACCCAATCAGAATTGATCAGTATATTTTACATAATTATTCCAACTGACTTTTTCTTTCTCTTATGTGACTTCAGTCCTCACGCCTTCTCTCTTTTCATACAATGTCAGGATGCTCATCCGTCCACTTGAATTCCTACATACCAAGTCTGGAGGCTCATCCCTTCATCGTTATTTCTTCCTCCCACAAAGTCTGGAAGCTCATCCCTTCATCGGTATTTCTTCCTCCCACAAAGTCTGGAGGCTCATCTCTTCATAGGTATTTCTTCCTTCCACAAAGTCTGGAGGCTCATCCCTTCATAGGTATTTCTTCCTCCCACAAAGTCTGGAGGCTCATCCCTTTATCGGTATTTCTTCCTCCTGCAAACTCTGGAGGCTCATCCCTTCATTGGTATTTCTTCCTCCCACAAAGTCTGGAGGCTTATTTCTCCGTTTGTGGTTGAATCTGGCCACACTCTTATGCCCACTATGTAGTGTTATTTTAATTCTATTCTAAAAATGAGATGGGAAACACTTCCCAGATCACCCACCACTTCTCCTGTACCGCACATCTAAAAGTGAGCTTCTGAATTTCCTGCAAATGGCGATGTGGTCTATCTGGTTCTTGGTGCTGGGGTCTGAATAAACTCATCATATGGTATTTCCTGAGAGAAGTCAGTGTTTCAGATAAAAAGGTCATGTTTGGAGCAGAAATTTTTAAACACCTCTCCACTTTCATTGATCCCTAATGGCATTTGTTCCCATTACATGTTCTACTCCCTTGTTACCAGAACCAACTTTAGCATTCATGTATCTCATGGCATTACCACTTATGGTGCATAGGATACCTCTCAGGGCACAGTATAATCTCTTAGGTTCTCTCAAACATTCATGATCCTCATCATCATCATCATCATGGCTCAACAACCTAGTCTCGATTCCTGGCCTCCTGCAGCTTCCACAATTTGTGTCTGTCCTGTGCAGATCTTGCCCAGTTAATTTTTTCGAGAATATTTCTTACATCTACAATCACATCGTTAAATCATCATAATCTAGGCCTTCTTCTCCTTCTTATGCCATACAGTAGTTATTTAAGTAGTTTATTTGGTATTCCCTCCTCTTCCATCCTTGACACATGTTCTGCCCACCTTAGCCTGCTCAATATGAAGGTCAGTATGGCATTGGGCTTGGGGAATATGGCATATAATTTCCGGTTAGAGCATCTTATCCATTGCCCAGCAACTTGAACTCCTCCTTATATTCTTCGAAGGATCTTTCTTTCAAATATTAGAAGATTCCAGAAGATAGAAGAATACAGAAGATCATTTTCAGTGAGTGTCTATGTCTCTCAACCGTAGAGGAGAACTGGTTGTACCAAGGTTTCGTAGAACTGGACCATGGTTTGTCTAGATAAGAGGCAACTACAAAACTCCTTGGGTATGCTAAAGTAGCAGTACTAATACTGTCTCTGCCTTGGAATAATGGTACTTAGTAACATAATTTAAAATAAATTCAATATTAACTTAAATAATGAATACTCATTTTAATACATTTAAATAAGTCATTGAATACAACTTTTAAGTGAGAACGTTAATCACTATCAGCAAGTAAAAAAAAAAAAAATCATTAAACACCCTTTTTTGTTACTGGAGACTAGGAATATATTTTTTTCTTGTTTTCGAATTATTCAAAATAACGCGAAGAACTTGATAATGTTATATTAAAACCTTCTTTACAAAATTTCAGCAGGATCAACAAAAAGACCACAATGAATTCATTATAGTACAGAAACTATTTTATTGAAAAAATTGGACAGTATCTATTAACTAGTAGGCCCGTGCGAAAAATTCGCACAGCATGTAGTTATCAAACACCAAATCAATAAGAAAATAAAATAATGCAACGTATGAAAAGTAATCAAATGTTACTTTATCGATAAATATAATCCACAAAAAAAAAAAATTAATTTAAATCTTCATTTTTGTTTGGAACCAACATGTTTACAGATTCAGTAAGCAGTGTCTTTGCTAAAAACTGTCCGATTTCGATGACTTTTTTTCCATTTTGTAGGGAATTTAGTAATCTTTTATATAATCAGGGGCATAACAAGGGAAAAGTGTGTAATTTTTCAGTTATTCGCAAATACAGTTTGTTTTCTTTCATAACTTGTTTGCCTGAATTTTCGGGGTGATTGGAATATTTTGTCCGCCTGAAGGAGAAGGAAGCCTTCGAAAATGGTGGCTCAATCTTGAGATTTGGTGAAAAATTGACAATGATATCGCTTGTCGATCAAAAACACCATCGATAAATAATACAAACTCCTCCTTTCTCGACCATAGAGACCTCAAGTCGACGAAATGAGACATGTATTCAATGACAGTACTACAATTAATGTAAGGTTGTGTGGATGCGAACCCTATGCCTTGCGTTATCTCAAAAATAGTACGTTTTTGGGCTTAAAAATGCAGGATCCGATAGTTCTGGAGGAACTACCTGGGCCTTGCTGTACACATCAAAATCTTCAAGATTTAATTTGTCCCGTATCCATATACAGACCTACCACTGTTCCAGTATCGAAGCCTAGCAAAATGTTTGTATCGACTTTATTTATTTTAGAAAGAAAAACAAAAGTGGAGATTATGATTCGCTAACCCCCCGTGAAATTCTGAATCCAACGGTACCCCATTCATGGTATTTGAGCATGAAATGAGCTTATATTTGGTACAAAACCGATTTCGAGCCTTACTGTAATAATACATGTGGGGATTTGTCAGGAATTTTGTTTCATCCTTATAATTTTTCAATCAACTACTTAGACATTTCTATCTATTAATTTATATTTTGATTTAAGTCTTCAGGCATTTATAATTAATCATAGTGAGCTTTAACTTTCTTTTTGTTCATTTATTTATATTCATGTTTGGAAATGAAAAAATTATCATTCATAATTATATTAGATATTGTTACTGGAACCAATGTAGGTCAAAACCCTGAAGCATTCTAAAAATGTTAAAATGACAAGTTGGTTATAAAACTAATAAATTCTAAAAATGAAGTAAAGCTCACAATTATTTATTATAAACTGAACAGTAGTATTGCAGAAAATAATCAATTTTTTAAAAATAAACATACATCATTTAAACAAAATTAAAATTTTTTGCAAAATAATAACTTATAGAAGTTATTTGATTAGTTTTGTGGCAAGAATAAATGAAGAATAACTTCACAAAACAATAGCTAGAAAAGGAATCAAATTCAAAAGCTAATTTGAATTGGCTTTTTTAAATATAAACTTATCAGACATAAGAAAAAACACTTTCACATCCCAGCTCAAAGCACAGAAACACATGACATCACAAAAATTTTAAAGGTTATATCAAGAATTTATTTTAAAAGGAAATCACAAATTAAAGATGAACACGACACTGGAAATGAAAAATAGGGAGGGAGCAAAAACACTAGATTCCACCAGTAAACAAAAAGCAAATTTCACATCTTCCAATCTCAAAATAGAACGTTCCACTACCAACAATGATAACAAATCATGCCAATTTATATTTACCTGTATTTTCAGAAATTACTTCAAGGTTGACCAAATGCCAATGAAGAGAAACTGGATTCTTATGTAACTTAAAATAACAATCCCAAAAATATAAATTCAAAAAGTTAGGTCATAGAATAACATGCATTTCCCTCCATTTATTCCATTTCACTTTACTAAATAACTCTTAACAGAGAAATAAAAATAATAATTAATTATATGAACTGCAAAATAAAATAAACTTAATTAAGGTATAGTTATATTTGGATTATTTTAATAAGGGGAAAAAGTACAATGTTCATATAATAAAAACAAGAGGCGATTTTCATACACAAGAAATATCTAATTGACATTTATCTGGGTAATAGCAATAATTTAACATAACTATAAATCACATCATTTATAGCTATTCACTCTTTTGAACAAGGTTTGAAGAAATTTAGAAAATCAACATAGGTTATTATGATTTAATTTACTCTACAATAGCAAAAATAATACATCCATATCCTTAACTTTACACAGAGCATCAATAACTAGGTTATAAGTCAGTTAAAGATTATTCTTATACTATAAAAGTTATTCAACAAAGATTTTTAACAAACAACTTTAGTAAAGTAATAAGCTAATTACAAATATTTAATTATGATGAATAATTTTAAAAGATCATTTATATTTCAAATAAAGCAGTAAAACAGATAATCATAATATTCATAAACATCAATATATTTTTTATGTGAATTAAACATTTTAAATTACACTACAATGCATATTCTGAACAAAAACATTTTTTTTTTTTTAATTCTATCATGTTTAGTATGTTACGATTTCTTGTAAGGCTCTTATTATTTTTTAAAATAATATTTCTTAATTTCAAGGAAATATTAAACCCTTATAAACTTCAATTTTCTTTATTGGTTCATCAGAATGATGTTTAAAGCTATCTGGCTCATAATGATCATGCCACATTTAAAAAAAGAATAAAATAAAATTATGAAAAATAAAGATTTTTTCATCTAAAATAAAAAACTTACCAGTAAGTACTATTTCAACGAGAGTCTCATCAACAATGTCTGATGCTGAGTTTACAATTTGTAAAATATTTGGGACATTATAATCATGACGAAACAATAAAATTCTTTCAATAAGTCTGTTTATTCCATGATCAGGGCACTGCAAAATAAAACAAAAAGAAATAATGTAACTGCCTTATAGGATACTTAAGTTAATTCAAATTCCAAAAAATATTTAAAATATAAATTCATTATACTAAGTTTAATGCTAAAAATTAAATCATTAACCAGAGCGAGCCAAGGCTTTAAAAGCAATGCAGAGCTATGATTTTGATTTAGGACAACAAATATTGAAGGACAAATAACATGCAGACAGGAATAAAAGGTGAAAGAGAAATAAGAAAGAAATGAAAGGACAAGCATACGAGGAGAGACAAAAAAAAAAAAAAAACGGAATTTCATCTTCTTAAATTAACTTCTTTATTTCTAAATATTTTTACACCAAATTTTGATCGTCTTCAAAGTATTTTCCCTTGACCATAACATACCTCTCCAACCATCCTTCCATTGGCCAAAAAAAAATTTTCAATTCACTCATCGGGATGTTCTTTAGGCCTTCCAGCGAATTTTATTTTACCTCCTCCACAGTGCCAAACGCTTTTCTCTCGTGTGCCATTTGAATCTGGAGAACAAAGAGAAATCACTGACTGGGGGCTAGACCTGGTGAGTAAGGGAGCTGGACAATCGGTATCAGGCCGTTTTTGGTCAAAAACTACTTTACCGAGAGGGCGGTGTGGGCCGGCGCGTTGTCATGGTGGGAGAACCAGTCGCCTGAGCTCCAAAGATTTGCCCTTTTCTTCCGGATTCTCTTCCTCAATCTTTTCAAAACCTCCAAGTAGAACTTCTGGTTGACAGTTTGACCCCGAGGAACGAATTCCACATGGATAAAACCTCTGCAATTGAAGAAATAAATGAGCATTGCCTTGATGTTTGACTTCATTTGGCGAGCTTTTGTGGGACTAGGAGAGCCAGCTGTCTTGCTCTGGCTTGACTGTTGTTTCGGGGTCGTATCCACAGCACAGCTATTCATCACCTTGGAAAAAATTCAGAGTCCTCTTTGAGCTGACATCTCACACAGTTGATCAATGGTTCAGCGACAATCTTCACCAACGAGAGCATTGATTTTGTCACTTCTTGACGTTAAGGGGCGTCCTGCACAAGTGTGGAATGTGAAAATAAATGAAGATAACAGTTTTTCGCTAAATATCTCATTCTGACAGGATTCAGAAAAATTATATTTGGCAGACAATACAATGAAAAAATAGATATACATAATATAAGTAGATAGCAATGGAAATGGCTGGGAATAACTGGTTAGATAATTTATATTAATTGGTTTGAGGGTTAAGACAATTTAATAACTAAAATAACCAAATGTGAATAATTTAGATGTATACATAACAATATAATTAAATCTTTAAATATATATTTAAATCTGTTATAAATCTTTCGGGCTCAAGGTGCTGCATAACTTATCTAATGTTTGAAAAATATAACTTCTTAACTAAATGAAACCTTTTGGAGCATTGTGTTTTGTATATTATTATATACAGCCTGCTAAGATACTTGTCTATCAGACAGATATGATGTATTGGCATAGGTAGTTAAGTGGCAAGTGTGTTTAATTCAATCAAACTCCAAGGGACCAATCGCTAGGAGTTTGAAATGCTGACAATAAGTTTAGAATATAGTTAGGAATGTAGGAATGTAAGTAGTGCTCCCACATGATTGAAACATTTTCTTTAGGATCTGATAATATCAGTGTATGCCTCATTAGATTGAAAAACTGTTTGATTGGTTGAAGAAGAGTTAAGTAACATATAATTGAAAAGAGCAAACACTCAGCCAGTATTAAAACCCTTATAGGGAAGTGTCAATTGTTCACTTCTTCCTTAATTATATTAATGAGTGGACATAAATATGTTAGGATTTCATTTATTATTTTTATAATACCTTGATTGTTTTGTATATTACTTGAATTTTTTGCATTATTGTCTTAACTCTAGACACCTATGCCAAAGCCACTTTTCCGCCAATTAAGTTTATTTTCTAAGTAACTGCTTCAAATATTTTAAAAAGTAATCAGTGTTTTAGAATGAAAAATGCATTCTCCATATGTTTTACTTCAGGGCATTTTTCATTATTGTTGGTGGTTTATTTACAAGCGATACTTGATTTTCAACTTTACTTTGAACAAATTGAAAAACATGACTTTACGGAGATTTTTTTATCACTAAGGCCAATTATTTTTTAATGTTTTATTATTCTCTAAATACACAGCTTTAATAAAGGGCCAATTATGACGTAATTAAGCCAAATGCCGAATCTCAGTGACCAAAAAACTAACTCAAGTCAAAGATGTCAATCTGCCATGTTTGAACGGCATTTTGGGTCATTGTGGCCACATTTTTTTATGAGAACATTGGCTTTTTTTTAATAAATTGTTACAAGGAACACAATGTGGGGGGAGGATGCATGGTAGGGGGGTCTGGCCCACCATGTAACATACTTTTCAAAACATCTCCCGACTACAGACTACTGTTCCAGTCAATGGCTCACTATCTTCAAGAATCTCCGAATTCTCTGGATCAGATTCAAAAGGGAGTTACAGAATTCTTCCATTCAAAACTGAAAGAGCACTATTGTGAATAAATCAAAATGAGGAAATTTTGAAAGCTCGATAGTTTGCTTCCTGTTGGGTTTAGAAAAAAATGTAGAATTAACTAAAGGAGAAATAAGAGATCGTAACAGAGAATATTTATAATGAAGGAACCAAAGGGATACACGAGAGCGCCCGAAGATTAGAACTGACTTGCATAATAACATGAGAATATAATACGGACTCCGACAATATTATGCACATATACATATACAGTTTTCCTGAATGTTTTTGTTGGTATTATTTAATATTTAATTGTATAGATTATAGCGATATAAATATTAAAATTTGTATATATAAGGGTACTTAAACAAATAAAAAATAAATCAATATAGCGTTTATAATTTTTACTTTCATTTCCCCTTTGTCTGAAAATACTTATTTCTGCTAAGAAGAGGTCAGAGTGAAAGTTGTATGATGCGCGTACCACACCAGATTTTTTTTTTATGTAAACTGACTTCACCATTTATAAGAGCGAGAAAAATGCTATAAGAATCAACTAATAACTCAATTTCGTTTTTGGTGACAGATGACTGCCTTTGATATGAAGCCAATCATATATACAAGGGGGAATCCAAAACTCACAGGCAAGCAAAGGGAGCGTCGACTTCAGGCATGATTTGAGCTTCGAAATCAGCTCAAAGAAGATAAATTAAAATATCTGGAAGGCCTAAAGAACACCCTGATGAGTGAATTAAATGTTGTTTTTAACAATAGAAGGGTCATTTGGAGAGGTGCGTTGTGGTCAAGGGAGAATACTTTGAAGGTGATCAAAATATGGTGTAAAAATATTAAGAAATAAAAAAGCTATGATGAAATTCCTATTTTTTTTTGGTTCACCTTGCATATATATATATATATATATAATATATATATATATATATATATATATATATATATATATATATATATATGCACCGATGATATAGCTGTCCTCGTAAGTAATCAAGAGGATATTGAGAGACTCGCTCGGACTCTGTTAAAAGAAGCAGAATATATATATATATATATACTCTGTCAGAGGCTGAAGCGAATCCACCATATTGGGAACCAATTGGAAAGAGAAAGGTACGAAGTCCGTAATTTGAAAAACCCTATGGTACAAACTGAATTCCAAATTGAGCTGAAAAATAAATTTGAACCCTAGAACTCGGAAGGTCTCACAGTGGACCAACACTGGGAGGCACTAGAGTCAGGGCTAAAACAAACAGCTAAGTAAGTAATAGGGATTCAGGAAAAAAGAAAAGCCAAGAAATGGTTCACAGAAGCACGCAAAAAGGCGGTGGAGGAAAGCAGAAAAGTAAGAAAAAAAATCCTCTGCTTACAAACTGATCAAGCTATGCAGGACAAATATACAGCCGCCAGGAAAAAGACAAACAAAATAATAAGAACAGCCAAAAGAGAATCCCTCAAAGAAATATTACAAACTATTGAGGAAAACTGGCAGGCTGGAAATATATGCAAATTCTTCGCAGATATCAAGAAAGAAAGGGTAGGATATAAAGCGAGAAATACACAAATGCGAGGGAAAGATGGCAAATTGACGGCATCAAAAGAAAAGATCCTAAGCATCTGGAAGGAACATTTCCAGCAGCTGCTTAACCAAGGGCACCCCACAAACGAAGAAGACATGGACCACATTGAGGACTTCGACCCACTTGAGGTTGAAAAACCAGATATTCTGGAAGTGGAAATAGCTATTGGCATGCTTAAAAGAAAAAAGGCTCCAGGGATGGACAACCTACCATCAGAATTGTTCAAGGATGGGGGAGAAGAACTCAGAGCCAAGCTGTTAGATCTAATCCAGAAGATATGGGAGAAGGAACGGATACCAGAAGCATGGAACACAGGGTTGATCTGTCCTATCCTTAAGAAGGGCTCCATGTATGAATGTGGCAATTACAGAGGCATAGCACTTCTTCCGGTCGCCTATAAAATAATGACTAATATTCTGTTAAATCGGATATATCCGTATTATGAAAACATAATAGGCGACCATCAATCAGGATTAAGGAGAGGGAGGAGTACGCTAGATCAGATATTCATCCTGAAACAAGTACTTGAAAAACGATGGGAAGTAGATCAGGACGAGCACGCATTATTTGTCGACTTCAAAGCAGCCTATGACTCCATGGACAGAAACTGTCTCTGGAAGATCATGACTGAGCTGGGTGTTCCCAGGAAATTAGTGAGGTTGACGAAGGCGTGTACAAATGATTCTAAATGCAGGGTACTAATACAAGGAGACGTATCTGAAGCCTTTGAAGTTCGAACGGGTTTGAGGCAGAGAGATGTACTCTCGCCGATGCTGTTCAACAGAGCACTAGAGAAAGTAATAACAATAACATCACGCAAAGATGGAGGGGTGCATGTTGGAATGAAACATAAAATCCTAGCATATGCCGATGATATAGCTGTCCTCGTAAGTAATCAAGAGGATATTGAGAGACTCGCTCGGACTCTGTTAAAAGAAGCAGAACAAATCGGGCCACAAGTCAATGTAGATAAAACAAAATAAGGGTGTACAACGCTGTGATTAAGCCAGTTCTGCTGTACGGTTGTGAAACCTGGGCTCTAACCAACACATTAGAAGCCAGAATTGAGAGATTCGAAAGAAAAGTACTACGTAGGATAACAGGACCTATATGGGACCAGAACCTTGACACATGGAGGAGAAGGAACAATAAACAACTGTTGAAAGAAACAGGTTAGTCAATATCTCATGACATGAAGGCAAGGAGGTTAAGATGGGCAGAGCATGTAGCTCATAGAAATCCATCAGGACCCCTTTACACGACAATGAATGCCAGAGTAGTAGGCAAGAGACCACGTGGGAGGCCAAAAACCAGATGGTTAGATAGGATAAACAAAGATATGGCTGAGCTTCATGCAACAAACTGGAAAGCAGTAGCCCAAGATAGGCAGAGGTGGAGAAGGCTGGTTCAGGCGGCCAAAGATCTACAAGGTCTGTAGAGCCAACCGAAAAAAAAAAAAAAAAAAAAAAAAGATATATATATATATATATATAATATATATATATATATACATATATACTGTTTATAGACTGCAAATATGGACTATTTGTCATGGTCTTAATTAATAACAGTCAGCAATATATCCATCTCTAACTCATGATTTTTCATAATATCCATTTACCAAATTCATAATATTTGACCTTAATTATTAAATGCTGAAATTAATATTATTGCTGTACCACACCGGCATACACTTGTAGCAGCCCAGGGTGCCCATTACTAAGTTTGAGAACCCTAGGCTTATATCAACTCAAGTTATATTAGAATAGACATTTTGTACCAACTTCTCAACATTTTTTTAACATCTGTTCTTCAAGAAAATTGGAACAGTTAAATGGTTAAAAAATAATTGTGTCTAACTACTTGACTACTATATTTAAAAGATGGTTTTTAATTAAATTTAATCATCAGTGAAACTTTATTTTTAATGAAGGTATTAAAATTTTGGATGTTTATCTTTCAGGAAAATTTGGTTACAGAAACACCTTCAACTTTAGTAGTCTGAATAGTTTTGAATAATGTTATTCATAAAACAAACTATGTTAGTGGTCAATGCAAGATAATTATCAACAACATATGCTATAATAAATCAAATGCAAACATTGTTACAACTGTTATAACACAGAAAAACAAAATTAAATAATGTGAGTAAGATAACAATTATCTGTCAGATCTGGTTAAGACACAGAAACAAAGGGTCAAACAAATTTACCTCCACAACAGAAAATCGATACCCCTCAGAGATAAGTAACATAAATCAGCTGTAGCGATTTGTTTTTCTCCTCAGAAACAATTATCTGAGAAAAATAAGGACAAATTAGAAAAAAAACACTTCAACTCAACCATGATTACAACATTATATATACAAGGTGTTCCAGAAGGAAATGTCAGTAATTGAGAGGGAGATATTCCAGAAAAATGTAGTTTTTCTAGTAGTAGTAGTAGTAGTAGTAGACACACTGCTAAGGACACATTACATTCATATTTCAATTAGTTGACAAGATAAAATATTTCAAAATGATTATTCCAAGAAAACGACGTGTTATCTCATAAAAATCCTAATTTAACTTAAGGGACTGAACATTTTTAAGTTGGTTTCTATTTTCTACATCTATGACTAATATCATATAAGAACACAACCAATCAATAAGAAAACGTCAATTTTTCTAGCTCATCGTAGCAACTAATGCAAAGAAACAAGAAAAAATAAATAATTTTAAAAATATTCAGTAGAATCTCACAGAGTGAATTTTTAAACTATGTATATATTGTTTAAAACTTGTTGATTATAAAAAAAGTTGCTTCATTTCATCAGGCTTCCAATGGTAAATCAAACTTAGTAAGCTACTCTAATTCCGAACAGATATTTAGATTGGTAGATAAAAAAAAACTTAGATAACTACAATAGGTGTAACTATTATTCTTTTGTTTTGGTATGATTGGCCCGATAATCAGACCACCAAATACCGCAGCCATAGATAGAAAACTGATGCTGCATGATGCTCATGTCTGTCTCCAACAAGATCAGTGGGTTGAACAGTTACTTTGTTAGCTTCAATTTCTACTGAAAAAAATCATAGAATTATTATTTCTGTTAAACAGTGACATTTTTATTTTCCTGTATTTTGTAATGGACATTTATTTATGTTATTATCTTTCTTTTGCTTTTGTTAGGAATCCTAAAGTTGTACAATGTATGATTTTGCCAATACATGCACTTTTTTAATCTTGTAAAGGTTATTTATTACTGTTGGAAGAAGGATAAAAGGCATTCTAAATGTTTTGAGATATAATTCACTCTCAACCTTTATGTACGAGATAACAACATAAAAATAAAAATAGATAGGTATTTGTTCTGTTTTAGCTATGTAAGTAACTGTTTTTGATCTACCAATTTCAATATCTTTTCAAAACTAGACTAGCTTCACAAAGTTAGGTATATCATTTAGAAGGCAGATGAAATAATGCAACTTTTTTAAAATCTATAAGATTGCCATTACAAAATTCATTGCATGAGAAGTATTTCCTAAAGTTATTCATTTCTACCTATTTACTTTGGTTAGGTTGTTATGATAGCCAACCAAAGCAATATTTTACTACAATCAGGTGGAACTTATAGGAAATTTAACAAAGATTCAGAAAATTATGACAAAAATTCAGAAATATTTATTTATATTAGAAAAATATGGATTTTTAAAAGAAAAAAATGTGGTTTTCTTGAAAACCCTTTTAAATATCATACATTGACCATAGATTGAGATATGAATGTACAATTGGGGCATCTAAATTATATTTTCAGTAGCATATCTTCCCCTCACTCATTCAGATTTCCTCAAACGACACCCTATATAAAAAATAACTTGGATTCACTTGGACGTTGGAGAATTAGCCTTAGGAGACTACTTGGATCTGTAGACTACTATAGTAACTATAGAATACAAGTATCTATAGTATCTAGAATACTATAGCATCTATAAAATACTATAGTAAAGGAAATGAGCCAAAGCACTCCAGGACCCATTCAGTGCTGCTTACCTGTTGAAAAAATAGTGAATTATACCTATATTTTAGTGGCAAGAAACCTACATGTAATTCATAATCATTTTTCTGTTTAATTCCAAGTAACCCTCAACTGGGTCTAATTAGCTATAAGTTACTTAATGTTAACCAAAATTATTAATATATGTTGGTTTATTGCAAAAAGTTGATAGGTAACATACATCTCATGAAGTTAAATCACTAATAAAAAAGAGGAGGTTACGGATGTGGGCTCACCGATTTCAATGAAACTTTTTTTGGTGATAGGATATCAAAAAATATTGGACCAATTCTTTGGTATCGGTTAAGGACATGGGTTTAGGGAGAATAGAGACATGGGGGCCTTCGAGCAAAGCTCGTTGAACACGGGAAGATTATGCCCCAACTGCAACGTTCCGGAGACAGCCCAACAACTGGTTGTTGAATGCACTGCCTATGAGGCACTAAGAGCTAAGTTCCTAAGAGAGATGGGGACATATACGCTGATAGAGAGCGTGTTCCCCCAGCTAATGACCAGAGAGAATTACCCACATTATAGGGAATTTGCATACAAGTTGAAAGATGCTATAGGCCCAACACGTTTTAATCTGGGAAGAAGAGAAGGAACTTATACAAGCTAGAGCTGCTTAGAGGAATGACCTCAGGTGGAAGAACAGAGAAAAGGAAAGGTGTGGGCTTGTGCACACGATAATGACTTTTTCTTTTCCTACATTTCTCCCACAGACCTTTTAACTACTGTAATGAAATCTCATACAAATTCCACAGGCCCAGATGGCATTTCTGTCAAATTAATTAAATTATGTGTCCCTGAAATCCTCCAAGTGCTCCTTTTCATCTAAAACTTCTCTCTACAGAATTCAGTGTTCCCCACCTCTTGGGAAAAATCCATTGTCCTCCCTTTAAACAAAAAGTCTAATCCAACCTCTCTCGAAGAATTCTGTCCAATCTCAATCCTTTTCAATCTCTCAAAACCTCTGGAAAGACTAGTGCAATAACAAGGATCCAACTTTCTTGAAGAATCCAACCAACTTCATCCTCTACAATCTGGTTTCCGCCCCGGCTACTCAACACAATCAGCATTAATTAAAATTATCAGTGATGTCCAAGCTGCTATTGACAATTTAAAAATTAACTGTCCTTATCCTCTTTGACTTCTCCAAAGCTTTTGACTACATTAATCATTCAATCCTCTTTTCAAAACTAAAATCATAATCCTTTTCCAACAGTTTCATCTCTTGGTTTCAATCTTTCCTATCTCAAGGTTCCCAAGCAGTTTTCATCCCTAATCAACCGCTTTCTTCCAATATTTCTCTTTCCTCAGGAGTTGCTCAGGGTTCTAGCATATCTCTTCTTCTTTCTAGCGCCTATATCAACGATCTTCTAAAATCAATCCTTAATTGTTCCCATCAACTTAATGCCGATGATTCTCAAATATATATATCATTCTCTCCTTCTCAGTTATTTGCAGCATTTATCAAGATTCAAGAAGACCTAGATCAAGTCAGTGCCTGAACAAATTTAAATGAATTAAGGTTAAATGCTGCAAAAACTCAGGCCATTGTCATTGGTTCCAAGCCCCTTCTCCGATCTAATTCCAACTTTCCCACACTATACCTTAATGACCAATCCATTTCCTTCGGCTCCTCCATTAAAAATCTAGGCGTTTTGATTGATCAAACCCTTTCCTGGAATTACCACATTTCCTACATCACTCGACGAGCAATTTCCACTCTCAAATTATTTCATCGTTTCTGACATTTCCTACTCGAACCTACCCATAGTCTCCTAGTTTTTTCCCTCATCTTCCTCCACTTAGGTCACAGTTGTATGGTGTACAGTAGTCCCTCGGTGACAGAAAGAGACTTATGAATAGCTTTGTCAGATTAGTCACTACGAGCTACATGCTATGCCCATCTTAATCTCCTTGCCTTCATGTCAGGTGATTTTGACTGACCCATTTCTTTCAGAAGTTCTTTATTGTTCCTTCTCCTCCATTTGTCAAGGTTCTGGTCCCATATAGGTCCTGTTATCCTACGTAGAACTTTTCTTTCGAATCTCTCAATTCTGGCTTCTAGTGTGCCGGTTAGAGCCCAGGTTTCACAACCATACAGCAGAACTGGCTTAATAACGGCGGTGTACACCCTTATTTTAGAGATTTCTGGAGATTTTTCTAGATTTCAGTACCTTTGAAAGAGAGAAGAAAGATCTGTTTCCCACTTGTTATTCACTGGTCTATCTCTGTTAGTTGATCATTTATTGAGGTTATTGTGGAGCCGAGGTATTTGAATCTGTCTACTTTTGGGAATGACTTAAAGTCCACGCAGATCATGTTATTAAGGTGGATGTTTCGGCTAACTATCATGTGTTTTGTTTTATCTACATTGACCTGTAGTCCGATTTGCTCTGCTTCTTTTAACAGAGTCCGAGCAAGTCTCTCAAAATCCTCTTGATTACATCCGAGGACAGGTATATCATCCGCATATGCTAGGATTTTGTGTTTCATTTCAACATGCACCCCTCCATCTTCGCGTGATGTTGTTCTTATTATTTTCTCTAGTGCTAAGTTGAACAGCATCGACGAGAGTCTATCTCCCTGCCTCAAACCCGTTCGAACTTCAAAGGCTTCAGATACGTCTCCTTGTATTAGTACACTACATTTAGGATCATTTGTACACGCCTTCGTCAACCTCACTAACTTCCCAGGAACAACTAAAGTACTTGTTTTAGGATGAATATCTGATCTAGCATACTCCTTCCTCTCCTGAATCCTGTTTGATGGTCGCCTATTATGTTTTCATCATACGGATATATCCGATTTAGTAGAATATTAGTCATTATTTTATAGGCTACCAGAAGAAGTGCTATGCCTCTGTAATTTCCACCTTCGTACATGGAGCCCTTCTTAAGTATAGGACAGATCAACTCTGTGTTCCATGCTTCTGGTATCTGTTCCTTCTCCCATATCTTCTGGATTAGATCTAACAGCTTGGTTCTGAGTTCTTCTCCCCCAATCTTGAACAATTCTGATGATAGGTTGCCTATCCCTGGAGCCTTTCTTCTTTTAAGCCTGCCAATAGCTATTTCCACATCCAGAATATCTGGTCTTTCAACTTCAAGTGGGTCGATGTCCTCTGTGTGGTCCATGTCTTCTTCGTTTGTGGAGTGCCCTTGGTTAAGCAGCTACTGGAAGTGTTCCTTCCAGATGCTTAGGATCTTTTCTTTTGATGCCGTCAATTTGCCATCTTTCCCTCACATTTGTGTATTTCTCGCTTTACATCCTACCCTTTCTTTTTTGATATCTGCGAATAATTCGCATATATTTCCAGCCTGCCAGTTTTCCTCAATAGTTTGTAATCTTTCTTTGAGGAATTCTCTTTTGGCTGTTCTTATTATTTTGTTTCTCTTTTTCCTGGCGACTGCGTATTTGTCCAGCATAGCTTGATCAGTTTGTAAGCAGAGGACTTTTCTTCTTTCCTCCACCGCCTTTTCGCATGCTTCTGTGAACCATTCCTTGGCTTTTCTTTTTTCCTGAATCCCTATTACTTCCTTAGCTGTTTGTTTTAGCCCTGACTCTAGTGCCTCCCAGTGTAGGTCAACCGTGAGGCCTTCCGAGTTCAAGGGTTCGAATTTATTCTTCAGCTCAATTTCGAAATTCAGCTAGTACTATAGAGTTTTTCAAATTACGGATTTCATACCTCTTTCTTTCCACTTGGACTCCAATATGATGGATTTGCTTCAGCTTCTGACAGAGTTTGATTCTAATCAGAGAATGGTCCGAATCACAGTCTGCTCCACGATAACTCCTTATGTCTTGTATGGAGCTTTGATGCCTCTTGTCTATCAGCACATGGTCGATTTGGCCTTTTGCTCCTTTAGGACTTACCCAGGTATACTTGTGTATGTCCTTGTACAGGATCATTGTACTGCTTACTACTAGACCTTTAGCTGCTGCCAGACTAATACATCTCACTCCATTGTCATTGCTAGTTTTGTGGAAACTTTGGCCTCTGATGATGTGCTTGGGTTTCTCGACCTATCTTGGCATTGAAGTCTCCCATGACTAATTTCATGTCATATTTTGGAGCCTGGTCCACAACTTTTTCTAACCGATCGTAGAAATCGTCCTTCACCTCATACTCTTTTTCTTCGGTCGGTGCATACATGTTAATAATCATGATATTAAACTGGCCACCTTACCTCTTGAATGGCTGTTAAAATCAAATCAAAGTAAAATCAAAAATATAAAGGGGTACTTTTGGTTAGCCGATTTTGATGAAAATGTTGCTGTAACATCCCAGCAATAAAAAAAACTTGAATACGCGATTTTAGTTTAGTACGACTTTTTGTTTCTGAGCTAGACTGTTTACATAAACGCATTCAAACGCACGCACAAACATACACACACACACGCGCACACAGAGACAGACCATTATGCGAGTCTTGGTAATTTAGACTGAGAGGACCTCAAAACATGAATTTCCATTGAAAACTCGGATTCGAAAATATTCACTATTGCAACTTTTTCTTACTATATATTTTATATATATGTAAGAGGGAGTAAAAAGGCTATAAAAACATAAATGAAGTTTAGAAAACTATTACAGTGTAGGGAAAACTTGGTTTCTAAACGAGCGGGAACTTTGGAATTAAAATCTTAGACAGGATGATTTGACTAGGGCTTCTTCAATCATCAAATCCTTGAGAGAGATGTTAAGGGGAGATACCCTTTTAAGTACTTTTGACTGTTTTTATTTTATTTTCCACCCAATTCTACCTTTTAGGCAACATATTTGACTCACTATAACCCTAAGAAATTATCAGCTTACTTGATGGAAAACCAGTGCATAAAAAGTGTTAATAAAGCCTTCTCCTTCCTCTCCCCTTCCACCAAATAACAAATTACAAATCACTAAACTGCCTCTGAATAAAATATGTTCACATGATGGTATGACAAATATATTCATTAAAATTTTTGGATCCTTAAGTGTCCAAGCAACCAATATTAATATAAGAAAATTAGTCAATAAAGACAGAAATTAACATTATTATTACCATACTATTAATGAAGTCACAAGCATGCTCTTTAACGACTTTTAAATTTAAAATTGAAGAATCAATCGTAACTGTGTCTCGAACAAGGCCAAATTGAAACAAAAATGTGACCTCACGATTCATCATTGTTCCTGAAAAAAAAAAGAAAGAAAAAATGACAATCAGAATAACAAAAATATTTTATTTCTGCTAAAAATATAAATTTCAGAACTCTGCATACCAAAACAATCCACAGAATCCATTAATCAAATAACTCAAGTATTCGATAACAAATACATTTTACCTATTAAAATTTATATTTGTTAAGCTAAAGGTAGGGTGTATAGAGAAGCCAATTTCCCATAACTTTGAGCTATTAAAATTTGTTTCTTAGTTACTAAATTATTTAATAAAAAAATCTGATACGGTGCATCACACAACTTTCACTTACCAACCTTAGAGTATATAGGTGTTTTCATATACTTATAGAGAAGTAAAGGTGTGATATATAAAAGTTACATTAACAATATGAAAGCCCTATACAGAGGGGTATTGGGTATCTGTAAACAGAGAGGATCAGCGTGGAGAGGAAGGCGCTCTTGGCTGTTTCCACACACACAGACACCCGCCCATACGTGTGCATGCACACACACTCACAGACCACTTTGTGGTTTAGACCTCATAACATGTATTTCAGTTGAAAATTCAGATTCAAAAATTTTCACAATTGCAATACTTTTCCTGCCTATACTGACTATCCCGTAAGTAAAGGGAAGTATTTAAAAGGTTGATGATCAAGAACGAAGAAAAGAAGGTTGAAAGTAGACATCAAGAACTACAGAAAATTTCATATAAACAATAGTGTTAGAAAGTTTCATATAAACAATAGTACAGTTAAAGGGTGATAAAAAATAATCACAAATAATTTATGACTTCTTTTTAAATGAAACTTAGCTGTGTCCGCCCAAAAGTCCTCTTTAAATAGTTTTAAAAAAGACGAACTCTACTTTCATTTAAAATAAATTTTGTCTAGTTTACTATGGAGCAATGTTTAATTACTTAAATCAAATATTTTTTAAGATATAGCTTCCTATTCAACAAAAAACGTAACTCGCTTAATAAAACACAAATCATAAATTTTTTACTTTTCTGCTGGAAATTGTTTAAATGATTTTTTCTGTAGATCTTGATGTCTACTATCAACCTTTTAAATATTTCCCTCTACTTACGGGACACCCTTTATTTTACATATATAGATAAGTGAAAGTAAAAGTGGACATGGTGTCCTTTATCTCCAGGTCCCAGAATTTCAATAAATTGCATAAAAAATAAGCTTCTTAAAAATAGATAATGCCCAATAGGTTCATTGAAGCAATCTCATGGAAACTTTAAGTTAATTAATTGTTAAAACTTCTAATTAAACATTTAACTAAATCTTCGTTATTGATAAATATAGTATGGCAAACCATCACACCAGGAATATCAGATAGCCTTAAGCCATTCAAAAGCTCAGGAATTTTTCATCCTAATGTAGATGGTAGTTTGAACTGTACAAGTGGATACCCTATACCAGAAGATGTGATGTTGGGGAGTGGGTCACAAAATGCATGGTTCTAAACATTGTAGTTTGATTCCACCTGAGTCAGCTAACAGTTATTTCTTAGAGGTCCCAGGAAATAAATTATGACACTCCTACTCCTGTAAGTACGCAGTGGGAACTTTATAGTAGCCGTCAGGAGTTGGCAATAAGGCGCACAGAGCCCATTTGCCAGACTAGTTCCCCACCAGTACCTTATATATCAACCAAATTTAAAACTATATTAAATAGAATTAAAGAAAAACAAGCCGTTACTGCTAAATTTAAATCATACGCTACAATAATTTTTACAAATCAGAGGACATCAAATTGAAAAAAGTGATGGTAACAATATTGAACACAAAAATCCTATAAAAAAATGGACTGATCTACTGCATCTAATTGATTTTAGATGCATTTTTTTTTACCATTGATAAGAGATGTGTTTTATTGGTCTACACTTAAGTGAATTTAGGTTGTTATTGTCCTGATGATATCTGAATAGACAAAACCATGATTGGTTAATTTGTTCACTTGCATTTTAGAGACCCAGGCTTTGTGTCTTAAATTTTCCAATAATCTCATAACAGTTAATTTATGTCTCTTTTCTGAATTTTTGCTTTTAATATAAAACTTTTCTTTTTATTGCCAGTCAATCCAGAGAACCAGCTGGTTATTTAAGTGGGATTGGGCTGTAATATAATTTAATATATATGATATACTACTTTTATAACATTTAAGGTATCTAACTCCAGGTAAGTTATTGAAAAATCATATCCTCAAACTTAAGCAATGATCCCTTTTTGACTGATCATTCATATACAATGCAATTTCAATAATTCATTCACATTCTCTTATTTCACAAATATTTTTTATTTATAACAAATTGCCAATGCATAAGAAATATCATGGTTATTAAAAATTTGAAAAAATAAAAGTATTTTTGTCACAAAAAATCTTTCTAATAATTGAATAAGGAGAGTTTCAATCTATAATACTCTCCCTTTGATAATGGATTTATCATCCAAAAATCATGGAAAGGCTATATCATTAAATATTTATGATGGCATTCTCAGAAGTACTACTTAATGAAGAGTTGGTGAAAAAGTCTGTTTATTTACATTTAATGTTTCCACTTTTTCTAGCCACAGTGGGAAGGTCAAGATTTATTTTGTTGGTCCTCCACAAAATAAATTTCAACCCTCCCAAGCCAGATATAAATTGGTGGCGCTTCTGCCTAAAGGCTACTTACTTAAGCGACATCTTAATACACACTCTTGCTTTCTAAAATAAGAGAAAAAAGAGCTTAACAACCCTTCTCCAGACTCTGTCTCACACTAAGCTACATCCATCAGTATAGAAGGTATGATAGAATATACACAATGATAGGTAGAAGTATCAATGCCACTATTGGACTCATATTCTGGTAACATACAATGATAGGTAGGAGTAGAAACGCCACTATTGGACTCCCTACGAATACTTTTAAGGCAGTTAGGGTATGAAACAGTTAAAGATCTATGGTTGGAATAGTTTTTCCTAATGGTTCAAGGTCCAAATCAAATTAGCAAGTTCGGCTGGTTACTGGCTTAAATGGTTTGTTCACTAATTGAATTATGAATGCTTTAGATTTGGGATTTTTATTGATCATTTAATGCATACAAATATTTAATTTGTTTGTTTCAGTACGTATTTAGGAGTCATCTTTTTTTCTTCAAAATTTAAATATATTTGGTGGTTTATATGGCTAAAATTTTGTAAATTTGTTTATAATTTATATTACATATATATATATATATATATATATATATATATATATATATATATATATATATATATATATATATATATATATATATATAATAATAATAATAATAAGGCTTAGCGAACCCGAAGGTTCGATGCCGACTCCACCAATCGCTTGTTACACACCTCCCTCCACCGTTCGCCTTCCAAGCCCAGTCCCTTCAGATCGGCTTTAATGCAATCTTCCCACCTTCGCTTCGGTCTACCCCTCGGACGCTTACCATTCGGCACAGCAAATATTAACCTTTCAGGAATTCTCTCGTTACTAAGCCCAACAACTTTACAAGCCCATTTGATTCGCCGCGATGAAATTACCTCAATTATATTACCCGGATACAGCTCACGCAATTCGGCGTTGTGTAACCGTCTGAACTCTCCGGTTAACTCATCCTTCTTCGGTCCGAATATTCTACGCAATACTTTATTTTCAAAAACCTTAAGACGCTGCTCATCCCTTAATGTAAGCGGCCAAGTTTCGCATCCATAAAGAACTGTAGGCAAGATAATTGTTTTATAGATTCTAATTTTTAAGTTTCGGGACAAGAGGCGCGAACTAAGTAGTTTTGTCACAGAAAAATAACAAGCATTCCCCGCCTTCAGTCCAACCTTAATATCTCCTTCAATTTCGTTTTTTCTAGTTATCCTAGAACCTAGATACCTAAATTTATCTACCTGTTCAAACATATTACCATCTATATCGATATCACCAGTAGTATCGCCATTTTTGCAGCTAACCATATATTTTGTTTTATCCACGTTTATTTCGAGTCCTAGTTCTTTACCGGCTTTCATTAACGTTGTCGTATTTAGTTTTATAGTTTCAACGTCTTCGCTTAACAGTACCAGATCATCAGCATAGCCCAGCACGGATGTTGTCCCGCCCAGATCCAACCCTTTCTCGGTTCGCATTACCTCCCTAATGGCATGTTCTAATGCCAAATTGAACAGTACAGGCGAAAGAGAATCCCCCTGTTTTAAGCCCGAACGAACCTCAAATTTTTCGGACAAATTATTACCGATTCTAACTTTATTGAGTGTCTCCGTCAAGCACATCCTGACTAGATTTACTAGTTTTTTTGGAATCCCCTGCTCGATTAGAATATTATACAGTTTCTGGCGGTCAATAGAATCGTAAGCCTTTTTAAAATCTATATACAGCTGGTGAACAATACCGTTATACTCCAATTTTTTCTCTAATATTTGCCGTAAAGAAAATATTTCATCAATAGTCGAACGATTCCATCTAAATCCGCATTGGTAGTCTCCGATAATTTCCTCGGCGTATTCCGTGATTCGACTGGTTAGGATTAAAGTGAATATTTTATAACATACCGGAAGGAGTGAAATTCCTCGATAGTTATTACAATCCGTCCTCGGACCCTTTTTGTGAATCGGAATAAGAATAGATTCTTTCCATTCTTCAGGTAATTTCTCGTTCACCCAGATCTTTTTAACCAACCGATGTATTTTAGAAACTCCAGCTTCCCCGCATGCCTTAATTAGTTCAGTAGGAATATTATCGATTCCCGCTGCTTTATATGATTTTAATTTTCCGATAGCTATCTCAACTTCCTCTTTACTTGGTCCTTCTATTAACGGTTCAGCACTCTGGTACTCAGAAGGAGGACACAGATCATAATTTCCCGTATTTAATATATTGTCAAAGTGGTCCTTAAAGTTATTCAATATGTCAACCGGATCGGTCAGAATATTGTTATTATCATCCCTAATTCCAGACGTTACGGGCCCTACATATTTACGTGATCTGTTTATACCTTTGTACATGTCTCTTACGTTATTTTGGATTCTATTACCAAAATAACGTAGTATTCCAGATTGTCTTCGCTAGGATTATTTAGAGCTTTTAATTTAGCGGCTTTTCTTTTTTCACACATGTTTAAGCAATCTTCATCAAACCACGGTTTGTTATTCTTATTTTCCTTTTTTCCTAGACACGAGTTACCGACCGCTTTAATATTATCTCTGATCTCTATCCATAACTTGTCAATATCCTCGTGGTCCTCGTCAGGAAGCTCTAAAGCTTCAAACCTATTCTTAACTTCTAGCTCGAATTGGTTTCTAATTGATGGATTTTTTAATTTTTCCAAATTAAAATTCTCAAAATCGAAACGGTTTTCTTTTCTCTTTTTTATATTAAGTTTTTGTCGAAGTTTCGCGATTACTAATTCATGATCCGACCCACATTCTGCTCCGCGATAAGACCGTACATTAATTATACTGCTTTGCCAGCTGTGTTGTATCAAGACATGATCGATTTGATTTCGTGTTTGCGAATCCGGTGATGTCCAAGTATATTTATGAATATCCTTATGTTTAAACGTCGTACTTTTAATTATCAGGTTTTTCGAGATGGCAAAGTTTATCAGACGGATCCCATTATCATTACTATATTCGTGCAAACTTTCTTTACCAATCGTCGGAATATAAACTTCTTCCCTTCCTACCTTTGCGTTCGCGTCACCTACAATTATTTTCATGTAGTTTCGCGGTAGTTTATCATAAACCCATTCGAGTTTATCGTAAAATTCACTTTTGACTTCATCGTCACTGTCTTCGGTCGGACAATGTATGTTTATTAATGCGATTTTAAACCAACGTCCCTGAAATGTAGCTACCGAAATTCTATCACTAAAGAATTGTACGTCCCTCAAAGCGGATAGTAATCTACTCCTAATTAGAAACCCGATACCTAAACAATGATTCCCGCTTCCTCCGTACCAAATGGTGTACTTCCCTTCCCTCATCGAGCCCTCCCCTGGCCAGCAAACCTCTTGCAGAGCCACGACATCCAAATTGTACCCATTTACCTCATTCGCGACCGATTTTAGTCCCCCTGCTGTGTTTACACTCCTTACGTTCCACGTACCAATATTTAAATCCCTATATTTCAACTTGCGCCATGAATCCCCTAAAGCAGTCCCCACCCGGAGACCCGAACGGGGGACTAGTTTACCTCCGGATAATGATAGATATATATATATAATATAATAAGTTGGTTGGGTAAATAAACTTAGCTATTTGGCAATAATTACTTCCAATTAGCAGCAATTGAATAAATTTTTTGTATTATCAAAGTTTACGTTTACAAGTTTACGTTTCGGGATATTTACTTCCATCTTCAGAACCACAATCCCAATGATCTTGTGGATGCAAGGCTTAAAAATAATGTAAAAAATAACATCATTTTTAAGCCTTGAATCCACCCGGGATGCAAGGGATGGGAGGGAGGGAGAGACTCGGCATGGCCTACCCTGGTGGAGGGTCACTCAAATCGGATGGTCACCCATCCAAGTATTAACCACACTCGACGTTGCTTAACTTAAATTACAAATTGCAAGCGCCTTAGCTTATATATATATATATATATATATATATATATATATATATATCTGTTATATAATAAAGTTTTTAGTGATTGTCATAGTTTGTTTTACATATACAAAGCAAACAGACCGTAATGAAGACATCATGGTAAAAATCTCTATTTATTATTATAAGTTGGCAACTTTTCCATTCTCTCCGAATAGAATTTCCCATCTTTAGAATTTATAGACTGTAAAAACGCAGTTTCTAATCCCCATGGTCCATTAAAGTTTTTGCAACGTAAGTAGTGGTCCAGGTGTATAAAAAAACGATAATCTGCAAGTGAGAGATCCGGAGAGTAGGTCGGATGTGGCAGTTTCATATTCAAGCTCCAACAGTTTTTATGACGACACAGGTGAGAAATGTGGGCGGGCGTTGTCATTCAACAGAATGGGGCCCCATCCAATTGACCAAAGATAACTTTATTATTGCCAATTTCAGATGCATTTCATTAATTTGGTTGAAATGAAGCCCACCAAACAGTAACCATCACCTTGTTTTGCTGAGTTGGGGGATTTGGAAAATGTTCTGCTGCTTCTCATTTGTCGAGAAATTGCACAGAACCTCTACTGCTATCGTAAAGTATCCACTTTTCATCACAAGTAACAATTCTAAACAGAAAAGGGTAGTTTTTGTTTTGGAAAAGAGTAGCACAAACTTCAAAACGCTGTTTTTTTTTGGCGGTTGTTTAATTAGTGTGAAACCAGTCTGTCCAGGAACTGAGAATTGTACGGGAATTATAAAAAAACGGGAACTTTTCAATTTTTTTTTTTTTTTTTTGTGACAAAATAAATGAGCTCGTATTTACATACGTATTAAAGAATGTCGTATTCACATAATCTTAGGAATATATATATTTATTAATTATTAAATAGCCTTTGAACAGTCACATTGTGGCGGTATTTTTCTTTTGAAGTCATTGACATTATTTGGTTTTAAAATACTACTGTAGAATGGGTTAACTTTGGAACACTACCAGACTGAAACAAGAAACCGCTCGGCGTTTCCAATTACTTCAGCACTTACTAGACAAACAGTCTGAACTTCCAATTAATTACAAAAGACTCATATACATGACTATAATAAGGCCTATTTGGACTTACGGAGTTAAGCTATGGGGCTCCACAAAAACAATCGAATTCCTCTCGTACCCAATCTTTACAATCCAAAATCCTTCGTAAAATCCTCAATACTCCCTCCTTTGTTACAAATAAAACCATCCATAATGACCTTAACGTTTCTTATGTTTCAGAACTGGCCCAATCCAGATACTTATCCTTCCATAATAAACTTCAGAATCATCCCCACCCTATCGTTTCTAACCTTGCTTTCTCTTCAATTCCTGATAACCCGCCGAGGCGTCTGAAAAGAAGATAGCCCCGTGATCTCCTAATGTAGACATATTAGAGTGCTATGGGTAGTTACTCAGCAAGTGTTTTCACGTTATTATATCCATATGTTCAAATTTACTAAATGTATTTTTTTAATACAGTTGTAAATAGCATTAAGAAATAATAATAATAAAAAGTGCTCTCTGAACACTATTATAAATGTCCTTGATGTGACAGAATGTAATATTTCTAAATAAACAAATAAAAAATATGTTAAGTCATTCTTGATTGGGGTAAAATATGGACAGTGCATTATCTCCATTAGAAACGGCAGGAAATATGACTTTGTACCAATGTTACCCCACAATATTGTATAGGCTCATTATTTACATAAGAAACAACAAGGAAAATGAGTGAGTACCAATTTTACCTAACAATACTATATTTAAGAGAACAATAAATTCGTATTAATGAAACAAAAATATTGTAAATCATATTTTTTTTTAACAATTAGGCCTTGAAACTTTACTAAACAAACAGGGAATGTTACAAACATTATTCGAAAACTTCATTTTTGGTCAACTGAAGTCAACGGATCGCTGTAAACTTGCAGCACTTTCACTTTGAAAATTTCTCACCGGCTTTCTGACGCTTCATAAACGAATCTGCCCAATCATTTCCCGGTCAGTTATTTTTGAAACGAGTTTCTTTTGTTCCAATTCTATCTAGACACGATTTTACAACACTACATAAATCAAAGGGGTTGACAGGAAAGCCGAAGTTTGGCTTGGCAACAACATGCGCTACCAACTGTTCCTCTTCTTTCGTTGAAAACACTGTAGCCCGACCTACGAAGTTAGTATGTTTTCCTTGGGATTTCAGATGCAGTGCTGTATTTTTCGGTATTCCGTACTTGAAGGCGGCATTTCGGATCGATAATGTCTTATTTCCTGTAAATTTTCTTCAGTGTAATTTTGTATGGCCTTGTGCCAACAGTTCTTTTAGAATTTCTAGGCAATTTCCAATAAAATCCTGAAAAAAACTAACCAGTAGTAATAAAACAACACATAATATGCAGACAATAGGATGATAGTCCCAAAGTTACCCTGGCAAAACGTGAAAATTACAATTTACAAATTATGAAACAAAGTATGTTTACTTCAATTCAATTCAAACAAACATGATTACTTCAATATTAAACGCTTAAGAATGTATTAATTAATGTGTATACACACCTGAAGGTAATCTGATGTTCACAGTTCTTGAGGCACCGGCAAATTTCGTGAAAATGATTATTTTGAAAATACAGTGGTGGAAAGAAATAAAATCTAGCTGCAAAACGAGTGTAGTGAACTAGGGTTCCCAAACAGCCGCAAGGTACACGCACAGTACATACATACATGTTTTTGCAGGCTGAACCAACACAGTATATCCACCACGGAATCACCACAAACTGAATTTTATCCAATGTTCCCAAGTTACCCCATCTCTATGGGTGGCCTGGTCGGGGAAGCAGGTATAGGATGCCTGGTGAGAAGGACATGGATTTCCGAAACTATTAATTTTTGCAAATTTAATGTCTATTATACATTTGCGTAAATATAAATATATGATAAATAAAGATGAACATCTCATCATAATTTTATAGCAATATTATTGTGTTCATTATCACTCCTATAATTACAAGTGTATGAATTTTTAAAGGATTGTATTTTGATGCAAATATTTGCATTTAGACCAGTAAATTGCCGTAATATTAATATTTAATTAAACATATTTATACATACTTTTACGTAAATATAACATTATTCTTTATTATTCCTGTAAATGCAACTTAGTATTTACAGGAGTGAATATGGTAGCAAATATATGTATTTAGACTCGTAAATTTGAAAAAAATATAATATTTTTCTGAATAAACAATATTTATTCATAATTTTATGTGAATATAACGATAGTCCATATCACATATTTAAATATAATTTTGGAGAATGAGGAGACAAATATGCCCAACTCTGATGTGTAAGAGTGGGTTTTACTTGATTGAGTCTCTCAGCCTGCCGTTTATATCGGGCAGACCGAAAGGAAACAAACAAATAATATTAAAGAATATTTCCTTGGGGCAGGCCATACATCTCAAATCAAGAACCATTTTTGAAATTTTTCGTTTCAACATAAACATAGTACGGTAAAACTCAAACACTCTGCATTTAAAGGGAAAATAATGGTTTATCATGAAAAAAAAAAAAACTGAAAAATAATGTATTAAGCTCGAATACCAATAATATTCAATTTTGAGGATTCTGTGCAAATTAGTAGCGATTAACAAAAACAAGACATCATTTGAAGGGGGTAGGGAAAGCTCATTTGGACAATAGTTTTATTTTTATTTTTGTCCCTTATCCGACAAGAAGAACAGGACTGCAATAAATTACGGATTAAATAATGTTTATTTAATGTATTTAATTGTTAAGTTTTCATTAATTTTAAAGGTTGTTTTGTAAATTTTGCTTTTTATTATATTATTGTTGGTTATCTTTATATTTTACTTAGCCTGATGAAGGATATGTAATCCAGTTGGAGGAAAAATCGCAAATAATCCATGATTGTAAAAAAACAGAACTTACCTTAATTTTATTTGTTAAAAAATTCTTTTAGATTAATAAAGGCAATGTCTATTTGCGTTAGAAGGAAATTTTGTCTAGTTTACTTTGAAACAATTGTTAATCACTAAATTTACATATTTTTTTAGTCATCAAACTTGTCTGACTTAAAAAAAGTACAAAACTTGAATTTCCTAGTTTCTGTATAAAATCAGACAATGGTTTGCCACTTTTGTAGGTTTTAAGGTCTGCTATTTATCATTATCAATTTTATGAAATCAATGCCAATCTAATCGATATCACGAAATACTTAATTGATTGATATCGAATACTATGATGTCAAAGAATTTTTATAATCATCTAATAATTATAATACGAACGATCCAAAATGTTACAGAAACAACCTCAACTTCGTAATTTTATCATCTATTATAATAAAAGCTATTCAAGCCAGTGGTACTCAACGCAACAGAAACTTCTTGTCTTACCAGCCTAGAAAGCCTTCTGAAAATAGAAAGAAGAATTCTCAGAAGAATCTACGGGCCTAGGAGAACACCTGAAGGATACAGGTTGAGGTCAAATGAGGAAATATATAAGGAAACAACGGAAACAACAAGGAAACAACAATCTAGAAACTGAAGCTAGAGTGGGAAGGCTGAGGTTCTATGGCCATATGATAAGGATGAATCCTGAAAGACTTAACCATAAAATCTTTCAGCGTATCCACAGCCATAAGAATTTAAGCGGGTATTTTAAACAGATTAAGGATGATATGGACCAAGTGGGGCTAAGAGACCAAGATTGTTTAGACAGAGATGAGTACAGGAAGGCGCTCAAGAGAATAACGGTTCTTGCGGGAAAGAAGAGCTCCAAAAAGGGTGTTGCGTGGTCGTGGTGTTGCGAGGAGAGAAAACGTAAGCATGCGGAGCTCATGAGGGGCATATGGGAGAAGAGGAGGCAGATGAAGAGGAAGCATTAACTTCATGTTATTCGCGTGGTCTTTAAGGCCTGTTCGTGGAAAAAAAAAGAAGCTATTTAATGGTTTGCAACAAATTTTGCTTTAAGTGAAATTTTATTAAATATAACGAGAGGGGTACCCTCTATCTGCCTGACGGTAGACCAACCCCCATTTTACAAATTATTCAACTGTTCACTTAATTGTACTACTCGTTGGATTTTCTAGTTCAGATTGTATTATTTTTTATCAACATAAAATAAACTAAACGAAACCACAGTTTGGACAAATTTTTAATTCTTTTAAAATCTATATTGAACATCGCGCCTTATTGCCAATTTATAATATTATAGGATCATTCCATACAAAATCAACCAGGGCCTGACCCATTGGGTCTTGGGTCTTGAATTTAAATAATGTTTTGGTTATTTGTTGAATGCATTAATATAAAGAAAAATACAAAATTTTAGATTTTTTGGACTTTAGTTTGGAAAACGGTGCATTTTTAAAATAGTTTTGGAACTATTTTTCAAGAACTAATGGACCTAGAAAGCTGAGAAGGGTGTCATATTTTTCGGTTGTTTATGCTCTTTCTTTTGATAAACGACTTGATTATATTCTAAAATTCTAATATTTTTTAAAGATTAGAATTAAAAACGGCGCCAAGCTTATATGAAAATATACATATCTAAATTTATCATGGGTGATAAATATTCAGGACGCAGTCTTTTTTAATTTTTTTTTTATTTTTGCCAACGTTTCAACCCAAACATGTGGGTCATCTTCAGGGCGTGGTTTGAGCACTGAGGTTGTTTATGTACTGAATTTTTGCATGCTTTTAGCCACTATATGCTACAATAGAATAACATATAATTCTTTAATAAAAATCGAAAGTTTTTTTTCAAAATTCAAAAATAAATGTTTTGGTTATCTTTAAAAAATATTATAATTATAAGAATACAGTCATGTCACGTATCAAAAGAAAGAGCATAAACAACCAAAAAAGATGTCAACAGTTTCAGCTTTATAGGTCAAATAGACCTTGAGAAATAGCCCCAAAACTATTTTTAAAATGCACCGCTTTTTCGAGGTTTTTTATTATTTTAAAAATGAATACTCAAAAACCGTAAGTCCAAAAAATCTAAAAGTTTGTAATTTGCTTTATATTAATGCATTCATCAAGTAACCAAAAAAATATCAAAATCCAAGACCCACTGGATCAGGCCATGGTTCATTTGGTATGGAATGACTATATATTATAATTATTCTTATTGCCAATTTGTAACCATAATATATATTCAACTTGTTCAGCTTCATATAAGCCCAAAATCAATTTGAGAACTTTATTTCTAATATTTTCATTGTACATTATATTGTGCTTCCTTGTCTATTTCGTAATAATTATAATTATATCAGAATATAATAAAAATAATATTATATATAATATAATAATTAATATATTGTATTCAAGGGGAAAATTTCTAGATCGAAAAATAACTGCTGTCACCTAGGTAAAATCATCCTACCATCTGCAGATGAATACCATTTTTTGTACAAATTTTTGGTCTAAAATCTTTTTCTAATTTCGTTCTAAAAATTTTGTAATTGGAGAGTAAGAGATTACAGGAGTTCAATACTCTAACGAAGACACCAGGGTGTATATCTTTATTTTTTGTTCGGAGAATATGAGGTTACATGAGCTCAACACAATTAATTAAATGGACAGCTGTATAATTAGTGCTAATTATAGAGCCTATAAGAGAGCTCCTGTAATCTGCTCTTTTAATATTAAAATAAAATATAAGTCACTAATTTTTTTTTCATATAATAGAGAGGCAGATAGTACCAGTTGACTTTATAAAAAATATTTTCAAGATTATTTTTATATATATTTTAAAGTACTTTAACTCCACCAAAATCCGATGTGGGAAACCTTGGGAATGATATCAGTTATGGGAAGGGTAACAAACTTTTCCAGACGTCTTATCTTTTTTTGGAGGGTGTTTGGGTCAATCCCTCATTTTACTGTACTATGAAGGAGGTAGCTCAATATTACAGGTGCCCAATTATTTATACGATAATACATCAAACATGACGGGTTTCAAATACCATTTCATTCCAGAAAGATAACTTGAAAATATTTTAATAATTTAAATAGAGAAAAGAAAATGAATTTTTATTCAAATAATTTATTCAATAAATTTTTAGTAACTGACGATTTGTAGAATAACTTGTGGTTCTGATTAATTCTGAGAATCATTCAATATTTTTATTGGAAAAAATAAATTATTTAATAAACATATGTCTGAATAAATATTTAATCTAAGAAAATATCCCCTGATAAATTTATTCAAGGAAAAAATTCACTGAATAATCATTTATTCTTGCATAAATTTATAAAAAAATTAAATTTACACTTTTTTAAGTAAGGTTCCTATTAAGAGAGGTTTTTTTGGAAAAAAAAAAAATTAAACACCAAAATATAAATTTATTTTTAAATTGCTTCTTCCTAACTTTTCAGATTTAATCGCTTTTAGGGTCTGCTATTATGTTGTAGTGGGTACTTTTTATAAAAATACTGTTGAATTGAAGACTGTGTGGGCAATCACGCATCAAGTTTTTGTAATTTGTCGGCGTACAGTCCCATCTTCCGCATCAATATGCCTCTGGCTTGCTCCATCGTGTTGCAAGATAAAACTACATGCTCAGCCATATCAGGACATAACGGATCAATGTTCTTCCCATGCTTCCTGAGTTTTTTTCTAAACCCCTCAAGTCCTGTCAGGATCTGCGAGGTCCAGTAGCCTGGCTCAACCCATTGTGCCTTCAATCTGGAATGAACGATGGGGAAGTACCATCTCAAGGTGGGTCCTTTCTCACTTGCAACCCACCGTCCATTCCACTCCTCTAGTGTCACCTCTCGGACAATGCTACACCATCTTCCTGGATCCTCTGGAGTGCCTATCTAGAGTAACGATCTAAAGACCATATTTACAGTGTCGAAATGTATTTAATTTAAGTCGCAGTTTCTTTGAAGTTCTGATAACCTTTCCAAGAGCTCTAACAATTATCCCACTGAACCGTAGCTCTAAAATAGTTAAAATGGTGTTGTAAGGCGCATAATTGCAAAAAGGTGTGAAGTTAGCTCTCCGTATTTTTTTAATTTCTATTTTTTGTGGCTTAGTCTTAACTTTAGACAATAGAAAGGTCACAGCACTACTCAACAGTATCCTTTGGAGCTCGAATACACAGCCCAGTACAAGGAGGCTATATTCCAGCTTATCACGGCATATGCCTCGGAGACTTGGGTCATCAATGAAAGACACCGAAACAGGTTGTTAGCAGTAGAGATAGACTTTTGGAGAAGGGCAGCAAGAAAATCCAGAAAGGGAAGGAACAAAAATGAAAGAATTCTGGAAATGATGGAGGTGAAAAAAACAAAACATTTTAGTAAATATTGAAAAGAAAAGGTTATGCTGGTTTGGACATGTGAAAAGAATGACGACCCCTGAACGATTGCCAAAGATGTGTTTAGAGCTAGAAAAAGGAAAGACCAAGAGTAAAACGGAAAAACGCACTGGAAGAAATAATAAAAAAAAAAAAATATTTCTACAAATTATAGGGAAATCTTAAGCTGCCAACACATTAGGCAAATCTTCATTCTACAACAGGTTGGTTTTTAAAAAATTTTGTTCGCATTTTAAATTTAAGAAATTAGTTTTCTTATTATTGAATTATTTTCATTTCTTTTATCCATTTATATCTCAAGCATTAAAAGTAATTCATAAAACATCGCAACGATAAAACAAAAAAAAAAAAAAATGCTACAAATTATTTATTTTTTTTGTGATATACCCTATACAGCTTAAAAAAGTAGGATAAATGGTTTGGGTGGGGTAATAGTATTTTATAAACAGAGCTATAGGAAAATTATCTCAAACACAAATAAAAACCTCTGCCAAGTGACGCCAGTTCCTCACAATTTTCATTGGTTACACGTTACCTATATCTCTAGGTCTATAATTTTGATTTGAGAATAATATCTTTAGGAGAAACTGTGATCTGAGAGAAAATCAAAATACAGTAATCTTGATGTCGACCAAATATCACAGCTATTATTATTTTTTTATTATTTTAACTGTTATTTATATTAATTTTTATTGTAAGATGTAATTTAATGAAATTGATACTAGACAATTTTCAAAATATTCTTCAAATTTCTCTAACTTTGTGTCAAATCAAAATAGCTGTTTTCAAGCTATAGGCATGTGTTTGCAGATCCGAAAGCTAATGTATTTTTTTAATGTAATGGATGGAATTTGATAACATTGTTACCTACTAGATCATTTTTTTATCCCTTACTTTCCTTCAAATTTTAGCCAAATCGAACGGGTGTTTCAAGAAAAATACATTTGCAGATATAAGAGAAAGTAGTAGATGGAACTCAGTAAGATTGATATGGTATCATTTTTTCATCAACACCCCACTTTCATCTAGCTTTGGGCCAAAACTAATGAGCCATTTCCAATATATAGGCATATCTTAGAAAATACATTTACGTGCTTGTTTGCAAAAGTGTAAAGTGGAATTGGATTGTTTATATGGAACCGTCTAGACATCAATTTGCACGATCTCTGAAATTTTCTTGAAAAATGGTGGTAGTTGATTTACCCATCACACGGAGTTGACTACAGGATAAGGAACCAAATTTGTTCCTTGATATCTAAAAAGTAATACGGGATTCCGATTTCGAGCATACATTATGTTTTAACCTCAGTCATGAATGCAAAGCTTCCCTTGTGAGGAAGCAGTTTGAACAATTTATTTATATTTCTTGTAGTTTATATTGAACAATTTAACTATTTAAAAACTATTCAACCGCTTAGGCAAAACGTTTAATAATTGATTAAAACATTTAAAAAATAAATAGAAGTGCACAACCGATCAGCGTCATTCAGATCACATTTTCCTTTATTTTTGTTTTGAAAATAGGTGTATAAATACTTTTCTAGGAATTTAAATATGATTTTTAAATCATTTAAGCTGCCAAAAATCTCATTTATGTTTTGTTTTTGAACATTTTATTATTTGGTTTCGAATTAGAAATATCGGGGTGTAGAGGGGGCGAAAGAAAAAATTTGAGAGTTTAGAAGAAACTTTTCTCACAACAATTCAATTTACAAATTTCTAACTCGATATATTAACTTAGAGGGGCCATAGAAATGCACAAAGTGTTAAAAAGTGAAAAAATGGTTAGTGTCAAAATGCACTTCTCAAACTCCAACTCAATTTTTAATATGAGGTGGGGAGGCCGAGTGTACTAACTCTAACGAGTGGGCAAAACACTGTTGCCTGGCAACATGATAAACAGATGTTTACAAGATATAATAATTACAAGTTCACGTCCTGGTCCTGTAGGGGCTTTAAACTCTGACATTGATCTCCTGCCTTCCCGGAGGGGTAAAAAAATCTCAATTTAAATACAAAACCTATTTGATACAAAGGGACTCCCCTTTAAAAAAAATTATAACTTATATATATGACGTTTCTAGAACTTCCCTTTATCGAAAAAAAAAATTGCCTTAAAAATATTGGATTGTAAGGAGTAACCTTCATCCTGAAAATGTAAAAATAACGAGGTTATATAGGCCAAACACCCCAATATTTTTGAAGACCACCTTTTTTTCTCTTTTTTTTTTGAGATCATGTTATCTTAGGATTCAAATGAAAAGCAAATGAGTATTCATGAGTTTTTAGTACCTAACTAAATAGACAAAGAATTTTAGTAAATAAAATATTTGTAGGTTACAATGAAATAAAGCTATTGACGAAGTTTTAGGCAGATGTTCATAATTTGATAAAATGGGGTCTGTAGTGCAGATTATTATGTGTGGGACTGCTTAGAAATTTTAATTTGCAAATGATTTTTTCTTAAGGGAGACCTTGGCCCTTTTAGCAATAAGCCTAAGATATACACACTAATGCAACTGCATTTAGTTCTTTTCAATACCAAGTTTAAAAGAGTCTAAAAGAAAGAAAAAAAAGTTAGAAGTCAGTAATAATAAGTACAGGAATATATATAAATATAATATATTCATTATCAGTGTTCAGAATTATATCATTTCATTAAAATATAAACCAACCAAATGAACATGTTTTTCAAATAGCCAAGAAATGTATGTTCATGAACTGGTTAAATGCAGATCATTGGTATTATTTTATAATTAAATGTACAAATTTAACCATTTAAATATTTTAAATGGTCATTACAGTCCTTTTTATAATTTTAAACATAAAGTTGATAGCAGCAACAGATATCAAGTACCAGTACGCTTTATGAGACCTCCCTCCTTATTTTGAAACCCGGCTTGGGACGGGCTTTGGCTAAGTTAAAGTCTCTATTCATGAATTGGAAATAAAATAGGTAAATGAGATCAAGGTATTATCTCTTAACACAGAGATTTTAACAGGTAGATTGTAGAAGAAAAATCAGTACTCTCATAAAAAGAAACAAACAATACTTTGTAAAGGTCAATTGTCAAAAAGATTCATAAGAAAATAAATACTAATCATAAGTTCCAAGAGAAGAGAAAAGAATATAAATTTAAAATGTATTTCTCATTAAAAATATAAATAAAATAATATATTTGAAGCACTTTAATAAATTACTCTCCATAACTCCATAGAAATCATTATAGTCAACTTTCAACAACTTAAATTCCTTAATCTTTTTTTTTTAATCCCTTACTTTCTCTGTAGTGTTTACTCTCATCTTACAAATTAAACAAATCTTAGAGCAGAGTTCATTATTTGCTTCTATCTGTGCTCAAATATAATCCAAAGGCCACTGTATACCACACAACCATAGTCAAAATGGGAGAAAATTAGTTAGGAAACAAGTAGCTCATGTGTAGGTTGTGGAAGATAGTGGAAACCATGAAGTAACGTGTGCATATTGACCTTAAGGAGATATAAAATTTCCAGGACAAGTTTGATCAATAATAATACCTGAGCTTTTAACAGAAGAACTGAAGATAATGTGATAATCATTCAGGACAAAAGCAGGAAAGATGGTAATGGACCTGAGAAGGGAATTAGAAGCAATAATAATCGTCTGAGTTTTCATTTATTCAAGACATATCAAGCACTGACCCAATCTAGGTCTTCCTGAATATAGGCAAATATTTTTTACAACTCGGAAGGAAGAAAGATAGGTAGATTTGGGAGTCATCAGCATATAGGTGAAAGCAGTGATATATTGAATTAGGAGTACAATTTTCATTGAGTGTCGCAGATCTTCATTATACATCCTCTCAAGTTTATAACAGAATTTATACTGCACTAAATCATCACTATCCTTAGAAGGAAAAATAATAAGGAAGCCCAAAATCAGCCAGGAATTCCAACACCTAGAAAATTAGGGGAAAGAAGATGGTGAGGATGGCATCGATCAAGATAAGAACCAGAAACCGGAGAATATTATTATAAAAAACTGAATGAAATGGTAGTAAATGTCAGAAGATACAGCAAACAAGCATTGAGGTATCCTCTGTACAATAGTCAAAGAAGCAAAGAAAATAATAGGACTGGAAGTACAAGTACTTTGATCTCCTTTGTTTGGCCCAGAGTGAGCGGATGTTACAGATTCCAAAAATGCATGTTTCAGAAGAATGGAGATCAGGAAGAGAAGCTATAACAAGAAGAAATGGTTAAGGAACCAGCTGAAGAAAATGGAAGAACAGAGAAGATAAAGAGGAACCAGTGCATTCAACAAGAAAGTAAATAAAAACAGAAAATTCTTTAAGCCAACGATTAAAGTGTTCTAGATTCTGTAGAAAAGAAACCATAAGCTTAGAGAATGAAGAATTTATCTTTATCCTGGGACATTGAGTCTCCTATGAATAACAAAATCTGGTGTGGTGCACACATCACACAATGTTCATTTACCATCCTACTTTGAGTAGAAATAGGTACTTTCACATAAAGGGAAGGAAAAGTAAAAATTATAAAAGGTACAACATATTTATTTAAAAAAAAATGATTATCATATGTTTTTCATCTCTGTTAATTTTAGGCGTTTTTGTCACTATCTATTTCCTTCTATAACTGTTTATTTTAATCACTTATTTAATTATAAGAGTATTTTTTTCAGTCCCACAAGAATGCAGCAAAATTTTTTTAGTCCGAAAAGGGTGGTGACAAAAAAAAACTAGAGTAGCTAGTCTCTATATATAGGACAAATACAGGGAACTTTTAAATTATATATATTTTCATTAAATATACATACAAATTTTATTTAATAGTTGACCGTTGCATTACAAAGGAAGGAGATGGTCCGGGGTTGCGGTCATAAATAGGCTAAATAGTGGTAAAACTATTTTATTGAAAGCCGATATAATAATAAAATAGTTATGATAATAAAATAGTTTTACCACTATTTAGCCTATTTATGAGCGCAACCCCGGACCTGACCATCTCCTTCCTACACAAATTTTAGTTTTCCACATTGACATAACTTATATAATTAATGTTAATTAGTAACAGAATATCATTTATAAATGCCACACATATATTAACAGAATCTGTGTGTTCCTTTCCGACGATATTGTACATTATGCACGTTCAGAAGTAATCATAAACTTCCGACCATCCTCGAGCGCCCTTGGAGGTTATATTTATATATAGCCTTAAATATTAGCCTATTTATATAGACTTAATTAATTCTCGGTTCCATCTTACTAACCTTCTTTTCTCTTTTAATTAATCATCAAATACTTTCAAAGTTTTTATTTAATTGTTTTTTATTAATAACAATAAGATATGTTTAATTATTTTAAATAAAGAAAATTATAAGTACTCTAGAGGAAGAAATTTCGAATAATCGATGTGTAAGTTCTGTCAGAATATTTCAATGAAGATAATACCTATCTGATATTAAAGATCACTTGATTTCATATTGATATAAGAAATTTGATTAATGTTTGTCAAAACTAACAAGGTATAATGCTTTTAAATGAAGCATATACAATTTTATGAGATCATATGTTTGTAAGTTTTGCTTAAAATTTATTCTGAACAGATTCTAACAGCCTATCAATGTGGATTTAGACCAAACAAAGGTACTTAACACCAGATTTTCATTTTGAGGCAAGTCCTCAAAAAGGGCTATGAACTGGTATCAGACGTTCATATGGTCTTTGTAAATTTTAAGTAAGCCTTTAATAGAATGATCAGTATCCTGCTATTTAATGCCTTGAAAGAATTTAATGTACATATAAAACTAATTAATTTGTGATAAATAACCTTATTTTGGTTATTAATTTGTTTTTTGTAGGATCTTAATATAATTATTAGCAGTTTTTGTTTCATAAGTAAAAAAAAACAAGTCAAAAAACCATCCATTAAAAAAATCTATTGTTTATATAGTTTACTACAATATGGCAGTAATTATTCATAAAAAAGGATAAAGTTGTTGTTTTCTTATTTTTTCTGTGTCTATAAAGGCTATAGCTTTTTTTCTTTCTAACTTTGTTAAAAACAGTTTTCCTGAAAATATATAAATTATCTATAATTTCAAATTATAAAAACTTGTATGCATTTTTTTTATAAAAATTATAATTTCATTAACAATCTTTTTTTGGACAAAATTTATTTTACTAAAGAAAATGGCACATAAAAAAAAAAAAAAACCTTTACGTTATTTTCATCCACCATTTTCATATAATTTCATCAGTTATTTTCATATTTTTTTGTCAGTATTAGGGTAAAAACAGCTATTTAGATTTTTTAGTAATTTTGGTTTGTTTCCTAAATATGATTTGAAATTTATTCCATTTTCCAAATTTCTTGTAATTGTTATTGCTTCCAGGATTTTTCTTATGAATCAATAAGAAGATGGTCTGGGGTGGCTAAAATAATTCAGTGATTGTTAAGATGTTAGCTCGTGATTTTCGAATAATATTGTTTTATGAGTTTAAACTCGACCAGAATGGCGGGAGACTTCAACCTTGACAAAAAAGCAGGTCGTGTAAGGACTTTCTCTCTTGATGAGAATGTTCTGTGGGCTTTGGTGGAAGAAAACATTCAAGAACCTGCAGGGAAACAACCTTACGTGATAAACAATTTAAAGGATGAAGGGAATTAAAAAATGCGTTTTTAGAGTTTATCAATTCTAAAGATAGGAAATTCTATTCCTAGGGAATGGAAAAGTTGCCAATACATTGGCAGAAATGTATTGATAGTGGAGACTATTTTGATTACATAAAACAGTTGTAAATTTTTTTTTTAAATTAAAAAGCCAGCATTATTTTCCGGACAACCTAATATTTTGTGAATAACAATGAAACTATGGATAAAAATCAATGAAAATTAGGTAAAAGTTTTTTATTTTGTTTTTTAGATGTGACGTTTTTGTGTGATAAAATAAGTTTTGCTTCACAAAATATTTTTAATGAAATTATAATTTTTATATAAGTTTTTAAATTATGACATTACAGGTATTTTATATATTTACAGGAAGACTTTTTTTAAACAAAGTGAGTTTTATATAATTTTACCTATACAATTACTACCATAGAGTAGTAAATTATATACTCAAAAAATGTCTTAATGGATGGTTCATGACTACTGATTTTTTTTTGTTTTAGAAGTTTGGAAATCGGTTTAGGAACTGAAACTGTATTAATCAGAAGAAAATAAAATTTCTTGTTAAATTTTTTTTTTATTTATCAAATAAAACTGGGATTTATTGAGGTCTTTTCGTAAAAGCAATAATTGTATATTGTTTAATATAATAATTAATTTGACAAAAATGACAGTTCTGAATGCAGGCCAGAGTTCTCGTTGGTAACTAGATAAGTAGAAAGATACAGTATACCTCTGGGGTAAGACAACAAGATGCCCTCTTAAACTTAGTGTTGCATAAAGCTATCGAGTGTAATAACAAAAACGGTACTTTGGCATGCCATCCATACCAGATTCTTGGTTAAGCAGATAACATTGATCTTTAGGCAAGAAATGTTGAAAAAGTGTTAAGAGACTTAAGAAATAGTCATCAAGCTGAACCATAAAAGTAAAAAAAATGGAAGACTTGAGTAAAAAACAAAACAAAAAACATACATAGTATTTTCCAACTTCTGAAGCAAGAATGCTTCATAATCATATATATATAACGATTACACCTCTGAAGATGTTGATGATTTCACATACCTCGGTGCTCAAACTAAATCCTAAAATAAGGGCAGTGATGAGATCAAGAGAAGAATAATGGGTAATAATAAAGTATACTATGACTATGGTCTTGTGAATTTGATCATGTCTCGGCCCTTTAACGCACAAAATTAAATATGAATTAAACTCTTATTAGACACATAGTTGGAAAAACAGGTGGGGTACAATAGAGTTGGGTACAGAATTCCAAAATGAAGGAACACAGATTATAAAGTATTTTTCAAAACAAGCTGTTCTTTCAAAAGATTAATAGAAACCGAAAGGTTGAGGGGCGGGGTGGCCGAGCGGGCTAACGAGTGAGTACTGCACCACGCGCTGCCTGGCAACCTGATAACAGAAGTTTAGAGGAAAAAGTAACAAATTATGTAACTGCATCTTTTCGTGTTTTTTTTACCAATTTACTAAAAGCAGCACATGTCTGATCCTCAAGCATTTTTTTTTTTAATAGGGATTTCTCTATTTCATTCTTTGCTTGATGGTATGTCCTCTTATTCTCCGTATAAAATTCTGTTGCTCTCTCTTTCACTAAAGTGTCTGCCATATCATTACTGTGCTATCTACAGTATCCTAGGATTTATAACTTCTCTTACATTAGAGTATAACTTCTCTCTTAGCAACAGCCCTATGATCTCCTGACAGTGCAGTGTCATAAAGTTCCATCTCTAGGTCTTGAAACAATGAGTACTAACTTAGATTTCAATGAATCTGGATTCAAGCTCAACTTATTTCCTGAAATCCAGTGGTTAACACTATTAATGTATTAGAGAAATTGGTACCTATTAGAAGATAACGTAGACAAATTTCCAATTCCAACTACTAAACAAAATTCACAACCCCCAGACCTACCAACAGGGATGGGAAAATTGTAGAGGCCATTAACAGGATGAACAACAGTAAAGCTCTAGATAAAGTTAGGACACTGGCTGAGCTCCTTCAGTACAATGACGAGACCTTTTAGAGATCCCTTTAGAATTTCATCCATGCATTTTGCAGAGAAGAAAATTATGTGTAATAATTGAAGAAGAAAAAATTATTTATTCTCTGCACAACGGGAATATCTTGGAATGCTCCAATTTCCACAAGATTTCATTTATGCTGAGTTCCCACAAAGTTCTTTTAAACATCATCTACTTACTTACCCCAAGCTCCATCCAATTTCTGAGAGACAAAGTGGTGAATATCAGATGGGTTTCAGAGAACCAATTTGATTTATATAGTTCATCAGATTTTTAGGCTCCAGATGAAACTGGAGAAATCATAAGAGTACAAGATGACGATCCATCACCTGGTTATTGAATTTCATAGAGCTTACAACAGCTTTAAGAAATCTAAACTTATATCCCACGCTGTGTAATCTAGGAATACCTCTCAAATTTGCTAACCAGATTAGGATGAAGGTAAGAATTGGAATTTATAATGATTTATAAATATGAGCTTTTGTTTCTTTTCCTACATCAAGGATACCAACTATACTAATTCATTACCTTAATCAGCATTCAAGTTTTCTTATCATTTATAGATCAATATTATACTGTTATTATGCAATCTGTCAGCAAATACAAAAGATAACTGACAAGTAAATACTATATTTCAATGTCTATTCTAACGTGCTTTAGATACTAATATAAGCATGATATACTTCAGTTGGCATTTAAGTGGGAGCTCATTCGAGAGTTTCTACTATACGCTGAATCCTGAAACCCACAAAGACTTCCAAAAAAGCAAATTTTTTTTTTGCATAAATATGGTTAAAATGTTATTTTGAGTCACCCTGAAAGATCTTAGCTTTCAAAAATGCATATTAAAGTTTTTATTAAATAAAAAAAAACAGGATATATGCCTTCCTGGCCGCACATAGCAATGCAAAATTAGAGCGGCAATCCCGCAACACTTCGTTTTCTTGCGTATTTGCTCATTTCTGAAAAAGAAGATAACTGAAAATGATCACAAAAATAACTGTAAGTGATCATAAAAATTAAATTATATTACTTCTTAAAAAAGGAGACCGATGGCGAGATTCGAATTATATATTTCTTTGCAGTTACAAATTTTTTTCTTACCTGAAAAAGTTCCGTATTGAAAATAATGCCATTATAAATTTTATTAATGCACTTACATTATTTTGAGTTTTTTTAACACTTTCATGTTATATGAAATATATATATACTGTTTTTAGGAGGATGGAAAAATGATAAATAAAATTAACTTATTAACATTTACTTTATGTATAAAACATTGAAATAGAATATAAATAAGATCATGGATATGACACAAATAACAGAGAAAGGACATAGCTATGGTTCAGAATAAATCTGCAACTGATAGCTTCCAAACAGTCAGAATTAGGAACGACTGCATTGAGTTAGCTACTGGAGACTAATGCAAGAATGCAGCAAGCCACAAGTCAAATGGTGAAGGTGGGACCTGCCCCTACCTGTTTGAGAGGCGACTGCCCAAGCGGGAAGGCATATATCCCGGCCGCACCAGTGACCCAATGCACTATCAGAAAGGTATATATCCCGTCTGCACCAGTGATCCAACTCTTAACGTGAAGGCATGTATTCCATCCGCAGTCAAAGGGTTAATGAAAGGGAATACTTTTATTAATCCATTGCTAAAATTATGATTCAAGCACACACAGATGGCTGCCAAAGAATTCTACAAGATAATTAGTATCAAAAATTAAAACTAATATACAATTATTAAATTTAGTAGAGTGTTAGTATGTTTCATGTTGTATAAACTTCTATTTTTGTTCAATATACTATTATTTTTTAAACTGCATTACATTTTATTCTCTAATACGTTTTGATTTATTTTTCATGAAGGCGTTGGGGGGGGGGGAGGGAAGGCTTTGTCGTACCACTCAACTTTTAGGTACTACTTATAGATAAATCATTGGCAAAATTATCTGCTATAGCAGTCAATAAACAGTGCCCTATAACATAAAATCTGAACGGTTGGGACTGTATTATCCTAACTCCTAATCAATAACATGATTCGGAGAAAACCATTTTATAAGCTTTGCGAGTTCCTGTGATAATAAATATATTTCAAAGTACCTTAATCGTTGAATAATTCAACTACTAAAACATTTCAAACCTATTTTGCATCTGAATGTAATTAATTTCAACATTAAAAACTAAGAATAAGAAAACCAAGTAAGGAAAATTACATCACATAGTTAATTTAGATTCTCAAAAAATTAGAGCATTTAAAGGAACATTTTATGGATGACCATCAACTTAGTCTACCAAATAACTGGTCTAAAACACATAGAGCAAGCTTCTATACTGAACATTGAGCTTATCGATGGCTATGGATCCATCTCTAAGGAACTAGAAGAAACAATTCCATAGATGAGCTCAGCATTGAGTTTAGTAACTCTCCCATACAGCAACCATTATTCAAATTACCTATAGATGTAAACTTCAAATATATCTATCAACTATGAGCAATTAAAACAAAAGGAATACTTTTTGACATTAAGGATCATAATCACAACTTTAATACATACATAACAAACAAAATATTACCAAGGAAACAAGTTGAAATGTTCAAGTTTTTAAGACATAAGTAGAAACCCCATCAGTGACATTTTCATAGTATAATTATAGTTTTTTTCAGAATCTTGAGCTATTCAAATAAAGAAAATACTACCTGGTTATATATTTTTAAACAAAAGTAACCTAATTATGTAAAACATAAAACTATTAGCACCCTAATGGCATTTGATCAACAGTCTTGATTGATTTTCTGTTTCACAACGAAAGATTAAACATAAAAATTAATTAGAAGAGTAGAAAATACTTGGCTTTAAAAAATTGTCTTATAAAACCAAATCATAGAAGAAGGTACAAAATGGGACAATATATTAAGAGAGTAATAAACCTACCTTGTTTAATTTAGGATGTTAGATTTGAAAAATAGTAACAGTCAACCATATTTATATCCGGTATAAAAAGCTTTCTTTAATGAGTTCCAGTTTCATAAAAATAGATACTAAACATTATAAAACCTTAACTAATTCATTTTCATTTAAAATATCAACAAGACGGTACGAAACGGGTCAATGCAACAGTGTTGTGGTAGGGAATCATATGTTTGTGGTCCTATTTTACTGTAATTTCATGAATTTAATTGAAATTTGTTTTTCTTGTAATCATACGATTTAAAATAACATGATAGAATTAACCACATTTAATAAAATGTTTAACATTATCAAGAAAAGAAAAAACTGCATTCGATAGAAATTTAAGGAATGACCGCAAATATTTAAATTGTATCTTAAATTTAGGAACTTATTGAAAGTCCCCGAAGCTTTGGTACAATTAAATAGTTTTGTTTATAATCCTAATCAAAATTATCTTCTATGGAAACTACAAATTAAAGTCCCAACTCTTCCACATCTCAGTTTTTTTTTTTATTGGTTAAGGTATACTTTTGAGACTCTCTATCTTGAACTATTATATCTACTCTATACTATTATACTACTGTACTTTGTTTCTAAAATTAAAAATGAGTATATGATTTACTCTAAACTTAAAAAGTTAAAGTGAAGTGATTGATGAGCTGACGTAATCTCTCCATAACACAAATGAGTAATTAGCCTATGAGACTTAGTCTTTGAAAAATTTACAGGTAAAAATTAAAATAAAAAAAAAACAAAAATGGAAGAAAACGAGTGTCAGTTTGTTGGAAAATTTGTAAGAAAAATTGGAACTTGAACACATACCAAACGTTGATATTTCAAATGGAAATAATCTTAAATGCTAAAGAATTGGATCTCAAGAATTCTGAGGTTAGAACAACCGATGAAAAGCAAGCATACCGAAGATTTGAAAATCAAGAATCTAACGAATTAATCAAACAACTTTTGAAAAAATCAGAGCCCTGATTTTTTTTAGTGCAAAAAAAGGTTGCCAAGGCTGATCTATGGGGGGAATATCAGGCTGAAGGCCCTCCCCCAAATGCTATAAAAAAATGTGTTATTGAAATAATATCAATAAATTATCACATAAAGTATTATTGTTCGTGTAATTACATTTAATTACAACTTCAAGAATGACTTAAACAGCATTTCATATATGTAGTTAGTTTCTTTTTTTTCCAAATTAATTATCGTTATACAGGATGTCCCGTAAGTAGAGGGAAATTTTTATAGGAGTAATAGCAGACCTTAAGACCTACAAAAAAGTTCACATAAACAATGGGCCAATTCTCAGCAGAAAAATATGAAATGCAAGTTTAGTATTTTTTAAGTAAGGCATGTTTTTTGATAAATAGGAAGCGATAACTAAAGAAATATTTAATTTAAGTAATTACAAATTGTTTCACTGTACAGAATTTGTCATTGTTAAAACCATTTAAAGAGGACTTTTCAGCGGCTAAACTAGGCTAAGTTCGGTTTTTAAAACAGATACAACAGTTTTTAAAAAAAATTGTCTTCTGTTACCTTTAATCTATCTGAAAAAAAATGTGAATATAATTTCTATCTCCAAAGTAATTACCGGTTTAATTGGGTGATAAATTGTTGGAACGCGGACATTTTAAAGGTTTTTATTGGTGTCGACGTTTCAACCGAACCATGTGGGCCCCCAACAGGACGTGTTTCGAGGGGCGTGGTAACTGAAACTGAAACTAAATATTACCTAAGTGCCAGTATTTGAACACCTTCAGTGCTCAAAACGCCCTGACAATGACTCACGTACTTGGGTTGAAACGTTGGCACCAATAAAAACCTTAAAAATTACTACATCCTGACTATTTATCAACGATGATATGTAGAATAGTCAACTAACTTCCTTTAACTTCCGTATTATAACATATTTTAAAGGTAATACGTGAATTATTTGATGAAAATAAGAAGAAAATAGTAATTCAATAGGAAGATGAGTTGATAAAACACTCATTGAATAGAAATTGCAGAGCTGTTTATAAGTTGCAACAGTGCGATAGCATGTATTCCATTGAAACCGATATTAAAACAGTAAATTCCTAAACTCACCGCTGAGTTCATCGATTGCTTCATTATGCTCAGTTTAGATGTCCATAGAGGAGTTCAGCTCTGATTCGAAGAACCTGCCCCTCCTAATGGAAGGTAATCCTTGTATCTATTTAATCTCAAGTGAACTAGTTTACTGTATCTATTCAATGAAAGAAACTGTTTAAATTAAAAAAAAAAATTACATCGGAATAACGCTGAAAACCTTGATTTCTTTACCATCACTATTCAACAAGCAATCTGGACTGTTTCCTTCCCAAATCTCTGCTGAAAACTCCCTGAGAAAAATAATTTACCTCAATACCTGATAGACCTAATTCACACCAAGCGTCCTGCTAGAATATTATGAATACGTTCCACACACCCCACCGATCATTACATTCTATAACTATTACACTAAACTAATAAAGCAGGAATTGACCATCTTCAGATCCCAATCCTCAACTCCTACCTCCTACTGACTACTCTCTCTGCTCATGACAATTTCCTATGGAAGAGCACCAAAAAAATCCTAAAATCCCATCATATTTCCCATCTCCTCCGTCCTGCGATCCCATGCGATGGCTCCTGGGCAGCGTCTGAAGACAAAGCCTAGGAATTTGCTAGACACCTCTCCAGAACATTCACCTCTGATCCGGAATCCAACCCCATCCATACCACAACAGTTGAAGAATTCCTTACATCACCTATTCCCTTTTCCTTACCCCCTAAACAGTTAATCCTTCAAAGGTCAAACATCACGTACAAAAACTTCCTCTCCGTAAATCTCCTGGATACGAGCTCCATATCTCTCAATTCCTCCGACAACTTCTTCCTAAAGCTATTTTATTTCTCACTTACTTATACAATGCCATCCTAAGAACCACCCACTATCCTCTTTTGTGGAAACATTCCACTATTATCCTATTTCCAATACCAGGCAACCTTCCAATACCTCGACGTCCTACGGACCAATTAGCCTACTTCCAATCCTCTGAAAAATATTTGAAAAAATCCTACCCTTTATAGAATCCCAAAATCTTCCTTCCCATCAGTTTGGATTTCGTCACATCACAACACTCCACAATCCAACAAGGGCTGCGGATGGTCATATTTCCGGAGCACTGGAAAGCAAGCAATATTCCTCAGTCGCATTTCTGAACTTAGCTGGAAACAGCTCAAGCTTTTAACCGGGTATGGTCGGTGGAACGCCGGGTTTCTTTCCAAGGGGTGCCCGAAGGGGGTTTCATGGGGCAAGTGCGCCATCAAAATTTTTGAGGGGGCATACTTTGAATTTTTGAGGAGGACAAATCTTTACGGGGTTATGCATTTTCTGACTAATTGACAAGGGTAACACATGGAACTGACATCAGCAAGTGAATTTATGTATGAGCTACGATTTTTTAAATTTTATCTTAGCTTGCTCTGTTTTAAGAAAGGTGTGGAATAAAATATTTTGAGAGAATGAGGAGGGAGGTAGATTCTTGGCATGCCGGGCTTCTTTCCAAGCTAAAACCCATCTACCCCAGTCCTTGTGCCTAATTCTCTGATCGCACCTTTCGAGTTCGCTGTGGTACGGAATTTTCCAATTCCTACCCAGTTGAAGCCGGTAAATCCGATTGATCACGAAATGCACTTAAAAACCTGAGCTGTAAAAACCTCAAAGTCCGCCCAGATACTCTGATTACTTTGTGATTCATCGATATTTCGTTTACCTAATTGCTTTCTCAGTATATTTACACTTATTTATATATTTTTATTACTTATAACTTTATTGTATTCCTAATCAACCTATAAATATTAAACTGTATTTTATGGACATACCAAAATATTAATATATATTCTGTATTCGTAACTTGTTCTAAAGGAACACTAGTCCCAGAAAACATTAAATTAACAAAAGTAAAATAATAACTAAAGAATAATCACATTGAATATTTAATAGTTGACCGTTGCATTATAAAGGAAGGAGATGGTCCGGGGTGGCGGTCATAAATAAGCTAAATAGTGGCAAAACTATTTTATTAAAAGACAACGTTTCAAACCGACTTTGCAGGTCTTCTTCAGGCCTAGAACGGGCAAAATACAAAAAGATATAGAGAATTGTAAAAGTTACATAATATTTAGACAAAAAGTATAAACAATGTGAATTAGCTTATTAAAATTACAAAAAGTAAGTACATTAAAATATAAACAGAGTAAGCTAAGTAACAAGATCCTAAACTGGTGCATATATTATATATTACACTACAACAATTGTTACCATCTATTTACTTCAGTTTAGGATCTTTTTAGGCACCTTTCGAGTTCGCTGTGGTACAGAATTTTCCAATATCTACACAATTGAAGCCGGTGTTGCTCAAGGAAGCGTCTTGGGCCCCGTCCTTTATATCCTTTTTACCGCTGATATCCCTGTCTATCCCCATACTTTTTTGGCGTGCCTACCCGGTCAAAAGCTTGAGCTATGTCCAGAAAAGGACCCGAGTAATATTGCTTGCTTTCCAGTGCTGCGGAAATATGATCGACCACTCGGAGTCCTTGTTGGACTTGGAGTGTTGTGAACGAAATCCAAACTGGTGGGAAGGAAGATTTTGGGATTTTATAAAGGGTAGTATTCGTTTCAGGAGGATCTTTTCAAATATTTTTGAGAGAAATGGAAGTAGGCTAATTGGTCCTCAGGACGTCGAGGTGTTGGGAGGTTTGCCTGGTTTCGGAAACAGGATAATAGTGGAATGCTTCCACAGAAGAGAAAAGTGGGTGGTTCTTAGGATGGTATTGTATAAGTAAGTGAGAAATATAATAGCTTTAGGAGGAAGCTCGAAGGATATGAGAGGCAAGGAGGTCGTATCCTGGAGATTTACGGAGAGGAAGTTTTTGTAAGTGATGTTTGACCTGAGAAGGATTAACTGCTTTAGGGGGTAATTGGAATGGGTGATGTAAGCAATTCTTCTACTGTTGTGGTATGGGTGGGGTTGGATTCCGGATAAAAGGTGAATGTTCTTTAGAGGTGTCTGGCGAATTCCTCAGCTTTGTCTTCATCAGACGCTGCCCAGGAGCCATCGCATGGACGGAGAGGATGGGAAATATGATAGGATTCAAGGATTTTGTTGGTGATCTTCCATAGAGAATTGTTATGAACAGAGGAAAGGAAGGTAGAAGTTGAAGGATTGGGATTTGAAGGTGACCAATTCCAGCTTTAATCGTTTACTGTAATAATTTTAAGAGCGGCAATCGGTGGGTTGAAGGAGGGAAGATGTTTACTACTACTCCTGTCTGATTTTCGCCGAATAGACATGAACCAAATCTTTTCGCAGAAATACATTCAGCAGCTAACACTTTTTTTATCTTTAAACTATAAACAAAATACATAATTATACTAGGTTGTAGTATTATAGTATGCTATAACATCGTGACTTTATTTATCTATTATAGATTAAAAGAACTTTTTTATTCGCATATATTAATTCTAAAATGGCGATGGTTCTGCCGCTAAGTGGCCCCGATGTTCTTGATATACGGACATCTATCCAAGAACAAAAACATGAATTAACTGCAAAAAAAAAAAAAATTGAGCACATTTTCATTAAATCAATTCAAGAAACAATTTTATTTTTAATTTTTAAAAGAGCATTGTAACAGATTTCAAAAACAAAGATGCGGATGTTAGCACACAAACAGTAAGGAGAAGGCTTGCTGAACTCAACCTGGAAGCTAGAGTTCCCCCTTGCGGTTCTCAACTCACTGCAGCACACACAGAAGTTCGTTTTCACTTTAGTCGTGAACATGGTGCCTGGATAGACGATGATTAGGCATCTGTTCTGTTTTCTGACAATTCAAAGTATAGCCTTTATGGTGCAGACGGACTAGTTTAAGTGTGGAGAAGATCAAGTAAGCTATAAGCTCAGTGCAATAAAGCGGGAACAGTGCAGTTCGGAGGAGGGTCCATGATAGTTTGGGTGAAATACTTTTAGAGTCACCACACGGTGCTCCTAAGCATAGTCGTATCGTACAGCGAGAGATGCGGAATGCAGATATTGTGGAAAGAAATGCCATTTTTAAGAGGAGTGTAGACAAAAGCATCAAAATAAGTCATTCCTACATAAAAAGACTAATTATTCTCATTATGTAGCTTCATTATGCCTCTCCACACTATTGTGTAAGCTAAGGTTAGCAATCTCGATGCTCATGTCCTTATTGACACTGGTCATCAAGTTTAAGAATTTGCTTGTAACATAAGATCCCTTTTAGGTCCTGTAAATTCGAACAGGTATCCATAGCTTCGACAACTTTTATTAAAGCTATTACTAAGCCCTAATCATCTTCAAGATTATTTTTATAAAGATGTCGTTTTCAGCGTCCTGTCTGATTTGTGTGCAGATATTATAATTGGCCATGACATTCTTAAAGGAGGACTGATCAAATCTACCCAGCCATTTGAAAGGCTCAATATTGATTTCAAGGGACCATTGCCATCTCTGTCGTGGAACCAGTATCTACTTGCTATCGTAAACGAATTCTCTCGTTTTCCATTTGCCTTTCCCTGCTCTGATGTGTCTGCTGGGACTGTCATATCTAAGCTTAAGGATATCTTCTCAACTTTCGGTATCCCATCCTCCGTTCATTAGGATCAGGGCTCCAGCTTCATGTCGGCAGAACTGAAATCTTTTCTGTTTGAATTAGGAATATCTTCTAGTAGGACAACACCCTACAACCCGCAAGGTAATGGACAGGTGGAACGATATGTTGGCATTGTATGGAAGACAATGGAAGTGGCATTAAAGAATGGTGAACTTGATTCAACAAGATAGGAAAGTGTTCTAAATGAGGCTTTACACTTTATCAGATCTCTGCTGTGTCCTGCGACGAATGGAACACCACATGAAAAATTCTTCAACTTTCCTCGAAGATCTTATAATGGAATAACAACACCCTCTTGGTTATTAAACCACGGACCTGTTTTATTGAAGAAAATGGTGAGACATTCAAAGTGTGATAATCTCGTTGAAGAAGTGGAACTTATTGAAGGGAATCCTCAGTACTCTTTTGTGAGATTGCCAGATGGGAGGTAGACATATGTATCTAATATATTTCTGGCACTTCCAGGCTCAATAATTGAACCACGAAATGAAGGAGGTTTAGCTAACATCCCTGGGACACATTTGTTACCAAGCCCTAGTGAGGTCCTCGACAATCAGTCTGCAAAGAATATTCCATTAGAAGAAGGCCAGATAGAAAACAATGAATAATCAGCAACTTTTAGAAAACGTAAATGAGACTTGTGAGTCTTCTGAACTCCTAAGAAGTTCTAGAATTAGAATTTTTCCTTCATACTTGAAGTACTACTATACTTAAGATAGTTCATTGATCTATTTTTCATTTCTTGTTTATTTTTCTAAAAGGGGTGTGGGGTGAATGATATGATATATTGTGATCTAGTTATCAACTGTTTCTAAAAACATTTGATAACAAGATCACACACTAACAAGGTTAGTCCCTTAACCTTATTAATTTAGTTAGTCTCATTATTGTGTGTTGAATTCAGTTTAATAAAGCCTTTATGTTTCATGGTATTCCTTATTTATCTATATTATTCTATAACATTATATTTGCTGTTAAGTTAGATTTTAACATTACGTTTGCGGTTAAGTTAGATGATGGTGTTTCCCATAGTTTGTGAAAATGTCTAAACGCACATTAAGAATATGTTCAAATCTAAGGAATATGTGGTAAAAGTTGTCTTTAGGAGATAAAATTGACAACAACCAAATTTGATTCAAAACCATATGGTTTTTCAAAATGATCCGGACTTCTGCCGAGGTCGAAAACTTGGGTTTATAATAAACCATCTATCACAAATAGCGTATCAAAAAATAAGAACTATCTCATTTGATGCGAGGTATCTCCCTTTTCACTACAATTTTACTTGACCATTTTGTTCATATTATACCAAATTTAGCTTGTTATTACAGGTATATTTTATAGTGGAAATACAAATATCAGCACAAAGTAGTTTTTAGTTTTAATTCCTATAATTTTAGGAGCGCCCCTTTTAAATTTTTATATTAACAGAAGTTATAAAAATAAGACGTAAATCTCCAAATCACGTAGTTTATTTTTACAGTACTATCCAACATATTATATTATTAAATAACAATATAAATTTAATATAATAATTTTAGTGTTTGTTTACATATACTATGGATATATGTAGGTATACATTCATCATTATTAAGAATCTTTATTAAAATGTATGGACCTATTTACATTCTAATTGTTTTCGGTAAATGTGTAAGTTTATATAAAGAAAAGCAAAATAAGTTATAAAATGTATGTTAATAATTTACACAACCTGCTCTAACAAAAGTACAGCCGTGAGGCTATCTGGGCTATGATAATTGATATATCGTATAACCACTACTACTTTGAACTGTGATCATACTGAATTTTGTACAATATAATTTTAATAACAGTGATTACAATAAACTTTCCAAAATTCCGGTCCCTACTAAAAAACGAGAGTGTGCCTACCCGGGTAGAAGCGAGGCAGGCAAAATGAACACTAAACGGAAAAATCGTTCAAACTCGAACTCTGCCAGGTATGTGATTTTATTTAAGTTAATTTTATGGATTGTATTTGAGAGAAAATTTTAGTCAGTTTGTGAAATAGTTGTAAAATATATATAAATTTTCTTTTACGTCTTTTGTTTTTATCTCCATTTCAAAGGTAATTTTTTCTTGATTTGAAAACAAATGTTTTGTAATTATATTACCGTATGTCTTTTGTTTTAGCATGTCTCCATTTTCCTTTTATGGAGTAAAAATTTAAGTTGGTGGATGCCAAAATAAAAAAAATAGAAACTAATTAAGTAATCTTTCACACTTATGACATTGTTTTAGTTGGATTTTGTTGAAATTTCGTTTTTATTAAGTCAGGGATGTTTTGAAATTAAGATTTCTTGTTATCATTGTTCAATTACTTTTTTACCATCAGTGCTGGCTACTTTTTAATGAATTGGTTATTGTATTTGACAAATCAGTATTTGTTTGTTTCAGTCAGATTTTGTTTTTATATGGTTAGGTCTTCTTAATATATGTCACATGGGTTTGTTAAGTTTTGTTTTGGTTATAATTTGATTAAAATTCTGTACTTGGTTTTATTTCTAATTAATAAGCAATATTTTGGATATGTTTAAAAATAAAGGTTTTGTTTTGAATTGAATATGCTTATTGGATAATTATTTAATGAATCTTAGTAATTATTAAATTTATATTTTTTTAAAATAGTAAATTCACATGTTGGGGTGTGTATATTGTTTTCTTAAGGTATTCAAAATTACTTTATTAAAATGATGAAATGGTTATGAATACTTACAAAAAGTATTTGCCAGTGTTATGTAGTTGATTTATTTTCTGCCGCTGTCTCTTATTTAATCTTAATGTATTAAAATATAACCAATATATCTGTGGTTATATTTATTATGTTTTAATTTAATTGCACACAAATTGTGAGTTGTTCAACTGAATTCTGTATGTATGAATTTAATAGGAGCTTTATTTACCAATTTAATTGTATTTTGTGGCTTAAGTTGGAAGAGTTTTTAACCTGATAATAGAAATTAAGTAGGTGTGAGGTATTTTTGGTTTGTTCAGGTGTATCATTTTATCCTTCGCTAAAGCATAGGCATTGGGTGCTTTTAACTCTAGTGGACGGGAATGAATAGCATCAAATGTGTATTAAGGGTCATATCATTAGAAAATAAGTTATGACTAAGTACATTTTCAGAATCTTCAGTTTAAGTTTAAAATAATGGAATGAAACCAACTTTAATAAAGGTTTTCCACAATTTTCTGGTTTCAACTCAACTTATATTAATCTTTTAATCCAATTACAAAATAAATTGGAGGGAGTAGGTGTCTGTGGGTGAAAGTGACTCTTTCTGGAATATAGAGCGTGATTCATATTATTTACTGTTTATTTACTGAAAAAGTTTCTTTTTGTGTGAACTAATGAACAAAAAGACTTTTATTTTGATTGAGATGATTTTTCTGTTTTATTATCTCGGTAAGTAATATTCATTAGCAGTAATATAGGTTACATTTTGAAGAAATATAGAAAACATAATATCTGATTAAGAGTTTGATTTCAAAAATCAAATGTTTATTTTTTAATTTATGCTGTGGAATTGTCTATATTTTTTATTAACTTCCGCTTCTACTCAAGCACTTCATTAGGGTTGTCTGGTTCTAAGTTTGCCTTTTTGCGAAATTTTTATAAATACTATTGAAATTGTTGGTTCAAAATATCAACATTGTATAACTTCTATTTACTGTACATCACATTCTTGATTAATATGATTTAATAGTAGCATAACTATAGCGTATTTTAAAGTATCAATAATTAACCTTTTACCCAGAATAACTCTGGATACTCTGTTACATGGAACATTGTCATGAAGATCACTACCCAAGAAAAATAAAATTTTCTTTCATTATTCTTCTGACAAAACTGAAAACAATACAAATGATTTTTATATCGTAAACAATTGAATTATATTAAACAAATTTTCCTTTATTATACAAATATCCAATGTGCTTTTTAAATGTGCACTTAATTGATTTATATGATTACTTATTTGTCTCTACAGTCCTCGAAATCCTCCTCCAGTCTTGTTGATTCAGAGATTTAGTTCTTCAACCCATTCTTTTCAGTTCATCCTCTACGTTGTTGAGCCAACATTTTTGTGGATAACCATTTTTCCTTTTTATACCTTGTAGTTCGAGAATATCAATGAACGGGAATTCATCAAAATAGTAATATCCATAATCAATATAGGTTATCTTATCCATGTCGTTAAATCATCTTCAACATGAAATCAATTGAAACCAATTACAATCCTGATAACGAAATCTAAAGAAAGGAGAATAAATGAAAAAAATGTCAGTTGCTTTATGTATTGAATTATTTTTTTTACTATTACTATGGATGGTGCTTGTCATATCACAACTTGTAAAACTACTTACAGTGGTTTAGAATCAGTCCTAGCAATCAAGATCACTATTAAATGTAGACTCTCCACTTTGCAAACTCTGTAGTTTGTGAGCGCATATGGATCCCCGCATTTAAGTGTATGCTCGCGCTTATTGAACATAAGAGTTACCACATTGTCCAAATCAGGATGATATTGGCCTGTAAAGTCTCCGATGGTTGATGCTGATAAAGAGAGGCATAATTAATAAAAAAAAAAAAAAGAACAACACTATTAAATGTAGGATTTGAGAAAAACTTTGGTGTGTGCTTTAGGCCATACGATAAAAGTGAAAACGTCAAGGCGAGATTAATAATATAAAATACACATTTTTTTTTTTTCTATTTTCACTCAGTAATAACATTTACAATATACACAATTATAGTTGTGTATAAACTATTCTTTGTTCTATATTCACAAAGTAATAATGTACACAATATATACAATTATAATAGTTAATAAATTACTCTAGTAAACATTGCTCTGACTTACCTTCATTTATATCATAATCTATAAATGATACAAAAGGTTTATGATAACTAATACATGTGATGAATGCTTTTGATTAAAATCTATTTGCTAAATATCTAACGAAAATTCCATAATTTTTTAATTATAACTTCCGTAACGGGGTTCAGTAATTTGTCGAACTATTGAGCGGAGTGCAACAGAAAAGCGAATAGAAACACATAAATTCTTATTTCTTCTTTTTATGGCTAATTAAAAAAATATTTATATTGACTTCCGTGTATTGGTTTATGAATTCTCCTTGGTATTTAAGTTTTGAGAAGTTTTAGTCCGAATGTTCAAAACAGTCCTTATTTTTGAATTAAGTTTTATTATTATAATTATATTATTTTTACAATAGAAGCCTTCTTAAACGACCTCTGTATAGAATAAAGCAAGTTAAATTTAAAAAATATATAAAAAATAAAATAATAAATTAAAAAAATTGTTTAATTGTTTTTGATAATTAAATTATTGCATTAATATTTTTTGTTAATACAATCAATATAATGTCCCAAAAACATTATTATAGCACTATAACTAAGCCATTTATGAGTAGTGAATGGTCTGGTAGAAGCCTGTAGGCAACTACGCCAGTATCCCTTTTCTACGGAACTACTTCAAATATTTTAAAAAGTAATCAGTGTTTTAGAAAGAGAAATATATTCACCAGATGTTTTATTTCAGCACGTTTTACGTTATTGTTGGACGTTAAAATTCCAAATGACGCTTGATTTTCATCTTGAAAATTCTTTTGTTAAAAAAATTGACTTTACTGATGTTTTTATTGCCTAAGCCAATTATTTTTTAATACTTGTTTTATTATTCTCTGACTATCCAGCATTAATAAAATACCAACTATGAAGTAATTGAGCCAAATGCTGATTCTCAGTTATCAAAAAACTAACTGAAGTCAAAGTCAAAGTCCGCCATGTTTGGATGCCATTTCGGGGCAATGCGTTCACTTTTTTGTGTGGGAACATTGGTTTTTTTCTAAATAAATAGTTACAAGGAACGCAATGATATGTAATTTATAGGGTGTGGGAGGGAGAGGGGGTCCACGGTAGTGGGTTCTGGCCCACAGACTATTAAGTCCATACTAATTAAACTGAGATTAGTTACATAAGGAGTTGAAATTCACATTTAACTGTACACAAAAATTATAAATCAAAGATAAATCATTATAGGTGTGGATGGTTGATCATAATTATAATTTGAGAAGATATTGGTCGATGTCTGGGAGACTAGTCTCCCAACTGCTTCTGGCAGTGACGTATGGAACGCCCTGAAGAAGACCTACAGCATAGATTGAAACATTAAGAAATATACTATTATATGATATAGTATTATATTTCCCTTACCAATTTCTACTCAAATTATAATAGCTATCTCCACACCTATAATGATTTATCTTTGTTATTTTTGCTCAAAAACAGATACTTAGCTGTAATGGAATAGTTTTCGTATACAACTAAAGGTCAATCTCAACTCATTCTGTAACTAACCTAATTACTATGAACTTAAAGCACATCAGGTAAGGAAGTTATCTAAAAGTGGGGTTTCTTTAGTCCAGTTGGAGTGTGATGAAAAAATAAAAAGAATCCATCAAATTACCCTTCAAATGTTTTTAAACAAGACAAACTCTAGTTGTATTAGAAGAAAATCTTGTATATTTTACTATGAAGAAATTGTTAATTACCTAAATATACCTTAACCAAAATATACATCATTTTCTCGCCTTTATGACAATTTTATTGGAGTTTAGATAGTTGAGGAGCTGATGCTGATTAATATGACTTTTTTTTTCATACTTTCATCTATTTCTAACAATTGTGTCCTTAGAGAGCTAATAATTAGACATGAATCAGCTGGAATATAAAAAGAAGGCCTATCTAATAGAATGTTTACGAACTTTCCCTTGATCCTCAAGTGATTTTGGAACTAGCTTGTTTGATACTATAAGTAAAATAAAGTTTTACCATCAAATACTTATTGCTATTTAATGAATAAAACTGCACACCTGAGAAATTCCAGGTGCTGGGTCTGTGGACCTGATTAATACTATGTACGGTTTTGTCTTTCAAAAATGACTTATCATTTTTCTGTGGGTCATATGCTAAAAGATATAAGTGCGCCTAGTTTTCAAGTTCATAGCTCATCTAGTCACAGAGGTTGTTTTGTACTTGAATCCAAAATATAAGGCATTCTCGAAACACTAAATTTGGTGCTCACAAATTTATATTGGCAAAATTTTTAATTTTTTCATCCCTTTCCATAATAATTTAAGATTTTTAAAGTCATAAAAATAGTAATTTTTCAATGTAGATTTTTGACATATTCTTGACTGTATTTATAATTTTTCTAATTTCATGAAGAATTTGATGTCCTTTAGTTTTTAAATAGTGACATTTTTGGTAGGAAGTACTGTTTTGGAGTGAAAAATCAGTCGCTGTAAAAGTCCCAAAATTCTATTTTGATATTTGTTGTCGTTTTATATTTTGGTAGGTGTTTGTTTTTTTTTAGCTTTTTCATGGACTTCATTGCTTGAAATAGGTGGCACTTACAATGGTAGTCCACAGTCAATGGGTTACCAATTTCAACCAAATTTTTTTCAGTGATATTACATAAAAAAATATTTCTCGGCATTTGTTACATTGCCTCCTTAGAGCACAAGAAAAAAAAATTGTATAATTTAAAAGAAAATTTATGTTATTTATTTTTGCCCAAACTTTTAGGTTATTATATACCAATTGATTTAATTTTTTTGTGTAGAATAAGAAAAAAATCTTGTGCGGTGCGCACATCGTACAACTTTTACTTACCAACCTTAGTATAGTATCTAGCAATACTAATGATCATGGGGAAAAAATGGATTTCTG